>OY856413.1:579257378-581657378 GCA_963693085.1 Alisma plantago-aquatica
TATATATCGGATCTAAGAGAAGGTCCCTTCTCCCTCTCTCTGACTCGGGCATCAGAGCCAAGATGCTCCCGAGATGGTTAAATCAACCTTACTCCCCCGTCGGCATCCGAGTGTGGGACGCTTCATGAGACGCCACCGGACTTGACCAATTGGGCTGTCGGCCTCTTGGTTCACACACATACATACATATATATGTGTGTGTGGGGGAATAGAGGCATTCTCTCCCCCTCCCATGCCCGTGACGGAGGCCGAACGCCTAAGAGGGTGAGATATATATGTGTGTGTGTATGTATGTATATGTGCATATACATACTTTAGTTATATATCAAATACAAATGTAACTATTAAGATCACTAGACATACAATCTCGTTGAGTGAAAAAAGTAGGAAAGGCATTAAAAAATAGTTGAACAATAACAATGAATTGTCGAGAGAGTGAGGGTTTGGAGGTTTAGTGTATAATAAAGGATAGTGTATAATAAAAGTTGTGTACATGATTTCATAAAAAAAATCAATCGACTTAAAAGAGAAAAATCGTGAAAAATGAGAAAAATCATGAAGAATCGTGAAAAATCGTATAAATCGTGAAAAAGTGGGAAAACCGTGAAAAGTCACAAAAAATCAGCAACCAATGTATTAATCGTGGTGAACATTCGGGAGCCTACAAAATCGTGAAAAATCGCCAATTTTTCATAAAAATTCGGAGACTTTTGTTACTATGGACACAAACATGAGACATGGCAAAATAAATAATATGTAGATAAATACTCGTGACTGCTTATAATTTATATAAAATCACAAAAAAATCTACACGATTTTAAAGAAGCTCAATCACATTTTTGAATTAAAAAATATACATGTTTATGTGTGTGGAATCATCCATCACTTCAGAATCCAAAGATACTTGAATTTTTCCCAATCCAAGCAACAAAGCATAGTGACAAGTTCGGGATTCGACAACTTTTCGGCTGGCCGGAAAAATTGGAATTCGGAAAAAAATCGAAAAAATTCGTGAAAAAAATTGATATATTTTGGTCAAAGTTTGGTCAACTATTCGGAAATAATCAACAATAAGTCGACTATATATATATATACTGATGCATATACTTATATATACACATGTATGTGCATATATGTATATATTTACATATACATACATATATATTTATGTTTGTATATATATACATACATATCAGATACAAATGTAACTATTAAGAACACTATACATACAATCTTATTAAGTGAAAAAAGTAGGAAAAGAATTACAACATAGTTGAATTATAACAATGAACGGGGGCGTTGGAGGTTTAGTGTATATAAGGAATTACGTGTAAATGGTTTGGTAAAAAAAGAGCAAATGACTTAAGAGAGAAAAATCATGAATAAACGTGAAAAGACATGAAGAATAGTGAAGAATCATATAAATCATGATAAAGGGAAAAAAGCGTGAAAAGTCGTGAAAAATCGGCGACCGACGTATTAATTGTGGTGAACATTCAAGAGCCTAAAAAATCGCAAAAAATAGCCGATTTTTCATAAAATTCGGAGACTTTTGTTACTATGCAGCAAAGACAAATAAAGAATACAATCAATACCACAATATATTCACGTATAAATCAAGCCCTGAGTGCAAATCACTATGAAATAATACCAATGATATATTTGTAAAATTAAATATGAATGAAACCCAAAACGAGAAAGATTACATATACACACATATATACAGTCAAATAAAGTCGGAGTCTTATATAGTATAAAATGAGAAAGTACGTGAAAAATGTATAAAACGGGAAGAAAACGTCAAACGGTGAATCACTCGTGAATAATACGGGAACTAAACGTAAAATTCAGGAATGGGGAGTTATTCGGCAGTTTGATACATCTGGGGAAAAGTTCGCGTTTTAATGCGACTTTTTCAAAAAGTTGGACTATATTGTGATAATGTTTGTGTATGCATATAAATGAGATACCTATAAAATGTATGTATTTGAACGGGAAAAGAGCCTGGAAAAGAAGTTGCTTAGGCTCACCAAGGCATCAACAAGTACAGTTTGGCGGATATTCTTTGTATGGTTATTTATTGTATCAGATCGACGATTCATATATAATATCTCAATTTGGAGCATAGTAATCACTGATTTATGGTGATCGACACATATTTGGCTGCAAAAAGCTTTTATGAACATGTTGCATTGTAAGAGTAAGTGTAAAAGATGTGTTTCAACTCTTAATATGTCACCTCAATTCAGCTTGTCAGAGACCGCCTCATGCCAATTAAATTTCTTGAATCACATTCTTCCCTGGACCAACTAGTAGCAGAGTCTTCACAGTTCAGTTAGGCTCAAATTTTGCAATTCAGGCTGATAATATTCTCTGTCTTATGCGATTTCTTTTTCAACTATTTGACTTTGCTATTGCTTTGCTTTTATACTTAACTTTGTAATGGTTTAATGAGCATGTGGCTCACTTCAATTTATTATATGTTCAGCCAGAAACTTTTGTTAGGGTTCGTCCACGCTGCGAAGCTCCCAGGCGTGACATGATATACCCTATGAACTATGCTGCATGCAAGTATGTAAGGATCTCTTGTTTACGGGGGAATCCGATAGCTATATACTTCATACAGGTACAAACAGCTGCTGATATGAATTCTTATGCTCTTATTGGATAGGGTTTCACATGTTACTGATGAAGCATATTTCACCAGATTATTCTTAAAATGGATTTTAAAAGGAAGTATGTGACAAAGTTTATATTGCCTAATGAGACATCAGTATGATTTCTGATGCTGCAATTCATTATTTTAGGTTCCACTAATATGATAGTTACAGTAGCAAGTATGTCCTGATTATCAAGGATTGGTTTACTGTCCAGCTAAATTAATCCCAGACACAGATACGACCAACCAAAAATTGGCTGGTAATTCTGCAGTTATATGTCAGTCAAAAGAAGGGGTATGCCTAAATTAACTTGGGAAGAGCTTATCAAGGAGGTGATCTTGGATCTTTACATCTTGGTCAGAATATGACCCATACCATAGCTGATTGGAAAAGAAGGATCCATGTAGCCAACCCCAACATGGTTGGGAATAAGTCTTAGATGATGACGATGATGATAATATATCAGTTTCCCACCTGTTATGATTTGTGTATACAATATGCAGTTTTAAATAACTGAGAATCTGAAATATGTTGGTTTGTGTACACTGGATAAAAGATTGATATCTCTAAAGTAGACATTCTTAGTTGAAGGCAATTTACAAACTAGTAAATGATATGCGTTTGGCAAGGTAGGTGTATCATTTACACACTAATTTCTACTTACTAGTTATCACTCATTAGATGAAAGTGGTGCAAATTGGAACTTTAGTACCAATTAGGGCTTGAAGTTTCTCGCAGTCAATGCAAATTTTTGAAGTATATGAGTAAAACAATTGGTTGCTAAAAGCATATTTTTTGCATGCAAATGGGACCAAAGTTTGGTTTGAGATTGATATGATTAGCATAACCTAGGAAGCACAAACACAATTATATACAAGAACACATGCCAAATGCGACATGGTAATTTCTAAAATTATAGGATACAAACACCCGCCTCAAAATAAAAATGTGGATATTGGTTTCGGAAATTTGAGATGACATGTATATATTATATGTGTGCATTTTTTCTAACTTGTTGAAATCCGATATAGAAGTGGTCTCTTTTTAACTCTTGCAAATGTCTTATTTGTTGATATCATTGTTTATATTTCTAACACCTGATTTTTTTAACTAAAATTGATTTTAACCTAATAAACAAATGAGCTTACAATTTGTGGTCCACTAACGATAGAGGCAAAACTTATAACATGGGAATGCTTGTCATGGCTAAATGTCCCTATAATTGTACATCCTAGCTAAAATAGGTGAAGCTAATCTGTAGTAGTATCTCTTAAACCTAGTAAGTGGTCAAGAGGAAATAATAGTCAATTGTCAAAGATTTGCAAGAAAGACAACATCTTTATTACCTTTTGTCATTCTTTGCGAAAATTGAGATATGCCTCACACACCGGTTTGTCCAATACATGTCTAACATGGACACTAGAGCTTTCAAGAAGTGTCCATACTTTCTAGAGTATAATCTATGTTGGTTTTCCATTGTAATTTCAAATTGATTTTATCGTATTCCTATACATGCTTGCATCAAAGGCTTATGTAATTACTTAGCATTAGCATTAATGGCTCACGAGATATTGGGCCTTCGGAGGAATGCTGATTTATCCAAAATTTATCATCTTAAAGAAAACCAAACTACTATAGGTAGTTTGATTTGAACTTTCAAATGAGATCATTTGACATTAGTGTTAGGAAAGTTCTTACTTCTTAGGCAATTGGTTTTCAAAATTAAACTTTATCTATAGATTTGTAAATAGTTTTCTGACAACAAAAGAGTTAAAATGAAAAGAGGGATCCATGTAGCCTCCCCGACATGATTGGGACTGAGGCTTACGTGATGATGAACATGATACTCATCTTTTCGTCAAAGGAATTGAATACTAAGTCTAAAATACCACTATTTGGCAAGGTTGAATCTGGAAAGTTGGGGAGACTGAATCTCCCAATTATGATTTTGGTGCTAAAATGAAGAAGTTTAGTTGCTCCTGTAGTAGTATACTAATAACCCTAGTATATGTATAGTTGTGGCAACTTTGAACTTGTGTGCGTAGGCTCATGCACACCAAGGAGTCTACACCTAATGGTCTAGGAAATTCTTTACTGTTCTTTTATTTTGACATTGCAAAAAGCCTTTAATATAAACAATTACGCCTTGGAGCTTGTATATAATGATCTAGGAAATTTTATATGTAGTTTTCAAAATTAGCATTATCAAATGTTTTGTGAATAAATTTTATACTAATAGTATGGTATCTTATCAATTTTATTAAAAGAGTTAATTACTAAGTCTAAGCAATCACTTGTTGCAAAATTATGGGAGAGTAAATTTCCCTATCACGATTTTGGTGCTAATGTGAAGCTTCGTTTAGTTGCTCTTTGAAATGTCTAGAGCAATGTTGGAGAATCCCATCACTTGTCTTCCACAGTTGGGGTCTTGTATATTTATATACAAAGGACTTTACACAGCTTACAACTAAGACTTGACCCTTTACATAATTACAAGTAGGTCTCTATACATTAACCATACTTGTTAAGACGCGCGTGTAGGTGTCCAATTAGGCAGCCAGGCGCCCCAAGGGGGTGTGCCTTGATCTGCGCCTTGCCCAAAATGCTGCATTAACATTTTTTATGGACCCCTGACCCTATATATAGATATTTATTTGATATACAAGTTTAGCTGTGCTTAATATGTATATAAATTTGTATAAAACAATAAAATATGTTGTCTTCCCAATTCCCATAATATATATGTGTAATATTGGATTAACCATAACTGTATGGATTTACCTACACATATATATGAAATATAACATATATATGAAGTTGGACATGTTATAAAAATCATCACACATGTATAAATATAGGTAAAATATGACATATCTATGAACTAAGGATGTTATAAAAATAAAAACACATGTATACATATAGGTAAACTACACATGAATTTATTTTTCTCAAAACCGCCTAGGTGCGCTTAGGCCCAAGGTGCCCAACCTTGTCGCATAGTCGCCTTAACAAGTATGATATTACCACTCCCTCAAGCTGGAGCATATATGTCATATGTTTTCAGTTCGGTATATAAGAAATGAACCCAACAATCGTTAAGAGACTTTGTAAATAAGTCAGCTAAATGACCCTCAAACCTTACATGTGACAAGATTTCTCGTGGATCTTCTCTCGTTGTTAAATGACAACCAACTTCAATATTTTTATCTTTTTCAGGGAAGACAATATTCCAAGCGATGCAGACAACAACTAGGTTTGCAAATTTTGAGTCCATACGAGCATCTTGTGTGAAGCCAAGCTCCTCTAACAAGTGTTGAAACCGTAGCAACTCACATGTAGCTAGAGCCATAGATCTGTAACTCCACATTGGATCTAGCTACAACTGGCTATTTCTCTCTTCTAGGACTCCATTTTTTCCCAAAAATACACAAAAATAAGAAATAGATCTCCACTCAATATTAAATCTAGCCCATTGAACAGTGGAAAAAACCCTATACCCGCATATGACCATTCTTATACAGAAGTCCCTTGCCATAAGACTTCTTTAAATACCTCATGACATACATCACAACGTCTAAATGGCCTGTGTCAGGCTTTCTCATTTCTCACCCACAACACTAGTACAAAGGCAATATCAAGCCGAGTGACGGTTAGATGATATGGCATTTAACAAGCTGTCTATATCTCCAAGGATCATCAAGCACCCCCCTGCTCCACAAAACCCCTGCTCCACAAAATATTTAACTTTAGGATCCATTTGAGTGCCAACATGTCTAGTCGCGTGCCACATTGTCACAATAAGTAGATCTCAGACATACTTCCTCTCTGAGATCACTATCCCAGACCTCGACTTGGAAACTGCAATACCTAGAATTTTTTTCAGATTACCTAAGTCCTTTGTAGAAGTTGCCCCTGCAAGAAAGTCTATAAGTGTGCAATGCCATGATTGTCATTTCCAGTAATCAATGTCATCAACATATACCACTAGAAAGATACAATCAGAATTCCCTCACATGCCGAAGACTGAGTGATCCATTATACTTCTTTAGAGCTCAAACTCAGAAAGAGCATTGCGGAACCTACAAACTAGGCATGAGGCAACTACATCAACCCATATAGAGATTTAAGAAGATGCCATACTAGATCACACTTCCACTGAGAAATGAACCCTGATGCTTCCTCTATATAAATCTCTTTATCTAGATCACCATGCGAAATTCATTTTTGATGTCAAGCTGATGTAGGGCCAAGAATAAATGGTGCAAAGAGACAAAGATGAAAACATACACCATCTTTGCCACAACAGTTATCTTTGAGTAATCCTCGTCGTAGACTTGAGTATAACTCTATTCTATCAAATGGGGCTTAAGCCGATCAACATGTCCATCTGCACCCACTTTAACAATAAAACCTAACGACATCAAACCACATGAGGGCGTCAACATGGACCACTCTAGTTCTAGTCTAGAGTTGACATGTCCTCTTCCATAGTAGGATGCCGATCTAGGTCGGGTGTCACTGAGACAGACGAAGGTTTACAAATAGAGGACATTACATGAAAGCAAGGCATAATATGGAGGTTAAAGATGGCTATATGAAACAAAGTTAGACATAGGATGATGACTTATTTCTGGTGTGCAAGACCTACCCCTTTACTCAAGGAAATAGGGAGGTATCGCCGGATGGAGAAGGAATTATCTACATGACTTTTTGTCGAGGGGGAATTCGGAGAAGGAGTTGAATTGGTAGGAGCCTCTATATTACATGTATCTGTACATAAACATGATTGTCCACCTGTACCTGCATGATGAGTACATACCTATGTGGTATGGGAGGCATTTGGAGAAGGACAAATGCAAACAAACCTGATTTTCTAGTGGAACTGGGTGGTACCCCAATGTGAAAACCATTACTACCAACAGAGAAAGGTACATGAGACTCGACAACAATATGAAGGGGGAATAACTCCTTTACAAGTACTGATGTCACTTAAGAACTATGATCAAAGAAAGACGTATAATCTAAGAGGGTAACACCACCATGCACAAAGAAGCAATGTAAGGTAGGATTGTAGCACCTATACCCCTTTTGTACCCGACAGTATTTGAAGAAAACACACTTGACGGACTTTGGAGTCAACTTTTCCGGTGTTCTCATATGCCCCGCATGAAGCCGTTTATACGGCCACATGCATTTTGACCACTCTCTGAACTGCATATGTCTATGCAACCCATTATGCGGTCATGGCCGCATATGCAGGTCATATACGACCGTATGTGGCACATATGTGGCCGCTTTTCATATAGAGACGATATGTGTGTACTCTGTTATCAATTATCTTGTTTAATTATTCATTGAACTACTTATACACACAAACACCCACCCACATATACATGTATGTACACATATATATACACATATATATAGCATAGTATACATGTCTAGTTATATGTTTACATATTAATATATTTAGGTGAAATATTTGCCAATTTAAATAAATAATTTTATGCTCATATAATTATTTTATTAAAAAAAAGCAAAAATTGCTTATGCCCTGCATATGCGCCCGCATTATGCATATACTCTATGCAACACCTTGACCGAACGCATACCGCATACCGTTTTCTAGAACAATGAACTTTTCCATTCATGGACCAAGAGAGTGCACAAAGCAAATACGTCAAAAAATTATTGGTGAAACATGGTACATGGCTTTACAAGATGAAGAATTTGAATAGATATACTGTCCAATGTTTTATAAAGCGGCCGAGCACCCGCTCAAGCGGCAGCAGGGCCTGGCCGCTTCAAACAACACTGAAGTGGCTGCTCAGGCGGACTGCCATTAAGCGGCCGCTTGGAGCTCACTTCACCCACTCGAGCGCCTGAAAGGTTGGTTCTAAGCGGCCACTTGGACCTGCTTTTGGTCTGGGCGGCCAAAGTCAGGCCCAATTTTTTTTTCTTCTCATTTTCTGGTATTGCTGCTATACTATATTCCGTTTTTTTGCTGACATCAGTATGTTTAATAACACTATACTAGACTTACTGGTATTACATTACATTGCTGCTCTAGCATAATTGATACGTTTTTGTTGTACATATACTGTATGATAGATGATTCTATAATACATAACATACATTAGAATGTTATATGTTAATCGCATATTGTATTTTTCTACCTAATGAATATTAGTATATTTTGATACATTATACAAATTATTTGTTTTTTTTTTCTTTTTCTCATTTGCTGGCATTGTTGCTATACTCATATTTCATTTTTTAATAATTATTTGCTGACATCAGTTTGTTTAATAATACTGTACTAGTATATTAGTACATTACATTACTACTGTAGTATAATTAACACGTTTTTGTTGTACGTATATTGTATGATAAATGATTCTATAATACATAACATACATCAGTACATTATATGTTAATTGCATATTGTATTTTTGTACCTAATGTATATTAGCATATTTTGATCTATTATACATAAACTATTTGGGTGTTTATTATGTTGTGTTAAGGTATTCGGATATGTGCTAAAGTTCCCTAAAATATGTTATTGATATATAAATATATGTAATTTTTCTATAAAATTATATAATAACTTCGGCACCCGCAAGGTACTGTCCGCACGCCTCCCGCTCTCGCTTCTTAAAACATTGATACTGTCTATTCAAAAAACTATTTGACAGATGATGGCATGCCATTGATGATGTAGGTGGCGATGAGGGCTCCATCCACCAAAATACTTTGTGAACATGCATATGGAGAAGAAAGGTGCAAGTAGTGAAAACTACTAGAGGGGGGGGGTGAATAGAGTTTTATAGATAATTTAACAATTATTGAATTTAAACAACCACAATGAAGATATTGGACAAGGAGACACAGGGTTTAGAGTGGTTCCAACTATAGCAAATACTATAGCCGTCAGTCCACTACCCGGTTGCTTACCCAACCGGGGTTTGAAAAGAAATTTATTTTATTACCTCGCAAGGACTTTACATAAAATACAATTTCTTTTCCCAAACCCTTCAAGCAGCCTTCACCTAGAAGTAATCGCCCAACCTTGAAGCAGCCTTCCCTTGAAGTAGATGCACCAACTCCCGTTGCACCAGCCTTCTGAAGTAGCTTCCCTTGCGATAGCCTTCTTGAAGTAGCTTGAAGTCCCCTTCTCCACCTGAGAAGTCAATCCTCTCCAATCCGCAGCCTCCAACCCTAGGAGTGACAAGGAGAGTACAAAAGATACAAAGGAACAAGAAAGAAAACAGAAATTACAATACCACTTGTAGCTCAAGGCTTGATTTCCTATATCAAGCGTTTTGATCTCCTAACCAATGTATGTAGAAGTGTAAGTGTTGTGGATAGGAGATACTAGCCTATAGGACACGAAGTTGGAGCAATGGGAATGAATAGCCAATGTAGGAATTGCTCTATTGCTCAAAACAGATTGCCAATGAGTATTCAATCTCAAGTGTAGCACATGTGTAGCTTCGGGCTTTTTAGGTGTCCTAAGGCATGTCCTATTTATAGGAATGACCTACAAGTGCTTAAGGACATTCTAGACACTTTCTAGGGGGTTCTTAGTGCTCAACTAGCCGTTATGTGTCCACTAATTGCATTTGCAACGGCTAATTAATTGACCCTGAAAAGTGCAGACAGAACTTTTCTCGATCGACAATTTGTCGACCGAGAGTCCTTCTCGGTCGAAGATTTGTCGACCGAGGGACCTCCTGGAGCAAGTGTATACAACGTTCATTTCCAACTCCCAACCACTTTGTCTGCTGGGTCTAACGGCTACTAGGGTCTATTCTCGATCGAAGATTTTGTCGACCGAGAGTTTCTCGGTCGAAGATTTGTCGACCGATATTTTCTCGATCGACGATTTGTCGACCGAGAATATTACTGACTCAATGTATTCTTTTACTAAGTGTGTGTATCAATGTGCAATTGTGATACTATCTTGGGGAATGGCCTATCTAAGTGTTGTGAGTGGATAGGGAAGATCTAAACGCTTGATTTTACATGATATCTAATTACTTGTACATTATATATTTGTACAAGCATTTACATTTGATTACAATCATGAAAATAAAGCGATTTTATCAAATTGTTTCTTCCAAGTCTTTGTTATCTACCACCTTATATGCTTGTTCCTGAAATACTCAAATAGCACGTTAAAACCACAAGAATGAAATGTTTGTCATTATCAAAACAAAAGGGATTATGCTAATGTCAATTTAGCCAACAATCTCCCCCTTTTTGAAGATGACAAACATTTCCTAAATATAAAATAAAGAAATATAAATCATGTGAGTTTCATACCTGAAGATTACCTTTTGTAGCCATTCTTGTTTTGCAAGTGGATGTTGGCCGAGATATTATGAAACTCATATTTTTATTTTATGTTTTTGATTTTATATTATTTCTCCCCCTTTGTCATTTCAAAAAGATATCCAGTTTGAATATTTTATTTCTTCTCCCCCTTAATTGTATATTAAGCTCCCCCTTAAATAGATATCCTATTAGGAACATGGATTTTTGTCTAATTTATCCACAATTTGTTTCTCAATCATTTGCAAAGGATATTAAGCCTTGAAATGATATGAGATTCCCTTAAGCTTATGATGAATTTATATTTATTTCTCATTTATCAAGGGATGTTAAGCCCTAAATTAAATGAGAATCCTTTAAGCTTAGAGTACATAAAAATGTCTCCAACCAAACGTAAGGGATGTTAGGCCCTGATTTGTTCAGAGAGTTACAAGATATATCATTTTTATGAAATTCATAGATTGCTTCATAATCAAGAGTAAAAATACTAAGGTCATAACAATCTTCAAATGATGTTTACAATGTCTTTCTAAGCTTCTTAATCAATTAAACCAATTTGTTGTTATGAGCTCCCCCTTAATCTTACAATTTAAGCAGTTTGATGCTTCTAAGGTCACAAATAATTTTAAATTTTGATTTTGACCTTTATTAAAAATATACTAAGATTAAGTGCAATAAAATGATGTCCAAATAAGCATTTTGTCAAAGCTTATTTTAGGTCGCCCTTGACTACGACCATAGCGCCCCTTGGTCAATTTTAATTTTTAACCAAGAGGCAAATTTTGCAGATTTGCAAATTAAGCATTCATATGTGAAGTATAATTTCTGCAGATAGCTATAAATATCAATTTGAAGCACATTGAGATATACCTATTATAAAGACTTAATATGAGCATCATAGTGAAGTCTTTGACTTTGATTCATTGTAAATGATGTTTCAGAAATATCAAATCCCATTTCTTCTTATACCCTTATCATCTTTAGAAACATATATTTTGAAAGCAAGATTAATATCTTCAAAGTCAAGATATTTGCTTTCGAATTCTTAGAACAAGCAGATAAATACATTAATATTTTGTTCTAAGAGGCACCGTTTGGCTTGTCACATCAACATATTCATCACAAGCTGTGTCCACAATTATTATCTATTATGTCAAGATGCTTCTATGCTAATGACATTTGTAATCACAATGATCATTCATGATTTGAACATATGAATCAAAGCTTATTTTAAACCAAGGAATCCATAATGATCATGATGAAGCATTTCAATATGAAAACATTTTCTTAAAAGTGAAAGCATGGTTAATATCTCAAGTCTTTTTAAAGATATCAATTTGAGAAATTTTATAACATTTTATTCTTTACAAGCATTTTTAATAGTCATATCACCAATGAATTATTTTGCTTGCTTATCATCAAGAATCATGCATGCAATTATCATTATCTATTTGTGTTAACACAACATCATGCTCAATGATGAAATAATTAAAGCATGTCCATGATGTAATGATAGAACAATAGAATGATGAAATACAGTGATTGTAATCACATGATTTCTATCTAGATAGATGCTTTAAAGAAAATCATGTAAAACATTGTAATATAGGGATTTCTAAGCTTGATTTTCAATTTTATCTTATTTAGAGAATGGTGCCATTTATATTCAAAAAGATCTTCAACTTATTTTGTAAAACAGTCATTAACAACAGATAGATAGCCATTTGATCAATCAGTTGTTCAGTAATTTCACTGCAGACTGAAATCAGTGACCAGTTCGGTCGACGATTTCTCGACCGACTGACTGCTCGGTCGACGATTTCTCGACCGACAAGGTTTCTGTTTTACCTACAGAACTATTTATTGATTTCAAGTAAAATGTAGACTATGTCTAATTCAATTATGCAGTTTAAGAATCAGTTTTAGTTGAGATAAAACATATGAATATCAAAGTAACATTTAGATCAAATCTCAACTAATCATATTAAAAAAAAATTAAGTTTTGAGGACCTTAATTAAGATAAGTTTTCAAGTTAGAGATTTTAGTTACTTGAATCATTTTGTTATCCCTTTATGTTAAGTTGAGATAGACATAAGGATGTGCAATTTAAAGTATTCAGTCATATCTCAACTTAGTCTAATCAATTCAATTTGGGGGTTTTGGAACCCATACTAACTCAACATTCCTTTTCTTGTATGGGCATGAAAAAGAGTAATGTCCAAGACGTGAGCAATAATGGCAACATATAGAATCAACCTCAAGTCTTTTTCTATGGTTTTGTTCTAGATTGTTCTTTGGTACAAATGTGGCTTGATGTGCTCGTGTCTTTCTCCAACTAGGTTGTTGATAAGATTTCTCTTTGGGCTTATAACCTAGTCCTCTTCTTCCAATTTGATGATAGGAATTATCCAATATTCTATCAAGGATTCCATTGTTGCTTAACCTACTGACTTTTTGTTGCAACTTAACGATCTCATCCATTCTTTTCTTAATGTCTAGTTTTGCTTGATCTAGATTGGATGATAAAGAATTCCTTTCTTTCACTATATTGTCATAATCTACATGGGTGCACAATATAGGTTGTTTTTGAAAGTCATTTAACTTTGCAAGTAATTCAACCTTTTCTTGATATAGAAGATCATAATTTGTTTCTAGAGTAAAAATCTTCACTTCACTACTACTTAGAGATGATTTCAAAGTACGGTTTTCAGAAACAATGTCATCTTTTTCAAAACCAAGAGTATTCAATTTAGCATATAAATCATCATTTTCGGATGTAAGAGCAAGAAGTCTAGCATTTAGCTCATCGTTTGTTTTATTAGACTTCTTTAATTTCTTCTTGCACTCAATATACTTATTGTGTGTTTCTTCAAGACTAGAAATTAGCTCTTCTTTTGATAAATCAAGAAGGCTTACCTCTTCTTCTTCCTCCTCATTGGTTGTAGCAATGAAACAATTCTTATGGACCTCTTTCTTCTTTTCTTTCCATGGACAGCCGATTGTTGTATGGTTCGTTTCTAAACACCAATTGCAGCTTGTTGAAAGTTGGTCCAGTTTGCTCCTTTGCCTGCGGTTGTAGTCACCTCCACCCTTCATTCTTCAAGACCTGGTTAGGGTTCCTTGAAGCCTGCTCTGATACCAATTGAAAACTACTAGAGGGGGGGTGAATAGAGTTTTATAGATAATTTAACAATTATTGAATTTAAACAACCACAATGAAGATATTGGACAAGGAGACACAGGGTTTAGAGTGGTTCCAACTATAGCAAATACTATAGCCGTCAGTCCACTACCCGGTTGCTTACCCAACCGGGATTTGAAAAGAAATTTATTTTATTACCTCGCAAGGACTTTACATAAAATACAATTTCTTTTCCCAAACCCTTCAAGCAGCCTTCACCTAGAAGTAATCGCCCAACCTTGAAGCAGCCTTCCCTTGAAGTAGATGCACCAACTCCCGTTGCACCAGCCTTCTGAAGTAGCTTCCCTTGCGATAGCCTTCTTGAAGTAGCTTGAAGTCCCCTTCTCCACCTGAGAAGTCAATCCTCTCCAATCCGCAGCCTCCAACCCTAGGAGTGGCAAGGAGAGTACAAAAGATACAAAGGAACAAGAAAGAAAACAGAAATTACAATACCACTTGTAGCTCAAGGCTTGATTTCCTATATCAAGCGTTTTGATCTCCTAACCAATGTATGTAGAAGTGTAAGTGTTGTGGATAGGAGATACTAGCCTATAGGGCACGAAGTTGGAGCAATGAGAATGAATAGCCAATGTAGGAATTGCTCTATTGCTCAAAACAGATTGCCAATGAGTATTCAATCTCAAGTGTAGCACATGTGTAGCTTCGGGCTTTTTAGGTGTCCTAAGGCATGTCCTATTTATAGGAATGACCTGCAAGTGCTTAAGGACATTCTAGACACTTTCTAGGGGGTTCTTAGTGCTCAACTAGCCGTTATGTGTCCACTAATTGCATTTGCAACGGCTAATTAATTGACCCTGAAAAGTGCAGACAGAACTTTTCTCGATCGACAATTTGTCGACCGAGAGTCCTTCTCGGTCGAAGATTTGTCGACCGAGGGACCTCCTGGAGCAAGTGTATACAACGTTCATTTCCAACTCCCAACCACTTTGTCTGCTGGGTCTAACGGCTACTAGGGTCTATTCTCGATCGAAGATTTTGTCGACCGAGAGTTTCTCGGTCGAAGATTTGTCGACCGATATTTTCTCGATCGACGATTTGTCGACCGAGAATATTACTGACTCAATGTATTCTTTTACTAAGTGTGTGTATCAATGTGCAATTGTGATACTATCTTGGGGAATGGCCTATCTAAGTGTTGTGAGTGGATAGGGAAGATCTAAACGCTTGATTTTACATGATATCTAATTACTTGTACATTATATATTTGTACAAGCATTTACATTTGATTACAATCATGAAAATAAAGCGATTTTATCAAATTGTTTCTTCCAAGTCTTTGTTATCTACCACCTTATATGCTTGTTCCTGAAATACTCAAATAGCACGTTAAAACCACAAGAATGAAATGTTTGTCATTATCAAAACAAAAGAGATTATGCTAATGTCAATTTAGCCAACAAGCAGTCTCAACAATAAGGCGACTCTTTCTTTCAACCACTGTTTTTCTATGGTGTATGTGAAACAAGATGACTAGTGCATGATGCCATGCATGGAGGTTAAGTGGGTGAAATCATGGCTGGATTATTTTCGGGCATTTTCAGAAGAGAGGGTACAAATTTTTATTTGATTTTCAACTTCAGCACAAAAGATTTAAATAGCTGCCAGAGTTCAAATCATTTTTCATGTGATTTAGCCATGTAGCGTGAGAGTAATCATCTACAAAAATAAAAAATACCTATAACCAAGTTTAAAAGTAACATGACTTGAACCCTATACATCTGAATGAATCAGCTCGAACGCAGACTCTATTCTTTGACCTTCCTTGGACCGAAAGATAACCCTCTATTTGTTCTGTTACTGATACGATTCACATTGCAAGCTGTCCAGGTTGACAAACCTGGAACCAAGATCTTGAGATTATTGAACGACGCATGACCAAGAAGACCATGCACCACCATGGGAGATGCAACGACACATGCTGTAGAAGACCTCCGCAATTAGTAAAGTCCAACCAATTCATACCTCTCACCAATCATCTTCTTTTTCTTCACGTATCTGGTAAGAAAATAATTCTTATAGATGAAAACTTTGAGGGATGAACAAGGTGGATGGAAGGGATACATGTGGATTCGGTGAACTACATTACCTTTTAGCAACCCCTTTCCTAAACACCACCATGTGAATGGAAGCTTTCTGCTTTTTCGGTGCGCCTTCACCCACGGTCCCATGGACCTTCCCCTTCTTCCTTGTTTTCCATTGCCAATGAATAATCCCTTTGGCATGCCCCATCTTCCGCGCACATAATAGAAGCCTGGGAGGCATACTTTATCTTGGACTTCCACTATCCCTCCCCCATGATTTGCAATTTATCGAGATTTCTATAATGATCACTCCGCTCTAATGTGTACAATTTAGCCTAGTTTGCCACGTTACACCTTAAGCACTTCCTCAGTTTTGCCCACCATCACCCTTGTTGCTTAGTCAGATCTGCAACCTAAGAACAAATCGTACAAAATGAGTCATGACCTAGAATGTGCAAAGATTCAATGTAATCTGTTGGGGTTATATGACAATCCGTCATCATTTTTTTATTAATCGTACAACATGACCCAGAATGGGCAAAGATTCAATGTAATTTGTTGGGGTCATGGTGCAGGACTTCAACTTCGTGTCGACTTTGCCAGGTGTGGAAGTGGAAGTTTGTGGAAACTTCGAGGAAGTTTAGACGCAAACTTCGACAAACTTCGATGTCGATTTTTGAAGGAAATGATGTGAATTTGAAGGAAACTTCGATTGAAAACTTCTAATTGTGTTATACCTTATCTTATAATTGTTAATTTGACAAAAATACACGATTCATGAGTCTCTAGCCCTAAGTAGGTTGATAATATGATGTGCTGCTTGCAATGGTCAAACATGCAATACACATACGAATACAGTTCAAGTGTCGAACATATGTATTATATACAAATATACAACCAAATAGTAGTTACAAGACCCTCTCTAGGAAAGAGTGGCAACAACAAACATAGGAGTTGATATTAGAAGTTGTGAAGAGGGTTGGAGGCGACACTTATGCATTATATGGCCGTTAGTGCACTAGTTAGGATTAATTTTCTGGGTCATCTCAATTTCGCCCCAACTTCGCCAACTTCGAGGAAACTTCGATAGCTTCGGAGAAGTTGAGACGAAAATACATACAAAAAAACCAACTTCGACGAAATCAGGGAAACTTCGCCCCGAAGTTTAGGCGAAGCCGAAGTATTGGGGATTCGACATCGCCTAGGCTCGAAGTTCGAAGTTTCGACAAAATTTTGCCCAACTTCGCCGAAGTTTAGTTCCATGGTTGGGGTTATATGACAATCCATTAACATTTTTTTATCGCTATAATCTTTCAGAAGGATGAGGTCCCTATCAAATTTCCTATAGCCTTCTTCCATCACCTGCTCTTTAGCTTTCAAGTGGAAGAACTGGACAACGAACAAGTTAATAGGTCTGGAGGTCGCCTTTCTTGAGAACGGCCAAACTTGGCTCATATTGTCATCTTTAAGGCTTGAAGGTTGTAGATCTCTATGTCAGAAGCTTTCCCACCATTAGCAGTAAGGTGGACGACCATTGCTATTAGCCCTTCTGGCCCTGGATCTATTCAATAATCCCTGCCCTCCAATTTAAGTCACTCATGGAAATCCGAGAGATCCTTGGCATAGCCGAAGAAAGAATCACTCATGGGTAAGCATCATTGGCCTCACCAATAGTACAGACTCCTAGGATCTTAGAGTTGCCGCTAGGGGAACCGGAAAGGTTTCCTGAAATTGGGGAAGAAGATATAGATACTGTTCTTGCATTGTTTTGTGAGGTTGATTTTAGGTTTCTGGGGTGCGCTTTGCCCTAGCTAGAGGAAATAATTCCATATATATTTTTCCTGCTTGCACATTCAATCTATATTGAATGAACATGTGATGAGGTCACTATTCCGAAAAAGCGGCTGTGCAGGCTGCATATATGGCTGATTAAGCAGCTTGATCAGAGGGCCTCACCATGTATGTCCAAGCGGTACGCTTGTAGGTACTTGGGCCACTGATGTGCCCGTCTTATGCCATAAGCAGCTGCTTATTCACCAATATTTTGGTGAACCTCAAAAAGCTGTAAGATTTTCTTCTTCTCCTCCTTCTCTTTCTCCTGCTTCATTTTTTTTCTTTCTATTTCTTCCTAATAGTAACAGTGAAACACGTTTTTCTTCCTCCTCTTCTTCTTCTTTCAGCTAAAGGGAGAGAGTGGGTTTATGTCAATATTGTAAATACATTTAAAGTTCAAATCTTGTTCTCTATGTTGATTTTTTTTTTCAGGTTAATTCTAGATCCACTATAGAGGAGTCGCTACTACTTTTCATATATATATATATATATATATATATTATGCTTGAGATTACATGTTTTGTCAATTTAAAAGTCTTATCTTTCTCTCCATACTTTGAATATACTACATTTTACTTAGTTGCAATTGATTTGTGAAATTCCTGCTTAACTTCTCATCGTTGACACTTTGGTATGCCTTTTCAGCTAATCGGAGTTCCTGTTCCTGGATTGGAGCCTGAGTTTCAACCTGTTGTTAACTATTTGTTACCTCAAGTGCTATCCCACAAACAAGATTCTCAAGATATGCACCTTCAGGTTGATAACAAGTCAACAACGTCATCCAGTCATGCTTTATGTTCTTGGTTCTAATTTATTACTAAATCACAGTGTCTGATACCCTTATTTCTGCATTACTCAGTTGCTTCAAGACATTACCAGTAGGCTGCTGGTATTTCTTCCTCAACTTGAGGTAATAATTTACTCTTTTAGATTCTGTATTTTAATTGAACACATGGCTAGCTTTTTTAAATCTTACTGCTTAGTGATACCACTACTTTTCAGGCTGATCTTGTCAGTTTCTCAGAAGCTGCTGAATCTGAAATACGCTTCTTGGCTATGCTTGTAGGACCGTTTTATCCAATTTTACGCATTGTCAATGAAAGGTGCCACCATTTCTAGTTTTATATTGCCTGTCTATATCCATTGTACAGGTTCTTAGTTTCATACATCCATATCTATATAATGTAGTAGTCATGGTCAGGCAGGGACATTCATAATATAGCTCCTTTCTGATAGTGTCAGCTAATCATCTTTGGTTACCATCCTTGGTTAGACACCCTTGGTGATCTTTGGTATGCTTTTGTCATGCGTTACAGACCATTTTTGAGTATTTGGTGCCGGTGTTAACTGGCTTTATATCAAACTTATTCCCCCGGTTAATTTTATCTTGGGCAACCTCCAAATTGACATTCCCCTATGAGTTGTGCAGAAGCCTTAATTCTGTTTTTTTTCTCTGCTCATGTGGTTTGATTTGATAAAGTTATGCTACCATACGCACTGTAGCTTACCAAATCATTTGAAACTTAAGAAGCAGATTTTCTATGCGGCATATATATCTAAAACCTTGACATTTCAAAGGCATTTAGGATATTTTCTTACCTTGGCTGATTATTTTAATTCTTGAAGGGCCTCTTTTGCTATATCTGATTCTGATTCATCAAAGGGCAGACCAACTTCCACTGTAACAATTTCATCAAACTTTGAGGTATTTTAAAACTGATTGATTTGGTTTTATTGCAATTTTGTTGTTTTAAGCATCATAAAAGATGCAATCAAGTAATATCATGTATTTTTGGTGATCGACTGTGTTATATAGAAATGTTAAAGGGGTGGGGAAAGTAAACGGGCTTAAGATTTTGAACAGGGCTCGAACGGGCAATTAGTTTGCATAGCAACTAATTTGACAACGAGCTATGCCTGACTAGGAAGCAAATGTTACTATTAGTAGTTTATGCACATCACTGTAACAACAAACATCAGAGGTTTGCTGTACTAAATCCTAGGAACCGCCCTTACGCTCTCATGAATGTGTGGCTTCTGGTTTGCAATCAGACATCCTTGAATGTAGCAGAGATCATTATCCTTTTCATGTCTTTTTGCAGACGTGCCCTACATACATGGGGAAGGGTAATAATTGCAA
This sequence comes from Alisma plantago-aquatica, assembly GCA_963693085.1. Lineage (NCBI taxonomy): Eukaryota > Viridiplantae > Streptophyta > Magnoliopsida > Alismatales > Alismataceae > Alisma > Alisma plantago-aquatica. The sequence goes on from OY856413.1 coordinate 579,277,573, forward strand.
AGAAAATGCTACTCTTTGTGGAATATAGCTATCAAGTAGCCTGCCTAGGCATGGTAGGCGGGTAAGTGCTGAAGGGGGTCACCCAAACTAGGTACCCAGCACTTGGGAGGGTGCCTAGGGAATTTGTGCCTAGGCGTTCTAGACAAATTACATTACTTCAGTTTTGGTGCAGAATTAGTTGATTTAGGTTTGTTTAATGTCAAACATGGTCAAGAAGGGATCTGGGTTCGACTCTGGGCGCCGACCGTGGTGCAACAGTGGCTGGCATTTGAATGGGCGCGCCGTGGTGTTCCCCCATGACACGACTGACCAGGGTTTACTCTTGGCTGGGTCGGGTCCAATAGTGGCCTTGCCCGGGAGGGGTTCCTTGTTATAAAAAAATGGTCAAGAAGGTCCTATTCATGTTAAATTATGTCAAATTAGGGCAATTTGGATCTAATTTGCATCATGTTAGGTCAAATTAGGTTTGGTATTAGTTTGATTCAGTTAACTTGAGTTTAATTAGGTTTGAATTAGGTTAATTTATAAAAGTGTGGGGCTATTTTATGTTTAGTTACATCTAGATAGGCCAAAGTGGGGGGAAGAATTATACTAACTAGGTAATGCTAGGTGTGGTTCAGGAGCACTTAGAATTGGCTAAATTATGAGAAAATCAATATGTGTATAAAAACTTGATATATATATATATATATATAATACATATATCCATTTATATATATAGATATACATATATACATAATATATATATATATATATATATATATATATATATATATATATATATATATATATATATATATATATAGTCAGGCTAGAATACACTCGAGTGTATTCCGAGCAGAATACACTCAAGTAGTTTTTCATGATGCAATATTATTTTCAAAAATCTGATCCGTTGATCTTCTTAATCATCTTGTGAATAACGCATACACAAAATTTGAGTACATTTGGACATTTATAGGTCATGTTATAAAGATCGCAAAAATTATGCATTTCAAATTAGTTTCACGCGTCGATTTTGTTGCCCTCGGATGAGTGACTTACACTCATCCAAATGGGCTCAAAATTTGTATGTAGCCTAGTTATAGTACGACGGTGAAGATCAATGGTTTACATCTTGCAAAAAAAACAGTCTTGATATGCAAACACACTTGAGTGTATCCGTGCGATCTGTACACTCGAGTGTATTCTAGCCTGACTCTCTCTCTCTATATAAAACTACTTGAGTGTATTCTACTCCAAATACACTCGAGTGTATTCTAGCCTGACTCTCTCTCTCTGTATATATATATATATATATATATATATATACACACACACACACACATACATATATATAGGACACGATTTAGTGAGAAATATATCTTGGTGAGAGGATGAGAGGCATTTGCATAACTTTATATGGTGACCAAATTTTTGTAATCCAACCGTATGTATTAAAATCATACCCTTATTGCTTACCTACCTACAAAATTTCATCATGATCGGATTTGTATATCATGCACAACAACAAAATACTTTTCAATGCTCTATATTGAGTTTCAGGCTGACCGTTGGATGTAAAAAGTGTATATTGTACATATAGACATGTAAAAAATGTCTGATTGCAATGATTTTTGTGTGAAGGTAGATAAATTGATGTTCTTCCCATTCATACAATTGGATTTGAAAAGCCAACTAAAATTTTAGGTCCGCTATATTTTCAATGCATACTTAGTTGTTAGTATTAGGATTCTAATTGTAGTTAATGTAAATCATGTTGTAAAGAAATGTTAGTTTGGATAACACAACGCTTAGCCTCTCATCGGGATCAGACATTTCCGCAGCAAAAATGCTGCTAACAACAGCTAAACAGGACCCGACGACTGATGGTTTATCGGAGTACAGAAAGGAGGCAGAGTAAGAAGGTGAAGCGTGGTGGTAGAGGGGAAGGAGTGGCAGAGTAAGGAGGAGGTTGGATGTGGGTAAGGAGATGAACAACACAAGAAACAAGAGCTGGGGGTGTGACAGAGGGGGAGGAGTGGCAGAGAAAGGAAGAGGAGACGGAGGATAGGAGGATGTGGCAGAGATAGGAGGAACATGAGCGGAGATAAAGGGGCTGGCAGAGGAAGGTGGGGCGCCATATAGGGCTTGAAGGAGCAAGACGTGAGAGGAAAAAATAGCAATGGAGGAGGTGGGATCCGAGAAAAGAACGGCCGACGGCTGAGGAAAGACGTGTACCCGACGCAAAGAGAGAGGGTGCAATTAGTGGGACAGATAGACTGTCGTGAGAAACTATGGTCTTTGAAATCACGCCGATTATGGCGGGTTTTGTGAATGCAAATTTTATGCTTTAGCAAATACCACAACAAAAATCCCGGTGATAATCAACTACCCCACTAAATTCCCAAACGACGAGCATGTGTCTACATGTGTTTAGAATACTGTATTTAAATACAATCCCACGTTTAAATACCTCATCCAAACGTCCCCTTTTATAGTTATTTAAATGCCTCTCATGCTCTCACCGTAGCATGCTTTCACTAGATCGCTACCCTATATACCCTATATATATATATATATATATATATATATATATATATATATATATATATATATATATATATATATATATATATATATATATAGGGATTAAGTGAGCAAGATTTCTTCCCCCTCTCACAACTTGAACTTAACCTATAACTCAACCAGTAAAGCCTGTTGGGGGTAGTATTGCAAGTTGCAAGATCGAAACTCCTGTTGTTCTAGGTCACTACAGGTTGAAGCCTTAATTTCTTTGCATATTTGCTATGGGCTTGGTCGCCTCTTGAAAATAAAATATAAACACACACACACACACACACACACACACACACATATATATATATATATATATATATATATATATATGTAAGGATCTATATGTAAAATGACTAAATCATCATCGTCATTATTGGGCTTGCTATTTTTCTTATAAATGTGCTCAACTCAACAACATTGATGCGAATTGGTGCATTGCCTGGTATGTGTTGCACAAGTTCGTGTCATCTCAAGCAATTTTCATGTACCTTATCCTTAATAATTGCCACCACCACTTTGTTCCTTATATATCTTTCCTTGTCTCCCCACACATCCATCACGCCATGCACATGGTGACCACATTCATCTTTTTGATAGTTGACACCTTGTTTCTTCACCACTAACATTCACTCTCATATAGCATGGCTAATCGTATAACTATTCAATAAATCTTACTTTTAATTTGGGTGGGGTCTTCTGATTGCATACTACTACTAGTCCACTCCTTTCAACCATCCTGTTGTGATCCTATGACAACCATCATCTTGAATGATGCCCACCATTTGAATAACAAAACATAAGTAACGGGATTTACATTTTGATATATCCACTTAATTTCACTAGGCACTGCCACTCACAATTTTGGATTGGTTGTAATTGTAATTCACATTCTTTGTTTTACTTCAAATGATCTTATATCCACTATGTTAGAAAGTATTATTAGCCTATTTAGTTAATAGGGTAATGTGTTAATGGGCTTGAGCCTCGGTCCATATAGCCTCCCTCGAGTCCCAAGTCTGTAAGTCTTCACCCTTTCTCCTATATATAGGACATGGATGTGCCATCTAATATACAACAACAACACACGTGAGTTTTCACCTCACACCTTTCAACATGGTATCAGAGTGTGACTTGGGGACCTAACCCTAGCTGCCAGCTCCACTTCTCTCTGTGCTCGCTACCGCCCTAGTCGCCGCCTCTCTCTCCTAGAGAGAACAATAGAGAGAGAGAGCTTCCGCCTGCGGGCTTCCGATCGCCCGCCAGGCATCCTCTCGACCTCCATGGTCGTTTCTCTTCTCCTTTCATAAAGATTTGTATCTATGCGCCAACGCCATCCTTTTAGACCATCTGATACTCCCCCTTCATGGAGAAACGACAAATAGATGAAGATCTATGTGAATACTGAGATGGAAGCTCTTTACGAGTGTCTGGACGATGCTAATTCCCATAGAGATCTGTTGGTTGTCTTTTCGCCGAGGTTGTCCTCCCGGTCATGTGTAGTCGCTGTTCACCCCAACCTCATCTACCGTCGTTTGAACCAATGACCTCCTCCGTCGTTGAAGCAATAAAGAAAGAAAGACATAGCAGCAGGGGAGCCGCCTAGTTCTCCCTTTGATCCTCTTGATTCTGGACGACGCTAATTCCTGTCTAGATCTGTTCGTAGTTTAGCAAGGGAGCCACCGTCATTCCCTTGTGCCTATTGTCATCCTAGAAGCCTTCACTACTTCCATGGACGTCTTTCCCTAGTCGACGTTAATTCCTATCCAGACCTGTCCTTGGTCTAGAAAGGGGCTGTTGTTGCATTAGATCTGCACCCTTCGGTGACGATGCTAATTCCCGTCACCCTTCGGTGCGTCAACCTAGAGTTGTGTTCTCCTTGACGACGCTAATTCCCGTCGCCGATACATCATATTGTCCAACTAACACGACATCTTACACTCCAGAAATCATCCTGACGGCACATGGTTTTAGTCAGATCACAACTTACACTATGTGTCATATTCCAACATGGCGTGTTGATGGGAGTTTGTTTCACACCAACACGTCCTGTCAGATTTCCAACACGCCGTGTTGCTGGGAGCCTGTCACATTTGATCATCAAAGTTACACGGCTGTTAGTATCTCCAAATGGCATGTTGCTGGGAACTTGTCATTGACCAAAATTGTTACATGGTGTGTCAGAATCTTCCCACGACGTGTCAACAACAATCTGTCTACTTCTAATTCAAATCATGATGCCCTCCAAAGGTCTTTCTCTCCTCCAATACCTAATGATAATTGGATCCTATTATTTTTGACCTAGTCCTTTTTTTCTTCTCGGGGCTCCGGCCCCACCTTCGGTCATCAAAGTTACACGGCAAGTCGGTATCTCCACATGGTGCGTTGCTGGGAGTCTGTCAGCTTCGACCAAAATAGTTATATGGTGCGTCAAAATCTTCACACGACGTGTCAACAGGAGTCTGCCTACTTCCAGTTCAAATAATGACGTCCTGCAAAGGTCTTTCTCTCCTCCAATACCTAATGATAATCAAATCCTATTATTTTTGACCTAGTCCTTTTTTTCTGGGGGCTCTACCCTCACACCCCTAGATTTGTCGGCCTAAGGGCTGGACAAATATCCTTTTTGGGTCTAGAAAAAAACCATTTGATTTGTCTATTCAGATCTTATGACCAGGTTGTTTTGCATATACTTCGATTATCGGTTTCTCCTCTCTACATACTACACCTCTCGTTTTACATTTCCTTTCCCGCCCTCCCACCCCATCATGTGTGCGTCTCTTTCCACGTGCAAGGGGGGTATGTTTCTTTTTCACACCATATACTTATTCTCTTCGTATATGGTGTGTGGGGAGGGGATATGGAGGAGAGAGAGAGTAGAAGGAGAGAGCATATGAGGAGAGAGATGAGATGTGATGTATTCTGAGCTCTCTTCATGGAGCTTTGTATTCTTCAGCACATCTGCTCTTCGATGTCTTTGTGGCATGTCATTCCCACTAAGCATCACTTTACATGTAGGTTGGCTATCTGCGCTAATTCCATTTAGCCACCGCTTTTAGACAATGTTCAAGGATTTCAATTGCAGAATTGACACCAAGCCTTTCACATGCGTACTATGTATGTCAAGACAAGAGCTTGCTATGCTAATTCCGGCCTCTTGTTCTCTTTGGAGGTTGCCACTACATTTTTCATAAGATAGATGGTTGCTACTTCATGTTAGAAGCCATATTTTATCTTCACCAAACTACGTTCGTTACATCTTCTCTGAAGTTGTATCTCTTGACATGGCTCTTCTACTGATCTTCTTGGGCTTCTCCTTGAAGGCCCCTTCATCCCTATCAAGCCCTCAAGATTAATGCGCCTGATTTATGGAAGCAGTATGACAATCATCAACACCTCGTCCAACTCGTGTTCATGCCACGTTATGCACGTCTTTGGTCTCCTGCGCTAATTCCAATTGGCTACACTCATGGTAATAAAAAGCTCGCCTTGAGGCTCTCGAGGCTTATGCCTCTTGGCGGGTCTATCCCAAATGCGCCTCAAGGCTTATGCGTCGGTGTCCTAAACTGAGGCTTACGCCTCACGATGTTTGAGGCCCGCCTTGAAGCACCGAGGCTCTGAGGCTTAGTTGAGGCACACACCTCCATTTTGGATGATAACGTCTTATGTTAACCACCGAATTGTCTACTTTTAAGATTATTACAACCACTTTCTTTAAAAGAAATTAGAGTTCTTATAGTTAATTATCATTTTTTATTAATGAACTAATCATCATTCTCCAAGTGACATCCTTCAATCTTCATTATTAAATTTATCTTTGTTTGCTACCTTCTTATTCACTATGTCGGTGAATCTCATATCATTGTTAGCTAATTTTGGTTCCTTGTTCTTACTAATTGAAATTCTATCTCCTTTAGTTTGTTTTTGTTGATGACATCTATTATTCTAATAGTATAAAGAATTTATATCTCGTTATTTTTCTTCATATTTATTTTACTATTGTGGTTGGTATTTAGTATCTATTGTCATTATTAAGTTTCACAATTAATTATCATTTCATTTGGTTGTGCTTGTATATACTATACCTATTTTTGTTATACACACATGCATATACATAACATATAAATATATATATGTGTGTAAGAACATATGCAAATTTATTTTTATGACCGCCTCATACATATTTTGAGGCTTACGCCTCAAACGCTTCGAGGCTTATGCCTCACTTCACTGAGACAAAAATGCCTCGTTGCGCCTAACACACTTTACAACCTTGGCGACACTTAGACAATTTGAACATACCTCTACTACTACATCTACATTGTGTCTTCGCGTTCATGCCGCTTATGTGTTGACTGTACGCTAATACCACTCACACATTCCTCTCCAATGAAGATGGCGTAGTCATGGTGCTTTTGATCGTCTGCTCTAGTTTGATTATGGTGAGATTTTGCTGTGGTGCCTGGATTCCCTTGATTAGTTCTTCATTCCAGATGCACTTCAAAAAGACCCTCTCCAAAGCTCGAGCATTTCTAGCATGTAGAACACAACTCAAAAGAGGCATCATCATATGTTTAGTTAGGATGTATTGTTTAAGGGGGAGTGACAATTTTTGTATGGGGAATGACTATTTTATCTTCATCGTCTAATCGAGTCCTGTAAGTCCAAACTAAGACATGAGTTTCGTCCATGCTCCAGCTTGAGGGGGAGTGTTAAAAAGTATTATTAGCCTATTTAGTTAATAGGACAATATGTTAATGGGCTTAAGTGTCTCGGTCCTTATAACCTGCCTTGAGTCCCAAGTCTGTAAGTCTCCACTCTATCTCTGTAAGTCTCGACTCTATCTCCTATATATAGGACAGGGTGTACCATCTAATATACAACAACACACATGGGTTTTCCCCTCTCACCTTTCAACACATTAGATTCCAATGTCACTTAATCTTTCGCTAGTCATCAACTAGCATAAGATCATCATCAATTGACATACACCAAGGAATATCATTATAAACATGCTTAGTCAACTCATCCATAACAAGAACGAACAACTATTGGCTCACGGTGATCCTTAATGTACCCTAACCATAATTCAAAATCGTGTTGTATCTCCTCTAGTTAGTCATAATACTTGCACTCACATATCTTGGGGACGCCCTAAAGCGCTCATGGTATCATTATGAATATACAAGCCAAAACTATGAAAACCTAGAAAGATACATGCCCAATTGAGATGTGATATGATTGCATCGTCTTTATTAATTCAATGTGTTGGATTGGCAAAACATTTTTATTTAAGGCCCACCAAATGACTTCCCTTAGTACTTGATCACAAGCCGTTCACGCATTCCCCTATCATGAAAATCCATACAAACATCTCTTTTGTTTTCTTTGTACTTCTCCATAAGCTTCATAGGAATAATAACATTTTTTCTAGATCTTCCATGGAAAAAACATGTTTGATATTTGCATCATAGATCCCAATCTTTGCTCAATAATCCTCATCCAAAGTTTCATAGTGTAGCTCATTGAAACGACCGCCACCAAACCGACAACCAAATCGTCACTAATTATGCGGAATAATCATAAGCAGCGGATTAACAAAATCACTAAAATTAAAACCATTTTGCAAAGAGATCCATTTCCTGGAAAACTCTTAATGAAAGAACCAAAACTTTATATACATCAGGGTTCACATTGTACATACACTGTACCTTATCTCTAGGATAACATATAACAGTTGCTTTGTCAAAACATATACTGAAGCAGCATAAAACCTCGAGGCATACAAGCCAAAATCTCAGATTGTTCATAAAACCATCACGTACTAAATCCGATGACCTGAGAGTACAAAGACGACACATAGGACTTCTATCTACAAGACACGACAGACAATACACTCAACCTGAGCTGTTACTGTTGTCCCTGCTGTTGTTGTCCTTCCTCTGTATAACGGTCTCTACCTTCTCGTGCACGTCCACCTAAAAATTGTGGATCCCACGGGGTGAGACAATTGTCTCAGCGAGAGATATAACTCTCTGCCAACAATGTTATTATCTCAGGTAAACAGTATAAAACTGAGCAGAGGTTCTTTTATATTAATAAGCAAGGTTAATCACTGTGGATAAGCAGATTAGAACATTTCTCATCTTTTAAAGCATTGTAACTGTCTATGATAGGGCAGTAAATCATCTATTCACTTTATAAGGTATAGATAGGAAAAGAGTTGTTTATTCAGTGAGTAAAAAGGTGTACATGGTACTCTCTTATATAGCTATAGAGAGTTAAGACATACATATAAGCAGGCAATATGGGACTAATACAAAAGAATATAACACAGTAGAAACAGCAAATAACACAATATTTCTATACTCCCCCTCAAGCTGGAGCGTAGATGTCGAATAAGCCCAGCTTGTCAATCAGAGTCTGAAAGCGAGCTTTAGGTAGAACTTTAGTAAAGATGTCTGCAAGCTGCTTCTCAGTACTGAGATATGGAGTGCAGATGTGTCCAGATAGAACTTTCTCCCGAACAAAATGGCAGTCAACCTCAATATGCTTGGTTCTTTCATGGAAGGTGGGGTTGCTCGCAATGAAAATGGACGCCTTATTGTCGCAGAACATAGGAATAGGGCTAGAAGATGTGATATCAAATTCGTTCAGAAGGCTACGGACCCACAGGAGCTCACATGCAGTATGAGCCATAGCTCTATATTCTGCCTCTGCACTTGACCGGGCAACAACTGTCTGCTTTTTGCTGCGCCAAGTAACCAAATTTCCTCCCACAAAAGTGCAATATCCAGATGTAGATTTTCTGTCAGATCGACTTCCTGCATAGTCGGAATCAGCAAAACCAGATAAATTGCAGTGGCCATGTTTTTTGTACAGAAGACCTTTCCCTGGAGAGCTTTTGAGATATCGTAAGATGTGACAGATAGCATCCCAGTGGCATTGCCGGGGTTTCTCAAGATACCGGCTTATGAAACCTACAACAGTTGCCGGATCAACTCTAGTGACAGTCAAATAGATAAGTTTGCCAACCAGTCTCCTGAACTGGTGGCGATCAGCATAAGGAGGGGAAGTATCATCATCCCAATTCATATTGGGATCCAGAGGAGTGTTGGCTGGCTTGCAGCCCAGCATACCAGTCTCTTGCAAGAGATCAAGAACATATTTTCTCTGTGACAAGCATAGTCCTGCAGAAGATCTAGCAACCTCAATACCTAGAAAATATCGTAGTGTCCCTAGGTCTTTGGCGATGAAGTGTTGTGCTAAATGCTGTTTGGTTGCCTGTATCCCTGCACTGTCATTGCCATATAAGACAATATCATCAACATATACAATAAGTATGACAAGTCCTGCTGCAGTTTTATGAATAAACACAGAATGATCAGATTGTGAACGCCGAAAACCAAAGGTAATCAAGATCTGACTGAGCTTGTCAAACCATGCTCGTGGACTTTGTTTCAGACCATATATCGCCTTTCTGAGTTTGCAGATTTTAGAAGCAGACTCCCCCTGAGCAACAAAACCCGGAGGTTGCTCCATGTAGACCTCCTCCTGTAGATCTCCATAGAAAAAAGCATTTTTGACATCAAGTTGATACAAAGGCCAGTCTTTATTCACATCAACAGATATCAGAATACAGACAGAATTTAAGCGGGCGACTGGAGAAAATGTTTCAAAATAATCAACCCCATATGTTTGAGTATATCCTTTGGCAACTAATCTGGCTTTCAGGCGTTCAATGGTAACGTCCGGTTGGTATTTAATAGTAAAAATCCAGCGGCATCCAACAGTTTGGCACGAAGAAGGACGATCAACCAGATCCCAAGTTTGTTGATCACAAAGTGCATGCATTTCTTGCTCCATAGCATGTTTCCAGGCAGGATGGCAAAGTGCCTCTTTAGCTGATTTAGGAATTGTCACAGCAGACAAAGCAGAAATAAAACAAGCAAAGTTACCACAGAGATTGTCAGACGAACAAAAATTACTGATAGGATGCTGAGTACAGGAGCGAACGCCTTTCCGTAAACTGATAGGAAGATCCAGGTCAGAAAATACCTCAGTGGATGGTGGATCATCCGCAGACGCAGGAACCATTGTTCGGCCGGGGCTTCAGAAACATTAATGTTCTTTGACCTGCACCGATAGACTTGCAATGGGCGTTCTTGAGGCACATCCTGAGCATGGGGTTCTTCAACAACTATAGGTAATGGAGTGGGAGCCATAATGTCATCCGACAATTTTGCTCCAGCAGTAGAAAAATAAGGCATATGCTCAAAAAAGGTCACATCCGCACTAACCAACCATTGTTTTTTGATAGGATCAAAACAGCGGTAACCTTTCTGAGTACGGGAGTGTCCCAAAAACACACATTTGACCGAGCGAGCATCAAGTTTAGTGAGGCCAGGATGAAGAATTTTCACAAAACAAGTACTCCCAAAAATGCGAGGAGGCAGAGAAAATAAGGGTTTATCAGGAAACAAAATAGTATATGGGACCTGATTTTTCAGAACAGAGGAAGGCATGCGATTGATAAGATAGCATGCTGTAGAGACTTCTTCAGGCCAGAAGTGTTGGGGTACTTTATAGTGTAGAAGAAGGGTGCGAGCAACCTCAAGAAGATGGCGGTTTTTCGTTCAGCAACGCCATTTTGTTGAGGGGTGTAAGGGCAAGAAGTCTGATGTATTGTTCCACGGTCAGCACAAAAAGATGTAACAGATTGTTGCATGAATTCCAGAGCATTATCAGTACGAAAAATTTTAATGGGTCGATTAAATTGTGTGTGAATTTCAGCAAAGAAGGTGCGAATGGTATCCAACACAGTATCCCGACCTTTAAGCAAAAACAACCATGTGGTGCGAGAATAATCATCAATAAAGGTCATAAAATACTTCACACCAGAGTGACTGGATACAGAGCATGGTCCCCAAATATCAACATGAACCAAGTCAAAGATTTCTTTAGAGGCAATAATTTTCTTAGCTGGAAAAACAGATCGAGTTTGTTTGCCCAAAACACAAGTTTCACATGAAAAATTATTCTCAGATAAAGTAGGAAATAAATGTCTTAATTTGGCAGCAGATGGATGACCCAGGCGAAAGTGCCACTGTAATCCTGTCACTGAAGTAGAAAGCACAACCGCAACAGTAGGAGGTCCATCCAAGTAATACAACCCATCTGGTCCTTCACGGCCCGAACCAATCCTCGTCTTCGTGCGGAGATCCTTCAAAACACAACCAGAAGGATCAAATTTAATAGAGCACTTGAGTTGTTTAATCCTCGTCTACTTCCGGATCTTCTGCCATGCTTGCATCTCCATCATCTGGTAACAAACAGTGGTGCATTGACTCGGGTCTAGAGATGGTCTTAGTGAGAGGTGCCTAGAGATGGTTGTTTATATAGGTCTTATGACCTAGAGATGGTTGTTGCCTAGTGAGAGGTGACAAGATGTGTATATAGGTCTTATGACCTAGAGATGGTTGTTGCCTAGTGAGAGGTGACAAGATGTGTATATAGGTCTTATGACCTAGAGATAGTTGTTGCCTAGTGAGAGGTGACAAGATGTGTATATAGGTCTTATGATCTAGAGATGGTTGTTGTCTAGTGAGAGGTGACAAGATGTTTATATAGGTCTTATGACCTAGAGATGGATGTTGCCTAGTGAGAGGTGACAAGATGTTAATAAAAGTCTCATGACCTAGAGATTGATGTAAGAGATGGCAATGTTCAAAATGAACTAGGGAAATGGAAACCCAGTAACATCATAATAATAATAAATGGTTATAATAATCACGAAATCTTGGTCATATGTGCTTTATGATTATAGCCAAATAAGGGCTATAGTGTTTTGAATATGCTAAGATGAGATATGAGGAATACTTGTATCATGTAAAGGATGTGAATGGGTATGATGGCTTGACTGAGGTATAATGCCTAGCAAAGATGATGTGGTATTCAGTGATAAGTTTAAGGGATTGATATCCCATAATGAAAGTAAAAGGGAAACATAAAGGTATTCCACTATTATGGAATCCTTAGCAATATGGCCATGATTCTACAGGATTGGGATAACCCAATACCTGGATACAGCCCTACAGGATTGGGATAACCCAATACCTGGATACAACCCTACAGGATTGGCATAATCCAATACCTGGATACAACCCTACATGATTGGCATAATCCAATACCTGGATACAACCCTACAGGATTGGGATAACCCAATACCTGGATACAACCTTACAGGATTGGGATAACCTAATACCTGGATACAACCTTACAGGTTTGGGATAATTCAATACCTGGATACAACCCTACATGATTGGCATAATCCAATACCTGGATATAACCCTACAGGATTGGGATAACCCAATACCTGGATACAACCCTACAGGATTGGCATAATCCAATACCTAGATATAACCCTACAGGATTGGCATAGCCCAATACTTGGATATAATTTTACAGGATTGGTATAAACCAATACCTGGACAGATCATAATGATGTATATTCACATGATTGGTACAATCAAATATCTGTCTAGCAGATTGGCTGATGCCAATAGATAGAAATGAGGATGATTCATGAATGTCATACCATGATAATAAGTATCACATGATAAGCTTGAGATGTTGGTATAATATGATGGGTAAATGTTACACATGTTCTTCATATTCCTTATATAGAAATACTGTGTTATTTTTTGTTTCTACTGTGTTATGTTCTTTTGTATTAGTCCCATATTGCCTGCTTATATGTATGTCTTAACTCTCTATAGCTATATAAGAGAGTACCATGTACACCTTTTTACTCACTGAATAAACAACTCTTTTCCTATCTATATGGTATTAAGAGCAGGTTACCCTTTTCCCCACACATAAGCCCACCAATGACGTAAGCCCGTCGTCCCCCCCCCCCCCCCCCCCCACCCGCCCGCCGCCAACCCCCCCTTCTTCCACCGTTGCCCACTGCCACCTTCCCCAGGCACCACCCTCCCCTGCCCCCACCCTCCTCCTCTTACTGACTGACAATAAATTAACAGGAAACTTTGGAATATATAAAACAGAATTCAATTGCAATTTTGGTGACAGCAGAACCGTGCCAGTGCCATGAACAACAGTTTTGGACCCATTTGCAACAATAACAGAAGTTATAGGAGCAGTTTTATTGAGACTCGAAAAAAGGTGAAGATCACCAGCCATATGAGTGGATGCACCCGAGTCAATGCACCACTGTTTGTTACCAGATGATGGAGAAGCAAGCATGGCAGAAGGTCCGGAAGTAGACGAGGATGGCATCTGCGCAAGACGTTCCTGGAACATCTTTTCGAACTCTGAACGTAACCAGTCGGTGTTTGCTGGAGCAGTAGGTCGGCAGCAGGTTCTGTAGCAGCCTGGTTAGCCCAAGCTGGCTTGCCGTGCTTAATCCAACAACGATCTTCAGTGTGATTGTCCAATACCGTGCCAGTGCCATGAACAACAGTTTTGGACCCATTTGCAACAATAACAGAAGTTATAGGAGCAGTTTTATTGAGACTCAAAAAAAGGTGAAGATCACCAGCCATATGAGTGGATGCACCCGAGTCAATGCACCACTGTTTGTTACCAGATGATGGAGAAGCAAGCATGGCAGAAGGTCCGGAAATAGACGAGGATGGCATCTGCGCAAGACGTTCCTGGAACATCTTTTCGAACTCTGAACGTAACCAGTCGGTGTTTGTTGGAGCAGTAGGAGTGTCAGTAGTAGAGTCGGCAGCAGGTTCTGTAGCAGCCTGGTTAGCCCAAGCTGGCTTGCCGTGCTTAATCCAACAACGATCTTCAATGTGATTGTCCTGGCCACACCAGTTGCAGTAGCGAGGGCCGGGAGGAGCACCACATCCAGAAGAGCCTCAGCCTCTTGAGGGAGGAGGACGACCACCACGGCCACAGCCAGAATCAGCAGAGCGAACAATAAGCGCAGGCTGCTCAATAACAGAAGTGGGAGTCATGGATTGCAGACGTTGGACTCTTTTGAGAACATCCCGAAGAGTCGGTAGCGGGTCGCTGGATAGTATCTGGTCAACCACACCAGAAAAAGAGGCAGGAAGTGCAGCTAAGAACTGCACCAGTTGCAGTTCGTTGCGTTGTTTTTGAGCAATTTTAATGTCCGCCGTCAAAGGGTGGTAGAGTTCAAATTCATTCCACAGTGCCGAGCATTGGTTGTAGAAGTCATCAATAGAAGTGTCAGTGGAGAACTCCTTTTTCGCCAAGGTTTTGAAGATCTCAAAAACGCGCTTTGGATTCTCCTGATGGGAATAAACATGGGACAGTTGATCCCACATAGCCTTCGCATCATGAAGGCAGAGCAGAGATTGGCTAATACGAGGCTCAGTACTGTTGAGGATCTAAGACATGACGCCGGAATCATCCTTGGACCACTGCGCATAACTTTGTCTGATTTTGTCATCCGAATCAGCAGTAGGAGCAGCAGGAGGCTCAGTCATATGATGGTGATACCGGCCTTGTGCTTTGACATATAGCACAAAGGATGCCGACCAGAGATGGTAGTTGGAGCCACCGTCAAGCTTCACTGTGGTGACGCAAAGAGACCGGGGAGGCTCAGGGAAAGCCATGGCAGAAGCGGTCGGCGCAGAAGCAGATCAGAGAAAAAAAACCCACAAAGGACAGATAACAGCAGCAGAGATCTGACGTGTCAGATCAGAAGACCCGTATCGGGCAAAATATGCATAGAGAAACCTACGCCGTCATGAGGAAAACTCAACGTTCCAACATGAGGCGCAGGCAGAGAGAACGGTGAGACTCTTAACTTAACCAGCCAGTGGGTGTCCGAATGTAGATCCGACGAGCACCCGAACGTAGATCGAAAGGAGAGGTAAAAACCAGTGACGGCCGGCCGGAAGCGTAGGGACCCAAAGACGGGAGAAGGTTGTGGGGTGGTGGTTTGTGGAGGAGAGGAGGCGGCGGCGTGAAAGGATATGAGGAGGGGGAAGGGCCGGCGGCAGGGAGCAGGAGGGGGGGCGGCGGCTGGGGGGGCAGTGGCGGATGGAGAAGGGGAGGAGGGTGGCGGCAGGGGAGGGCGGCGCCTGGGGAAGGTGGCGGTGGGCAACGGTGGAAGAAGGGGGGGTTGGCGGCAGGCGGGTGGGGGGGGGGCGACGGGCTTACGTCATGGGTGGGCTTATGGGTGGGGAAAAGGGTAACCTGCTCTTGATACCATATAGATAGGAAAAGAGTTGTTTATTCAGTGAGTAACAAGGTGTACATGGTACTCTCTTATATAGCTATAGAGAGTTAAGACATACATATAAGCAGGCAATATGGGACTAATACAAAAGAACATTACACAGTAGAAACAGAAAATAACACAATATTTCTATATAAGGAATATGAAGAACATGTGTAACATTTACCCATCATATTATACCAACATCTCAAGCTTATCCTGTGATACTTATTATCATGGTATGAAATTCATGAATCATCCTCATTTCTATCTATTGGCTTCAGCCAATCTGCTAGACAGATATTTGATTGTATCAATCATGTGAATATACATCATTATGATCTGTCCAGGTATTGGTTTACACCAATCCTGTAAAATTATATCTAAGTATTGGGCTATGCCAATCCTATAGGGTTATATCCAGGTATTGGATTATGCCAATCCTGTAGGGTTGTATCCAGGTATTGGGTTATGCCAATCATGTAGGGTTATATCCAGGTATTGGATTATGCCAATCCTGTAGGGTTGTATCCAGGTATTGAATTATCCCAATCCTGTAAGGTTGTATCCAGGTATTAGGTTATCCCAATCCTGTAAGGTTGTATCCAGGTATTGGGTTATCCCAATCCTGTAGGGTTGTATCTAGGTATTGGATTATGCCAATCCTGTAGGGTTGTATCCAGGTATTGGGTTATCCCAATCCTGTAGGGCTGTATCCAGGTATTGTAGATAATCAGGGTTTCAGAGAGCATAGGGTTGCACAAAGTGTGCACCCTCATATATATAACACTGTGACAATTACAGAGAGGTCCATACAGAATAAACAAATAACAAAATAAATAACAGAATATAGAAAACATATATTGTAACACTCCCCCTCAAGTTGGAGCATAGATATCAATCATGCCCAACTTGTCCACCAGTGTGCAGAAATGCTTCTTAGCCAGAAGTTTCGTGAAGACATCAGCAACTTGATCTTCAGATCTCGTGAAAGGAGTGCAAATTTTACCAGCCAGAACAGACTCTCGAATAAAATGGCAATCCACCTCAATATGCTTGGTGCGCTCATGATAAACAGGATTATTGGCAATGAAAATAGCAGCTCGATTGTCACAGTGCATAGGAATCGCATAAGAAGATTCAATCCCAAGTTCATGCAAAAGAGAGCGCACCCAGAGAAGTTCACAAGCAGTATGGGCCATAGCCCTGTATTCAGCTTCAGCACTGGAGCGAGCTACAACATTTTGTTTCTTGCTCCTCCAAGTCACCAAGTTACCCCCTACATAGGTACAGTAGCCAGAGGTGGATTTCCTGTCAATCCTGCTGCCCGCATAATCTGAATCAGAATAGCCTTCAAGTTTACAGTGTCCAGATTTCTTGTAATGCAAACCTTTGCCAGGTGCCCTTTTTAAGTATCTCAGAATGTGACATACAACATCCCAATGACACTGTCTAGGCTTGTCCAAGTACCTGCTCAGAAGACCCACAGCAGTAGTAATATCAGGACGAGTAACAGTCAGATAAATCAATTTCCCAATAAGTCTCCTGTATTTCTTTGGCTCAGAAAACATAGGTGAAGTATCATCGTCCCAATCAACATTGGGATCCATAGGAGTATCTGAAGGTCTTGCTCCCATCATACCAGTTTCCTGCAAGATATCAAGTACATATTTCCTTTGGGACAATACAAGAGCACCAGAGTTCCTGGAAACTTCTATACCCAGAAAGTATCGTAATCTGCCCAAGTCTTTGGTAGCAAAATGCTTACCCAAATGAGTTTTTGTGGCCTGAATACCTGCAGAATCACTGCCTGAAATAATGATATCATCTACATAGACAATCAGAATAATAATCCCTGCAGACGTTTTCTTTGTGAAGACAGAATGATCCACTTGAGACCGTAGAAAGCCAAAATCAGAAAGAATCCTGCTTAATTTATCAAACCAGGCACGTGGACTTTGCTTAAGCCCATAAATAGATTTTTTAAGCCGACAAACTTTATGAGACTCCCCCTGAGCAACAAACCCAGGAGGTTGCTCCATGTAAACCTCTTCCTGCAGATCACCATATAAGAAAGCATTCTTCACATCAAGCTGTAGAAGGGGCCAGTCAGAATTTACAGCTACAGATAACAATATTCTAACAGAATTCAAGCGAGCAACAGGGGAAAAAGTCTCAAAATAGTCAATGCCGTAGGTCTGAGTATATCCTTTGGCAACCAATCGAGCTTTCAACCGTTCAACTGTACCGTCCGGTTGATATTTGACAGTGTAAACCCAGCGACAACCAACAGGCTTGCACTGAGGAGGAGGATCCACCAGCTCCCAAGTGTCTCTATCAGTCAAAGCTGTCATCTCATCCTGCATAGCAGAAGTCCATGCTGTACTCCGCAGAGCATCCTGAATAGACTTAGGAACAGTAACAGCAGATAAGGCATGTACAAAATCACGCGCCGGAGCAGTGAGATGATCAGTAGATACAAAATGAGCAATACTATGAGACGTGCAGGAACGAGTTCCTTTGCGAAGAGCAATAGGAATATGTAAATCAGATTGTACCTCAGGAGAAGCAGAACCTTCTGGAGGTGAAGATTGGTCGGCTGGGGGGGGTACATAAGAAGGAGGTGCTTTGTTCCTGCGCTGATAAACACGAAGCTGAGGACGAACTGGCATCTCAGTATCAACTGTCTCAGGTACACAATCAGACAGAATCGGCAAGGGTGGTGCAATGAGATCTGGTTGCAATTTGTCTCCCGCAGATGAATAAAAAGGAGTGTCCTCAAAAAATACCACATCACTACTAGTCAACCACTTTCTCGTAGCAGGATTATAACAGCGATAGCCTTTTTGAGTCCTCGAATATCCCAAGAAAACACATTTAGTTGCACGAGGCGAGAGTGTATCAGAAGACGGGCCAAGAAGACGGACAAAACACGTGCAACCAAAAATCCGTGGAGGAACAGAAAACAAGGGTGCCTCCGGATGTAGAACTTGAAACGGGATTTTGTTACCAATAACCGATGAGGGCATACGATTAATAAGAAAACAAGCAGTCATAACCGCTTCTGGCCAATAAGAACGAGGAACATGTGAATGTAACATGATAGTGCGGGCCACTTCTAATAAATGACGATTCTTCCTTTCTGCAACACCATTCTGTTGTGGTGTATAGGCACAAGAGGTTTGATGTAAAGTTCCAACAGTTTTACAAAAACATTCCACATCTTTTTGAACAAACTCCAAAGCATTATCAGTTCTAAAAATTTTAATAGGCACACCAAACTGAGTTTTAATTTCAGCAAAAAAGAACTTTATTGTAGATAGCACTTCGGATCTACTTTTCAACAGAAATAGCCAAGTAGTCCGCGAAAAATCATCAATGAACAAAATAAAGTATCTATAACCAGACACACTTGGTACATTACATGGTCCCCACACATCAGAATGTACTACATCAAAAATATGCCTGCTGCTCATAGAACTGCGCCGCGGATATACCGATCTAGTCTGTTTACCCAATTGGCAAGACTCACACTGGAGACTACAGCTACTCATATCAGGAAATAAATGGCGCAGTTTGTCAGAAGAAGGATGTCCCAGCCGGTAATGCCACTGTAAAGTAGAGACTGATGCAGATAGAGCTGAAACCTTAGTAGACTTTGGCATCTCGTCCAAGTAGTAGAGACCATCAGCACCTTCATACCCCCCACCAATCTTCATCCTCGTGAGAAGGTCCTGAAAAATGCAAGAGCCAGGACGGAATGTCAGGCTACAGTTCAAATTCCTTACAAGTTTGCTCACAGATAATAAATTCATAGGAAAGTTAGGCACATATAAGGCAAATTTGATAAAAGACTGAGAAATAATGTCCCCAATGCCAGAAACAGAAGATCTAGATCCATCAGCAACCATAACTGTAGATTTATGAGCAGGTTTAGAGATAAACTTAAACAAAGCCCGATTTCCAGAAATATGGGAGGATGCACCAGAGTCAATCACCCATTTATTATTACCAGATGGAGGAGGCAAATGTGAACTCAAAAAAGCAGTATCATAACCAGTATGGGCAGCATGAGCTCCACTCGTGGATGCGTCAGAAGAGGAACCACCACGCTCCAAAAGAAGACGTTCGACTTCAGCCCGGATGTAGTCAGCAGTAGTAGTGTCCGCAGTGTCTGGTGTAGAAGGATGTGCAGCACCCTCAGAAGCAGCAGTGGAAGAATCAGCAACAGTGTTTGCCCATTCAGGTTTTCCATACTTCTCCCAACATTTTTCTTCAATGTGGTTCGTCCGACCACAGTAAGAACACAAACGGGATCCAGGCGAAGGTCGCGCAGTAGTAGTAGTAGCAGGAGGGGCCCCACGCCCAGCAGTAGGAGAACGACCACGCCCCGCACCAAGGGGAGGACGTCCATCAGAAGAGCGGCCACGACCGCGACCGCAACCACGGCCACGACCACCCCAGGCAGCTAAGGCAGTAGAGTCCCCAACATCTGGTGTCGGGGAGGAGAGACGCAGAAGCCGCTGGTAGGCACTCCGAAGGGAAGGCAGTGGATCACCAGCCAGAATCTGATCCACAACTCCAGCATAGGAGTCAGGCAAGCCACTCAAAAACTGAATCAGCTGTAGCTCATCGCGCTGTTTGCGCATAGTCGCCAGATCCGTGGACAAGGGATGATACGTCTCCAGTTCACCCCACAACCCGGTGAACGTAGAGAAGTAATCGGCGATATCAGTACCAGTGAAGGTGAGACGACTAAGCTGTTTGTTGATATCAAACACTTTCTTCGGATTCTGGCTGTGGGAGAAGGTGCCAGCAAGTTCATCCCACATCTTCTTTGCCGTAGGTAATCGGAGAAGAGTCACACTAATCTTCTCAACCGAGCTGTTGAGAATCCAGGTCATCACTGTTGAGTCATCACGGACCCAATCATCATAGGCTTTGACGTCCTTCAAATCAGCATCTTCAGCAGGCTGTGGTGGACCGGCACGAATGAGATGGGAATATTTCCCTTGTGATTTGGCATATATCACAAAGGAACAGACCCACAGCTGGTAGTTGCGTCCGTCAAGTTTGACCGTAGTAACTTGACGACGCAGATCATCAGTCGAGGACGCCATCAGAAAGGCAGGCACAGCAGGCAGGCAAGACAAGCAGGTAGACGATCACACGGGACCTCTCACATACAGACTACACCAAGGTGTAGTAGAAGACCCGGAGGCCGAAGCCTACACGGGCAGGCAGGTACAAACAACACGAACCGACGAAGGCCCTAGCCGAACAACGTACCGATCTCCCCCGGAAGACTAAACTAGGCCAGATCTATCAACCCGACAGCGCACCTGCTGTGCGAACAACACCAACGGTTGCTCAAGCACTAGCGGAGCACCAAGCCAGGAGAGTAGACGGACCGGGAGCCGGCGGGAGACGGTAGACTAGGCCAGGGAGGCGGCCGGCCGGCGGGCTGTCCTGCCTCGGCGGCGGCGGCGGGCTACCGCTGCAGCCCCGGCGGCGGCGGCAGTGGCTGCTGCCCCCGGCGGCGGCGGCGCCTGCTGCGGCTGCCCCCGGCGGCGGCGGCGCCTGCGGCTGCCTGGGCCGGCGGCTGCTGCTGTCGCCCGGGCCGGCGGCGGCGGCTGCGGCTGTGGGCGCGCGGGGGGGGGGGGGGGCGCCGGAGAGGGAGGGAGGGAGGGAGAGAGAGGCCCTAGGTCTGGACCTGCTCTGGTACCATGTAGATAATCAGGGTTTCAGAGAGCATAGGGTTGCACAAAGTGTGCACCCTCATATATATAACACTGTGACAATTACAGAGAGGTCCATACAGAATAAACAAATAACAAAATAAATAACAGAATATAGAAAACATATATTGTAACAGGGTTATCCCAATCCTGTAGAATCATGGCCATATTGCTAAGGATTCCATAATAGTGGAATACCTTTATGTTTCCCTTTTACTTTCATTATGGGATATCAATCCCTTAAACTTATCACTGAATACCACATCATCTTTGCTAGGCATTATACCTCAGTCAAGCCATCATACCCATTCACATCCTTTACATGATACAAGTATTCCTCATATCTCATCTTAGCATATTCAAAACACTATAGCCCTTATTTGGCTATAATCATAAAGCACATATGACCAAGATTTCGTGATTATTATAACCATTTATTATTATTATGATGTTACTGGGTTTCCATTTCCCTAGTTCATTTTGAACATTGCCATCTCTTACATCAATCTCTAGGTCATGAGACTTTTATTAACATCTTGTCACCTCTCACTAGGCAACATCCATCTCTAGGTCATAAGACCTATATAAACATCTTGTCACCTCTCACTAGACAACAACCATCTCTAGATCATAAGACCTATATACACATCTTGTCACCTCTCACTAGGCAACAACTATCTCTAGGTCATAAGACCTATATACACATCTTGTCACCTCTCACTAGGCAACAACCATCTCTAGGTCATAAGACCTATATACACATCTTGTCACCTCTCACTAGGCAACAACCATCTCTAGGTCATAAGACCTATATAAACATTATACTTGTTGTACAAGTATTTCACATGACTTACAAGACCCATATAATCTACATTATATGAAACATCATAGCTCATACTTAGCTATGCTCATTATCTCATAATACCAGCATGGTTTCAATATAATTAGGGTTAGGATTTCCCTTTATTAACCAATTGTGGTTTCAAATCATATCATTACCCTTCATTAGGGTTAAGGTTTCCCTTTTTAAGCCAATTAGGGTTTTGAAGTACATTCATCAAGAATCACAACCCTAATTCAGACTCCACACATATTAGGAGTATCAATGTATACTCATTACATGAGTATTAAACAAGTATAAGTTTCTCTTTCATCCCCACTAGGATATTAATTACATCATACTCCATAGGTTGGCCCAATCCTTCTCTCAGGGTACATTGGCCCATATTTATCAAAATGCATTAAACTCTTTATGTCTTAAAGTATCATTTGACATAACATACTACATGTATCACTCAATCAAGTGTATTAGATTGAGGCGCTTCCTCCATATCGGGTATAGAGGTGTAGGTATGCTTCCATATCGGGTATAGAGGTGTATCCTCATCACTATATCGTGCATCCATATCGGATTACTCAACCTTTAGGGTTTGCATATCGGGTTTGACCCTTATGCTCATACCCGATCACAACCTTCATGGTATTGTCCTACCCTTCATCATGTGATGAGTAATCGGATGGACAACTGATTAGTCACAACTAGCTCAAGTGTACAAACCGATAGGGATGTGGGGTTACAATGCATATCGGGTTTTACAACACCATGTTGAGTTTCAACATCATATCGGGTTAGGGTATATACTCAACACCATATCGGGTATAAGGTGTGTGCTTGACCCCATATCGTGCACAAGGTGTGTGCATGTGTCACTCATATCGTCCATGAGGTATAAATTCATCACTATATCATGCTAGTGGTTGTATTCATATCATCATATCGGGTTACTCATCATCTAGGGTTTGTCATATCGGGTTTGAGTATATACTTGACTCCATGTCATGCATGGGGTGTATACTTGACCTCATATCGTGCACATGGTGTATGCTTGACACCATATCGTGCACAAGGTATCTACTTCGTCATCATATCGTGTATAGGGTGTATGCATCCTCATGGTATCATGTTAATGACATGTTCACTTTACCATATCGGGTTAGAGGTGATTCAACCCAATATCAGGTTGAGCCATGATGATGTCATCATCATCAACCTCTAGACTCTTGTTCTTAGTGTTCTAGTTCATGGACAACAGTCCTAGGTCACTAATAGATCTCATGGATTCATCAATTATACAAGAAAATTCGGATTGAAAGTAAATCATTAACTAAGGCAAGATTGATGGTAAATAATAACATAATTGAGTTCAAGTTATATAACCCGCCTCAAGAGCAACTTCAAAGCTCCAAGCTCCAAAGGTTCACGTTCCCAAGGTTGAAGATGAGCTTATTAAAGGTCAAAGACTTGAGCTGCTCAACACTATGCACGATACCTCACCACTTGTGGCCGATATCCCTCACTTGGCCGACATCACTTTGCTATGGGCGATACCAAGGCCCTATGCACGATACTCCTTCACCTATGCACGATACTAAAACTCTATGCACGATATCTAAGAGCAAGAGGGTGATACATTTCGAAAATTTCACTTATAGGTGAAAGGAAGGGTATATATACTTGAGGTTCATGAAAAAGTGTGTATATGAGGTGTCATCATTTTAAGCTACTAGGTGCCACGTGTCCATGCATGGTTGACACTTGTCTTTGCATGCACTCATATTTATCTTGACATGCAAAACACTTGAGGATAATCTAGAGATGATATTTCGGCCATCACTTATCTTGTTGGATAAGATATCTCAACTCAATCACCACTTTATTCACAACCTGATACAACTTTTCCAAGGAAGTTGTAAACCGATACACTTCACCTCCTTGAGGTGCTTTGCCCGTCATGGACAAGGTCAAGAGTTCACAAACCGATATGAGACTCCCCCTATGGCTCCTTGGCCGATAGACACTCTCATATGGACTCTACAACTCGATACAACTCAAGTTAGGGTTTCACATTCAACCCCTTTTTTGGTCTTTCTATCACCAAGAATACTATCACTTATACATGATTCAAACATGGTGTCTCCTTCTTTCTCTCTCCTCTAAAAGATACTAGGAGGGAGTAGGGACACTCTAGAGATGGTAGTTTGCATATCAACCTTGCATTTTGGGTAAGCTACAACTTGTACCAAAATTGGTACACAAGGCACTAGCATTATTCAAACAAGTTCAAACTTAGAATTCAGGCTTTCCACAAGCCACCACCTTGCATCACTCTCTCTCTTATGATGCTAAAACACATGTGGTATGTTCAACGTATGACATATTGCAATATAACCCCTTATTTTAGGTAAATTGCATTTTGGTCCAATACAAGAGAACATTGTTCAAACGTTATTCAAACATGACCAAACTTGAAACATAAGTTTGTCACCTGATAACAAAACACTTTAAAGGATCGTATTAAAGTTCTAAGCAACTTATTTAGGCTAAACAAACAAGGTTAGCCCTAAACCCATGTCAGGGATGTTACACTCATCAACTTTATACCTTAGTAGTTTGTGCAACTTTGAACATATTCCTTGTTCTTGTAGATGAGGATTGTGGTTACTCTACTTCTCCACTCACCCGATATTTTCTCAGATCTTCATCTTCGCATTGAAGAAAGTTGTTCCCACATTGCTCCTTCACCCCCTTATTCTTCCATACATCAATAGAGATGAAGCTTGGCCCACATGCTTGTCCCATTTCATTAGAGCTTCTCGACTTCTGATGGTGTCACTTGTCGCGTGTAAGTGATATCTCTTGTTTCCATGTCACATGAGTCTTTTACATTATTTGAAATATCTCCATTGAGAATTGTGTGGAAGTAGTGTTCCATTGGTTCTCGATATTATCATCCTTTGCCAACACTCAACCAACTTTGTTCTTGATGCATTTTACTTTCCCCACCTCTTTTACCAATATATATATTCAGTCATTTAAAAAAGCGTAAAATAGCTAAACGTATATAAATCAATAATGTGATAGCGGCAGAAGCGCCGGGGTGGCTAGGGATACTGCCTAGACAAGTATGGTGGACAAGACTCAAGTTTTTCTATCGTTTCATCTTGATTATTCACTACTGTTGAGAATTGATGATGCTAAAAACTTCCAATTTTATAGGTTACCGGTTATGTAGTCCTAGGGCTGTTCAACCAACTTGAAATATTGAGATGTAATTACGACTATAAATCTTTTACATTTGGTTTATAAGTTGCAAGACATTTTTATTTGTTGTTTTTTCGTCAATTATGAGAAGTTGAAAATATGGGAGTAGGGTGGGTGGGGAGACACCGCTTTCCTATAGAGTTTAGATCAACTAGTAGGAGGTAAAGCATGCTTTTACTTTGCAATGTCTTCAATGCAGATTAGAACAACCATCCTTAAAAAAGATTAGAACAGCCATATTGATTGGACTGCACCAGTCGGGCGAATGCTTTGAATGACTATAAGCATAGTACTAAGTTTCATCAAAATCTAACAAATACTAATATTATTGATGTTGACGGACAACAAAGACGAATAAGGGTAAACTTCTACGTTCAGAAACTTCAACCAACAAAGTCCCTTACTAATGTACTAACAAGGGGCTAAGAGATGCGCAGGTGCTAGGACCTTCATAGTAAAATTGTCTAAATTACACGAAATATGATTGAATTTGTATTCTTCCTAATTCCAGCTTCAAGCAAATGAATGCACCATTGATTTGTCCCATTCTTTTCTTCTACCTTGTCGACAACAATGTTGAAGATTGCTGACCACTTTACCAATGTTAAGGAATTTGTAGATTATGACCAACAAGATGTGGAAGATGAGGGATATCTTGGATCTAGGACTAAAATTTCTCAAATTAATTGAATCATGTTTTGTTTGAAATTAGTTATTATTGGATCTACCCATCTATAAGATTTTCCATCTTTAAGAAGATCTTATGTAACTTTTCTTAGTCTTCTACATATCTCAAATCTTGAGTTTTGTCAAGTCTTAATGTGTTCATCAAAATTTTCTAATATCTTACTATATCGTCAACTCTATGCATTGAAAAATTATTATCCTACTCGTGCTTGGTTTATGTTACTTGTTAGCGGCATTGAAGATTTTTTTACCTGTTTATTCAAGTAGTGCTGTAAAAATTTTGTATCGAAGAAGACACCTATAGATCAATTTGATGTTTCTATCGAATTTCATTGCAATGTCTCTATTTTTCCAAATTTGTTAAAATTTGATTACTTCCACACAAGTCAAAGTCAATACAAAGTCGTTGTCTTGTGTAAGGGCTAGGACTTAGCCTAATCCCTAAGAACATAATAATAAATATGAAATCAAGAGGTCTTTTGAATAAAAGTGGAAAAATGTTGAAAAGGAATTTGAAGAGGTGGTTATTTCCAATAAGGTGCTAAAAGTCATTGCAGAAAACAGTTTGCTTAATTGCTTATAAGACGCTTAACGAAATAGTTCTGCTTCTCTACAAACTGAAGGAACATTTTTGTGATCCAGGCTCAGCCTAGAAGATCTAGAAGCCCCTCATTTCTTAGCCAAGTTGCACCTAGCATTATAGCATTTCGATCAGAAGTTGTGCTTATGCTTTTAAGGAAGGCGTACAATGATTCTGATCTTGGAAAAGTTTGCCGGACAGTGAGTACTGTATAGCTTAGAAAATTCCTAAATTATATAAATTTTTTAACTCTTTCGTTTCTGGTACCAATTCTTTGATAGTATCTGGTTGAATTGGATATTATTTACAGGCTTCAGCTGCTCTACACAAACTTGTTAAATTCGGTCCCAACGCAGATTCAACTCCTGTAGAGGATTCTTTGGCTTCTTGTAATGGCGATGGTGATAAGACCGAGTCACCCCCACTATTTCTAGATGTAAATGATTATTCAAGCTTGTTTGGGGACGATTTCAAAATGTTTGATGACAACTGGTTTGAATACCATATGAGTCTTGTGGATATTGCGGTTGTTGAAGAGGCAGTTCTACATTTTCTCTATGCTTGTGCCTCTCAGGTATCTTTACTGCCTAGTTAGTAGTTATCAATTGTTATTATAATCTCTCTGTTCAACCATTTTAAAATATATAAGATCAACTATACAGCCTTCAGTCTGCTGCAAGTTAGTGGACAATATTCCAGATTTCTGGTCTGCATTACCACTAATACAAGCAATGCTTCCAGGTGGTCATTGATTATTTTTACAGTAATAATTTATTTATATTTTCCTGGCATCTGTAACTTGATCTGATTTGGGCATGATGTAGCTCTTCGACCTTTGCCAAGTAGCCCTTTGGAACAGGTTGATGAACGCTTTTCTCAATGGAATCAACCTATTGTGCAACGGGCCCTTCATCAGGTTTGTAAAATTTGACAAGTTCTACCAATTTCAAACAATTTTATATTATTTCTATGCGATGGCTGGCTAAGTCAAAGATATATATGTGAAATTTGTATTTGTCTGACCTGCGAAGTGCATTGAGTGACTATAGCTGCTATTTTATTTGGGAGCTGTTTAATTTAGAACTTATATTAGCCTGTCTTAACTATTAACATGCATTTAACTTGGTTGCAGATAACTACAATGCTGTCATCCTCAATGTTTCGATCGCTTGTCCATGCTTCAGCTGGCTATTTATTATCCTTTTCTTCTTCACAGGTTTGTCTCTGTTGCTTTATTGTTAGAAACTTAGAAGCATTTTAGACACTTCCATACAAGTAGCCTGATCTATTGGTTCCTCATGCTAGAGTTTCTGGGTAATGTTAATTTGTGTGATGGATATGGAAGTTTCAGGTGCAATTTCAAATACATCAGAGTCATCAGACAATGATACTAAAGCCTATCATGAATAGTCTCTAAACTTTTTGATGAATTATTCATAGTCACCCCTTTACCAAGTTTTAGTATGAAGTTATGTGCAGATTTGTCACTAAAATTTGTAACTAGTCAAATATGTGGATAGTTTGCTGTTCCCGTAATTTGCTCAATGCCACATTGTACTCGGTGTAGGTGTGCTTGACCTCAAAATCTGAATGCATGAACAGGTCAAGACGGCTTGTGTGCTGGTAGACTTGTGTTCTGGGCCTCTGTCTCCGTGGATAAATACAGTAATAGTCAAGGTACTGTGAGCTGATTCATTGATATGCAATATCTTTGATTTAGGAAATTGTATGAGTGGAAAGATGATGCAGACTAACTGATGATAAAGATGCTTTTGTTTCTGCATTCTACATTTTTGGATATAGTTTGTTAGACTTAGAAGTCATCAGTAAAATCTTAAAAGAATATATCTAGATCCCCTATTTCGTTATTTTTATAAATCTCCACCTGATTGGATTGTCGATCTTGAACTTTTTTGTAAAATACTCATCGTTCCATTACCCATGCATATATTTTGTGAATGGCAGATAACGTTGGAATCATGGTGCAGGACTTCGACTTCGTGTCGACTTCGCCAAGTGTGGAAGTGGAAGTTTGTGGAAACTTCGAGGAAGTTTAGACGCAAACTTCGACAAACTTCGATGCCGATTTTTGAAGGAAATGATGTGAATTTGAAGGGAACTTAGATTGAAAACTTCTAATTGTGTTATACCTCTATCTTATAATTGTTAATTTAACAAAAATATACGATTCATGAGTCTCTAGCCCTAAGTAGGTTGATAATATGATGTGCTGCTTGCAATGGTCAAACATATTATAATTTGATTTATTAACCACATAAGCGGCAATCGATTGTGGAGAAGCAACCCATATGCTATTTTTGAACAATCAACCAGAAATCACCAAAACACCTCTTAACCAACCCTGTAAAATGAGTTACTTAATTATCAACAATTTTACAAATTCTTGGGTATAAAAGATCTTTATAATTTTTGGCATTTTCTAATGTTTAAGAGAGAGACTTCCATCATAAAAAGTTCAAATGTTAGACATGCCTAGCTAAAAAGAAAGCAAATGATTTCATTGCACATATATTGAGGTGTCACAAACATGGTACTAAAACATCGTCGAAGTTGGGCGAAATTTTCCGATTTTGTCGGTGTCAACAGTTGGCGATGTTAAATCCATGTAAACATCCTCATTCCACAACATCCTCGACATTTCATTGAAGTTGTTGACATCCACACATCTATCAACGAAGTTGGCCGAAGTCCATTAAAAAATTCCCCAACTTTCTCAACATCATCAAAGTCGTTGAAGCTGGTGACATTCTTCTGGTGTTTTGTGGAGTTTGCTGTGTGAGAGGAGGGGGAAGTGTTAGGGCTTGAGGTAAGGTGATTTTGATGTTATTTTTTTCATTATTCTAAGCTAATATTAATTGATCTACCCCAGTCTGCTAGATGTACCATATATTTATACCATCTTATGTAGTTTGTTTATTGTCATAAACTTTATATATGAAAGAACTCCGTAGTCCGGAGATGACTATATGTAATCGTGTATTTTTCTACATATGTAAACCTATATTGATGGCTATATGATGTGGAACACATCTTGAAGAAAAAGAAAGAAGAAGATAAACGACAATTTTCAAAATTCAATTCATATTCAACTGCCCGGACATAGGCCCCAAGGCTGGCTTTTATAACACTACATGACTTGACCCACAAGCAATGGAAATAAAATCCTATTTAATAAAATTTGAAATTAAATAAAACCTAAAATAAAGAAAAACATAAAACATTTACGACTAAGCACACAAACTAGATAATTTGCACTTAGGTTCCTAAATATTAAAACAAAGCAAAAACAAGTAGAATAAAGTCTAATGCGTCCTACACCACTATATGTAAACATATAGTGTGTTTTTTAGCTAGATTTGATGAAATCTATCTATTTATTAGAAAATGACTGTTTTTTAGCTTATTTTTTGTTGAAGTTGCGTCGAAGTTTAGTTGTAGAAATCCTTGAAGTTTCCTTGATGTTTCCACAAACTTACACTTCCACCACATATGTCGAAGTCGGCTCGGAGTCGACGTCCTGTTCCATGGTCACAAGGTAGAACTTATACCTCCACTTACCTACAGCAGACCTGCATCTTTTTTTCTACTTATTGCCAGTTTTCCACACAGACAATTGTAATTTTCGGTCTACGGAATTTTTTTACTGTATCAATTGTTCTTGTCACATATACTGAATTTGGAAACACTGATTTATCTACTGAGTCCTGCGATTTACTTTACCACGGAAAGTTTCAGGGACTATCTTGGTCAGTAGTTTTCTGATTTCTTAATATTTCAATTACAAATAAGATTATTTTCTCATACTATTGCTACTGAATGTCGAGCTCTCTAACAGACTAACACTGCCTTGGAGAATTCATTCACCCAGTAACTTAAATGATCTTGATTTTCACCCATTTCATTCATGATTTTTAGATTGATCTGGTAATGGAACTTCTGGAGGATCTACTACCGACCTTTCAGGTCTGTCTTTTCAATGTACTTTCCAAGAGTGACATTGTCTATCCTGACTCCTGATTATGATATCATGTCTCATCAGTTCCTTATCTTTCTTTTGTGTTTACCCATTATCTTGCTATATAGTGTTTCCATCAGTCTGCTTCTCATGCCCGAGCTGCTCTAAAATGCATAATTATTGGCATTTCTGGCCACGTGGATGATATTCTAGGCAAATACAAGGTTTGTAGCTTTCTGATATCCGACCAAAGCTAGAGTTTATGCTTTTAACATTTCTAATGATGAATATACATGAAATTAATACTCTTACCTATTGCTCTGTGAAACACACAGGAAATCAAGCACAAGCTTCTTTTCTTGGTGGAGATGCTGGAACCTTTCTTGGATCCTTCCATTGCTGCAATTAAAAATGTTAGCGCATTTGGTGATATACCTCCTGTTATTAGAGAGAAACAAGAGCAAAATTGTGCTATAGCACTTAATATAATTCGTACCGCAGTAGGAAGGCCTGGTGTTCTTCCATCGTTGGAGTACCAATGGAGGCAGGGTACAGTTGCTCCTAGGTGATTTCTTTATACATCAAATCAGAATTTGTATGTAGGTTCTTTGCTTTGTAGTAGGGCTAATGGACAGTTCTATTGTTATTGCAGTGTGCTGCTTTCCATTCTGGTGCCTCACATGACTCTGCCTCCTGAAATTGATCTCTGCACATCTTCTGTTGCTAAAATGAATGAGAAAGATGATGTATCTGCTGATACTGGTTCGCTAATTCCCAACCAGATCTATGGTTCAAAATCAAGTGCCCATGATGAAGCAGAAGGGAAATCTGGTCTAAATGAAGCAATGGTGAAATCTGATGGATTTGAGGATGTTGACTTGTTTGCTCCAATGGAGTTGAAAAATGTGATATTGGATAGATATAGGTTCTCGGAAGGATTTATCTCAGAAACTAGTGATAATAATAACATACAAGAAGAAAATGGGAATGAGAAGTTCTTATCTCACAAAAGCGTGCCACTCTTAAATTCAACTCCTTCAGTTGATTACTGCAATTTGCTGGAAGATTATTCTCACCTTATAAACCTTGATGATTGTGACAAAAGGGCTTCTGAATTTCAGCGTTTAGCAAAAGATCTTTGTTCTCAGCAAGCCACTTCGGAGAGCCATGACGCTGCAATAGATGCTTTACTTTTAGCTGCTGAATGCTACATCAACCCCGTTTTCATGAGCACCTTCCGAAGCGATCCATTGCTTGTCAACCAAATAAACAAATTTACAGCTATGATACACCGTAAAGATGAGATAACAGAGGTAGCAAAGAACCATAAGAAAAGAGTCAATAATCTGGACAGTGTTTCTAATTTTGAAAGGAAAAGAGACAAATTGGTCATTGAGATACTGATTCAAGCAGCTGAGTGGGAAAAGGAGCATCAGAGAATTACCGGTCTACGGTGTTCAGAAGGTCGCGATGAGAGTGAGACCTTTGACCAGAGTGTCAGGATACCCACAGTAGATATGCAATCTGCAGATGCTGTCACTTTGCTTCGACATCATCAAGCACTGATCTGCCATTTCTTAATGAAACGGCTACTTACGGGCCGTCAAAACTCACTTGAAGTTCTGATGCAAAGTCTATTGTTCTATCTGCAGTACGCGACAGAGCAATTTTGTGCTCCAGATAAGATAATTGATATCATTATACGATTTTCTGAGAACCTCAATGAAACTATCAGGTCTCTTTGCCACAAGCATAAAGAGCACAGAACAAAATCTGATTGGGACAAATTTTATATGGTTAGACGGTCTTGGGTGCTTCTTCAGAGATTGATTGTGGCCTCTTCTGGTGGCGACACTGACAAGTATCACTGTGTAAATTTCGTTCCCTTGTCTTCATGGATTGTGAAAATCCCTTCATTTGCGAGTTCTTCATTTCCACTTGCTCGATTTAGCGGGTGGATGGCTGTAGCAAATTTTGCAAAGCAATATCTTCAGGGAAAACTATTTTTTGTTTTAGATCTTTCACAGCTAACACCTCTACTATCAATTTTTGTTGATGAACTCCTGTTGGCAGATAATGCCATTGTCAAAGACTCCACACAGTTTTCAGAAGATAATACACCTCAAGAAGCTGGTTATACCGGTCAGTCACACAACACGAGGTCCCATGTGTATCCTGAACTTAATAACATCTTCCCAGATTTATGTTTGCAATTACAGAATTATGGGCTTGTTATTTTGGAGGCAGTATCACTCCAACTGAAATCACTCCCTTTCGCATCTGTGCCAGATGGTTTGTGTTGGTTGTCTGATTTTTGTTTGTCCCCGTTTCTTGAAATTGAAAAGCATGATGCTTACAAGAAAAACTTTCCACAATGTTATAATAAGAGTTCTGGTAAAAATGCTAAAGCTATCATTTATTACCTTCTGAAAGCTATGGTAGGTGAGCATATGGATACTCTTGTTCTAGAAATGCCACGGATAGCACAGATATTGGTAGCCTTGTGCAAAACTTCCTACTGTGATGTGGATTTTCTAGATTCAATGTTTCTCTTGTTAAAGCCAATAATCTCTTGTGCTTTGGTCAAAGTGACTGACAGTCAAATGCTATCAAACAACAATTTGTCTTATGATTACGAATCATTATGTTTTCAAGAGCTTTTTGATTCCATAAAGCAGGAAAAAGGGTCAATGAATAACTCAGGAGATAAAATCTGCCACATGCCATTGTTTTTTTTCATTCTAGGGTCCCTGTTTTCTGATCTCTCATTTCAACGGAAGATAGAAATTTTACAATCATTGACGGCATGGGACATAACATCATCCGAGTTAACTTCTGCACACCTGAGAGCTTTTCAATCTGTGCTAGATAACCTTTTGGAGTGTTTTAGTCAACACCTTGAGTCGTTTTTGATACAGTACCCTGACGCTGAATTGTGGAGGCAGGTGAAAGAGACTCTACATTTTAATGAGAATTTGAAATATTTTTCTGGTAAGTTGGAAGGTGTTCTTGATAGAACTGAGTGCTCAAAAGATTACCTCGATGCTTCAGAAAGTTTTGCCAATCCTGCTAGCAACAGAACTACCAGTTTTTCACTGACTGAAATTGATAAAATGTCTGCTTTGTTGGAAGAGCTGCTTCCTAAGATTCACTGTGTGATCAATTGTTGCTGGAAATCTCATTTTCAACTTGGAACCAAACTCTGTATTGCTTCAGCAAAATGTTGTCTGTTGATGAAATGTCTAACTTTTGTCAGCCGAGGAGCTTCTGACATTCAGAACTTAAATAGTATGGAAATTCATCAACAATCAAAGGAATTGTCGTATATAATATCCAGTGGTTGGCAAGCTGCTCTTCAAGCTCTAGCAACCATGATTTTGACACTTCAAAATAGCCACTGCTGGCAGGTTGCTTCTGTCATGCTTGATTTCTTATTTGGTTTGCCTGAAGATTCTGCTTTAGAAGGTCTTTTCTCCAGTATATGTCTGGCAATCAAGAGCTTTTCTTCTCATGCTCCAAAGCTTTCATGGCGACTACAGACTGACAAGTGGTTATTATCTCTATTTGGTACAAAGTTCTATTCTGTTAACAGAGATGTTGCTCCTTTAGCAGATTTGTTTTGTGTCATGCTGGGGCATTCAGAGCCAGAGCAGAGATCTATTGTTTTGAAGCATCTAGGGACACTGGTTGGTTTGGACACCAGTGTCAGAGTGACTAATCTATCATGTGTACTTGTTCCCGCTTCAGCATCCTCTGATACTACACTATCCATTTCCAGTGCCAACGTTTCCAAACTAGTATTAAATACGTGGGATAAAGTGGCTGTGGTGGCATCCACTGATCCATTATCATTATTGAGAGCCCATGCCATGGCACTGCTTTCTGGCTTTATTCCACATGCAGACAGAAGCCTATTACAGTCCTTTTTTGTTTCTGCACCCAACATCCTTCCAGGTTTAGGAACACATGCACGCCATATGCAGGATCCATTCATCCGACTGTCATTAACTCTTCTTGCCTGTGCCTGTGTTTACTCGCCTGTTGAAGATATATCATTATTACCTGAAAATATATGGAGAACGTTGGAAGATATGGCAACATCAAAATCTGGTGAACTGTTTAATGCTTTCTTCAATTTTTATATTGTTTGGACATACAATGATTTCGGATGTCTGATTATCATGTTTAATCTGATTTTGCATGTCATTGTATTCGTTACAGACATTATTTATGTAACAATGCTCTTGTCGCCATTGATTTGTATTATTTATGTAACAATGCTCTTGTCGCCATTGATTTGTTCCAGCAATGTGTATAACTATTAGGGAAATGTAATGATTTTCAATACCTCAAATTCTTGGTAAATCAGGTTTAACATATTGTGTCTATTAGATAGAGAGACCTTCATGCAGTGATTATATCGTTGCCATTGACTTGCTCCATTTGTCAACCAGGACTGAATGGTGCGGAGAGGAAGCTCTGTCAAGCCCTTTGTGAACTAAAAGATGAAGTTGTTGATGCAAAAGGGGTATACCTATTTCCAACATATCTTAACTTATAGATGCTCTGACTCCTCAATTCGGACTACATTCTCAGTATGCTTTATATAATATCCAAGTTAAGCTTACCAATCATGTTTCTGTTCATTCAAAGGTGCTTAGTGAGATCCTCTCATCAAGTTCTTCACTGAAACAACAAGATTTTAACTTCCAAAATACTCGAGAATCAATTTTGCAGGTTGGCAACTACACTTTCTTTGTATTGGGCTTAACTGTATTTTCAACTTCACCTGATTTAGAATGTTGTTCACTGAGAACTTTATCTGCCTTGACAATTTAAAGATTTCTGATCTATATTTCTCAGAAGGTAGTAGAAAATTCTTTTAGATGCATGCGGTAAACTGGTTTGACCACAGCTCTACGACTTTGGTCCTTGATTTTCGTAATTACAACTTCTTTTGTACTAGTCCTATAATAATCAAGTTCATAAATCATTATAACTCCCTTAGCTAGTGTTGAAAACCAAGCAGATTCTACTGGTTCATCTATCCCATTCATTCTTTTCTGAGGGGCGCCTATGCCTGGACGGAGATCCTGGGTGTTTCTAGGCGTGTTTGATATTTTTTTACAAACATATAGTTAAATTTTTGTATATATTTAGCTAGCTATATATCAAATATATACATCACTATGGAAATCAATATTTGGTTATATCTAAATTTTAGCAATCATAACTTGACCTAAAGTATACCTAAAATGACTTGAACTAGACCTGATTGACCCTAATTGACCTAGCTTGTTCTAAATTAGACATTATCTAACCTAGTTTTCGCTAAGTTGGCCTAAATCATACCTTATTTGACGTGGCATGACCTAATGATACCTAACTTCCCCTGATTTGCCCTAGATTGACCTAAATGCGGCCTAATCTGGCCAAATACGACCTAATCTTCAGAAATCAAACCTAATGCCCTCAAACAAGAGCTGTTTTTCCCAAATCAGACCTGATTTTGCCTAAATTGGGCTTATTTCTACCCTAGCATGACTCAAGTTGATCTGATTTGACCCAATTCATGCTAATTTGACTTTTAAGTGGATTTATTTTGGCCAAAAAGACCTTAGGAACCCACTTAGGTCACCTTGAGGTTTGGGCGCCCAGCCCAACGCCTAGGGCGTCTACACGCCTCCTAGGGCGCCTACATACTTGTTAAGGCAGCAAGGCGACACGACGTTCGGGCAGAGAGCCTTGCGACTAGTTGCGACGAAGCGTCACATAGGCAGCTGTAGAAAAGCTAAAATATTAGTACATTTAACCTGTAGGTATACATATTGTTAGAAAGTATTATTAGCCTATGGGTTAATAAGTTAATGGGCCTAAAGTGTTTCGGCCCATATAGCCTTACTTGAGTCCCAAGTTTGTAATGTTACTTTCCCCCCTTTCTCTTATATAGTATATATAAGACATGAGTGTGCCTTCTAATTAAACAACACAAGTGAGTTTTCCCTCACACTTTTCAACATGGTATTAGAGTAATTACTCTAACCCTAGAGAGAAAAAGAGAGAGAACCTCCACCTACAGGCGACAAATGTCTCTCCATGGCTTAGGCCTACCGCCTTCTAGGCATCCTCTCGTCCTCCATGGTTGTTTCTCTTCTTCTTTCATATAGATCTTCATTTATACGCCGACATCATACTTCCCTGATTTATAGTCAAAGGCAACCACTGAGTCTTTCTCGTGGTCGTTGCCCTCGGGTCACGCCGTCTCTTCCCTGAGGTTGTCTTCCCGGTCATGTGCATGCGTTGTTCACCCCAGCAGTCATCAACTATCGTTTGTCTCAACGATCTCCAACGTCCACTGAAGTTGCAGCGCCGACCCCTACAAGGAGCAACTTCCACCATTCTACCACTTCCCGGAAGTCTATTCTTGGACGATGCTAATTCTCGTCCAGTTCGATTTGTGGTGTAACAAGGAGGTTGTTGCTGCCTCAGATATGCATGATCCATTGTTAAAAGTGAAGTGCTAATTCCCATTAACCCCAGTGCATCTTCTCGGGGTTGCGTTCTCCTGAACGATGCCAATTCCTGTCCAGACCGTGCATCAACAGCGTTTGACCGCATCCAGAAATCAAATGACAACACATGGTTTCTGTCAGATCACAAGTTACACAACATGTCAGATTCCAACACAATGTGTTGACAAAAGTTTGTTTCACACCTACACGTGTCAGATTTCCAACACGACTTGTTGGTGGGAATCTGTTTCATGTCTTCGACATCCCACACAGTGTGTTAGAATCTCCACATGGCGTGTTGTTGGGAGCTTGTCATCTTCGACCAAAATAGTCACACAACATGTTAGGACTTTGTACGACGTGTTCACAAAACTAAAAAATCAACCTACTTCCATTTTAGTTGAAGTAATGACGTCCTCCAAAGTTCTTTCTCTCCTTCAAATCTAATGATAATCAGATCCTAATTTTTTTACCTAGTTCAAAATTTTCCTATTCGGGTCAAGGAAAGATCCATTTATTTTTTCTATCAGGATCTTATAATTGGGTTGTTTTGCATATTGACTCCAGTTGTGGGTTTATCTTTTCTACATACTACACCTCTCCCTTTAAATTTTCCTTTCCCGCCCTCCCACCCATCATGTATGCGTCTCTTTCAACGTGTGGGGAGGAGGTCCTATGTCTCTTTTCTACACTACCTACTCATTCTCTTTGTAGTTGGCGTGAGGGGGGATATAGAGGAGAGAGTATGAGGAGAGCATATAAGGAGAGAGATGATATATTACAGTCTGTCTTCATGGAGCTTCATATTCTTCAACACATCTGCTCTTCCAATGTCTTTGTAGCGCGTCATTCACACTAAGCATCACTTTACATGTGGGTTGGCTATCTAAATGCTATCTGTTGCTTTCAGACAACGTTGAAGCATCTCAATTGCAACATCTACACCAAGCTTTTCGCGTTCTTACCACATTATGTACGTCATGACAAGAGCTTGTTACGCTTATTCCATCCTCTTGTTTCCTCTGGTGTTAATGATGTTTTAATTGATCATTCTCACTGCATTATCATAAGACAGATAGTTGCTTCTTCGCATCAAACTTCTCTAAAGCTCATCATTCAAATTTTATCTTCACCGAGCTATTTTTCTTACGTTTTGCTCTGGGTGCATTTGTTGAGATCGCTCTTCTGTTGATCTTCTTGGGTTTCTCCTTGAAGATTCATGTGCCAGATTTATAGAACTAGTATTGTAATCATCAACACCTCGTCTAGCTCGTGTTTGTGCCACATTATGCACGTCTGTGGTATTTTTCTCTAATTCCAGTTGGCTACGCTACTTAGAGGATTTGAAGATACCTCTACTTCTACATCAATATTGTGCCTTTGCATTATGTAAGTGGGATGTGCTGACTGCGCTTATACCACTCACACATTCCTCTCCTAGATGGTATAGTCACAACATCGTCTGATTCAGATTGATGGTGTCAAGTTTTTGTTGTGGCGTTTGGATTCCATTTATCAGTTGTTCTTCATTCAAATGCACTTCAAAAGACGTTCTCTAAAGCTCGATCATTTACAGTCTGCAGAACATAGCTAAAAAGAGGCATTATCATATGTTTAGTTGGGAAGTATTAAGGGGGAGTAACAATGTTTTGTATGGGGAGTTACATTTTTATCGTCTAATTGAGTCCTGTAAGTCCAAGCTAGGACATGAGTTTCATCCATGCTCCAGCTTGAGGGGGAGTGTTAGAAAGTATAATTAGTCTATATGTTAATTAGTTAATGGGAAGTGTTTCGGCCCATATAGCCTTACGTGAGTCCCAACTTTGTAATGTTCTCCCTTTCTCCTATATATAGGCTAGGGGTGACTGTTGAGTTTTCCCTCACACTTTTCAACATTTAATGATCTTAGAACTTTTTCTTCCTTCATATACATTTACTTCTTATGTGTAAGTACATAAACTTATGGTTAACTCAATAACATACATAAGTATTTTGGTAAAGAGCATGAAAATTACATTTTCTAAAAAAGTTTACTTAACTTTGCCAAAATAAGAAGGCAATTCCGAATAATGTAAGAGATTGAGATTCTATACATAAATAAAGATTAATCTATTGCTAAGTATTGACTATCTTTAATAATATAGCCACTAAACATAACCAAAATTTAAGGCAATAAGGCAAAATATGAAAATCTTGGAAATATTTATTATAGAGATAATTATAACACATAACAATCGCAAGAATGTATGTTTTGAACACTGGGACCCAAAAATAGACCATTAAAAGTCATTAATATGCAAAAAAGCGCAAAAATTACATAAGGCAGCAAATTAGGCAAAGCGCACCCCCTGGACCTCCTTGCTGCCTAACCGACCACTTAGGCGCACCTAGGCGATAGCCTTAGCCATACTTGCCAAGGCCAGCGCCTAGGTGGCAAGGCATCCCAAGGGGGTGCGCCTTGACCTGCACCTTGACTAAAATGTCGCCTTAAGTATTTTTATGGACCCCTGACCTAATATATAGGTATTTATTTGCTATACACATGTTCCGATATACAAATGAAGTATATGCATCTATATTTTCTCAAGCGATCTTTTCTTGTCTTCCCATACATCCATCTTAGCATACGCATTTTAGCGACGTTCATCTTGTTGAGACCTTGTTTCTTCACCGCCCAACATTCACTCCCATTGAGCATGGCTGGCCATGTAGTAGTTCTATAGAACTTGCTTTTTAATCTGAGAGGGATTTTTTGATCACATAATACTCCAGTTGCACTCCTCAATTTCAACCATCATGCAGTGATCCTTGGACAAATGTCATTTTGGAAATCCCCATCTATTTGAATAATAGAACCCAAGTAACGAATTTATCACATTTTGATATTGTCTACTCCGTCCAACTTAGCTCCACCATTCACACTGCGAGATTGACTGAAATTGCAATGCATATACTCAGTTTTGCTCCTAATCATCAATCCATTTGATTCCAATGCCTTTCTCCAAAGTTCAATTTTATCATTCAATCCATCTTTAGTTTCATCAATCAATACGTACCATCAACAAATAACATACACAAAGGAATAACATACACTAAGCTACACATTAAACCATACTTCCTAAAAATGAACAAAAATGTATTTCTATTAATTTCCCCTTATGTGGAGTCATGGATCTGCATGTTGCTAGATGGTTTGTGTGTGTACTTTCATGTTATCATTTTTCCCACCATGTATTTTGTTTCACTTTGTTGGCTATAAATTGAAAGAAAACCATTTTTAAGTTGTTAGGATAAATTCAATTCGAGTTTGGCTTTTTACTTGTTGAGACTGGATAATTCAATTTTTTAAATCAAATTGTTTTGAAATATTCTACACACGTCAAATTTTCGTAGGTGTAATGTTGTTGCCAACAAAGGGTCACCAGTTCATGGAAAGAAAATAAAAATGATTCATGAAAGTAACTGTCTTAAAACAAAAGTTAGTTATACGCATGGTACTAAACATCCTCGACATCTGGCGATATATCCTCGATGTTACATATGTCTACGCTTGTCGATGTCGAAACCTAGTAAACTTCCTCGACATCGATGTTGCCTACTTGTTGACATGTGTTAGTGAATTCAGCCTACTTGGTGATGAAATTGACTTAGCTAGCTCAAAGCCTCCCGTCTTCTCGATGATCTTTGTAGTTATTATTGTTGCACACATAGTGAAGGCATAAAGAACTTGTAGGAACCATTCTTCACATTGAGGTGACTATTTCTTTGGTTTCTAACTAGAGAGTAATGATAAGTTTATTCCTCTACTTGATTTCCACAAGTTTTGCAAAATTTGGTGTAGACCTAATAAAATTTCACCTCTGTTACTTTTTCCCCTCTTGACAAATTGATGTATTTGAAAATAAGCTCATGTTTTTTAATTCTAGAATGTTATCCAATTGGGATTTCTGTACATACAGAACGCATATATAGAACAAATCTAAGTTCTAAACATTTCATATATAAGATTATAGACGGAGTATGTGTTTACTAAAAATATGATGTTTTATGCCAAATTCCCTCACAGTCTCACTATTTTTTAGCTTATTTTGTGTCGAAGTGTTAGTCCAAAACTTCCTCAAAGTTTCCTTACATGTTCCACAAACTTCCACTTTCTTGCATGTCACAGTTGACACTAAGACGACGTCTTTTATATTTGCACGTGATTGTGTTTTTCTTTATATGTAAACATGTATGGATGACTATATATAGACATATATTTAGTTTTTAAGATAGATTTGATGAAATCTATCAAATTTCATCATGAAATCACTATTTTAGGTTAATTTTTGTCAAAGATGTGTCGAAGTTTGGTTGTAAAAATCCTCGAAATTTCCTCGATGTTTCCGCAAACTTCCACTTCTACACCTGTCGAAGTCCTGTTCCATGGTTATACGGCTTGAGAAACATTCTATTTCACTACCATTGTCTGAACGTCAATCCAAGCAATGTTTGGTCAACTACATGGATTCTTCTTTTATTTTCAGTTGTATAATTGGTCAAATTCTAAATAGAATCTAGGAGTGCAAACTCTCCTAATTAGCTCCCCGTAGTTTATTGAGGTCTTTAACTCTATTTAACTCAATAACATACTTCAAACTGGTGTGCTTATCGGTCTATGCTACACGTGTTCAAGCCATCCAAGGTGGCCCTTCGACAGTTTGTGATCAATACTTACCTCTCTCTGTTTTTGCTTATATAGCCATAATGCGATTTTTCCTTGTTTTCACACCCCTCTATCCGAGAACTCTCATTTTTGCTACCCTCATCTAGTGAACAACCCATTTCTTCATGGCCCAACATTTAGCATGTAACATGGTTACAGGATTCTATGAGTTTACCTTTCTATCTGAATAGTTTTTTCTGATGGCACATTTTTAGGTTGCTCTCCTTTGCATGCATTGAGCTTCGTGTGATACCATCAGAGGCATCCTCTTGTACCTCCTTCCTTTGAATGGTAATTATATAAGTAACACATGTATGACTTTTTGAGACATACGCTCCACACAACTAGGAGTCTAGGATCCACCTCCTAGGCTTCTAGGTTACCTGAATATTGCATTGCATTTATTCTTTTTGTTTTCACTAATCATGAAAACTTTAAGTGATTCACTCCACCTTTAGTTTCATCAACCGACACTATCATCAACAGGTAACAGATACCAAGATGTATCATTAATAACACATTTTGTTAGCTTGCCCACAGCTAGAACAAATAAAAAAACTTAAGTCTGATCCCTGGTGTAACCATTTATCAGAAACCGTGATGCCTCTCCTGTAGTTCTGAAAGTATCACTTGAACTATCCATTCACTGAAAGAAAATCCTATGGGTCTTTAACTCATTGTGTAAACATGCCAGCAACCACACTTCTCTTTTCCTTGAAAGTTGGTAAATGCATGTTGAAAAATGGGGTACTAGCAAATAGGTGAAAATTTAATCAGTGGACCAAACTGAGTTGTTATAGATTCTCCTGATTGTGGTATATGGATAGTACTTACCTGTTTCTTTTCATGTTTGGTAGGTGCTGTCTTCACTGAAGTCTGTTCAGTCGTATTTTGATTTTTTTGCCAAGAAAACAGATGAAGAGACCCAGGTTGTTCTCTTAGTGAAAAGTTTCATTTGTCTTCCTTTTCCAGAGTCAGGTCATGATGTACTCTGTTCATTTTATATCTTATAGGAAATAGAAGAAACTGAAATAGAGCTTGACCTGCTTCGAAAAGAGATGGCATTGCCTAGGGTTTCAGAAAGATTACCTGCAGACGCACCTCCATTTCCTATTTTATCAGGTATGCCGATGCTCTTCTAGTGTGAATATATAATTCCGTATCTATTTTGTTGGTGGAATTTAGAAAAGCAGTTCATGTCCAATATCTATCTTATGTTTTTTTTCTTCAATTCGTGAGCATGAGATTATTCTATCTTATATGGATATGTTTCTATTATTTTCTAGATTATTCAAGAGATGAGCACCTGAATAAGCTGAAAAATGAATTGCGGGAACTGTAAGTGGTTTCTGGATATTTGTTTATATTCTATGATGTCTTATAAACTATGCTTCTCTCAACACCTCAGTCTGCACTTTGCTGGGATCAAGCTGTTTACACCTAGAGTCGATCATATGATTTGCTATATGCTCATTTCATGTGCTTGTTATGTATAATATAGTGCTGCAACTGGAGTCGGTACTTGATGGTTGGCAGTGACTAGTGAGGTAGTTTGCCTTGGTATTATACCAACTACAAGATGGATAAACCATCATAGTTGTGGAGTGGAACTGTAGCCACAATATCTTTTGGTATAACACATCAAAATTTCTAGTGTATCTAGAATACTTTGTAAAGTGTTGGAAATATTGAATAGATGATATTTGACAATGTGTTCGATACAAGAGAAACCCTCTTCTATACATGAGAGGTGGACACAATCCTAGACATGACAACTGAATTAGACCTATTGACTTATTGGACTATGACTTGATTGGGCTTATAGACACAAACCCATATTACATCACTTAACATCTTCTTTTACTTCTACAAAAAACATGCTAGTATTTGTACTGGCCAACTGATAGAAATTTATAACTTTAACACGGTGATTTTTATTATGTAATATATGTTGGAGCTTATTTGTATTAGTTGGCCTATTGGGCCTAACTTAAGTGTATCTTACACATATCTAGTTCCACATCGAGTAATCAATGAGAGATACTCCTCTCCAGTTATTATATAGCCATGTACAACTACAATGATCTCATATAAAACAACTAATTCAGTAAATCACTATCCACTGACATGTTATCTAAGCAGTCTGATGATCCTTCTACCCCTCTCCTATTCATCCCTCCTTTTCCTTATTACTAGGCAGCTGCTACATTCAAGTATTCTAGTCGCCAACCTAGTAACCCGGGGGGGGGTGCTGTACTCCCTAACGCTAGGGCTGCAAATGATTTTGTTTTCCCAATTGGCAAGATTGCCATTCAAGACAAGAATAAGAAATTGCATGGAATAGGAAATCTAATTTGGCATGAGAGGGGTTGGCCAAGTCCAAGGTTCCATTGCAAAACAGAAGCTGATGGTGATAGAGTTGTATCCGCAAGCATCTTTATGTGGCGATTGAGGTAGTAGAAAACACATCAGGTGCATGAACCCCACCAATCATCATCCTCATACAAAAGTGTTGCATATATAATAGGTGGGTAGGAATGCGAGGGAGCATTGCTTTTATCAAAGAAATTGTAGATAGATAACAAGTTTAGAGGGAACCTTGGTACAAAGAGAGTAGAAGGTAAGGATAGTACAGAAACACGGGCAATCCCAATGCCTTCAGTAACGGGCGAAATATTAGAAGATTTCGCTAAGGAATCAAACATAGAAGCTGGCATGCAAACGTGAGTAGAAGCACCAGAATCAGTAAT
The DNA here is from genome assembly GCA_963693085.1 of Alisma plantago-aquatica. NCBI lineage: Eukaryota > Viridiplantae > Streptophyta > Magnoliopsida > Alismatales > Alismataceae > Alisma > Alisma plantago-aquatica. Next base: position 579,322,398 of record OY856413.1, read on the forward strand.
CCAACGGCTGTTACTAGATATAGGTGCAACAATGAGAAGGGCCAAGTTGTTCATTGTGGAGGGAGTGGGAAGCTATGAAGGATTTAGGACAACATGCATGTGTTCAAGTATGGGACTAGTAAGGGCATGCAATGAAGTAGGAGCAAAACTGTAGTTAGTAGATGCTTGGATCCCCCAAGTCAACATGCCATGTTTAGCCCATCAGTGATCTTTGGTGTGGTTTCTGCGACCAAAAAAGTTGTAGTGACGGTGCACCAAACAATGTCCTAATCCCCATTCAATTCCCTAAAGAGTAACTATGGCCACATCCACCTATAGTGCTAGCAAGGACAATAGCATATGAGGGAGAGGTGAGCTCCTAGGATGAGAGACGCTGGAAGTGTTTTAGTGCCTCATCGACGCCAAGAAGAGGATCACTCCTAAAAATCTTGTCTGCTAAGCAAGAGACAATGTGTAGAAGATTGGATAAGAATTGGAACAACTGGAGTTCTTTGTGTGCTTTTGAAGTTCGACAATCTTAGAGAATGGGAGACTAAGGAGGGGGTTTCTCTACTATGTTCTCTTTGATATCATGTAAGTTGGTATTGTATTTATGACCAGATGATTTACAAGTATTTCCACGACTATAAATAGGAGTTAAGAGATGTATAAATAAGAGTAAGACATGCTTAAACTCCTATACTAATGTATGTAGGACTAAACAACTGAAGTAAACAAAACATTATTAGGGGACCTATATGCAAGCCCATATAAGTATTTGAACAAGCCATTTTTCTAAACAACGAGAGAAGAACTCGATGACTATCGTGAGTCTGTCAATAGATTGAGCCTACACTTGTTTTTTTAGTTGATCAACATTGATGCTCATATTAAGGAACACAAAGGGCTTATTACAACCAAGTTCTTATTGGTTTGCATGATTTGCTCTCAATTGTTGTCTTGGTTGCAAATCACTTCTCTCTCTTGATGAGGCATATCCCCAACTACAACAATCAGATTCCCTTCTCTCAGTTCCACTGACATGTCTTGTCCATGCAAATTCTAAAATAGTTGTGGAACTACACATGGTATGTACTGGTGGTACCAAAAGAATGACTACACCTCTGCCAAGGAACAAAATATTATCAAAACTGGCGAATTTTGGCTCGAAATTTCAATTTCGACACCATCAGATCCGATGTTCTATGAACATAGCAATAGGTTCACAAATATCAGTATATCAATGGGTATACCGCCTGATTTTGAACAATACCACCAAATTTTGCCTAATACTGACAAATTTTGCCGGTATACTGATAGAAACACCGATTTTTGCATGCTTGAGCCTATTTTTGTTGTTTCATCATCATCATCATCTAAGCCTCAATCCCAACCATATCAGGGTCGGCTACATGGATCCTTCTTTTTCAATCAGCTCTGTTATGGGCCATAATTTGGTCAAAATGTAAAGAATCGAAATCTCACTTTATAAGTTCTTCCCTAGTTAATTTATGTCTGGCTCTGCTTCTTTTCATTGTGCTTGACACAATAACCTTACTTCAAATAGGTGCATTTGTCGGTTGGCGCTGTACGTGTCCATACCATCTTAGACGGCCTTCTCGCAACTTGTCCTCGATTCTCACCACCCCACTTTGTTCCTGATGTAGTCGTTCCCCAAATGATCTTTTCTTATCTTTCCACACATCCATCCCAGCCACATTCATCTTGTTGAGACCTTGTTTTTTCACTGCCCAACATTCACTCCCATATAGCATGGCTAAAACTTGCTTTTTAATATGAGTGGGGTCTTCTGGTCACATACTACTACAGTTGCACACATCTACTTCAACAATCCTGCTGTGATCCTGTGACAAACATCATCTTGGATCTCAACCTCCTTTTCAATAATAGAACCAAGTAATAAAATTTATCACATACTGGTACACCCATTCCACCCAACTTGACTCCATTTACAATTCTAGATTGGCTAAATTCACAATTCTAGATTGGCTAAGCCTGTTTTTGTTGTTTGAGAGGTGAAAATGGGGAAGCAAGGGGGGATTTTAACAACTGGGGCTCAAGTAAGCCTAATCCAAGGTATGCCTTTATATGCTCTACAATTTCTTTAATTTCCACCTCATCTATCTCAATTAAAATATAAATTCATCTAGAAAAAGCCTTAGATTGGCAATGATCCTCTAAGCTGCTTCTTTATATGTTTTCCTAATTGTACGTGATCACATATCTACAACACTATCACAATATACATTATAATGTTTTTGGCTATTCTGATTCTAATTATGTTGGCAGCAAATCTGTTGCAAATCTACTTCTGGTTATTGCACTTTTGTAGGAGGAAATTATGTTATTTGGCACAATTAAAAACAAACAGTTGTTGCACGGTCTAGTGCTGAAGTTGAGTATCGAGCCATGTGAGCCATGGCTCATACCACTTACAAATTGATGTGGGTTCAAGGGCTTCTTAAAGAATTTGATATCCGTTATTCTGAACCTATTTCAATGTTCAATGATAATAAAGCATCAATCTTCATTGCAAGTAATCCTACATTTCATGTACGTACCAAACTCAGTGAGGTGGAGATTCACTTTGTAAGGGAGTTTATTATGTCCAGAAGCATATCCACTCCTTACACTAGGATTGAGGATCAGCTTGCCGACATTTTCACAAAACCTCAGCCGAGACCAGATTTATCGCAATGGGTATGCTAGACATCTATGCTCCAGCTTGAAGGGGAATGTTAATATATTAGTATTTTATATTATTAATTGTTATATTTTGTGGTTTACTCTCTTGTCTTTTATCCCATATTGCTTAGTTCTGTAATTGTCCTCCTTATTATCCTATAAGGAGAGGACTTGTAATTATTTTATCATCTCAATATATTCCACCTAGTATTTCCACAACATGGATGCTGAATTAGTCCTGTGAAGTTACACGCTTCTACTGATTTTTCCGTTTTAGTTGGGAATCCCGTCTTCCGCCAAGACATTTAAACATCTCCCGTTAACTCTGTTCTATTTTTTTCTAGAGCGACCTTTATCACCAATCCTTTGAATTTACACTCCTCACTGAGTGCCTAATTTCACAAGCACCAAGGGTGTTTCAGTTTTGTTTCCCTTAAAAGATGTGCTTCAGTTTTCATTATTAAATCCTTCATAACTGCCTTTAGTCTCTTTGCTAGTATGTTAGTGATCATTTTGAACTATAACTGATAAAGCTCCAGGTGGATGTTTTAATTATGTTAATTGCCTCTTTGTTGTCTGAAAACTCTTATGTCTTTGTGACCCATCAAGGTATTTTTTTTGATATAATTAGGGAGAGGTCAAAACTTAGAGAAGAGATCCTAGCTCGTAGGCAGAAAAAGCTTCTTGCTGCTCGTGACCGTCAAAAGCTTCTGGACGAGGCTATGCTGCGTGAAATGGAGTTTCTAGAAGAACTCGATAAGTTCAGAAATATGATATCATGTCCTTTTATTGTGCCAATTTTACTATGTTGCTAACAGTCTGCTTTTCCAGGAAAAAAATAAGTGAAATGGAGCTTGATATTGAAAGACAACGGGAACTGGAAGCTGAGCGAGCCAAGACCAGAGAGTTGCAGTATAATCTTGACCTGGAAAGGGAGAGGCAAGCCCAGGTAAGACCAGCTGTTCTTCCTATGTCAGATCTCTTGAAGATTTGTAAACATTATAGAAGGGCAGTATCAGCGGTAATTCTCAGTCTATTTCTGGCTATAATTTATCATAGATAGCACATTTTTTGGAAGTTGTATCTGCTTCTCCCAGTGTACTTCAAACTAATGTGCTTATCAGTTCTGGAGCCTTGGTTGTTTAACAATTAGCACACTTCAAGAAATCTGACCAAGTTTGTATTTCTAGGTAGTTACAGCTACTGATGCTTCTACTGGTAGGTCATTGGAAAGCAGTTGGATTCTACTTAAGTGACCGGTTTGGAATCTACTGTGGGCAACCCTTTCTGGAAGAGAGTCCTAGCAGCATACTAGATGGATGGGGGATTGCAGTGTTTCAAAAAGCGGTATGCGTTATGCGTTCGGAGAGGTCACCTTGTAGAGTATATGCGGTATGCGGGAGTATATGCGGAAGTATATGCGGTTTTGGATTTTTTTAATTAATTATTATATATATACGTATTAATCATGATTTACATATTTAATTTGTGCAATTGTGTATCTAAATAGTACAATTACAAGAATAATGGATGCAATTATGCAAATATGCAATCATCACAACTTAAATAAATACAAACATGCACTATAATCTAAATTTAAACAATGTAAATGTATAAAACAAGAAATCAGAATATCTCTAACTAAAAATCGGGATATAATCGGCCTTGTATGCGGCCGTACAACCGATTATGCGGCTTGGACCGCTTTTTGGACCGATTTTTATTATGCGGATTTTTGGAGGACCGCACCTTGTATGCGGCCGCTTATGCGGGCGCATACACCGATTTTTAAAACACTGGGGGATTGTTCTCACTTCGGAGTTTGGGATTGCTTTTGGAACACCCAAAAATATAGATGGTGGGTGGAGTGAACGTCTAATTGTGAAGTCTGTGCCATTAGCAAAAGTTTGATTGTATTTTTGGCATTTGAAGAGCATGCCAAAAAAAAAAGGTGGCAGAACGAATGACTCATGTTTTTATTTAATCGTGCACAAGCTTTTCAGGAAAAACAATATGCTTATGGTAGATGTTTGCTTCAAACTCTCTTAAATATGTAGAAATGTAGAGAAACAAGGCGCCCTTTTTAAATTGAGAGAAAGGACATACTGTCTAGCTAAAATGTTATCCTTTTGCTACTTGTGCAAATGATAACAGATCCCAATTTTCATCTCTGTATCATTTTTCTTGCTGGTTCCTACAAAAGCTGACTTCACACACACACACACACACACACACACACTCTCTCTCTCTCTACATCTGTTGCATTGATTTGAATATAGATATTCATTAGAATCATCATCACCATCCTCTAGGCCTCAATCCCAACCATGTTGGGGTCGGTTACATGGATACTTCTTTTCCAATCAGCTCTGTTATGGGTCATACTCTGATCAAGATGTAAAAGTTTAAAAAATCTCTTTATTAGCTCTTCCCAAGTTAATTTTGGTCTGCATATGCTTGTTTTAATTGTAATTGACTCAATAACCTTGCTTCAAATAGGTGCATTTGTCGGTCTGCGCTGCACATGTCCATACCATCTTAGACGGCTTTCATGCAACTTGTCCTCGATGCTCACCACTCCCACTTTGTTCCTGATATAGTCATTCCTCAAACAATCTTTTCTTGTCTTCCCACACATCCATCTCAACATACGCAATATCAGCCACATTCATCTTGTTGAGACCTTTTTTTTCACTGCCCAACATTCACTCCATATAGCATTGCTGGCCGTGTAGTTGTTCTACAAAACTTGCTTTTTAATTTGAGAGAGATTTTTTGGTCACATACTACAATTGTATTCCTCCACTTCCAACCATCCTGCTGTGATCATGTGGCAAAAATCATCTTGGACCTCACCCTTCCTTTAAATAATAGAATCCAAGTAATGAAACTTATCACATATTGGTACATCCATTCCATCCAACTTGACCCAACCATTCACAATTCTAGATTGGCTAAAATTGCAATGCACATATTCAATTTTACTTCTACTAATCATACATCCATTAAATTCTAATGCATTTCTCCAAAATTTGATATTATCATTTACAACTGTTAAACTGGATGGGAGAAACTACCAACACTGGGTTTGTTTTATGCAGATCTATGTGAAATCTCAAGGGAAATTGTCTCATTTGACGTGAGATCCACCTCCTGTGCCTGCTGCCACCGCTGACTCCAAGGATGTCAAAGCATATGATGACTGGGTTAAAGATGATTCTACTGTTATGACGTGGATTCTGAATAGCAGTGAGACAAAGATTAGTGTCACCTTATTATACATGCCAACAGCCAAGCAGATGTGGGATCATCTTGCTAGTACATACTCTCACAGCCAGAATCCGAAGAAAGTCTTTGATATCCACAAACAGCTCAATCGCCTGCACTTCTCGGGATCTGATCTAACTGACTATTTTTCTGCTTTCAAGGGACTTTGGGGGGAATTGGAGGCCTACCATCCCTTGTCTACTGATTTGGCTACTATGCAACGTCAACGCCAAGAGTTGCAAGTAGTCCAGTTCCTGTGTGGCTTACCTGACTCATATGCTGGGGTGGTGGATCAGATTCTGGCCAGTGATCCCCTACCTACTTTACAGAGTGCTTTTCAACGTCTACAACGCCTGCCTGCATCCTCATCTGTGACATCTACTGATACTGGCGATTCTACTGCCCTCGCTGCTATGTCTGGTCGTGGCCGTGGACCCGGCCATTCTCACGAAACTCATCCTCCTCTTGGTGCTGGAAGGGGGAGGAACTTTTCTGGTCGTGGAGCATCTTCTGGTCCTCCTACTGCTGCACGCCCTCAGACTGGTCAACGGTTCTGCAACTTCTGTGGCCGGTCTAATCATATTGAAGAAAAATGATGGGAGAAATATGGAAAGCCCGTCTAGGCTAATGCAGCTTCGGATACTCATACTACCACTGAGGTAGTACCACAGTCTACTCCTACTTATGCATCCAGTTCTACTACTGCCGACTTCATCCGTGCTGAGGTGGAGCGTCTGCTGCTTGAGCGTAGTGGGTCATCCTCTGGGACTGCCTCTGGAGCGCATGCTGCTACTTATTCTGGTTGTGATACTGCCTTCCTCAGTGCACCCTCATCTAGTACTGGTAATACCAAATGGATTATTGATTCAGGCGCTTCATCACATATATCTGGGAATCAGTCTCTTTTCAAAAGTTTAGCTAGACCGATATCTCATTCTTCTGTTATATTTGCTGATGGCTCCAAGTCTACTATTTTTGGGATTGGAGACATTGTTTCTGAGTTTCTGTTAAAATCTGCCCTATATGTACCTCACTTTCCGCTCAATTTATTATCTGTTAGCAAAGCTGTGCGTAGCCTGAACTGCAGTCTTATTTTTTTACCTGGTTCATGTATTTTTCAGGACCTTCGCACGAGGATGAAGATTGGTGGGGGGCATGAAGGATCTGATGGATTATATTATCTGGATTATCTGAAAAAGGTGGACAATGTGGCGTTGGCTTCAGCTTTATCTTCATCTGTTTCGGCTTTGCAGTGGCACTACAGACTTGGACACCCATCTTCTGAGAAGCTCAGACATATAGTATCTGTTGTAGGGACACTTTTGTTTCAGTGCGCGTCATGTCAGTTAGGAAAATTGACCAGGGTTGTTTATCCTAAACGATCTCATATTAGTAGCAAAAATATTTTTGATCTTGTTCATGCTGATGTATGGGGTCCATGTCATGTTCCGAGTCTGTCTGGATACAAATACTTTATATTATTTATTGATGGTTTCTCTCGTGCCACGTGGTTGTTTCTTATGAAAAAGCCGGTTTGAGGTGTTGTCCACAATTAAATTCTTTTTTGCTGAAATAAAAACACAATATTCTATGCCTGTTAAAGTTTTTAGAACTGATAATGCATTGGAGTTTGTTCAGAATGATGTTGAATTGTTTTGTAAATCGGTTGGCACTATTCATCAGACATCATGCACATATACACCTCAGCAGAATGGAGTTGCGGAACGCAAAAATAGACACTTACTAGAGGTTGCTAGAACTATCATGCTGCATTCTAATGTGCCTCACCTATTCTGGCCTGAAGCCATTCTGACTGCCTGCTTCTTAATAAATTGAATGCCTTCTTCTGTGATTAGCAATAAAATTCCTATACAAGTTCTACAACCTGATGCACCATTGTTTTCTGTACCTCCTCGGATATTTGGTTCTACCTGCTTTGTACGGTTACTAGGGCCAACCTATGATAAATTATCTCCAAGAGCCACAAAATGCATATTTTTGGGGTATTCTCGAATGCAGAAAGGGTATCGGTGCTATAACCCTACTACTAAAAAATGGTTTACAAGCAGTGATGTCGTCTTTTTTGAGGATACCCCCTTTTACTCAGCTAAAGGAGATAGTTTGAATTCAAATATTATTGCTCCTCCTCTGCCTATTACCAGTGACTGTGCTTCTGATAATTCAAGTACTAAAAATACTACTCCACTTATTGTATATCAACGCAGGAACATGTCCCAACCTGGTCAAGCACCCCCCCCAATCAACACCAATCTTCTCCTCTAGAAGGTCCTGCATCACCTGAGGTAACTTCTGATTTAGATTTGCCCATTGCTCTTAGAAAGGGCACTCGTTCCTGTACTACTCATAATATTGCTAATCATGTCTCTACTACACATCTGAGTGTTCATGCAAGTAATTTTGTCACTCTCTTATCTGCTATTGCTATTCCAAAGACTGTTCATGATGCCCTGCAAAGTACATCATGGACTACTGCCATGAAGGAGGAGATGAATGCTCTTGTTGATCGAGAAACTTGGGAGCTGGTGGATCCACCTCCTGAGTGCAAACCTGTTGGCTGTCGATGGGTATATGCTGTGAAATATCAACCTGATGGTACAGTAGAACGTCTGAAGGCACGCCTGGTGGCGAAAGGGTATATGCAGACTTATGGTATTGACTATTTTGAGACTTTCTCACCTGTTGCCCGCCTTAATTCTGTTAGAGTTTTACTTTCTGTTGCTATTAATCTTGACTGGCCTCTCATACAACTAGATGTTAAAAATGTCTTGTATGGTGATCTTCAAGAAGAGGTCTATATGGAGCAACCTCCTGGGTTTGTTGCTTAGGGGGAGTCACATAAAGTCTGCAGGTTAAAGAAATCTATCTATGGACTCAAACAGAGTCCTCGAGCATGGTTTGACAAGCTGAGTAAAATTCTGACTACTTTTGGATTTCAGAGATCACAAGTTGATCATTCGGTCTTTACAAAAAGACCCCCTCTGGTATTGTGATTCTTATAGTATATGTTGATGATATAATTCTGTCTGGCAATGATTCTCTTGAAATTCAGGCTACTAAAACTCACTTGTGTAAACATTTTGCTACTAAAGATCTGGGGAAACTGTGATATTTTCTGGGCATTGAGGTATTTAGAACTTCTAATGCTCTTGTTTTATCTCAGAGGAAGTATGTACTTGATTTATTACAGGAAACTGGGATGCTTGGTGCACGGCCAGCTGATACTCCTCTGGATCCCAATGTTAATTGGGATGATGAATCTTCTCCTATATTTCTAGACAACAAAAAATACAGGAGGTTGATTGGCAAGATGATTTATCTGACTGTGACTAGAGCTGATATATCTATTGCTGTGGGTCTTCTTAGCAGGTACCTGGATAAGCCTAGACAGTGTCACTGGGATGCTCTATGCAATATTTTGAGATATCTGAAGAAGTCTCCTGGCAAAGACCTCTATTATAAGAAAAATGGGCACTGTTCTCTGGAAGGCTATTCCGATTCTGATTATGCTGGGAGTAAGATAGACAGGAAATCTACTTCTGGCTATTTGACTTATGTTGGAGGTAACCTGGTCACATGGAGAAGTAAGAAACAAACTGTAGTTGCTAGATCCAGTGCTAAAGCTGAATACAGGGCTATGACCCATACTGCCAGTGAACTCCTATGGGTGCAATCTCTTCTGAAAGACTTAGGTGTTGAGTCTTCTACTCCTATTCCTATGTAGTGTGATAATAAGGCAGCTATTTTCATTGCTAACAATCCTGTATATCATGAGCGCACCAAGCATATTGAAGTCGACTGCCACTTCATCAGAGAGACTATTCTATCTGGCAAGATTTGCACTCCTTTCACCTGCTCTGAAGATCAAGTTGCTGACATATTTGCTAAGCTACTGGCAAAGAAGCACTTCAGTTCTCTTGTGGACAAGTTGGGCATGATTGATATCTTTGCTCCAACTTGAGGGGGAGTGTTCATATATGTCTTTATTTATATGTCTTTATTTACTGTTATGTTATTTTACATTTCTATATGGACCTCACTGTAATTGTACCACTTATATAAATATCAGGGTACACATGTTGTGTAACCATACGCTCTCCAACTTTCCTGTTCTCATCATTCAATGTTTTCTTATATCAATTAACACAATATCATCAACAAATAGCGTCATAATCATCATCATCATCTTAGCTTCAACCCAGCCATGTTGGGGTTGGCTACATGGATCCTTCTAATCCAATCAGCTCTATTATGGGCCATACTTTGATCAAAATGTAAAAATTCAAAATCTCTACATGCACCAAGGAATATTATCATGAACATGCTTTGTCAACTCATCCATGACAAGAACAAATAGATATGGGCTGAGAGCCGATCCTTGATGTACCCCAACAGTGATAGGAAAAGTTTGCTTCTCTCCTGCAGGAGTCCTAACACTTGCTGTTGAGCCATCATACATGTCTTTAATTAGGTCAATGTATTGGACATGCACACCTTTTTATGCAAAACCCTCCATACCACTTCCATGGGTACTCGATCATAGGCCTTTTCCAGATCAATAAGCACCATATGAAGATCTCTTTTGTTTTCTTATAAGCCTCCTTATAAGAAAAATAACATATGTTGTTGATGATCCCGACATAAAATCAAATTGGTTGTCTGATATTTGTGTTATCGATTTTAGCCTTTGCTCAATAATCCTCTCCCAAAGCTTCATTGTGTGACTCGTCAATTTGATACCTTTGTAGTTTGTGCGGCTCTGAACATCTGCTTTGTTCTTGTAGATAAGAACTATAATACTATTTCTTCATTCATCTAGCATTTTCATGTCTTCATAATCTTGTTAAAATCATAGTTGTCGGAATCAAACCGGAGCGACCGGCTGAACCGGGAACCGGTCACTCTATCGGGTCGATTCCCTCCCAAAGCCGGAAATGAAGTCTGACCAACATCAAACCGGTGAACCGACCGGTTGAACCGATGAACTGGAAAAACGGTCCAGTTTTAGCCCAACCGGCCAGTTCTCCCACTTGACAAGTAAATGTATTGTTGCTGCTATTTTTGTTAATTAATATTGAATACTATATAAATGTTGGTATATAAATGTCCATGAATAGAATACTATTGGTTATTTGGTCTGTTTATGAAGTTATTGTGAGCAGTTATGCTATTATTCATATTTCATATTTGCTAGGATATTTTCTATAAGTATCAAAGACATTTATATATTTTTAAAATATTAATGACGTCATGCTGATGTCACCGGTTGAACCGGTCAGACCACTGGTTGAACCGGTCAGACCACTGGTTGAACCAAGGAACCGGGAACCAGAGGCCTCATCGGTTTGCTGACCGGTTCGAGTCTGATAACCTTGGTTAAAATATTTGTTAACCACATAACTTCTTCATCCCCATACTCTTCCATACATCAATGGGAATACCGTCTGGACTACATGTTTTTTTCTTTTTCATCTTTTTGAAGCATTCTTGACTCGGATAGTGAAACTCACGTGTGTAAGTGATATCTCTTGCATTACCCAGATAGTGAAACTTGCGTGTGTAAGTGATATCTCTTGCATTCATGTCACCTGAGTCTCTTACAATATTCACAATATCTTCATTGAAAAACTTATGAAAGTAGTTTCTCCATTCGTTCTTATTAGTATATACACTTTATTGCCTTTCTTTACTTAGTGTATTTGCTTATTTCTCTTTATTCTCTTCGTCTCTTTATCCCATATTGCTCATCTCTAAATATTGTACACTCTCTTGTCTTATAAAAGAGAGACCATTGTATTCGTTTTAGATCATCCCGTAATAAGCAATCTCGTTGCCAACTTCTAGATGGTATCAGAGCGGGCCGATCCACCTTAAACCTAATCCCTCTCTCACCCCAACCCTAGCTGCCATCTTCTCCACCAACCCTAGCCACCGCCACCCCCACCTCTTTTTTTGGGGTGAGAGAGGGATTAGGTTTAAGGTGGATCGGCCCGCTCTGATACCATCTAGAAGTTGGCAACGAGATTGCTTATTATTGGATGATCTAAAAAGAATACAATGGTCTCTCTTTTATAAGACAAGAGAGTGTACAATATTTAGAGATGAACAATATGGGATAAAGAGAAGAAGAGAATAAAGAGAAATAAGCAAATACACTAAGTAAAGAAAAGCAGTAAAGTGTATATACTAATAGCATTAAAACCATCTGACCCAAGGGCCATATCGACACTGAGATTTTTAATGACAGTTAATCTCTTCCTTTGTCACCCATTTTCTGAGATTATCAAACTGAAAAGTAGAAATAGAAGGACTAATCCAAGTATCATCCCAGTAAACTAAATCAGAAGAAGAATTAAAGACAACCTTATAATAGTTAACCACATGATCATTAATATCTTGAGGTTCAGTCAGAACTCTATCACCATCATTAAGAAGATGAATGTTATTGTAGATCCTTCTCGTTTTAAGAGAGAGGAAAAAGTAGAGTTCCTATCACCACCTGGAGCCACAGAACCCTGTATTTCTGTCTAAGAACAACTCCTCGATCAACGCTTTATTAGCCGCATTTCTCACATCAATAAGAGCTAATTGAAGAGCTCCATCATTGGGATGAGTTTCAATTTCTGTTTGCATACTAATATCTTTTAGTTCAAGTTCTTTGGCTTTTGAAGTATAATTGCCAACTGTTTTCTTGTTCCACTTAAGCAGCACATCCTTGACAGTATTTGGCTTTCTATAAATTCTGAACATAGGGGCACCAACAGGGATGAGCTCTGCCACGCGTCTTTGACCACAGTAAGAAAATCAGATTGATTAACCCATGCATTAATGAACTGGAAAGGGGTACATCTATTTTCAGTGTTAAGATGCAAAGCCAAGATATGATGATGCAGTTGATCACTAACCAAAGTAGATATAATCTCTTCCCATGCAGAAGAAAAGCACCAAGAAAATTAAGATTACAGAAAACTCTACCAATGTAGAGAAGGTGCTCAATTCTTTTTTACCGTAACTATCCCAGGTGAAAAAAGGCCCCTTAGTAGTGATCTCCAGCGAATCAATATAAGAGACTTGTTGAAATCTTCCATGCTTTTAACTGAAGGAGGATGCTTCCCCATGTTCTCGTTATTGAATCTAACGGCATTAAAGTCACCCAAGATACACCAGGCAAGAGCAATAGAGTTACTGAGAGAGTTCAAAGAGTCCCATAAAAGAGATCTATCTAAATCGCCATTAGCGCCATAGACAGCAGAAACCAAGAAATTTGCATTATGAAAGCTAATATCACAATGCACAACATGTTCATTCTCAAAGGATTTAGTGATAAGAATAGTAAGATCTTTCCACATAAGAATAATACGAGTATACGAGTAGAAGTTAGCATTAGAAGTAGTTAGCTCCCAACCACAAAGAATCCATGACAGAATCAAGCTCACCTTTCTTAACTCTAGACTCAAGAATAATGTAGATGTCAGCCTTATTTCAATAGATTTTGTTAGAGAGTCCGTTTATTAGTTATTTATATTGCCTTATTTCACTGTGTCTTGGCCCATTAGGGTTGTCTTATGTCATGTACGCTTCCCTGTTCTCCTATTTATAGGAGCAGGGTTTCTCCTATCTAATACAACGAGTTGCCTTCTTTTATTATTTAACATGGTATCAGAGCAGCCGTCCTAGGGACCAAAACCCTACGTGAGAGAGAGCAAGAACCAAAGGAGCATCCCCCTTTGCGGGCGGCCTCCGCCTTTGGCGGTGCTTGGCTGCCCGCAGGGAATTCCTTCCTAGTTCCTTGCCTTCTTCCTTGTTCCTTTACGCTCTTACTACCGATCGCCGGATCTGCTGCCTATTGCCTAGCCGCAACCCCCCTCTGTTTTTTTCCCCACTGCTACAGTACGGCGCTACAGTACGACACTACAATACATCTGCTACAGTACGCCACTGTAGTACATATGCTACAATACCGTCGCTACAGTACATCTGCTACAATCTCTGGACAGCCCTGGCGTTTTTCCAGTTCTGGCACATTGACAGCGTAAAAGGCTTCTCCTTCTTTGTCTGCCTGTGCCTCATGGTGGAGTGACTGATCCTCCATGTTGGCATATGTTTTTCTCTTCATCTGCTGCCCCTACGTGGGTTTTTCTAAGATCCATGTGTGTTGTCGGTTGCCTCCTCGACCTATTTGCCTATAGAATTTTTTTGCCACTACCATTGTTTTTTAACTGTCCACGCCAACCACTCCTTTACTCTTTCCGTGCTTGGCGTGAGGGGGAGAATAGAGGATGAAGAGTAGAGGAAGAGATAAGATGGAGGAGAGATGAGGAAGATATATATGCTGTTGTCTATATGGATCATCATGCTACCTTTATTGTTGATATATGGATCATTTTGTTGCTATTATTGTTTATTCATCATCTACCTCGACTGTTGCTGTGAAGTTGAATACTTGGACTCTATCTGGATTTATGACGTCTGCTACTGTGATGGATACTTTATGAAGAGGGAAGATGATGAAGACATTTGTTGCTGACTTTACATGGAGCTTCGTCTACTGGAGTTATTTCTTTGCTTGCTACTCTGCCTACTGGTCTTCTATCTGCCTATGTCGTCGACTTTTTACTGCTGTGCACCAGCACTCTCTGGTATGTCCGTGCCTTGTTTGCACGTCGACTCTCTACTACTGTGTACCAGCACTCTTTGGCTCGTTCGTGTTCTGTTTCGCACGTTGACCCATCCGTACTTTATTTGTACGTTGACCTCTACTGCATGTGATCCATTACTCTCTGGACTTTGCTGTCTGTGACCCAGCACTCTCTGGCTACTACGACGACGACGTTGATGAAGACCTTGGTGCCTATCATCTATTATATCTTTTGCTCCAGATGATTGTGTTGCTGCTTATTTCTACTCAAGATGATCGAGAAGCTTCTGTGACCTGCTTGTCTGCTTGCTTGGAGTATCTACTTGATGGGGAGTTTCTGAGTGTTTGAGTGCTTTAATGTAATATTGAGGGGGAGAAAAATTTTGTATGGGCTTGGTTTATCCTTTTATTTCTGTCTATTTGTTTTCTAGTTTGACTCTATCTGCAAGCTGATTTGGGATTCTCCCAACTTCAGCTTGAAGGGGAGTGTTAGAGAGTCCGTTTATTAGTTATTTATATTGTCCTTGTAATATGGGCCTCACTGTGTCTTGGCCCATTAGGGTTGTCTTATGTCATGTACGCTTCCCTGTTCTCCTATTTATAGGAGCAGGGTTTCTCCTATCTAATACAACGAGTTGCCTTCTTTTATTATTTAACAGATTTCTTTTTGAATGCGAGAGATTTTGTTGTGGATTCCTCTCGCATTCCAAGCAAAGATAGATAAAGGTTTATCCATTTGGAATGAACCTGACATCATTACCACCAGCCTTTAAGGTGCCATCCCCTTCATTGAAGTTAGCTAAAGGAGAGAACTTATTAGGAGAGAGCTGAATATGTCTCATTGAAGAGATAGATTTAGAGATGACTCTGGGCGGAGACTTAGACTTTCTGCCTTGAACCTCCTATTCCTGTGAAGGCATTGGAGTGATTTGAGGGATAACTGACTTCCCTCTCAAATCAGTAGCACTAGCAATAGTGTTAGATTCATCTATATCAATGGAGGTATTAGCAGAATCATCAGAGCTAGTTCGTACATTGATAATATCTTCCACAACATTGCTGAATCCCTCAGGATCCTCACCAGGTGCCTCTGCATTGATGACTTTCGGAACCCAGACTTGCTTGCTCTTATTCCTAACATTATAAAGATGAACAGTCTCTTTTAACTGCATGTCACACAGATTAGACTCATGACCATATTCCCACACGATAAACATCATGCAGGTTCCCACTCATACTCGAAAGCGATTTTGTCAAACTGACCATCATCACTATGTATATTGGGGTTCTTTCGGAAAAGCAAAATCAATCAGAATCAAGATCCTAAGTTAACATACTCTAGCCTTTTAAACTCTACAGTAAACTTATCAGTTAGAAGAGGCTTTCACAGAAATGACCAAATCCTATTGAACATTTTTCGTCATCCCGCAGTTCTAAGGGTAAGTCATGAATCTTAAACCATATCGGGATTTCCGAGAGTTTATGTTGTTCCATAGATCTCCCCCGCTCCCACATCTTGATCTTCAACAGTTTGCCAACTACAAACCACAACCCACCTTCAATTTCCGTAAGAAGGTCTTTGTCATTAGAGAACATAATAAGGAAAAAACCCTTTGCCTCTTGATCTAACCTCGAGTGTCCCTTTAATGTTCCAGATCTGAGCTAAATGGCGCACCAGTCTGCCAATGTGTATTCAACCCCTCTGTAGTCCTACTCCATCTCATTAAATTCCATTCCGCTATACTTTTAGGGTAGATCAATTTACCATCGACGATTTAAACGTCAGTCTTGGATAGTTTCACAGGAACACTGGTAGTATTCACCCAGACCATGTCTGACCACGACTTAGTCTCCGGAGCAACTTGAACCGAAGAAGCTCGAGGTGGGACTTGCTTTGGCTTCTTCCCTGGATATTCACTCTATCATCTTCTTTTTCGCCGACAGAGGAGGACGCATCCTGAGTCGCCTCCAGAGTCGCCCTACTGTTGGCTCCCGCATCCGCCATTTTCTCATGTTTATGCAGCCATCTTTATCCAAATAGAGTGAGTTTTAGGGGTTTGTGTGTTCGCTCATCCTGTCAATATGTTTATCTGTTTCAAGAGCATGTCTGTGAGATCTGCCTGCTTGCTTAAGCAGGACGTGTGTCACCAGCCTGTCTATGTACTCCAGCAGTCTGTTTGTGAGCTCAGTAGGCCGGTCTGTTTGTGCTTACCACTTTTGGAGCGAAGATAAGTTTGGTAATTTAACGCTGTAGGCTAGAGGGAGTTAACAAGCAGTTGGTCGAGTTTTTCTCTTTTAACGAGTCGCATATAAATATTGCCAGTACTAATTATATATTACCCATCAAAAAACACAATCCAAGAATGAGCACTGATAATTTTGGTAATGCCACGCTACAGGTTGGAGGAAGTTAACTGCATTTAATCAAGGTTTTCAATTTTAGTAGGTATATGTAAATTATTGTGAGCACATATTATATAATTTTATGGAGCAGATTTAATTTTGGTAGTCTACTCACACGTACATGTTAGAGGAAGTCAATGACAGTAAATCGAGTTAATCTTTATAACGGGTTGCATGTAAACTATCGTGAGTACTAATTATACATTAGCCACTGTCAACAGACACATGTCAAATAAGGGGGACACATGTAATTTTAGTAATGATGCACTACAGGTTGGAGGGAGTGATTGGATGTTGATCGATTTGTTTTTTTGTGAGTTGTATGCAAATTATTGTATATGCATAATTCTTTGGAGCAGATGTAATTTTGATAACCACAACTCAATTAAATGTTGGCCGACTCCCTCCAACAGGTAGCCATCCAACCGACACTGTGCTCATTGATGCAATTTAACAGTTTCTTTGTCAAGCAGAATGACTAAGTATTTAAATAGTCCAATATGTCTCTGTGTTTAAGGGTTGGAGGAACTCAGCTAGCTGTTAATCAAGTTGCTCTCGCTTCGTGGGTTGTATATAAGTAATTGTGTCGCAATGAAATACTAATAATTAACTTAATGAAAAAAAAGTTGTGTTTATATTTTTATAATGACACATAACATGTTGGGAGGTAGCCAACTGGTTGTTAATGGAACACATGTATGTGTTCTGACAGTGTGTGCTTACTAGTCCATTCAATCATATAATTCCAACAGTCTATCTATTTGTTGTTTAGTCCAGTCTATCTGTTGCTTACATGTTGGATGGAGTTAGGCATGGCAATATAATCCGAATACCCAGCCCCTGACCCGGACCATTCCCACCCACCCCATTTTGTGGTATATCCATTTCTTTTGGTAGTATTTGGTTTGGACGATAAATAAAAACCGTGTAGTAGTGCGGGTGATGCGGGAGATCCAAACCATTTAGAAACGTTTTCTTTTTACAGTCTTAGCTCGCAAGACTTTCTCCACGTATAGGTGAGTTTCTCGTATAGTTTCATCTCCTACACCCCGTCCACACGTACTTGTCGTCCTCAGTGGCAGCGTCGAGCGGTAAAGGAACACTACCGTCATCACCAAGACAATACCCATGGGATGAGGATCGTCATGGCCAGCTTCAGGCCGACACCTTCCTAGTGGCGCTGATGAGGTTCGAGGTTGGGAGTGTTGTTGCCCTAACACTAGCTTCGTAGAAGAGCGACGTATCCATAAATGTGCCGGAGAAAACACTAGCTTTGTAGAAGAGCGACGTATCCATAAACGTATCGGAGAAGTCCCCGTCGGAGATGAGGTTCCAGGTCGTGGGACGGGGGGTTGTGGAACAGGTCTTGTGGCGGCGCCACATTACCTTCCTAGTGGAGATGATATGTGCAATGCAACTAGTATTCAGTGGACCAGTAGACGGGGACGAAGGTGGTGGCTAGCGGAGAATGAGGCACCGGAGGGAGCAGGGCATTCAAATGATGAGGACAGAAGCAGAGGCGGCAGGGCAACGGCTATGCGGTGGTGGGGGTGGGCATCTAGCGGACAAGCAGACGGGAATAGAGACATTGGCGACGGCGGCATATTGAGTGCATGGCAGCAACGGCTATATGGTGGAGGTGGCCGTAGCGCTAGCGGTGATGGCAGTGTCTGCTATGTGCGAAGGTGGAGGTGGAGGTGCCGGTGATGGCAGCTGCGGCCGCGGTTAGGCGGCGGGCATCTACGCCGTGGAGGCGGCATGCATCTACTAGATCGGGCGGAGATTGACTACTAGATCTTGGCCGGCGGGCAACCACATAAGGTGGAAGGCTCCAGCTGCCAAACTATGTCTTTTCTTTTGCATCGTGCATGGTTAAATGGTGAACACCATGGGCACCCTAAGCTAAACGACCATCGACCCAAACCAAATGGACCGGACTCCCATTTAACTTTTTTAACTGATGGAGCGGGTTGGATGGCTACCATGGAAACGGTTTCTCACTTTTTGCCATCCCTAGATAGAGTCAAGTCGGTCTGTGTGCTTACATGTTGGATGGAGTCGATTGCTGTTAATACCAGAGAGTGAGCAACTATTCTGGTAACTTACTTTCGATTATTTTTCTCCAAAACAAGTGGCGACCTATATTTGAGTAGCTGAAGTTTTTGAATTTTGTGTCCTTACAAGTTGGAGGGAGTCAGGTCGTCTTTGATCGAAATGATCTCTCTCTTTTTGTAGATGATATATAAATAATCACAAATGACAATGCAGTACTATTCATGAATTTGACAAGAAAAATCTACTTAATAGTTCAGTTGTCCGCCTACCAACTACTTTACCTAGACTGAACTAAGGTATAAAATTTATAAACTATTTTTTCGATTATGTCAATCGCATCACACGTGCTTAGTACGTGTTATCTGCTTGTTATGTGCCAAATATCAAGTTTATCTAGAATTTGACATTCTTAATGCAAATTTCCTGAAAATGTCTTGCACCTACAACTATTTTTCTATCGGGGCTATGTTACTATGGATAGTGACTACTTTACTGAAGACTTGGACCTATGACAAAATGTCCCAATTTATGTATT
Source organism: Alisma plantago-aquatica (assembly GCA_963693085.1). NCBI lineage: Eukaryota > Viridiplantae > Streptophyta > Magnoliopsida > Alismatales > Alismataceae > Alisma > Alisma plantago-aquatica. The sequence continues at coordinate 579,341,999 of OY856413.1, forward strand.
GGTTCTCTTGTCTTTTACATTGTTTGAAAATTTACTCTCTTTTTTGTCAGTAATGTTAATTAGAAAATATAATGCTAGACTAGTTCTCATTTTGTTCTTGGTATTATCTCTTTGTATCACAAAATATAGCTATATGAGGAGATTAACCATATCTGTGTGTATAGGACCACACATGTAACGAGATGATTTTTGGATGAGGGGGAAAACTTTTATGAAAATTACAAAACATATATGAATAGACAAATGTGAACTGTTTTCTTCGTTAAAAATCTGTAAGTGACACTTTAGGTGTTGGTGCCCAGCTTCTACTAAATAAGGTGGAGGTACACATTTCGATAATAAGTAATAATTAAACCATTTCCAAGACAACTCATCAAGTAAACAGCTTGACATGTAAATACTATACTTCCGTGAAGGCTTAGTTGGTTGGTTTGAAATTGAAATGTAGACATTGGTTTTACATGATGTTTTCTCAAACCAATTTTTGTTAAGGTGCTGTTAAAAGTCATGTAGTTGATCTGTGATATTCATATATAAATGTGGTTGATAAAAGAGGAAAACTATTGACTGCAAATACATTTGACTTATTTTTGTTTAGAAAAATGGTTCTATGTGTACTTCACCTAAGATATGCCCTATCCTAAGGTGAAGTAAGCACCAAACCGGCAATCATAGCAGTTTCATAAGTACCAGAAGACAAGTCCCTCAGGATTTCTTTTCTTTTACATGTGAGGGATGACTGAGTTTTTTTCTAGGCAATTTCTTTAGTTTCATTATTTACAATTTCCTGATTGCAGAGAGAACTTCAGCGAAAAATAGAGCTAACAGAATCTGGAAATCAACTATCACAAAGGGATTTTTCGAGTGTCAGCAGGTATGTTATTATTTTCCTATTGTTGATGCTTTAGAACCATCCTGTAAAGCCATCACTATTACATAACAGTCTTCTGGTGTAGCTCAAAGCTTGACTTGTTAGATTTCTAATACCACATTTGCAAGTTTTTTGCTGACTTTTGGAACAAGGAAAACTGTAAGTCTAATCAGTTTTTTGTTTTGTTTTATTGCTAATCTTCAACTGCCAAATTTCAATGGGAATCTTTGGTGATGTAAGCGAGGGCATATGATTAATTGTTAGATACCATTATATCTTTTCTCTGAGGAAATATTCATATTCCATAGATTCTCATGCTCCACTCTATATATGAAGTTCAAATGTAGCAATGATGAATGCATAGAGCACCCATTTAACATTTTCCACTAAATTTGTATAATGTGACCTGTATGCAATGATCTACTTTCTTCAAATTGAATTATTGAAGGTATTAATTATTAGTAGTTTTCTTCAAGTCTGGTTCTGTTAGTAAATATTGCTGAATGGCAGCCGAACTAGAGAAAGATATCGAGACAGAGATAATGGGCGGTCAACCCCTGACACAAGCCTCCGGCCGAGTAGCAGGGGTCGAGAAAGCAACACACTGTCATCAGTCCCGACAATTGTACTTTCAGGAGCTAGCCACAGAACATTTTCCAACCAGCCTCCCACGATTTTGCAATCCCGAGATAGATCCAATGATCAGGGAGCTGGCTATGATGATGTCAATGAAGGAAGCAGAGATTCAGGTGACACAGGCAGCGTCGGTGACCCAGATACTAGCTTTGATGGCATGTCTGGTGGGCTTGGTTCTGGCACAAGGCGAGGGGGTAAATCCAGACAAATTGCAGATCGCAGGGAGCGTGACGGGCGGCGTGAAGGAAAGTGGGAAAGGAAGCATTCTTGAACCTCTCCACTTCAAAGATGAAAGAATATTCAATATTGCCATATGAGAATGCTGCAGAAGTGTGTTGCATCTACAATGACGTGATCCTATACATTATGGTTGTGTTATGTTACCTTGGCAGTGACTTTTCCCAGAGGCAAAAATGCAACATTCCATACGGACGTCCAATTCATCAGCAAAAGTGGACTGAGCTCATAACATGGACGTTTCACCAGGGAAGCTCAGGAATAGGGACATCCCGGGCATGGAGAAGTGTTGCCCCTTACTGCGGTGATGTTTTCTCCAAATTCTCCTTCTACAATGCTAGTGTTCTCAAAGGAAGAAGCTGATATTGACATGCCAAATGTCGTTGCTTCTGGATAGAAAGAATGAAATATATTGAGTTGGTGATTCAGGATAACGTTTCAGTTTGGCGGATGATGTTCTCAGTGGATCAGTTTCAGTTCTTTCTAGTTCGGATATTGCAATGAAATGTGATAGCAGTGGCTTCTGTAAGGCCTGGTTTGGCTGCTGATTTGTTAAGATGCCAATTCTTTTTTTTTTTAATAAAGAAACAGCAGTTGGCGTTAATGCCGGATGGGTGAAGAGGGAACCAGCAGTTATAATTATGGCGAATGTTACATAAAGGAACACACCTTGAGTAATTTGAGTCCAGCTCATTCTGGCGTGTTTTGTAAACTCATTCGTCCTCATGAAATTGAAAACATTGTAGTACATGCTATTACTATATTTAACATCCCAGGTGCACCTATCTAGTGCCAATGAACTAAAATCCTCCTGCCTTTTCAAATGCAGCGTCCAAACTAGACCTGGAAATAGTGTGTCCAGAGGCCTACAAGTTTGTAATGTTTTTCGTTTAAGACTCTGGTTGGTTCGCTGCAAGTGGAGTAAAAAATAACTCAAATTTCCAATTATGTTTTATGAGATTGGTTTTCCTTAACTGCCTGAAAGTTTTTCAGACTTCCATACCTATAAATGGGTTTTAGTTCGGGAGTCCCAGAAAAATTGAGGGTGAGAACATGTATTCTCTTTTCATCTTTTCCTTTCTCTTTTGGCGGCTTCGTTGAGCGATATCTATCTTCGTGTAAGGCTAGCGTGTGTCCGTATTCAATCTGGAGATATTTACGGCATCGATATCAATCCTGTTCTCATAGCCAGGTCAACACTTGACCATCATGGGACATGATCGGCATTTGATGGCACCGTGCAGCTCCGTCTTGCCCGGATCAGCGGTTTCTCATCTCTGCATATCAGCGCGTCTTGTTTTTGACCGATTTCTCAAGAGATAACTTGCTGCTAGCACTGTTTATAATCTAATCATCCTTGTCAAAGGCCACAACACCGTAGCAATTGACGGCATGTATGGTTGGATGGTATCGAATAAACAATAAGCATGGTAGCTTTTTGGAGTGTGCTCTGCAACAATATGTGATGGTTAATTTGGTTATTACATGAATATGATTTGGTAAACATAATGTAAAAAGTTTGTTACAAAACATGTTGTACATGGAACTTTTGATTTTTATGTCTTGTAGACAAAGTTGCAACAAACCAATCACATAAAACTCATATTTCTAAAAAAATCTTGAATGATGGACCAATCACTTGAACTGAGTCTTCAGGAACTAACAGTTCCGAGGAAATGAGTCCTTAAAAAATCTTTAGTTACGAAAAATTAATTGAGGCCTTATGTGAGAGATTTAGTTTTTGAGTAGTGGCCTATACATACGGTAACCGACAGCTGCTACTCTGAAATTTCATCTAGGCGGTTGCTTGCGGTGTTAGTCTTGCTCTGAGTGGGACTCTTCAGGACGCTGGCCTGTATAGAACGGCCATTGCACTGCTGGTTCACAATTCTCCTCGTTGCTAAACATCCTCGTGGCATTTATCGGCTTTGACGCGAATACTCCGTTAATTAGCTGAATTTGATAACGTGTAACCTCCACTTTTAGCTGCGCGCTAAAAAACAAAGAAGTGATTGGGGATTTACTGACCAATGATTTTCTTTTGTATTAGATCATTTATAAATAAAATTTATCTGAAGCTTGGCATGCAGAGCATGATAGTGATGCCCTGCAAGACGGACACGTCCTTTAGAATCAAACGTTGTTAGGAAGTAATCCTGGGATATGGGAACTAGGATATTATGATAACAAGCTAAAGAGGGGCAGCTTACCGAGCGGTCCAAGCACCTCCTGCAACATGGCACGGGCGATTGACATGAACCGGAACACAATCTTGTTTGTAAAGAAGAAATCGTCCCAGGAGGCGTGCCTGGGCCTGGTTTTGCCAATGCGGGACCTGCGGCAGGGTGGTTTTGGGTGGGGCCTGGTGGTTTTGGGGAGTGAGGTGACATGAGGTAGGTAAGATGGACGAGTTGATTAATTTGATGGGTCAGTGGAGAGAGATTAAGAGAGAAATATAAAGAAAAATTTATTGTGTATAACTTTTTACCTATAAATAATTTTTTGATGAAATAAAATTTGTGGGATTTGTTATGAAAATACATCCCAACAAGACTAATATTAATATATTTTTGAGAAAATATACACACGAATATTAGGAGAAAAATATATTTTGTGTGTAACTTTTGATCCTTAACGATTTTTTGAACAAAATAAAAACTATTGGATTTATTATAAAAAAATGAATCAAAAAAAAAAATATTAATATATTTTTGAAAAAATAATACACATCGGTATAAGGAGGGAAGTAAAGAGAAGTGAGAAAATCAATGAGAAAGAGGTATGTGAGAAGTAAAAAGAAGAAGGAAGTGAAGAAAGGAGAGGAAAGAAGTGAGGTGGGAAGTAAAAAGTGGGCGCATTGAAGCCATTCACAGGCACATTCAATCACATTGAGGACAATAGTGGGCGCATTGAGGGAAGTAGTGGACACATTTAATCAAAAGAGGGCACATTAAGAGCAATAGTGGGCGTATTCAATCAAAAGTAGGTGCATTCAGGTGAGTAGTGGAACATTCAATCAAATATGGGCGCATTGAGGACAATAGTGAGCACATTCAATCAAAAGTTGGTACATTAAGGACAACAGTGGGTACATTCAATTAAAAGTAGACACATATAATTAAAAGTTGGCAAATTGACGAAATTATTATGTGCATTCAATCAAAAGTGGACACATTGAAGGCATTAGTTGGCACATTCAATCAAAAATTAACACATTGAGGACAATTGTAGGTGCATTAGTGTGGACACATTCATGTGGGCACATTAATGGTAGAAATGAACTCATTCAAACAAATATGGGCGCATTGAGAGCAATAATGAGTGCAATAATACACCCACATAACATCAGTACATCACTAGTAGGAGTGGGTGCATTACTTCCGTCCTCTCACATTACTTTCCTCCTCTACTTCCATTACTTCCCTCTTCTTCAATTACTTTCTTCCTTACTTTCTTCTTTTCCTTTTCATATTCTCTCCTTCTGTCTCATTTTATATTTTTTAATTCCCCCTTTTCTCCTTTTATTCCCTCCCTATTTTTTTTAAAATATGTCGATATTGATCTTGTTGGAATGTATTTTTTATTATAAAGATTTTTGTGCATTTTACTTCTTCACAAAATTCCTTACTATTAAAAAGTTATAAATAAAACAAAAAATGTAAAATAAATTTAGACACGCTGACAAGTGGCAGGCAGAGGTTGGGAGTGGTATTTCCCGTGCGTCAAACATGTGTCACAACGCGTGCGCATGGGAAAAATTTAACTTTTGCAAAAATAAGCTGTTTGTGTAACTGACAGTTCTGCAGAACACTCGGTCTTTGATGTGTGTTTGACTTCTCATTTGCATAAGCTCTATGGAAAAAGCTTTTGTATTTGTTGTAGTTGCTGTAAGGTTATTCAGTTTTCTTGTTGGCCATTAAATTTATAACACTTGAAAAGTGAACCTATTTTAGCTCGAAGCTTAGGGTCGTATTACACTAAGGTATAGTTTGGATGAAGTCTTCTGAAATCCCGGTAATCAATGTGTAACTTAACAGGCCATCCTATGATGTGCGGCATTGACGACTACAATTTTGTGAACCATCTAACAGAAAATGTGAATTTTAATAATCCCACCAAAATTTTAAGTACTTGGAACTGCCACAAAGCTCCCCGTTTGATCTTCCTTCCGCCCCTGCTATCATTGTCAGACGGACGGGAAAGCAAGCTGTCTACAGCTCGCTCTACCTGCTACCTAAAAAATCAGTACAAGACTACCGGAATTCGTAAATGTGGCGGCCAAACTAGGCCTAAATAAAAACAGGATATGGTCGCCGTGGTAGAGTAATCTCTAAGGTCTGACGGATTGTGTCAAGGGAAGCCCTTGTCGGTGTGCCATGGACACGATATACATTATCTTTTAATGCATATGTAAACCAGTCCATTCTAAATACATAACAACTAGTATGATCATTTGGTCATATCATATGACGATAAAGGTGATTGGCTCGAAATCTCGGTCAACAGTACGAATACAACAAATCAAAAATTGAGAGTTTGGACTTTAAATTTATAACCTGACCTATTGAAACACCCATACAAATACAAAGTCCGAAATAGTAAGCGAGTTTAAACGCATGGACAAGATTACTGCCTGTTGGGCCTTAGGTCATAACTATTCTAAGTCTATCATAAAGGGAGAGACGTGTGTGATTCAAACATTTATACTCACTAAACCAACAGAGAAATAAAATAAGAATCAAAACACGAAGCAACTTTGAGTTAAGATTACGACCATGGAAATTTTGATTGGGTTTTACCTACCAAGTGCACTCACCAAACATACAAGCACTCATAAATCTATTTCATACCCTTATCATACTTTGTGAACAATTTTCATTAGTTTCTATTCCCTACTTTCAACCACGGGTTAGATATGAGGCTAGATGTATGCATCCCTCTCGAGATGACAAAAACACAATGCCATGATATTTTTGTACGCTTAAATTCAATAGAATATGAATCCTAGTATTTACATTATTAATCGTACAATAGACAACCAACAAGTGAACTGATCTTATTTTATATAGTTAGGATCAAGCCCTAATGCTAATGAATTTTAAATATTATCTAATCAAAGTAATCAAGCAAGAACCAATATTCATGACAAGTTTATGTGGTTGTTTAAACTAAGAACATGATTGAATGGCCAAACGAAAGTTTAGATTATCAACGGATGGAAACACTAGGGTAGATGGATTTTACCACCACTACCTATACTCGTTTGTTGGGGTGGCCTTGTGGGCGTTGTTCTCCATTCTTCAACAGTTTGGACCTAAATCACGTGTGAGGGAGAATTTGGTGAATTGATGGAGGTGGAGACTGCCAATTTTAGAGAGGCTAGAACAATAGTCGATGGTACAAGGCATTCAAGGTCTAGAACTTGGAGCCTTGGCCACATAGGTTTGTGGGGTTGAGAATTGATCGATGAACCTACATACAGATCTTAAGGATGGAGCGCAACATCCTGGCAGCATGGTTAAGAGATCTCTAGAGGGTTTGGAACACCCCGTCATATGATATGAAGACATGCTACAATGATGACATTGGAGACAAAATGGAAGATGAGCAGAAGTTGCATCATTTGACATAGGGAGTTTTCCCTTTTAGACTACATCAATGTTAGTTGGCATGAATGAATGATTATGGAGGGCATTGATTGGGGGGGGGGTCTATGGGGAAGTGGTCCTCATCAGATAGTAGTTTCATCATGCAACACCCCATCAGTGTGGGGGTGTTATCACTCAATGAAGTGTCTGGTGGATTGAAGGCATAGGAGAGTGATCCACATTAGGTAGTGGGTGCATATGTGGTCTATTAAGGACTGATTGTATTATTGACTAGAGTTTCACAGGTGGTGACTACATCAGTTGATGATAGTGTAGGGTCGACACAAATGAAAAAATAACTCTAGGCTATAACTTCGTCAGGGCGTCAAAGTGAGATGTTGATGCAAAGATAGGGTTTATGCAAATTTTGGGAAGGGGGTTTATCCTATGGTTTCAAGACCACATTGGCTGACATAGTCCATTGGGATGTGTCATGGAGTCAATGCACTTTGGTCAAACAAATCTAGAACTTTAGTTAAAATTCTCTGGATGGCTGAGATATACCCTGTACCCGCATATACTCAACAATATATGACTCCAATCTCATCTTGGGACTACTTGTTTCACTATCCAACAAGTTCTGATATAGAGATAGTTTTACCATCTCAGAGTGAGACATGATTAGGGTTACACTTTTATATGGTGTTTCCAAGAATTAAGCATTTATATGTTCAAACTTAGCATGAACGAGCTACTTTCAGTATTATGTTTTTTCTAATTATTATTTCAACACCAAAAGAGTAAATAAAAGCATTGTAAACCACCATTAGTTAACCACAATATAGTAAAGTTCAAAGTGTGGGTCATACTTATGTACATTAGGTACCAAAACATCACATATATGCCATTTTTAGGAGTCATTACACTGATATTTTGAATTTCAAACCTTGCATGTTCAAAATAAAAGCTCATTTATAGAAAAACATTCCAAAACGTCTACGGGAGGAACCTGCTTATTATGATTCTCATATCAAATAGTGCAAAAAATGGACATCTTTTCTCATATTATAGAGTTTCTATAACAAGACTTACATAAAATAGGTTATGAGTAAGCAAGAAACATATTAAGGGTTATATAATTGCCTTAAGGTAAAGAAGAACATCCAAAAAGCAAGAAATATCGAAGAAAAGAAGGAAAGACCCAAGATTTATACTCCAAAACCTCCAAGATAACTTTTATCTTTAAGAACGGGGTAGATCTAGAGCAAAAGAGAGAAGAAAGGGGGTTCTTCATCCATATGATTGAGTTTCCAACATGGTATACCATGGATTTCATACATGGAAAAAGAGAGAAGGAAGAAAACAAGGTTAAGAGGGAATATCTTATGTGTACAAAGCAAGGAACTAAAATGGAAAGTTTGGACAGTTCTAAGAGAGTAGATATGAGGCTTGCATCCACATGCAACCACGATCTCACAAAGCTTCAACCTCGAGAAGCTCCTCCTTCATAAACTGATGGATTTTGAAGGTTTCTAGTAGCAAGAATGTGTTTGGGGGTAGAAAGGTTCATTTGAGGGAAGTAAGGAGGGGTGTTTATAGTAAGAATGAAAGAGAAAGGAGGTCAAATGTCAAAAACTGCCTCTCCTTTGGTCAAAGGTTAGGTTCTCCATCGATTTGCAACCATCCAGGAAACTCATGAGTTTATGAACATGTAGAACTCCCATGGGAAGGCACACCCAGTCTAACCATCAGAAGGCACACCCTATCTAACCGTTAGAAGGAAAACCCAACCAAACCATTGGAAGGCATACCCAATCTAACTATCAAAGACATACCCAATCCAATCATCAGAAGACATACATGAGAAATATGGCAACAAATATGACAATAGAAATAAAAATTTACTTGCCATATTCCCCTTAAATAGTAGGCACGCCAACAACTATGTAATGGGAAGGAGGATTGTAAGGTTTATACCTAATCCTGGAGTAAGTCCAGTGACTATCCCTTGTAGCAATGTGCTTCTTTCTTCAAATTGCACCTAGACGGATGTCAGCAATAGCCTACTGGTTGATCACCAGGGAGAGAGGTTGACTGCATCCTCGTAATGAGTAGCAATGACCTCCTCGCCTCTTTAGTAGTCCACACGAACCACCAGAAATTCTTGTCATTATAGATGAATGGACAAGAAGAAGTTGTCCCTTCTAGTCAACGTGCTAGCGTAGACTTGCTCTCCCAATTCTCCCCTTTGTTTTTCCTCCATTTTACAGGAGAACTTGCTTGGATTCTCATGTTACCATAACTATGAGAAGACAACAATTGTCAGACCTTATTGTTGCATCTTTTAAAAGTCTCAACTACCCCTCTATTTATAGGAGGGTCAGGGTCATGAGTTCTAGTCTAAGCGGGAGTCAAAGGGACAAAATTTCATGAATTTCTGAAAACCTACAAACGATGAATCAGTCGGTTTACTACTGAACCGATTGTATCACTGTGTTTCCTATTCACAATTGTATTGGTAGTTAATATTCAATTAATGCACAACATGACGTCAACATCAATCCTTGATCCAATCAAGTTGATCATACAAATAGTTGGGTCACAACCTGAAGCGGTCGATTCAAAGATCTGCGAGGACCAATTCACTTGCTGAACTGGTCATTTTAGAGTTCTGATTATCAATGTTGGTTAAAATTGACCTGACACTTGAATCGACCAGATCAAAGTTCAGTTAGTCAATTTTCAACCATTGTTGTTTAAATTGAATACCTAAGCACTTTAATAATCAAGTTAAACATCATTCATGAATAAAATCCTATTCTAGGTATATCCCGTGTGTGACCCAATATCCAAGTTACGTTGGTAGTGAATGTCCATAACTAATTTTTGACATCACAAGCAATGAGTGGTATCTAGCAAGACATAATTGCTACCCAGGTAAATAGAAAGTTGGAGAACAACTTCAACCAACAATATTTGATTGGTGTTATAGTGATTATATAGTTTCTTTATCACTGATATCTAGATTGAACTCGAGGCATGAAATTGTCATCCTCTTCAACGTTCGATCCATATTCCTTAAACTAGAGTAGACTATCTAAGATATATGTAATCTCAACATCACATATTGACTCACATAAGCATGGCCATGCATTTCTCATTCTCACTTATCAAGTGGCCAGGATATCATACTCCTGTAGGAGGAGCAAATCCCATCTACATCATTCACCATCATCCCCATGTGTCACAATGCACCCGAGCACCACCTTTAAGGTAACCCTCATTTAAGGTCACCGTGGATGATGTCAAAGTACATCGAACGACATGTGATGAGTGTAGTGACTTCAGGTCTAAGAACCACAATCACCATCATCACTATGAGAGATGATTCTGACTACCAATCATGGTTTCCATGTATCACCCTCAGGGTGGGTCTGTCCGATTCATTGTTATCTAACAAGTATCTATGTATTTGGTTTGATATCACATATCATGAGTTAATGAGATTCTATCATCAACCAACACACATTCTCATCTTATGTGTTATTATTATCTATCATCCTTCCATAATAACATCTGATTAGGGACATAATAAGAATGTATATACTATTAACATCCGTATGATCTCATTGTTTAGGTCCTCAACCTGAAGGCATACTTCATTGAGTAACATCATTCTTTAGACATTTATTATGTAACATCATTACCTCATAACTAAATAAAACAAAATAAATTGAAAGATTTCCTTTATTATTAGTCAAATAGTTTACAAGATAGTCATTACAATCATCATATGATTGTCTCTCTGGGCATACATACCAACATAATTTCACTTACACTTAGAGACAATCACTCATGAACTTAATACTAAGTGATCTAACATGAACTTCATGCTTCTGTTGCAAAAATGTTTTTGTCTAGGGGTCATCCGCATTGCTCTTAGTTGGTACTCCACAAATCTTCTCATCTCCTCACTGTATGATCTCTTGCATTAGACGGAACTGCCGTTGTATGTGCTTGGAATGCTGATGCGATCTGGGTTCCTTAGCTTGTTTAATATCTTCATTGTTGTCACAATACAAATCTATTGCATTGCTAATGCTTGGAACCACCCCAAGTTCATAGATGAACTTCTTGATCTAGACAACTTCCTTTTTTGCACTGGATGCAACAATATACTTGACCTCTATTATAGAATCAACAACTATCTCTTGCTTGGATCTCTTACAGCTCACAGCTCTATTTTTGAGGCAAAAGACAAATCTTAATTGCGATCGATAATCATCCTTGTCAGTTTGGAAGCTTGCATTGGTGTAACCCCTTTACACCCAAATCTTCCTCACCGACATAAATAAGAAACTGATCCTTAATTCTTCTCAAGTACTTAAGGATGTTCTTTACAACGATCCAGTCACTCTCATTAGGATATGACTGATATTTGCTCATCATGCTCAAGGCGTACACGACATCAAAACGAGTGGATAACATTGAATACATGATAGATCCAGTAGCAGATGCATATGGAATTTTACTCATGTGTTCCCGTTCTTCACAAGAACTGGGACATTGGGCTTTAGAGAGGCTAATTATATGAAACATGGGCAAATTCCCTCTCTTCGAGTCGTGCATGCTGAACCTATTCAACACTTTGTTAATGTATGTATTTTGTCTTAGGACAAGAATCCTTCTAGATCTATCTCTATTGATCTTAATTCCTCAAATATAGGATGCTTCACCTAAATCCTTCATAGAGAAGGTACTTCCCAGCCAGTTATTTACCATCTATAAAGTAGGAACGTCATTCTCCATCAATAGTATGTCATCTACATATAATATGATGAATACAATTATGCTCCCACTAACCTTCCTATAAACACAAGGTTCATCTTTATTTTGACTATAGTCAAACTCTTTGTGTGTCTCATCAAAATGAAGATTTCATCTCCAAGATGCTTGCTTCAATCCATAGATTGACCTTTGTATGTTACAAACTTTATTGGCTTTTTTTGGATTTATAAAAACCTCATGCTATGTCATGTACACATCCTAAAGAAGATTCCTATTAAAGAAAGTGATTTTAACATCCATCTACCAAATCGCACAGTCAAAATAAGTTGCAATGGAAAGCATGATCCTGATGGACTTAATCATGACAACTAGTGAAAAAGTTTCATCATAGTCAACACCTTGAATTTGTTTGAAACCTTTTGCAATCAATATGCCCTTATAGGCTTGTACATTACCATCCATGTTAGTCTTCTTCTTGAAGACCCACTTGCATTGTAATATCCTCAATTTTGAAGAAATTGAATTATATAAATGCAAGGCATGAAGTGATAGATAAATTCTAAAATTTTATGTAATAGAAAGACAATGGTGACCACTTGTGGCATGGGTGCAACCCATGGCCCAAGTGAGGCCCATGTGAAAATTTTCTTTGCAAATATTTCCTTGGGGCACAAGTTAAAGAAATGAAAGGAATTCATGCATAACTAAAAGATATTAACTTTATGGTTTTAGAAAATGGAATTATGGAATATTATGCAGGTTTACAAAATAAAATAAAATATATGGTGTTTTAGATAATGAAAAGCCTAATTGTCTATTCATCATTGGCAACATAATGTTTGAGGTAACAAATAGTGTTATCTCAGTATGACTTTTGGTGTACTTAAAAATAATAAGAAAAAGAAGAGAATTGTAGAATTTAGAAGAAAACGGACCTCCATGTGGAGTGGGTAATGAAATTAAGAATTTACTAAAGAAGCAAGTTTCGTGTGTAAATGTTATTTTAATAAATCCCACAAAATAGATTAAGGTCGGGAAAGACTTTAATGAGTTTCCTTCCAAACTTCATAGTCACAGGATGTTCCTAGTAGCCTATGGAAATTTGAGAAGGTAGAGGTACCTACTTGAAATAAATGAATTATATTCCTTTTAGAGAGAGAGAGAGAAGGGACATCTAAATATATCTTTTTGAAACCAAATCTTGCCCACACTAAGATTTACATATTAAAAGTTTTCCTTTAAAATTTGAAACCAAGTGGATGAAGGGGGAGAGAGATATTGATTTTATAAGATTTCATAAAGTGAAGGATTATAGGGGAATGTATTAAATGTCACAATCATATTTGGAAACTAATGCATGATTATGTGCATGTCACCCAGTCATTGGACCGTCAAATCAATATTCGGTGGCTCTCCATCATCTCCTATCTTGAGATAGATCATAAAAGAAAACAACAGGGTAACCCGATCTTCCCATGACTGGTTCTCTCTCTCCAGATCATAACTTTTCACGAAAACACTCCCAATGTATTTGGGAGACTAAAAAAAATCCAACCACCCTTGGATGTCCTTGGTTTTGTGAGGGTTTGGGATTTCTCCAAAATCTCAGCCGGTTTGGAACTAAATTCATGCCCGGAGACCATCTCGTCGCTAGTCGGTGCCTATTTAAGCATAATACTTCCTCAGGGATCTCCCTTAGAACATGAAAAACTTGTTTTGCTATTTGAGGGCTTGAGAGCTACACCTGCGACACTCCTTTTTTCCTATTCTATCCCTTGTGCGCCTCCAACATAGGCTCCTTCATCGACTTCCAACCCTACCTCTTTCAATCACAATGAGACCTTCTTTGGGATCGCGTGGAGTCAACGGAGGTGTTGGAGCCTTTACTTGGCTCCATTGGGCCCTTCAATAGGGAGTCAACATTGAATTTGAATTTTCTAGAAGGTAGAAGCAAGGAAGGGCCTCACCACGAGGAAGGTGACGACCAGAGTTAAATTGCCGAAACCACCCTGAGTGTGTGGAGCTTCTATCCACGAAGCCGAGGGTAATAGGGTCTTTGCCTCTCCTCTAAGATTCTCATCCCTCATGGTGAGAGGAGCCCAGGTGGGTAGAAGCCATTGGCCAACACGGGACCACATGGATATTCCTAGGTAAAATATTGTTTTCTGATTTGGCACTTGTTGATTGGTCCAAAAAGGGAATAACTTAGAAATAATTATAACTAATTGTCGGTAATTCAAATTAGGACATATTATATATGAAAGTTGATCAGAAAAATGAGAGGAATGCAAACAAAATACTTGAGACTTGATAATGCTTCATTTTCCAAAAGCACATATGCATAGAAACCCTAGTTTCATGATTTTAATGGTCATCACTTGTTTAAAGGATATTAATGGGTAAAGCTTAACCCATTTGGATAAAATGAGCATCTTGGGCCTAATTTGGGTTAAAAGTTCATATGTTTCTAATATTAGGGTTTCAAAAGTGGATAATCAATAATATGTGTTGAAGTTGCGTTAAAAGCATAACAACCCTAGTTTATGATGAATCGGTTGCTAATCATGTTAAATATGCTTCATTGATATGTAATTTGACATTGTTGAATATGATGGAAATATAAAACAATTTAACATTATTATGACCATAATGATGATCATTAGAGTTTTCTATGTGAATAAACATGTATATGAAGAATTAGGGTTAAAGGTCCTATCTTGTCATGTTGATTAATGGACTTAATGAGTTCTAAGTGGTCATAATAAAAGGATATGGTAAATTTGATGATCATGGCTACACATAATATGAATTAGGGTACTTAAGTCATTAGATCGTTGAACATGGGAACTAGAGTATCAAACATAATTTTAATGATAACTCGATGCTAAGGAAACTTAAACCCTTGATTAAGATCCAAGTAGGGTTTAATGTAAATAATGTGATGGTGACACTTTAGGATTTACATACATGAAAATTAATTATTGAATTATTTGGATCTGTTGATTGGATTGATTGAATATGCTTGAAGAATATACTTCATGATAATGTGCATGTTTCTATAAAAGGTACATGGTTACACTTATGACCACCTGCATTAGTTTGCTAGTGTTTGTCAAGTGTTTCTTGAAAATTGAACAACTAAATTGTTGGATGTTTATTTTCATTTTGTTCAATTATAATGCCACTATTAGTATCACATAAATAAAGATTATGTGAAGAAAATGCCTGTTCTTATTTGCAAGTAATTGTTGGAATATATGTCGTTATGTACTTTCACACTTTTGCATGCACCCCACGTACAAAATATATTTTGATATGATGATCCATGCTTTAGTTTCATGATGTTTTAGGTACATGCTAGATTGGGTGATATCAATTCATGATAAATTGGGTGAAATTACATGAAGGCATTAAGCTAAATAAGGAGGATTAAATAGATGCTTCTTCTCACATTTACAAATATGATAATATAAAGTTATGTGAGTTCTAGAGGAACAACTTGTAAACAATATTTTTGAATTAGTAGAAATTATTTACTATTGATTATTATTTGTTTAAAATCTGGATCCTTGAAAAAAAAACAGGTAATGGCTCTCAACTTTAAGGCCTTCCTTAATTGGGGGTTGCTGAAAAGTGAGGTTGTTACATTTGGTATCGGAGCGTCATATGTTTTAAATAATATTTAGTATTTTATGATTTCAAGTAATCTATATAAATATAAGGAAAATTATTAAGGAATGACTTGATGACAATGGTGTCTAGAAGGGGTCATGGCTTTGCGGGCTGGCAATATTATCCTCCACACCATTAAGTTGGTTTACGAGGACTCCCTTGTCCACAATGATACTTTCCTAGATAGAGCCTAGTATTTTCCTAAAGTAATGTTTCCTATAAGTCTTCTCATCTCTTATTTCATCCACTTCTCACCTTTTGCTTAATAAACCCTAAAATGATATTACTCTCCTCATCTCAAGTTAGGGTTTTGAGAAGAAGTAGGACTAATGCATCCTCTGCCAATTATGTAATGTAGAAATAACAATGTACATGTAATGTGGAAACAATAATGTACATGTAATGTTGGAATAGTGATAAAGTAAAGAAAGATGTTTCATGGGTTTTTCTTATGAGGGTAAGCCTAGATGGAACCATGGTTGGTTTGGGGAAACCCTAATAGGTTAAGGGACATAGAAACTCTAAGATGCAGGGTGTAGTCTCTAACCCTAACATAAAACCCTAATCCCAAGAAATGGGAGTAGTGTGGTTAATAGAGTAACCCTACCCACATGAACCCTAATAAGGGTGAAAAGGAATAAGAAAGATATACATGAGTTTGGTGACTGGGTCTTCCATGCATATGTACATGTGGAACAAGGCATTAATGAGAAAAGCTTTAAGAAACCTATGAATAATGCATTTATGTATGTAACAAGCTCAAACCTTGTATCAATCTCTAGTGAGTTAAAGAGTGTGGGGTGAATAAAGTCATCATGGAGATGACTGGTGATCGGGGTTACAAAGGGAAGCCTATGTATGGTTATGAAATCACCTCGGGCCAAGAGGCTATGTATGAAATGTCCACTATAGGGATCAAACCATTAGAGAGGGTTCCCCATAAGGAGTCTCCCCTAAAGAGAGGGCAAACCATTGAGAAAAAGAGGTTAAGGGTGGAGAGTTTAAAATAAGAAATGCTTATTTAGATTGCATAAAAGGATGATAATATGAAATCCTTAGTTAAACTTTTAGGGCTAGTGTCCTGACCTGGGGTGGGTAAACTCAAGTGTAACACACTACTTTTCATATCACATGAGAGAAAGCATTCTTACTCAAGGGGGTGTACAAAATGATGATCTTATCAAATTAAATAAATGAAACACTTTGCATTAGATGAAATCTGATCCATACACCATGTTCTTGGCAAAAGTAAACTACACCATGACCTTCTATGAAATTTCATTTAATTGGAAACATGACTAAGCATAAATGAATAAACATCTAAACTCTAGATCGACTTGGTTAATGGCACCCCACTAGGCTAAGCTTGAACATCTCCTAGTCCTTGATTGTCCTTTTCATCCTTCACTTGCTCTAAATCCCATGGACATCATGTCCCCAACCATGAAAAACAAACATCACATCAGTAAGCGGTATTTGGCACTTCATATGACATAAAAATATGTATAACTTGACATGAATAAAATTGACATAAGTTAAGTTTACATAAACTTGAACATGGATTATCTTAAGCATTCACGAGTCATTAATAACATGAATAATTGAACAGTAAATATATGCATCTCTCTATGATGCCCACTTAAGATCACATGACTGTTGGGAAATCCCTCAATTCTAGGAAAGCCCTTGAAGACACCTTGAGGTCCATGATTTGAGAGCATATAAAAACTAATTCAATTCCAATTATATTAACATTAGCATTAACATGATCTTTGGACTTTAACATGATGGGATTTCTCCCTATTAATGTCTTAATGGGATTTCTCCCTCATAAACCATAATAGGGTTTACCCTTCTTGAGCGTGATTCATTAATCTTACTTCATAATCAATAATCATAATTAGGATTTTACCATAGATTATAAGTAATCGACCAATCAAACAATGATAAGTACACATGATGTCTTCTTGAGAAAGCATTCATAATTTATGAAATCATCTAAGGTGCATAATCATAAGTAACAATAAATAAACCAAAGTCGTTGTGACAAAAATGCATGGCCCACTTACCTACAGTGGGTCACCTTAAGGTCAAGTCCCTTCACTTGATTGAGCATATAATCACTTGTAATTTGATTAAAATCATAATACATACTTTAGTTCATAGGCATTAAACCCTAATCTTGGTCTTTGAATTTTTAAAGAGGTATGATGTGTAAAAAACATTTGAAAATAGGTTAGTTCGCTATAGAATCAAAAGATCTTTCTAATACATATTTTCCCATATTTTTCTGAGATTGTATGCAAAAGTTATGAATTTTGCATTGTGAACCAATCATAAATTAGGAAACCATAGTGTGACATCATTTAAATCGGAAAAGTGAGCCGATGAAAATAAAGCATGGAGTGTTAGGAAAACCATAGTCATGCATTACATGTGACCAAACCTGTTGGTCATCAAGACCCAGTGACCAGACACATATAAATAAAGGAAATCAAAATCCAAAAACCCAAACTCGCCCTTGTGATATCAATTGGTTCATTAAAACAATGTGGGGCATCCAGGTATTCTTACCCTTGCCAATCTTTCCCATTTCCATGGAACGAGGTGCGAAAAATGGAGGTCCTACCTCTGATCAGAACCCGAATCAGAGTAGCTGTACTCACAAGTTGGGATCATCAGTGCCTCTACTAAACCAAAGTGAGGTTAGCAAGCTATCAAGGAGGATTTTCTATGCACTAGAGCTCTAGCTCATTCTAGCCATGTCTGATGTACTGTGGGAAAGGTAGGAATTCCAAAGAAACTAGATGAAAGGCTCACAAAACTAGGAAGGTAGGTTTGTGAAGCTGAATTTAAGATCAGGGAGTCATCACATGGCAAACATGGACCATGAGTTACTATTCACCGATAAACAAATCAAAATAGGGAAAGGGAGTTCGAATATGAATATAGAGGATTTGAGTAAGATAGATGAAACCAAGCATAGGAAATAGTTCCTTGATGTCCTACGAACTCTGGGGTGGGTTTTCCTTGACTGAAGGGTCAATGAGAAACCACAACGATGGGCATAATTGATGGCCTCAAACCCAACTATGGGTTGGCCTTAGAGGCAACCACAGAGTAAACCAATGGTGGGAAATAAAAAAGGGTCATTGAATAAGCTTACAAGTAGATCAATTTAACTAGAGAGGGTGTATGTGAACCATGATGTAGCTGAGGTCACTAGAGGACCAGTCAAGCAAGTCGAGAAGTTTTGAGGCTTCTGAGCATCAATAGGGGAGGAGGAGAACAAGTCGAGGCATAGGCATTCTCTTGAAACCCTAAACTATAGAGGGAAAGAGGGGTGGTGGCGGCGGTGGAAATTGGCAGAAAGGGAGACTGAAGCACTAATGGACATTTTGCTTATATGGAGAGAGAGAGAGAGATGGTGAGTTTACCATCGAGGGAAATAGGAAAGTGAGGCAAATTCAAAGGAGAAAGATCGTGTGGAGAGGTGCAGAAATGAGTGAGAAAAGGATCAGGGAAGGAAATGTAGTAACTACATTCAAGACCAGTAGAAGTAATGGAAGGTAGGAGATAACTCCTAGTCCATTCGATTATTAGTGTTTCAAATTTCCACCATTAGATGGCACACATAAAAGGGAAAGTAACATGTGACATAATAAAATCCAAAACCATTGCGTGACATGTTACATTAACTGAATTCATTATCAATTCTTAGTCAAACTTTTAGAAAACTTCCCAAATTCATTTGGAGGGTCAAACATGGTCAAAACTTGACGAAATTTGGACCAAACTATTGGGAAATAGGGTGAAAGAATAGGCAGTAGAAACAAAAGAATTATTTCCATATTTCCCCTGAACCAGCAGATCACGTCAACAACTATATAATGGAAAAGATGGTTTTGAGGATATACCTGTCCTGGAGCAAGTGCATTGACATACTCCTCGTTGTTGTATATACACAACTATCTTCTAGTTGTACTGGGACTCGTCTGCGGATGCTCCACAAATAGCAAATCTGAACGTCGTAGTCTGCAACAGCTCCTCTTGCTACATACTACTGGCTGACATTGTCCTCCTTAGCATCAGGCAAAGGCCACCTCACCTGTAGAGAAGTCCATGAGAACTACTAAGAACTCCATGTTGTTCTACCAGAGCCAATGGGAAGGAGTTGTCCCCTCTTGTGGATGTGCTGGTTGCCTACATGCTCTCCCACAACTAATCTCATTTGTTCTCTCCCTCACTATCCCTCCCTTTAATGGGTAGTACTTGCTCGGGCTCTTTATTGATTACCACAACTAGAGAGGACAACAATTTTTAGAGCAACTAATTCTCAATTGTGTGTCTTGGGAAGCTCCTAGTACCCCCTCTATTTATACTAGAGGCCAAGGTCAGGGTTTCCAATTGGTGTGGGAGTAGAAGTGTTCAGAATCATTAATGTTCAGGAACCTACGAACTACGAAACATTCATCTCGTGAGAAAAATGGTTGTCTCGTGAGCCAAATCATCATCTCACTTTGCAAATTGGTCATTTCTCATAGTTTCTTATTTGCAATTGAATTTGCAATTTATTTCCAATTAATGTCCAACATTAATCCTTGTATGAATAAATTGAACAAGTGAAATGATTAAACTATTTTCATGATTTGAGAAAATCACCAGAAGCTTCAGTTGGCTAGACCAATCTAATCGGTTCACTAGGTGTACCAATCGTCTTACCAACCTAAGCCAATTGATTCACCCAGTGAGACGATTGGTTGGTATCCTAAGTCATGCAGAAATCAGTCAGTTCAATTTTCAATCAACCTAACACTCCAATCAATAAGTTCAATACTTGAACTTGATGGTTCTGAGTCCAGTTAGTTGATCTATTGTTTGATTGAATACCTAAATACCTCTAGTAATAAATATAAACAAAATTCATGAATAAACTTCTTTAATCCAAGTGTATCCTATGTGTGTGACCTATCGGTCCAGAATCACATTGGCAGTGAATGTCCATAACAAATTATGACATCACAAGCAAAGAGTGGTGCCTAGTCACACATCATTTCTACCAAAGTAATTCAGAAAGTTGGAGAACAAATTTAACCTACAATCCATGATTAGTGCTAGAGTGATTGTATAGTTCCTTTGTCTCTGATATTCGGATTGAACTCGAGGCATGGAATTGTCATCCTCTCAACGTTCAATCCATGTTCCTTGAACTAGAGAAGACTGTCTGAGATGCATATGAGTTCACATATCACATATTGAACAACATTAGTACATACGTACATTTCTCAATCTCGCTTATCGAGAGGCCTTGGATATCAAACTCCTATAGGAGGGATAAATCCCATCTACATCACTCACACTCAGCCCCCATGTCTCACAGCTACCCAATCATCACCTTTATGGTAATCCTTATTTAGGGTTATGTTTGATGATGTCAAAGTATATCGAATGACATGTGATGAATGTAGTGACTTAAATTTTAAGAATGAAAATAATCACTATCACTATGAGAGCTGATTATGACTACCATTCCATGGTATCCATGTATAACTCTCATGGTGGGTCTATCCGATACACTATTCTCTAACATGTATCTATGTGAGTGAATTGATATCATATATCATGATCAATGAGTCTCTGTCATCAATCAACACACACTCTAATCTTATGTATTATTGTTGTCTATTTTGCTTCCACAAAAATATCCGACTAGGGACATAACAAGAATGTATGTACTCTTAGCATCCATATGATCTCATTGTTCAAGTCACATACTTGAAGACATACACCATTGAGTAACATCATTCTTCAGACATCTAATATGTATATTTCATCATCTCATGACAAAAACAAACATAATAGATGGAATCACCTTTATTATTATCAAATCAAGTATCCAATTCCACACTCCAATCATCATATGATTGGATCTCTTGACATACATACCAACAAAATCCCACTTGCACTTAGAGCCAATCACCCACAAATCTTATTCCAAGTGATCTTAACATGTCCATCATGTTTATGCGTGCAAGAATTTTTATAGTGAGTTTAGGAACATTTGCTTAAAGTTGGTATTTTGCAATTTTCACATCTCTACATTGTACGACGTCTCATATGAGATGGAAGTGATGTAGTATGCTATCTAAGATTCCTTTCCTAAGTAGTAGTTCCATTGTTGTTACAATATTTCTATTGTGTCACCAATGATTGGAACCTCTCACAAGTTCACCCATATGAATTTCTTGATCCATACAATATCCTATGTTGTTCTCATAACACAGAGATACTCGATTTCTTTTATAGATTTGAAAAACTGTCATTAGCTCAAAAACCTTTCTAGCTTACAGTTCTCATTTAATGTCAAACATAAATTTAGATTGTGATTATTAGTATGTCATTTTGGAGGCTTGCATCAGTGTACACCCAATTCTTCCTTATTACCATAACCATGGAACCGATCCTTTTCATGATTCACAAGCACCCAAGGATGTTCTTTATGGTAGTCCAATGACTCTCACTGGCATCTGACATATACCCTCTCATCATGTCCAATGCATACAAGATTGCTAGGTAGGTATATATATGTCCTCTCACCATGTATAATACATATGAGATGACTTGATATCCTCTCGCCATGTCCAATACATATGAGATAATGGGATAACCACATAACATTTCATCCAAGATAGACCCAATTGTGAATGCATATGGCATCTATTCCATGTGTTCCCCTTCTTCATAAGAACTGGGACGCTAGGCTCCTGGGAAACTAACTCCATGGAACATGGACAAGTTTTCTCTCATTAAGTCCTAAATGTTGAACCCTTCAACAACTTTCCAATGTATGTTCTTTTACTTAGGTTAAGAAACTTTACATATCTATTTCTATATATCTCAATCCCTATCACAAAGGTTGTATCGCCTAAACCTTTCATAGAGAAAGTGTTTCCAGCCAAGTTTTGACATTTACATGATAAGGATGTTATTCCCCATCATCATGTGGAATATAAGTATGATTCCACTAAATCTTTTATAATCACATATTTCATCTTCATTCTAACTCAAGTCAACCTCTTTGACTATCTTGTCAAATCAAAGATTCCAGCTCTGAGATGCTTGATTCAATCCAAAGATTGACCTTTATAGATTATAGAATTTATATGCATTATAGGATTTATAAAACCTTTAGGTTGTGTCACATACACGTCTTCATAATTATTCCAGTTAAGGAATGTGATTTTAACATGCATATGCCAAATCTCATAGTCATAGTAAGCTGCAACAACAAGCTTGATCCAGATGGATTTAACCATGGTAACTGGTGAAAGACTTCATCATGCTCAAAACCTTGAACTAGTTTGAAACTCTTTGCAACCAATTCACTTTTCTATGTTGATATTCTTAAAAAGACCCAAATTCACCCTATGGGTTTTCCCCTTTAGGTGGATCCAACAAGGTCATACCTTGTTTCTGTACACATAGTCCATGTGGGATCTCATGGCCTCAAGGCATGTCTCAGATTATGGTCCCTAATAGCCTCTAGGTAGATAGTTGACTCATCATATATGATCAACTTACCACCTTTATGAGTTATAAGATATCATCATCTTTCAAACTTAAGGTGTGTGGTACTAGAACTATGAATTCTGTGTGTTACATAAGGAACTTGAGATTCCACAACAACTTGTGATTCTCCTTGTTCCTATTGTACCTCTTTAGGTTCTATGTTTTCTTGTTTGTCTTGAACAATTTGAATCCTACTTTTACTCCATATTGATTTCTTTGGAACCAAGTTCCTCTTCAGTAATGCAACCATCCTGATAAACAAAAAATGTTGTTCTAGGATTGGGATAAGAGTAGTATTTAACAAAATAACATTTATGTGATTTTGTAGACAAAGATTTTATGACTTTCTTATATAAGAATTCATCCCTAATCACTATAAAAGACACATAGGACACCTCCCATGCCATATCTCATATGGTGTCTCCTAAACCAATTTAGACGATACACTGTTTTAGTGTAAAGCATGTCCTCAAAAGAATTTGGAAGATTAGCTAGATTTTATTGATAATTGCACCATGACTTAACAAGGTATGATTCATTCTTATTGATACACTTTCATGATACACTATATATGATGCTTTGACATGCCACAAATGAGATTACCACCCACCAAAGCTAGTATCTTGACCACCAGTAAGGTAAGCATCTAGACCGCGACAACAACACCTATTTTGACCATCCATGAAAATGGAATATCGACCCTACACGAAATAGCGTCTTGTCCAACATGAGACAGGAGTCACGACCATGCACAAAGCAACGTCTCAACCATTAGCAAAACACGGTGTCTCGACTGTGTCACCCACTTGTCTCAACCAAAACCATAACTAGATCGTGACCCAAGGACACTAGGTGACATGTATCGACTGAGACCAAGCAAACAACATGACCATAAACACATAAATAAGGTGTCTCAGCCAAAAGTAGAACTAGGCATCGTGACCCAAAACTTAATAAGGCATCACGACCAAAACTAGGTGAAGCATCATGACCAACCCACCATGAACTAAGGTGTCGACTGAAACCAAGCCAAAGTGTAGTGACCTAAAGCTCATGTTACCTCAAGGAACATCAAACCATATCCAAAAAGATGTATGCCACGACCAAAATAGAAGATAATCTTCAAAGGAAACCATCATCATCTAGGGGAAAAACACCATAACAAAACGATCTCTAAAACCCTAAAAAAACATTTATTATGAAACCACCATGAAAGAACCTTATGCAAGAGAGATAAATCCACATTCAGTACATCCAAAATAGAACCTGAATCCCATATTACATCATGGTACACGAACCTCATGCATGTGATTAAAACCAAGATCAAAAGATAGGAGAGACATCTCACATATCACCATTTTCTCAAAATCAGGATTCCATAAGTTAGGGTTTCAGATTCTAATCAAACCAAGCATGATAATCACCTTCATTTAAGATGTAAAGCATGGTATCATATACTAGAATATTAGGATGATAATTAGAGAGAGAAACAACAATAAGAAAGCTAAGAAAAGTGCAATAATAGAGAGGGTAGAGAGTTTATAACTCACCTTAAGGAAGATCAACTCCAAGGATCACTAGCTCCAAGCACACGATCACCAAGGATGATGAAGCTCCACCAAAGGCTCCACTTTAGGCCACAATATCACCTTAAGAAGAAGAAGACACCAAGGTCAAAGATAGATTAAGAAAAGAGGGAAAGAAACCCTAGGCTAAACCATAAGAAGAGGGGAGAAAGAGAGAAGGAAACTTCCTCACACTTGGGTCCACCTTGTCACAACATGGCCTATGACCCTTGTGATGAGGAATTTCTCTCCAAAACGACCACCATGGAGGATACATGGTATAAAGCTGAGAAAAGAGAAGAATATGGGGTAGGAGATCCAAAGAAAATGTCACCAAAGAAGGCAAACACTTACCAAGGTTTAAGATGACCAAAAGTCACCACATGCAAGGGATCTTGGTCACCAAAGCTCCAAGGATTAGCTCTCCTTACTTCACCAAGCTCCAAGGATGAGAAAAAGACAAGGAGGAAGAAGGAAGACTAACAAGTTCACAAACATGGAGAAAGAGGGTTTATATAGAAAAGGAGGAGGGAAGTAGGGTAGAGATGAGGTGTCAACACCTAAAGGCACCAAAGGGATACTTGTCCACCCAAGAAACCAACATGCAACCAATTAAAACATGAATGAACGAGATGGTGATACAACCTATGTTGGGTCTTGTCCACTTAGGTCCCCAACACATGGTTTCGGTTGCAATACCTCAAGGAGGTCGAAACAAAATTACCAAAGCACCACCTGGCCGAGACAAAAAGGTCTCCAACATACTAGGTCGAGACACTTCACAAGAAGACAACTGTCTCGACCCAAGACTCACCAAGAACATATTGTTCAAGACAAAACCACCTAGAGAAGGTGTCTCGATTGAGACAAGGGCCAAGGCTCAACAAAGCATATCAAGGTCAAAACCAGGCAAACCCTTGAAACCCTAATCACCTCTAGGGGTGTCACCATTCAACCAAGGCTTAACCAAGGTGCCTCAAAGAATCAAACTCTCTCTCATGATTCTAAGGAAGGGAAGGTACACACTAGGTGAGGGAAAATTCCAAGATAACCCTCATAAATGGGTAAATTGTAATTTGATCTAAAACAAGCACAAAAGGCACAACCATCATCCAAACAAGCTCAAAATGGAAACTTAATTCCTCTACAAGCTTTAATAAAACCCCAAAGGATTAGAGTAAGGTTCTAAGTACTTAATCAAGCCAAAAAAAAGGTTACCCAAAACACAGGTTAGGGGTCTTACAAGCCATAAACCCCTAACAAGGATTTTGCCCCTAAATCCCAAGTGTAAAGAGGCAGGTACTTCCTACACATCTCTTCTTCAAGCTCCCACGTTTACGACTAACATGAAAAGAACAACTATCCATCATCTCTTGGGTGATTAAAAGAGTGTGTAGCACTTGGGTCAACCAAATCAGATATAAGGCAAGATGCAGACATATCAGAGTGAAATAACTTCATATGACTAGTCTTTACTCACAGGTTGACATCTCCTTCCGACTGACTCAAAGTATACAAATGAGTTGTCTCATGTTGTCATCCTCATTCCCAGTTGGCCTATCTAGAAGAACCAACATGCGATGCCTGTCCACATCCTTGACCTCCACCACTACTAAACTGCTGTCTCTATGAGCCTACTGGCTCTGCCTCATTTGTTGGGTCACCTCACCCTCTTTCACTGGACACTTCCGCCTCAGATGTCCTACTTGTCCATACTTATGGCAAGTCCTAGTCTTGTACTGTGGCCTAGAAGGCCCCATCACTAACATAAATGTTGTACTGTTGACTCCAACAGGTGGAAAAATATGGCCTTCACTCTTACTTGGTGACCACTGCGTCTGGCTTGCTACTCTCTACCGTGCTGGTGGTGTAGAAAATATAGGATCCTTAAAGCCTTTAGACGACTATCCTTGGTACTGAGCATGCCTCTTCTTGGCACCCTTCTCACGCTTCTCAACCACAGATCTCTCTATCCTCTGAACTGAATCCACAAATGTGGCAAATCGCTCATGATTCTCTAAACCAGCCACTGGGGTAGACAACTCAGAACTCATCCCCTTCTCAAAAACATATGATTCTCTCCTGATTTGTAGTAGCCATGTGAGGAAAAAAACCTCAACAACTCCATAAACTTTGCTTCATACTCATTGATCAACATGGATCCCTACTGGATCCTCTCAAATTGAGACATCTTCTCATCCAGATAGGTCTGAGGAAAGTATGGATTGACGAACTTATGTTAGAACTCCTACCCTAATGATCTCAACACCTGGCCTCTTCTCTTCCTCAATGGACCACCAATGTAAAACACTCCCCTTTAAAAGATACACTACA
Organism: Alisma plantago-aquatica; assembly: GCA_963693085.1. NCBI lineage: Eukaryota > Viridiplantae > Streptophyta > Magnoliopsida > Alismatales > Alismataceae > Alisma > Alisma plantago-aquatica. The sequence goes on from OY856413.1 coordinate 579,369,259, forward strand.
TGCTTCACTTTTTATGCCCCAGGGATGTTGAGGACCTTAAAATCCTTCTCCAACTTCATCAACCAAATATCTACATCCCCTGGGTCTTTTGTACCAACATATTCATGAAACCAACACGTCTCAGCCTCTCAAAGGTCTTCCCAGAGCCCAGAGATTCAACATTGGTAACAACTGCCCTTGGCTGTGGTGCAGACATTCTGTCTATCATGTGCTTCATCATTGCCATGAACTGCCAGAAAAGAGATCAAAGGATAGGACTCTGTTGGTATGTATGCCCATAGAGCAAGTCATGTGATGATTGTAATGGGATACTTTGTAAATGATTTGAATAATAATAAAGGCAACTTCCGATCTATATATTTAAATTGTTTCTGAGATGATAGTGCAACATGATAGATGTCTAAAGAATGATTTTACTCAATGACGTATGCTTTTGGGTTGAGGACCTGAATGATGAGATCATACAGATGATACGAGTATACATTCTTGTTTAGTCCCTAGTTGGTTGTTATTGTGGAAATAACCATAGACATCAATAACACTGAAGACTAGATTGTGTGTTGGTTGATGACATAATCTCATTAGTCATGATATAGTGATATCAAACCAAGCACATAGGTACTTGTTAGAGAATAAGGTACCGGACAGACCCACCGTGAGAGTGACACATGGAACCATGACTTGGTAGTCACAGTCAACTCTCACAGTGATGGTGGTGAGTGTGATTCTTAGACCTGAAATCACTACACTCAACACATGTCGCTGGGTACACTTTGACATCATCAAACGTAGTCCTGAAACATGGGTTGTTATAAAGGTGATGATTGGGTGGCTTTGACACATGGAGCTTTTGAGGGGTGAGTGATAGATATGGGATTTGTCCCTCCTGAGGGAGTTTGATTTCCTTGGCCACTTGATGAGTAGGATTGAGAAAGGCATGAGCATGCACATGTGAATCAATATGTGATATTGATGTCACACACATCTCACCCAGTCTGCTCTGAGATCAAGGAAATGAATGAATGTTGACAGGATGACTGTTCCATGCCTCGAGTTCATTTAGGACATCAGTGAAAAAGGAATTATACATTCATTGTAACACCATTCACAGATTGTAGGATTGAAAGTTGTTCTCCAACTTTCTTTTTCACTTGGGTAGCACTGATGTGTGACTAGGCACCTCTCTTTGCTTGTGAAGTCATAAGTGTTATGGACTTTCACTGCCAACGTGAAATGGACCTGCAGGGTTACACACATAGGATTTAACCTGGAAAAGGATTTTTGTCCACAAACAATGTTTAGATTGATTACTAAAGGAGTTTAGTAGTTCAATTAAACACTCAATTAATCGATAGCTCAATATCATAATGTTCAAGGTGTTGGACGCATTGATTAGAGTATCAGATTGATTGAAATAGCAATTGACTGATTCTGCACAATCTGCACTCCCAACCGATCAACTCATGTGATGAACCGATCGGCTGAGCCTGGTGAATCGGTCGGCTCAAGGGTTGAGTCGACCGGCTCATGGACTGGGTGAACGATTGCTTCAAGTGTTGAAATGATCGGTTCTACTGTTGCAACCAGGCAAGTTGGGAAAGTAGGATTGGTGAGCATTTTCCTTACATTTCACTTGCCCAATTTGATTGGAACAAGGATTGGTATTTGATACCAATTAGAAACAAAAGTTGGAAAGTCAATCGGGAAATGACCAAGACCACAAACCGACCGGTTCAGAAAGTGAACCGACCGGCTCATGGGTCCCTGGTGTGCGCATGCCAGAGGATTGCAACGAGTGCAATCCACGAGGTCAGGAGGCACGGGATGAGATGGGATCTTAGCTTTCGATATTTGTATGGTCCCACACTAACTACCTACGTCTACTAAGACACTACGCCTGCAAGCGCACGGGGTCGTGTCGTAGTATAGGTGAGGCGGAAAGTACGGGGTCGAACCTCGGAGACAGAGGGGGTGCTAGAGTTATATGGCGTGAGCTACGTTCCTAGTGCGGAGAGTAAGGTTTTAGGGTTTTAAGGTTGATTGTTGGTTGATTAAACTAAGAGAGCAAGTATGAAAAGCAATATGAAACTAAGTTATCAAAAGACTAAACTAGCAATCTAGGTGACCAACTAGCTAAACTAAGGCAAGGGCAAGAGGGACTAGACTAAGCAAGCAATTAGCAACTAAGGAATTGAATTAACTACTAACAAGATCAAAGACCTAAATTAACACTAGCTAGCAGAACTAGGCAATTGACTAAAGTAACTAAAGCAATATGAACTACACTAGCATTAACAAGAAGACTAAGCGATTAGGGTTTTAAGAAAGATGATTAAGGTGGGTGGGCCGTTTGGGAAATGTCACATTGATTTTAGTTGCGGGAGTTCATTAAACATGCATGATGCTCAATTCATATCTAGATTACCAAACCAAACAACAAGGGCAATGCCATTAGAACATACCCTATACTACTAGTAGAAGATTAGGGTTAGGTGTAGTTCTAGTGGGGTTGGCCAAATCTAGGTTTCTAGGGTAAGTGATAGTGGACAATTGAGGGTTGAGGGTAGAGATGGGAGTGGAGATGAAGGGGTTTAACCTCATGCCACTAGCCACTCTATCCTTTAGAAGGCCCTATGCAATTGCATCACTCTCACTTGCACTAGCCGCTTAAATATCACACTCATTTGTAGGGGGGGAGGGGTGTGTATGTAGGAACAAAGGGGGGCTGGCTAGGGATCCACTAATTGGACCTAGGAGCCATTCCTAAGATTGCCACATACACCCCAATTCCTCCTAGAAATGAAGTGTCATCAAAAACCCCAAAACAAGCAATTCATACAAGAAGCACAAACCACATGCAATAAGATAGGAAAAGAGATGGAAGCAAGAAGTAATCATCATAAATATGAATTGAGTTCATTACAAGAATTTATCCCCCAACATGGTATCAAAGTAACATTTTAATCCCAAACATCCCACCACAAGGGGGCTTAGCTAGACATAGTCATGAAAACAGGAAAAGAAAGGGGTAGAAGAAGGGAAAACGCCATGAAGCTCGATGTAGTGGCCTCCTTCTTCACCTCCAAGCAGCTGCAGATGACCTCCCTCCTCTAAAGGTGCAGGAGTGCATGAAAATGGTGGAATGGATGGATAGAAACCTAGAGAAACTAGGTTTCTATGGTGGAAATGAGTGGAAAATGGATGGAAATGGGGTAGATTGCAAGGAAATGGGTGGATTGGAGCAAGGGATGCAAGAGCAACAGCTAGGGTTGGCTAGGAGTGCTTAACCTCGAGCCCTAGAAGCAACTAGTGCTTATATAGGAGCTAGGGTTAAGTGGGGGTAGAATAGGAATAACAGTGGAAAGTTATGTAGGGTATGTGATCACCACGGTCGTGGTGGGTGTGCCACGGCCGTGGTGAGGGTAGTGGGGGACGACCGTGGGGTGGTGAACACGGTCGTGGGGTGAAGGAAGTGGTGAAAAAGCAAAGTAGGGTGGTGGCCATGGCCGTGGCGGAGTGCCACGGTCGTGGTGTGTAGCATGCACCACGGCCGTGTTGGGTAACACGGCCATTTTGGAGGAGTTGGAGCTGACCGTGGGGAGGGGCCACGGGCGTCTTGATCAGCATCGGCCACGGTCGTGGCTTTCTGGGCAACTTCCCTATTGGAAACTGATTTTTCGCAATTTAATTCCCACGACCGTGGCAGGGTGCCACGGCCGTGTTCTCTTCTACTGACCACGACCGTTCTGATGGCTACGACCGTGGTGTCTTCAAGGGCCACGGTCGTGGCAGGTGGCCACGGCCGTGGGATTCTGTGGATTTCCCTGTTGCAGCCTGTTGGAATTTGGCAATAAAGCCATGACCGTGGCATTGGGGCCACGGCCGTGGTGAGGCTTGACTTCTTGATTTTGCTTCTTACTTTGTCAATTTTGGATGTCTTTGCTCGGGGATGATTCTTGGCCACTGGAGGTAGGTTGAGGGAGAGTTTGGGGCCTTCTTTGGGTCCCTCCCTCTCTCTCGTCCATCTAAGCATGGTCCAAGTACCTGAAAAACAGTGCAAAGAACATCCATAAGCGTATTTGCAATGATACTCATATTGGGGAGAATAACCTGTAATTCTAATGCATTTGAATGTGATAAAAGTACAAAATGACACGAGATACAACCCTAGAATAGGGTTGGATCACCACCCCAAAATTGAAACATACTTGTCCTCAAGTATGCTCCAACTCAATCTCTTTTCCATTTTCCATAATCAAAAGATATGACAAATACAAGATGATGGGCGACAAATGCTAAATGGGATCAATGGTGACTAGGTACATGCAAATCACTTCCCTCCTCTTCTACTTTCACAAACCAACCATGAAGGGAGCACAGAGCACAAGAACTTCACATATAATGCATGGATTGCACAAGTTATCAATATCTCATCCCTAAGGTTCCGGGTAGACCGTTTCATGATGATGTTAATCGCCGATGACTAGGAGTGTTGTTTCACCTTCATGCCTTCAACCTTATGCTTCAAGTTATGCCAAATGACCCACATGGCTGCGGAAAAGGGATAAAGTGAGCTAGGTTTAATGTTTCCTAGCTCCATGGGTATGAAAAGAGAAGAAAGGGTTGCGGTAAGATTTGGAGTGCTTTTACACACTCATCTTTTCTTTATTTGAATGCTCTTAAACAAGAGCATCCTTTTATTTTATTTTGTTTTTCTTTTTCTTTTCTTTTTCTTGCCCTTGGTGTAGATAGGGCATATGGTGGATAGAGTGAAGCGGGGAGATAAAGATGTGGCCACCCCAAACTTTTGGAGGTGGCCACGGCTAATATGTGCACTTTGGCATCTTTTAATGAGGCAGAGAGGTACGAAGATGATGAAAGAGTGGTCGGGTCAAAGAGGGGTCACTTGGCATAATCTTCCACATAAGGTCTCATGCATGAAAACTAGTCCGACACTTCACCATAGATATCACATCACATGAATGAAACAAATGAAATCCATATATCAATCAAGTAACTCCACAAACATTAAACATTCTATGCTTGCTCGGATCATAATTCAATCAAACCAACACATTCCCAAGGGAGGTGACGAGCATGTAAGAAGTCACTCGTTGATACCACATAGCACTTTATCATAGCATATCATCTTGTATTTGTCAAAGATGAGCAATTTCATTCAATATGGTAAAGATTGAGTCAAAACACGCTTTTTGGACAAGAAACATCAAAACTGGGCAAAATTGGCCAAAAATGTGTCACATTGTACTAAATCACATTCAAACACAATTTTAGGTAAAAAGCAAGTAAATCCTAGCTAAAACATGCAAAAATTAGCAAAAACCTACATGAGATGCAATGCATGGCTGAAGAAGCAAAATTTTTTTAAAAAATTACTCAAAAATGCAGAAATGAACCACATGTGAAATGAACTACATGTGAAATGAACTACATGTTATGCAACAAAATCAATAAAACTAAACTAGATGGCAGAGGTGATATCAAAATGACAAAAAGAGAAAAGGAGTGGTGCATACCGCCCTACCCACCCCAAACTTTAGAATCATGCTGTCCTCAACATGAAACTATAGCTTAGGGAAGATAGGGGAAGAGTCAAGGCTGTGGTGGCTGTTCCGGAATCTGAGGAGGACCCGGAGGAGGAGCTGAGTCTGGAGCCGAGCTGGAAGGAGGGTGCTGATAGTAGTGCCCCCAGTAGTCGTCTTGGGGTGGAGGATACGCCTGTGGTTGTCCAGCTATACCACCCCAAAAGTCTGCACCCCATTCGGGGTTTCGTGCTGCTTGGGCATGTTGGTATGAGTACAAGTGGTTGATCTGGTAATGCATTTGCTGTTGATCTTTTCACATGTACTGCTGGACAAGCTGCATGTCACCTTGAGTCTTCTGAATACTCTCAAGGTGCGCCTGGATGGTAGCCATGCCATAGGTGTTCCCTGAGGGTGGCTGCAGCTGGGATGTCCCCTCATCCCTCCTTTTGGTTCTTTGGGGCTGCCTTGCTTCTTCTGCTTCATGCTCCTGCCCTTGTACATTTGATTCAGCAACATCTTCCTGTACGGCAGCGGCTCCCCTAGTATACGACTCTCTCGGGTGGTCTAGCTGCCATGCCATCAATTTTTCCCTCAACCTGTCGCCAGGTCCCAATACAGATATAAGGGGTTCTGCGTGATAAGGAAGCTCTAGCTCAAAATCCTGCACACTTGTAGTCAAATAAAACATTCTTTTATCTTTCATTTTTATGGTGTGCGAACGCGTCAGATAGTTGAGGTCAACACGTTCTGCCTCAATCGCGTCTTGTGCCCCCGAGAGATCATATCCCAACGCTAGTGTAATAGAAGTCACAAACCCACCCATGACAAAGGGCTTTGTGCTCTTGTAGGGTATGGACTTCATATGATCAATCAAAAGAACTCCAAGGTCAATGTACTTCTTGTGGTGCATACCGATCAAGACAATCATATCCTTTTGGGAAATGGAGCCTTGATTATCGTACCTCCCTACAATAGTGTTTGCCACGACCTTCTGCACATAGCGCATTAGCGGGTTACATAAAGCAGCAGTTTTTGATCTACCCGCATAGTAGTCCTCTTTGCCCGTGAATTTCTTCCAGTAATATGCATAGTTCAGAGTGTCGTCTCTCTCTACCAAGCCGTCATCTAATTTCATGGCTTCTTCAGGACTAGAGGCGAAGATAACATTCAGCTCAGTGGAAGTGAGGGTGTGCATGTTGCCCATCATGGCAAATCTGAGTGCATCACAACCCCTCACTTTTGTCTTCTCCAGAGTGGCAAAGAATTCTTGGGTCAATGTGGGATATGTAGGTTGGGGTATGAAAAGAACGCCCCACAACCCAATTGTCTTCAAACCCATTTCCACTATCTCCTTGATTCCAAGATCCTCAATGGTCTTCTCGCAACCGTACCTGGAGGCGACGACTCGCCTTGTCATGCGCTCGGGGTAAATGAGATGAGCCTTCTTTTGCCTGTGTCCTCTTCCATAGGACACTCCCACCTGTGCTTTGCCCAGGCTTCTTTCTCTGTCTGCCTCCAAAAATGTCACGACATCTTCTCCTTCCGGTTCCAGCTCCACCTCTTCCTCCTCGCTATCTTGTTCTTCCTCCATCACATATGATTGCGACCCCGAGCTGGTATCAAAATTGTACCAGTGGACCGACTGCTCCTCGTCGTGCTGCAATTGCCGCGAGGGTTGTAGCTGCACACCACGCCTCGCCGTCGCCTGAGACGTCGAGTGGTAGGGTGGTGTGGGCTTTGGAGGCAGCCTGGATGAGGACGGTGCCGCTTTTGATTTTGGGTTTCTCTTTGCGGCCACCAGCTCGAGTTCATAAATGAAGTTGTCCAAGTCGACCTCCATGGACTCCTCCTCTTCTTCGTCCTCTCCCTCGTAGGTAGCGTCTGTGATATGGTGGCTATCAGATGAGTGGGTGTGTGATCCGCTCACCGATTGCGACCGGCGGAGGGAGTGATGGGCGGAAGCGGTGGGTGATGGGGTGTGGTATGGAACAGACACATCAGAGGAGGCATTTTTAGAACGCCGCTTCCCTCCAGTGATGATGTTCATCCCCTTGGCTAAGGCTTTCCCAATCTTCTTCATGGTGAGGATGGAGGTGGAAGTGGTGATTTTCAGATTTGGTGGAGAAGGTGGTGTGGATGTGGTTTTATGGGTGGAATGGAAGGATAGTGATGTACGAATGGTGGTTATGTGATTAGTGGTGGATTTGGGTGAGAATGGAGTGGTTTTTGTGAAGGTTTTGTGTAGGGGAGTTGCTGGGCGGAATGGAGATGGAAATGGAGATTGAGATGCAATTGGGAGAGGTTGGACGGTGGGAATGGGAGAGGGAAGGCTGGGGATCGATTTGGGATGGATTGAGGATCAAAAGGAGGTGGATTTGGGGGTTAGGGGTGACAAACGGGGGAGCCCAAGGTCGTTTTCTGCCGCCACAGATGTTTTCTGGAGGTGGAAGACGATGGAATGAGGAGGGGAGTCGAGTTTGAATGTTTAAAAGTATATTTTTTTCCTGAACCGGGTTCGGCCACGGTCGTGGGAGGTGGCCACGGTCGTGGCCAGGGTTGGGTAGAACGGCCGTGGCGGGTGCCACAGTCGTGTTGTCAATGAAGAACTCCCCGGTCTGACCTCGCCACGGTCGTGGTGGCCCACCACGGTCGTGGCTCTGTCCTCACACCACGTTCGTGGTCGACTTGCCATGGTCGTGGCTGATCTTCAAAACAACCTGTAACTTCGGCCAAAATGCAGCAATAATTCCCACGGCCGTGGCCGTTGCCCACGGTCGTGGCTAGCCTTCTTTAACACGGCCGTGGTAAGGACCACAGTCGTTGGCACTCTCCTTCACCACGGTCGTGGCAGCTCGCCACGGTCGTGGCCGATCTTCAAAACAACCTGTAACTTTGGCCAATTTGGTGCTTTAATTCCCACGGCCGTGGCATAGAGCCACAGTCGTGTTTGGCCGCCAGTGCCACGGTCGTGGTCCAGCTCCACGGCCGTGGTGGATTTGTCTCTTCAATTTTCAAACTTCAAAACATGATCTTTTGGTTTCACTTGTTCTATTGCCACAAATATGACTGAATGACCACGATTAGCTTCTAGATCCTCTCTCTCTGATGTCTATCACCTGCCATCATCAAAACTCAAACAAAAACTGTAAAGTACAAGTGTGCGTGTGTGTATTTGTGTAAAACAAAACTAAAGTATCAAAAAAAGGGTTGAGAGTCTCAAACCATGTGGGTTGCCTCCCACTAGCGCTAAATTTACCACCTTCAACCAGGCTTATTGATTGTTGGACTTTTCACTTCTTTGGGACTTTCAAGAGATCCTTGTAGTAAATCCCTTTCTCATCCTCATCTAAGCATTCATCTTCATCAAATTCTTCTTCTACCATCATGACAATATCAAAATCTTGGTTGGCCTTGTCCAGGCCGACCTCAACGACATGTTTCAACCTTTGCCCATTGACGGAAAATTCCTTAGTTCCCTCTTTTGCACAAATGATCACTGCCCCGGATGGGTACACCTTCTTGACTAGGTAAGGTCCTTCCCATCTCGATCGGAGTTTCCCGGGGAAGAACTTCATTCTAGAATCATAGAGCCATACCCATTTTCCGGGCTCAAACTCTTTCTTTCTTATGATCTTGTCATGTAGAAACTTGGTTCTTTCCTTGTGACTTTTTGACATTTCATATGCTTCATGCCGCATTTCTTCTAGCTCATGCAATTGAAACTTTCTTCTCATTCCGGCACTCTCTTCATCGAAGTCCATCTTCTTCAAGGCCCAAAGTGCCTTGTGTTGCATCTCAACTGGCAAATGGAAACTCTTACCATAGACAAGCTTGAACGGTGTAGTGCCAATCGGGGCTTTGTAAGCAGTCCTATATGCCCATAAAGCTTCATTGAGGCGAAGTGACCAATCCTTGCAGTCTGGTCACACCGTCTTCTCCAAAATGAGCTTTATCTCCCGATTTGCCAACTACACTTGACCACTCGTTTGAGGGTGGTAAGGAGTAGCTACCCGATGATTCACTCCATGTCTCTTCAGCAGCCCTTCGAAGGTGCGGTTGATGAAATGACTCCCGCCATCACTAATCATAGCCCTTGGAACACCAAAATGGCTAAAGATGTTGGATTTCACGAAATCACACACCACCTTATGATCATTTGTCCTTGTTGCCACAACCTCAATCCATTTTGATACATAGTCTACGGCGACCAAGATGTAGACATACCCGAAAGAAGGAGGGAAAGGGCCCATAAAGTCAATCCCCCAAACATCAAATACTTCTACCACAAGAATAGGTGATAGAGGCATCATGTCCCTCTTTGAGATGGTGCCCCCTTTTTGGCACTTGAAGCAACTCTTTCAAAAGTCATGAGCATCTTTGAACAAAGTCAGCCAATAGAATCCACATTGAAGAACTTTGGCGGCCGTACGTTTTCCTCCAAAATGGCCCCCACATATTCCAGAATGGCACATAGATAAGACTTCTTGCTGCTCCATCTCCGGAATGCACCTCCTAATGAGTTGGTCCGAGCAATATTTAAAGAGGTGAGGGTCATCCCAAATGTAGTTCTTTACCATAGCAAACAATCTCTTGCTTTCCTCTCTTGTCCACATGCTCAGTATCCTCCCACTAGCTAGGAAATTCGCTATGTGCTTGTACCATGGCTTTTAGACAGATGAGACTAAGAGGAGTTGTTCATGTGGCATTGTCTCTTTGATTGGACTTGTCATATCAAAAGGTCCATCAAGGCGGGAGAGATGATCTGCAACACCATTTTCTACTCCTTTCTTATCCACAATTTCTATGTCAAATTCTTGGAGCAACAAAATCCATCGGACCAACCTTGGCTTTGAGTCTTTCTTGGACATGAGATACTTCAACGCAGCATGGTCTGTGTAGATTGTCACCTTGTTTTGCAAGAGATATGGCTGGAACTTGTCAAGAGCGAAGATCACCGCAAGTAACTCCTTCTCGGTAGTCGTATAGTTTCTTTGAGCATCATCTAATGTTTTGCTTGCATAATAAATAGCATGAGGAATTCGGCCAATGTGTTGACCCAGCACAGCCCCCACCGCCATATCAGATGCATCCGTCATGATCTCGAACGGCAAAGAGAAATCCGGGGGCTGCATGATAGGAGCAGAAATAAGCCTCTCTTTTAGATGATTGAAGGCTTCAACACATTTGTCATCAAACTGAAATTCAACATCTTTCTCAAGTAATTGACAGAGTGGTCTTGAGATTTTGCTAAAGTCCTTGATAAAACGCCGGTAGAATCCTGCATGTCCCAAGAAAGATCGAACATGTCTTACGGTCGAAGGAATGTCGAGTGTAGAAATAAGGCCCACTTTGGCCTTGTCAACTTCAATCCTGTCTTTAGAGACTCGGTGGCCTAGGACGATGCCCTCATGCACCATGAAGAGGCTTTTCTCCCAAGAAAGAACCAGCCGAACTTTCATGCATCTCTCGAGGACGGCAACCAAGTGTAGCAAACATTCATCAAAAGTTTTCCCAAAAACTGAAAAATCATCCATGAAGACTTCAAGTGACGAATCGAGCATGTCAGCGAAGATTGAGGTTACACATCTCTGGAAAGTGGAAGGGGCATTACACAGTCCAAATGGCATTCTCCGATAGGCAAATGTACCACTTGGACAAGTGAATGTCGTCTTTTGCTGATCCGCCGGATGCACTACAATCTGAAAATATCCTGAGTATCCATCAAGAAAACAGTAGAAGCTCTGCCCAGCCAATCTCTCTAGAATCTAATCAAGAAACAGGAGTGGGTAATGATCTTTCTTTGTCTTTTCATTTAGCTTCCGGTAATCCACGCACATTCTCCACTTGGATTGCTCTCTTACCGGCATAAGCTCACCATCAACATTTTCTGCAACTGTAATCCCACCCTTCTTGGGCACAACCTGGATGGGACTCACCCACGCACTGTCAGAGATGGGATAGATAATCCCTGCATCAAGCAACTTTACAACCTCTTTAGTTACGACGTCCTTCAACTTTGGATTGAGCCTTCTTTGCATTTGACGGGTCAGTCTCACATCTTCTTCTAAGTATATCCGATGCACACAAATAGAGGGGTCAATCCCCCTCAAGTCAGCAACAGACCATCCAATGGCTTGGATGTTCTTTCTCAAGACTTCCATCAAGGCATCTTCTTGCTCAGGAGAGAGAATGGAGGAAATGATCATCGGGAGGGTGTCATTTGAGCCAAGGAAAGCATACTTCAATCCTTCAGGAAGTTTTTTCAACTCAAGAACGGGGGGGGGGGTGCTTCGAGGGAGTTCTTTAAAGGTGCAAAAATAGAAGGAAGGTCCTGACTTGCAGCCACTAAGGCTAGCTCACACTCTTCATCCTCTTCATCATCATCGTCAAGGAACTCAACAATCGGTTCAAGACCTCTACCTTGGGTGGCAGTCTCAATCCACGTAGGTAGGCACTCCTCAACAATCTCATCTAGGCATTCCACCAAATAACAATCTTCCTCGGTGCCCCCTATCACTTCGGCTGTCGTAGAAGATTTGAAGATGTTCAACCTGATCTTCATGTGCTTGAAGGTAACATACATGGTCCCCGTCCTCACATGGATCACGACATCGGATGTGGCCAAGAAAGGTCTCCCCAAGATGATTGGCACCTTTCTAGCTTCCTTTTCCATATCAAGAATGATAAAATCGGCTGGGAAGAAGGCAGAAGTATCCTCATCAAGACGGACCAGCACATCATCCACACACCCTCTAGGCGTCTTCACAGATCGGTCGGCCAACTGTAGAGTGCAATGGGCCGGCCTCAATTCCCCCATTTGGAGCTCAACAAACAGATCATACGACATCAAGTTTACGCTAGACCCCAAGTCAAGAAGAGCCTGGTCTATGCGATGTGCCCCGATGTAGCACGAGATGATTGGAGCACCAGGGTCTTTTCTTTTCTGGGGAATGGTGTGTTGGAGAATGGAGCTCACTTGCTCAGTGAGCTTGATCTTCTTAGGCATCCTCCCTGTTGTCTTTCTCTTGAAGGTGCACAATTCTTTAAGGAACTTTGCATAGGATGGAATTTGCTTGACTGCATCTAGAAGAGGTACATTGATTTTTACTTGCTTGAAGATCTCCAAGATATCATCCGTATGCTTCTTCTTTTTCTTTGCAGCAGAAGGTTCCTCAAGTGCATCAGGATATGGCGGGAGTTGGGACCCCAAGCGGTCCAAATCAACAGTATCATCTACCGGTATCACTGGAATCATAGTATCATGGCTCGGTATCATAGTATCACTGCTCAGCGTCATGGTATCAACACTGCCTCCTATCACAGTATCATCAATCTGCATCTCAGTATCAACTTTCTCTGCCTCAGTGTCATCTCTGCCAACAACTGTATCACATGGTCTCTCTAAAGTCCTACCACTCCTCAATGTAGTCACAGCCTTCACATGCTCATGGGTGGTTGAAGAGGGAGCTTGTGGAGGTGGTTGTGGCTGTTGGGGTGGTGGAGGCCTTTGGTGAGGGGAATTGGGATTTTGGAGGATGAATTGGGGTTGCGGTTGTTGTTGTGGTGGAGGGTGATATTGTGGGGGTGGTTGTTGGTAAGTGTGAGGTGGAGGTGGAGCATATTGATAAGTGAGTGGCACTTGAGGAGGCGGAGGAGCATAAGGGTTCGGTGGGGCTTGGCAAGATGGTGGAACATAAGCACTTGAAGTGCTCCCTAGAAACGTCCCATCGTTGTTTGGATTTGGCATAGGTTGAGAGGGGAGTCTTCCTTCTTCTCTTATAGCCAAAGAGAGAGAGATCTGATCTAGCCTCTGCTTAAGACGGCTTATAGACTGGCCATGTGTATTAACATCCTTTTTGACTTCATTAAGGCTTCTTAGCCTACCAAGAACCTCATCCTCAAATTTGGAGCTGTATCGTGACTTCTGCTGCCCCTGTCCTTGTCCATCCTCATTTGATTGTTTCCAAGAGAAATTTGGGTGGTTCCTCCACTCGGGAGTGTAGGATTGGGACATCGGGCCCTGGTTGTTGCGGCCACCAAAGGAATGTAAGGCGTTAACTTCCTCGTCTACAGTTTCCACAGCCATCGCGGGTTGGCTAGAAGAGCCACCCACTTGATTCTTCATCATTTGCATCATATCTGCCATCATTTTCATCATATCGGGGTTGGTGGTGTTACGTGCGGGAGCCACGGAGGAGGGTGGGGAAGTGTAGTCCCGGATGCAATGCCCCCTTTTGTGGAAGCTCGGTGGCGAGAGTTCTCGGCTAGATGCTCAAACAACGGCCATGAGTCTTCAGGTGGCTTTGCCATGAACGTGCCCCCGCAAGAAGAATCTACATTGTTTTGACTCTTCTCCTCAAGCCCAGTGTAAAAGGCCTGAACTAACTGCCAAAGAGCGACCTCGTGGTGAGGGCAGTCACGAAGCAACTTCTGGAACCGCTCCCATGCCTCATGGAAGGGTTCGTTCTCTTTTTGGGCGAAGGACGTGATGCACCTTCTCATGTAGGATAACTTGGCTATTGGAAAGAACTTCTTCAGGAACTCATTCTTTACTTCATTCCATGTGACGAGCTCTGGCCTCGAAACGTACCACTCCTTGGCCTTCTCTTTGAGAGAGAAGGGAAAGAGCGTCCTCCTAATCGAGTCGTCTGTGGCGGCAGGCGTACGGAATGTGGAGCACGTTTCCAAGAATGGGTCTATATGATGATAAGGATTTTCGTTCTCCATTCCGTAGTACGTGGGAAGAAGCCCCAAGAGTGCCGGTGGGATGGAAAACTGCTGTCCGGGCATTTGATCAACTAGCGTGGCAATGGGGGAATTGTAGTTCCCCGACGTGAAATACTCATGAAGCGGGCGGTGTGGTGGTGGAGGTGGGACCTCCGGTGGTGGGTTGTTATCGGCCATCTCGATCCCTCAGTGTAGATTGCGGCGCGCTTGACGTCTTCTTCTCCCAATCTCGGGGTCATAAACCACCAAGTCGGTGCAAATCGAACGCGTGCTGCGCATGCACAGATGTCACCTGCGCAAATCACAAACAAACAACAAAGAGCCAAGTTAGCGAACCAATATGCAAGAGTAACACAAAGAATAAAGAATAGCAATGGTGAGGGCAAAAGGAAAGGCTAAGCTACGCTATCTAACTAGGCCGAGCGCCTCTATCCCCGGCAACGGCGCCAGAAAACTTGGTGCGCTCCCGCTAGAGGCTTGCAACGAGTGCAATCCATGAGGTCGGGAGGCACAGGATGAGATGGGATCTTAGCTTTCGATATTTGTATGGTCCCACACTAACTACCTACGTCTACTAAGACACTACACCCGCAAGCGCACGGGGTCGTGCCGTAGTATAGGTGAGGCGGCAAGTACGGGGTCGAACCTCGGAGACAGAGGGGGCGCTAGAGTTATATGGCATGAGCTACGTTCCTAGTGCGGAGAATAAGGTTTTAGGGTTTTAAGGTTGATTTTTGGTTGATTAAACTAAGAGAGCGAGTATGAAAAGCAATATGAAGCTAAGTTATCAAAAGACAAAACTAGCAATCTAGGTGACCAACTAGCTAAACTAAGGCAAGGGAAAGAGGGACTAGACTAAGCAAGCAATTAGCAACTAAGGAATTGAATTAACTACTAACAAGATCAAAGACCTAAATTAACACTAGCTAGCAGAACTAGGCAATTGACTAAAGTAACTAAAGCAATATGAACTACACTAGCATTAACAAGTAGACTAAGTGATTAGGGTTTTAAGCAAGATGATTAAGGTGGGTGGGCCATTTGGGAAATGTCGCTTTGATTTTAGTTGGGGGAGTTCATTAAACATGCATGATGCTCAATTCATATCTAGATTACCAAACCAAACAACAAGGGCAATGCCATTCGAACATACCCTATACTACTAGTAGAAGACTAGGGTTAGGTGTAGTTCTAGTGAGGTTGGCCAAATCTAGGTTTCTAGGGTAAGTGATAGTGGACAATTGAGGGTTGAGGGTAGAGATGGGAGTGGAGATGAAGGGGTTTAACCTCATGCCTCTAGCCACTCTAGCCTTTAGAAGGCCCTATGCAATTGCATCACTCTCACTTGCACTAGCCACTTAAATCTCACACTCATTTGTAGGGGGGAGGGGTGTGTATGTAGGAACAAAGGGGGGCTGGCTAGGGATCCACTAATTGGACCTAGGAGCCATTCCTAAGATTGCCACATACACCCCAATTCCTCCTAGAAATGAAGTGTCACCAAAAACCTCGAAACAAGCAATTCATACAAGAAGCACAAACCACATGCAATAAGATAGGAAAAGAGATGGAAGCAAGAAGTAATCATCATAAATATGAATTGAGTTCATTATAAGAATTTATCCCCCAACATGGTATCAAAGTAACATTTTAATCCCAAACATCCCACCACAAGGGGGCTTAGCTAGACATAGTCATGAAAACAGGAAAAGAAAGGGGTAGAAGAAGGGAAAACACCATGAAGCTCGATGTAGTGGTCTCCTTCTTCACCTCCAAGCAGCTGCAGACGACCTCCCTCCTCCAAAGGTGCAGGAGTGCATGAAAATGGTGGAATGGATGGATAGAAACCTAGAGAAACTAGGTTTCTATGGTGGAAATGAGTGGAAAATGGATGGAAATGGGGTAGACTTCAAGGAAATGGGTGGATTGGAGCAAGGGATGCAAGAGCAGTAGCTAGGGTAGGCTAGGAGTGCTTAACCTCGAGCCCTAGAAGCAACTAGTGCTTATATAGGAGCTAGGGTTAAGTGGGGGTAGAATAGGAATAACAGTGGAAAGTTATGTAGGGTATGTGATCACCACAGTCGTGGTGGGTGTGCCACGGCCGTGGTGAGGGTAGTGGGGGATGACCGTGGGGTGGTGAACACGGTCGTGGGGTGAAGGTAGTGGTGAAAAAGCAAAGTAGGGTGGTGGCCACGGCCGTGGCGGAGTGCCACGGTTGTGGTGTGTAGCATGCACACACGGCCGTTTTGGAGGAGTTGGAGCTGACCGTGGGGAGGGGCCACAGGCGTCTTGATCAGCATCGGCCATGGTCGTGGTGACTTGGCCACGGTCGTGGCTTTCTGGGCAACTTCCCTATTGGAAACTGATTTTTTGCAATTTAATTCCCACGACCGTGGCAGGGTGCCACAGCCGTGTTCTCTTCTACTGACCACGACCGTTCTGATGGCCACGACCGTGGTGTCTTCAAGGGCCACGGTCGTGGCAGGTGGCCACGACCGTGGGATTCTGTGGATTTCCCTGTTGCAGCTTGTTGGAATTTGGCAATAACGCCACGACCGTGGCATTGGGGCCACGGCCGTGGTGAGGCTTGACTTCTTGATTTTGCTTCTTACTTTGTCAATTTCGGATGTCTTTGCTCAGGGATGATTCTTGGCCACTGGAGGTAGGTTGAGGGAGAGTTTGGGGCCTTCTTTGGGTCCCTCCCTCTGTCTCGTACATCTAAGCATGGTCCAAGTACCTGAAAAACAGTGCAAAGAACATCCATAAGCGTATTTGCAATGATACTCATATTGGGGAGAATAACCTGTAATTCTAATGCATTTGAATGTGATAAAAGTACAAAATGACACGAGATACAACCCTAGAATAGGGTTGGATCAATCCCAACCGATCGGTTGAGTGTCAACCGACCGGTTCAGGTCCCCAACCGACTGTTTCATTTGTGAAACAATCGGTTCAGGTTGCGAGTTGGTTGTTTTTGTGGAAAATCTTGAACCCTTCTACTCCTGCTTTTAGTCCCATATTTCCGGGGACAGAGAACCCTATCCCATGACCCGCCTATATATATAGGGGTATTGGGGGCTTCTCAGAGTACAACTCAGTGCAAGCCGGTTGCTCTGTAAAGTTGTCGTTCTCTCTGGTTTTGGTAACCGAGAGAGCCCGAGCAAGTGCTACCCGAAAAGGGAGGCACAACAAGGGAAAGAAAACTGCAGCTGCAATTGGCAGTGGGAGAGTGTGTTGGCGAATAGTACGCCAACAGGAGGGTGTGACTCCTTCTGGTTCCTTGTGCGACAAGGAGATCGGAGTTCCAGGCGGTCCGTGTGGATGACTGTAGAGGCGGGAGACCTCTGCCGCTCGGAGGACAACTGTCAATCCTGACAGTCCAGTGAGACCAGGAGTCTTCAGTCTCGGTGCGACCAGGAGCTGCACAGACACCATCCAAGACCAGAGGTGAAAACCATGCAAGGCGCGAGGTACTGTCGCCGAGCAAGCCTCGGGACAAGGTATGCATCCACAAACCATCTTTCCTATTGTATAGGCGTTGACGCGATTCCTTTTGTTCTGGGTTTTTGGGAGAATTTTTTTGTTTCCGCTGCTTCTCTGCCTCCTCTAAAACCCAACAGTGGTATCAGAGCCAGGTCAACTGTTTTATATTTTAGGATTATCGATATGATCGATTTTGGTTTGTCACCTTTATTTATTGCATATGATGCGAATAAAATTGGCTTTATGCATGTCCAATCCACAAATCACAATTATACATATATGATATGTAATATTAATGCACTCGATACGCGTCGCCCTTGAACGAGTTTTGTGGTGGATGTGTAGCATGATTATGGCCTATAAACCCTATATCTGTGTGTGGTTGTATGTGGTTGCTTTCATCTCGGTCTGCGCACCGATTCCCTTCTCCTATTCCTGATGTAACTCGAAATAATTTGAGAATTCTTTTCCTACCTTTGCTCCCCCCGAATGTAACTCGGGGTTTCATAATTAAATTGTAAATAGGATAGATTTTATTTCTTATTATGTCAAAGAACGATGGACGACCTGAGATGATTGGTTCAAGGCGTGAACCGATCAGTTGTTGATCCAGATGACCGGTTCAAGGAGCGAGATGAGCGGGTGGCGACCTAATGAGATGCACGATGACCGGTGAACCGATCGGTTGGAGGAGCCAGTCGATCGGCTGGTGGCACCCGAACAACCAACCTGATGGCGAGCTGATCGATCATGGTGATGCGCTGATCAAACCCAGAAAGGCAGGCACATATTTCATCTTGTACATGTTGCATGTGATGTAGACCTAGATGACTGTGATTCCTCTTGGCTCGAGGAATCACAATAGGATGGCCATAATCATTGATTTTTATCGTTTTGCATGTTTTCTATGGGATATAGCATGTATATGATACATACTATATATTGTGGTGATTGGATATGTATATGTATATAAAAACCAAATCCCTAATTAAAATATTAAGTCTTATACACCTTCCATTAGCGACACACATGGAAAACTTGATCGACCAAGCGTAGGTTACGCCAAAGCGTGGTGCGCCGTCCATCTTGTGGAAGTGTGAAGGGTCGACATGCAGGTTCTGCCAAAGTAGGGTGCATGTTTACCGTGTCGGCTTTTGGGTTAGACTTAACTGGTGATTCTTAGAGCGTCTAAGCCCAGAGGCACGAAATGTTCATGGCAAGGTGTTGCACATGTTCATTCATCAAGAGTTGCATATGATGCAATTGGCATGATGGCCTACCTAAATAGTCAAGATTATGGGCGATCAGCCAAAGCTGACTCATGACTTGATGAAATATGGATCTTGACCCACTAGAAGATTGTACGCTGCAATCTTCCGAATTGATGGTGAGGGCTGTCAATTTGAGTCAAAATAGTGGGAGCGGTAATTAATTAAAGGCCTAATTAACTATCGTCAAATTTTATTCAAATCAAATTAAAAAGGTTTTGACAAAATGCAATTTTCTCTTATAGAATGGCAAAAGAATCATCTTTTAAAATGGGCAAATTAATTGAGAATAAATTCCATAACTGGTTGAGGACTGTGAGAAGTGTTCTGCACAATCCAGATATACCAGGAGCCTTTCAATCCACTCTATGTATGCTTAAGGCGTTGGTGAAGAAGAAAGAAAGTTCATTGATAGAGATCAATGGAACGATAGGTAAGGGAGAGAAGGGTTCTCTCGCCAAACCAATTTCTTCTACATGGAGAGGATGGAAGGAATGATGGAAGAAGAAGTCAGAGATAGAGATCTCTACTTCTGGTGTATATGTGATAGAGATTAACTTTACTACTTCTTCGTCATGGGTACTTGATACCAGATGCGGATCTCACATTAGTTCAAATGTGAAAGATCTTAAGAGAAGTAGGCCTTTGGTGAAAGGCGAGGTTGAACTACGTGTTGCCAATGGGGCAAGAGTTTCCGCCAGTGCCGTAGGAACCTATGAGTTAACTCTACCAAGTGGGCTAATAATAGAGTTGAAGACCTGCTATTATGTACCTGCCATAAATAGGAATATCATTTCCGTCTCTTGTTTGGACAAGGATGGATTTGAATTTCTTATTAAGAATGGAAAATGTTCAATTTCTAAAGATGGGATCTTTTATGGCAGTGGCCCAATGTCTTATGGTCTATACTTGATAGATTTGGAGGAAAATACATACAACGTAAACACCAAAAGGCAAAAACTCAACGACTCAAACAAAACATATCTTTGGCATTGTCGTCTAGGGCACATAAATGAGAAGCGCATTTCTAGACTCCATAAAGATGGTTATATAGACTCTTTTGATTATGAATCAATAGAGACATGGGAATCTTGTTTGTTGGGCAAGATGACCAAGACTCCATTTTCAAGTAAAGGTGAGAGAGCTAGTGATCTATTAGGACTCATACATACTGATGTATGTGGGCCTTTTAGAACTAATGCCAGAGGTGGGTATCAGTACTTCATTACCTTTACTGATGACTTCAGTAGGTATGGCTATGTGTACCTGATGAAACATAAGTCAGAAACCCTTGAAAGGTTCAAGGATTTCATGAATGAAGTACAAAACCAACTTGGTAAAAGTATTAAGGCACTTTGATCCGATCGAGGTGGAGAATACTTAAGCCAAGAGTTTGAGGACCTTCTACAAGCCCGTGGTATTGTATCACAATGGACTCCGCCTGGAACACCATAACATAATGGTGTGTCTGAAAGAAGGAATCACACATTGTTGGATATGGTGCGATCAATGATGAGTTTTGCTAATCTTCCAATTTCTTTCTGGGGTTATGCTCTTGAAACCGCCATGTTTACACTTAACCGAGTACCATCTAAATTGGTTCAAAAGACACCATATGAGATATGGACCGGGAAGCGTCCCAATTTGTCTTTTATGAAGATTTGGGGTTGTGAAGCTTATGTTAGGAAAATGTTTCTTGATAAGCTTGGACCCAAATCTGATAAATGTTATTTTGTTGGATATCCCAAGGAGACCAAGGGATATTATCTATACCACCCTACTGACAACAAAGTGTTTGTTGCCAGGGATGCTGTATTCCTAGAGAAGGAATTTATTTCCAAAGGAAACAGTGGGAGGAAAATAGAGCTTGAAGAGGTTCAAGCCCAATAAGAAAACATTGAACCGGTAGATGTGCAAGAGGAAAATGGAGATTCACAAGGTGCTGTGGAATCTCAAGCTCCTCAGGTAACACAAGGACCTCATAGATCTAGTAGGACCCACCTTGAACCTGAGAGGTTTGGATACCTTGTGACTCAGGAAGGTGGTGAGTTGATCATAGATGATGATCCAACTACCTACATAGAGGCTATGGAGGGACCTGATTATGAGAAATGGCTTGAAGCCATGAGATCCGAGATGGAATCCATGTTCTCCAACAAAGTATGGACTTTGGTGGAACGACCCGAAGGGGTAAAACCCATAGGGTGCAAGTGGGTCTTCAAGAAGAAGACCGACATGGATGGCAACGTGCAAACTTATAAAGGCAGATTGGTTGCGAAGGGATTTCGACAAGTTCAAGGTGTTGACTATGACGAAACCTTTTCTCCAGTTGCCATGATTAAGTCCATCAGGATCATGCTTGCTATTGCAGCTTATTATGACTATGAGATTTGGCAGATAGATGTTAAAACCACATTCCTTAACGGGAATATAAATGAGGATGTGTACATGATACAGCCTGAAGGTTTTGTAGATCAAAAGAATGCAAATAAAGTCTGTAAGCTGCAAAGGTCAATCTATGGATTGAAGCAAGCATCTCGGAGTTGGAATTTTCGATTTGATGAGGAAGTCAAAGTGTTTGGATTTGCTCAAAATGAAGATGAACCTTGTGTATACAAGAAGGTTAGTGGGAGCTCTACCACATTCCTCATATTGTATGTGGATGACATACTTTTGATGGGGAATGATGTCTTAGCCTTAGAGAAGGTAAAGACTTGGCTTGGGAATACTTTCTCAATGAAGGACTTAGGAGAAGCATCCTACATTCTAGGAATTAAGATCTATAAAGATAGATCTAGAAGGCTTCTCAGACTAAGTCAGAGCACATACATTGACAAAGTGTTGAAGCAGTTCAGCATGGAGAACTCAAAGAGAGGCAACATCCCCATGCTACATGGAGTCACCGTCTCTAGAGCTCAATGTCCCCAATCTTGTGAAGAGAGGGAGCGTATGAATGGGATCCCATATGCATCAGCCATCGGATCCATCATGTATGCTATGTTGTACACACGCCCAAATGTCTTGTATGCTCTTAGCATGATGAGTAGGTACCAGTCAGATGCCGAGGATGCTCACTGGACGACCGTAAAGAACATCCTCAAGTACTTACGAAGGACTAAGGATCAGTTTCTTGTTTACGGCGGTGAGGAAGAGCTGGTTGTAAAGTGTTACACCGATGCAAGCTTCCAAACCGATAAAGATGATTATAGATCACAGTCAGGATTTGTGTTTTGCCTTAATAATGGAGCTATGAGCTGGAAGAGTTCCAAGCAAGAAACAGTTGCCAATTCTACTACAGAGGTCGAGTATATTACTGCTTCACATGCAGCAAAGGAGGCTGTGTGGATCAGGAAGTTCATCTCTGAACTTCGTGTAGTTCCCAGTAGCTGTGATGCAATTGAGCTTTATTGTGACAATAATGGAGCTATTACACAAGCTAAGGAACCCAGATCACATCAGCGGTCCAAGCACATACTGCGGCGCTTCCATCTCATACGAGAGATCGTACAACAAGGAGATGTGAAGATTTGCAAAGTACCAACTGAAGACAACATAGTTGATCCACTGACTAAGGCCCTTTCTCAGTAGAAGTATGATGGTCATGCTAGGTCACAAGGACTAAGGTTCCTTGGTGACTGGCTCTAAGTGCAAGTGGGAGTCTGTTGGTATGTATGCCCATAGAGCAAGTCATGTGATGATTGTAATGGGATACTTTGTAAATGATTTGAATAATAATAAAGGCAACTTCCGATCTATATGTTTAAACTGTTTCTGAGATGATAGTGTAACATGATATATGTCTAAAGAATGATTTTACTCAATGACATATGATTTTGGGTTGAGGACCTAAACGATGAGATCATACGGATGTTAAGAGTATACATTCTTGTTTAGTCCCTAGTCGGTTGTTATTGTGGAAATAACCATAGACATCAATAACACTGAAGACTAGATTGTGTGTTGGTTGATGACAAAATCTCATTAGTCATGATATAGTGATATCAAACAAAGCACATAGTAACTTGTTAGAGAACAAGGTACCGGACAAACCCACCGTGAGAGTGACACATGGAACCATGACTTGGTAGTCACAGTCAGCTCTCACAGTGATGGTGGTGAGTGTGATTCTTAGACCTGAAATCACTACACTCAACACATGTTGTTGGGTACACTTTGACATCATCAAACGCAGTCCTGAAACATGGGTTGTTATAAAGGTGATGATTGGGTGGCTTTGACACATGGGGCTTTTGAGGGGTGAGTGATAGATATGGGATTTGTCCCTCCTGAGGGAGTTTTATGTCCTTGGCCACTTGATGAGTAGGATTGAGAAAGGCATGCGCATGCACGTGTGAATCAATATGTGATATTAATGTCACACACATCTCACCCAGTCTGCTCTGAGATCAAGTAAATGAATGAATGTTGACAGGATGACTGTTCCATGCCTCGAGTTCATTCAGGACATCAGCGACAAAGGAATTATACATTCACTGTAACACCATTCACGGATTGTAGGATTGAAAGTTGTTCTCCAACTTTCTTTTTCACTTGGGTAGCACTGATGTGTGACTAGGCACCGCTCTTTGCTTATGAAGTCATAAGTGTTATGGACTTTCACTGCCAATGTGAAATGGACCTGTAGGGTTACACACATAGGATTTAACCTGGAAAAGGTTTTTTGTCCACAAACAATGTTTAGATTGATTACTAAAGGAGTTTAGTAGTTCAATTAAACACTCAATTAATCGATAGCTCAATATCATAATGTTCAAGGTGTTGGACGCATTGATTAGAGTATCGGATTGATTGAAACAGCAATTGACTGATTCTGCACAATCTGCACTCCCAACCAATCGGCTCATGTGATAAACCGATTGGCTGAGCCTAGTGAACCGGCCGGCTCAAGGGTTGAGTCGATCGGCTCATGGATAGGGTGAACGATTGCTTCAAGTGTTGAAACGATCAGTTCGATTGTTGCAACCGGGCAAGTTGGGAAAGTAGGATTGGTGAGAATTTTCCTTGCGTTTCACTTGCCCAATTTGATTGGAACAAGGATTGGTATTTGATACCAATTAGAAACAAAAGTTGGTAAGTCAATCGGGAACTGACCAGTACCACAAACCGACCGGTTCAGAAAGTGAACCGACCGGCTCATGGGTCCCAACCGATCGGTTGAGTGTCAACCGGCCGGTTCAGGTCCCCAACCGACCGTTTCATTTGTGAAACGATCGGTTCAGGTTGCGAGTTGGTTGTTTTTGTGGAAAATCTCGAACCCTTCTACTCCTGCTTTTAGTCCCATATTGCCGGGGACAGAGAACCCTATGCCATGACCCACCTATATATAGGGGTATTGGGGGCTTCTCAGAGTACAACTCAGTGCAAGCCGGTTGCTCTGCAAAGTTGTCGTTCTCTCTGGTTTTGGTAACCGAGAGAGCCCGAGAAAGTGCTACCCGAAAAGGGAGGCACAATAAGGGAAAGATAACTGCAGTTGCAATTGGTAGTAGGAGAGTGTGTTGGTGACTAGTATGCCAATAGGAGGGTGCGAATCCTTCTGGTTCCTTGTGCGACAAGGAGATCGGAGTTCCAGGCGGTCTGTGTGGATGACTGCAGAGGCGGGAGACCTCTGCCGCTCGGAGGACAACTGTCAATCCTGACAGTCTGGTGAGACCAGGAGTCTTCAGTCCCGGTGCGACCAGGAGCTGCACAGGCACCGTCCAAGACCGAAGGTGAAAACTGCGCAAGGCGCGAGGTACTGTCGCCGAGCAAGCCTCGGGACAAGGTATGCATCCACAAACCATCTTTCCTATTGTATAGACGTTGACGTGATTCCTTTTGTTCTGGGTTTTTGGGAGAAATTTTTTGTTTCTGCTGCTTCTCTGCCTCCTCTAAAACCCAACAGACTCTCCATTATGGTTAGGTCAAACTGGTGCACCTCAGGCACCCAATCTTCTCTCGCGTAATCCCTTACACCACCTCCTAGTACAACAACACTGCTCTCTACAATGTGTTCTTCATGTTCTACATACATTTTTTCTACTCTTCTTCCTTCTGCATAAGGAGTCACTATAAGACATACTGGAGGATACTAGAACAGACATAAACCCTAGTCCTAGGTTGTATTAGACTCAATGAACATAAAGCTCTGATACCAACCTTAACTGTGAGATTACTCAAAACCAAAGTGCTGAAATAACACTAACCATGTGGATTACCAGAAAACACAAGAAATTGAAATTGATTATTCAAAAGCACCATAAGCTAAAACTTTTTACATAGAAATCCACAAAAAGGACACATGCATCACATAACATATCATAAGGTGCTTACATCATAGTTCTCAAACATTCATGTCATCAACCTGTTACCTGAGATACATGTTCCACACACACACACACACACACACACACACACACACACACACACACACACACATATATATATATATATATATATATATATATATATATATATATATATATATATATATGGAACACACATATCTACCATAACTATACAACAAAAGGCACACATGCCAAAAACCTCGTGTCTATACATGTGTACAAAACACATTGAGAACACCCCAAGGACTTGATGGACAACTCTAGGACTCCATCAAAAAAGGACTAGCAACACCGCAGACCTGATCAACTACTACTCTTGTTGTTGCTCTTCCTTAGATGCACAATCTCCACCTCGTCGTGCACGACCACCTAAAAGATGTGGAAACCGAGGGGGTGAGACCAAACATCCCATCGAGAGATATAAATCTCTTCCAAAGTCTATTAAAGCACAAATATATAAAGGTAGGTAAATAACATACTTAACATGTTCAACGCAGATTTACCTAAATGATATGTATCCAACATGTAAAACATGTTAAGCAATTTAGGCAGCTAACTCTAAACAGTAGGATAATTAATATTCTAAGAAGGAATATGAAGAACATGCATATCTGTTATTAATAAAACTATACAAAAACAAGGCAAGACTTCAACCAATGTTATTTGCATTTGTCTCTGTGCAAAATACACTACAAGACAATATTACATCTTTTATCATGCCCTGAGGAGATGAGGTATACCACTCATACTCCAATTGACCAATGCTAAGTTAAAATCACTGCCATACAAGGTCAATGGAAGAGATGTAATCCATGACCTCCCAAACACCTCTTGGTCAACACAAGAGAAAACACTACAATGACATATCAAGTCTAACTACAAAACATCCTAGCCTGCCTTGGTATATAGGCACAACGATAGTGAAACTGAGATACAACATGTAGTCGCACTCCTTCCAGGGTATGGCCCACATCCAATCATGTAAAGTATATAATAAATCACATCATTGAGCTACGACCCGCAGCCATACTCCTTCTAGGGTATGGCCTGTAGTCAATCCTGTGAATGTGTATACTCAACAATATATGACTTCGAGCTTCCATTAAGGGGAAAACCATTTCACCATTCAACAAGTACTGACACTGAAGATAGATATATGGCATCAGGCAAACTACATGATTAAGGTTCCACTTGATTAGTTATGACAATTAAGTGTCATTTATCATCAATCAAGTTACAACTTACAAAGACAAAACAAACTCTACAAGAATAAGGGCATAGTACAACTTCAAAAGATATACATATAAGGTGTAACTTGACACATCATCACTTAGGACTGCTATTCATAAGGCCATCTTCACCGTCACACAACCATACAAGACTATCACTAATGTCATATCACTGTGGAACATCAATCCCTCAATCACATTATTAGAGGATGACACCTCACACTAGGCATTAAGCCTCTGCTAGGTCACGAGACCCAATCACATCATTCCTGTATCACATATAGTCAACATGCCTCATCAAGGCTCATAGTCATCATCCTGTGTCACATCATATTCACCATAGCATACACTGGCTACGGTATTCGAATTCATATCACATTCAAGATTAGGAGTTCATAAATAGGAGAGAGGAAAACATCATAATGTGATAAACACTTCAAGAGAGAGAAACAAACACACCACATGACCCCACATTAGGGTTAGGGTTTTATCATATAATAGATTAGGGTTTGTAGCCTAAGAAATCACCAAACCCTAGGTGCACCACTTCCTACTTTCTTGGATCATATTATGGTTGACACATCATTATCATCTGATTAAGAAACTACCCATCCTACATTAGGTACCAACCAACATGTGTATTTACATATGAGATTACAATACCAAGGCTACATGGGTCACGACCTACCATCACACATAGAGGTCTCAACCACTCACAACACTTGTGTGTGTTGACCTCCCATCAACACAAGGGTCATGACTGAGACACTCCAACCAGGTCACGATCGAAACACAAAAGCCAGGTCATGATCGAGACACACCATGGTCATGACCACCCACCAAAGCTAGTGTCTCGACCACTAGCAAGAAAATCATCTTGACCATGAAAACAACACCTATTTTGACCATCTATGAAAATGGCATCTCGACCCTACACCAAAAAATGTCTCATCCAACATGAGACAACCATCACGACCATGCACACAGCAACGTCTCGACCATCAGCAAAGCATGGCATCTCGACCGTGATACTCACTTGTCTCGACCAAAACCACAACTAGATCCCAAACCAAGGACACCAGGTGACATGTCCCGACTGAGACCAAGCAAATAGCACGACCATCAACACATAAACAAGGTGTCTTAACCAGAAATAGAACTAGGCGTCGTGACCCAAAACATAACAAGGCGTCATGACTGAAACTAGGTGAAGCATCACGACCAACCCACCATGAACCAAGGTGTCGACTTAAACTAAGCCAAAGTGTAGGGACCTAAATCTCATGTTGCCTCAAGGAACATCAAACCATATCTAAATAGAAGTATGCCATGGCTAAAATGGAAGATAATCTTCAAAGGAAACCATCATCATCATGGAGAAAAATGTAATACCAAAATGATCTCCAAAACCCTAAAAAACATGTGTTATGAAACCACCATGAAAGAACCTTATACAAGAGAGATAAATCTATGTTCAATACCTCCAAAATAAAACGTAAACCCCATATTACATCATGGTACACAAAACACATGCATGTGATCAAAACCAAGATCAAAAGATAGGAGAGAGGTCACACATATCACCTTTTTCTCAAAACTAGAATTTCTTGAATAATGGCTTCATATTCTAATCAAACCAAGCATGATAATCACCTTCATTCAAGATATCGAGCATGGTATCATCTACTAGAGTATTAGGATGATAATTAGAGAAAGAAACAACAACATACAAGCAAAGAAAAGTGCAATAATAGAGAGGGTAGAGAGTTATATAACCCACCTTAAGGAAGATGAAAGCACCAAGGACTAGATCTCCTTGCAAGGGATCTTGGTCACCAAAGCTCCAAGGACCAGATCTCCTTGCTCCACCAAGCTCCAAGGATGAGTACAAAAAAGGGAGGAAGAAGGAAGGATGAAAGGTTCACATGCATGGAGAGAAGAGGGTTTATTTATTAAAGGAGGAGGGAAGTACGGTGGTGATGAGGTGTCAACACGACACTTATCCACCCAAGAAATGAACATGAAACCACTTAAAACATGCATGCACGAGATGGTAATGCATCCTACATCGTGTCTCGACCACTTAGGTCCCCAAAACATGGTTTTGGTCATAGCACCTCAAGGAGGTCGAAACAGAAACACCAAAGAACCACCTGGTCGAGACACTTCACAAGAAGACAACTTTCTTGACCCAAGACTTACCAAGACCATCTTGGTTGAGACAAAACCACATAGAGAATGTCGACTCAACCATCATCCAAAGAAGTTCAAATTGGAAACTTAATCCCTCCACAAGCTCTAATAACATACCAAAGAGTTAGAGTAAGGTTCTGAGAACTTAATAAAGCTAAAACAAATAGGGTTAACTCAAAACTTTGGTTAGGGTTCTTGCACTATCATTGTGTTTTAGGTGAAGTTCATCATGATACATTATCACAATCTCTCCAGAATGTCCTCAAACTCTTGGTTTAAAATATTTCAACATCGATCACATCAAAGTATCTTAATACTTTTACCAAGTTAGTTACATACTTCATTATGATCTCCTTGAACACTTCAAGAGATCCATACTTGTATTTCATTAAATACAAATTTCCATATCTACAGATAACATCAGTTTATATAATGAGTTACTATTAACTACCTTAATCATTTATTCTAAAAGGTTTATATACATAAGTATTTATGAGCCCTAATAGAATAGTCACTCTCCTACTACATCTAGTGAAGATGATTTTTTCATATTGCATAATAAATAAGATATGCATGTCTCTATTGGTTAAATAACCAAAAGAGTCTTGATAACCATCATATGGATTCTAGAAATGCATTTCTCATTTATGTTCTCTAGATGACAATGGTATATGTATTCAATGTTTGAGTCATCAAGTCATTCAATATATGTGTCATACACATATTTGTCTCAAGAACTATCATATATAGTTTGTGAGACATAG
This sequence comes from Alisma plantago-aquatica, assembly GCA_963693085.1. Classification (NCBI taxonomy): domain Eukaryota; kingdom Viridiplantae; phylum Streptophyta; class Magnoliopsida; order Alismatales; family Alismataceae; genus Alisma; species Alisma plantago-aquatica. Next base: position 579,398,816 of record OY856413.1, read on the forward strand.
GGCATTGCTATAAAAGATCATATCTTTTAAAATGAAACATAATGTTCTTGTCACACAAGACATATGATGTTTTTATTAATGGCATATACATAATAGCAATTCACTAATTCTATTATGTGTCCATGAATGACAACTTCCAACTGTAGTGGCAACAACCCTTGCTCAATATAGTTCTAGCTTATTTCTTATTGGGTCATAAAGTAGAGATCTCTATCTCTTACTTTTTCCTTTGTTCCTTAAAGTGAAAAGGACAAATTCCTTTTCACTTAACCTTCTCCATAACTTGAGTGCAGAAGACTTAGACCTTATCTTAGGCTCAAAACTCTTCTTGGCCTTGCCTTTGCCCTTGGAATCACTTTCTTTGATCACCATCATGGATTTGTCCTTCTCCATTCTTGCTTTTGGCATCAACATGCCAATCATTTGATAATTAGACTATATGATTCATGCAACAAATTATAGTATCATATCTATGGTCAACTCTTTACCTAAGAGAAATCCTAGTCACTCCACATGCCCAATCATATTGAGCACATGGGTCTCTATTGGGTCTCCATCTGTCAATTTGCACTCAAATAGTGCTTTAGAAACATTATACCTTTCTTGATGTACATGATCCTTAAGATGTGTTACCATCTCAAGAATGTCCATGTTTTCATGCTATTCATGCAACTCATAGTTCATACAATAAATCATAAGGTACTCAATGTCTATGGCATCATTGGCATGCTTCTAATAAGCACCCATTTAGCCTTTAGGTTCATTTGAAGCGGGTTCCTCCGACTCTGGTCTTCTAAGGACGTAGAGCTTGCACTCTTGATTGAGAACACTTCTCAAAGTCCTAAACCAGATTTGGAAGTTTATCCCATTTTGTCCTTATTAAGGACTAATCACAATAAAATGTGGTTGTGTTTGACATTAGGTTATAAAAAGAAATATTGAAACTTTTCAAAATATTTTTGATTTGATAAGTTAATGATATTAATTAGTACTATAATTAATTATCACTCCCACTATTTTTTTTCTCAAATTGATAGCCCTCATGTATCAATTCAGAAGATTGCAGCATATAGTGTTCTAGTGGCCAAGATCCAAAATAATTCAACTATCACCCAGATAAAACTCCAACATCCATAGTCAATTATTAAGGTAGGAAACTTTTGCCAATTGCATCATATGCAATTCTTGGGTTGATGATATGCAAAAATCCTTGCCATAATAATCTACATGCCTCTAGGCTTAGACTCTCTAAGAATCACCAGGTAAGCCTGACCTAATAGCCAACACAGTAGAACATATACCCTTCTTTGGAAGAACCTACATGTCTGCCATCACACTTCCATGAGATAGACAACACACCATGCTTTGGTGTAACCTACACTTGGTCAATCAAGATTTTCATGTCTGTTGCTTATGGAAAGAATCTAATACTTAATATTTATACTGAGGGATTTTATATATAAATACATATACTTTATCCAATCATTACATATATAGTACGTATCATATACATGCTATATCCCACAGTGAAAACATGCAATAAACAAAAAGCGATGGTTTTGGACAGCCTAATGTAATTCCTTGGAGCTATAAGGAATTACAACAACCTAGGTCTACATCACAAATATGTTGTTGATGAAGATCCGTGCTTGCCAATCCGGGTTGTTTGGTTCAACCTTTGAACTGATTGGCTCGCCTCCTGGACGGTTGTTTGGTCATCTCACTAGTCATCTGATTCTTCTACCCACCATCTGTTATCTCCTCCAGTCGATTGATTGGGTCCACTAGTAGATCAGTTTGGCTCGTCCTTTTAGTCCTCCTCGGTCCTCTAGCCAGTCGACTAGTCCTCAGATAGTTGGTTGACATCATCCGAATGTCTTTCTTGTTCATCATAATAGGAAAGTAAACTATCCTACTATTACATGATTATAGAGAAACCTCGAGATACATTCAAGGGGAGAAAGGGTAGGAAATAATTGACTTTACACTGGGAAGATATGATAGATGCTTAACACATAGACTGAGATAAAATAGGATTAACCAACCACATAAACATACATAGATAATAGGGGTTATTGGTCATAACCAATCTACATATCCACCATTAAAACTCGCTTTCAGGGCATGTAAATTGCATATATATATATATATATTAGTTTGGCATTATCATAGTATTTGATTAGATAAGAAATTGTTCGCATCACATGCAATAATTAAACGATAAAACCAAAACCCGATCATATAGATTATCCCAAAATATAGTAGATTGACATGGCTCTGATACCACTATCAGGAAATAGGGTGACATAATAAGTAGAAAAAATAAAAAATTTATTTCCATATTCCCCATAAAGCGTCAAACCGTGTCAACAATTATATAATGGAAAAAATTGAGGATTTACCTGGTCTTGGAGCAAGTCCAGTGATATACTCCTCATCGTTCTAGATGAACAACTCTCTTCTAGTTGTACTGAGACTCGTCTTTGGCTCCTCCACATACAACAAACCCGGACATCGTCATCTACAACAACTCCTCTCACCACATACTACTGGATGGCGTTGTCCTCCTTGGCGACAAGCAAAAGCCACCACACCTCTAGAGAAGTTCATGCAGACCACTAGGAACTCCACATTGAGCTACCAGAGCCAACATGAAGGAGTTGTCCCCTCTTGTCGATGTACTACTCACCAACATGCTCTCCCATAACTGATCTCAGTTGTTCTCTCCATCGCTATCCCTCCCCTAATGGGTAGGACTTGCTTGGGCTCTCTATTGGTTACGACAACCAGAGAGGATAACAATTATCTGAGCAACTGATTCTCAATTGTGTGTCTTGGAAAGCCCCCAATATCCTTCTATTTATAGTAGAGGCCAGGGTCAGGGTTCCCAATTGGTGTGGGAGTAGAAGGGTCTAGAATCATGAATGTTCTGGAACATGTGAACTATGAAACGATCATGTCGCATACAAAATGGTCGTCTCATTAATGAAACGGTCGTCTCACTTAGCAAAATGATCATTTCACACAATTTTCTATTTACAATTGAATTCACAAGTTGTTTCCAATTAATGTCCAACCTTAATCATTGTACTAATCAAATTGAACAAGTGAAATGATTCAACTATTCTCATGATATGAGAAAATCACCAAAAGCTTCAGTTGGATTGACTGAGCCGATCGGTTCACTAGGTGAACTGGTCATCTCACCAACCTGAGCTGATCAGTTCACCCAATGAGCCGATCAATTAGTGTCTTGAGTCATGTAGAAATCAGTCAATTCAATTTTCAATCAACATGGCACTCTAATCAATCAACTCAACACTTGAACTTAATGGTTCTGAGTCGAGTCAGTTGATTTGTTATTTAATTGAATACATAAACACCTTCAGTAATCAATCTAAACATCATTCTTGAATAAACTCCTTTAATCCAAGTGTATCCTATGCGTGTGACCCTATAGGTCCAGAATCACGTTGGCAGTAAATGTCCATAACAAGCTATGCCATCACAAGCAAAGAGTGATTCCTAGTCACACATCATTGCTACCCAAGTAATTCAAAAAGTTGGAGAACAACTTCAACCTACCATCCGTGATTAGTGTTAAAGTGATCATATAGTTCCTTTATTTTTGACATCTAGATTGAACTCGAGGCATGGAATTGTCATCTTCTCAATGTTCCATCCATGTTCCTTGAACTAGAGCAGACTGACTGAGATGCATATGAGTTCACATATAACATATTGAACCACATCAGTACGGTCATACATATCTCAGTATCACTTATCAAGAGGCCTTGGACATTAAACTCATGTAGGAGGGATAAATCCCATATACATCACTCACACTCAGTCCCCATGTGTCACAGCTACCCAATCATCACCTTTATGGAAATCCTTAGTCAGGTTTACATTTGATGATGTCAAAGTATATTGAATGACATGTGATGAATGTAGTGACTTTCGGTCTAAGAACCACAATCACCACTATCACTATGAGAGATGATTCTGACTACCATTCCACGGTCTCCATGTATCACTCTCATGGTGGGTTTGTATGATACACTGTTCTCTAACATGTATCTGTGTGAGTGACTTGATGTCATATATCATGACTAATGAGACTCTGTCATCAGTCAACACACACTCTAATCTTATGTATTATTGTTGTCTATTTTGCTTCCACATCAATATATGACTAGGGAAATAACAAGAATGCATGTACTCTTAGCATCAATATGATCTCATTATTCAAGTCACATACTTGAAGACATATGTCATTGAGTCACATCATTCTTTAGACATCTAGTATGTATGTGTCATCATCTCATGATCGAGACAAACATAATAGATGGAATTACCTTTATTATTATCAAATTAGGTATCCAATGCCACACTCCAATCATCATATGATTGTCTCTCTGGGTAAACATGCCAACACACACGTCCAATAAGGAGTTTAGATTCGTACTATACACTTAGATTTACATTTTGCCCATTGTATGTCCATTAAGAGTCATTATCTTATATTATGTACATAAAAATTGAAACAATGTGTAATATCTTTCATAATCATTCCCTTTGACTTTAAAATGAGATGTTAAATGAGTATCCAATTTTCAAGATTTAACTTATATCCCTTCTTATGCTTTTATGGGAATATTATCTTGGAGGAGAGAGAAAAGTGAAAAGGAAGACATGTATTCAACATTTTAAGTTAATTGCAACACATTATGCATATATATAAAAAGAAAATGATTTTGAGCCTCATTTTATTTTCTCACTTTATTTTTCTATAAGGGGTATAATTTCATGGTCTTTTGCATTAAGATGCTCAACTATCTTTATTTAAGAAAAACTATATTCTAATGTTTAAATTACTCTTAAAAATTTAGGGTGTTACAATTCTACCCACCTTAAAATGAATTTCATCCTCAAAATTTTCTAGGGTACTACCCACCTTAGGGTTTTTCTTACTTCTTCATTTAGTGACTATTATCATGCTAAAATTTGCATTAAATGAAATTTATTTCATAAGAGGTTCATGTACGTTCAAAATTTTGCATGAAAAGAAGTTATGTAACGTATGCCATTTAAAATTTTGTAAATTATCGATGTGAGCATAATTTAGATATTACTTCACTCCTTATCTTCACAACTTATACTTAGGGTTTATGAAACCAAACTCATAACAATACTTAGGGCATCTACCTCAACCATGTCATGAATTTCTAATACTAGGTGTGGATGACTATCTAATCTTAGGTCCTTTAGGTAACTCCTACATTCCTAAATATGTGGTGATCAGGAACATACCCAGAGATGTGGGATCTTATCAATCTACCTCTCACTAAACTACTAATACTTGTGTCCCATACCACATGAACTAGTAATAAAGGAGAATTGCACTAAAAGTATAATGCTTATGACATATATGTTCAGTTCTCAATTGGCTGGCCATGACCATTGAGAATGGAGAGGCTATCTCATTAGCTAGGGTTAGGTTGATAATTGATATTTAACTAGGTAAAGATATATCTTTTACATGAAACTCTAATTATTCTAGGTCATAATATCTTTCCTTGGGAATCCATTCCTATACTAACCTCATATCTTCATTGTAGAGTGACTATGAGAATCTTGCTTGCCTAGTGGCCATTTACCAAATTTGCTCTGATACCATAATGTAATACCCAACTTTTCATATCACATGAGAAGAAGCATTCTTACTCAAGGGGGTGTCACTAAATGATGATCTTAGAAAATTTAATAAATGAAACACTTTGCACTAGATGAAATTTGATTCATACATAGTTCTTGGCAAAAGGAAACTACACCATGCTCATCTATCAAATTTAATTTAATTGGTAACATGACTAAGCATACCATGAATGACATCTAAACTCTGGATCGACTTGGTAAATGGCACCCGACCATGCTAAGCTTGAGCATCTCCTAGTCCATGATTGTCCTTTTCATCCTTCACTTGCTCCAAATCTTGTGGACATCACATCCCCAGCCATGCAAAACAAACATCATATCACTAAGTGGTATTTGACACTTTATATGAGATAAAAAAAATAACTTGACATGAATAAAATTGGCATTAACTTCAACATGGTGTTGGTAAGTATGCCCAAAGAGCCAATCATATGATGATTGTCATGGCATATTACATAAATGGTTTGGTTAATTATATTAATGGCAAGCTTCCAATTCATTCTATTTCACTCAGTTATGAGATAATTAGGAAATATAATGAATGTCTAAAGAATGAAAATTATTCAATGATGTATGTCTTCAAGTATGTGACTTGAACAATGAGATCATATAGTTGTTAAGAGTGTGTACATTCTTATTATGTTCCAGGTCAAATGTTACTGTGGAAGGAAGATAGAAAATAGTAACACTAAAGACTAGAGTGTGTGTTGGTTGATGGCATAATCTCATCAGTCATGATATATATGATATCAAACCAAGCACATAGATACTTGTCATGGAACAATGTATAGGACAGACCCACCTTGAGAGTGACATGTGGAAACCATAATTAGTGGTCATAATCATCTCTCATAGTGAAGGTAGTGATTGTGGTTCTTAAACCTGAAGTCATTACATTCATCAGATGTCATTCAATATGTTTTGGCATCATGCAACGTGATCATGGATAAGGGTTTTCATAAAGGTGATGATCAAACATGCTATGACACATGAGGAATGACTATGAGTGATGTAGATAGGATTTTCCCCTCCTACTAGAGTTTGATATACATGCCACTTAATAAGAGAGACTGATAAAAGCATGTGCATGCACATGTGAATCAATATATGATATTGAAGTCACATATATCTCAAAAAGTTTTCTCTGGATCAAAGAACATGGATTGAACATTGAGAGGATGAGGATTCCATGCCTCAATTTCATTTCAAACATTAGAGACAAATACATTAGACAATCAATGTAACACCTGACACAAATCGTAGGTTGAAGTTGTTCTCCAACTTTCCTAATTATTTGGGTAGTAATGTTGTGTGACTAGGCACCACTCTTTTCTTATAATGTCATAAATAGGTTATGGATATTCACTGCCAAGATAAATAGGAACATATGGGGTCACACACATAGGATACATGTAGAAGAGGGTTTTGATCATGAATGATAATTAAATTTATTGCTAAAGTGTTTATGTGTTCAATTTAAGCAATGAATCAGCTGACTGAACTCCCAACCAATCAGTTCAAGTGTTGAAACGACCGGTTGTAATGTCAGGTTGATTGGAAATTGCATTGGCTATGTTCTGCATAAATTGGGGAGTGAACTGACTGGTTCACCTAGTGAACCAACTGAATCAAGGTCTCTAGTCGATCGTTTGGCTGAGCGAGACACTTGGTTCATGGAGCAATTCAATTCCATCAAGGATTAGTGTTGACATCATGATGTTCACTAACTGGATTAGAATTGCTAATACAATTGTGACTGGAAAATATGATGGAATGACTAGTTCATTGGGTGAACAGATGGGCTCATATGCCAACCGATCAGTTCAATAGTGAACCGACCATTTCACCTATTTTAGGTAGAGAAAATTTATGATATTCCAGTCCTTTCCACTTCGGCACAGATTGGGAACCCTAGCCTTAACCCTCCTATAAATAGAGGGGTACTGGGGGATTCCCAAATACACAACTCAATTGCCTCTAACAATTATTGTCCTCTCTAGTTGTGGTAACCAATAGAGAGACCAAGAAAGTCCTACCCGATAAAGATAGGGATAGCAAGGAACAATTGTGGATGAGCAAGTTGGTGACTAGTACACCAATGGTAGGGACAACTCCTTCTTGTCTATTCTAGTAGAATGAAAAGAGTTCTAGGTGGTCCATGTGGACTACCATAGAGGCGTGGATACTTTTTTTTCTAGGAGGGCCATGTTAGCCTACTTTCCATGGTGGAGACCAGGAGCTGCTGCAGACGCCATCCTAGTGCAACCAGGAGAGCTACGTTGCTGCAATGAGGAATAGTTTCTAGACTTGATCCAAGACTAGGTATGAACTCATTAAACCATCCTTCCCATTTCATAGTTATTGATGCAATCTTGTTGTTCTGGGGAATATCGACATTTTTTTTGTTGTTTTCGCTGCCTATCTGTCACCCATATTTCCCAATACATGGACTATCTTAAGCATTCATAAAGCACTAATAACATGAAGAGTTGAATAGTAAATATATGAATCTCTCTATGATTCCCACTTAAGAGCACATGATTTCTAGGAAGGCCCTGGACGACCCCTTGAGGTCCATGATTTGAGTGCATATAAAAACTAATTCAATTCCAATTATCTTAACATGATCTTTGGACTTTAACATGACGAGATTTCTCCCTATTAATGTCATGATGGGATTTCTCCCTCTTAATGTCTTAATGGGATTTCTCCCTCATAAACCATAGTGGGATTTCCCCTTCTTGAGCATGATTCATTAAAGTTAATTCATAATCAATAAGCATAATTAGGATTTTACCATAGACTATAAGAAATCAACTAATCAAACAATGATAAGTATATATGATGTCTTCTTGAGAAAGCATTCACAATTCATGAAATCATCTAAGGTGCGTAATCATAAGTTAACAATCAATAAACCAAAGTATGTATGCCAAAAATGCATTGCTTGCTTACCTAGAGTGGGTCACTTAGGTCAAGTACCTTCACTTGATTGAGCCTCTAATCACCTATAATTTGATTAAATCATAATACATACTTTAGTTTGTGGTCACTAAACCCTAATCTTGGTCTTTGAATTTTTGAAGAGATAGGATGTCAAAGTTTGAAAATAGGTTATGTTGATACAGAATCGAAAGAGATTTCTAATGCATATTTTTCCATATTTTGAGGTTGTATGCAAAAGTTATAAATTTTACATTGTGGACCAATCAAAAATTAGGAAACCATAGTGTGACATCATTTAAATCAGAAAATGAATTGATGTAAATAAAGTGTGGAATGTTAGGAAAACCATAGTCAAGTGTTACACGTGATCAAACCTATGGGGGAAAATGAGTCATTAAGACCCAGTGAACAGACTCACATAAATAAAGGAAATCAAAAGCTAAAAACCCAAGATCGCCCTTGCGATATTAATTCATTCATTAAAACAACGAGGGCATCCAATTATTCTTACCCTTGCCAATCTTCCCCATCGCCATGGCATGAGGTGTGGCAACTGGAGGTCCTACCTCCGATCAAAACCCAAACCAGAGTGGTTGTACTCACAAGTTGCAATTTTCGGCGCCTCTGCTGAACCAAGGTGAGGCCAGCAAGCCATCAAAGAGGCTTTTTCATGATTGGAGCTATAGCTCATCCTGGTCATGTCCGATGTACCATAGGGAAGGAAGGAATTCCAAAGAAACTAGATGAAAGGGTCATGAAACCAGGAAGGCAAGTTATCAACACTAAATCAAACACCATGGAGTCTTCGCACGACAAACATGAACCATGAGTTACTTTTTTACTCGGTGAACAAATAAAAACAACAAAAGAGAGTTTGAATATGAATATAGAGGAGCTAAGTAAGATAGATGAAACCAAGCATAGGAAATCATTCCTTGAGGTCCTACAAACCCTGGGGTGAGTTTTTCTTGGTCATAGGGTCACTGAGGAACCAAAAAAATGGGCACCGATGATGTCCTCATACCCAGCTATATGGAATGGTGTTAGAGGTAGTCGTAGAGTAAACTAATGGTGGGAACTCAAAAAAGGGTCATTGAAGAAGTTTACAAGCAGATCAATTTCACCAGAAAGGGTGTATGTGAACCGTGATGTGGAGGAGGTTGTCGGAGGACCAATCGAGTAGGATGAGGAGTTTGGGGGCTTCTGGGCATCAATTGGGGAGGAGGAGGATGACTCAGGACCTAGGCATTCTCTTGAAACCTAAAGTAAGGAGGGAAAGAGGGGTGGTGGCGGCTGTGGAAATCATAGGAGAGGGAGATCGAAGCCCTAATGGGTGTTTTGCTTATATGGTGAGAGAGATGGTTAGTTGAAATTCGATGGAAATAGGAAAGGGAGGTGAGTTCAAAGGAGAAATAATCACATGGAAAGGTGTAGAGATGAGTGAGAAAAGGATCGGGGAAGAAAACATAGTAACTTTGTTCAAGACTAGCGAAAGTAACAAAAGGTAGGAGATGACTCCCAGGACATTCGATTGGGAGTGTATCAAATTTCCACCATTGGATGGTGTGCATATGAGGGAAAGTCATGTGTGACAAAATAAAATCTGAAACCACTGTGTGACATATTGCATTAATTGAATTTGTAATCATATCTTAGCCAAACTTTAGGACAACTTCCCAAATTCATTTGGAGGGTCAATGTGGTCAAAAGTTGACCAAATTTGGACCACACGTTCAATAAGGAGTCTATATTCTTACTATACACTTAAATTTACATTTTGTCCATTGTATGTCCATTAAGAGTCATTATCTTATATTATGTACATAAAATTTGAAATACTGTTTAATATCTTTCATAATCATTCCATTTGACTTTAAAATGACATGGTAAATGAGTATCCTATTTTCAAGATTTAACTTATATCCCTTCTTATGATTTTATGGGAATATTATCTAGGAGGAGAAAGAGAACCGAAAAGGAAGACATGTATCCAACATTTTAAGTTAATTGCAACACATTATGCATATATATAAGAAAAGAATATTTTGAGCCTCATTTTGCTTTCTCACTTTATTTTTCTATAAGGGGTATAATTTCATGGTCTTTTGAATTAAGGCCCTAAACTATATTTATTAAAAAAAACCTATTCTAAAGTTTAAATTAGTCTTGAAAATTTGAGGTGTTACAGTAAGAGTGGGAAAGGGCCTATGGGGAGACAAACCTTAGATTTGTGCGGTCATGTTGTGACTAAGAGATCCTAACCTCCTCCTATGATCCAAGAAGGCAACCTAGGTTAAGAGCTTCCCTACAAAGGTAAGTTTATTAAATCAATTTAAATAATGAGGTAGCCTTAAATGTCACCTAAAGTGTAAAGATTTGAAAGCACATATATTGAGTATGATTCTATTAAGCTAGGTATGCCATCTCTGAGGAACAAGAGGAAAAGTCTCTATGGAAGTGGCTGACAGTATGGGACTAAGTTTAGAAGAGAAAGTCACCATGATCCCAATGAGGGTACATAAAGTGAATAATGAGCATCATAAGAGATGGAGGAAATCTGGTTTAAGGAATTACATATGAAAATAACATGCTCTCGATAAACCCTTAGGAAGAGTAGAGCCCTAAGTCAATCCTAAGGTCAAGTAGGTAGTGTTAAAGGTACATAGACTGATGGGATTAAGAGTTGATTGTTCCCTGAATGTACAAGACCATCTAGTCAGTAGGTAACAACTACGTTTGCCCGAGGCCCATGTCTCAACAATTGGACACCTTCATGATGTTCATGTGGCCTAGTGGGTGAATGTCAGAGGCACTCCCTAGATGCATAAGGATGAGATTACTCCAAAAGTACATGTACCCCTAGAGACCACGAGGAAGTGGCTAAGGCTCATAATACATGAAGTATAAATACAAAAGATATAAGTAGTCATGTAATCATGAAAGGAGTTGTGTACAAACTTAAGAGTGAAAAGGCACTTGACTGCATGAAATATAAGAATATGTGGCATTCAAAAGTATGTATGGTTTATAGTCATATTGAGAATTATTCAACCTAAACTATTAAAATTTAAGATAAAGTGTGTGTACACCATCTCTGCTCTTGGAATGGGATAACTTTGTTTTTGGGCTGCAATCAAACACTTATTTCATCCCATTACGAGGGAGACAAGTTGGGTAGACACATGTTATGCTTAAAATTGATATATCGGAATGAAAATATGAAGTTGAACTCAATGACATGATCTAGAGTTTGAGGTGCTACCTCACTCTTATGTGAAAACGATGAATAATAGGTTGGAAACCTAGGTGAAAAGGATAATCACCAAGTAAATCACCAATAAAATTGTAATCACCAAGAGATGATATCATGTAAATACCAAGGATGTGGATATACCTTGAATTATATTCAAGTGCCAATATTAGTAATAACATGTACACTTTGCATATTTATGAAGGTGATTAAAGAGAGTCTAAGTAGGGTTGATAACTCTAATTTATGATATTAAGATGAGTTACATTTTCCTTAACCTTACTAAGTGTGAATTTTGGGGACAAAATTCCTTTTAAGGAGGGGTGAATGTAATATCCTTAAATGTAGGTGAAATTGAATTATATACATGCAAGGCATGCAGTTATGAATAAATTATCAAATTTTATTTGATAGAATAAAATGATGACCACTTGTGGCATGCGTACAACCTGTGGCCCAAGTGAGGCCCATGAGACTATTTTCTTTGCAAATATGTCCTTGGAGCACAAGTTAAAGAAACGAGATGAATTCGTGCATATTTAAAAGATAATAGCGCTTTATGGTTTGTTAGAAAATGGAATTATGAAATATTGTGCAAGTTTACAAAAGAAAATAAAACATATGGTGTTTTAGATAATTAGAAGAGTAATTGTCTAGCCATCAATGACAACATAATGTTTTAGTAAACAAATAGTGTTATCTCAGTCTGACTTTTAGTATACTTAAAAATAATAAGAAAAATAATAGAATTCTAGAATTTGGAAGAAAACAGACTTTCCATGTGGAGTGGGTAATTAAATTAAGAATTACTAAAGGATAAATTTTCATGTATAAATGTTATTCTAATAAATCCAAAAAAAATTTATTAATGTTGAAAAAGACTTTAATGAGCTGCCTTCCAAATTTCATAGTCATAGGATGTTCCTAGTAGCCTATGGAAATTCCGGAAGGTAGAGGGACCTACTTGAAATAAATGAATTATATTTCTTTTTGAAGAGAGAGAGATAAAAGGAGAATTTAGAAATATAATTTTGAAACCAAATCTTTCCCACATCGAGATTTACACATTACAAACTTTCCTTTAGAATTTGGGACCAAGTGGATGAAGGAGGAGAGATATTGATTTCATAAGATTTCATAATGTGGAGGACAATTGGGGAAATATATTAAATGTCACAATCACATTGGAAACTAAGGACCGGTTATGTATATGTCATACAATCATCATACTATCAGATCAATGTCTTATGGCTCTCTGTCGTCTCCTAGATTGAGACATATTGGGAAAGAAAATTATAGGGAAACTCGATCTTCAAATGACTGGTTCTCTCTCTCTCCAGATCATAAATTTTCACAAAAACACTCCCAATTTCTTTGTAAGATTAAAAAAAAGCCAACCACACATGTGTTTCCTTGGTTTTGTGAGGGTTTGAGATTTCCCCCAAATCTTAGTCGGTTTGGAACTCCATTAATGGCTAGAGACCACCCCGTCTCTAGTCGGTGGCTATTTAAGCATAATGCTTCCTCAGAGATCTCCCTCAGAACTAGATGGACTCGTTCTATGATATTAGAGCCTAAGAGTTGCACTAACAATGCTCCTTTGTTCCTCTTCGGTCCCTTATGCTCTGCTAACACATGCTCCTTCATCGACCTCTGACCCTACCTCTTTCGATCACAACAGGACCTTATTTTGGTTTACATGGAACCAGAGGAGGTGTTGGAGCCTTTACTTGGTTCTATGAGACCCTACAATAGGGAGTCAATGTTGCATTTCACTCATCTAGCAAACAAGAGCAAGGAAGGGCCTCATCACAAGAAAGGTGACAACAGAGTTAGATTGCCGAAACTACCCCTGAGCGTGTGGAGCTTCTGTCCATGAAGTAGAGGGTAATAGCGTCTTCCCCTATCCTCTAAGAGTCTCATCCTACATTGTTCAAGGAGCCCAAAATCCATTGGCCAACATGGGACCTTGTGGATATTCCTAGGTGAGATATTGTTTTCTGACTTGGCACTTGTTGATTGGTCCAAAAAGGATATAACCTAGAAATAATTATAACTAATTATTGGTAGTTTAGATTAGGACATATTATATATGAAAGTTGATTAGAAAAATGAGAGGAATGTAAATAAAATATAATGGAGACCTAATAATGCTTCATTTTCCAAAAGTGCATAAATATACAATCTTTAATGTAGAATATGCATAGAAACCCTAGTTGCATGATTTTAATGATCATCACTTGTTTAAAGGGTATTAATGGATAAAGCTTAACCTTTTTGGATGAAAAGAGCATCTTGGACATAATTTGGGTTAAAAGTTTATATGTTTTCAAAATAAGGGTTTCAAAAGTGGATAAAATCGGTAATATGTGTTAAAGTGATGTTTAAAGCATAACAACCCTAATTTTGACGAATTGGTTGTTAATCATGTTAAATACACTTCGTTGAGATTTAATATGAAATTGTTGAACATGATGGGAATATAAGATAATTTAATATGATTATGACCATAATGATGATAATTAGAGTTTTCTATGTGAATAATCATGCATATGCAGAATTAGGGGTAAAGGTCCTACCTTGCCATGTTGATTAATGGAATTAATGAGACCCAAGTGTTCATAATAAAAGGACATGGTAAATTTGATGATAATGGATACACCTGATGTGGATTAGGATTCTTAAATCATTAGATCAAGAATAGGGAATTGGAGTATCAAACATAACTCTATTAATAACTCGATGCTAAGGAAACCTAAACCCTAGATTAAGACCCGAGTAGGGTTTAATGTAAATGATGTGATGGTGACACTTTAGGATTTACATACATGCATATTAACTATTAAACTACGTGGTTCTATTGATTGGATTGATTGAATAAGCTTGAAGAATATACTGCATGATAATGTGCATGATTCTACAAAAGGTACTTGATTATGCTTATAACTACCCACATTACTTTGCCAGTGTTTGCTGAGTGTTTATCAAATATTTAACAATTGAAATGTTGGATGTTTATTTAAATTTTGTTAAATTATGATGCGATTATGAGTACCACATGAATAAAGATTGTGTGAATAAAATGCTAGTTCTTATTGGCAAGTAATTTTTGGAATATATGTTGTATGTACTTGCACACTTTTGCATGCATCCCACATACACAATATATTTCGATATGTTGGTTGGTGCTTTTGTTTCATGGAATTTTAGGTACATTCTAGATAGGGTGATATCAAGGTAGGATAAACTAGGTGAAATTACATGAAGGCATTAAGATAAATAAGGAGTATTTGATAGATACTTATTCACATATTTATAAATCCAATGATATAAAGTTATTTAAGTTCTAGAGGAACAACTTTTAAACAATATTTTTGAACTAATGGAAATTATTTGCTATTGATTATTACTTGTTTAAAATCTGGATCCTTGGGAAAATTTTAGGTAACGACTCACAATTTTAAGGCCTTCCTTTATTGGGGGTTGTCAAAAAGTGAGGCCCTTACATGCACCCTATGGGTTTTACCCCTTCAAGTGGATCCACCAAGGTCCATACCTTTTTGGTGTACATGGATTCCATCTCAGATCTCATGGACTCAAGCCATTTCTCAGAATCTAGTCTCTTAGTATCTTATAGGAAGGTTGTTGGATCATCATCTATGTCCAACTCACTACCTTCTTGAGTCACCTGATAGCTGATATTTTAGTCTCAAGGCATGTCCTACTAGCTCTACTAGGTTCTTGTATTGCATGAGGAACTTGAGGTTCCACAACAATTTGTGAGTCCACTTTTTCCTCATATACCTCTATAGGTTCAATGTTTTCTTATTGGTCTTGAACCTCTTTGAGTACTACTATCCTCCCACTGATCCTTGGGAAATAAATTCCTTTTCTAGGAATGCAACATCCCTGGCAACAAACACTTTGTTATCAGATGGGTTATACAAGTATTATTCCTTTGTTTCTTTAGGATATCCAACAAAATAACATTTATCTAATCTAGGGTCAATCTATTCAGGAAATGTTTCCTCACATAAGCTTCACATCCCCAAATTCTCATAAAAGACATTTTGGGATGCTTCACAGTCCATGTCTCATATGGTGTCTTTTGACCCAATTAGATGGTACATAGTTAAGTGTAAATGTTGTGGTTTCCAGAGCATAGCCCCAGAAGGAAATCAAAAGATCAGCAAAACTCATCATTGATCGCACCATATCTAGTAATGTGTGACTCCTTCTTTCTGAGACACCATTGTAATGTGGTGTTCCAGGTGGAGTCCATTGTGATATGATACCACAGGCTCATAAAACGTCCACAAACTCTTGGATTAAGTATTCTCCACCTCCATCAAAGTGAAGTGCCTTAATACTTTTATCGAGTTGGTTCTCATGAAATCCTTGAAATTTTCAATGGTTTATGAGTTATGTTTCATCAAGTAAACATAACCATACCTACTAAAATCATCAATAAAGGAAATAAAGTACCGATAACGACCTCTAGAATTTGTTCTAAAATGCCCACATACATTAGTAGTATGAGTCTTAATATACTAACCCTCTCACTATTTCTAGTGAAAGGTGACTTTGTCATATTGCCCAAAAAACAAGATTCACATGTCTATATTGATTAAAAATAAAAAAAGTCCAGATAATCATCTTTATGGGTCTCGAGATGCACTTCTCATTTATGTACCTAGATGACTATGCCAAAGGTATGTTTGGTTCTATTCATCGAATTTTTATCTTTTAGTTTTTACTTTATACACACTTGTCTCCAAATTTATCAATTATAGACTATAAGACATTGGGGCACTTCCATACAAGATCCAATCTTTACTAATAGAACATCGACCATTATTTATAAGAAATTTGAATCTATTCTTGTCCAAACAAGATACAGATATGTTGTTCCTATTAATTGTCAGCACATAATAGTAGTTCTCTAACTCTATTACAAGCCCACTTGGCAGAGATAACTCATAGTTTCCAACTACACTGACAACAACTCTTGTTCCATTAGTAACATGCAGTTCAACCTCACCTTTCTTCAAAGGTCTACTTCATTTCAAATCCTTCATATTTGAGATGTGTGATCCAAATCCAGTACCCAATACCCAAGATGAAGAAGTGGTGAAGTTATTCTCAATTACGTATATACTAGAAGTAGAAATCTCTATTCCTGGCTTCATCTTCCTACTTTTCCTTATCCCTCTCCTTATTTTGAGTACATTAGACTTGGACTTCAGCTTCACCTCAGAACACTTCTTGTCGCTACCTTTGTTCTTAGACTCTATGTTGATCACCATCACGAGTTTTTCCTTCTTCATTTGTGCCTCAACATTTATCTATTGGGAAGTTGGGGCGACAGATAAGGCAACAAAAACAAAAATTTAAAGCCTGACCCCCTAATCAGTAAGATCACATCAACAACAATGTATCTAGGAAGGAAGGTAAAAAGAGTTATACATGGTCCTGGTGCAAGTCTAGCAATAACTCTTGATGCAATATCATGCTTCTTATCCAAGAAGCAACATGCTTCTTCTTCAGACAGCACTTGTACATTCGTCAGCAACGTCCTCCTAGTACAACACCTTAGACAACAGTTGACGACATCCTCCTAGAAGCAGGCAACAACCTCCTCTCCTCTAGAGTAGTCCACGTAGACCATTGAGAACTCCATGTTGTGCTACTGGAGCCAACAAGAAGTATTTATCCCTTTAAACATAAATCTGCTAGTATTGTTTCACTCTCCCACAATTGCCTCTCCCTTGCTATCACTCCCTTTTACATGTAGGACTTGCTTGGGCTCTCTATTGGTTACCACAACCAGAGAGGACATCCATTATCAGAGATTATTGTTGTGTTTGGGAAGCCCCCAATACCTCTCTATTTATAGAAGAGTCCAGGGTTATGATTTCCAGCACCCCTCTATTCATGTGCTTTCCTATTCAGAATCAAATTGGCATTCAATATTTGATTAATGCAAGATCATGACCCCAACATCAATCCTTGATCTAATTAAATTATTATTAAACCAGACAACCAAATGATGAACCAGTCAATTCACATCATGAAATGCTCATTTTGATATCATGAAACAATCATTTCATTTTGAAACAATCATTTCATAAGTGAAATGGTCATTTCACATGTCTAGTTTAGGCAAATATTTTACCAATTATTATTTCCAGTTGACCTAACACTCCAACCGATTGGTTCAACACTTGAACCAGTTAGTTCAGAGTCCAATTAGTCGATTATGAACCTCATTTGTTTAATTGAATACATAAACACTTTTAGTAATCAAGTTAAACATCATTCACGTATAAAGTCCTATTCCTATTGCATCCTATGTGTGTGACCCTATAAGTCCCAAATTACGTTGGAAGTGAATGTCCATAACTAACTTATGAAATCACAAGAAATGAGTGGTATCTAGCAACACATCGTTGCTACCCAAAAGTAATAGAACAACTTCAAACTACAATCTGTGATCAGTGTTACCATGATTGTATAGTTCCTTTGTCTCTGATATCCAGATTGAACTCAAGGAATGGAATCTTCATCATCTCACCATTCAATCCATGTTCCTTGAACCAGAGCAGACTATCTGAGATGCATGTGAGTTCACACATCATATATTGAATCACATGAGTATGGCCATACATTTCTTAGTCTCTCTTATCAAGTGTCATGTATATTAATCTCCTATAGGAGGGACAAATCCCATCTACATCACTCACACTCAATCCCCATGTGTCACAGAGTACCCAAGCATCACCTTTACGACAACCCTTATTTAGGGTCACATTGGATGATGTAAAAGTCCAACGAATGACATGTCATGAGTGTAGTGACTTTAGGTCTAAGAACCACAATCACCACTATCACTATGAGAGATGATTTTGACTACCATTCCATGGTATCCATGTATCAATCTCAAGGTGGGTTTGTCTAATACACTATTCTCTAACATGTACCTGTGTGCTTGAGATGATATCATATATCATGACTAATGAGACTCTATCATCAATGAACACACACTCTAGTCTTATGTATTGATATCATCTATTTTTCTTCCATAGTAATATCTGACTAGGGACATAACAAGAATGTATGTACTCTTATCATACATATGATCTCATTGTTTAGGTCATCAACCTGAAGACATATGTCATCGAGTAACATCGTTCTTTAGACATATACTATGTACGTGTCACCATCTCATGATTGAGACACACATAATAGATGGAATTATCTTTGTAATTATATAATCAAGTATCTAATGGCATATTCTAATCATCACATGATTGGTTCTCTAGGCATACATACCAATAGACTCCCACTTTCACTTTGAGCCAATTACCCATGAATCTTATTCCAAGTGATCTTATCATGTCCATCACATTTCTACTATGCAACTACTTTTATTGCGAGTTAGCAATGTTTGCTTCTAGTCGGTATATTACATATTTCACATCTTTTCTTTGTACAACATTTATATGACAAGGAAGTTTTGTAGTATGTTATCTGAGATTCCTTGCCTATCCAGTAGCTTCACTGTTTTCATAGTATTTCTATTATGCCATCAATGGTTGGAACCTCCCACAAGTTCATATATATGAACTTCTTGATCCATACAATATCCTTTGTTGTGTTATACACCCAGATACTCAGTTTCTATTGTAGAATTAAATAACTATCTCTAACTTGAAATTTTTCCATCTTATAGTTCTTATTTTAAAGTCAAACACAAAATTAGATTGCAATCATTAATTTTATTTGTCATTTTGGAAACTTACATCAATGTAACCCTTTACACCCAACTCTTTCATAATACCATAACCAAGGAACCGATCCTTTCAGTACTTCTTAAGTACTTAAGGATGTTCTTATATGGCATTCTAGTGACTTGGACTAGGATCTGACAGATATCCTCTCATCATATCCACGTATAAGACAAAAGGATGAGCACATATCACTACATACATGATAGATCCAATTGTGAATGCATATGGCATCTCACTCATGTTTTCTCGTTCTTTACAGGAATTGAGATACTAGGCTCTTGAGAGACTAACTCCATGGAACACAGACCATTTCTCTCTTTGAGTCCTACATGCGAAACCCCTTCAGCATCTTGTCAATGTATGTACTCTTTCTTAGGTCATGAATCTATCTAGATCTATCTCTGTAGATCTTGATTCCTATCATATAGGATGCTTCGTCTAAACCCTTCCTAGAGAAGGTACTTCCCAGCCAGGTTTTAACATTTGTAGTATAAGGATGTTATTCCTCATCATTTATGTGGAATACAAATTTGTTCCCACTAAATCTTTGGTAATCACATATTTCTTCTTCGATCTGACTCAAGTCAAACTCTTTGAGTGTATTGTAAAATTGAAGATTCCATCTCTGAGATGCTTGCTTCAATCCAAAGATTGACCGTTGTAGCTTATAGTCCTTTTTGCATTATATGGATTTATAAAACCTTTAGACTGTGTCACCCACATATCATTGATGGCTAAATGTGCAAGTTTTAATATTTATAACTCTAGTGCTACCCCTCAAGTATACAAGTGCGTGTAGTATGTTTGAGATCGTCCAAGGAGAAAGGGTTTTCTAGGCGCAAGAGTATTGAACTTCAACAATCTAGATCTTTTTAACAAGAGAGGCTTTGTTAAGTTATTTAAATAATCAAAAGGAAATGAACTAAAATAGAAATTACATGCATTAAGGATCAATTTGGATCAGTAGTTCTTGAGGATAAGGTTTCACATCCACATCATATATTGAAGAACACCAAAGATCATGAATACTATAAATAACACAAGG
This sequence comes from Alisma plantago-aquatica, assembly GCA_963693085.1. NCBI lineage: Eukaryota > Viridiplantae > Streptophyta > Magnoliopsida > Alismatales > Alismataceae > Alisma > Alisma plantago-aquatica. The sequence goes on from OY856413.1 coordinate 579,419,565, forward strand.
GATGTTTGTATCCTACACCCACCTCCCAATAGTGTAGAATAGTCCTAACTTTGTATACCACTCTTGTGGATATACTCAAATTTAGACTACAACCATTTGTTCCCCAACACATCCCAATCACTCCCATGGTCAAGGTAGTGAAGCTAAGGTGCAACTCCTTAATCCTATGCATATCTTCCCAGATTATACAAAGAGAGAAATCATACATACAAAGTGGCCAAAAAAGCATGTAAGAAGAAATCAACACTGATGAACCTTAGAACAGTGAAACAACTAGCATTATATGAAATTCATGTTTAATAGAGTTATGGCATGGGAGTTACTCCCCCATTCCCAAGAAATATAAATCTACTCATCCATGATTGTAGAAGGTAGATATAAGCAGTAGAAAGAAATACTACGCATCATAAAAGAAAAGTATAAACTTAGATGTTCATTGAAGAAGTAAGATAGAGTTGGAACTCCCTTCAAGGAGTCATGAATCCTTCCTTACTATTGGAAACTCTCCAAAAAGCTTCATGCTAGAGTGGAGAGAAGAAAATAACAGAGATCCTTGCTGCAATTGTTGGAGAAGAAGGAAGAAGAAGAAGTTTCTCTCTCTATAAACAAAATTTTCTCCCTTAGAACGTCACCAATTTCTCATCTCTCCCTTGCTTGAGTCCCACTCTAAAAGGTTCGAAAATATTTTGTGGTAACTGTAAGGCCCCTACACTTGCTTAATGAGTTGAATGAGCTTAATTACCATAATTTAATGCTTATAACCCTAATTTAACCTTTTTATATGTTTTGAAATCATAATACAAGCTTAAGTTTCAAATTTGGTCCAATTTGGACACTGTTTGAACAAGTTATGCAATTTTCTATATATTTTGGAATTTTCTATAATTTACCCAATTGAGGGATTTTCTTTGCAATCTGTCATATAAATTATGTTCCTTAGATGTTATAGTATCATTCTTGAGATTTTTGAACCATGGGGCTCCTATTTGAGCCATGATTTGAAGGTGTTTTGATCAAGGGTATTTTAGGGTTTACCCCTTCATGGATGAGCTACGTTTAGTAGCTATCAACTAAGGAATTATATGATTGGCTGGGAAACTCGACAAAGGCAAGACAACAAGGTCTCTACAGAGAGTGGGAGAGCTACTTGTGTGTGTGGTTGTATATTCTTTATAATTAAAAGCCATGGACACTTGGATATATACTAGAGTTCAACTTTTTCTTTTTCTTTGTATTAAAGTGTCATATACTTATCCCCAAGCACCAAAACGAGCCATTTCCTCTCCACCACCTCTCTCCTTCTCCCAGCTTCATTATCCCTCTATTCAGCTGCGAATTTTTCTGCCCAAGGAAGAAGAAAGTGGGGATCTTCTTGGAAAAAAATTCTAGGGTTGCAATTGATTCCCTTTTTGGATCTATAAAGTTTCTTCCTAGTGATCTTGACCTAAAAGTGTAAGTTTTACCTTATCTACTCCGTTAATTTATTTTATCTTCTTCCTCCTATATCTCTCCAGGTCGGAACCATGCTTTTCCATGGTGAAAGTGGTCCTAGAACTCAAAAATCCTTCCTTCTTGTTTCTTTTCTAGGGTTTTGCTTATTTGTGGAGAGAATTGCATAGTTGGCCAAGTTCAGATCTGAATTCAAGGTTTCCTTATCCTGTTTGCTCGAGATTCTTTCTGTTTGGGATCTGACCTACTCTATAGAGGCGAATTATATAACATTCTTCACTTATATTGCTTACTAGAAGCTTATTTGTTCATGTTTATGCTTGAATGTGATGATCTAAGCATAGAGAAACCATACTTTTTTAGAATTACGAATTTTTATGGTGTTCCCTATTCTGTTCTAGTTCTATATGAACTTGTAAACATGTGTACATCCTTTCTAAGGTGTAACATGATCTGGGACAGGTTGATAGCAACAACTTATGGTGCTATGTACAAAACAAATGATGGTTCAAATTAGGGTTTTTAAGCTATTTCCTTCCCTATCACATAACTGATTGTCATACCATCCAACAACCAATAGTGTTGCTATCTTGGCAACTGATGTTCGTGATCAAGGGTGTCTAATTTATGGTGACAACCTATGGTCACCACCTTAGGTCAGGTTTTGACTCAATTAGATGTTTAATTATCATCCACTAAGTATTCTAATGATGTTATCAATCGATGATGATATTGGCTTAATATTTGATGGTGTTAACTGAATGTATTACTGATCTAGAAACCAATGGTGACCTAATGATCACAATTAATGGTGTATCAGGTCATCACCATATATGATGAATTAGGAATGTAAATGTAGATTTGACTAAACCTTGAACCAATGGTTCCTCGGTTAAATTGATCTAAGGGTTAGACCTATACTTCAATTGATAACCTTGAACAATGAACCTGATCCAATGAATAATATTGGATGCTTTAACATCTAATGGATTAGAAAAAATCACATGTTATTATATGTGGGTCCTAGTGAAGATAATTCAATTGTTCAATACCATTAATTGGTAGTCTTATCTTTGCCATTATATAGTTATATTTGATAAATCACTATAATAAGTAGATGCATAACTCCCATGTGATCTAGCTTGTTATACCTAACCTTGATGTAATTATTGTTGGGTTTTAGGGGAGGCAGAAAAGGCAGCGGAAACAAAAAATTTTCTCCTCCCCATAACCAGAACAAGGAAACACGTCAACGTCTATACAATAGGAAAGGATGGTTTGTGGAATCATACCTTGTCCCGAGGCCTGCTCGGAGACAATACCTCATGGCTTGCGCGGTCTTCACCTCTGGTCTTGGACGGTGTCTGTGTAGCTCCTGGTCTCACCGGGACTGTCGGGATTGACAGCTGTCCTCCGAGTGACAGAAATCTCCCGCCTCTGAAGTAGTCCACACGGACCACCTGGAACTCTAATCTCCTTATCTCACAAGGAATTGGAAGGAGTCACACCCTCCTATCAGCGTACTAGTCACTGACACACTATCCTACCACCAGTCTCTTTCTGAAGTTGTCTTTCCCTTGATGTGCCTCCCTTATCGGGTAGCACTTGCTCGGGCTCTCTCGGTTACCAAAACCAGAGAGAACGACAACTTTACAGAGCAACTGGTTGCATTGAGTTGTACTTTGAGAAGCCCCCAATACCCCTATATATAGGAGGGTCATGGGACATGGTTCTCTATCCCGCGCAATATGGGACTAAAGCAGGAGCACAAGGGTTCGATATTTTCCACAAAAACAACCAACTCGCAACCTGAACCGATCATTTCATTTTTGAAACAGTCGGTTGGGGACCTGATTCGATCGGTTGACACCTCAACCGATCGATTGGGACCCATGAAACGGTCGGTTCACTTCTGAACCAATTGGTTTGTGGTCCTGATCAGTTCCCAATTGACTTTCCTTCTTTTGTTTCTAATTGGTATCAAATACCAATCCTTGTTCCAATCAAATTGGGCAAGTGAAACGAAAAAGAAATTTCTCACCAATCCTACTTTCCCAACTTGCTCGGTTGCATCAGTTGAACCGATTGTTTCAACACTTGAAGCAATCGATTCACCCTGTCCATGAGCTGATCGACTCACCATCTAAGCCGATCGATTCACCAAGCTCATCTGATCGGTTCATCACATGAGCTGATCGGTTGGGAGTGCAGATTGTGCAGAATCAGTCAATTGCAGTTTCAATCAATCTGATACTCCAATCAATGTGTCCAACACCTTGAACATTATGACATTGAGCTATCAATTGATTGAGTGTTTAATTGTTCAACACCTTGAACATTAGTAATCAATCTAAACATTTTTTGTGGACAAAACTCCTCTTCCAGGTTAAATCCTATGTGTGTGACCCTACAGGTGCATTTCACGTTGGCAGTGAAAGTTCATAACACTTATGACTTCACAAGCAAAGAGCGGTGCCTAGTCACACATCATTGCTACCCAAGTGAAATAGAAAGTTGGAGAACAACTTTCAATCCTACAATCCGTGAATGGTGTTACAGTGAATGTATAATTCCTTTGTCACTGATATCCCGAATGAACTCGAGGCATGGAATAGTCATCCTGTCAACGTTCATTCACTTTCTTGATCTCAGAGTAGATTGGAAGAGATATGTATGACATCAATATCACATATTGATTCACACATGCATGCAATCCTTTCTCAATCCTACTCATCAAGTGGCCATAGATATCAAACTCCCTCAGGAGGGACAAATCCCATATCTATCACTCACCCCTCAAAAAGCCCCATGTGTCAAAGCCACCCAATCATCACCTTTATAACAACCCATGTTTTAGGACTGCGTTTGATGATGTCAAAGTGTGCCCAACTACATGTGTTGAGTGTAGTGATTTCAGGTCAAAGAATCAAACTCACCACCATCACTGTGAGTACTGACTATGACTACCATGTCATGGTTCCATGTGTCAAACTCACGGTGGGTCTGTCCGATACACTTGTTCTCTAACAAGTACCTATGTGTTTGGTTTGATATCTCTATATCATAAATAATGAGATTCTATCATCAACCAACACCACAATCTAGTCTTGTGTGTCATTTCTGTCTATCTACCTTCCACAATGACATCTGACTAGGGACATAATGAGAATGTACAAACTCTTAGCATCTGTATGATCTCATCGTTCAGGTCCTGAACCTAAAGGCATACGTCATTGAGTAATGTCATTCTCTAGACATTCAATCTTTTCTATCACTATCTCATATGACTGAACCAGAAAGAATTGGAAGCTTGCCTTTGATGTTTATCAAATCAATCTTAATGTATCCCACCAATCATCCCATGATTAGCTCTCAGGGCATACATACCAACAGACTCCCACTTGCACTGTGAGCCAATCACCCTTGAATCATATTCATAGTGATCTTCAAACATGTCCCACATGTTACTGTGCTCTAGTGCGAACATAGTGAGTTATGGAAACACCTTGCCAAAGTCAATTTTTAACTGCATGTCTCTCATCTCTTCGCTGTACGTCACATGTATGAGATGGAGTTTCCATAACATGCGATCTAGTATTCCTTTGCTAACCTTTAGCCACATTGCATGATCAAGGATTCCATACTTGTCATCAATGAGCGGAGTATCTATAAGTTCATCTCATGAACTTCCAGATCCATATAGTATCCACTGCTGTTCTCCAACACATAGATACTCGACATTTCCCTTTTAAATGGTTTTAGTGGAACACTTCCAATTATCAACAAACTTTCACTTTTATATATCTTATATATAATTTGCAATTAATTTTCTGTCCTTTTGGAAGTTCGCATTAATGTAACTCTTTACATTGAACTCTTCCTTATCTCCATAGAACTAGTACTTCACAAGTACTTATCAAGTTCTCATGGTATTCCAGTAACCCTTACTAGAAGTAGACAGACATCCACTCATCATGTCTCACATACGAGTTATCAGGATGAGCACATCATATTGCCATGTCATACATACAAGATGATCAATGCATTTTTATTCTTGCCATGTCGATACACACAAGATAATGGGATGATTACATACATGATAGATCCATATATATTCTTAGTGTTTCCATTCTTCATAAGAATTGGACACTTGGCCTTGGGATACTAACTCCAAGTAACATGGACAAGTTTTCTCCCATTGAATTTGTGCATACTGAACCTTTCAGTACAGATTGCCAATGTATGTTTTCTCCTCTTTTAGGTCAAGAGGTTTTTGAGAACTATCTCTATAGATCTCTATTCCTATCACATAGGAAACATCTCTATCTTCCTTAAAGATAATTTCCACTTTTGGATTTCCATTCTAGAACATTTCCATTTCACATCAACATGTGGAATGTGAACACGCTCCCATTAAATCACATATCCCTTCTTTATCTTTGACATATCAGTCAAACCCTTTGACAATATCATCAAAGTAAATATCCAATTCTGATTTGCTTGTACTCAATCAATCACATTGATTAGTCCATTGTAACTTATAGACTTCATTTGCATTAGTGGATTCATAAACCTTATAGGTTGTGTCACATACACATCCTTGTTTTATTCCTCATAGGAATGCGGTTTTAGTATCCATATGCCAAATGTCTTAGTCATTAAGTTGCAATCAACAAGCATCATCCTTCTGAAAATGTTATCCATGTGTCTTAACACTTAAGATTCATTTGCACTTATGGATTTTATTCCAATGGGTGCTACCATCAAAGTCATACCTTATGGTTCACATGGAAGTCATTAGGATGTAATGGTCATAAACCATAAATCAAAATTTGGTTCCTCGTATTCATCTAGATAGTTGACTCATCACATGAACAACTCATCACATAGATAAACGAGGTGTATCTGTCAAGGATATAAGAACTTACAACTCCTTGTGATTCTTAATGTCCTTTATTAGTGTGGGGTATTCTTTTATTAAGAAGAATTCAATTATTTGATAATCATTCTCTAACTCCTTAGAGTATGATTCCTTCTTGATTTAGACATCACCATGCCTTAATCATGAGTTCACTATGATACACTATCATAATCACTCATAAGGATCTCAAACATTTGGTCCAAGTATTTCATTCATTGATCTCATCAAGAATTAACACTTTACCAAATTTTCACTTCATCTATGATAATCTTGAACACTTCAAGATATTCATATTGGTATTTCTCTAAACACCATTTGAAGTATTAGCATTTGTTCCAATAGGTATGTAACATGTATCATACCTAATAGGATAATCATTCTCCCACTGAATCTGGTGAAGATTGATAATCATGTCCAAGATATTCATGTCTCTTACTGGTTCTCTAACCAAAAGAGTCTATATTTATCCATCACATGAATTTATCATGATTGATGCTAATTTGATTGTTTGAGTTATCTATAACTTTTAGGTATCATTTTATCTTATGCATATCAAATATCACAAGATAAACAAGGCATTGACACAAAGATCATATCTTTATAAATTGAAACATCTCTTTATTGATTGCCATCATTGTCAGAAAATATGCAAAAATAAAGTGTTTCTATCTATTGGAAAATATGACATAGCAGTTCATAACTGTATTACATGCCTTTTAGGCTGAAAATAAACTAAAGTACTCCTATCTATGGCGGCAACACTTGCCCCATTTATTGAGTGCTTTACACTTTACATCTTGGTATCATATACCTCAAAAGTGTTACAAGTTTACTTTCATGACACATTTAAGTAGAGACATTTGTCGCCTCCTTCTTCTTTTGTTCTTCTAGATAGAGAGGACAATTCCTTTTCCAATGTCCTGGCTTTTGACAATGGTGGCAATTGCTTTTCTTGGTCATGCCTCCCTTGGCCTTGAGAGCTGAAGACGACTTGGGCTCCTGGCTAGCATCAAAAAGTTTATTAGCTTTGCCCTTGCCCTTACACTTGGACTTTCCTTTCTTGCTCATGATCACCATCATAGACTTAGGCTTGTCCTTCTTCATCTGTGTCTCGGCTGTCCTCAACATGCCCAGCAACTCTGACAGTGGCCTATCAAAGTTGTTCATGTTGTAGTTCATCACAAACTGACAGTAGGATTCTGGCAACGATTGCAGTATCACGTCAGTAGCCAACTCTTGGCTCAGTGGAAATCCCAGTCTTATCAGGTTCTCCACATACCCAATCATCTTGAGTATGTGAGGACCAACTGAATCTCCTTCTATCATGACGCACTTGAACAGTGCCCTTGAGACATCGTATCTCTCTTGCCATGCTTGATCTTCATACATGTTCCTGAGATGTTGAATCATCTCAATGACACCCATGTTCTCATGTTTTCTCTGCAACTCGTGGTTCATAGAGCACAACATCAAGCACTTTGCATCAATGGCATCATCAGAATGCTTCTTGTAAGAATCCCTTTCTGCCTTTGGTGCATTAGGAGCAGGTTCCTCTGGAATTGGAGTATCCAGGACATAGAGCTTTCGCTCTTGAGTGAGAACAATTCTCAATGTCCTATACTAGTCATGGAAGTTTGTCCCGTTTAGCCTGTCCTTTTCAAGGACCGATCGCAAAGAAAAGTGATTGTTGTTTGTTGTCATTTGTACTACAAAAGGAAATATGCAATTTTAGTCCAAAAACTCATTTTTGACTTATTTGATTGATTTGAAAAGTTGACGATATAATTAGGCCTTTAATTAATTATCGCTCCCACTATTTTAGTTCAAATTGATAGCCCTCACCATCAATTCGGAAGATTGCAGCGTACAACCTTCTAGTGGGCAAGATCCTGAAATCCTCTAAGTCATGGACCATCTAGGGCTGTCACCCACAACTTATATCTCTCAGGTAGGAAACTCTTGCCAATTGCATCATATGCAACTCTTGATAAGATGTCATATGCAACTCCTTGCCATGATCATCTCCATGCCTCAAGGTGCTAGATCCTATCTAGGTCACCTTGTTAAGTCTGACCCAAAGCCAACATGATGAATATGCACCCTGCTAGGGCAGACCCACACATTCATCCTTCACGCTTCCACGAGATAGACGGTGCACCACGCTAGGGCGTGCCCACACTTGGTCGATCAAGCTTTTCACGTGTGTCACATTTGGAAGGCATCTAAAACTTAATATTTAATGAGGGATTTGGTTTTATATAAATATACATATCCAATCACCACAATACATAGTACGTATCATATACATGCTATATCCCACAGAAAACATGCAAAATGATAAAAGCGATGATTATGGCCATCCTAATGTGATTCCTTGATCCAAGAGGAATCACGCTCATCTAGGTCTACATCACATGCAAACTTTACAAGATGAACTCTGTGCTTTGACTTTCTGGGTTTGATCAACTCATTATATGATTGATCGGCTCGCCATCAGGCCGGTCGGCTGGGTGCCACCAGACAATCGGTTGGCTCCTCCAACCGATCGGTTCGCCTAGTCATCGTGCATCTCATCATGGCCGCCACCCACTCGTCTCGCTCCTCGAAATGGTCATCAACCGATCGGCTCACTCCTTGAACTGATCGTCTCGAACGTCAACCGATCAATTCACGCCTTGAACCAATCGTCTCAGCTGTCATCAGGATGTCCTTCGTTCTTTGACATAATAGGAAATAAAATTCTATCCTATTTTACATTGTAAAAAGAGAAACCCCGAGTTACATTCGGGGGGAGAAAAGGTAGGAAAGAAATCTCAAATTATTTCGAGTTACATCAGGAATAGGAGAAGGAAGATCGGTGCGCAGACCGAGATGCAAGCAACTACATACAACCATACACAGATAGGGTTTATTGGCCATAACCACGCTATACATCCACCACAAAACTCGTTTAAGGGCAACGCGTATCGAGTGCATTCATAATACATATCATATATGTAAATTGGGATTTGTGGATTTAGGATTGGACATGCATAAAGCCAATTTTATTTGCATCGTATGCAATAAATAAAGGCGACAAACCAAAATCGATCATATCGATAATCCTAAAGTATAAAGCAGTTGACGTGACTCTGATACCACTGTTGGGTTTTAGGGGAGGCAGAGAAGGTAGTGGAAACAAAAACATTTCTCCTCCCCATACCCAGAACAAGGAAACGCGTCAACGTCTATACAATAGGAAAGGATGGTTTGTGGAATCATACCTTGTCTCGAGGATTGCTCGGAGACAATACCTCGCGGTTTGCACGGTCTTCACCTCCAGTCTTGGACGGTGTCTGTGCAGCTCCTGGTCGCACCGGGACTGACGACTCCTGGTCTCACTGGGACTATCGGGCTTGACAGCTGTCCTCCGAGCGGCAGAAATCTCCCACCTATGAAGTAGTCCACACGGACCACCTGGAACTCCGATATCCTTGTCTCACAAGGAATTGGAAGGAGCCGCACCCTCCTATCAGCGTACTAGTCACTGACACACTCTCTTGCCACCAGTCACTTTCTGAAGTTGTCTTTCCCTTGCTGTGCCTCCCTTATCGGGTAGCACTTCCTCGGGCTCTCTCGGTTACCAAAACCAGAGAGAACGACAACTTTACAGAGCAACTGGTTGCATTGAGTTGTACTTTGAGAAGCCCCCAATACCCCTATATATATAGGAGGGTCATGGGACAAGATTCTCTATCCCGGGAAATATGGGACTAAAGCAGGAGTAGAAGGGTTCAAGATTTTTCACAAAAACAACCAACTCACAACCTGAACCGGTCGTTTCATTTCTGAAATGGTCGGTTGGGGACCTGAGCCGGTCAGTTGACACCTCAACTGATCGGTTGGGACCCATGAAACGGTCAGTTCACTTGTGAACCGGTTGGTTCGTGGTCCTGATCAGTTCCTGATTGACTTTCCTTCTTTTGTTTCTTATTGGTATCAAATACCAATCCTTGTTCCAATCAAATTGGGAAAGTGAAACGAAAAAGAAATTTCTCACCAATCCTACTTTCCCAACTTGCTCGGTTGCATCAGTTGAACCGATCATTTCAACACTTGAAGCAATCGATTCACCCTGTCCATGAGCTGATCGACTCACCATCTGAGCCGATCGGTTCACCAAGCTCAGCCGATCGGTTCATCACATGAGATGATCGGTTGGGAGTGCAGATTGTGCATAATCAGTCAATTGTAGTTTCAATCAATCTGATACTCCAATCAATGTGTCCAACATCTTGAACATTATGACATTGAGCTATCAATTGATTGAGTGTTTAATTGAACTACTAAAATCCTTTAGTAATCAATCTAAACATTGTTTGTGGACAAAACTCCTCTTCCAGTTTAAATCCTATGTGTGTGACCCTACAGGTCCATTTCACATTGGCAGTGAAAGTCCATAACACTTATGACTTCACAAGCAAAGAGCGGTGCCTAGTCACACATCAGTGCTACCCAAGTGAAATAGAAAGTTGGAGAACAACTTTCAATCCTACAATCCGTGAATGGTGTTATAGTGAATGTATAATTCCTTTGTCACTGATATCCCGAATGAACTCGAGGCATGGAACATTCATCCTGTCAACGTTCATTCACTTTCTTGATCTTAGAGTAGATTGGAAGAGATATGTATGACATCAATATCACATACTGATTCACACATGCGTGCACGCCTTTCTCAATACTACTCATCAAGTGGCCATGGATATCAAACTCCCTCAGGAGGGACAAATCCCATATCTATCACTCACCCCTCAAAAGCCCCATGTGTTAAATCCACCCAATCATCACCTTTATTACAACCCATGTTTAAGGACTGCGTTTGATGATGTCAAAGTGTGCCCAACTACATGTGTTGAGTGTAGTGATTTCAGGTTAAAGAATCACACTCACCACCATCACTGTGAGTACTGACTGTGACTACCATGTCATGGTTCCATGTGTCAAACTCACGGTGGGTCTGTTCGGTATACTTGTTCTCTAACAAGTACCTATGTGTTTGATTTTATATCTCTATATCATGACTAATGAGATTATGTCATCAACCAACACCACAATCTAGTCTTTCGTGTCATTGTTGTCTATCTACCTTCCACAATGACATCCGACTAGGGACATAATGAGAATGTACAAACTCTTAGCATATGTATGATCTCATCATTCAGGTCCTGAACCTGAAGGCATACATCATTGAGTACTGTCATTCTATAGACATTTAATCTGTTCTATCACTATCTCATATGACTGAACCAGAAGGAATTGGAAGCTTACCTTTAATGTTTATCAAATCAATCTTAATGTATCCCACCAATCATCCCATGATTGTCTCTCAGGGCATACATACCAACAATTATATGTTGTTGATTGGTTATAATCAGACCTCTTGAATGATTAATGTAATAATGAATTACACTCTTCTTGTGTTGAAACCACATTGTAGTACTATTTGAATATCATAGTGCCTTGCCATGTTAATATTTATGGACACATATGTGTTAATGATCTTTTGAGCCTTGTTTAAGGCATGGAATGATGATGATAACCTTACTATAAATAATGTGATGGTCTTAATGACCTTTGGGCATGTTTGAAGCCATGATTGAGGTGAAATCCTATTTATGTTCCAATAAGGGTTAAAACCATGGAACTTGTGATAAGATATTGGTATCTTGAAATAATATGATGATAAGTGTGGTCCATTAATTAGTAATGAATGATAGGATGTGGTAATGTGATTAAGATTTATATCTCAAATGTTTTATATCCTTTGAAGTCATTATGCATGTATTCTTGTTAGAAAATAATTAGGGTTTGAATGTCCACTTGTATGATAAAGCCTTAATGCATTCAATTGGCAGTAATTAATCAAGTGTAACCTGAATCATGTAGAGCCCTGTGCCATAGATCCATCTTCAGTGTCAGAACTTACTGGATGGTGAAACGCGTATTCCCAAGGGAAACTCGGAGCGCATACCATTGAGTATGTGGGGGTGGCAAGTTGAGGATATATCCTTGTCATCCACAATTGTAGGTTATCGAGGAAGGATATGGTCTTGCCTTAGACATTTGATGTGATTGAGGACAGATGTGGTTGTACCTTAGATTAGAGGGTTTTGTTTACCCTATTTTCTAGTTTCGTAACTTGTACCAAGTATGAACTAGTTGTTATCAGTTGACTATATGCCACTATTGGTAGTTTGAGTGGTATGTCACTGCAGTTTACTCATACTGACTGAGGGGAAGAGATCTTAGGATACCAGTACTCCTAGATCTTATACGGAACTAAATAGCACTTCGCAGTGGTCAGTTGTACTTTGAGTGGTATGACTCAAACTCCCCAGGGCATAATAATAAAAAGATATAATATCGGTTGTGTAGTATAATTGCTAGGGTTTAATACGTATCACATTGGTTGATTAACCCTTGTCTTGTCTTTACACTACATAGTTCTTACATGATGTAGACTTATGAAAATTGTGTAATTCTACTTGATGCTAAAACTTATTTTCTTAACTACTTAGTATGCTTAAACTATTCAGTCTGTTCATATTTCTTATTCAATACCCTAACTGCTCAATGAATTTACTATTAATTAATATGTTATGATGAATATAAGTTGGAGAGAGTTATATCTCTCACTGGGACTGGGTCTCACCCATGGGTCACCACAATTATTTTTAGGTGGTCGCGGGCAACGAGGTCGAGGTCGTGTTGTCGAAGAGAACCAACCTGGTGATCAATAGATTCAGAAGGTTGGTTAGTTGTAGATGTTAGTCACAGATGTTAGTAGTAGAGTCCTAGTGTCTTCTTTAGCATAGACCAATGTATGAAACCTTTATAGTTAATTCTCTGTTGGATTCTAGAGTATATACTCATGACTTTGTATTATTGAATCTTTGTATGAATGATTGATTATCTATTAAATTTAATGCAAGTTTTCTTCAGATTTGATGGAGATTTTGTTGAATTATGTATTTGTTTTTGAAATGATAAAATTATAATTATTTATTATATTTTTTAAAATATGGTTAATCTGGTCAATAAAATTGTTTCTATACGACCTGTCAAACTCTAATCAAATACAACAATTGATGATATGTTATACTATAACAAAACACATGTTGTGTTATCCACACCTATTACAACAAGTGTAACTGAAAAACATACACCTATTACAATATGTGTGTTTAGTGAACTACTACATGCACCACCTATTGTATAAAATCTGTATATTACAATAGGCACACCAGTTGTATAAACACCCATGTTACAACGGGTGTATTTATTGAAAGACATCATGATTCAATTATTGTATAAACATATATATTACAACAAATGCACTACATGTAAAAAATACTCCTATTACAACGGGTGTGTATAGTGAAAGACAACGCTTGAACTATTGTATAATATATATTACAATAGGTGTACCACATGTTGGAAAAAGTATCACTATTACAACTGATGTGTTTAGTGAAAAACAACATGCTTCAATTGTTGTATAATACAAATTACAACGGGTGCACCACATGTTGTATAAGATACCCATATTACAATAGGACATTCATTGAAAGGCAACATCTTCCAACTGTTGTATAAAATACATATATTACAACATGAGCATCACATTTTGTATAAAGCATCCCCCATAAAACCACATGATCTAATACAACGATTCACACCTATTGTAAAATGGAAAAATAATCTGTTGTAAAAAATATTTTATGTAGTAGTGTTTTTGAAAATTACAAATGGTGAACTGGTTTGTTCACTGTCCAAGTGGTCGACTCATAGGTGAACCAGTCGGTTCATGCACTTTTCTATTCGTAATCAAATTGGCATTCAATATTTTATTATTGCAAAATCATGACATCATCATCAATCCTTGATCTAATCAAATTGTTCATTGAATCAGACAACCCATATGATGAACATGTTGGTTCACATCATGAAATGGTCGTTTCATATGTGAAATGGTTGTTTTAAATGTCTAGTTCAAGCAAATATTCAACCATTTGTTGTTTCCAATTGACCTGACACTCCAACAGATCAATTCAGTAATTGAACTGGTCGGTTCAAGTCCACTTAGTCAATTTTGAACCTCAGCTATTTAATTGAATACCTAAACACTTTTAGTAATCAAGTTAAACATCATTCAGAAATAAACTCCTATTCTAAGTGAACCATATGTGTGTGACCCTATAAGTCTGAAATTACATTGGCAATGAATATCCATAACTAACATATGACATCACAAGCAATGAGCTATATCTAGCAACACATCATTTCTACCCAAGTAATTTGGAAAGTTGGAGAACAAATTTGACCTACAATTAGTGATTAATGTTACCATGGTCTTATAGTTCCTTTTTCTCTGATATCAGGATTGAACTCGAGGCATGGAATCTTCATCCCCTCAACGTTCAATCCATGTTCATTAAACTAGAGGAAACTGTCTGGGATGCATGTGAGTTTACATATCATATATTGAATCATACGAGTTAGCCATACATTTCTCAGTCTATCTTATCAAGTGGCATGGATACCAATCTCCTATAGGAGGGACAAATCTCATCTAAATCATTCACACTCAATCCCCATGTGTCATAGAGTACCCAAGCATCACTTTTATGGTAACCCTTATTCAAGGTCACATTGGATGATGTCAAAGTCCAACAAATAGCATGTGATGAGTGTAGTGACTTCAGGTCTAAGAACCACAATCACCACTATTTCTGTGATGTACAAATCGATATCGACTAAACAGAAGTGATCATTAGCAGTGGATTACTGAAAATCACTAAAAATTAAAACCATTTACAAAGAGATCCATATACTAGAATACTCTTTCAAAAAGAACCAAAGTAATTAAATTACATTCTGGTTTACAAGTACATATCATGTACTGTTTCTTCTCAAGGATTACAAGAATCAACTGCCCTATTTAAAACTATACTCTGGCAGCATTAAAACATTGAGGCATCAAGAAAAAATCTCAGATCGATTCATTAAACTAACTACTGACTACTAAATCCGAGGACTTGTGAGTACAGAGACGACACATATGACTCTCTATACAAAACATGACAGCCAGTGCCTCCACTTGGAATGTCACTGTTGTCCCTGTTGCTGCTGTTCTTCCCCTGCTGTAGGGTTTCTGCCTCTTCTTCTGCGTTTACCTAAAACGTTGGATCCCACGGGGGTGACATAATTGAAATTGCCCCAACGAGAGATATAACTCTCTTCCAGAAATATTATTGTTGCAATTTAGTAGAATAAAACTAAGCAAAAGAATCATAAGTATTCAACATCAGATAATTCAATTATCTAAGCATATAAGAGCAATGTTCTTCATCAAAGCATTTCAACTTGTAATTTGATAAAGCAGCATGTCATTTATCCAATAAGGAATATGAAGAACATGTATAAAATTTATCCAATAAGGATATACTAAACATGATATCATCAAATAATGATTCTCATATTTCAACCTTAAGAAAATACACTATGTGGCTGATTACAATTTACAATCATACTTAACCCCTGAGGAGATGAGGTATACCACTCATTCTCCAACTGACCATTGCGAAATCAAAATCGGTACCATACATAGGTCAATGGAAGAGCCAAATTCCCATGACCTCATCTTCCTCAGTCAGTGTGAGGACCAAATGCAGGACATCTTGTGTCTCTACTGAATAGATTTCTAGGGTATACTGACAACTTCACTATAGATTTACAGTGGCAGCTGTACTCTCTTCACAATCGAGAGATTTCATGTTTATCTTACATCGATCCGGCATTAACATTATTGGGAGATTTGTGTTACATCCATCCCGATATCGGGAGATTAGTGATACATCCATCCCGACATATATAATAAAGGGTTGATAAATTTAATTTTTATCTCACAATCATTCCTCCATTAGGGCTTAAGGATATTCACGCCCATAACCCCAACATACTCAACAATATGCCCTCTAGGAGTTCCTGTAGGAAAACATATTTCACCATCACCAAACTACTGACGATGATGGATCTATGGCCAGGGCTCTACATGATAATATTTCGCTTGATTAATTAAGTACACTACCATATTCTTTTAGCATCAGTCAGGTTTTCAAATATAATTTATTATAACAAATGTTACAAAGAATGAGTAATACCTCTATCAAGTACTTTTCAAAGCTTTATGAAACATTGGGATCTCAATCCCTTGTCACATCAGGGGCATTCTCATCCCTTAACATCTCATCATCATGATTATGGAATATGGGTATTCAAACCCTCAGTTCATTAAAGAACACTTGTTACCACTTATCAGGTAAGTAATACCTTCAGGTCATCTGACCAAGGTAAACATGATACTTGCAATACAGGCATTTCACATGGCTTTTAAAGCCCATTAATCTTTTATTACCTCTTATTAGGCAACAAAGCATATTATGGCTTACAAGGCCCATAAAACAATTTCAATAATAAAACAACATAGCTCATACCTGGCTATGTCCAATATCTCATGATACCTGCATGATTAGTGCACATGATAACAGTTATATCAATTACATATCTGCACTATGCATTGTAAGAGTAGCATCACTATTCCCTCATTAGGGTTAAGATTTCCAAATTTCATATCAATTAGGGATACTCATTCCATTACCCAAAATTAGAGTTATGGTTTATCATCATATTACCCAACATTAGGGTTTTATGCACTATAATCCAAAAATTAGAATTTCACATATCTTCACCCTATATTAGGGTAGGATTTCATATAGCATTACATAGCATTACCTTGGATTGAGTTTCACATCATATCTCTATGTTAGGGTTTCACATGACATCACCCTTGATTAGGGTTTCATATGACATCACCCTTGATTAGGGTTTCACATGACATCACCCTTGATTAGGGTTTCACATACCATTACCCTTAATTAGGGTTTCACATGACATTACCCTTAATTAGGGTTTTCACATGAAATTACCCTTAATTAGGGTTTCACTTGACATCACCTTTGATTAGGGTTTTACATGTCATCACCCTTAATTAGGGTTTCACATGATACTACCTTTAATTAGGGTTTCACTTGACATCACCCTTGATTAGGGTTTTACATGTCATCACCCTTAATTAGGGTTTCACATGAAGCATCCTCCTAAATTAGGGTTTTTATTTCTATTTCCCTGAATTGGGATTTCTTATATCATCACCCTAGATTAGGATTACACCATTACCCTAATCAGGGTTTCATGTAGCATTGTCCTAATTTAGAGTTAGGACCCATCAACCTTTTCAATTAGGGTCTCATGATCTCTTTATCAAGAATCATACCTTAATTACATATTTTATTCATGTTGAGAGTGTTGCAGTTTAACCATTACATAATTATTATACATGTATGCATTTCTCTCTCTCTCATCCTATATAGGATATTAATCACTTCAATTTGATTAAATTAAGTTAACTTGAAATAAGGGTTAGCATAGTGTATTGAGTTACTTTCTTCACAAGCATCAAAGATTAACCACTCAAAAGGTACTGATCACTTAAGTACCTTGAAGGTACAACAATTATGATTACCTTTGATAAACATCATTAATAATCATAGGGTCAATTAATATTTCATATCTTTCGAATTATTAGATCTCCAAACGGTTTTGTTGCTTTTAAACCTTCAAACGGTTTTGACCCCCTTGACCTTCAAACGGTCTTGAGGTGCTTGACCTCCAATCGGTCTTGCCCTAACTCCTTCAATCGGTTTTGAAACCGTTTGCTCAATCATCATTGAAACCAAATGAACATCAAACGGTTTGAGACCATTTTCCCTCCAAACGGTCTGAGGACCATTTGATCCCTTGGTCTCAAGACCGTTTGGTCCAAACATCTTGAAACTGATTGGATCAACTAGGGTTTTCCTCCAACCAATCGATTGATTTTAGGGGTTGCTTTATTGAATCAATCATAAACGAACCATTCAGAGTACATCCAATTACATCCCATGGATCTCCAACCATCCATCACAGCCCTTGAACTCCAAATGGTCTTGAGACCATTTGGACCATCAACCATGAAATCGATCCAATTCAATTAGGAATTCTTCAATCAATCGATTAGGGTTTGCAATCCATGGATCATCCATTATGGAATCCACTTATAATTAAATCAATTTGAGCTATTGGATCTCCATCTTTCATATCAGCAAATAACCTCAAACAGTTTTGAAGTTCAATTTATCCATTCGATCTTGAGATTCATTACCCATTCAGTTTTGAACTCAATTACCCATTCAATCTTGTAGTTAATTACCCAGTCGGTCTTGAACTTAATTACCCATATGGTTTTGAAGTAAATTACCCATTCAGTCTTGGGTTCAACTACCCATTCGGTCTTGGGTTCAACTACCCATTCAGTCTTGAACTCAATTGCCCATTCGGTCTTGATACCGAATCAATTCAATAAGTTTTGAAACCGAATTGATTCAGTTGGTTTTAAAAACCAATTGCCCCTTCCTTTATTGAGGTGTGTGCTTAAGTTTACATCATCATATTCAAGCTTCAAACCTTCGAAATCAGTAGTGATTCTTATGGTGGTTTCAACAACTAATCAAAAGGAAATCAAGAAAGATGAAAGGTTCAACACATAATGAATAAATTGCAAGAAATAATGACATTTAAGGGTTCAAGTTATATAACCCACCTTCATGGTTGAAACCAAACTTCAAGCTTCATGCCTCCAATGATGAATGAAGATTTCTCAACCTCCCAAGGCTCGTCCTCAAGTCTTTGAGTGAAAACAATGACCAAGGTTGAAGATTGAATGGAGAAAAGAAGAAATTAAGCATTGAATTTCGATTCCACCATGAAATCAAGGTTGAAGATGACTATGGAGCTTACCCACAGGTTGGGGAACGTCCTCCTATTTCTCCAAAGCTCCTTTGTGTATGGCCAAAGCAAGGAAAGAAAGAAGGGTCAAAAAAGCCTTTCATTTGAGTTGGAAATGAGATGTTTATAAGGGAATTTGAATGAGAGAGAAAGTGATATAAAAATCCTTTAGCTCCCAAAATTGGTGCCACATACTCCTCTCCATACCTTGCACACGAAGACATCTCCCCCACCTTGTTATTCCTCTTCATTATCCATGAATTAAAAGAAAGAAAATTAAGCACCTTAACCATTATAATAATAATATCCAAAATTGAGTGGATATTACTTTTTAGTTAACTAATGTGAGTGGGCTCTCCACTCACTTTAGATATTTTGTGGCCTTTTCAAGTCACAAGTAAGTTCACACTTATGCATATTCAACCATCTCATTTGTGGTTGAAGGGCACTTCCATTAATATATTTATTGTTGCATTAAATTGAATTAGGGTTTCAATTATGCTTAAATCTTGATTATTTTAATATCAAGATTCTCTCTCCTCCAAAGTGATTCAAATGAGATTCCCCTCTCATTTTATTTTGTCTTTATGATGCCAAGAAACATGAGGGAATCTCTAGAGATGGTATTTTGCATATTGAACCCTAGGTTTTGGGTAATTTACACATTACACCAAAATGAGGTTTTAATGCACAAACATTGTTTAACAAGTTCTGTCTTGGTACTCAAGCTTGTGGTAGCCATACCTCTGCATAATTTTCATTCTTATGATGTGTCAACACTTGAGGAAAATTTATCATGTAACATTTGCAATTTAACCCCTCAACTTGAGTAATTTGCACTTTAGTCCAAAACAGACAAAACATTGTTTTCAACATCATTCAAAAATGACTAAAATTGAAACATAAGTTACTCTTGAGCCTTAATTACTTTTCAAAAGGTAAGAGAAAGCATATAATTAACTTTATTATACAAAACATCTAGGGTTAAAGCATAACCCAGGTCAGGGATGTTACAATTTATCCACCCCTAACAGGGATTTTGTCCCCAAAATCATCAAGAGAAAAGAGAATGGTACTTCCTCCTCATCTCTTACTCTAGCTCCCACGTAGCTTCTTCAATGCCATGATGATGCCAGAGAACTTTCACAAGACATATCTCTTTCTTTTTTAGCTTTTTAATTCTTTTATCAAGGATCATCACATGTCCTTCAACATTTGATATATCATCATTTAATTCTACCTCCACAGGTTGTAGAACTAACTCTATGTAAGGATGACACTTTCTCAGCATGGAGATATGGAACACTGGATGCAACTTATGCAGCTCAGGTGGCAACTCCATCTTATTGGCTACCTTTCCAATCCACTCAATGATTGGATAAGGCCCCATAAATCTAGCAGCTAACTTTCCCTTCTTTACAAATCTAAGGACACCTTTCCAAGGTGAGACCTTGAGGTATACTCTGTCTCCAACTTGGAATTCTAAAGGTCTTCACCGTTTGTCAGCGTATGACTTCTGTCTATCCTGTGTAGTCTTCAATTATTGTTGTATTACTTTAATCTTCTCTGTTTTCTGCTGTACAAGCTCAGGACCCAAAAGTTGATATTCTCCTATTTCATACTAACATAAAGGAGATCTACAACGTCTACCATATAATGCTTCATATGGTGCCATATCTATATTGTGCTGATAGGTATTATTGTAAGAAGATTCTATCAAGCTAAGGTGTAGATCTCAACTTCCTACAAGTTGAAGGACACATGCCCTAAGAAAATCCTCCAAGGTTTGTATGGTCCTCTCAGATTGTCCATCTATCTGTGGGTGAAAGGCAATACTAAACCTTAACTGTGTACCCAAAGCTTTATGTAGTTGTTCCCAAAAATGGCTCATAAACTGGGGACCTCTATCAGAAACGATAGTAGCTGGAACCCCGTGCAACCGCACTATCTCATCTATATATATCTGTGCAAGCTTCTCAGCAGAGTAGGTTGTTTTGATAGGAAGGAAATGTGTTGTCTTAGTCAACCTATCAACAATCACCCATATGGAATCATGAACTTTGGTTGTTATAGGCAAACCAACCACAAAGTCCATGGTCACATGATCCCATTTCCACTATGGTATAGGCAAAGATTGCATTATTCCTATGGGCTTTTGATGTTCATCTTTAACCTGTTGACACACCAGACACTGCATAACAAACTCAGCAACATCTTTCTTCAATCCAGGCCACCAATACATATCCTTCAAGTTATGATACATTTTGGTGCTCCCTAGATGCATTGCATACATTGAAGAATGAGCTTCCTCAAAGACCAACTTCCTTAAGTCATTGTCATCAGGTACTACCATCCTACCATGGTAACAGACTACCTGATCCTCTGACTCATGAAAGCCATCCCATTTCTCATTACCATACTCTGACCTGATCTGCTGAACCACAGTATCAACTTGTTGTGCTTCTTTAATCTGCTATATCAGAGTAGGTTTTACTTGCATCTTAGCTAACAACCCGGCTAACAACGATACCTTAAGTTGTATATTGTTTTGCCTCAAGGAGATAAGCATATCTCTTTTTAAGCACACTAAGGAATTCAACTGTGCTTTATCTAAGGCTGGTGATGATGATTTCCTACTTAGTGCATCAGCCACTACATTAGCCTTCCCTGGATGATAATCAATTGTACAATCATAGTCCTTGATTAACTCCATCCAGCGGTGTTGTCTCATATTCAACTCATGTTGTGAAAAGATATATTTTAGATTCTTATGGTCTGTGAAAATTTGGAATGTTTCTCCATAGAGATAATGTCTCCAGATTTTCAAAGCATGGACCACAGCAGCTAGTTCTAGATCATGTGTCGGATAATTCTCCTCGTGTTTCTTAAGCTTTCGAGAGGCAAAAGAAATCACTTGATTATCCTACATCAACACACATCCTAGTCCATTCTTAGATGCATCACAAAAAACTATATACCCCTTCCCTTATTCAGGTAACACCATCACAGGTGCACTTGTTAACCTTTCTTTCAACAGTTGGAAAGAATGTTGACACTTGTCATTCCAGATAAAAGGAACCTCCTTCCTGGTCAACTTGGTTAGGGGTAAAGCTATAGAACTGAAGTTCTTAATGAACCTCTTGTAATATCCTACCAACCCTAGGAAACTGCGTATCTCCATTGGTGTCTTTGGTTGTTCCCATTGCAGGATATATTCTACCTTCTTAGGATCAACACGGATACCTGAGGCAGATATTACGTGTCCTAGAAAAGAAACTTCGGGTAACCAGAACTCACATTTTCTAAACTTAGCATGCAACTTATGCTCTCTTAGTAAAGTTAAAGCCTGACGGAGGTGATGCTCATGTTGTTGAGCATCTCTACTATATATCAAGATGTCATCTATGAAGACTACTATAAATTGATCAAGAAAAGGTCAAAAGATTCTATTCATGAGTTTCATGAATGCTGCTGGTGCATTAGTTAGTCCAAATGACATAACTATGAACTCATAGTGACCATACCTTGTCCTAAAGATAGACTTAGATATGTCACTCTCCTTGATACGCAACTGATGATATCCTGACCTCAGATGTATCTTAGATAAGATAGTTGCACCACACAACTGATCAAACAGGTCATCGATCCTTGGCAAAGGATACTTGTTCTTTATGGTTACTTTATTCAACTGTCTATAATCAATGCATAACTGCATCGATCCATCCTTCTTCTTAACAAAGAGAACCGGAGCACCCCATAGTGAAGTACTTGGTCAGATAAAACCTTTCTCAAGCAACTCCTATAACTATTTCTTGAGCTCTGCCATCTCCATAGGTGCCATTCTATACGGTGTTTGTGCTATTGGTTGCGTGCCCAGGATTAGATTAATCTCAAAATCAATCTCTCGGGGTGGAGGCACACCTAGAAGTTCATCATGAAACACATCTTCAAACTCCCTGACTATCAGAACTTTAGAAGGATTAGGGCTCTCTATTGTGGTGTCTACCACATGTGCCAAGAATGCAAAGCATCCTTGTCTCATCAGCTTCTCAGCTACCATAGATGATACAAGATAGGTTGGAAGAATCTTTCTGTCTCCTTGAAAGATCCATGTGTCACCATCATTAGTGAACATAGCTTGCTTAGAATTACAATCCAAGACAACCTTATATTTTTCTAGGGTGTCCATTCCAAGGATTATATCAAACCCATGCATCTTAAGTGGTATAAGATCCACATTAATGTGATGTTCAGAAAAGGAAAGAATGCATGGAGAACACACCTCCCGCAACACTACAGATCCCATCAAAGGGGTTTCTAATAACAAACTATTTTCTCTATGACTGACAGTCATGTTGCAATCATGAATCACTTTTTGAGTGATAAAGGAATGTGTAGCACCCGGATCAATTAAAACAAATATGAAGCAGGATGAAGACATATCAGAATGAAATAGTTTCATCTGACCTGTCACAACTCGAGGGTTGACTACTGCTTCGGGTTGATTCATCGCATAGAATCCCGTCGTTGCTTGCTGTTGACCCTGTGCTCGGTTGTTGGGTGCCGACAAACCAGCTTGGGATGCTTGTCCACGTCCTCTGGCACCACTCGGAAACATTTTCCTCTGAGAGCCTTGATGACTCTGCCTCTGAGGTTGAGTCACACTTGCTTCTCTATCTCGACAATCTTTCATCAAATGCCCCATCTTTCCACATATAAAACAACCTATGTTCCCTGACTGTGGCCTGGGTGGTCCTATTGCCGACACTGATGCTGAGCTGTGGGCTCCTTCTGGTGGTAAACTACAGCCTCTACCCCTACTCGACATCCATTGCATCTGGGTATTAAATCTTGGTGGTGCTATTGGTGTAGAAAATCTCAATTTCTTAAAACTTTTGGACTCTTGTCCTTGGAACTATGTATACACCTTCTTACTGTGGGCTTGATGCTTCTCAGTCATGAACCTTTCTATCCATCTCATGGACTCCATGAAGGTGGCGAATGTCTCCCTGTTCTCTAAAGCAGACACAGGAGTGGTCAATTCAGCGTTCAACCCCTTCTCAAAATACTGGATTCTTTCATCAGCAGTAGCTGCCATATGCAGACAAAACTACAAAAGCTCCATGAACTTAGCTTCATACTCGCTAATGTTCATTGGTCCTTGCCTTAACCTCTTAAACTGAGAGATCTTCTCATCTAGAAATGTCTTGGGGAAATATCTACTAAAAATTCTCATCAGAATACTTCTCATCCAATCTCAACACCTGGCCTCTTGCCCTCTTCTATTGTCCACCAATGGCCAACACTCCCTTTCAGAAGGTACACCGCATGACTCACCTTCTCTGCTTCAGGGATATTAAGGATTCTGAAGGCCTTCTAAAGTTCATTCAGGCACATATCTACGTCTGCTGGGTCAGCTGTACCAACATATTCTGTGGCTCCAACCCGGCGAAGTCGTTCAAAAGTCTTGTCGGTTCCTTATCCTTCATGGTGAGTTGGTGCCCTAGGTGCAGGTGGTGGCATCCTATCCGCCATATGCATCATGGTTTCCATGAACTTCCCAAACATATCATGGAAGGCTAGGTTTTCCAATGCAGCTTGGTTAAGCTGGGGATGTTCAGGTTCTGGTTCATCCCTATTCTGGTCCCTTGCACCTCTTCCCGGAGCAGCAACGGTGCTCTCCGTAGAATGTTCTTCATGTGATCCAGACATCTTTAATTTCTTCTTGTCCTCCTATATGAGTAGAAGACACTATCATATTACTGGATGATAGTAGAACAAACTCAACAACCTTAATCCTATGTCTCTGTAGACTCAGTGAACCTAGAGCTCTGATACCACTAAACTGTGACGTACAAATCAATATCGACTAAACAAAAGCGATAATTAGTAGTGGATTACTGAAAATCACTAATAATTAAAACCATTTACAAAGAGATCCATACACTGGAAAACTCTTTCAAAAAGAACCAAAGTAATTCAATTACATTCTGGTTCACAAGTACAAATCATGTACCGTTTCTTCTCGAGGATTACAAGCATCAACTGCCCTATTTAAAAATATACTCAGGTAGCATTAAAACATTGAGGCATCAAGCCAAAATATCATATTGATTCATTAAACTAACTACTGACTACTAACTCTGAGGACCTGAGAGTATAAAGATGACACATAGGACTCTCTATACAAAACATGGCAGCCAATGCCTCCACTTGGAATGTCACTGCTGTCCCTATTGATGCTATTGCTACTGTTCTTCCCCAGTTGTAGGGTTTCTGCCTCTTCTTCTATGTTTACCTAAAAAGTTGGATCCCACGGGGGTGAGACAATTGAAATTGCCCCAGCGAGAGATATAACTCTCTGCCAAAAATATTATTATTGTAGTTTAGTAGAATAAAACTGAGCAGAAGAATCATCAGTATTCAACAGTAGATAATTCAATTATCTAAGAATATAAGAGAAATGTTCTTCTTCAAAGCATTTCAACTTGTAATTTGATAAAGCAACATGTCATTTATCCAATAAGGAATATGAAGAACATGTATAACATTTATCCAATAAGGATATACTAAGCATGATATCATCAAATAATGATTCTCGTATTTCAACCTTAAGCAAATACGCTACGTGGTTGATTACAATTTACAATCATACTTAAGCCCTGAAGAGATGAGGTATACCACTCATTCTCCAACCGACCATTGCGAAATCAAAATCGATACCATACATAGGTCAATGGAAGAGCCGGATTCCCATGACCTCATCTTTCTCAGTCAGTGTGAAGACCAAATGCAGGACATCTTGTGTCTCTGTTGAATAGCTTTCCAGGGTATATTGGAAACTTCTCTATAGAGTTACAGTGGCATTTTTAATCTCTTCGCAATCGAGAGATTTCATGTTTATGTGGCATCCAACTTACAAAAACAAGATTTTCTTAAGCGGAAGCGAATCATTTGCAACAGATTACTAAAATTCACTAAAATTTAAAACTTTTTGCAAAGAGATCCATGCATAGGTAAACTCTTTCATCAAGAACTGAAGTATAACATTTACATCTTGGTTCATAAGTACATAATTTGTACCATCTCTTCTCGAGGATTTACATCATCAACACTTTTAACATTATATACATACTGTACAAGAACCTCGAGGCACCAAGCCAAAATCTCAGATCGATTAATTAAAAATACTATCTATAAACTCTGAGGACCTGAGAGTACAGAGACGACACATAGGACTCTATGTACACATATACAAGACACAACAACCAGACTCTCCACCTGAGATCTCATTGTTGTCCCTGTTGATGCTGTTCTTTCTCTATTGTGGAGATTCTATTTCCTTGTCCGTGTCCACCTAAAAAAATTGGATCCCACGGGGGTGAGACAATTGTAAATTGCCCCAGTGGGAGATATAACTCTCTGCCAAAACATTATTATTGCAGTTTATTAAAATTAAACTGAACAAGAGTTCTTATATATCAACAACAATATTAATCATTGTATGAACAGAGTAAAGTAATCTCCTTTTCTAAGGAGAACATTGCATCTATCCATGGTAGTATCATAATTCATTCATCTACTTGCAATGAATATAAAGAGGTATGATTAACATCTATCAACTAGAGATGCATAAAAGAAATGTAACATCAACCAATAAATTTCTGTATTCAATCCATAAGCAAACATGCTAAATGGCTGATTACATTTTACAATCACACTTATGCCCTGAGGAGATGACGTATACTGCTTATACTCCAACCGACCACTACGAAGTCAAAATCGGTACCATACAAGGTCAATGGAAGAGCCGGCTTCCAAGACCTCCCACATCTCGGTCAGGGCAAGACCACAAGAAGGACTAGGTCAACTGCTCAATATAGCTTTCTAGGGTATACTTCCAACTTTGCTATAGAGTTACAGTGGCATGCTGCACTCTCTTCGTGATCGAGAGATTTCATGTTTACCTCCATTGATCTTACATTAATATCATTGGGAGATGTGTACTACATCTATCCCAATCATCGGGAGATTTGTGATACATCCATCTCGACACATATAATGAAGGATTGAGAGGTTTAATGTTTACCTTCCATCAATTCCCTCATTAGGACGTAAGGATATATTTTCCCATTACCCCCACATATTCAAAATATGTGTTCCGGGTTTTGCCGCGGAGCACCCATTTCACCATCACCAAATTACTGACGATGATGGATCTATGGTCAGGGCTCTACATGATATGATTTCACTTGATTAATTATGTACATTAGCATATTCTTTTAGCATCAGTCAAGTTCTCAAACATAACTTATTCAGACAAATGCTACAAAGAAACATGTACTATCTTCATCAATCACTTCTTAGTCTTTATAATACATTGGGATGTCAGCCCTCATTTCATTTCTTGAAAGTTTACATTTCTCAACAACATCATTATCATACTTATCAAATCTGGGTATTCATACCCTGACTTCATCACTAATCACTATTACCACTTGTTAGGTAACTATTACCTCTAGGTCCTCAGACTGAGGTATACATGATACTTGTTACACAAGCATCTCACATGGTTCACAAGGCCCATTAAGTATCTTGTCACCTTTTACTAGGAAACAACTTACTCATATGACTCATGAAGTCCATGCACATTTTGTTAATTTTACTAAGAAACAACAACATTAAGGCACACAAGGCCAATCAACATTTTCATTATATAATTGTCATAGCTCAAATCTGGCTATGTCCATCATCTCATGATATCTGCATGGTTAATAGACATGATTACAGTCATAAAAGTCACTTATCACATCATGTGATACACTAGTAACACCACCATTCCTTTTTCAGGATTAGGGTTTACTATCAAATAGGATTTTCCATTCCATTACCCAATTTAGGGTTAGGATTTCCCATTTCACATTAATTAGGGTTTCATGTTTATATTATCTATCCAACCCTAAGATATTGCTCCACTCCTCTAGGGGCATCTATTGATATCACAAGTATTTACTCATGCTTATTACTCTCATCATATATCATTTAAGGATTATCAATACAAGGTATAAGTTCATCTCTCATCTTTACCATGGTATGATTACATCATACTCATTAGTTTGGCTTAAGCCCTTTCACAAGATATATTAGCTTATACTTATCAAGGTATACCAAACTCATTATAATATTATTGTAACAACAACATAACACACACTTCATGTGTTTCTTATCCAAGTATGTTGGATTGAGATGCATCAAGGTATATCAACCCTGAAATGCTAAATGTGATATCTATCATGTCTTAATGTATCACTTTTCTCATCACTTCCAACTTACTTAAGATAATCAATGGATCTTGTATTAAGGTATTTTCCTCTTAATACTTTATCCACTAACCTATCACTTTTATCATGTAGTGCATAGGTTACACATTAGAATTGTTCAGCTATCTTTAATGATATGAACTTATCCAATGGTCAGGTATTGTTGATATAGAATAAATTGTTATCAACCACTTTAGGTATTTCAACTCTTAGGATGTTATCCACATCATATTTAATGTTACATACATCATTCCTAAGAGTTTCATGTCCTCTTCTTTGTAAGGTGTATAAGGTTGTTACACATGTATAGAGTTAGACATATAATGATCTAGGCATTATCCTGTCCCATATACCCTTACTCATTAGGGTATCAATATTACCATTCAAATGGTTTATCAATTTTACCCATCATGGGTGTAACATTCTCATCTTACTTGATTATATTAGCCACACCCTTCTTTAGTGTATTGACCAATATACCATCACTAGGGTTTCATATATCAATACATGGCATCACCCTAGATTTGAGTCTCACATTACATCATTCTTCAGGGTTCCACATAATATTATTCTCATTTAGGGTTTCACATGACATTACCCTAGATTAGGGTTTCACATTCAATAACCCACATTTAGGGTTTACTATTCATACCAATTATGGTTTTGAATTACATTACCCTGAATTAGGGTTTCACATGTCATTACCCTTAATTAGGGTTACTTCCTTACCATAGATTAGGATTATACCTAGCATTGCCCTAATTAGGGTTAAGGTTAATCAATCTTCTTTATTAGGGTTTCATGATCTCTTTATCATGGATCATTCCCTAAAATTCATAGTTTATCCATATTGAAGGTATTGAGGCTTATCCATTACATGATTATTCTACATGTATGGATTCCTCTCTCTCTCATCCTCTCTAGGATATTGACTATGTCAAACTTGGTTATATTAGGTCAACCAACCCTTCAATTAAATACATTCAATTAGGGTTGACATAGTATATTGAAGTATTGCTTATCGAAGCTTCAAGGATTAACTCATCTAATATTACCAATCACTTGGTACCCTAAAGGTACAACCCTAGTAATTTTCTTTAAGATAAATTAGTAACAAATATAGGGTCAATTGATCCTTCATATCATTAAGTTATCAATTGATTTGATCACTCTTAATCACCAAACGATCTTGACCCCTTTTGATCTTTAAACAGTTTGAAACCGTTTGGGCAAGTTGCCCTAGAAACTGAATGGGCTTGGGTCTCCAAATGGTTTGGGATCGTTTGGTCCCAAACGAACTTGAGACCGTATGGTCCCAAACAGTCTTGAGACCGTTTGGACTCAAACAATCTTGAGACCATTTGGACTCAAATAGTCTTAAGACCGTTTGGTCCAAACCCTCTCAAAACTAAATGGACCAAAAATGTGTTTCAACACTTAATCATTTCAAGGTTTCAATCCATGCACGGCCTTTCAATTGAATACTTGATTCATTCATCAATTGAACCATAGAATAATCCCTCAATTAGACCATCAATCAGGGTTTTGATCCCAATTAAACTAAGTTTTATAATCAAGAAACCATCAACTAGGGTTTTGAAATCGAGGAACCTTCAATGGTTACCATTGTGAAACTAATTCAATCGAAATCATTAAATTATCATCAACTTATGATATGACCTGACCTCAAACGGTCTTGAGGTTGTTTAGGGGACCTCTAAATGGTCTTGAGGTTGTTTGGATGACCTTCAAATGGTCTTGAGACCGTTTGCCCAACTTGTCATTGAAATATGTGAAAATCAATTAGGGTTTGCATCATTGGATTGATCAGCAAATTAGATATTGATTGTATTTCAATTTGGTATCTTTGGGTCTTCAATTACTCAACCATACTCAACCCCATACCTACAAACGGTCTTGGTTGACCTCCAAATGGCCTTGAGACCGTTTGGGTGATCTCCAAATGGTTTGAGACCATTTGGGTTAATCTATCCAAAGTTCTAAAACAATCAATTGCAAAATCAACACTTAACCCGATTAGGGTTTGCTACTTGATGATTGTCTATGTATTGAATTAATCAATTGGATCCATTAGATCATCATCCAACATATATTAGGGTTCTGATCTCAAATGGTCAACCCATCCAAACGGTCAACTCCTCTAAACGGTTTGGAGGACCAAAACTCCAAACGGTTTGGCAGTTTGGTGAAACCGATTGGACCATATTGTTGAAATCATTTACAAGGGATATTTGAGGAGGTGTGTGCTTATGATTATGTCATCATAATCAAGCTCTAAACCCACAAAACTTTCTATGATTTTCATGGTGATTGCATCAATCAACCAAATTAAATTCCGATAATGAAGAAAGGATCATCAATTGATAAGGAATTGAATGCAATAGCAATATTAAGGGTTCAAGTTATAAAACTCACCTCCAATTGAGATCCAAAGCTTCAATCTCACGTCAAAAATTGTGTATAAAAATCCTTTCACTATCCCAAGGCTCATCCACAAGCTTTGAGTGAAAAGGAATGGTTAGAAATGAAAAGGGGATCGAAATAAGAAGAAATCATGCATTGATTTGTGATTTCCACCATGGATTCAAGGTGAAAGAGAGTCAAGAATCTTACCAACAGGTTGGGGCTCGTTCTCCTCTTGCTCCCAAGCTCCCAAGGTCGTTTTGCAAGCAAAGTGTGGAAGTGAATTCGAAATTCCCCCTTTACTCTATGGATGAATGAGCTTATATGCAATTTTTATTAAACATTCAATTAGGAGAGAGAAAGTAGGAATTATCTTCCCCAAATCCTTGCAACTTTCCCCCTTATCTTCCTTAGGGACGAGTCTATCCTCTTTTCCTATTATTACTCTCAATTATCCATGATTTAAAGAAAAGCAAATTAAGCACCTTAAATCATTTTATAATAATATCCATAAGTGAGTGGATATTTCTTTTTCTTATAATAGTGTGAGTGAGTTATCCACTTCCTTTGGATATTTTCGTGCCTTTGAAAGGCACAAGATCGTCCAACCCTTTTGCAAATTCATCCTTCAACTTTTGGTTGAAGGGCTCTTTAATTATTAAATTGAATTAGGGTTTCAATTATGCATAAATCTTGATTATTTTAATATCAAGATTCTCTCTCCTCCAAATTAATTCAAATGAGGTGCCACTCTCATTTTATTTGCTCTATATGATGCCAAGAAATATTAGGGACTATTTTGAAGTGTTAATTTGCATATTGAACCATAGGTTTTAGGTAAATTGCACTTTACCCCAAAACTAGGTTTTAATGCACAAACATTGCTTTATCAGCTCTTTCTTGGTACTCAGGCTTTATCAAGCCATACCACTGCATCATTTCCATTCTCATGATTATTCAACATATGAGGAATATTTAATCATGTAACATTTGCAAGTTAACCCCTCAACTTGGGTAATTTGCACTTTAGTCCAAAATAAGCAAACATTGCTTCAACATTATTCAAACATGACCAAAATTGAAATATAAGTTCCTTTTGAGGCTTAATTACTTTTCACAAGATAAAATTAAGGATCTAATTAACTTGCTTAAGCAAAACTCCCAGGGTTAAAGCATAACCCAGGTCAGGGATGTTACAAATTATAAACCCTAACAAGGATTTCGTCCCCAAAATCCCAGATAAAGGAAGATAGATATTATTTATTCACCATACTATCTAATCTCCACATAACATTTCATTGTCATGGAGACACCATAAATCTTTGATGAATACCAAGTTATTCCACACAAATTTATCATGGAATAATTCACACGGGACACATACTCCACTGTCCTTTTTATTATTGATTGTGGAGTTGATTCTGTGTCAGGTAACACTTTCCTTATTAATTGTATTAACTATCTCATTAGTTGTACATTTTATCATCATAAGGAGAAGTTACTTATCAATTAAGAATTTATCTTAAAGATATCTTTAATTGTTATGTTTATGCAAAGCATAAACCCCTAACATGTGATGTTCCTACTATTTTACATGATTAATCTGATTTCATGGTTGACCATTTTAGATATTCAACATAAAACATCTGACATTTCTTAGATACCAGAATCTCTTACCTTGGTATCTATCACATGTGTTGAAAACACATCACATATTCATCTTTCTTTCTTCTTGGGACATTACTTGTTACATGTATCTTCACCTTGGAACCAAAGTCCAAGATAAACTGATACTTTTCTAAGTATCCACCACATGAACATTTTTATCTTATGCACATAAAGTGTCCTAAGGCACACTTGATTGCCATGTCCCCGAAAGGAAAGAGAACAAGGAATCATATTCCTCTTATTATTTCATGTATTTTCAACTATTCATGAATCATTTACTCTTTGTCTCATCCTAGGTTCCTTGCCCTCAGCATAGGAATCTATAAGGATGACCACATAACATTATTCCTTTCTTTGTTATTATCTAACATATTCATGAGCATCTTGTGATCTCATCACATTTCCCATTTCCACACTATGGGAAAAGATGTTTATTATACTTACAAACTGTATTGGTCAAGGATCATCTTCCCTGTTCCCATTGTTATCTTATGAGGAGTATACTTTTAATTCCTTATACACACATGCTTATCTGAGATTATCTCAGACTTCTCTTTTTTGTGCTTAGGATATGACACATTTATTTCATTCCATATTTCTATTTTCATGATACTCATTAGATTGTCTCAGAATGACTGCTTGATCAGAGCAATAAAAAAGATAACAATATAGGAGTTTCAATACTCACTTTATCATCAATAGTTGTATACCTGGCCAGGGTTTATAAATACTGAGATTAAGTAGTATGCACTTTGTATACTATTATTTTCCTTCCTTTTCATATTATCACAAGTATAAGATTTAACATTCCTAGATTTTATCCAGGCATATCTTCTATACCTCATCTTCTCTCATAGAGGTAAGAACAATGTGAAACATTTATAATGTTACTATGCAAAATGTAAGTCCTCATAGGACTAATCAAGGAAAGTTCAATCATTTACTTTCTCAATCGAACCTAGAAAACCATAAAAAGACATATTAAAATGACATTATTTTGTCTAACATGTCATGATTCATGGATTGTTCATTGCCTCAGGCTGATTCTGCCTCAGAGGTTGATTCATCATAACATTTCTGGCTAAGCAATCTCTCGCCAGATGTCCTACCTGTCTACACTGGTGGCAAGTTCTGAGCTCTAGATGTGGTCTAGAAGGTTCTTTACCCTTTATGGATAGCCATTGCCTTGGTGCACTAGGCCCTGGTTATACCGATGGTACCAAAAACTTCTTCTTTTTGGAACTACTAGGCCTCTGTTCCTGAGTTTGGATAGGCCTTTTCTTAATCATCATCTTATTTTTCTTCTCTGGGCAATACCTTTTGATATGTCCATGTTTCCTGCACTTATAGAAAACCCTATTTTCAGGTTGTATCATATTCCTTCCATCATTATTTATTGCTTCAACCTGCTGGTGTTGAGCAAGAATCCTATTGGAGTTCAAAACTTCATCATTGGGGGCTGGTAGTCTAGGTTGCATTGCGAATGCATGATCTACTATATGCATCATAGCTGTCCTAAATTGCTCAAAAAGAGTAGGGAAAGCTGGGCTCTCTATCATGGCTAGGTTAAACTAGGGATGTGCAGGTATATGTTCTTCTCTACTCTGATCCCCTGCACCCCTTATTGGTGCAACATTGTGGCTTTCTGCAGCAAACTCTTCATGTGACCCAGTCATCTTCAAGTTCTTCTTCTCCTATATGAGTAGAAGACACTATCAGATACACTAGAAGATACTAGAACAGACTCTACTACCTTAGTCCTATGTCTCTGTAGACTCAGCGAACCTAGAGCTCTGATACCACTAAATTGTGGCATCCAACTTACAAAAACAAGATTTACTTAAGCGGAAGTGAATCATTTGCAACAGATTACTAAAAATCACTAAAATTTAAAACTTTTTGCAAAGAGATCCATGCATAGGTAAACTCTTTCATCAAGAACCAAAGTATAAAATTTACATCCTGATTCATAAGTATATAACTTGCACCATCTCTTCTCAAGGATTTACATCATCAGCTACACTTTTAACATTATATACAGACTTTACAAGAACCTCGAGGCACCAAGCCAAAATCTCAGATCGATTCATTAAAAATACTATCTATAAACTCTGAGGACCTGAGAGTACATATATGACATATAAGACTTGTACATATATACAAGACACAACAACCAGACTCTCCACCTGAGATCTCACTGCTGTCCCTGTTGATGTTGTTCTTTCTCTACTGTGGAGATTCTATTTCCTTGTCCACATCTACCTAAAAACATTGGATCCCATGGGAGTGAGACAATTGTAAATTTCCCCAGTAGGAGATATAACTCTCCGCCAAAACATTATTATTGCAGTTTATTAAAATTAAACTGAACAGGAGTTCTTATATATCAACAACAATATTAATCATTGTATGAATAGAGTAAAATAATCTCCTTTCCTAAGGAGAACATTTCATCTATCCATGGTAGAATCATAATTCATTCATCTACTTGTAATGAATATAAAGAGGTATGATTAACATCTATCAACTAGAGATGCATAAAAGAAATGTAACATCAGCCAATAAATTTCCGTATTCAATCCTTAAGCAAACATGCTAAATAGATGATTACATTTTACAATCACACTTATGCCCTGAGGAGATGAGGTATACCGCTCATACTCAAACCGACCACTGCGAAGTCAAAATCGGTACCATACAAGGTCAATGGAAGAGCCGACTTCTAAGACCTCCCACATCTCAGTCAGTGTAAGACCACAAGCAGGACTAGGTCAACTGCTCAATATAGCTTTCCAGGGTATAATGGCAACTTCGCTATAGAGTTATAGTCGCGTGCTACACTCTCTTTGCGATCGAGAGATTTCATGTTTACCTCCATCGATCTGGCATTAATATCATTGGGAGATGTGTACTGCATCTATCCCAATCATCGGGAGATTTGTGATACATCCATCCCGACACATATAATGAAGGATTGAGAGGTTTAATGTTTACCTTCCATCAATTCCCTCATTAGGACGTAAGGATATATTCGCCCATTACCCCCACATATTCAAAATATATGTTCCGGGTTTTGCCGCGGAGCACTTGTTTCACCATCACCAAATTACTGACGATGATGGATCTATGGTCAGGGCTCTACATGATATGATTTCACTTGATTAATTAAGTACATTAGCATATTCTTTTAGCATCAGTTAAGTTCTCAAACATAACTTATTCATACAAATGCTACAAAGAAACATGTACTATCTTCATCAATCACTTCTCTGTCTATATAAGACATTGGGATCTCAGTCCCTCATTTCATTTCTTGAAAGTTCACATTTCTCAACAACATCATTACCATACTTATCAAATCTGGGTATTCATACACTGAGTTCATCACTAATCACTGTTACCACTTGTTAGGTAATTATTACCTCTAGGTCCTCAGACCGAGGTATACATGATACTTGTTACACAAGAATCTCACATGGCTCACAAGGCCCATTAAGTATCTTGTCACCTTTCACTAGGAAACAACTTACTCATATGACTCATGAAGTCCATGCACATTTTGTTACTTTTACTAAGCAACAACAACATTAAGGCACACAAGGCCAATCAACATTTTCATTATATAATTGTCATAGCTCAAATCTGGCTATGTTTGTCATCTCATGATATCTGCATGGTTAATAGACATGATAACAGTCATAAAAGTCACTTATCACATCATGTGATACACTAGTAACACCACCATTCCTTTTTCAGGATTAGGGTTTACTATCAAATAGGATTTTCCATTCCATTACCCAATTTAGGTTAGGATTTCCCATTTCACATTAATTAGGATTTCATGTTTATATTATCTATCCAACCCTAAGATATTTATCCACTCCTCTAGGAGCATCTATTGATATCATAAGTATTTACTCATGCTTATTACTCTCATCATATATCATTTAAGGATTATCAATACAAGGTATAAGTTCATCTCTCATCTTTACCATGGTATGATTACATCATACTCATTAGTTTGTCTTAACCCCTTTCACAAGATATATTATCTTATACTTATCAAGGTATACCAAACTCATTATAATCTTATTGTAACAACAACATAACACACACTTCATGTGTTTCTTATCCAAGTATGTTGGGTTGAGATGCATCAAGGTATATCAACCCTGAAATGCTAAATGTGATATCTATCATGTCTTAATGTATCACTTTTCTCATCACTTCCAACTTACTTAAGATAATCAACTGATCTTGTATTAAGGTATTTTCCTCTTAATACTTTATCCACTAACCTATCACTTTTATCATGCAGTGCATAGGTTACACATTAGAATTGTTCAAATATCTTTAATGATATGAACTTATCCAATGGTTAGGTATTATTGATATAGAATAAATCGTTATCAACCACTTTAGGTATTTCAACTCTTAGGATGTTATCCACATCATAATTTAATGTTACATACATCATTCCTAAGAGTTTCATGTCCTCATCTTTGTAAGGTGTATAAGGTTGTTACACATGTATGGAATTAGGCATATAATGATCTAGGCATTATCCTATCCCCTATACCCTTACTCATTAGGGTATCAATATTACCATTCAAATGGTTTATCAATTTTACCCATCATGGGTGTAACATTCTCATCTTACTTGATTATATTAGCCACACCCTTCTTTAGTGTATTGACCAATATACCATCACTAGGGTTTCATATATCAATACATGGCATCACCCTATATTTGAGTCTCACATCACATCATTCTTCAGGGTTCCACATAATATTATTCTCATTTAGGGTTTCACATTCAATAACCCACATTTAGGGTTTACTATTCATACCAATTATGGTTTTGAATTACATTACCCTGAATTAGGGTTTCACACATCATTACCATTAATTAGGGTTACTTCCTTACCATAGATTAGGATTATACCTAGCATTGCCCTAATTAGGGTTAAGGTTCATCAATCTTCTTGATTAGGGTTTCATGATCTCTTTATCATGGATCATTCCCTAGAATTCATAGTTTATCCATATTGAAGGTATTGAGGCTTATCGATTACATGATTATTCTACATGTATGGATTCCTATCTCTCTTATCCTCTCTAGGATATTGACTATGTCAAACTTGGTTAGATTAGGTCAACCAACCCTTCAATTAAGTACATTCAATTAGGGTTGACATAGTATATTGAAGTATTGCTTATCTAAGCTTCAAGGATTAACTCATATAATATTACCAATCACTTGGTACCCTAAAGGTACAACCCTAGTAATTTTATTTAAGATAATTTACTAACAAATATAGGGTCAATTTATCCTTCATCTCATTAAGTTATCAATTGATTTGATCACTCTAAATCACCAAACGATCTTGACCCCTTTTGATTTAAATAGTTTGAAACTGCTTGGGCAAGTTGCCCTAGAAATCGAATGGGATTGGGTATCCAAACGGTTTGGGATCATTTGGTCCCAAAAGGTCTTGAGGCCATTTGGACCCAAACGGTCTTGAGACTATTTGGACTCAAACGGTCTTAAGACTATTTGGTCCAAACCCTCTCAAAACTAAATGGACGAAAAAGATGTTTCAACACTTAATTATTTCAAGGTTTCAATCCATGCACTACCTTTCAATTGAATACTTGATTCATTCATCAATTTAACCATAGAATCACCCCTCAATTAGACAATCAATCAGGGTTTTGAACCCAATTAAACTAAGGTTTATAATCAAGAAACCATCAACTAGGGTTTTGAAATTGAGGAACCTTCAATGGTTACCATTGTGAAACTAATTCAATCAAAATCAGTAAATTATCATCAACTTATGCTATGACCTAACCTCAAACGGTCTTGAGGTCATTTAGGGGACCTCTAAATGGTATTGAGGTCGTTTGGATGACCTCTAAATGGTCTTGAGACCGTTTGCCCAACTTGTCATTGAAATATGTGAAAATCAATTAGGGTTTGCATCATTGGATTGATCATCAAATTAGATATTGATTGTATTTCAATTTGGTATATTTGGGTCTTCAATTACTCAACCATACTCAACTCCAAACCTACGAATAGTCTTGGTTGACCTCCAAACAGTCTTGAGACCGTTTGGGTGATCTCCAAACAGTTTGAGACCGTTTGGGTTAATCAACCCAAAGTTCTAAAACAATCAATTGCAAAATCAGCAGTTAACCTGATTAGGGTTTGCTACTTGACGATTGTCTATGTATTGAATTAATCAATTGGATCCATTAGATCATAATCCAACATATATTAGGGTTCTGACCTCAAACGGTCAACCCATCCAAATGGTCAACTCCTCTAAATGGTTTGGAGGACCAAAACTCCAAACGGTTTGGTGAAATCGATTGGACCCTGTTATTTAAACCGTTTACAAGGGATATTTGAGGAGGTGTGTGCTTATGATGATGTCATCATCATCAAGCTCTAAACCCATGAAACTTTCTATGATTTTCATGGTGATTGCATCAATCAACCAAATTAAATTCCGAGAATGAAGAAAGGATCAACAATTGATAAGGAATTGAATGCAATAGCAATATTAAGGGTTCAAGTTATAAAACCCACCTCCAATTGATCTCCAAAGCTTCACGCTCACATCAACAATGGTGGATACAAATCCTTTTGCTATCCCAAGGCTCATCCTCAAGCTTTGAGTGAAAAGGAATGGTTAGAAATGAAAAGGGGATCGAAATAAGAAAACATCATGCATTGATTTGTGATTTCCACCATGGATTCAAGGTGAAAGAGAGTCAAGAAGCTTACCAACAGGTTGGGGATCGTTATCCTCTTGCTCCCAAGCTCCCAAGGTCGTTTTGCAAGAAAAGGGTGGAAGTGAATTCGAAATTCCCCCTTTACTCTATGGATAAATGAGCTTATATGCAATTTTTATTAAACATTCAATTAGAAGATAGAAAGTAGGAATTATCTCCCCCAAATCCTTTCCACTTTCCCCCTTCTCTTACTTAGGGACGAGGATATCCTATTTGCCTCTTATTCCTCTCAATTATTCATGAATTAAAGAAAAGCAAATTAAGCACCTTAAATCATTTTATAATAATATCCATAAGTGAGTGGATATTTCTTTTTCTTATAATACTGTGAGTGAGTTATCCACTTCCTTTGGATATTTTCGTGCCTTTTCAAGGCACAATATCGTCCAACCCTTTTGCAAATTCATCCTTCAACTTTTGGTTGAAGGACTCTTTAATTATTAAATTGAATTAGGGTTTCAATTATGCATAAATCTTGATTATTTTAATATCAAGATTCTCTCTCCTCCAAATTAATTCAAATGAGGTGCCCCTCTCATTTTATTTGCTCTATATTATTACAAGAAACATTAGGGACTATTTTGAAGTGGTAATTTGCATATTTAACCCTATGTTTTAGGTAAATTGCACTTTACCCCAAAACTAGGTTTTAATGCACAAACATTGCTTTATCAGCTCTTTCTTGGTACTCAGGCTTTCTCAAGCCATACCACTGCATCATTTCCATTCTCATGATTCTTCAACATATGAGGAATATTTAATAATGTAACATTTGCAATTTAACCCCTCAACTTGGGTAATTTTCACTTTAGTCCAAAATAAGCAAACATTGCTTCAACATTATTCAAACATGACCAAAATTGAAATATAAGTTCCTCTTGAGCCTTAATTACTTTTCACAAGATAAAATTAAGGATCTAATTAAATTGCTTAATAAAAACTCCCAGGGTTAAAGCATAACCCAGGTCAGGGATGTTATAGTTTATCTCACATCGACCTGGCATTAACATTATCTGGAGATTCATGTTACATCCATCCCGATATCAGGAGATTAGTGATACATCCATCCCAGCATATATATTTAATGTTTATCTCACATCAATTCCTCCATTACGGCGTAAGGATATTCGCGCCCATAACCCCCACATACTCAACAGTATGCCCTCCAGGAGTTCCCGTAGGAAAACCTGTTTCACCATCACCAAAGCTTTATGAAACATTGGGATCTCAATCCCTTGTCACATCAGGGGCATTCTCATCCCTTAAAATATCATCATTATGCTTATGGAATATGGGTATTCAAACCCTCAGTTCATTAAAGAACACTTGTTACCACTTATCATGTAACTAATACCTTCAGGTCATCTGACTAAGGCAAACATGATACTTGCAATACAGGCATTTCACATGGCTCTTAAAGCCCAATAATCTTTTGTTACCTCTTATTAGGCAACAAAGCATATTATGGCTCACAAGGCCCATAAAACAATTTCAATAATAAAACATCATAGCTCATACATGGCTATGTCCAATATCTCATGATACCTGCATGATTAGTGCACATGATAATAGTTATATCAATTACATATCTGCAATATGCATTGTAAAAGTAGCATCACTATTCCCTCATTAGGGTTAAGATTTCCAAATTTCATATCAATTAAGGATACTCATTCCATTACCCAAAATTATGGTTATGGTTTATCATCATATTACCCAACATTAGGATTTTATGCACTATAATCCAAAAATTAGAATTTCACATATATTCACCCTATATTAGGGTAGGATTTCATATAGCATTACATAACATTACACCTGGATTGAGTTTCACATCATATATCTGTGTTAGGGTTTCACATGACATCACCCTTGATTAGGGTTTCATATGACATCACCCTTGATTAGGTTTTCACATGACATCACCCTTGATTAGGGTTTCACATGACATTACCCTTAATTAGGGTTTCACATGACATTACCCTTAATTAGGGTTTTCACATGACATTACCCTTAATTAGGGTTTCACTTGACATCACCCTTGATTAGGGCTTTACATGTCATCACCCTTAATTAGGGTTTCACATGACATTACCCTTAATTAGGGTTTCACTTGACATCACCCTTGATTAGGGTTTTACACATCATCACCCTTAATTAGGGTTTCACATGAAGCATCCTCCTAAATTAGGGTTTTTCTTTATATTGCCCTGAATTGGGATTTCTTATATCATCACCCTAGATTAGGGTTACACCATTACCCTAATTAGGGTTTCATGTAGCATTGTCCCAATTTAGTGTTAGGACTCATCAACCTTTTGAATTAGGGTCTCATGATCTCTTTATCAAGAATCATACCCTAATTACATATTTTATTCATGTTGAGAGTGTTGAGGTTTAACCATTACATGATTATTATACATGTATGGATTTCTCTCTCTCTCATCCTCTCTAGGATATTAATCACTTCAAATTGATTAAATTAAGTTAACTTGAAAGAAGGGTTAGCATAGTGTATTGAGTTACTTTCTTTACAAGCATCAAAGATTAACCACTCAAAAGGTACTGATCACTTAAGTACCTTGAAGGTACAACCATTACGATTACCTTTCATAAACATCATTAACAATCATAGGGTCAATTAATCTTTCATAGATTTGGAATTATTAGATCTCCAAATAGTTTTGTTGGTTTTGAACCTTCAAATGGTTTTTACCTCCTTGACCTTCAAACGGTCTTGAGGTGCTTGACCTCCAATCGGTCTTGCCCTAACTCCTTCAATCAGTTTTGAAACTATTTGCTCAATCATCATTGAAACCAAATGAACATCAAACAGTTTGAGACCATTTGCCCTCCAAACAGTCTGAGGATCATTTGATCCCAAACGGTCTCAAGACCATTTGGTCCAAACATCTTGAAACCGATTGGATCAACTAGGGTTTTCCTCCAACCAATCGGTTGATTTTATGGTTTGCTTTATTGAATCGACCATCAATGAACCATTGAGAGTACATCCAATTACAACCCTTGGATCTCCAACCATCCATCACAACCCTTGAACTCCAAACGGTCTTGAGACTGTTTGGTCTCAAACAGTCTTGAGGTCGTTTGCTTCCAAATGGTCTTGAGACCATTTGGACTATCAACCATGAAATTGATCCAATTCAATTAGGAATCCTTCAATCAATCGATTAGGTTTTGCAATCCATGGATCATCCATTATGGAATCCACTTATAATTAAATCAATTTGAGCCATTGGATCTCCATCTTTCATATCAGCAAATAACCTCAAACGGTTTTGAAGTTCAATTTATCCATTCGATCTTGAGATTCATTACCCATTCGGTTTTGAACTCAATTACCCATTCGATCTTGTAGTTAATTACCCATTAGGTCTTGAACTTAATTACCCATATGGTTTTGAAGTAAATTACCCATTTGGTCTTGGGTTCAACTACCCATTTGGTCTTTGGTTCAACTACCCATTCAGTCTTGAACTCAATTGCCCATTCGGTCTTGAAACTGAATCAATTGAATCAGTTTTGAAACTGAATGAACTCAATTGGTTTTGAAAACCGATTGTCCCTTCCTTTATTGAGGTTTGTGATTAAGATGACATCAGCATCTTCAAGCTTCAAACCTTCAAAATCAGTTGTGATTCTTATGGTGGTTTCAACAACTAATCAAAGGAAATCGAGAAAGATGAAAGGTTCAACACATAATGAATAAATTGCAAGCAATAATGACATTTAAGGGTTCAAGTTATATAACCCGCCTTCAAGGTTCAAACCAAACTTCAAGCTTCATGCCTCCAATGGTGAATGAAGCTTTCTCAACCTCCCAAGGGTCGTCCTCAAGTCTTTGAGTGAAAAGAATGACCAAGGTTGAAGATTGAATGGAGAAAAGAAGAAATTAAGCATTGAATTTCGATTTCCACCATGAAATCAAGGTTTAAGATGACTATGGAGCTTACCTACAGGTTGGGGCACGTCCTCCTGTTGCTCAAAAGCTCCTTTGTGCACGGACAAAGCAAGGAAAGAAATAAGGGTCGAAAAAGCCTTTCATTTGAGTTGGAAATGAGATGTTTATAAGGGAATTCAATGAGAGAGAAAGTGATATAAAAATCCTTTAGCTCCCAAAATTGGTACCACATACTCCTCTCCATCCCTTGCATACGTATCCATCTCCCCAAACTTGTAATTCCTATTCATTATCCATGAATTAAAAGAAAGCAAATTAAGCACCTTAACCATTATAATAATAATATCCAAAATTGAGTGGATATTACTTTTTAGTTAACTAATGTGAGTGGGCTCTCCACTCACTTTAGATATTTTGTGGCCTTTTCAAGTCACAAGTAAGATCACACTTATGCAAATTCAACCATCTCATTTGTGGTTGAAGGGCACTTCCATTAATATATTTATTTTTGCATTAAATTGAATTAGGGTTTCAATTATGCTTAAATCTTGATTATTTTAATATCAAGATTCTCTCTCCTCCAAAGTGATTCAAATGAGATTCCCCTCTCATTTTATTTTGTCTTTATGATGCCAATAAACATGAGGGACTCTCTAGAGATGGTATTTTTCATATTGAACCCTAGGTTTTGGGTAATTTACACATTACACCAAAATGAGGTTTTAATGCACAAACATTGTTTAACAAGCTCTGTCTTGGTACTCAGGCTTGTGGTAGCCATACCTCTGCATAATTTTCATTCTTATGATGTGTCAACACTTGAGGAAAATTTATCATGTAACATTTGCAAGTTAACCCCTCAACTTGAGTAATTTGCACTTTAGTCCAAAACAGACAAAACATTGTTTTCAACATCATTCAAAAAGGACTAAAATTGAAACATAAGTTCCTCATGAGCCTTAATTACTTTTCCAAAGGTAAGATCAAGCATATAATTAACTTTATTATAAAAAACATCTAGGGTTAAAGCATAACCCAAGTCAGGGATGTTACAATTCGTATGAGAGATGATTCAAACTACCATTCCATGGTATCCATGTATAACTCTCAAGGTAAGTATGTCTGATACATTGTTCTCTAACATGTACCTGTGTGCTTGACATGATATCATATATCATGATTAATGAGACTCTA
Organism: Alisma plantago-aquatica; assembly: GCA_963693085.1. Lineage (NCBI taxonomy): Eukaryota > Viridiplantae > Streptophyta > Magnoliopsida > Alismatales > Alismataceae > Alisma > Alisma plantago-aquatica. Next base: position 579,464,194 of record OY856413.1, read on the forward strand.
TCATCAATCAACACACACTCATGTATTACATATTACTGTCATCTATTTTGCTTCCATAGTAATATCTAACTAGGGACATAACAAGAATGTATGTACTCGTACACTTGGAGCAGCAAAAAAAAAGAATGTATGTACTCTTATCATAAATATGATCTCATTGTTTAGTTCATCAAAGACATATGTCATTGAGTAACATCGTTCTTTAGGAATCTACTATGTAAGTGTCATCATCTCATGAATGAGACAAAATAACAGACAGAATTACCTTCATAATAATCAAATTAGGTACATATGCCATATTCAAATCATCATATGATTGGCTCTCTGGGCATACATACCAGCATTATCAACATGCCAAGAAACTCAGATAGTAGTTTAGCCAAGTTACTCAAGTGATAACACTTGATAAACTGGCTATATGATTCAAGTAATGATTGTAGAATCATATCCATGGCCAATTATTGACCTAAAGGAAATCTCAGTCTCTCTATATGTTCTACATGCCCAATCATATTGAGCACCTGGGGATCTACTGGATCTCCTCTATGTCAGTTTGCACTCAAACATCACCTTAGAGACATTATACCTTTCTTTCTTTTCATGTTGTTTATTTAACTCATAGTTCATACAACCCAAGATAAGGTTTTTGATGTATATGGCATCATTGGCATGCTTCAACTAAGCATCCATTTTAGCCTTAGATGTATATGGAGCGGGTTCCACTGGTGTTGGTGTTTTATGGACATGGAGAACGCTTCTCAAACTCCTTTGTAATGGGATTTTATCCTTTTTAGATTGTCCTTCTCAAGGATCGATCACAATGATTGTGTGGTTTCAATTTATATCTACAAGAGTAACATTTGCACTTTGTCAAAACATTTTTGATTTGATTTGATAATATTGACAATATTAGTTAGGACTTTAATTAATTGTCACTCCTACTATTTTATTCAAATTGATAGCCCTCACTATAAATTTGGAAGATTGCATCGTACAATCTTCTAGTGAGCCAAGATCATATTTCATCAAATCATAAGTCAGCTTTGGATGATCACCTACAACTTGACTATTTAGATAGGCAACTTTTGCCAATTGCATCTTATGCAACTATGGGATAGATGGTGTGCACAAATTCTTATCACAATCCATCTCCATGCTTTGAGGTTCTTAATATCATTAAGGTCACCTAGTTAAGCTTGACCCAAAAGCCAACAACATAGAATATGTACCCTACTTTGGCAGATTTACATATCTACCATCACACTTCCACAAGATAGACTGGCATAACCTACACTTAGTTGATCAAGCTTTTCATATGTGCTTCTTACAGAAAGCATCTTAGGCTTACTATCTATTGATGGATTTATACTTATAAATACATATACATATCCAATCACCACATACTTATAGTATGCATCATATGCATGCTATATCCATAAACAAAATATGGAATTATAAAACACAAGAGATGATTATGGTGATACTATTGTAATTCTTTGGATCGACAAGGAATTACTACCACCTAAGGTCTAAATCATATGTAGCAACCAGTTGTTGATGAAGATCTATGCTTAAATCAATATGGATTGATCGATTCAACTCTTGAAATGATCAATTCACCTCTTGTTCAGTCAGTTGATTTCTCATAATAGTCCTCTAGTATCCCGTCCAAGTGACTTTTGGACACCTCTAGTTGATCGATTGGGCCACTAGTCGATCGGTTTGGCTCCTCCTATCATTAGGCCTCCTCACTCCTCCAGCCAATCAGTTCGTCTTATGAGATGGGCAGTTCGTCTGGTATAGAACATCTTCTTTACCATAATAAGAATTATAACTAACCTAATACTATTTAACATATTACCTAATAATAGTAAACCTCGAGTTACATTTAAGGGGAACATAGGAAGGAAAGAACTACTTGCCATATTCCCCTTAAATAGTAGATCGTGTCAACAACTATATAATGGGAAGGAGGATTGCAAGGTTTATACCTAATACTGAAGTAAATCCAGTGACTATCTCTTGTAGTAGTGTGCTTATTTCTTCAAGTTGCATCTGGAAAGATGTCAACAGAGGCCTCCTAGTTAATCGCCACAGATGACAGTTGACTGCATCCTCCTAGCAGATGTCAAAGGCCTCCTCACCTCTGTAATAGTCCACACGGACCACTGGGAACTCTTTTCATTCTAGATGAATGGACAAGAAGGAGTTGTCCCTTATAGTCAATGTGCTATTGTTGAATTGCTCTCCCAATATCTTTCCCTTGTTGTTCCTCCCTTTTATGGGTAGAACTTTCTCAAGTTCTCACATTACCACAACTGTGAGAAGATAACAATTGTCAGAGCTTACTATTATGTCTTTTAAAAGCCTCGAATACCCCTCTATTTGGAGAATCAACGTCAGAAGTTCTAGTCTGACAAGGAGCCCAAGGGATGGAATTTCATGAATTTTCTAAAACATGTGAATGATGAACCAGTCGGTTCACATGTGAGCTGACTGGTTCAACCCTTGAACTAGTTGTTTCACTATGATTCCTATTCACAACTATATTGGCAATTAATATTTGATTAATGCACACCATGATATCATCATAAATCATTTATCCAATTGAATTGATCAACCAAAATGTTGATTCACTACCCAAACTTTTTAGTTCACATATCTAAGTTGATCATTTCACTTGTTGAACAAGTCGTTTTAGAGTTCTGATTGCCAATGTTGGTTCAAATTGAACTGACACTTGAATCGATCAGTTCAACACTTGAAGTGGTTGGTTCCAGTCAGTCAATTTTGAACCTCAGTTGTTTAATTGAATACCTAAACACTTTTAGTAATCAAGTTAAACATCATTCATGAATAAACTCCTATTCTAAGTGCATATTATGTGTGTGACACTATAGGTCCCAAACTACGTTGGCAGTAAATGCCCATAACTAACTTATGACACCACAAGCAATGGGAGGTATCTAGCAACACATAATTGCTACCCAAGTCATTCGAAAAGTTGGAGAAAAATATCAACCTATAATCTGTCATCAGTGTTACCATGATCAAATAGTTCCTTTGTCTCTGATATCCTGATGGAGCTCGAGGCATGGAATTGTCATTTCCCAACATTCAATATATGTTCCTTGAACTAGAGCAAACTATCTAAGATATATGTAAGCCCAATATCACATATTGACTCACCTAAGCATGGACATACATTTCTTAGTGTCTTTGATCAAGTGGCCATGATATCATATGATTGTAGGAGGGACAAATACCACCTACATCACTCACCGTCATCCCCATATGTCACAAAACATCTGAGTACCACCTTTGTGGCAACTCTTATGCAAGGTTACTATTGATGATATCAAAGTACATCGAACAACATCTGATGGGTGTAGTGACTTCAGGTCTAAGAATCACAATCACCATCATCACTGTGAGAGATGATTATGACTACCAATCATGGTTTCCATGTAACACTCTCAAGGTGGGTCTGTCGGATACATTGTTCTCAAGAAGTATCTATGTGTTTGGTTCTATATCACGTGTCATGACTTAATGAGATTTTTTCATCAACCAACACACATTATATTCTTGTGCCTTATTCTTGTCTATCAACCTTCCACAATAACATCTAACTAGGTACATAACAAGAATGTATATACTCTTAACATCTATATGATCTCATTGTTTAGGTCCTCAACCTGAAGACATACATCATCGAATAACATCATTCTTCAGACATTTATTGTGTAACATCATTATCTCATAACCGAATAAAACATAATAAATTGGAAGATTGCCCATATTATTAATCAAATTGTTTACAAGATATGTCATTACAATCATCATATGATTGGCTCTATGGGCATACATACCAACAATACTCAGTCTAACCATCAAAAGGCATACCCAGTTCAACCGTCAGAAGGAACAACTAGTCTAACCATCAGAAGTCATACCCAATCCAACTATCATAAGGCATAGCCAGTCTAACCATTTGAAGGCATACCCAATCCAACCATTAGAATGCATACCAAGTCTAACCATCAAAAGGCATACCCAATAAAATCGTTGGAAGGCATACCCAATTTATCTATCAGAAGGCATACATGTCCAACCATTGGAAGGCATGCCCAGTCTAACCCTCAGAAGGCACACCCAGTCTAACCATCAAAAGGCACATCCATCATATCCACACAAACCTAACATCAAGGGTTGGTATATTTGTGTAACAAGGTTTAAAAGAATACAAATAAAATGAAACTTATTCAGGTTATAAAGAATACCATGAGGCAAAATATACACCTATTAAAATTTTAGTAGATCCCTAGAAAAGGTAAATTGCATATAGATCCACACAAGTACATAAATTTGTAAACCTTGAGCAAACAAAGTCCAATTTAGACCAAATGAAACGTAGCTTTGTCAAACGATCTCAAAACATAAACTAATGTTTAATTAAGAAACTAAGCACCCAGATTAAATTAAACAAGTACGCTCAAGCATTAAACCAGGTCAAGGGTCTTATGGTTCCACTTTGTTCTACTAGATTCACATATTCCCAAGAGTAGGTTGAATGCATGGATTAACTCCATGACCACAAATAGTATAAAGAATATTAGTTTCCTGACAAGAATATCAAGCATTATTCATCCCATATAATCTTTAAGTGTGTCATACATAATAGTTGATTTATTAGTTTCTAGTAGTAAATATGTTAGATCCCTCATTAATCCAATGAGCGTCCTAAGAAAGAATATGTTGAAGGATGTTCATTGTCACTGACATATAATGAGTACTGGACTCCATGAATTAGCCAATTATGGAATATCATCTTTAGAGAATGAGGTGGGTGGGGTAAAGAAGATCCTAATAGTGGTAGCTATATTTTTAGGTTGCACTTCCTTGGCTATGTAGACATCCTATAGAATATTAAATACAATTTCTCTCTATTATAGCATGTTTGAAATTAAATTTGAAATACTTCTTTGTAACTTACATTCTTAGGTGAATTGGATGAGTTGTAAACCTCTGGAATATGTCTTTGTGCATAGTTTGGGCATGGGAGGTACTTCTTTCCAATCGATAGTGGGAATAAAAACTCTCTGCAGATGATTAGATGTTTTATCAGGTGACACTTTTTGAACATCAGTTGGAGCCTCATTATAGATTGTCACTTTTTCTTTGACCTTATGAATTGGGGAGGAAATCCATGTTGTTTCCTCTTTGGCTAAGGTGGTGTCTGGGATGAGGGTAGTATGCATGCTAGAGGTTCAAGGTTCTTGCTTCTTGCATCAATGTGTAGGGTGTTCAATGGATGTGGTTTCTTTGAGACAAACTGGGCATGGTAAAAATGTTTCAAAATCCTTAGAGGGGGGTAAATAGAGTTAAAACTAGGTTTATTTAATTTCAAGAACAAGCAGGCTGAATGCAACTCGCTCAAAAATATATTGCAGTGGAAATAAGTAAGAAATAAAATAAAATAGGCAACCATAAAAAAACAATGATGATAGTGGTTCCAACTTGAAATGCCATAGCTCCACTACCTGATATTTTCCTACTAGGATTTATGAATATACAAATTGTATCACCTTTTCTTTATTGATACAGACTAAAGTTACCATTGTCTTTTATGGATCAATAACGACCTCTGTTTCAACTCAAATATTGTGATTGCCTTCTTTATGGGAATCCAAAAGACCACCCTTCAAGAATATCTCAATTGCTTCCTATCTCCTTGAAACACAACCTTCTCACATGAGTACCTCTGGAGTTGTTTAGATGTAGTGTGCTCTTAAGAACTAAGTCCAAAGCTCCAAAATAAAATAGATAACAATAAGGAAGAAATGAAAAGTACAAGCTCTATAAAAATATTAAAATTTTAAGCTACTAGTGATCAAGTTGTGGAAAACTCCATGTGGTTTAGGCAACACTACATGTGGTTGAGTTGGACACATAAGCAAGAGTGGGATTTGGATACTAATATTGGTGAAGTAACGTGAGAGACCCCTAACCTTACTTAAATGATTATACATGCTTAATTATAATGGGTGCTTTAAACCTTAATTAAACCTTTTGAGGTTTTTTTATATCATGTGACAAGCTTAAATTTCAAGTTTGGTCCAATTTAGACAATGTTTGAGCAACTTATGCAATTTTATGCACATTTTGGACTTTTATGCAATTTACCTAATTGATATGTTTTATTTGAAGTTTGTCACGTGAAAGCTCCTTAGATGTTTTCCTATCATTCTTTATCTTTTTTATCCATGTGTCGCTCAATTGTACCTTGGTTTGGTTGAATTACCCTTCTAGGGTTTAATTATGGTTTACTCCCCCCCATGGATCAGGCACCTTCAAGGATAACATCTGGTGGTTCCACTGGTTTGATAAACAAAAGGTGGTCACCAACTAGTGGAATAGTAGGTGTTCATTCTAGATGGGTCCTAGTTAGATGGTTTTTTTCTGGTTTGGTTCACTTGAACCGATGGTACACTTACAAGGATGATCAATCGTTGGTTCAACCACCTATTGACCTAAACATGAACAAACGATGGTCACCACCCCTCAATAGCTGGTGGTGGAGCTGGGAGGTCATCAGAGAGTGGTCTAGAAGACTGAAACAACTAGTGGAGCTACTGCTTGCATGTCCATGGAAGCTTTAGGCCATCGACACTTGGAGAGCTGCTTAGACACCTCATGCTTCTTCTCTTCCTTATCCTCAAGCTTTATATACCTATGCTTAAGTTCCCAAAAGAAAATTTTGCTCTCGATAACTTATCTCATGCTTATAACTTCTTCTTTTCTCTATTTTCTGGTGGAGGATTTGCCCAAGGTTGAAGAAGGTGAACGACCTTCTTGTTGGAGCAAGTAAAGCTTAGATCTACCCATTTCTAGGGTTTGCAAAGCTACCTTAAGGTGTTTTTGACCAAAACTATTAAGTTTTTCCTTCACCTTTCTCATTTTTTTTTATCTAAGGGCTCTATGGGGGGTGAATATATCTACAAAATTTCTCACCAAATATATTAGACTTTCAAATTATATCAATTAGGAGCAATAGCTTAATGGCAACTTGAAGTCCTAACTAACAAGCATAGCAAGGATGAGAGAGATTGATAGCAAGCACTTGACAAAGGGATGTAGAGTAGTTCCACACTTCAAAGTAGAAGTGAGTCAGTCCACTACCTAGGGAGGTCAACGTCTAGGACTTTACAAGTGCTTTTCTCTTTTAATTACCATAGAGATTACAACAATAGACCACCAAAGGACTTACCCATCCAAACATAAGGATATCTACCTTACCAAGGACTTACCCACTTTGCCAAGGGTCTTCAGCCTTCTACAAGGTCTTAACCACTCTAGCACAAGTCTTCTGCCTTCAAGGACTTTTCTACTCTTCTTAGATCTTCAGCCTTTGCCTTCACCTTCACTCAGAGAAGCTTCCACCAAGGACTTACCTACTTGAGCAAGGATTCTTCTATCTTTACTAAGGGCTTACCCACTCTTACTTCAAGTCTTCAACCTTGATCTTCACCAAGGGACTCCTTCCCATGTTCTTCTTCACCTCTCTTATCCAAGAGAGAGAACCTTCATCTTCATGGTTGAAAAGAGAGATAGGGATGTGGTGGAAGTGAGATCCTCACAAGATATACATGTAGGACTAGCTCTTTTACATATTTCCTACTCACTCTAACAAATGTAGCAAGTGATTAATATTATATAGAGAGAGGAGGTTGTAGGAAGCACTCAACTATATAATAGGAACCTCACATAGAGTTTTGCATTGAATGCTCAACCTTAGAATAAAGCCCAAGGGGTCCTATTTATAGCTGGGGATGCCTCTTAGCCTTTGGGAACACTTAAGAATGAAAACTAGCCATTTTGTGGCTTGCAACAGATATATTTTCACTTGTTGCAACTTCACAATGGCTAGAAACACTTTTCTACACATTTTCATATAGTGCAATTGGTCGAGTTTCTATAAAGGTAACTCGACTGATCCCACTAAAAGACAAGACCAATTTAGGCCATCGGTCGAGTTTGTCCTGGGGTAACTCGACCGATTCACTTGAATCAGTTTTGGTCAGTAGAGGGATTGGTCGAGTTATGTGAAGTGTAAACTCGACCAATCAAAAGTCATTTTCAATATCCAATCAGGATCGGTCGAGTTTGCAACTCGACCGATGAACAGCCTGATGTGAATTTTGGAAAATGGATTTTGAGTGCTTAAACATTCAATCTAAGTGCTTGTGATTTTTTCTAAGCTTAATTACAAGTAATACAATATATTACAAGTGATTTACATCATGATTCTAATGGATTTACTTCATATTACAAAAATATGCACTTGTATTGACTTTGACTTGTCTTTTCTCCAATTTGATGTGCGCAAGTTAGGGCATTTGGAGTGTGTCTATACCTAATCTAAAATCACTCAAGTAGAGACATTAAACACAAATAAGTGGAATGGTTTAGCCATCATCAAAGCAAGGGTATAGTCAATTTAGACCCTGAGTCAACATTCTCCCCCTTTTTGAAGATGACAAACCATTCCATAAATGTATTGAAAGCATTTAAGTAAAGTCATACTGTTACAACCCCAACTTTTGGGTTCATATGGTTGGAAATACAATTTCCCCAATGAATGTATGATTATGGGAATTGTATGAATTATATGTATTGAATGGATTCTATTTGCAATATTTCCTTTGTGAATGTAATTTCGTGGATCATAATATATTAATGAATCCAATATAATTAAAAGAAAAAGAAGAAATCAAATAATGCATTATTAAGAAGGAAATTTGAGATAATGAAGAAAATATGAGAAATATGTGGAAATATGTGTGTTTGACTCATCATGGATGAGATTTCGAATCCACAAGGTTTCTAATGGTAAAAGGAATCCAAATAAATGATATAAAGGGATAAGAGAGAGAAAATATGTATAAAATATTCCTTATTAAGAGATAACTTGCATATGAAGAAAAGTCTCTTATACTTTTGAATTTGAGTCCCAAACTTGGCAAAAACGTATTTTAAATCATTGTGGACTTTCCCTTAAAATTTGGGATCAAACAGATAAGTTGTTTAGAAGATACGATTTTTGTAATATTTCCTAAAGTGAGGAGGAATAGAAAATATGCATTGAATGTCACGATTGGAAACAAAGGTGTAGCCCCTATTCATTTTCACACAGCCTGAGGGTCATTCGATTAGGAATCAATGGCTCCTATCTCATCTTTTTTTTTTCCTTCGATCAAAAGAGGAAACTAGGAGAACAACAACTCCTTTCTCGATCGACCTTTCTCTCTCTCATCAAATCACAGCTGCCCGTGGGACCTACCCCAAGGTTTTTGGGAGCCAAAGGTGAATCGAAAGATACCATGTTGTCTGTCTTTTTGGCGAGGAAAGGGGTTTTCCCCTTCTTGCTATTGGCTCTGGCTCATGATGAACATCTATATATATATATACTCAGGCCTGTGGTTTTGAGGCCGGGAATCCTCTTACGATGTCGTAGGAAGTCCACACAACTCCAAGGTAGATAATTCCACCCCTCTCGTCATGACAATGGCCACCAAGATTAATAGTTCAACGCCGATGATCCTGACTTCTCTCTCTGCCTCCCAGCTCTCTCTGGCAAAGGCAACTATACCTCTAAGTTTGGGGAGACGCAACAGAGAGGATCGTGCCTCTTCCCCATTTCCAAGAGCCCTGAAGCTGGGGGTCAACGGCAGAGTTGACCAGCCCATGGCCTAATTGCAAACAAGGAGGAGCCAAGGGTTGAAGAAGAGGATGCACAAAATTATACCCTGGTCCTTAGCAATGAAGCTCAAAAGGAGGGGTAAAGTTGTCCTTTAATCCCAATTTCTGACTCAGTCGGGCTGGAGTGAGTCGACGAGATGGTCGTAGGCCATTGGCTGTGTAATACACATGTGGAAAAGGACAAGGATCCCAGATTAGCTGTCGTGTCCCTCTATCATTGGCCCAAAAGGTAACTATCTCGTGAAATTCATAACTAATGATTGGTAACTCTGATTAAGATGAACTGTATATGAAAATTGATCAGGAGAATGCAATAAGTGCAATAAAAATATAATTGATGCCTAAATACTTTTGCAATTTAAAAAGTGTGTAAAGATGTCATCTTTAATGGTTTTATTAATGAAAAATGCTTAGAATTGATGATAATTAGATCTAATAATGTTATTTGGATAATCTAAGCCAATATTAACCTATTATTTAATAAAAGGAAGATTTTGATCTAAAAAGATGATTTGTATGCATAATTGGCTTAATTTAGGGTTCCATGTACATGAATATGCATTAATGGGCCTGGAACCCCTAATTTTAATAATTATGACTTTTAATGGTTTTAGTTGTTCAAATCCATGAATAAAACAGAGATATGATGGTTCTAAGTCAATTTGAGTATGAAAGATCCGTAATGTGGATAGTTTGGGCAATTAGGGTTTTTATGAGTAGAAAAGTTGTTTTAGGGTTTGTTGACCTAAAAATGATAAACTTTAAGAATTTGATCTAAGAAACCCTAATGAATACTAATGAGACTTAGAAACCTTATAAAGGTGTCCCAAGTCAATAAAGAGTTGTTTGAATGTCATGGTAACGACTAGGTGTTATACATGTTTTCAAGATCAATGTTTGCTTGATTGATTGATTGGCTTGCTTGATTGGACATCTTGTTGGATTTGGATATATTACTTCTTTGAGATCTTCAAAATTGGTATGTGGTTACACTTATGGTTAAATCACTTTAGTTTCATGATGATTTTCATGGTTTTATCGGTTGCTTGAAATTAACTGATTGGTGGACATTTATTTCATGCAATTATAAAGTGACTATGACTATCACCATAATTATATGTGCATGACTAGCTCGGATCCTGGTCCTCCTATGTAGATCTGATGATGATGATATAGATGACCTATTACATGGTCGACCCACGAGGTAGGACCATCAGGTCATCATGAGTCGATGTGTTGGTCTACCCTTGGGTAGGACCATACGACTCCACGACCCTATGTATTTATCTACTTATAACGTAGGATCATGCGGGTTATTTGAGATCTACCATATGAGAGGTAGTATCCATGTATACCGCAGGGACAACATAGAGGCTAGGGTATGTAAGGATTGAGTAATGTTCAAAATGTAAACTTTGTTTTGTTAAATCATAATTGCTTGTAATATGTTGTTACAATTAAATGCAAGATTATTGGTTCCCCCACATACTAGTATAATTCATTATATTGACCACCATTTTGTTTGTCGGTGTTTTAGGTATATCAAGAAACAAGTTATTCCTTTAAAGTGAAAATGATGGAATAAAGCTTAATAAAGAATTGGAGGATTGTAGATAGATAGATCTTATTTGGGGTAAAGTCCCTCAGTTCCTATATTTTGCAAGGTATAAGAAAATAATTTTTTTTATTCTATTTAAAGCTTAGTTGTTGTAGAATTTATTAATTGTTGTTGATTATTTACAAAACCACTGATCCTGTTTTAGGATAACGCCTCTGATTTCTTGGTCTTCCATAATTGGGGGTTATCGGGAGGTGGGGTCGTTACACATACCTTTGGAGAAACTTAGGGGTTAGAATTGAATTGAGTTCATACGCTTCCCCGAATTGATGCTAGTGAAGTTCTCATACTCCTCCTCAATTGATGTTATTTCTCCTGCATGGTTAGCTTTCATAACATTTATAGAATACTATGTCTTCTACTCATATATGTTCTACACATATATGTTTTCTCCCCTTTACGTTCTCCTTTACATGGGCATGCTTCTCCTCTTCATGTAAGACATGCCTTCTCCCTATTTTAACAAAAGAAGACATACCTTTCTCCCTCTTTGTCATTTCAAAAAGTGGGGGAATGAAGAAATAAGAAACACCACTTGTTAAGAGAAAGGAATTAACAAAAAGTTATATAATGAGAGTAGAATAGAACAAATAGGGGCTTGTCCAAGCATAGGAAAAAAAAACAAGTTAAAGCATGTACTTGAACAACCCAAAATGCAAGATAAAGTGTTGCAGAATACAATAAATTGCAATTTTGGTCCTCAAGAAGAAGAAATTTGCCCAAAAAGTGTCAGTGCTCATGGAAAATCAACGAGTCTTGCTCGGAAGGTCATTTCTACATAAAAAACACTAGTCTTGTACCAAAAACTGGAATTGGAACAAAATCTACATGAAAACCAAAAAATGCTTCAATTTCTACATACAATGTAGCCCTATGTATCCTACATCACAAAGTTATGCAAGCAACTCAAGATAGTAGATATGCAATTCAAGGAACAAGCTTGAGCATCTATGAGACAAGATACAAACATAGCATATAGTGAAATATCACTTGATGAACAAGGCTAGAACTACATGTATATGAACTACTAGTAGATGATATCACAAATTAGGACTAGTAGTAGGATCTAGATCATAGCAAGATATACATAAGATAAAGAAAGCTATGAGTAGATGTAGAGATATATCTAAACAAAGAGATAAGCAATTTTAGAAGCAAGCAAGGATATAACTCATTAGCAAATATGCATCATTACCAAAAGATGATCACCACTAAGAACCTAAAGGTCGTATCAAAATAATACATACAACTATATAGATGTAGCAAGTTAGAGCACAACGGAAGCGATTTAAGACAAAACTAAAAGATCCAAATAGATCATAATCAAAACTTGCAAAACAACTCAAAGCAAGTAATTGCAAGACATAGATATGCCATTTTAGAGAAATTAGAAAGATAGAGTTGTACGAAAGATAGGTGGTATAGGACATGTCAATATGCAAATATAAAGGTACCAAAGGAGTGCCAAAGAATAAGGTTATTGGTTGAGAAAATCTAGTTGAGAGGGAAATTATCATTCAATAATTCAAATGTATATTCTACGCACAATGTTGTCGGTTGAGTTCTGTGTATTGACAACTTGACCGATGACATATGTTGGCAACACCCATTGGTGCCTATCGATTGAGTTACAAGAAAGAAAAACTCGACTGACAAAGCTACTGTCAAAAAGCACACATATTTCATAAAAACATATTTAGAGGCATGCTAAATATATAAGCCATATACAAACATGTGTAAGCAAATTAGTAATGCAATGTGAAAGCATTAGAAATAGGTTTTGAGCAAGAGTGTGAAGAGAATCACAAAATACCACTTTTGACTCAAAAACCACATGCATAGTGCACACTAACTTCACAAAAACAAGTTAGGATTGGTTATAAGCAAGAAAACCTTTACCTTTGTTCTTACCATTCCTTTTTCCACTTGTTATCACCCTCTACACATCTCACCTTTCTTATTTCATGTGGATTGAGAAGTCAATTTGCAATTCAATAGCTCAAGTCAATCCATTTGCAAGTACCTACAAGAAGAAAGATGAAATGGTCCCCAGTCATGTTTTTGGGTCCAGAGGGGTTAGTTTAGCAACCCAAGTCTTATTGCTCTTGGGTGCTTTCCTAAAAGGACAACAAGTTAAAAAATGGCCAAAATCATTGCAATAGTTGCATGTGCCCATAGTCTTGGAACTAGAGGATCTCCATGGAAGATTGGAGGTCCTTTACCTTTGTAGTTCCTTTGACCACCATCATACCCTAAACCATGTCTACCAATTTGTTTAGTAGTATGGTGTAGGATATCATTAAGATTCTTTTTGCCAACTAAGAAAGTTTGCAAAGAAGATCTCAAACTATGATTATCATGCATAAGAGAAGTAATAGTAGAAGAAAAATGATTGATATTATCTCTAGCATGCAAAAGATCATTTTCTAAGAAAAGAGCTTTAGTTAAATAAGAATATCTATCAATATGAAGAGCAGCTACATTATTCTCTCTACTAGTAGAACTAGAACATGATTCAAGCACATTGATTTTAGCAAGCAAGGATGCATTTTTTATTTCAAGCAAAGCAATCTTAGAATGATAAATGCCATTTTTAGATTCTAATCCTTGCAAAGCAAAATCTTTGTCCTTGTTTTCATATTTAAGAACATCAATATCATGCATGAGAGAATCAACAATTAAGGTATGCTCTTCATTAGAACTAGGCATAAGAGGTTGAGCTTTTAGAAATATAATCTTATCAAGCAAACTATCATTTTCAAGTTTAAGAGAGTCTACTTGGCTAAGACAAGCATTTTTGTCATCAAGCAAGCAAGAATTAGCATTTTCAAGATCATCTAATTCTATATGCATATTATCAAAAATTCTAGCAAGCTTTTTCCTTTTATTTTTAGAAGACTTAAGAGAGGTACGAGTAGCATTAATGATAGTAATTAAAGGTTCTTAAGAGAGGCACAAGTAGCATTAATGACAACAAATAAAGGTTCTTTATATAAAGAGTTTAGATTTACCTCATTTGGGTCTTTTTTTGTAGAAGCCATAAGAGCAAAATGACATTCTCCTTCAATACTAGATCTTGAGCTTGATCCTCCACTTGAATCTTCATTTGAGGTTGAGTTGGAGGAGTCACTTGAGCTTGAGTGCCATTTATCCTTCTTCATATACCTCTCTTCTCTTTCCTTGTGATGATGGGTCTTCTTGCCTTGTACACAATCTATCTTGAAGTGACCCTTCTTTCCACACTTGAGGCACCAGATGAAGGAGGAATTCTTGCCTTTGTAGAATCTACCCTTGGAGTACATGGCATCTTCTTCTACATGAGAGGATGGAGAGGCTTGTCTCAATATAGCTTCAATTTGAGCCTTCATTTTAGCCTTCTTCATTCTATTTAGCTCTTTCTCCTCTTGTCTTTCAACTTCTTCTCTTTTGTCAAGTGTGACTTCATGGGCTTGTATATTTCCAATGAGCTCTTCGATGGGGATATCATCAAGAGACTTTACTTCTTCAATGGAAGTCACCTTGGATTCCTATCTCTTAGGGAGAGTTCTAAGGATCTTAGATTTGATCTCTCCTCTACTCATAGGATGACCTAGAACAAAAATACCATTCACAATGGTGTTGAGCCTTGAGTACATGTTGGCTATCTTCTCCTCCTTTCCCATCTTGAAGTTCTCAAGTAGCCCTTTGAGCATGTAGAATTGTCTTTCCTTCACTTGTTGAGTCCCCTCATAAGTGATGCATAACTTTCTACATACCTCATAGGCTGTCTCATAAGAAAAAATCTGGTTGAACTCAGTGGAGGTCATTGTGGAATAGATGATGTTGATTGCTCTTGCATTCAAGGTGGCTTTCTTCATGGTAGTTTCATCCCATTATTCTATCTTTGTAATAGGTAGCTTGTATGGATGGTCCACCATTTGCCATAGCTCAAGACTTGATCCTTGGATGTAGAATTATAGCATTCTTTTCCAATAGAGAAAGTTACTCCCATCAAAGATTGGAAGGTTGATCAAGTATCTCCCTCCATGGTAGTCACACATCTTCTCCTACTTGTTGAAGTATGCTTGGAGAAGCCTGCTCTGATACCAATTGTTGGATCTAAGGGCTCTAGAGGAAGGGTGAATAGAGACACAAAATTTCTCACCAAACAGATTAGACCTTCAAATTATATCAATTATGAGCAATAGATTAATGATAATTTGACATCCTAACTAACAAGCACATCAAGGATAAGAGATATTGATACCAAGTACTTGACAAAGGGATGTAGAGTGGTTCTGCACTTCAAACTAGAAGTGATTCAGTCTACTACCTAGATAAGTCAACCTGTAGGACTTTGCAAGTACTTTTCTCTATTAATCACCACAGAGATTACAAAAATATACCACCAAAGGACTTACCCATCCAAACACAAGGAGATCTACCTTACCAAGGACTTACCCACTTTTCCAAGAGTCTTCAACCTTCTCCAAGGTCTTACCCACTCTAACACAAGTCTTCCGCCTTCAAGGACTTTTCTTGTAACATCCCTGACCTGAGTTATGCTTAAACCTAGATGTTTTGCTTAATAAAGTTGATTATATGCTTTCTCTTATCTCTTGAAAAGTAATTAAAGCTCAAGAGGAACTTATATTTCAATTTTAATCCTTTTTTAATAATGTGGAAATAATGTTTTACTTATTTTGGACTAAAATACAAATTACCCAAGTTGAGGGGTTAAATTGCAAATTGTGTAAGGAAAATTGTTCTTCATATATTGAAGCATCATAGGAATAAGTATGATGCAGTTGTATGGCTTCTACAAGCCTGAATAACAAGAAAGAGCCTATTGAGTAATGTTTGTGCATTAAAACCTAGTTTTGGTGTAATGTGCAATTTACCCAAAACCTAGGGTTCAATATGCAAAAGGCCACTTCAGGAGGGTCCCTCATGATTCTTGGCATCATGTAGAGAAAATAATTTGAGAGGGGCGCCTCATTTGAAACATTTTGGAAGAGAGAGAATCTTGATATTAAAATAATCAAGATTTAAGCATAATTGGAACTTTACTTCAAATTAATGTAAAAATAAATGTGTTCATCGAAGTGCCTTTCAAACAAAATGGTAATGGTTGAAATTAGATAAGGTTGGACGAACATGTGCCTTGCAAAGGCACAAAGATATCAAAGTTAGTGGAGAACCCACTCACATTAGTTAAATCAAAAGTAATATCCACTAAAAATGGGATATTAATATTATATGATTTAAGGTGCTTAATTTGCTTTTCCTTAAATTTTGGATAATGAAGAGGAATTACAAAGAGGGGAAGATGGATTTGCATGCAAGGAATTGATGGGGGAGAGGTGGCACCAATTTTGGAATTAAAAGGATTTTATAAAATATTTTCTCTCTCATTGAATTTCTTATAAAAACACCATTTACAACTCAATTGAGAGGATTTTTCAAAACCACTTCCACTCTTTGCTTGCAAAACGACCAAGGGAGCTTTGGAGGATCAGGAGGACGACCCTCAACCTATTGTTAAGCTCCATGACCTCTTTTCACCTTGATTCCATAGTAGAAATTGAAAATCAATGCATGGTTTCTTCTTATCTCAATTCCATCTTCAATTCTAGCCATTCCTTTTCACTCAAAGCTTAAGGACGAGCTTGGGATAGTGAAAGGTGTTTCTTTCACCATTAAATACATGGAGGTTGAATCTTTGAATCTCAATTGAAGGCGGGTTATATAACTTGAACCCTTGAACTTTGTTATTGATTCCATATCTTTATCAATTGTTGATTCCTTCTTTATTCCCAAAATTTTATTTGGTTGATTGATGCCATCACCATGAAAATCACAACAAGCTTCGTGGGTTTATAGATTTATGATGATGACATCATCATAAGCACACACCTCCATAAATATCTATTGCAAACAGTTTCATAATTTTGGTCTAATTGGTTTCACCAAACCGTTTGGAGACCAAACGGTTTGCAAACCGTTTGGAGGTTTGGGTTCCAAACCATTTGGAGTGGTTGAATGAATGGAGGGGGTTGACTATTTGAGGGGGGTTGCTGATGTGTTGAATAATGATCTAATAGATTTAATTGATTGGTTTCTAAAGGTTCTATGATTGGATAATCTACCTATAGAAAACCCTAATCGGGTTGAGTGCTGAAATTCTCAATTGATTGATTTAATTTTTGGGTTGACTAACCCAAATAGTCTCAAGACCGTTTAGAGGTCAACCAAGACCATTTGGAAGCCTATGGTTTAGTATGATTGGATGGTTGAAGATCCAATGATTTCAAATTGAAATACAATCGATGGCTCAATTGATGATTGATTCAATAATGCAAACCCTAATTGAATTTCATAGATTTCAATGATGGTTTGAGTCAAATGGTCTCAAGACCATTTGGAGGTCATCAAAACGACCTCAAGGCCGTTTGAGGTCATGTCATATCATGGTTTGATGATGATCTAATGATTTAAATTGAATTAGTTCCACAATGTCAACCATTGATGGTTCCTAAATTTCAAAACCCTAATTGATGGTTTCTTGATTATAAACCCTAGTTCTATTGGGTTTAAAACTCTAATTGAAGGTCCAATTGAAGGGTGATTCAATTGTTCAATTGAAGAATAAATCAGTAGTTCAATTGATAAATTGTTCAATGATTGAAACCCTGAATTGATAAAGTGATGGAAGACCTTTTTGGTCCATTCGGTTTTAAGAGAGTTTGGACCAAACGGTCTTAAGACCGTTTGAGTCCAAATGGTCTCAAGACCGTTTGGGATCAAATGGTATCAAGACCGTTTGGGATCAAACGGTCTCAAACCATTTGGAGACCCAAGTGGTTTGAAGTGTAAATTGTCCATACGGTTTCATTATTGTTTTTGTTAAATGGTTTCAAACCAGTCAAGGTTTGAATGACCAAGACCGTTTGGGGTCTAAGTGACCAAGACTACTTGAGGTTTAGTCAAGACCATTTGATACCAAACGGTCTCAAACTGTTTGGATACCCAAGTGGTTTCAAGTGTAAATTGTCCATACAGTTTCATTATTATTTTGCTTAAACGGTTTCAAACCATTCAAGGTCTGAATGACCAAGACCGTTTGGGGTCTAAGTGACCAAGACTATTTGAGGTTCAAATTGGTCAAACCAATTGGACACCTAATATGATTAAAGGTCAGTTAGCAACTTGATTGATAATGATGTAGTCCAAAGGTGATTATAATGGTTAACCCTAACTGTGTGTACTTAAATGAAGAACTGACCTAAATCAATCTTGGAGTGCTTAACATCCTAGAGAGGATGAGAGAGAGAAGGAGAGAGAGGAATGCTTATATAATTAAGCCTTAATCCTCTCATTATGAATAAAATATGTAATTAGGGTTTGATACATAATAATTAGATCATGAAACCCTAATTGAAAATATTATTGAGCCCTGACCCTAATTTAGGGAAAAGCTGAGTGAAACTCTAAACTGGGAGATGATGTAACCCTAATTTTGGCAATTGGGTGTGAGAAACCTTACTTGGACGTGAATGAAAAACCCTAATCCCTAAAGTAGGGTAAAGGTATATGAAACTCTAGTATAGGGTAATGCTATGTGAAGCCCTAACACTGGGTGATGTGATGTGAAACCCTAATTTCAGGTAATGCTATGTGAAACCCTGATATAAAAGGATGTTATGTGAAACCCTGATATAGAAGGATGTTATGTGAAACCCAAATGTGGAAAGATGTTATGTGAACCCTATTCCTAATAATGGAATAGTAACTACTATATTGATAAGTGAAATACCTAAAGAGGTTGATAATGGAAATCTTTATATTAATAGTTCCTAACTCAAAGCTGAGTCCATATCATTGGAAATGGTTGTATATTCTAAATAAGTGACTTATGACCAATACATTACCTGATAAATGTGATGAGTTGATGCATAAAGTATTAGGATGGGAAATACCCTAATACAATCTAAGTGGATGAATTCAAGTAAGATAAAGGTGATGAGGGAAATGATACATCAAGACATGATAGATTTCACATCCAGCACCTTAAGATTTATACACCTTGATGTATTTTAAATCCAATATATTGGATGAGTGACACATGAAGTGTGTCATGACAATTGTTATATTATGAAGTAATGCACTTTGATGAGTGTAGGCTAACATACCTTAAGAAATGGTTAAGCCAAGTTAATAAAGTATGATGTAATCATATTCTGATAAAGTTGAGAGAGAGGAACTCATATCCTGTATGATAACTCATTTAATGATAAATGATGAGAATATGTAAGCATGATTAAATGCTTATGTTATCAATGTTGGCTCCTAGTTGTGTGGAGCAATGAATTAAGGTTTGATCATTAATAACATGATCTTAAGAACCTAAATGGTTATTTGTGGAAAAACCTAATGGAGGGTGATGATATGTAAGAGAAATCCTAACCCTAAAAAGAGAATAGTGGTATTACTTTGTGTTGCATGGTGCTGATATGTAAGCATTATAATTGTTGTCATGAAGTACTAAACATGCAGGCATCATGAGAAGATAAACATAGCCAGGTATGAGCTATGATGTTCCTTTTATTAAAGTTGTTAATGAGCCATAATATGCCTTGTTGCCTTCAAAAAGGTAACAAGAGGTGGAATGAGCTTTGTGAGTTATGTAGAATGCTTGTGTACCAAGAATGATGATTACCTCGTTCAGATGACCTGAAGATATTAAGTTATCTGTTAAGTAGTAACAAGTATTCTATGATGAACTAAAGGTTTGAATACCCATATTCTATAATCATGATGATGAACTTGTTAAGAAATGGAAATGTACTTGATGAGATGAGGGATTAAGATCCCAATACTTTGTTAAAAGAGTATGGCTACAGGCCATGACTCCACAAAACAATGCCAGACATTATCTATGTGATCTAAGCCTGAAGAGAGTATATGTTGTGGCTATAACTCTATAGTGAAGATGTCAAAATACCCTGGCAAGCTAATTGCAGTTTGACACATGATGTGTAAAATATAATCAGCCGTGTAGCGTATTTGCATAAAGTTGAAATATGAGAAACATTGGTTGATATTATCCTGCTTAGTGTAGCGGACAAATGTTATACATGCTCTTAATGTTCCTTATTAGATAAGTGACATGCTGCTCTATCAGGTTATAGCTACAATGTTTTAGATAAGATTAATGTTCTAATATGTTAGACAATGAATTAACTGTTGTTAAACAACTACAATTCCTCTGTTTAGATTTATCTTATTAAACTGTAATAATAATGTTTCTGGCGGAGAGTTATATCTCTTTCTAGGGAAATTTACAATTGTCTCACCCCCATGGGAACCACATTTTTAGGTGGACACGGATGAGGAGGCATGAATCCTTTAGTAGGTGAAGGACAGCAACAGCAGTAGTAGGGACATCAGTGAATTCTCAGGTGGAGATACTGGTTGATATGCCTTGTATAGATGTACATAGAGTCCTATGTGTCATCTCTATACTCTCAGGCCTACGGAGTAGTAGTTAGTGATTTCGAGATTTTGGCTCAGTGCCTTGAGATTTTATACTACCTATGTTTAGTTTAACACTGCAGTTGATGCTTTTAATTCTCTGAAAAAGATGATACAGGACATGTACTTGTAAACTAGTATGTAATTAAATTACTTCAGTTCTTTGTGAAAGAGTTTTTCTATGTATGGACCTCTCTGTAAATTGGTTTTATTTTTTTAGTGATTTTCGGTAATCCGCTGCTAACGAACGCTTTCGTTTAAGTAAATCATGTTTTTGTGATTGGTGTATCACAATTTAGTGGTATCAAAGCTCTAGGTTCGCTGAGTCTACAGAGACAGAGGATTAAGGTTGTTGAGTCTGTTCTAGTATCTTCCAGATTATCTGATAGTGTCTTCTACTCATATAGGAGAAGAAGAACTTGAAGATGTCCTAATCACACGATGAACACGCTGCTGAGAGCAATGTTGCTGCACTAGGAAAAGGTGCAAGGGATTAAGTTAGGGAGGAAACCGTACTTGAGACTCCTCATCTTGATCAAGCTGCATTAGAGAATCCAGTTTACATACCCTGTTCAGACAGTTTATGGCGACTATGACGCATATGGAGGATAGAATGCCACCACCTACACCTAGGGCACCAGCCCACAATGAGGGATATGGAGCTGGCAAGACTTTTGAGAGACTTCGCCGGGTTGGAGCCATAGATTATGCTGGTACAGCTAATCCAGCAGATGCTGATTTGTGGATGACGGAGCTGGAGAAGGCTTTTAGGATCCTTGATATTCCTAAAGCTGAGAAGGTAAGACATGTTGTGTACCTCTGAAAGGGGAGTGTTGGTCAGTGGTGGATTATAGAAGAAGATAAGAGGCCAGGTATAGAAATTGGATGGGAGGTATTCCGATGAGAATTCGTCAGTAGATACTTCCCTAAGACATATCTAGACGAGAAGATCTCTCAATTTGAGAGGATTAGACAAGGATAGATGAACGTTACTGAGTATGAAGCTAAGTTCATGGAGCTTTTGTAGATTTGTCCACATATGGTAGTTAATGATGAGGAAAGAATTCAGCATTTTGAGAAGGGGTCGGACACTGAACTGACCACTCATGTGTCTTCTTTAGATAATAGGGAGAGATTTGCCACTTTTTTGGATTCGGTAAGAAGGATAGAAAGGTCTGAAGTCAAGAAACGACAAACTAGTGGTAAGAAGGTATACACTCAGTTTCAAGGACAAAGATCTGAAAGTTTTAAGAAGCCGAGATTTTATGCATCGGCAGCACCATCGAGATTCAATACCCAGACACAATGGATGTCAAGTAGGGGTAGGGACCGTAGTATTGCTCCAAGTAGAGCCCCTGACATAGAATCAACATCGGTGACTGGATCTCATAGACTCTATCTTGTGACCATGATCTGTTACCAATGTAGACAATTGGGACATCAATAAAGGATTGTCCAGATGGGAACTCAATGGCAACTCTACCTCCAAGGTAGAGTCAGCAAGGCTCACAAAGGAGGTAGTTTTATAGTAACGATAGAGGATGTGGACAAGCGTCCCAAGCTGGTTCATCAACACCTAACAATCAAGCTCAGGGTCAACAACAAGCAACTGCGAGGTTCTATGCAATGAATCAATATGATGCAATAGTCAACCCTCGGGTTGTGACAGGTCAGATGAAATAGATTCATTCTAATATTTAATTTCATGATTCTATGTGTTAAAATAAGAAAGTAGTTGTTTTTGAACTTCCCCTGACTAGTCCTATAAGGACACAAGGAAGATGAGAATTTACATTTTACTCTGTATTCCTTAAAATGCTTTATAATCTCTCTTATCTGTGTGATAAAAGATGAACATATAGAAGTGATGCCTGAAGAAAATCTAGGAATGAGAAATCCTATGTGTATAATGATATGAAAAGTGAGGGATATGATAGTAAATAAAGTGCATACTACCTAATCTCAATACTTGTATACCCTGGCCAGGTATATGATTATTGGAGATAGGGCAAGTATGGAACTCCTAGATTGTTATCTTTCTGATTACTCTGATCAAGTAGTCATTTTGAAACAATCTAGTGAGTATGATGAAACCAAATAGGAATTGCTGAGTGAACTTTCCCAAATAATATAGGGATTGCTAAAGTGAACTTTCCCAATTACATAGGAATTGCTGAGTGAACTTTCCCAAATAATATAGGGATTGCTAAAGTGAACTTTCCCAATTACATAGGAATTGTTGAGTGAACTTTCCCAAATAATATAGGGATTGCTAAAGTGAACTTTCCCAATTACATAGGAATTGCTGAGTGAACTTTCCCAAATAATAAAAGGATTGCTGAGTGAACTTTCCCAATTACATAGGATTGCTAAGTGAACTTTCCCAATTACATAGAGAATTGCTAAGTGAACTTTCCCAACTAATGAGGAAGTGCTAAGTGAACTTTCCCAACTAATGAGGAAGTGCTAAGTGAACTTTCCCAACTAATGAGGAAGTGCTAAGTGAACTTTCCCAACTAATGAGGAAGTGCTAAGTGAACTTTCCCAACTAAATGAGGAAGTGCTAAGTGAACTTTCCCAACTAATGAGGAAGTGCTAAGTGAACTTTCCCAACTAATGAGGAAGTGCTAAGTGAACTTTCCCAACTAATGAGGAAGTGCTAAGTGAACTTTCCCAACTAAATGAGGAAGTGCTAAGTGAACTTTCCCAACTAATGAGGAAGTGCTAAGTGAACTTTCCCAACTAATGAGGAAGTGCTAAGTGAACTTTCCCAATTAATGAGGAAGTTCTAAGTGAACTTTCCCAACTAATGAGGAATTGCTAAGTAAACTTTCTCAATTACATAGGAATTGCTAAGTGAACTTTCCCAAACAAATAAAGGATTGCTAAGTGGATTACCTTTGTTAAATATATGTGTTTCCCTTTTGATGAACAACCTTGGGTAATGATAGGGGTATGATCCTTTATGTTTCTTCCTTTCATTAACATGACAATCAAGTAAGTATTATGACATTTGATGTACATGGATTAGAAATAATCCATTGATGGACACTTAGAAAAGTATCAATTTGCTTTGGACTTTGGTTCCAAGATAATGATATATGGAACAAGCAATGTCCTAAAATAAAAGAAATACCTTGTGCATGTGTACCCTTGGTGGTAACAACAGAGAAATGAATATGATAAGGATGAGATGTGTTCTCAACACATATGATGAATACCAAAGTGAGGATTCTGGTATTTGAGAAATAATATATGATTTATGTTGGTTATCTATATTGGCCAACTATGAAATCAATATAGTTACATAAAATAATATGGACATCATATGTTAGGGGTTTATGCTTTGCATAAACATAAACATTGATAAGGTTGAACTAATGGAAGGAACAATTGTAATTGGTGGAAAAGTTTATCAAGCTAAAAGTATTTCCTTAGAATAACCTTGTGTGGAAGAAACTTTTTGTGGATTATAGATCTAAGGTATCTCCATGACATTAAGATTTTATGAGGAGACTTGATGGTATGATAAATGAATAAAATATGTCTCTCCTTTTCCTGGGATTTTGGGGATGAAATCCTTGTTAGGGGTTTATAATTTGTAACATCCCTGACCTGGGTTATGCTTAAACCTATATGTTTTGCTTAATAAAGTTGATTATATGCTTTCTCTTATCTCTTGAAAAGTAATTAAGGCTCAAGAGGAACTTATATTTCAATTTTAGTCCTTTTTGAATAATGTGGAAATAATGTTTTACTTTATTGGACTAAAATGCAAATTACCCAAGTTGAGGGGTTAAATTGCAAATTGTGTATGGAAAAATGTTCCTCATATGTTGAATCATCATAGGAGTAAGTATGATGTAGTTGTAAGGCTTCTACAAGCCTGAATAACAAGAAAGAGCATGTTGAGTAATGTTTGTGCATTAAAACCTAGTTTTGGTGTAATGTGCAATTTACCCAAAACCTAGGGTTCAATATGCAAAAGTCCACTTCAGGAGGGTCTCTCATGATTATTGGCATCATGTATAGAAAATAATTTGAGAGGGGTGCCTCATTTGAAACATTTTGGAAGAGAGAGAATCTTGATATTAAAATAATCAAGATTTAAGTATAATTGGAACTTTACTTCTAATTAATGCAAAAATAAATGTGTTAATCGAAGTGCCTTTCAACCAAAATTGTAATGGTTGAAATTAGATAAGGTTGGACGAACATGTGCCTTGAAAAGGCACGAAGATATCCAAGTGAGTGGAGAACCCACTCACATTAGTTAAATCAAAAGTAATATCCACTAAAAATGGGATATTAGTATTATATGATTTAAGGTGCTTAATTTGCTTTTACTTAAATCATGGATAATGAAGAGGAATTCGAAGGAGGGGAAGATGGATTTTCATGCAAGTAATTGATGGGGGAGAGGTGGCACCAATTTTGGAATTAAAAGGATTTTATAAAATATTTTCTCTCTCATTGAATTTCTTATAAAAGCACCTTTTACAACTCAATTGAGAGGCTTTTTCGAAACCACTTCCACTCTTTTCTTAAAAAATGACCAAGGGAGCTTTAGAGGATCAGGAGGAAGACCCCAACCTGTTTTTAAGCTCCATGACCTCTTTTCACCTTGATTCCATGGTAGAAATCGAAAATCAATGCATGATTTCTTCTTATCTCCATTCCATCTTCAATTCTAGCCATTCCTTTTCACTCAAAGCATAAGGACGATCTTGGGATAGTGAAAGGTGTTGCTTTCACCATTAAAGAAGTGGAGGTTGAATCTTTGAATCTCAATTGAAGGTGGGTTATATAACTTGAACCCTTGAACTTTGTTATTGATTCCATATCTTTATCAATTGTTGATTCCTTCTTTATTCCCAAAATTTTATTTGGTTGATTGATGCAATCACCATGAAAATCACAGCAAGATTCGTGGGTTTATAGCTTGATGATGATGATATCATCATAATCACACACCTCCACAAATATCTATTGCAAACGGTTTCATAATTTTGGTCCAATCAGTTCACCAAACCGTTTGGAGACCAAACAGTTTGCAAACCGTTTGGAGGTTTGGGTTCCAAACCGTTTGGAGTGGTTGACCAAATGGAGGGGGTTGACTATTTGAGGGGGGGTTCTGATGTGTTGAATAATGATCTAATAGATTTAATTGATTGGTTTCTAAAGGTTCTATGATTGGATAATCTACCTATTGCAAACCTTAATCGGGTTGAGTGCTGAAATTCTCAATTGATTGATTTAATATTTGGGTTGACTAACCCAAACAGTCTCAAGACCATTTGGGGGTCACCTAAACGGTCTCAAGACCATTTGTAGGTCAACCAAGACCATTTGGAAGCCTATGGTTGAGTATGATTGGGTGGTTGAAGATCTAGTGATTGCAAATTGAAATACAATTGATGGCTCAATTGATGATTGATTCAATAATGCAAACCCTAATTGAATTTCATATATTTCAATGATGGTTTGATTCAAACGGTCTCAAGACCATTTGGAGGTCATCCAAATGACCTCAATACCGTTTGAGGTCAGGTCATGTCATGGTTTGATGATGATCCAATGATTTCAATTGAATTAGTTCCACAATGTCAACCATTGATGGTTCCTCAATTTCAAAACCCTAATTGATGGTTTCTTGATTATAAACCCTAGTTTAATTGGGTTTAAAACCCTAATTGAAGGTCCAATTGAAGGGTGATTCAATGGTTCAATTGAAGAATAAATCAATAGTTCAATTGATAAATCGTTCAATGATTAAAACCCTGAATTGATAAAGTGATGGAAGACCTTTTTGGTCCATTTGGTTTTGAGAGTGTTTGGACCAAACGGTCTTAAGACCATTTGAGACCAAACGGTATCAAACTGTTTGGAGACACAAGTGGTTTCAAGTGTAACTTGTCCATACGGTTTCATTATTGATTTGCTTAAACGGTTTCAAACCATTCAAGGTCTGAATGACCAAGACCGTTTGGGGTCTAAGTGACCAAGACTATTTGAGGTTCAAATTGGTCAAACCAATTGGACACCTAATATGATTAAAGGTCAGTTAGCTACTTGATTGATAATGATGTAGTCCAAAGGTGATTATAATGGTTAACCCTAACTGTTTGTACTTATATGAAGAGCTGACCTAGATCAATCTTGGAGTGCTTAACATCCTAGAGAGGATGAGAGAGAGAATGAGAGAGAGGAATGCTTATATAATTAACCCCTAATACTCTCATTATGAATAAAATATGTAATTAGGGTTTTATCCATAATAATGAGATCATGAAACCCTAATTGAAAAGATTATTGAGCCCGGACCCTAATTTAGGGCAAAACTGAGTGAAACTCTAAACTGGGAGATGATGTAACCCTAATTTGGGCAATTGGGTGTGAGAAACCTTACTTGGACGTGAATGATAAACCCTTATCCCTAAAGTAGGGTAAAGGTATATGAAACTCTAGTACATGGTAATGCTATGTGAAGCCCTAACACTGGGTGATTTGATGTGAAACCCTAATTTCAGATAATGCTATGTGAAACCCTGATATAGAAGGATGTTATGTGAAACCCTGATATAGAAGGATGTTATGTGAAACCCAAATGTGGAAAGATGTAATGTGAACCATATTCCTAATAATGGAATAGTAAGTAAAATATTGATAAGTGAAATACCTAAAGAGGTTGATAGTGGAAATCTTTATATTAATAGTTCCTAACTCAAAGTTGAGTCCATATCATTGGCAATGGTTGTATATTCTAAATAAGTGACTTATGACCAATACATTACATGATAAATGTGATGAGTTGATGCATAAAGTATTAGGATGGGAAATACCTTAATACAAGCTAAGTGGATGAATTCAAGTAAGATAAAGGTGATGAGGGAAGTGATACATCAAGACATGATAGATATCACATCCAGCACCTTAAGATTTATACACCTTGATGTATTTTAAATCCAATATATTGGATGAGTGACACATGAAGTGCGTCATGACAATTGTTATATTATGAAGTAATGCACTTTGATGAGTGTAGGCTAACATACCTTAAGAAAAGGTTAAGCCAAGTTAATAAAGTATGATGTAATCATATTCTGATAAAGTTGAGAGAGAGGAACTCATATCCTGTATGATAACTCATTTAATGATAAATGATGAGAATATGTAAGCATGATTAAATGCTTATGTTATCAATGTTGGCTCCTATCAGTGTGGAGCAATGAATTAAGGTTTGATCATTAATAACATGATCTTAAGAACCTAAATGGTTATTTGTGGAAAACCCTAATGGAAAGTGATGATATGTAAGAGAAATCCTAACCCTAAAAAGGGAATAGTGGTATTACTTTGTGTTGCATGGTGCTGATATGTAAGCATTATAACTGTTGTCATGAAGTACTAAACATGCAGGCATCCTGAGAAGATAAACATAGTCAAGTATGAGCTATGATGTTCCTTTTATTAAAGTTGTTAATGAACCATAATATGCCTTGTTTCCTTCAAAGAGGTAACAAGAGGTGGAATGAGCTTTGTGAGTTATGTAGAATGCTTATGTAGCAAGAATGATGATTACCTCGGTCAGATGACCTGAAGGTATTAAGTTATCTATTAAGTGGTAACAAGTATTCTATGATGAACTAAAGGTTTGAATACCCATATTCAATAATCATGATGATGAACTTGTTAAGAAATGGAAATGTACTTGATGAGATGAGGGATTAAGATCCCAATACTTTGTTAAAAGAGTATGGCTACAGACCATGACTCCACAAAACAATGCCAGGCATTATCTATGTGATCTAAGCCTGAAGAGAGTATATGTTGTGTCTATAACTCTATAGTGAAGATGTCAATATACCCTGGCAAGCTAATTGCAGTTTGACACATGATGTGTAAAATATAATCAGCAGTGTAGTGTATTTGCATAAAGTTGAAATATGAGAAACATTGGTTGATATTATCCTACTTAGTATAGCAGATAAATGTTATGCATGCACTTCATGTTCCTTATTGGATAAGTGACATACTTCTCTATCAGGTTATAGCTACAATGATTTAGATAATATCAATGTTCTAATTTTTTAGACAATGAATTAACTGATGTTAAACAATTACGATTCCTCTGTTTAGATTTATCTTATTAAACTGCAATAATAATGTTTCTGGCGGAGAGTTATATCTCTCGCTGGGGCAATTTACAATTGTCTCACCCCCATGAGAACCATATTTTTAGGTGGACGCGGACGAGGAGGCAGGAATCCTTCAGTAGGTGAAGGACAAAAACAACAACAGCATGGACAACAGTGAATTCTCATGTGGAGACACTAGTTGATATGCCTTGTATAGATGTACATAGAGCCCTATGTGTTGTCTTTGTACTCTCAGGTCTTCGGAGTAGTAGTTAGTGCTTTCAAGATTTTGGCTCAGTGCCTCGAGATTTTATACTGCCTATGTTTAGTTTAACGATGTAGTTGATGCTTGTAATTCTCAGAAAAAGATGATACAGGACATGTACTTGTAAACTAGTATGTAATTAAATTACTTCAGTTCTTTGTGAAAGAGTTTTCCTATGTGTGGACCTCTCTATAAAATGGTTTTAATTTTTAGTGATTTTCAGTAATCCGCTGCTAATGAACGATTTCGTTTAAGTAAATCATGTTTTTGTGATCGGTGTGTCACATTTCTACTCTTCTTGGATCTTGAGCCTTTGCCTTCACCTTCACTCGGAGAAGCTTCCACAATGATTTACCCACTTGAGCAAGGAGTCTTCTGCCTTCACCAAGGGCTTACCCACTCTTTCTCTAAGTCTTCAGCCTTGATCTTCACCAAGGGACTCCTTCCCATGTTCTTCTTCACCTCTCTTAGACAAGAGTGAGAACCTTCATCTTCATGGTTGAAAAGAGAGATAGGGAGGTGGTGGAAGTGAGAGCCTCATAAGATATACATGTAGGACTATCTCTCTTATAGATTTTCTACTCACTCTAATGAATGTAGCAAGTGATTAAGCTTAGAGAGAGAGAGAGAGGAGGTTGTAGGAAACACTCAAATATAGAATAGGAACCTCACATAGAGTTTTGCATTGAATACTCAACCTTAGAATGAAGCCCAAGGGGTCCTATTTATAGTTGGGGATGCCTCTTAGCCTTCAGGAATACTTAATAATGAAAACTAGCCATTTTGTGGCTTGCAACAGATATATTTTCACTTTCAATAGAAACACTTTTCTGCACTTTTTCATACAGTGCAATCGGTCGAGTTTCTATAAAGGTAACTCGACCGATCCCACTAAAAGATAAAACCAAATTAGGCCATCGATCGAGTTTGTCCTGGGGTAACTCGATCAATTCACTTAAATCAATTTTTGTTAGTAGAGGGATCGATCGAGTTCTGTGAATCGTAAACTTGACCAATCAAAAGTCATTTTCAAGACCCAATCAGGATTGGTCGAGTTTGCAACTCGACCGATGAACAACCTGATGTGAATTTTGGAAAATGGCTTTTGAGTGCTTAAACATTCGATTAAAGTGCTCCTAATTTTTTCTAAGCTTAGTTACAAGTCATACAATCATTACAAGTGATTTACAACATGATTCTAATGGATTTACATCATATTACAAAAATGTGCACTTGTATTCACTTTGACTAGTCTTTTCTTCAATTTGATGTGTGTAAGTTAGGGCATCCAGAGTGTGTCTATACCTAATCTGAAATCACTCAAGTAGAGACATTAGACACAAATAAGTGGAATGATTTAGTCATCATTAAAACAAGGGTTTAGTCAATTTAGACCTTGAGTCGACAATTTTTGATACAGTTCTTCTCCTCCTACCTTCCTCCAGGTCGGAACTCTGTTGTTCCATGGTAAAAGTTGCTCTAGAGTTCAAGAACCTACCTCTCTTGATTCTTGTATCTATAGTTTGCTCCTTTTGTGGAAAAAGGTGATACTTGGCCAAGTTCAGAGCTTCTCCTTAGGTTTTCTACTATCTTGCTCGAGTTTTCTTCCTGTTAGGAGTCTATTCTTCTCACTATATGTGATTTTTATAACCCTCTTCACTTTTATTTCTCATTACCACCTTGCTTACCCATGTTCTTGCTCTACAACGAAGATCTATGCATATAAAAGCTATGCTTGCTTAGGGTTTCAATTTTATGGTGTGTCTTGCTTAGTTTCCAGCTCTAGATGAACCTAAAACTAGGTGTATGACATTCCTAAGGTAGAGGAAGGCTTATATTAGGTTGGCATAGCAACCTATGGTGATAAACACCTAACAACTGATGTCTTATCCTTAGGTTTTAGGTTGTTTTTTACTTTACTCTTGAACCGATGGTCATACCTTGGTGACAACCAATGGTGACAAACGATGGTAACAATTGATGGTGTCAACCATTGGAGACACTTTCTATTAGCAATAGGCTCCTTTAGAAGCTTATAACAAATGGTCTAATGCCCTATAAATGGCATCAACCGATGGTGGTTTTAATTCAACATCTGATGGTGATAAAGGATGGTAAATATGACCCTATCAACTGATGGTGAGACAATGTACCACAACCAATGGTGGATCAAGTTACCACAATCGATGGTGAATCTAGATATCAAATGTTTCTTCACTTAAGCTCTAAGCCAATGGTTTCTTGGTTCAATTGATTCAATGGTTAAACCTACACCCAATTGATGATCTTGAATGATGAACTTGATTTAGTGGTTGAGATTGGATGCTTCAACATACAATGGTTGAAAATGTAGCCTATAGTATAAAATGTGAGTTCTAATGAAATGAATTTGATGACTTCCTCTAGGTGATCAACCTAAGAAGCTTGATTAGTGATAATTAACGACATGCTTTAAATATAAAACTGATGATATGTTTTATCTCCACAACCAATGGTACCTTTTATGTTATTAAATAAGGGATGTCTAGGGTTAGATGATGACTCTTTCTAGATCACAAATCAATGACTTCTTAGGTGGTTTATTCAAGGTGTTTAATTATGTAAACAACCAATGTCTTCATCTTCTCAACATTCAATGGTTAGGAGTTGATGCCTCAATATTTCCATGGTCTTGGGTGAAGCCCATAGTGTAATGTTATGGCTCTAATGATGAGAATTTGATGGTTCAATACCTTAAACTTATAGTCTTACCTTTTCCCTCGTATGAATATAATTGACAATCTCTAAGATGAATTAATGGGTAACCTTACTGAAGTATAACTTGTTACACCTATACCTAATGCAACCAAGTGATGTTGATTAATCATGAACAACCCTCTTGAATGATTAATAGAACCATGGAGTGCTCTCTTATTGTTTAATTAACCCTAGTATGCTATAATTTTATTGTTATACCTTGAGTTATGCATGGATCCATACTTGAGTAAGGTATGGAATGTGATGGTGATACTTCACCTTAAGCATCCACAATCCAATGGAGATGCCATAAGTAGGGTTTGAGTATGAATTTGGATTGGTTAAAATCAAAGTAACTTATATTGTTAAACCTAACCCTAATGTTAATAGATGATGGTAGTTAGTTATGCTATCCTTCCTTGAATGGTTAATATAATGATGGAATATTCTTCCTAATGATTGATTGCAACTCTAATGTGTTAATTAGTGGTCATCATAGCTTTATGATTTCTGCTTTCTTATGCTAAATTTGTACACTGTCAGTGTGATGATGTCCAATCATATAGATTCTTTATATCTTTATATAATAAAGGAATGCTCTTAAATGCTAAAATAACTTTGGAATGTATCATATGAACATCTTTTAGATCTTTAATGCAAGATCATGCTTAGCCTATGTATCACATCAATGGTGATGTATGTTGAGCCTTGTTATAAGGCATTGATATATAATGATGAACTTGCAGGGAGAGATATGACAGTCTTGATGACCTTTGGGCATGGTTGAGCCCTAAATGAGGTGTAGTCCTCTTATGTATTCACAGGGTTGCTGCATTGCCCAATTGGCATAACTAATCAAGTGAAACTTTAATCAATTTAGTGCCATGTGCCATAGAACCATCTTCAGTGTCAAAACTTATTGGATGGTAAAATGAGTATTTCTAAGGGAAACTCAGAGCGCATACTTTTGAGTATGCGGGGGTGGCAAGTTAAGTGTGTATCCTTGTCATCCATAGTTGCAGGTTATGGAGGATGTCTGCGGTCATGCCTCAAACATTGTGATATGGAAAATGCAATAGTATAACTATGGGATGCCTCATATAGAACGGCCCTACGTGAGCCTGTTCTCTAGTGTCGTGACCTGTATCAAGGGAGGACTAGTTGGTAGTAGCTTGACTATATGTCATTGTAGTGGTAGAATTGACTGATATTTCACTACCTTTTTACTCGTACTGACCGAGGGGAAGAGATCTTAGACTAAGGGGAAGAGATCTTAGGACACTAGCTCCCCTAGATCTTATACAAAATTGAATAGCCCTTCGCATGGGTCGGTTGGACTTTCGATGGTACAATTTAAACTCCCTAGGGTGTAATATAAGATATAATACATCCGTGTAGCATATCTTTTAGGGTTATACACAACGCTTCACATTGGTTTGTTCTCTTTATATAAAGATGATGCTTAGTGAAATTAAGAGATAGTAGATATGCTTATGTTGTAGAACCTCATGATGTAGTTGTGTACATACAATAACCATGATATGTTGATAGATATACTGCTATTATTGATCATGCTAATGATGATAGTTATCACATGTTGTTATCTATGCTTATATTTCTAGCCATGTCTCTTCTATTAGAGATGCTTAAACTGCTAATCATGCTTATACATGTGCTTTGGTGTTAATTCTACTTATGATGTAGATCTGTTCAAATTGATAAGACATGCTAATATTGTTAGATATGCTTATGCTGCAAGACATATTCATGATATTAGAGATACTTATGCTACTAGATTGCTTATAATGTTAGCAAGGCATAAGATGATGGTTAGGCTAGTGATGAAATTTGTTAATTGATGCAATCTCATGAAATCCAAGATGAAAGCCTGCATATACTCTGATAACTATACTTGTTACTAAGCTTAATTGCTTAATTTGATTAGTATGCTTGAACTGTTCAATATGCTCAATTGTCTATTAAATACTCAAACTGCTTAATTTTATTACTATTAAATAATTTGTTATAATAAATATCTATGGGGGAGGGTTATTTCTCTCACTGGGACTGAGTCTCACCTCGTGGGTCACAACATCTTTTTGGGTGATCAACAACAGTGGCAGTAGACTGTGGCATAAAGGAGAATCTGAGGTGATGGACCCAAAGATGGTAGTTTAGTTATCTAGTGTGTCCTAGAGTCGTCCTTGTACTCTCAAGTCTAGGTGAGAAAGTTTGTATATGATGTTTTAATCAAAATGAGCTTTTGGCAGCATGTTGATGCTTGTATATGTGGAATATGTGGATGGCGTTCCTTTGTAAAGTTTATGTTGTAGCTGAAGCTACAGAGCATTTGTAAAGGATGTTTGGCTTTATATGGAATAAATCAAGTTGTTGGGCTCTTATGTAAATGCTTATGGCACTTGGGAAATGTTGAAATTGGTTTTAATTTACCATATTTTCTAAGTTTGTGTTTAATTAATGAGTAATTGTGTTTTGTGTTTTGAGTAATCTCGTTTAGTGTAATCGGTTCTCACATAACATGAGAAGGCAATTGCTCAAGTGTACTTTGGGTGTCTATATGGCTCTCTTATATATGTAAAACACTTAGAAATAGTCTAAAGGACCATTGGAATGGTTCTGGAAGAGTTTAATACCAAACTAGTTATTATAGAAATTTGGATTAGAAATAAATGACTAATTGGATACAAACAAAAGTGTATGCAGACTTCATGTTGGACAAATTATATCTTGACTGAGTAATATCTTGTTTGAACTAACAATTTGACTAAGACACTATGTTGAAAACCATGGTACTAATGGATATGTCTAATTAAACTACTATTTGAATGGCATGCATTTTTCTCAAATTAGAATTTGACAACAAATTTGTGTCCATCAAGTCCTAAATTTTAGAGAGAAGCTCAAAACATTTTGTTGTAAGACCCACATATCCTAAGGGGTTTATATAAGTGTAAAATTGGGTAATTGGGTTTATTGTGATTTTTGGTTAGTCATTACTTATTCTTACAAGATATCTATTGTGTTGTACAATTGTAAATGTACACGTCATAGTTCTAACAACAATGTTATCTAAAAGAATCCAAACACATATATTATTGTATAAAGAGCTTCATTTTATCTAGTCTAAGTTCCTTGATTACCTAAAATTCATTATAAAAGTTAGTAACACAAATGGGAAATACTTGCATTGTCAAACTAGAGTGGGGCATATCTAGAAAGCAAACACTCTCCCCCTTTTTGCATGACAACAAATGTTTCTAAAAGATGAATTTGAGATAGCCGACTCAAGAGCATCATGCATTTGATTTGTGTAACAAAGAACCTTTATTCTATGGATTCTTCTTTGTCATTTTTGAAGTCAAATTGGAGGGTATATACACAAAAGTGCCCCTCAGGAGACACTCCCCATCAAAATGATAATCATATGGAGAGGAAAGACTCAAGCCTGAGTACTACGTTACATATCCATACTAATATCAAGAAAAAGTTCATAAAATATATCTCAATACCAACGAAAGTAATTTTAAGTCCTAAATGATAATAGGAAAATCAAGTAAGATTCTTAAACTGATGGTAAGGAAGCTTAAGTCCACCACTTCAAAGACATGCCATGAGAACAATAAAGTAAAACATATGTAAAGAAATATCACTTGATTGAACTCCCCCTTGATGACATAAATAACATAAATGATATCAGCTCAAGAAACAAGATGAAGATATCCCAAGAAGAATTCAAAACTCACTAAGAACATGTAAGATAGCTCATTTAGACATAAGTGACGATCTAAATACAAAGCAAGATAACTCCAATAAAGTTCTACTAACCTAGCTACTAAATATAGAATTGTGTCTATGAAAACTTAAGAATTGAAAAAGATGGTCATTTTAGTGGCTTCATGTGGACCTAACTAAGACAAAATGGTCTACTGGTCTCATCAACATTATTACTCTTACAATATATAATATTAATAAACTTCTTACAACACTTTACAATGCTTTGGATTAAAATACAAGTACATATTTTTTTCTTCTTGCATGTGGTACGTCCATATCAATTGTTTTGACTCATGTGATCGTACGAAGACTTAGCAGGATGATTAGAAACAACATTAAAAGGAAGTATTTCAGTCATCAAAATATGTATACGTGATTCCCTTAGGCCTATAGAATCTAATTATATCTAGTGACATGTTAAAACAACTACAAATACATATTTGGGCTGCTAATAATGGGGGGATGTTAATTTCTCCTAATGAAGAGCTAGTCAGTGATTTCCATGGCAATGATGGTGTAGTGACTCTTTTAGATCCTTTCTTGCTATCATCATGGGTCTCCACAACTATCAAATCATAATGTGCAATCTTTGAAACTTTTAATTGAATTAGGTACTAGGTCTTTTATTACTTTATTGTGCTATATTTTTCCTCCATAAAAGAATGCATATCTTTTACGTGGTGAACCTTGAATTGTTTTAGCCCTGTCTTGCCTCTTTAATCTCACCACTCATGTTTTAAAATTTGAATATTGCTAAATATTTGTTTTTTCACTGGAATTGGATATGGTTGGATCTTGGCTCATTGTTGTGTGTTTATGTTCCTTGTTTACATCTTTGCCTACTTTTAGTGGGTAAATACCTACAAGCTCTCACAATTAATGAAGGATTAGCTATCTCCCTAGTCTATTGGTAATATCTAATCATGAACTATGTTGTTCTCTTCTAGAGCATGGGAACACAAGGCACGATGCCCTTAAAAGATATATAAGAAATTGACAAGCTTGACAATCCTGATAATCTTGAATAGTTGACATATTTTGATTATGAACAAGCTTAATATTTGGAAATCGTGACAACTTTGAATTGTTGACATGTTGCCATATTTAGAACATCTGTCTATCATTCTCATTTCTACCTTGAAACTTTGTATGAATGAACATTCGGTAATCTTTAGCTTAAAGTCCTTTTAAAACCACAATAAAGTCAACCAAGTAATTCTTATTTGTACTTACATCTAATATTATATCACATTGCATATTTTATAGTATCTCAATATAAAGACTTAGGCTAACACTCACTAATCTAGTTCTTTAATTCCATGCTTGGGGGTTTATCCCTTTGGAATGTACATGGGAAAAAGGACAAACACACTTGGACTTTTTTATTCATTACTAAATATTATTAAAGGAACAATGGCTAGGTTTTTTATGGCAATGGACTCTATATTTTCTTTTAGATTTTCTTTTTGCAGTTCCTTATGTAGACAAGATTTCTTTATTCTATGTTTTATTTCCAAGAGAATAATTATCTATGTTTTTTGTTTTTGATGAAATGAACTACTTTGGTACAAATTTATGTACACATATTATTGAAATTGTATTGTCACAAGATCATTAAGTGTTTTGGTTAGATCTCATTGACACTAAAACATTTTTTCCGCAATATGATACATCAAAACCATAACTTTTCTTAATAAAGGAATACCAAAATCAAGTATTCACTCACCTCATGCTTGAAAAAAATTTCAATTTTCAATATGACTTCTTCATTAAATCACCTAAAATATATTCAACTATGGTGTCCAAATTTAAACTTCATGCGAGGGTATCTATATTATCATCTAAATGTTAAGATAGAGCCATGTAATCAAATAGATATACACTATAATGACAACAACTTGAGTTTTGAGATATTTTTACTATGGCTTTCTTTTCCCAACTTAATTGCAAATCTACCTTAATTTTCTATCACTTTGACATATTATGCTGCTAATATTTTGTGACATTTGAAAAAGATACAAGGAATTGCTAATTTTTGTAAT
Organism: Alisma plantago-aquatica; assembly: GCA_963693085.1. NCBI lineage: Eukaryota > Viridiplantae > Streptophyta > Magnoliopsida > Alismatales > Alismataceae > Alisma > Alisma plantago-aquatica. The sequence continues at coordinate 579,502,063 of OY856413.1, forward strand.
TGCAATCATTCACTTGCTTAGTTTTTGAAAACAAAATCAATATTTTAACATCTCCCAATATAGATTCACCTTTTTTGGCCTACACAAGGGTTTGGTATGTCTGTTGATCATCTTAAGCATAATCAAACCAAAATCTTGGCTGAGTTTGTATATTATTGCGATCAATTGTCGTATTGACAAGTAAATCATCTGTTGTAGTTTTTGTGATACAAGAACATTAACCTAATTATTGTTGTAGCGTCCTTAATCATCATACAATAAATCATTTTATAGTCATAATGAATTTAATGGGATGCTTCTAATATTGGAATCAGAGTCACATTCCCTATATGTTATGTCTTGAGTGTTATCTTAGTAGAAGCACATTGGTCTAATATGTACTGATGATCTGCAAGGTAGAAAATCCTAATTTGGACATAACTATACGTTGGAGAAATATTTTTTCCATATTAAGAATAAACATACTCAAATTTAGTGATTTCTTCTAACATGGATTCTCTTGGTCCACCCTAATTTCTATGTGATTTTTATTTTTCCCAAATTTATATAAGACCATCATCCAAGTTACTAACTACATCTCATATGATATAATATTTATTAAAAATCATATTTTGTTTGAAAGTTCATCAGTTTACATGAGTATCTGACATGATTAATTGTTGATCAGTTAGCATTATAAGATAAGTCAAGTATAAGGTCTTACATTCCACTCTAGTTGGTAACTACCTTGACAACTAAATAGTTGGAAATGACCTTAACACGGACAGTGTTTCCTATATTAGGAAACCAAGATTCATGGGTCACTATCGATGTTAAAGGTGTTAACTTGATGAATGCCTTTAGTGGTTACATGACTTGTAGACTTAGTTGATGGGGGTACCAATAGCTGTAATATGTTAAACAAGACTGAAGCTGACTCAAATAGTTGGAAAGCAATGTGGACACATTTTCTTACCCTTGTTATCAAAGCCACAAGGAACTTGTGATGACAGATATACATAATCATCTTCTTTGACCCCATGTAGTGAAACTTATTTGCCTCTGTTATCCCAATCAACATGATCATCTTGTTCATTGATGGAATATATCATCACTAAGGTGAGGTTTTCTACCCTCTCTATCAGTGACAAAATAAAGAAGATAAAATTGTGACGTACCCATCACATGATTATGATTGCACTAGCAACATGCTATACTTGAGGATGATTAGTGGTAGCAACCAAGATTCTACATTTGTTTTCATCTCCATCATCTTAAAAGTAGCATTTAATATCATTATACTGTGATGACCGAATTGTGAAAATAGGATTAACTAATGCGGAAGCGATTAATTAGCAGTGGAATTATTGAAAATCAATAAAAATTAAAACTTTTTTGTAAAGAGATCTACAAACGGTAAAACTCTTTCATAAGGAAACATGATAAGTTATTTACAAACTGATCCATCATTAAATCTCTGTAAAATCACATCTCGGAGATTATAAACATCAACTGCCCTGTTAAACTGTACATGAGCAATGTATAAAAATCTCGAGGCATTAAGCCAAAAATTCTCAGATCTATATTAAACATCTACTGACCCCTAGGACCTGAGAGTACAGCGACGACACATAGGACATTCTATCTACAAGACTTGACAGACAGTGTCTCCACCTGAGGATCACTGCTGTCTCGGATGTTGCTGCTGCTGTTGTTGCTGCTCACCCACTGAGGGGTTCCTTCGTCCTCGGCGTATACCTAAAATGTTGAATCCCATGGGGGTGAGACAATTGAATAATTGTCCCAGCGAGAGTTATAACTCTCCGCCAGAAGCATTGTTATTGCAATAATGGAATAACATTGAGTAGTAGAACTATAATTATTCAACAGCAGGTAAAACATTGCATAAGCTAAGTAGAACAGTATTTCATAAGAAATCATTTCAATTATAACTTGATTGAATGACAAGACATATATCACTAAGGAATATGAAGAACATGTATACTAGTTATTCAACTAGAGCACTATAAACAATGTATCATCAATCATTGTTTCTCGTAGTTCAACCTAAGAAAATATGATATACGGTTGATTACATTTTCAAACATATTAATGCCCTAAGGAGATGAGTTACACCTCTAATACTCCAACCGACCATTACAAAATCGCAATCGGTACCATACATAGGTCATCAGAAGAGTCGAATTCTTATGACCTCATCTTCCTCAGTCAGTGTGAGGATCAACATGCAGGACCTCTTGTGTCTCTGCCATAATAGCTATCCAGTGTCTTCTGGCACTTTGCTATTAGAGTTATAGTGGCGTGTTGTACTCTCTTCGCCATTGAGGGATTTCTTGTTTATCTCTCATCGATGCGGCATCAACAACATCATCAGAAGATTAGTGATACATCATCCCGTCATAAACATATAATGAAGGATTGAGATATTAAATGTAAATCTCACATCAATTCCTACATTAGGACGTAAGGATATTCACATCCATAAACCCCACATACTCAAAAGTATGCTCTCCAGGAGTTCCCTTAGGAAAACTGGTTTTACCATCATTTAACTTCTGACAATGATGGATCTATGGTCAGGGCTCTACATGATATCATTATACTTGATTATTTAAGTACTTTATGGCATTCTTTTAGCATAAGGCATGTTTCCAAACATAAACCATTAAAACAATTGCTATAAAGTTAGAATACTAATTGTATCAAGTTCATATCACATATTGTTAACATTGGGATATCAATCCCTAACCATCTCATCATTGTAATTCAAGAATATGGGTGTTCAAACCCTTAGATTATCAAAACACTTGTTGCCATCAAGTCATTTAATAGTATGAACATTATTGTACCAATGTAGATATTTCTTATGGCTCACTCAGCCTATCAATCTCATATGTTACCTCTTACTAGGCAACATAATATATCATTACTTTCAAAGCTTATAAAGTGCTTTCAATGAATATGGAATCATAACCTTACCTGGATATGCTCACTTATTTATAAATACCTGCATGACTAACATAATTGATAACATGCACAATATGTCTATATCAGCACAATACAACTTATTTCCAAGTTAAGTATGGAATACCACGGTCGTGTTATCTTGCATGGTCATGCAAGAGAAAGCCACCATGGCTGTGCTACCTTGCACGGTCGTGCTACATAAGATCACCATGACCGTGTCACATTACCACGATTGGTTTCTAGGGTTAGGGTTTCCTATTCAATTCAATTAAGGTTATTCAACCCCTTTAACTTACAAGGCATAATGATTACTCATTTCATACTCAAGTATAAAGTTTCATGCTTAAAAGCATAACCCAAAATTAGGGTTTACTGTTCACACCATGAAATTTACCTAGATTAGGGTTTACTATTCACATTACAATGAATTAAGATCATACTATCACCATGTATGATGATTACTTCCATTAATGCCCTCAAATTAGGTTAAGATTCATTAACCATCATGATTAGGGTTTCCATGATCTCACTATGAAGGATCATACCCTAATTAATTACTTACATACATATTGGAAGTCTATTACTTGATTCTCATTCATATAAGGAGTCTTCTCTCTCTTCTTTATATTATATGATGGTTACATTATCCTAGATTGGACTAAGTCAAATCAATCTCGACATCATGGGTTATGTTATTACTATTGTGGTCATTAATGCTTACTTAATCAAAGGGTATTGGTCACTCTATCCCATCAAGGGTACCTTTGTAATGATCACCATTGATTATAACATGCATTGATCCACTAATTACTTGGTCCCTTAATCACTTTAGGTATCTAAGAGGTTTAGGTTAATCAACTACTAAACCATCATGACCACTAAGGCATCAAACATTCTTGACCTTTTTAGACCTCAAACGGTCTTGCACACAAACTCCCCAAACGGTCTTGGATGGACCTTGAAACCGTTTGGTGTTGTTGACCGTTTGGTCTAGTTTGACTTTTGAAACCGTTTGGTAAAGTACACACTCAAGACCGTTTTCCCAAGATGAGGTGAAGACCGTTTGGTCATGAAGACCGTTTGGTCAAGTTTGACTTTGAAATCGCATGGGCATAACCGATCTTGAAACCACATCAGATCAAATGATTTGGGATCGTTTGGTCCCAAACAGTCTTGAGACCATTTGGACTCAAACATTCTTGATACCATTTGGACTCAAACGGTCTTAAGACCGTTTGGTCCAAACCACCTCAAAACCGCATGGACCAAAAAGTGTCTCAACCACTTCAATTGAGTGAGGGTTTCCAATGTTGAACCCTTCAATCGATCATGCACTTGTTAGCCACTCATCAATTGAGTCAATTAGGTCAACCCTCAACTGATTTGACACTCAATTGCCCCTCAATTGATCATCAATTAGGGCTTGGATCAATTGGATTAGGGTTTGGAATCGATCACCCTACAACATGTTTCAACATGAGTCTAATTGATTTGAAACCATTGAACCATCATTCAATTTGGCCATGACCTGACCCCAAACGGTCTTGGGATCATTTGGATGACCTCCAAATGGTATTGAGACCGTTTTCTCAAGTCAACACCAAAAACTAACTCAACCAATTAAGGTTTGGCTATTTAGATTAATTACTAGGTCAACAATTAATTGCACTTCAACTTATTGCCTTTAAATCTTCAACCACTTAACCATAGTCATCCCTAGACTTCCAAACGGTCTTGGGTTACCCCCAAACGGTATTAGGATCATTTGTATATCCTCCAAACGGTCTTGAGACCGTTTTCCCATTATTTCATCAAAAACCAAGTCATTCACTTAAGGTTTGAACCCTAGGTTTGGTCACCAAATCAGCAATCAATTGTTCATCAACTTGATATCATTGGGTTCTCAATTGGTCAACCCTACTTAACCCTAGACCTCCAAATGGTCTTGGGTGATCACCAAACGGTCTTGAGACCGTTTGGGAGATACCCAAATGGTTTTGAAACTGTTTGGGTCACTCAACACAAACTTCAACTTAATTCAATTATTGAAATCAGCAATTAATCCGATTAGGGTTTAGGTGGTTGATGGGCCTTCAATTGGTGATTTACTTGGAATTACTTGATTATTTTTTGTAGGTAATTAGTTTACATAATTTACAACAGACCTCCAAATGTTCAATGTCTGGTCAACGCATCCAAATGGTCTTGGACCGTTTGCTTCTATGCGGTCTTCTGAAACCGTTTGCACTCAAACAGTTTGAAACCGTTTGCTCCCAAACAGTTTGGGAAACCATTTGCAAAAGCAAGATTTTGGATAAACATAGGAATTAATGCCATCATCTTCTACCTCAAGAATAGGGGTGGTTCTTCATGGAAATAAAAGCAAGAACACACAAAGGTGTCTAAAGAAGAAGAATAAGCAACGATTCTAAGGAAAGGAGATGCAAAAGCAAAGCTTAAGGATTTGAGTTATAAAACCCGCCTTTAGATCTGATCTAGAGCTTCAAGCTTCGTATATTTAATGGTGGATGAAGCTCCAATGGTTGTCCAAGGTCCGTTCTTCAAGTTTTGGATGGAGAAGATGGCTAGAAAGAAGAATTGTGTAAAGAAAACCAATAAACCAACATTGTTTTAGGATTTCCACCAAGAATTCGAGATAGGTGATGGTCCATACTTACCAAACCAGCTTGGTCATCCGTCCTCTGCTCCAGAGTTCTTTCTTGGTCGGTCAAAGCAAGAGGATAAAGAAGAGAACTAAGGGAAATGATCCCTTGCTTTGTTGAAAAGAGTCCTTATATATTTTTGGATATTTTCAAGGCAAAGAAGATTATGTCTTTTATTTCCTAAACACATCCACCAAGGCTTACTCCATCCATGGCCACGTTTCTTCCTCCTAATCTCATGAAAAACCACTACCTTATCCAAGGTTAAAAGGAAAAGAAACCAATCACCTTAATAAGATATATATATATATATATATATATATATATATATTAAAGGGCTATTTGCTTAAATCTTGATTATTTTAATATCAAGATTATCTTTTCCTTCTTGATCATTCAAATGAGACGCCCTTCTCATTCTATTTTCTCTACTTGATGCCAAGAAACATGAGAGATCCTCTAGAGGGTACATTTTACATGTTGGACCCTAAGTTTTGGGTAAATTGCACTTTACACCAAAACTAGGTTTTAAAGCACAAGGATTGCTCTACAAGCCATATCTTAGTGCTCAAGCTTGTGGAATCCTTATCACCACATCATACTCATTCTTGTGATGTCTCATCATCAGAGGAACATCTCAATGTGTGCAACTTTCAAGTTAACCTCTCTACTTGGTAATTTGCACTTTAGTCCAAAACTACATGTTGCAACATTATTCAAAAAGGACTAAAATAGAAATTTAAGTTCCTTGAAAGCTTTAATTACATCTCAAAGGATAAACATAAGCATCTAATCACATATTTAAGAAAAGCACCTAGGGTTAGTTCATAACCCAGTCCAGGGATGTTACAAATTATCCACCCCTTACAAGGATTTCGTCCCCAAAATCAACAAAAACATATTAAGAGAAAAGGGCAGGGTATTTCCTTCTCATCTCTGCCTCTAGTTCCCACATGGCTTCTTCAATACCACGATGATTCCAGAGGACTTTCACAAGACTTATATCTTTCTTTTTTAGCTTTTTAATTCTCTTGTCAAGGATTGACACAGGTCCTTCCTCATAAGATACATCATCATTCAATTCTACTTCCATAGGTTGCAGAACTGATTCTGTATCAGGGTGACATTTCCTAAGCATGGAAATGTGAAACACAGGGTGTAACCTTTGTAGCTCTGGTGGTAACTCTAGCTTATAAACTACCTTCCCAATCCGTTCAATGATTGGATAAGGCCCCATAAACCTAGGAGCTAACTTTCCTTTCCTCCCAAATATTAGAACTCCTTTCCAAGGTGAGACCTTGAGGTACACTCTGTCTCCAACCTGGAATTCTAAAGGTCTACGACTCTTATCAGCATATGATTTCTGCCTATCATGTGCATTATTTATCTTTTGGTGTATTACTTTAATCTTCTCGGTAGTCTGCTGCATAAGATCAGGACCTAAAAGTTGATATTCACCAGTTTCATACCAACATAGGGGTGATCTACAATGTCTACCATAAAAAGCTTCATAAGGTGCCATGTCAATGCTATGTTGATAGATGTTATTGTAGGCAAACTCTATCAAGTTCAGGTGCAGATCCCAACTCCCTATAAACTGAAGAACACATGCTCTAAGCAAGTCTTCTAAAATCTGTATAGTCCTTTCTGACTGTCCATCAGTCTGAGGATGAAAGGTTGTACTAAACCTTAACTGTGTGTCTAAAGCTTTATGAAGTCGCTCCCATAAATGACTCGTAAACTGGGGACCTCTGTCAGAAACAATGGTAACTGGGACTCCATGCAGCCGCACTATCTCATCGACATATAACTGTGCCAGCTTCTCAGTAGAAAAGGTTGTTTTGACAGGTAAGAAATGTGTTGTCTTTGTCAACCTATCAACTATTACCCATATGGAATCATGTCCTTTGTCTGTCCTGGGTAGACCAACCACAAAATCCATGGTTACATGGTCCCACTTCCACTGTGGTATGGGCAAAGGTTGCATTGTTCCTGTAGGTTTCTGGTGTTTAGCTTTAACTTGCTGACACATAGGACACCGCATAACGAACTCAGAAACATCCTTCTTCATTCCAGGCCACCAATACACATCTTTCAAGTTTTGATACATCTTGGTGCTTCCTAGATGCATATCATACATTGAAGAATGAGCGTCTTCCAGGACTAACTTCCTTGAGTTATCCACATTAGGTACTATCATTCTACCATGATAGCATGCTACTTGATCATCTGAGTCATGGACACCATCTCGTTTCTCATTACCATACTCTGATCTAATCTGTTGAACTACCGCATCAACTTGCTGTGCCTCCTTGATCTGCTATCTCAGAGTAGGTTTTATGTGCATCTCAGCTAACAACCCGGCTACAATGATACTTTTAACTGTACATTGTATTGCCTTAAGGAGATAAGCATATCTCTCCTTGAGCACACTAAGGAATTCAGCTATGCTTTATCTAGGGCTGGTGTTGCTGATTTCCTACTCAAAGCATCCGCAACGACATTGGCCTTCCCTGGATGATAATCAATTGTGCAATCATAGTCCTTGATTAAATCCATCCAGCGGCGTTGAAGCTCATGCTAAGAAAATATATACTTAAGGTTCTTATGGTCTGTGAAAATATGGAATGTCTCTCCATAAAGATAATGTCTCCAGATCTTCTAGGCATGAACTACAACAGCTAGCTCTAGATCATGTGTCGGATAATTCTCCTCGTGTTTCTTAAGCTTTCGGGAAGCAAAAGAAATCACTTGTTTATCCTGCATCAACACACATCCTAGTACGTTCTTAGAAGCATCACATAAAACTATATATCCTTTCCCTTGTTCAGGTAGCACAAGCACAAGTGCACTTGTCAACCTTTCCTTTAACAGCTGAAAATATTGTTGACACTTATCACTCCAAACAAAAGGAACATCCTTCCTGGTCAACTTAGTCAAGGGTAAAGCTATAGAGCTAAAGTTCTTAATGAATCTCCAGTAATAGCCTACCAACCCTAAGAAACTTCGAAGCTCTATCGGTGTCTTCGGCTGCTCCCATAGAAGAACAGATTCTACTTTTTTAGGGTCAACACATATACCTGAAGCAGATATTATGTGTCCAAGGAAAGATACTTCTGGTAATCAAAACTCACACTTGCTAAACTTAGCATATAGTTTATGTCCTCTTAGCAAAGTTAGAGTCTGAAGAAGATGTTATTCGTGTTGCTGAGCATCTATACTATAGATCAGGATGTCATCTATGAAGACAACAACATACTGATCGAGAAAAGGTCGACAAATTCTATTCATGAGTTCCATAAATGCAGCTGGTGCATTAGTTAGTCCAAACGACATAATTGTGAACTCATAGTGACCATACCTTGTCCTAAAGGCAGACTTTGGTACGTCACCATCCTTAATACGTAATTGGTGATATCCCGGCCTCAAATCTATCTTTGAGAAGACAGTTGCACCACACAAACGATCAAAGAGATCATCAATCCTCGGTAGAGGATACTTATTCTTTATTGTTACTTTATTTAACTATCTGTAATCAATGCACAACTGCATTGACCCATCTTTCTTTTTAACAAAAAGGACTGGAGCACCCCAAGGCGAAGTACTCGGTCAGATAAAATCCTTCTCAAGCAACTCTTGCAGCTGCTTCTTGAGTTCTGCCATCTCAGCAGGCGCTATCCTATATGGTGTTTGTGCTATAGGTTGTGTATCTGGGATTAGATTAATCTCGAAATCAATCTCTCAAGGCGGTGGTACACTTGGAAGTTCTTCAGGAAATACATCTTCAAATTCCCTGACTACAGGAACTTCAGTAGGGTTAGGACTCTCCATGGTAGTATCTACCACATGGGCCAAGAATGCATAACATCCTTGCCTCATCAGCTTCTCAGCAACCATAGCTTACACAAGATAGGTGGGTAGAATCTTTCTTTCTCCTTGAAAGGTCCATGTGTCACTATCATCAGCGAACACAACTTGCTTGAACTCACAATCCAAGACAACCTTATACCTTTCTAAGGTATCCATCCCAAGGATTACACCGAATCCATGCATCTCAAGTGGTATAAGATCCACTTGAATGTGATGTTTAGAAAAGAAGAGAATGCAGGGATAACATACCTCCTGCAACATGGCAGATCCCATCAACAAAGTTTCTAGCAACAAACTATATGCTCTATGTCTTATAGTCAGATTGCAGTCAAGAATCACTCTTCGAGTGATAAAGGAGTGCATAGCACCCGTATCAATTAAAACGGATACAACGCAAGATGTAGACATATTAGAATATAACAATTCCATCTGACCTGCCACAACCCGAGGGTTGATTACTGCATCAGGTGGATTCATTGTGTAAAATCTTGCTGTCGCCTGTAGTTGATTCAGTGCTCGATGACTAGGTGCCGATGATCCAGCTTGGGACACTTGTCCACGTCCTCTAGCACTTCCTGGAAACTGTCACCTTTGGGATCCTTACTGACTCTTCCTTTGAGGTTGAGTTACACTCACTTCTCTGGCTCTGCAATCCTTCATTAGATGTCCCACCTCTCCACATATGTAACAGCTTCTGTTCAGTTGTTGTGGTCTGGGTGGTCCTGTAACTGACATAGATGCTGAGCTACGAGCTCCTTCTAAAGGTAAGCTTTGTCCTCTACCCCTATTTGACGTCCACTACGTCTGGGTACTGAATCTAGGTGGTGGTGTAGGTACAGAAAACCTAGGTTTCTTGAAACTTTTAGATGAAGATCCTTGAAACTGGGGATACATATTCTTGCTCTTGGTCTGTCTCTTTTCTGCCACAGACCTCTTTACCCTTCTGACATATTCCACAAAGGTAGCAAATCGTTCCCTATTCTCCATATCAGACACAGGAGTAGTCAACTTAGCATTTAACCCTTTCTCAAAACGCCTAATCCTTTCTTCATCTGTGGTCTCCATGTGTGGAAAGAACCGCAAAAGCTCCATGAACTTAGCCTCGTACTCGCTAATGTTCATTGGACCTTGTCTTAACCTCTCAAACTGAGAGATTTTCTCATCCAAAAACATCTTAGGGAAATATCTGTTGATAAATTCCCGTCGGAAAACTTCCCATGCAATCTCCACACCTGGCCTCTTCTGTTCTTCCATGGTCCACCAATGACCATCACTCCCCTTGAGAAGATACACAACATGTCTAACCTTCTCAGCTTCTGGGATGTTCAGGATTCTAAAGGCCTTCTCTAGTTCAAATAACCACAAGTTAGCATCTACTGGGTTAGTTGTTCCAGCATACTATGTGGCTCCACGAAGTCGTTCAAACGTCTTGCCAGCTCCTTGTCCTTCAGAATGGGTAGGTGCCCTGGGTGCAGGTATATGCATCCTATCAGTCATATGTGTCATGGAAGTTATAAACTGCCCAAACATGGCTTGGACGGCTGGGTTCCCCATGTCAGTTGGATTGAACTAGGGTGGTTTAGGCACATGTTCTTCTCTTTCTAGGTTTCCTGCACCTACTCTGGGTGCAGCGACACTGCTTTCTGCAACATGTTCCTCGTGTGGCCCAGACATATTTAGTTTTATCTTCTCCTCCTGATGAGAAGAAGACACTATCAGATATACCAAAAGACACTAGAACAGACTCAACATCCTAAGTCCTATGTCTTTGTAGACTCAGCGAATCTAGAGCTCCGATACCACTAAATTTTGACGACCGGATCACGAAAACAGGATTAACTAATGCGGAAGTGATTAATTAGCAGCGGAATTATTGACAATCACTAAAAATTAAAACTTTTTGTAAAGAGATCTACAAATGGTAAAACTCTTTCATAAGGAAATATGGTAAGTTATTTACAAACTGATCCATCATTACATCTCTGTAAAATCACATCTCGAGGATTATAAACAACAACTACCCTATTAAACTGTACATGAGCAGTGTACAAAAATCTCGAGGCATTAAACCAAAAATTCTCAGATCTATATTAAACATCTACTGACCCCTAGGACCTGAGAGTATATGTTATGACCCACTCCCCGATTAACTAATAAATATCTTGAATTACGTGAAGACATCTCAATTAGTGTTGAGTATCAAATGAAATATCATGGATAATCAAAATAAGTTAATATATGAATCAATAGTTGAGTTTGAATCACCTGAGGCGACTAATGATATCAATGTTGATTATTTAGTTAATTAAGTTAAGTCAAGTACTCACTGTTGCAATTAGTGTTTTGACCAGTTGTGACAAGCTATATAATATAATTTTATGCCTTGGGATGATAGAGAATCTCGTGCTTGAGAGTTTGCAAGAAGAATCATTTGAATCGGACCCTCGAGGAAAAAGTTATAGCCTTTTCAGTTTTCTTGGACCTAGGTTGCAATTTTTCCATTTTCAAGGTTAATAATTTTATTCCATTCTTTGGTTTCCTTTTTACGCCTATTCTCTTCTTCACCCAGCCGACAGAACAGAACCGACTGAGAGGCCCGATAGAACAGGAAGGGGAGCTCGCGTCTAGGGCGATGGAGGGGCGATTTCTTGGGCTTCACACCTCCGACCAACAGCTGACCTCCGCCCACTCCTCTTCTTCCCTTCTTCCTCACCCTAGGTGCACGCGCAGCACCTCAGCTAGCTGGGGGCCCTTTCCTGCTGCACAGAGCAGCAGCCGCAGCCATGGCCGGAGCTAGGGCCCAGCGGTTGGAAGCCCTCCTGGGTGTGAGGAGCAGCACCCCACATCACCTCCACCGAATCCGGCCATCTATCTCCTCCCTTCACTCTTCTGGCCAGCACCTACCAGTGGCCCTACAGCTTGGGCGGCCGGCGACCTGCAGCTGCGGCAGCAGCTAGGCGCCTTTGGGGCGCAGCTACCACCTCAAACGGTGCTCTTTAGGTCCTACGTTGAGGCTCCGGTAAGATTCCGCGGCCATTAGCTACGATTCAACACCTAACCAAAGTTCATTCCAACTTGTCCATACGTGACGAAGTTGTTGTTTGCAGTAGACTGAATCCTAGGGTTGAACCAAGGAGGAAGATGACCCAGTGGTGCCTTTGAGCTTGATTACGAGGTTAGGATCCAAATCCGCAGCCATTAGTTCGATTTAGTAATCAATTGAAGCTCAATTAGATTTACAGTTAGATCAGTTATTAATCGGCCGAGTTATACAATGATTCGGCCGAGTTCCTTTATTAGGATTAACGATCAGTGTTTTGATCGGCCGAATTGGGTGTGATTCGGCCGAGTTTCCCTTTATAGGAAATCAATCAGGGTTTGGATCGGCCGAGTTGCGGGTGGATCGGCCGAGTTGTCAGTCGATCGGCCGAGTTCCCAGAGTGGTCGACCGAGTTCCAGATGTGAGTAGTAGTTCATTCAGTAATCATTAATTAACTCAATTTAAATGTTTAATTGCTTCTGTATCAGTTAGTATAACTTCTAAACATTGTAGTACATACAATAGAGTATGTTAGATTCATTGGAAATGAATTACTTAATATGCTTAGCGAAAATGATAAATTTCCTGTATTATAGTTGCAATGTATTTGCTGATTTAAAAATAGCTGTTTAGCATTGAAAGTGGATAAATGATACTAAATCATATTTAATGATGATAATGGATTTATATTTGCTTCATGTGTTATTTAGATTGTGCAATGTGCTTGAAATGTGATATTCCTGTTTAAATGTTTATTTGTTAATCAGTTATTAGACTTAGGTGCCCTAACACCGTAGAACCCCTAAGAGGTATCTGCAACTTAGGGGTGAAACTCGTGTTGCAACATCATCCGTGCTTGTGTCACGGACAAATGAGGAAAGAGAGAGGTAGTGTCTAACAACAATCGTGCTTGTGTCACGATGGCACTGCGAAAACAAAAAGAAAACACGGTTATCTAACACCATTAGTGCTTGTGTCACGAAGGTAACCCTGTGACTCTCCGCCGGTGTACTCAGGTTAAAGGAGAAGTCGGGTGCACTCGGAGTAGTGCTTTAAGGCCGTAGAGCCTATGTTTCTAGCCGGCGAGCCAGTGACCCTGTGGAAGAGCAGGGCTGGCGTCAGACTTAGCATTTCCCGGGTGAGTCGGTAAGTCTTGTACGGTGGGACCGTAGCATGGACTTGTTGCGGATCTTTATATGCAGAGTACACTGCATATATTCAGGGCATAATAATAAAATGAATAAATAATCAAGTAGGTTCACAGTAAATTTATATAACTGATCATTTATCTGAATTACCTGTTGATGCTTAGAAATGTGATTGTTATCTGTATATCTGCTATGTTATTAGAATTGCCTTGCTTAGTTCTGCATCTATGTTTAATTTCAATTTATAAACCTGATGAGTTGTTTAGTGATAGCTAAGTGAAATTCTATTCACTGAGCGAGTAGGCTCATACCTCTACTCAAAACATTTTCAGGTTAACATCAGCAACAGAAAATCTGAAGGATCCTTTCGTCCTATCGCTTTGTCTGTAGAAGGTATACATAGTTAGTAGTTAGAGGTCTCTTAGTCCTTTCCCCTCGATCTGTGGAACAAGGTGTGAGAGAGAGAGAGAATGTGTATAAGATGTAAAATTAACTGTTACGCTTTATTTTATGTCAAACAATGTAATATGCTATAGACTCTGTTTATATTGCTAGTCAGTTTAATAAAGATGCTTCCGCAGTTTGTTTAGTTTCATTTTACAGCATAAACCAGATTTTTCTGTTAATGACTTTAAAATGTTTTGAATAGTAAAGAGTGGTTGGCTTTTGTGTAAATCCCATCCTGTCGCGTCCTAATCTCATGGTTTGTGGTTAATGTGAGATTGGGGCGTGACAGTATAGAGACAACACATAGGACATTCTATCTACAAGACTTGACAGACAGTCTCTCCACCTGAGGATCACTATTGTCCCGGATGTTGTTGCTGCTGTTGTTGCTGCTCACCCACTGAGGGGTTCCTTCGTCCTCAGCGTCTACCTAAAAAGTCGAATCCCATGGGGGTGAGACAATTGAATAATTGTCCTAGCAAGAGTTATAACTCTCCGCCAGAAGCATTGTTATTGCAATAATGGAATAACATTGAGTAGTAGAACTATAATTATTCAACAGCAGGTAAAACATTACATAAGCTAAGTAGAACACTATTTCATAAGCAATCATTTCAATTATAACTTGATTGAATGACAAGACATATATCACTAAGGAATATGAAGAACATGTATACTAGTTATTCAACTAGAGAACTATAAACAATGTATCATCAATCATTGTTTCTCGTAGTTCAACCTAAGCAAATATGCTATATGACTGATTACATTTTCAAACATATTAATGCCCTGAGGAGATGAGTTACACCTCTCATACTCCAACCGACCATTACGAAATCGCAATCGGTATCATACATAGGTCATCAGAAAGGCCAAATTCCTATGACCTCACCTTCCTCAGTCAGTGTGAGGATCAACATGCAGGACCTCTTGTGTCTCTGCCATAATAGCTATCCAGGGTATTCTGGCACTTTGCTATTAGAATTATAGTGGCGTGTTGTACTCTCTTCGCCATCGAGGGATTTCTTGTTTATCTCTCATTGATGCGGCATTAACAACATCATCGGGAGATCAGTGATACATCATCTCGTCATAAACATATAATGAAGGATTGAGAGATTAAATGTACATCTCACATCAATTCCTACATTAGGACGTAAGGATATTTGCGTCCATAACCCCCACATACTCAAAAGTATGCTCTCCAGGAGTTCCCTTAGGAAAACCTGTTTCACCATCATTTAACTTATGACAATGATGGATCTATGGTCAGGCTCTACATGATATCATGATACTTGATTATTTAAGTACTTTATGGCATTCTTTTAGCATCAGGCATGTTTCCAAACAAAAACCATTAAAACAATTGCTATAAAGGAAGAATACTAATTGTATCAAGTTCATATCACATATTGTTAACATTGGGATATCAATCCCTAACCATCTCATCATTTTGATTCAAGAATATGGGTGTTCAAATCCTTAGATTATCAAAACACTTATTGCCATCAAGTCATTTAATAGTATGAACATGATTGTAGCAATGCAGATATATCTTATGGCTCACTCAGCCGATCAATCTCATATGTTACCTCTTACTAGGCAACATAATATATCATTACTTTCAAAGCTTATAAAGTGCTTTCAATGAATATGACATCATAACCCTTACCTGGCTATGCTCACTTATTTATAAAGACCTGCATGACTAACATAATTGATAACATGCACAATATGTCTATATCAGCACAATACAACTTATTTCCAAGTTAAGTATGGAATACCACGGTCGTGTTATCTTGCGCGGTCGTGCAAGAGAAAGCCACCACGGTCGTGCTACCTTGCACGGTCGTGCTACATAAGATCACCACGATTGTGTCACATTACCACGGTTGGTTTCTAGGGTTAGGGTTTCCTATTCAATTCAATTAGGGTTATTCAACCCCTTTAACTTACAAGGCATAATGATTACTCATTTCATACTCAAGTATAGAGTTTCATGCTTAAAAGCATAACCCAAAATTAGGGTTTACTGTTCACACCATGACATTTCCCTAGATTAGGGTTTACTATTCACATTACAATGAATTAAGATCATACTATCACCATGTATGATGATTACTTCCATTAATGCCCTCAAATTAGGTTAAGATTCATTAACCATCATGATTAGGGTTTCCATGATCTCACTATGAAGGATCATACCCTAATTAAATACTTACATACATATTGGAAGTCTATTACTTGATTCTCATTCATATAAGGAGTCTTCTCTCTCTTCTTTCTATCAGATGACGGTTACATTATCCTAGATTGGACTAAGTCAAATCAACCTCGACATCATGGGTTATGTTATTACTATTGTGGTCATTAATGCTTACTTGATCAAAGGGTATTGGTTACTATATCCCATCAAGGGTACCTTTGTAATGATCACCACTGATTATAACATGTATTGATCCACTAATTACTTGATCCCTTAATCACTTTAGGTATCTATGAGGTTTAGGTTAATCAACTACTAAACCATCATGACCACTAAGGCATCAAACGTTCTTGACCTTTTTAGACCTCAAACGGTCTTGCACACAAACTCCCCAAACGGTCTTGGATGGACCTTGAAACCATTTGGTGTTGTTGACCGTTTGGTCTAGTTTGACTTTTGAAACCATTTGGTAAAGTGCACCCTCAAGATCGTTTGCCCAAGATGAGGTGAAGACCGTTTGGTCATGAAGACTGTTTGGTCAAGTTTGACTTTGAAACCGCATGGGCATAACCGATCTTGAAACTGCATGAGATCAAACGGTTTGGGATCTGTGACGACCGTCGCCAAACCGAAAAACAAATTGTCATTAATTAAGCGGAATAAACATAAACAACAAATTAACAAAAATCACTAAAAATTAAAACCATTTGCAAAGAGATCCATTTCCAGGAAAACTCTTTAAGGAAGAACCAAAACTTTATATGCATCATTGTTCACATTGTACCATCTCTTCTCGAGGATAACATATAACAATTGCTCTATCAAAACACATACTGGAGAAACATAAAACCTCGAGGCATTCAAGCCCAAATCTCAGATTATTCATGAAACCAGTACAAACCAACTCCAAGGACCTGAGAGTACAGAGACGACACATAGGACTTTTATCTACAAGATACGACAGACGGTACACTCAACCTGAGTTGTCACTGCTGCCACAGTTGTTGTTCCTCCTCTGTAAAAAGGTCTTCACCTCCTCGTGCACGTCCACCTAAAAAATTTGGATCCCACGGGGGTGAGACAATTGTAATTGTCCCAGCGAGAGATATAACTCTCTGCCGACCATATTATTATCATAGTTAAATAATATTAAACTGAGCAGAGGATAAGCAGTTTAGAATATTCTCATCTTTTAAAGCATTGCAACTATCTATGATATAGCAGTAAATCATCTATTCACTTTATAAGGAATATGAAGAACATGTATGTCATTTACCCATCATACTATATCAATATCTCAAACTTATCCTGTGATACACATTA
Organism: Alisma plantago-aquatica; assembly: GCA_963693085.1. Taxonomy (NCBI): domain Eukaryota; kingdom Viridiplantae; phylum Streptophyta; class Magnoliopsida; order Alismatales; family Alismataceae; genus Alisma; species Alisma plantago-aquatica. The sequence goes on from OY856413.1 coordinate 579,519,727, forward strand.
TCATGGTATGACATCCATGAATCATTCTCATTTCTATCTATTGGCCTCAGCCAATCTGCTAACCATGTATTGAATTATACCAGTCATGTGAGCATACATCATCATATCATGTCCAAGCATTGGACTATGCCAATCATATGCATTATTCCAGGCATTGGGATATTACCAATCCTGTGCAATTATTCCAGGTATTGGGTTATGACCAATCCTGTGACATTATTCCAGGCATTGGGTTATTACCAATCCTGTGCATTCCAGGTATTGAACAATGTCAATCTTGTCATATTATTCCAGGTATTGGGTTATTACCAATCAGGTGCATTCCAGGTATTGAACTATGTCAATCCTGTGATATTATTCCAGGTATTGGGTTATTACCAATAATGTGTAATTATTCCAGGTATTGGGTTATGACCAATCCTATGACATTATTCCAGGCATTGGGTTATTACCAATCATGTGCATTCTAGGTATTGAACTATGTCAATCCTATGATATTATTCCAGTTATTGGGTTATTACCAATCCTGTGCATTCCAGGTATTGAACTATGTCAATCCTGTGATATTATTCTAGGTATTGGGTTATTACCAATCCTGTGCATTCCAAGTATTGAACTATGTCAATCGTGTGATATTATTCCAGGTATTGGGTTATTACCAATCCTGTGCATTCATTATATGCTTCATGCCTCTGCCATGTATTGGACTTTAATCAATCCTAATTACACAGCCAGGCAGTGGACTCTAACCACTCCTGATTACATTTCACTATTACTTGGCATTACCTTGGTCAAACCATCATACTCATCCACATTCTTTATATAATACAAGTATTTCTCATGTCTCATTTTAACATGTTCAAAGCACCCATAGCCCTTATTTTGGCTATGACTATAATGCATGTTTAACCATGATTTCATTATTACCTTTGTAACCATTTATTATTATTATTATGTTACAGGGTTCCCATTTACCAGGTTTATTTTAAACATTACCAAATCTTACATCAATCTTTAGATCAATATCTTGTCACCTCTCATTAGGAAACAACTAATCACATGACTCACAAGGCCCATTAAACATCTTGTCACCTCTCACTTGGCAAAAACTATTCACATGGCTCACAAGGCCATTAATCATCGTGTCACCTCTCACTAGGCAACAACTATTCACATGGCTCACAAGGCCATTAAACATCAACACAAGGTATGAGTTTGTCTCTCATCCTTACCAGGGTATGATTACATCATACTTATTAACTTGGCTTAACCCTTTCTCAAGGTATGTTAGCCTACACTTATCAAAGTGCATTAATCACATTCCATCTCAATGTAACAATTTACATGACACACTTCATGTGTTACTCATCCAAGTATATTGGATTTAAGGTGCATCAAGGTACATCAACCTTGAAGTGTAGAATGTGATATCTATCATGTCTTGATGTATCACTTCCCTCATCACTTTTAACTTTATTAAGTTCATCAACTTATCTTGTATTAGGGTATTTCCCATCCTAATACTTTATGCACCAACCTATCACATTTATCATGTAATGTATTGGTCACAAGTCACACATTTGAATTATTCAATCATCATCGGTAATATGGACTCCTCTTGGGTTAAGGCATTATTGATATAAGGTTGTCCATTATCAACCACTCTAGGTGTTTCACCTATCAAGGTATTAGCCACACCATTACTTGGTGTTTCACTCATCACTCCTAAGAGTGTCTTTCTCTCACCTTTACAAGGTGTATAGGGTTAAAGATGTGCATATGTTCACCATATCGAGTTGTAGGTGTATAAGCACCACCATATCAGGTTAGGATTTGCACTTGTCTCCATATCAGGCATGCGGTACCTTCCTTAACTCATATCGGGCACAAGGTATATGTATGTGTCACCCATGATACTTATGATATATCAACCCATCACCATATCGGGCTAGAAGTACATTCAATCACCCTATCGGGCTAGTCACCATCTTGGGTTAGCCATGACGGGTTAGGGTTACCATATCGTCTAGGGTTGTGTATTGTGCAACCATGTTGTGTAACCATGTCATGCAACCATGTCATGCAACCATGTCATGCAACTATATCATGTAACCATGTCGTGCCATAGCACTTGTTACACTTCACTTATATCGGGTTACCCAAATTAGGGTTTCTTGTCAACTAACAAGTATACAATTGACCTTGTGTCGTGCATGGAGTCTATACTTGACTCCCTATCGTGAAAGAGGTGTATACTACAACCCCCATATCGTGCAACAATGTATTCATTCATATCCATATCGTTCAGGTGAAGTAGGTGCATCATCATATCGGGTTAAAGGTACTTTCTTGTGTGCTTGCACCCGATATCACTTTTACAAGGTAATATCATCATCTTCAAGCTCTAGACCTTTGTTCTAACTATTATAGTTCATGTCAAAAGGTCTAAGAAACTACTATAACTCATAATTTCATCAACTATTTCAGGAAAATTTGGAATTAAAAGTAGATCATTAAATACAGCAATTTAGGTGATGAATAATAACATGATTGAGTTCAAGTTATATAACCCGCCTTAAGAACGACTTCAAAGCTCCAAGCTCCAAAGATCCACGTTCCTAAGGTTGAAGATGGACTTCAAAACTCCTCTATATGCAAAGAATCACCATGGATAAGCAATTGGTGAAGAAGAAAAGAAAGGAAGATCAAAACCCTAAATTCATGCTTCGATCCAAGGTTGAAGATGATCTTATCCTCACCTTAGGGTTAAGTATGAGCTCCTTCTTGATCCTTAACACCTTTGCACGATACACTAGTGTCCTTGAACGATATGCCACCCCTCTTGCATGAAATGGCACTCACGTGCATGATATGACACTCACTTGGAGTCAAAACTTCACTCTATGGTCGATATCACCCTATATGGCCGATATTACCTACTTGGCCGACATGCTACTGCTATGGGCGATATCCCATGACCCATGCACGATACCACATCTCTCCTGCATGATACATGATCTCTATGCACTATACCACAAGGTAGGAGGGTGGTAAGGGTCGCAAAATTGCACCAAGGGGTGAAACTAGGGGTATATATACTTGTTGTTCATGAAGGAAGGCAAAAATGAGGTGTCAACATTTTGAGCTAGTAGGTGCCACGTGTCATGCATGGGTGACACGTGTACATGCATGCATCAACATTTATATTGTCTTGAAAAATGGTTTAGGATCATCTTGAGATGAAAATTCGTCCATTACTTATCCATTTGGATAAGTCATCTAGGTTTAATCACTATTTTAAGTCAAGCCGATACACTTTTTTTCTAAGGAAACTTGTTGGCCGTCACACCTCACCTCCTTGAGGTGATTTGCACGATATGGCCTTTGCCAAGAGTTCAAAAAACGATATGAGGCTTTTCCTATGGCTCCTTGTCCGATAGGCACTCATATAAAAGCTTTTCAACTTGATACAACTCAAGTTAAGCTTTCATATTCAACCCTTTTCTTAGTCATTTCATCACCAAGAGTACCATCACTCATAATGGATTCAAGCATGGTGTCTCCTTCTTTATCTCTCCTCTACATTATACTAGGAGGGAGTAGGGACACTATATATGTGGTAATTTGCACATCAACCCCACATTTTGGGTAAATTACAATTTGTACCAAAATTGGTGCACAATGCTCCAGCATTGCTCAAATAAGTTCAAACTTGGAATTTAGGCTTTCCACAAGGCACCACTTAGCATAATTCTCTCTCTTATGATGATAAAACATAAAAGGCACATTCAAAATGTGACATTTTGCATTATATCCCCTTAGTTTTGGTAAATTGCACATTGGTCCAAAACAAAGGAAAAATTTTCAAACAACATTTAATCGGGACCAAACTTGAAACATAAGTGTGTCACATGATAACAAAACTCCTTAGAGGATTATATTAAAGTTCTAAGAAACTTTATTAGGAAAAACAAACAGGGTTACCTCATAACCCCGGTCAAGGTCGTTACAAGTTATAAACCCCTAACAAGGATTTCATCTCAGAAATCCAAGGTAAAGGGAGACAAATATCATTCATTCATCATATCATCAAGTCTCCACATAACATCTTTGATGTTTTCATGTTCCCATTTTCTATTATCATTTAAAGTTCTTGGATACTAGGATTCTTTACCTTGGTACCCATTATATGTTCCATAAACACATTACATCATCATCATGATTACTAGATCTGGGTATTCAAACCCTCAGTCCATCACTAAACATTGTTACTTCTCATCAATAACTGTTACCTCTAGGTCTGAGGACCAGGGTATACATTATACTAAACATCTTCTTTTGTTTATCAGTTTATCTATGATTAACTCAGATTTCTCCATATATCAATTAGGATATGGTAGAAATATCCATGCCACATCTCCTACTTCTTTCTTTAGATTGTTTTAGAATGATTACTTGATTAGGGTAATCAAATAGATAACAATATGGGTATGTCATATTTACCTTGCCTTCAATAAATGAATACCTAGCCAGGGTATTCAAGGACTAAAATTAGGCAGTATGCATTTCTTGTATTTCATGTTTTTATTTCTTTAAGTTTGATATACTTGTTATCTCAGACTTTCTTTGAATTCCTTCTACATCTCTTCCCTTCATTAATGAAGAGAGAAATTTCAACATATTAAAAGAATGTTGAACTGAACATAAGTTTTCATTCTACTTGTCTCTTCCTCATAATCTCAAAGGATTATACAGATGAACTACACAATAACTACACTTTTTATAGTAGAGAGTGCAAGATAATTCAAAATAGAAAGTTCTATCTTGACAAATCTACCTTTACAAGTTATCTAGCATCATATCTGACCCAATTCATAGAGTCAGTTGTCATTCATTATTGTCTTTGTCCTCTACTACCAGAAGTAGATGGACCAAACTGTGACACTTGTCTTTGTCCTATGTCATCTGCTCCACTGAACTGAGGTCCTTGTAGGTTTTGCAGATTATGCCTTGACTGTTGGGTAAACTCACTATTTCTCCTTGGACATTGTTGTCTAAAATGTCCTGGCTGTCCACATTTATGACAAGTTCGACCCCAACTGGATGACCCCTGCATAGGTGCACTATATTGAGGTTGAACTGGTGAATATTTTGGTCGTTTTGTACCACTAATCCACTGTCCCCGTGATTGTGTAGACTTCCTTTTGAGGTATGTCTCATGTTTCTTTATCATAGAATTTTCTATCCTCCGTATAGATTCTACAAATGTGGCAAACCTCTCTCTACTTTCTAGGGCAGATGTTGGGATGGACATCTCAACATTCAATCCCTTCTCAAAATGTCGAATCTTTTCCTCCTAAGTGGCATCCATCAGAGGAAAAAATCGTAAAAGTTCCATAAACTTAACCTCGTATTCATTTATTGACATGGCTCCTTGTCGAATCTTCTCAAACTGTGAGATCGTTTCATCTAAATATGTCTTTGGAAAATACTTATTGATGAATTCTCGAAGAAATTCCTCACATTCAACCTCTTCATTATTTCTTTTTATTTCTTCTATAGCACACCAGTGTCCAGCACTACCCTTTAAAAGGTACACCGCATGTTTAACTCTGTCAGCCTCTGGGATACTAAGGATCTTAAAGGCTTTTTATAACTCAGTGAGCCAGAGATCAGCATCTGTTGGGTCAGATGTTCTGGCATATTCTATGGCTCCTACATGACATATTTGTTCAAAGGTCTTACCAGACCCATATCCCTCATTGGAAACTGGTGCCCTAGGTGCTGGTGCTGGCATCCGATCTGCCATATACCTTAGTGTGGTCATGAGTTGCCCAAAATAATCATGAGATTCTGGGTTTCCTCTCATGACTTCATCAACTGGGGGATCTTTAGGCACTGGTTCCTCCCTTGCCTGATCCCTCGCACCTCCTACTGGTGCAGCAACATTTCTCTCAGCAACATGTCCCTCGTGTTCTTCAGACATCTTTGAGTTATATATCTTCTTCTGCATAAGCAGAAGGCACTATAAGATGCACTGGAGTACACTTAGAACAGACTCAATACCTTAGTCCTATGTCTCTGTAGACTCAGCGAACCTAGAACTTTGATACCAAACTTTGTGACGATCGTCGCCAAACCGACAAACAAATCATCATTAATTAAGCGGAATAAACATAAACAACAAATTAACAAAAATCACTAAAAATTAAAACCAGTTGCAAAGAGATCCATTTCTAGGAAAACTCTTTAAGGAAGAACCAAAACTTTATATGCATCATTGTTCACATTGTACATACACTGTACCATCTCTTCTCGAGGATAACATATAACAATTTCTCTATCAAAACACATGCTGGAGCAACATAAAACCTCGAGGCATTCAAGCCCAAATCTCAGATTAATCATGAAACCAGTACGAACCAACTCCAAGGACCTGAGAGTACAGAGATGACACATAGGACTTCTATCTACAAGATACGACAGACAGTACACTCAACCTGAGCTGTCACTACTGCCACAACTGTTGTTCCTCCTCTTTAAAAAGGTCTTCACCTCCTCGTGCACGTCCACCTAAAAAATTTGGATCCCACGGGGGTGAGACAATTGTAATTGTCCCAGGAAGAGATATAACTCTCCGCCGACCATATTATTATCACAGTTAAATAATATTAAACTGAGCAGAGGATAAGCAGTTTAGAATATTCTCATCTTTTAAAGCATTGCAACTATCTATGATATAGCAGTAAATCATCTATTCACTTTATAAGGAATATGAAGAACATGTATGTCATTTACCCATCATACTATATCAATATCTCAAACTTATCCTGTGATACACATTATCATGGTATGACATCCATAAATCATTCTCATTTCTATCTGTTGGCCTCAGCCAATCTGCTAACCATGTATTGAATTGTACCAGTCATGTGAGTATACATCATCATATCCTATCCAAGCATTGGACTATGCCAATCATATGCATTATTCTAGGCATTGGGATATTACCAATCATGTACAATTATTCCAGGTATTGGGTTATGACCAATCTTGTGACATTATTCCAGGCATTGGGTTATTACCAATCATGTGCATTCCAGGTATTGAACTATGTCAATCATGTGATATTATTCCAGGTATTGGGTTATTACCAATCCTGTGCATTCCAGGTATTGAACTATGTCAATCATGTGATATTATTCCAGGTATTGGGTTATTACCAATCATGTGCAGTTATTCTAGGTATTGGGTTATGATCAATCCTGTGACATTATTCCAAGCATTGGGTTATTACCAATCATGTGCATTCCAGGTATTGAACTATGTCAATCCTATGATATTATTCCAGGTATTGGGTTATTACCAATCATGTGCATTCCAGGTATTGAACTATGTCAATCCTATGATATTATTCCAGGTATTGGGTTATTACCAATCATGTGCAATTATTCCAGGTATTGGGTTATGACCAATCCTATGACATTATTCTAGGCATTGGGTTATTACCAATCTTGTGCATTCCAGGTATTGAACTATGTCAATCCTGTGATATTATTCCAGGTATTGGGTTATTACCAATCATGTGCATTCCAGGTATTGAACTATGTCAATCCTATGATATTATTCCAGGTATTGGGTTATTACCAATCCTGTGCAATTATTCTAGGTATTGGGTTATGACCAATCCTGTGACATTATTCCAGACATTGGGTTATTACCAATCATGTGCATTCCAGGTATTAAATTATGTCAATCCTGTGATATTATTCCAGGTATTGGGTTATTACCAATCTTGTGCATTCCAAGTATTGAACTATGTCAATCCTGTGATATTATTCTAGGTATTGGGTTATTACCAATCCTGTGCATTCCAGGTATTGAACTATGTCAATCCTGTGATATTATTCTAGGTATTGGGTTATTACGAATCCTGTGCATTCATTATAGGCTTCATGCCTCTGCTAGGTATTGGACTTTAACCAATCCTGATTACACAGCCAGGCAGTGGAATCTAACCACTCCTGATTACATTTCACTATTACTTGGCATTACCTTGGTCAAACCATCATACTCATCCACATTCTTTATATAATACAAGTATTCCTCATGACTCATTTTAACATGTTCAAAGCACCATAGCCCTTATTTTGGGTATTACTATAATGCATGTATAACCAAGATTTCATTATTACCTTTGTAACCATTTATTATTATTATTATGTTACAGGGTTCCCATTTACCTGGTTTATTTTAAACATTACCAATTCTTACATCAATCTTTAGATCAATATCTTGTCACCTCTCATTAGGAAACAACTAATCACATGACTCACAAGGCCCATTAAACATCTTGTCACCTCTCGCTAGGTAAAAACTATTCACATGGCTCACAAGGCCATTAAACATCTTGTCACCTCTCACTAGGCAACAACTATTCACATGGCTCACAAGGCCATTAAACATCAACACAAGGTATGCGTTTGTCTCTCATCCTTACCAGGGTATGATTACATCATACTTATTAACTTGGCTTAACCCTTTCTCTAGGTATGTTAGCCTACACTTACCAAAGTGCATTAATCACATTCCATCTCAATGTAACAATTTACATGACACACTTCATGTGTTATTCATCCAAGTATATTGGATTTAAGGTGCATCAAGGTAAATCAACCTTGAAGTGTAGGATGTGATATCTATCATGTCTTGATGTATCACTTCCCTCGTCACTTTTAACTTTCTTAAGTTCATCAACTTATCTTGTATTAGGGTATTTCCCATCCTAATACTTAATGCACCAACGATCACATTTATCATGTAATGTATTGGTCACAAGTCACACATTTGAATTATTCAATCATCATCAGTAATATGGACTCATCTTGGGTTAAGGCATTATTGATATAAGGTTGTCCATTATCAACCACTCTAGGTGTTTCACCTATCAAGGTATTAGCCACACCATTACTTGGTGTTTCACTCATCACTCCTAAGAGTGTCTTGCTCTCACCTTTACAAGGTGTATAGGGTTAAATATGTGCATATGTTCACCATATCGAGTTGTAGGTGTATAAGCACCACCATATCGGGTTAGGATTTGCACTTGTCTCCATATCGGGCATGAGGTGCCTTCTTTACCTCATATCGGGCATAAGGTATATGTATGTGTCACCCATGATACTTATGAGATATCAACCCATCACCATATCGGGCTAGAAGTACATTCAATCACCCTATCGGGCTAGTCACCATATATGGTTAGCCATGACGGGTTAGGGTTACCATATCGTCTAGGGTTGTGTATTGTGCAACCCTATCGTGTAACCATGTCATGTAACCATGTAGGGCAACCATGTCGTGCAACCATGTCGTGCAACTATATCATGTAACCATGTCGTGCCATAGCACTTGTTACACCTCACTTATATCGGGTTACCCAAATTAGGGTTTCTTGTCAACTTACAAGTATACAATTGACCTTGTATCGTGCATGGAGTCTATACTTGACTCCCTATCGTGCAAGAGGTGTATACTACACCCCCCATATCGTGCAACAATGTATTCATTCATATCCATATCGTTCAGGTGAAGTAGGTGCATCATCATATCGGGTTAAAGGTACTTTCTTGTGTGCTTGCACCCGATATCACTTTTACAAGGTAATATCATCATCTTCAAGCTCTATACCTTTGTTCTAACTATTATAGTTCATGTAAAAAGGTCTAAGAAACTACTATAACTCATAATTTCATCAGCTATTTCAGGAAATTTTGGAATTAAAAGTAGATCATTAAATACAGCAATTTAGGTGATGAATAATAACATGATTGAGTTCAAGTTATATAACCCGCCTTAAGAACGACTTCAAAGCTCCAAGATCCAAAGCTCCACGTTCCTAAGGTTGAATATGGACTTCACAACTCCTCTATATGCAAATAATCACCATGGATAAGCAATTGGTGAAGAAGAAAAGAAAGGAAGATCAAAACCCTAAATTCATGCTTCGATCCAAGGTTGAAGATGATCTTATCCTCGCCTTAGGGTTAAGTACGAGCTCCTTCTTGCTCCTTAACACCTTTTCACGATACAATAGTGTCCGTGAACGATATGCCACCCCTCTTGCATGATATGGCACTCACTTGCATGATATGACACTCACTTGGAGTCAAAACGTCACTCTATGGCCGATATCACCCTATATGGCCAATATTACCTACTTGGCCGACATGCTATTGCTATGGGCGATATACCATTACCCATGCACGATACCACAGCTCTCCTTCACGATACATGATCTCTATGCACGATACTACAAGGTAGGAGGGTGGTAAGGGTCGCAAAATTGCACCAAGAGGTGAAACTAGGGGTATATATACTTGTTGTTCATGAAGGAAGGCAAAAATGAGGTGTCAACATTTTGAGCTAGTAGGTGCCACGTGTCATGCATGGGTGACACGTGTAAATGCATGCATCAACATTTATCTTGTATTGCAAAACGCTTGAGGATCATCTTGAGATGCAAATTTGTCCATTACTTATCCATTTCGATAAGTCATCTAGGTTTAATCACTATTTTAAGTCAAGCCGATACACTTTTTTCTAAGGAAACTTGTTGGCCATCACACCTCACCTCCTTGAGGTGATTTGCACGATATGGACTTTTCCAAGAGTTCAAAAAACGATATGAGGCTTGTCCTATGGCTCCTTGTCTGATAGGCATTCATATAAAAGCTTTTCAACTTGATACAACTCAAGTTAAGCTTTCATATTCAACCCTTTTCTTGGTCATTTCCTCACCAAGAGTACCATCACTCATAATGGACTCAAACATGGTGTCTCCTTCTTTATATCTCCTCTACATGATACTAGGAGGGAGTAGGGACACTCTAGAGGTGGTAATTTGCACATCAACCCCACATTTTGGGTAAATTACAATTTGTACCAAAATTGGTGCACAATGCTCCAGCATTGTTCAAACAAGTTCAAACTTGGAATTAAGGCTTTCCACAAGGCATCACTTAGCATAATTCTCTCTCTTATGATGCTAAAACATATAAGGCAGATTCAACATGTGACATTTTGCATTATATACCCTTAGTTTGGGTAAATTGCACTTTGGTCCAAAACAAAGGAAAATTGTTCAAACAGCATTTAATCGGGACCAAACTTGAAACATAAGTGTGTCACATGATAACAAAACTCCTTAGAGGATTATATTAAAGTTCTAAGAAACTTTATTAGGCAAAACAAATAGGGTTACCTCATAACCCAGGTCAGGGTCGTTACAAGTTATAAACCCCTAACAAGGATTTCGTCCCCGAAATCCCAGATAAAGGGAGAGAAATATCATTCATTCATCATATGATCAAGTCTCCACATAACATCTTTGATGTTTTCATGTTCAAATTTTCTCATATCATTGAAATTTCTTGGATACTAGGATTCTTTACCTTGGTACTCATTATATGTTCCATAAACACATTACATCATCATCACGATTACTAGATCTGGGTATTCAAACCCTCAGTCCATCACTGAACATTGTTATTTCTCATTAGTAATTGTTACCTCTAGGTCTGAGGACCAGGGTATACATTTTACTAAACATCTTCTTTTGTTTATCAGTTGATCTATGATTAACTCAGATGTCTCCATATATCAATTAGGATGTGGTAGAAATATCCATGCCACATCTCCTACTTCTTTCTTTAGATTGTTTCAGAATGATTACTTGATCAGGGTACTCAAATAGATAACAATTTGGGTATGTCATACTTACCTTGCCTTCAATAAATGAATACCTGGCCAGGGTATTCAAGGACTGAAATTAGGCAGTATGCATTTCTTTTATTTCATGTTTTTATTTCTTTAAGTTTGATATACTTGTTATCTCAGACTTTCTCTGAGTTCCTTCTACATCTCTTCCCTTCATTAATGAAGAGAGAAATTTCAACATATTAAAAGAATGTTGAACTAAACATAAGTTTTCATTCTACTTGTCTCTTCCTCATAATCTCAAAGGATTATACAGATGAACTACACAATAACTACACTTTTTATAGTAGAGAGTGCAAGATAATTCAAATTAGAAAGTTCTATTTTGACAAGTCTACCTTTATAAGTTATCTAGCATCATATCTGACCCAATTCATAGAGTCAGTTGTCATTCATTATTGTCTTTGTCCTCTACTACCAGAAGTAGATGGACTAAACTGTGACACTTGTCTTTGTCCTCTATCATCTGCTCCACTGGATTGAGGTCCTTGTAGGTTTTGCAGATTATGCCTTGACTGTTGGGTCAACTCACTATTTCTCCTTGGACATTGTTGTCTAAAATGTCCTGGCTGTCCACATTTATGACAAGTTCGACCCCAACTGGATGACCCCTGCATAGGTGCACTATATTGAGGTTGAACTGGTGAATATTTTGGTCATTTTGTACCACTAATCCATTGTCCCCGTGATTGTGTAGACTTCCTTTTAAGGTCTGTCTCATGTTTCTTTATCGTAGACCTTTCTACCCTCCGTATAGATTCCACAAATGTGGCAAACCTCTCTCTACTTTCTAGGGCAGATGCTAGGATGGACATCTCAGCATTCAATCCCTTATCAAAACGTCGGATCTTTTCCTCCTCAGTGGCAGCCATCTGAGGACAAAATCTCAAAAGTTCCATAAACTTAACCGCATATTCATTTATCGACATGGCTCCTTGTCGAATCCTCTCAAACTGTGAGATCTTTTCATCTAAATATGTCTTTGGAAAATACTTATTGATGAATTCTCGACGAAATTCCTCCCATTCAACCTCTTCATCATTCCTTTTTATTTCTTCTAAAGCCCACCAGTGTCCAGCACTACCCTTCAAAAGGTACACCGCATGTTTAACTTTGTCAGCCTCTGGGATACTAAGGATCTTAAAGGCTTTTTCTAACTCAGTGAGCTAGAGATCAACATCTGTTGGGTTAGATGTTCCAGCATATTCTATGGCTCCTACACGACATAGTCGTTCAAAGGTCTTACCAGACCCATATCCCTCATTGGAAACTGGTGCCCTAGGTGCTGGTGCTGGCATCCGATCTTCCATATACCTCAGTGTGGTCATGAGTTGCCCAAAATAATCATGAGATTTTGGGTTTCCTCTCATGACTTCATCAACAGGGGGATCTTCAGGCACTGATTCCTCCCTTGCCTGATCCCTCGCACCTCCTACTGGTGCAGAAACATTGCTCTCAGCAACATGTCCCTCGTGTTCTTCAGACATCTTTGAGTTATATATCTTCTTCTACATAAGCAGAAGGCACTATAAGATACACTGGAGTACACTTAGAACAGACTCGATACCTTAGTCCTATGTCTCTGTAGACTCAGCGAACCTAGAGCTCTGATACCAAACTTTGTGACGACCGTCGCCAAACCGACAAACAAATCGTCATTAATTAAGCGGAATAAACATAAACAACAAATTAACAAAAATCACTAAAAATTAAAACCATTTGCAAAGAGATCCATTTCTAGGAAAACTCTTTAAGGAAGAACCAAAACTTTATATGCATCATTGTTCACATTGTACATACACTGTACCATCTCTTCTCGAGGATAACATATAACAATTGCTCTATCAAAACACATACTGGAGCAACATAAAACCTCGAGGCATTTAAGCCCAAATCTCATATTATTCATGAAACTAGTACGAACCAACTCCAAGGACCTGAGAGTACAGAGACGACACATAGGACTTCTATCTACAAGATACGACAGATAGTACAATCAACCTGAGCTGTCACTGCTGCCACAGCTGTTGTTCCTCCTCTATAAAAAGGTCTTCACCTCCTCGTGCACGTCCACCTAAAAATTTGGATCCCACGGGGGTGAGACAATTGTAATTGTCCCAGCGAGAGATATAACTCTCCGTCGACCATATTATTATCACAGTTAAATAATATAAAACTGAGAAGAGGATAAGCAGTTTAGAATATTCTCATCTTTTATAGCATTGCAACTATCTATGATATAGCAGTAAATCATCTATTCACTTTATAAGGAATATGAAGAACATGTATGTCATTTACCCATCATACTATATCAATATCTCAAACTTATCCTGTGATACACATTATCATGGTATGACATCCATGAATCATTCTCATTTTTATCTGTTGGCCTCAGCCAATCTGCTAACCATGTATTGAATTGTACCAGTCATGTGAGTATACATCATCATATCCTGTCCAAGCATTGGACTATGCCAATCATATGCATTATTCCAGGCATTGGGATATTACCAATCATGTGCAATTATTCCAGGTATTGGGTTATGACCAATCATGTGACATTATTCCAAGCATTGGGTTATTACCAATCTTGTGCATTCCATGTATTGAACTATGTCAATCCTGTGATATTATTCCAGGTATTGGGTTATTACCAATCATGTGCATTCCAGGTATTGAACTATGTCAATCCTGTGATATTATTCCAAGTATTGGGTTATTACCAATCATGTGCAATTATTCCAGGTATTGGGTTATGACCAATCTTGTGACATTATTCCAGGCATTGGGTTATTATGAATCCTGTGCATTCCAGGTATTGAACTATGTCAATCCTGTGATATTATTCCAGGTATTGGGTTATTACCAATCCAGTGCATTTCAGGTATTGAACTATGTCAATCGTGTGATATCATTCTAGGTATTGGGTTATTACCAATCCTATGCAATTATTCCAGGTATTGGGTTATGACCAATCCTGTGACATTATTCCAGGCATTGGGTTATTACCAATCATGTGCATTCCAGGTATTGAACTATGTCAATCCTGTGATAATATTCCAGGTATTGGGTTATTACAAATCCTGTGCATTCCAGGTATTGAACTATGTCAATCCTGTGATATTATTCTAGGTATTGGGTTATTACCAATCCTATGCAATTGTTCCAGGTATTGGGTTATGACCAATCCTGTGACATTATTCCAGGCATTGGGTTATTACCAATCCTGTGCATTCCATGTATTGAACTATGTCAATCATGTGATATTATTCCAGGTATTGGGTTATTACCAATCCTGTGCATTCCAGGTATTGAACTATGTCAATCCTATGATATTATTCCATGTATTGGGTTATTACCAATCCTGTGCATTCTATGTATTGAACTATGTCAATCTTGTGATATTATTCCAGGTATTGGGTTATTACCAATCCTGTGCATTCATTATAGGCTTCATGCCTCTGCCAGGTATTGGACTTAACCAATCCCGATTACACAGCTAGGCAGTGGACTCTAACCACTCCTGATTACATTTCACTATTACTTGGCATTACCTTGGTCAAGCCATCATACTCATCCACATTCTTTATATAATGCAAGTATTCCTCATGTGTCATTTTAACATGTTCAAAGCACCATATCCCTTATTTCGGCTATGACTATAATGCATGTATAACCAAGATTTCATTAATACCTTTGTAACCATTTATTATTATTATTATGTTACAGGGTTCCCATTTACCTGGTTTATTTTAAACATTACCAATTCTTACATCAATCTTTAGATCAATATCTTGTCACCTCTCATTAGGAAACAACTAATCACATGACTCACAAGGCCCATTAAACATATTGTCACCTCTCACTAGGCAAAAACTATTCACATGGCTCACAAGGCCATTAAACATCTTGTCACCTCTCACTAGGCAACAACTATTCACATGGCTCACAAGGCCATTAAACATCAACACAAGGTATGAGTTTGTCTCTCATCCTTAACAGGGTATGATTACATCATACTTATTAACTTGGCTTAACCCTTTCTCAAGGTATGTTAGCCTACACTTATCAAAGTGCATTAATCACATTCCATCTCAATGTAACAATTTACCTGACACACTTCATGTGTTACTCATCCAAGTATATTAGATTTAAGGTGCATCAAGGTACATCAACCTTGAAGTGTTGGATGTGATATCTATCATGTCTTGATGTATCACTTCCCTCATCACTTTTAACTTTCTTAAGTTCATCAACTTATCTTGTATTAGGGTATTTCCCATCCTAATACTTTATGCACCAACCTATCACATTTATCATGTAATGTATTGGTCACAAGTCACACATTTGAATTATTCAATCATCATCAGTAATATGGACTCATCTTGGGTTAAGGCATTATTGATATAAGGTTGTCCATTATCAACCACTCTAGGTGTTTCACCTATCAAGGTATTAGCCACACCATTACTTAGTGTTTCACTCATCACTCCTAATAGTGTCTTGCTCTCACCTTTACAAGGTGTATAGGGTTAAAGATGTGCATAAGTTCACCATATCGAGTTGTAGGTGTATAAGCACCACCATATCGGGTTAGGATTTGCACTTGTCTCCATATCGGGCATGAGGTACCTTTTTTACCTCATATCGGGCACAAGGTATATGTACGTGTCGCCCATGATACTTATGAGATATCAACCCATCACCATATCAGGCTAGAAGTACATTCAATCACCCTATCGGGCTAGTCACCATCTAGGGTTAGCCGTGACGGGTTAGGGTTACCATATCATCTAGGGTTTTGTATTGTGAAACCCTATCGTGAAACCATGTCGTGTAACCATGTCATGAAACCATGTCGTGCAACTATATCATGTAACCATGTCGTGCCATAGCACTTGTTACACTTCACTTATATCGGGTTACCCAAATTAGGGTTTCTTGTCAACTTACAAGTATACAATTGACCTTGTATCGTGCATGGAGTCTATACTTGACTCCCTATCTTGCAAGAGGTGTATACTACACCCCCCATATCGTGCAACAATGTATTCATTCATATCCATATCGTTCAGGTGAAGTAGGTGCATCATCATATCGGGTTAAAGGTACTTTCTTGTGTGCTTGCACCCGATATCACTTTTACAAGGTAATATCATCATCTTCAAGCTCTAGACCTTTGTTCTAACTATTATAGTTCATGTAAACAGGTCTCAGAAACTACTATAACTCATAATTCCATCAACTATTTCAGGAAAATTTGGAATTAAAAGTAGATCATTAAATATAGGAATTTTGGTGATGAATAATAACATGGTTGAGTTCAAGTTATATAACCTGCCTTAAGAACGACTCCAAAGCTCCAAGCTCCAAAGCTCCACATTCCTAAGGTTGAATATGGACTTCACAACTCCTCTATATGCAAAGAATCACCATGGATAAGCAATTGGTGAATAAGAAAAGAAAGGAAGATCAAAACCCTAAATTCATGCTTCGATCCAAGGTTGAAGATGATCTTATCCTCACCTTAGGGTTAAGTATGAGCTCCTTCTTGCTCCTTAACACCTTTTAACAATACACTAGTGTCCTTGAATGATATTCCACCCCTCTTGCACGATATGGCACTCACTTGCACGATATGACACTCACTTGGAGTCAAAACTTCACTCTATGGCCGATATCACCCTATATGGCCGATATTACCTACTTGGCCGACATGTTATTTCTATGGGCAATATCCCATGACCCATGCATGATACCGCAGCTCTCATGCACGATACATGAGATCTATGCACAATACCACAAGGTAGGAGGGTGGTAAGGGTCGCAAAATTGCACCAAGGGGTGAAACTAGGGGTATATATACTTGTTGTTCATGAAGGAAGGCAAAATTGAGGTGTCAACATTTTGAGCTAGTAGGTGCCACGTGTCATGCATGGGTGACACGTTTACATGCATGCATCAACATTTATCTTGTCTTGAAAAATGGTTGAGGATCATCTTGAGATGCAAATTTGTCCATTACTTATCCATTTGGATAAGTCATCTAGGTTTAATCACTATTTTAAGTCAAGCTGATACACCTTTTTCTAAGGTAACTTGTTGGCTGTCACACCTCACCTCCTTGAGGTGCTTTGCAAGATATGGCCTTTTCCAAGAGTTCACAAAACGATGTGAGGCTTTTCCTATGGCTCCTTGGCCGATAGGCACTCATATAAAAGCTTTTCAACTTGATACAACTCAAGTTAAGCTTTCATATTCAACCATTTTCTTGGTCATTTCATCACCAAGAGTACCATCACTCATAGTGGATTCAAACATGGTGTCTCCTTCTTTATCTCTCCTCTACATGATACTAGGAGGGAGTAGGGACACTCTAGAGGTGGTAATTTGCACAAAAACCCCACATTTTGGGTAAATTACAATTTGTACCAAAATTGGTGCACAATGCTCCAGCATTGTTCAAACAAGTTCAAACTTGGAATTTAGTCTTTACACAAGGCACCACTTAGCATAATTCTCTCTCTTCTGATGCTAAAACATATAAGGCACATTCAACATGTGACATTTTGCATTATATCCCCTTAGTTTGGGTAAATTGCACTTTGGTCCAAAATAAAGGAAAATTGTTCAAACAACATTTAATCAGGACCAAACTTGAAACATAAGTGTGTCACATGATAAAAAAACTCCTTAGAGGATTATATTAAAGTTCTAAGAAACTTTATTAGGCAAAACAAATAGGGTTACCTCATAACCCAGGTCAGGGTCGTTACAGGATCATTTGGTCCCAAACGCTCTTGAGACCGTTTGGACTCAAACGGTCTTGAGACCGTTTGGACTCAAACGGTCTTAAGACCGTTTGGTCCAAACCACCTCAAAACCGCATGGACCAAAAAGTGTCTCAACCACTTCAATTGAGTTAGGGTTTCCAATGTTGAACCCTTCAATCGATCATGCACTTGTTAGCCACTCATCAATTGAGTCAATTAGGTCAACCCTCAAATGATTTGACACTCAATTGACCCTCAATTGATCATCAATTAGGGCTTGGATCAATTGGATTAGGGTTTGGAATCAATCACCCTTCAACATGTTTCAACATGAGTCTAATTGATTTGAAACCATTGAACCATAATTCAATTTGGTCATGACCTGACCCCAAACGGTCTTGGGATCATTTGGATGACCTCCAAATGGTCTTGAGATCGTTTTCTCAAGTCAACACCAAAAACTAACTCAACCAATTAAGGTTTGGCTCATTAGATTAATTACTAGGTCAATAATTAATTGCACTTCAACTTATTGCCTTTAAATCTTCAACCACTTAACCATAGTCAACCATAGACCTCCAAACGGTATTTAGTGACCCCCAAACGGTATTGGGATCATTTGGATATCCTCCAAATGGTCTTGATACTGTTTGCCCATTATTTCATCAAAAACCAAGTCATTCACTTAAGGTTTGAACCCTAGGTTTGGTCACCAAATCAGCAATCAATTGTTCATCAACTTGATATCATTGGGTTCTCAATTGGTCAACCCTACTTAACCCTATACCTCCAAATGGTCTTGGGTGATCACCAAACGGTCTTGGGTGATCCCCAAATGGTTTTGAAACCGTTTGGGTTACTCAACCCAAACTTCAACTTAATTCAATTATTGAAATCAGCAATTAATCCAATTAGGGTTTAGGTGGTTGATGGGCCTGCAATTGGTGATTTACTTGGAATTACTTGATGATTTTTGGTAGCTAATTAGTTTACATAATTTACAACAGACCTCCAAATGGTCAATGCCTGGTCAACGCATCCAAACAGTCTTGGACCGTTTGCTTCTATGCGGTCTTCTGAAACCGTTTGCACTCAAACGGTTTGAAACCATTTGCTCCCAAACGGTTTGGGAAACCGTTTGCAAAAGCAAGATTTTGGATAAACATAGGAATTAATGCCATCATCTTCTACCTCAAGAACAGGGGCGTTTCTTCATGGAAATAAAAGCAAGAACACACAAAGGTGTCTAAAGAAGAAGAATAAGCAACGATTCTAAGGAAAGGAGATGCAAAAGCAAAGCTTAAGGATTAGAGTTATAAAACCCGCCTTTAGATCTGATCTAGAGCTTCAAGCTTCGTAGCTTTAATGGTGGATGAAGCTCCAATGGTTGTCCAAGGCCCGTTCTTCAAGTTTTGGATGGAGAAGATGGCTAGAAAGAAGAATTGTGTAAAGAAAACCAATAAACCAACCTTATTTCAGGATTTCCACCAAGAATTCGAGATAGGTGATGGTCCATACTTACCAAACCAGCTTGGTCGCCCTTCCTCTGCTCCAGATCTCTTTCTTGGTTGTCCAAAGAAAGAGGATAAAGAAGAGAACTAAGGGAAACGATCCCTTGCTTTGTTGAAAAGAGTCCTTATATATTTTTGGATATTTTCAAGGCAAAGAATATTATCTCTTTAATTTCCTAAACACATCCACCAAGGCTTACTCCATCCATGGCCACATTTCTTCCTCCTAATCTCATGCAAAACCACTACCTAATTCAAGGTTAAAAGGAAAAGAAACCAATCACCTTAATAAGATATATATATATATATATATATATATATATATATATATATATATATATATATATATATATATATATAAGGGCTATTTGCTTAAATCTTGATTATTTTAATATCAAGATTATCTTTTCCTTCTTGATCATTCAAATGAGATGCCCTTCTCATTCTCTTTGCTCTACTTGATGCCAAGAAACATGAGAGATCCGCTAGAGGGTATATTTTACATTTTGGACCATAAGTTTTGGTTAAATTGCACTTTACACCAAAACTAGGTTTTAAAGCACAAGGATTGCTCTACATGCCATATCTTGGTGCTCAAGCTTGTGGAATCCTTATCACCACATCATACTCATTCTTATGATGTCTCATCATCAGAGGAACATCTCAACATGTGCAACTTGGAAGTTAACCTCTCTACTTGGTAATTTGCACTTTAGTCCAAAACTACATGTCGCAACATTATTAAAAAAGGACTAAAATAGAAATATAAGTTCCTCAAAAGATTTAATTACATATTAAAGGATAAACACAAGCATCTAATCACATATTGAAGAAAAACACCTAGGGTTAGTTCATAACCCAGGTCAGGGATGTTACACATACCTCTAGAAATAATTGGTAGAGCCATATATGCCTAGGGGAAGGGTTCTTTTGAGCCATTAAGGTGAGGGAATCCAATCATCCATGCCCATGGCCATGTGAGGTAATCAATAGAGTGTGTAAGGCATCAATTATGCTCAAATAGGAGATGCATCGAATGGCATTGTTCGATCGTTAGTGACCTATTAGTTATTAACCACCCTCCATCAATGAAGTTTTATGTGGATGGATATCTCATGTTCATTCCAAGTGCTCACATTGCTTACATATTTTCTAGTACCTTCTAGATGAATTGGATAACATAGTCATTCGAATATTGAAGCATTAGGCTAAGCCATATAAATCCCATCTTTGAGGTACATGGTATTGTTTCATACTCTTTGAGGGCGACCATGCTTGAGAAGTAGTGGTAGAAGAGGCTGTGGGGACCCTTCAACCAGCCAAACACCTTTTATGCTATCTCCGGTAGATTGTGAAACTTTGGTGAGGGAACAAGGTCCTATCATCACCATGACTAGTTGGAGCAAAGAAGGAGGGGATGATGAAAGTGGAAGACACCAACTTCGAGAGTGCTCGAGGAGAGAACTAGAAGCCAAAGATAGGAGGGAGGCACACATTGGAGTTGAGATGACAGATATAGAAAGGGTCAAACTTGGGTGGATGGAGTGGCCAAAGAAGACAAGACTTCAAGAAAATTTTCACGATGTTAGTTTCCTGATTCATGTGACATCAAATTTTGGTTGTATTATTTTGGAAAAATTTATCTGTGTTTTTCATATATTGTTTAATCACCTTTGTCGAGAATTCATTATTTTATTCCATAATCTGGGTTTAGGTTTGGGATTATCTCTAATGGTTGGTATTTATGCTGATAAAAAGAGTGGGTCCTGACAAAAAGAGTCTAGACTTATCCATCATATGGAATCTAGAAATGAATTTCTTATGATAATGCTAATTTGATTGTTTGAGTTATCAATAACTTTTAGGTATCATTTTATCTTATGCATACCAAGTAACACAAGATAAACAAGGCATTGCCATAAATATCATATCTTTTGATATTGAAACATCAACTTTATTAATTACTATCATTGTCATACAATATGCAAGAAACAATGTGTTTCTATCCATTGGCAAATAGCAGCCCTTAACTCTAGTACATGCCTTTAAGCCTGAAAATAAACTAAAGTACTCCTATCTATGGAGGCAACACTTGCCCCATTTATTGAGTGCTTTACACTTTATATCTTGGTATCATATACCTCAAAAAGTGTTACAAGTTTATTTCATGACACCTTCAGGTGGAGACGTATGTCACCTCCTTCTTCTTTAGTTCTTCCAAATAGAGTGGACAATTCCTTTTCCAATGTCCTGGCTTTTGACAATGGTGGCAATTGCCTCTCTTGGTCATGCCTCCCTTGGCCTTGAGAGCCGAAGACGCCTTGGGCTCCTGGCTAGCATCAGAACCCTTCTTAGCTTTGCCCTTGCCCTTGTTCTTGGACTTGCCTTTCTTGCTGTTGATCATCATCAAAAACTTAGGCTTGTCCTTCTTCATCTGTGTCTCGGCTATCCTCAACATGCCCAACAACTCTGTCAACGGCTTGTCAAAGTTGTTCATGTTGTAGTTCATCACAAACTGACTGTAGGATTCTGGCAACGATTGCAGTATCACATCAGTAGCCAACTCTTAGCTCAGGGGAAATCCCAGTCTTGTCAGGTTCTCCACATACCCAATCATCTTGAGCGTGTGAGGACCAACTGGATCTCCTTCTGTCATGACGCACTTGAATAGTGCCATGGAGACATCATATCTCTCTTGTCGTGCTTGATCTTCATACATGTTCTTGAGATGCTGAATCATCTCAATTACACCCATGTTCTCATGTTGTCTCTACAACTCGTGGTTCATGGATCACAACATCAAGCACTTTGCATCAATGACATCATCAGAATGCTTCTTGTAAGCATCCCTTTCTGCCTTTGTTGCAGTAGGAGCAGGTTCCTCTGGAATTGGAGTATCCAGGACATAGAGCTTTCTCTCTTGAGTGAGAACAATTCTCAGTGTCCTAAACCAATCGTGGAAGTTAGTCCCATTCAGCTTGTCCTTTTCAAGGACCGATCGCAATGAAAAGTGATTGTTGTTTGTTGTCATTTGAACTACAAAAGGAAATATATGCAATTTAGTCCAAAACTCAATTTTGACCTTTTTGATTTGGTTGAAAAGTTGATGATATAATTAGGACTTTAATTAATTATCGCTCCCACTATTTTGTTCAAATTGATAACCCTCACCATCAATTCGGAAGATTGCAGCATACAACCTTCTAGTGGGCAAGATCCTGAAATCCTCTAAGTCATGAACCAACTAGGGTTGTCACCCACAACTTAGATCTTCCATGTAGGAAACTTTTGCCAATTGCATCTTATGCAACTCTTGAAAGATGTCATATGCAACTCCTTGCCATGATCACCTCCATGCCTCAAGGTGCTAGATCCTTTCTAGGTCACCTTGTTAAGTCTGACCCAAAGCCAACATGATGAAATATGCACCCTGCTAGGGCAAACCCACATATTCATCCTTCACACTTCTACGAGATAGACGGTGCACCACGCTAGGGCGTGCCTACACTTGGCCGATCAAGCTTTTCACATGTGTCACATTTGGAAGGCATCTAAAACTTTAATATTTAATGAGGGATTTGGTTTTATAGGAATATATACATATCCAATCACCACAATATATAGTAAGTATCATATACATGATATATCCCACAAAAAAACATGTGAAATGATAAAAGCGATGATTATGGCCATCCTAATGTGATTCCTCGAGCTAAGAGGAATCACGGTCATCTAGGTCTACATCACATGCAACCTGTCCAAGATGAAGTGCTATAGCTGTCAGAGTTGATCAACTCATCACATGAATGACCTGCTCACCCTAGCCGGTCGTCTGGGTGCCACCAGCTGATCGGTTTGCTTGGTCATCGTGCATCTCCTCATGGCCACCACCCGATCGTCTCACTCCTCGAACCTGTGGCATTACAACCCACTATCACACAGACAACGAGGTGTTACGTGAAAACGTGCGGAAAACACCATAACCACAGATTTACCAAAAACACGGGTTAATTAAAACTGATTGCGGAAAGCAGATAAACTGAGAAACTATTACATTTAGGTCCTCTTCCTGTAGAGAAACATGTTATATAAACATTTACAAGCTGGATACCACAGCTTAGAGGATCAGCTATTTTGTCATCACATGAGTTCATCACCAGTTATATATACATAACATCCCACATCCGGCCAGCAGCAGGATATACAAACCATCAACAGCTATACATCGTGAAACAACGTCAAAACACCTCCAAGGACCTGAGAGTATAGGGATGACTCTAAGACTCTACAACAAAACGACCAACACAACAGCATGTCCATCTCTTGTCTTCTACTACTCGCCTTGCTGCTCGACCGCAACTCTGCGACCACCACCACGTCTAGCTCAAACACCTAAAAACCAGCGGGGTGAGACAATTGAACATTGTCTCAGCGAGAAACATAACTCCCCTCCAAAACTATAAAACCAAGAGGATAAAGCAACATCAGAAGATAAACAGTAAAACGTAGAATAATAACAGTCTATATAGCAAGGTTATTCGTACCATCGAGCTTACCAGGATGTATGGAAGGCATATCACTAATTATCTCTTTATGGAACATGATTGACAAGATAAGATTTATAAGATCTTATCACATAACATGAGGAACGCATAAGTAACTGCATATATAACAAGATTAACTGCACAAGCAAGGCCTCAACCAATGTTCTGTGTTTTGCCTTAAGCAATAATTACTATTCAGCTGGATTACGTATTATTATGCCCTGAGGAAATGAGCCGTACCACTCAAGTCCAACCTTCGGTTGTGAAACCCCAAGCCGGTGCCATACAAGGTCAATGGGAGAGCCAGACTCCACGACCTCCCACCTCGTAGTCAGTGTACGAGTACAACACAAGTAGGACCGCAGTCTCATGCTTAAGTGGCCACAGCCATAGGGTCAGCTCCCGCGGGCTACCCTCTACCTAGCCCGCCTTGGTATAGGTCTCAGCGCTAGTGAAACCGAGCCATGGGCCTGTTCATCGTGCTCTGAGCCATGAATGCATTCATGTTCCCATATCACATATCCTGAGCCATGGGCCTGTTCACCATGCTCTATACATATCCTGAGTCTGCAACCACAGTTGCACTCGAATCCTCACTATTTTAGGCTAGGAGAAACCTCTCATATTCAACAATATGCGCTCCGGGTTAACCCGTAGGAAAACCCATTTCACCATCACCAACTCCTGACGATGATGGATCTATGGCCAGGACAACTACATGATATATGCCACTGTGATTAGTTAGTATATTTTAAGTGGATTGCAAGATTCAATCAAGGTTGTATAACATGCAAACTAAAACAAGAATAGGCAATATGAAGCTCAATATCATACTTGTACTGTCATCAAAACCATCCTGATCCATCACAAGATCCAACATTACATTGCCATGGGATCTCAATCCCTCATCACATAGTGTCACTGCCTCTCAAGGCTTACATCATCATCATGGATAGCAATTCCAGCACTTTAGCCAAACTCAGGTCCTTAGAACAAAACACATCATGCATTTCATTATCAAGAGTAACCATCAAAGCAGTGTTACTCAACCATATATACTTCATAGCCCCTTACCTGGCTATGCATCTGTACCTGCATGGTTAGTATGCACACTCATCAATATAGGGCAACATTGATGCATATATGCTTTTATCAATCATGCCTCAATTTGTGACCATAGACATAGGTCATATCTTTTAAACAAAGCATCTCACATGCTTACTAGTAACTCATCATAATACAGATAATCAAGATGATTATAAACACAGGTGTTGTCATGTCAAGCTACATAGGTACGATCAATCATATAAATTACCATCAAACATATCAGGGGTTACCACCATAACCAACCGTGATAACAAGAACTAACTCTAACACATTAGTTTTCCATAAAGACAAGACCCTCACTAGAAACACCTACTACCCTCACAAAAGGTGGGTATCGACATGGGTACTCTCCCCTATTGCCCAACCACCTTGGCCACTTATCGGCCAAGCAACCAGCAGGGGTGTCGGGCTACCTTCTCAAGATGTATTGTGCAATAGGGAACCAAGATATATCGTGCATCAACATAACATGCAACGTGTTTGTTGTGCACCACTAGTGATGGACAACCGGGCGTGCAACTCAGCCAATGAAACCTATCATGCAACGACGCGTCGTGCGCAAGGTATACCGTGCAGCCAAGAAAACATAACACCCACCTCGTCACAAGCTATCGGCCAACACATAAGACCAGCACATCGCAACGCCCCAACGTCTAAGGTGTGACGACGTCGAACTACCACTTGAACTAGGCATGTCGGGCAGGATACACGACCAGGTGACACCCGACACACACAAGGGTAACAACCAATGCTCCACTTTTCTAGGTACAACGGCCAGGGCCACAACTTCAACGACATCAAGGGAGGCATGTCGTCCAACTAGCTAACTTCACCTATCGGCCGACACACAAGACCAAACTAGCAACTCTTCCACAACAACAAGGTATCACAAGGTTAAGGGTGTCGGGCAGGGTACTTAGCATGGAGTGACGCCTGACACACAAAGGGTCAAGGGTCAGGGTATATCACCCAACACAGCCACATCATGTCGACCAAGGTTAGACCAAGGAAAGGATATCAGGAAACAACAACACCCCAAGCCCCTAACGGGCAAGATGCAACCCACAAGGTTATCTTCAACCTCAAGCACAAGGGCACCACAACCCTAGTGGATCAAGAAGATGCTCACCTCTCAACTTAAACGAGAGAGGGGTCTTGTGCACTTCTTATCACCAACCGGGCAACACAAGGATCAAACCTAACCAAGGTCCACAACCACTACATAGCTCACCTTTCAAGATCATGGTGAGAGGAGGGTGTTGCTCAAGCAACTAGAACACAAGCTCACCTCTCAACTTATTTGAGAGAGGGGTATTGCCCATATTACTAGCACTCAAGCTCACTCCTCTAGACCTAGGAGAGAAAGGAGTGTTGCTCACCAAGAAACCCTAAAACAAGGTTCGACCAACAAGAAGAAACTTAAGCAAGAAACTAAACTAGCAACATGCATATTCGATGTGATCATAAGCAACATATAAGAACATGAAAGAAGGTAGTATAGTTAGGGTTAGTAGTTATGTAACCCGCCTTAAGCAAGCTCCAAGCTCCTAGCACCAAGCTCCAAGCTCCACTACAAGAAGAAGAGTAAGACACTCTAAGGTTTGGCCACCACTAGAGGAAGGAGGAGACTCCAAGGCAAGGATCGGCCACCAAGCTTACAAAAGAAGGGGAGGGGGATATCGTGCACCAAGGGGAAGGAAGACTAAGGAACAAAAAAAAGGATCCTTAGCAAGAGAAAGTAAGCACATATATAGAAGAGGGTGGAGGAGAAACCAAGGTAGGATAAGGCAAGGTGTCGCCCACCTAGGGACACTTGTCCATGAGCAAAACCACCACTCTAGCATGTCTTAAACACATGTCCAAGGCCATTGCCACATGCAAGCATCAAGCACCAAGTGTCCACTAGTGGTGACACAAACAAGGTCAAAGAAGGTCAAAGGTTCATGGGCGACACACCACCTCCATGGCCGACACAACCCTGGGCGACACAGCCTGGGAGACACAAACATCCTCTTGCCCGACACAAGGTCCAAAGGAGCAAAGGCAACGCACCACAAGGCCCACCAAACTCAACGAAGCCCAAAGGAACTCAAGCAACAGGCCCAAACCTTCCTCTCAACACTAGAGGAAGCAAGGAGAGGGAGGAACACTACACAAGGTGACAAACTTGCCCACAAACCCTAGACTTGGGATTAATTGCAAGTAGCACCTCCAACTCTCAACAAAGCACCAACAAACCCTAATCACCACTAAAGGAGATTAGCAAGCAACTAAGTATCAAGGTTAAGAAAAGCAAACAGGGTAAACCCTAAACGGAGGTCAGGGTTCTTACATAATCGGTCGTCTGGATCGCCAACCGATCGGTTCACACCTTGAATCGGTCGTCTTAGTTGTCGTCAGGTTGTCCGCCGTTCTTTGACATAACAGGAAATAAAAGATCTATCCTATTTACATATAAATTGGGAAACCCCGAGTTACATTCGGGGGGAGAAAAGGTAGGAAAGAAATTATCGAGTTATCTCGAGTTACATCAGGAATAGGATATAGGGAAATCGGTGCGCAGACCAAGATGCAAGCAACCACATACAACCAAGCACACACATAGGGTTTATTGGCCATAGTCACGCTATACATCCACCACAAAACTCATTTAAGGGTGACACGTATCGAGTGCATTCATATTACATATCATATATGTATTTTGGGATTTGTAGATTTAGGATTGGACATGCATAAAGCCAATTTTATTTGCATCGTATGAAATAAATAAAGGCGACAAACCAAAATCGATCACATCGATAATCCTAAAGTATAGAGTAGTTGATGTGGCTTTGATACCACTGTTGGGTTTTAGGGGAGGCAGAAAAGGTAGCGGAAACAAAAAATTCTTCTCCCAAACCCAGAATAAAGGAATCGCGTCAACGTGCATACAATAGGAAGGATGGTTTGTAGAGGCGTACCTTGTCCCAAGGCTTGCTCAGTGAAATTATCTCACGGTTTGCACGGTCTTCACCTCCGGTCTTGGACAGTGTCTGTGCAGCTCCTGGTCTCACCGGGACTGTCAGGATTGACAACTGTCCTCTGAGCGGTAGAAGTCTCCCGCCTCTGAAGTAGTCCATACAGACCACCTGGAACTTTGATCTCCTTATCCCACAAGGAATCGAAAGGAGTCACACCCTTCTGTCGGTGTACTAGTCACCAACACACTCTCCTGCAACCAGTTGCTTTTCTACAGTTGTCTTTCCCTTGCTGTGCCTCCCTTATCGGGTAGCACTTGCTCGGGCTCTCTCTCGGTTACTAAAACCAGAGAGAACGACAACTTTGCAGAGCAACTGGTCTCTGAGTTGTTGTTCCTGAGAAGCCCCCAATACCCCTATATATAGGAGGGTCATGGGACATGGTTCTCTATCCTGGACAATGCGGGATTAAAGAAGGAGTAGAAGGGTTCAAGATTTTCCACAAAACAACCAACTTGCGCCAGCTGAATCGATCATTTCAACCCTGAAACAATCGTTTGGTGACCTCAATCGATCGGTTCACACCTGAACCGATCGTTTGGGACACCTAAGCCGATCAGTTTATCACATGAGTCGATCAGTTCGTGGTCCTGGTCCAACTCAAATTGACTTTCAAATTTGTCTCCGATTAATCAAATATTAATCCTTGTCCAAATCGAATTTGTACAAGTGAAACAAATAGTATTTGCAAAATACTCTTATGACTTTCCAAATGATCTTGGTTGGACCAGTTGAGCCGATCAGTTCAACTCTTGAACTGGTCAGTTCAACCTGTCTTGAGCTGATCGGTTCATCCCATGAGCCGGTCGGTTCAACAACCTGAGCCGATCGGTTCATCCCATGAGCCGATCAGTTGGGGCAGCAGACTTGTGCAAATCAGTCAATCGTAGTTTCAATCAATCCGATACTCCAATCAATCGGTCCAACATCTTGAACACTATGATATTGAGCTATCAATTGATTGAGTGTTTAATTGAACTACTAAATTCCTTTAGTAATCAATCTAAACATCGTTTGTGGATAAACTCCTCTTACAGGTTAAATCCTATGTGTGTGACCCTGTACGTCCATTTCACGTTGGCAGTGAAAGTGCATAACACTTATGACTTCACAAGCAAAGAGCGGTGCCTAGTCGCACATCAGTGCTACCCAAGTGAAATAGAAAGTTGGAGAAAAACTTTCAATCCTATAATCTGTGAATGGTGTTACAACGAATGTATAATTCCTTTGTCACTGATATCCCGAATGAACTCAAGGCATGGAGCAGTCATCCTTTCAACGTTCATTCACTTTCTTGATCTCAGAGTATATTGGAGGAGATATGTATGACATCAATATCACATACTGATTCACACATGCGTGCGCATGCCTATCTCAATCCTACTCATCAAGTGGCCATGGATATCAAACTCCCTTAGAAGGGACAAATCCCATATCTATCACTCACCCCTCAAAAGCCCCATGTGTCAAAGCCACCCAATCATCACCTTTATAACAACCCATGTTTCAGGACTACGTTTGATGATGTCAAAGTGTACCCAACGACATGTGTTGAGTGTAGTGATTTCAGGTCAAAGAATCACACTCACCACCATCACTGTGAGAACTGACTGTGACTACCATGTCATGGTTCCATGTGTCAAACTCACGGTGGGTCTGTCCGGTAAACTTGTTCTCTAACAAGTACCTATGTGTTTGGTTTGATATCTCTATATCATGACTAATGAGATTCTGTCATCAACCAACACCAAACCTAGTCTTGTGTGTCATTGTTGTCTATCTACCTTCCACAATGACATATGACTAGGGACATAATAAGAATGTACAAACTCTTAGCATCCGTATGATCTCATCGTTCAGGCCCTCAACCTGAAAGCATACGTCACTGAGTACTGTCATTCTCTAGACATTCAATCTGTTCTATCATTATCTCATATGACTGAACCAGATAGAATTGGAAGCTTGCCTTTGATGTTTATCAAATCAATCTTAATGTATCCCACCAATCATCCCATGATTGACTCTCAGGGCATACATACCAACAGACCATGCTTGAGAAGTAGTGGTAGAAGAGGTTGTTGGGACCCTTCAACCAGTCAAACACCTTTTATGCTATCTCAGGTAGATTGTGCAACTTTGGTGAGGGAGCAAGGTCCCGTCTTCACCATGACTAGTTGGAGCAGAGAAGGAGGAGATGATGAAAGTGGAAGACACCAACTTCGAGAGTGTTGGAGGAGAGAACTAGGAGCTAGAGATAGGAGGGAGGCACACATTGGAGTTGAGATAACAGATATAGAAAGGGTCAAACTTGGGTGGAGGGAGTGGCCAAAAAAGACAAGGCTTTAAGATATTTTTCACGATATTAGTTTCCTGATTCATGTGACATCAAATTTTGGTTGTATTAGTTTACCGTCGACGGTTAGTGTCCTATAATCCCAAATGATTGTAGTTTGCCATCAATCACCTTCATCGCCCTAACTAGGAAACACAATACCAACGAAGGCAAGATATGATTGAGCTATCTCATTTTTGGAGTAACCTTGCGACAAAAACCATTTAACTTGTTTATTTCTTACCAACTTGTGACTTCGAAATTCGTGTATTACTCTCCACCACTTGGAAGCTTCTCTCGCCCTTTTTGTTTGTTTGTTTTATTGTTGTTTTCCTTTCATCACCGTTATTCTCCTGGTCACGAAAGCCTGAGTCTCACCTAATTTGGGGTCCCTCCATGAACGGTTTTCAAGTTGCTTCCAACATTGTTAAGGGCTTCCTTGTAGTCCCAATTTTTTCTAGGAAGTGCACATAGAATGAAGTACGATGTATTCCTCTTTTTTTTTTTTCCAAAAACTTTAATATTGCTATTCACGTGCTAATTATGAGATCTACTAGCGTGGAGGTGGACCCCTTGGGTTGGGCTCGGGGACATTGGGGCCTAACCCCCTCATTGATCTCCGCATCGATGGAAGAACCCTGTGAACCAACCAATTGCAATGAATCCCGCAGTGGTGCAAGACAAAAGTGTTTTTCATCAATTTGAAGGAAAGCACAAGATTCGGGGAACCGAGATCATTGTTGTGCTACCAAATATCTAAACATGGTAAAAGAATTGAAGAAAAGTTGGGATGTAAAGAGTATCGGGTTAGCCTCCCCAACAAACGCAAGTGGATTGAGGAGGGGGTGGGCGGTGCTTATGAGTTGTTGGGAACAGAGCAGATCAGGGCGCACGCAGCCACGCAGTCTGGGAGACCACAAGCTGCGACAGCAAGCCACCTTCTTCGCCAGTTCGCCTGCTGCTAAAAGCAAGGAAACAACTGGCCTCTCTCATTTTCACCCCCAGCACTCTCCCTCCACTCTTCCCGGCTCCTCCCATTAGCTTTCCTCTCTCTCTCTCTCTCTCTCCCCACTGTTCTCCTGTCGGGTGCTGGAGACCAGGAGGAGCCACAGCTGTCGCCGTCGTCGTCACGTCAGCGCCGCCGCATGCAGCAATGGCCACGGGATGGGTGAAGGCCATGCAATGCAGATCCATCGCACTGGGAGACGTCTGCCAGCAGCAGCAGCCTGCATTGCCCAAGAAAGACCGAGCTGGTGGCCACCACCTCCCTCTCGCCTGCGGCACGGACGCCTCCGTCCACCACCTTCCTCTCGGATGCGGCCTCGACGCGTCCGTCCACCACTGCTCCCCTAAGAAGACCTCCAGCCGCGGCAGTCACCATCATCCCGCGACAATCACATTCTCAGTGAAGCCTAAGCCCCAGCCCCGCAGCCGCAGGCCTCCTCCAAAACCCAAGCCCAAGCCGAAACCCGCTTCAAGCGCTCCAGCAGCAGCGCCTCCTACACTGGCTCCGTCCCCGGCGCGCCGTATCGCCCGTGGCCCGTTCCCAACGCTGGCATCGCTCCCTCCGGGCCATTCCTCCCGCCAGGTCGTCGAGACGATATTCTCCTCGGCATGGTGCCCTCCTGCCCCCTTCCCCGGTCACGTCGAGATGCTGTTCCGCGTGAACGTCCCTCCCCGCGCCGCGTCGAGATTCGAGGAGTACCGAGACACGGTCCGTCGGCGCGCCGGCGACGCCGACCCACGCTGCGCAGCAGATGGGAACGAGGTCATGCGGTTTCATGCTGCTCCTGCTTCCTCCTCCTCAAAATCCGAGGGGAAAGAGGAAATGCGGCAGAACCAGCCCATCTTTAGCGCGTCTCCGCGGCCATCAGCACCCGGAGGAGGGATCCGGACGTTCCAGAGTAGCGGCGCCGCGCACCGGATCGGCGGAGGGAAAGAGCGGGGACGGGCGGCGATGCTGCTGTGCCGGGTCATTGCTGGCCGGGTGAGATCCGAATCCAACCACCGCGGCAAAGGCGCTTCCTTGTTGGGGTTGCCTAGTGGTGGCAGTTGCGAGTCCGTCGCCGGCGTGAAGGGGGAGCTCGTGGTGTACGATCGAAGAGCGGTGCTGCCTTGCTTCCTTATCATCTACAAACTCTAATTTACGGAGGGATAAAAAAAGGAGGTTCCAGTTATTATTTTTTTAACTGTTCTTCACTAATTCATTCTCACTTTTAGCTATCTTTTTCTTCTTCAAGCAAAACCGTGTGCGTTCATTTGTAAGTGTTGTTTTTAACCTCTCACCTTCTTAGATAAGGAGGGGATGCGTGTGGCTTTCATTGGTTGTACTTGTAACTCTGTAAACTAAACAGGTGATTTCTGGCAAAAACTGTACAAAGTAGTATAAAACGGATTCGTCTTTTTCTTCCCCAACTGTATCATTTGTCTCTTCTTCCGTCTTTATCATCCAAAGCAGTTGTTGGCCTTTTCCTAAACTTGTTTCCTATCTGTAGCATCACACGTCGGGATTGGAAAGTTGGTGATTATCTAATGCATGAGAAAGCTGGCATTTGGCGATGCCGAGTGCTAACGGTATTGTTCCTCATGAACAATCTAACCTCGTGGTAGTCTATAAATAATAATAAACTTATGCAGCCAGCCTATGAACCCAGATAAGATTCTGATTTCCAATCGAATCGGACAATAATCGGCGAATTAAATAATTTTGTAGATTTCTAGCCACCACATCGTCTGCTTATCATTTTCCTGTAAGTAACGCCCCTTAGAGATTCCTTAACCAAAAGAAAAAGAAGAAGAAAAGGAACCACACCTGAAGAGAATGATTAGGTACTGCAGCATGTGCAGTTTGTGCAACTGAGAAGGTTGATTGTGTTCTACTGTGGAATTCCAGAGTAGTCAATTCTAGCTGATATGTAGGACGTGTAAAAAGGGTTTACTAATTTCGATTCATTCTGGTTTAATAGTACGCGTCATCACTGAGAACGGTATAAATTATTCTCATGAACAAAGTAACCATGTGGTTATGAATAAATTATAATCGGATTTCCAATCAAATGGAACAATACGCAGCAAAATTATATAATTTCTCGTATATTTACTGGGTCCTTGATATATAGAATACAACTAACGTCCATGGACATTTTTTTTCACCAGAAAAAGAAAAGAAACCGACACATGGGGAGAATGATTAGGTGTCGTGGGCTTTGCAGTATCTTGAGTTGTGAGACTAAGTACGTTATTCACTTATAATTGTATTCTACTATAATAACTTTCCATAGTCAATTATAGCTCACGTCCAGGTAACTGAATTTGATCCATTCTAGTTCAAGGTATGCCTCATCCATATATCTTACCACTTCATGATTCAGGTTTAATTGTCCGGCTCTTAATACAAAGCAACCTTGTGATAGTCAAAATTAATGATATAATTATGCAGCCAGCCTGTGAAGCCAGATAAGATTCCGATTTCAAGCCAGATGGGACAGTAAAAGGCGAAAATTGAATAATATCTCGTAGATTTGCTGGGTTCGGGATATAAGGGTATATATAACTAACATCCCCGGAGATTCCTTGAGCAAAAAAAGAAAAGGGACCAACACCTGAACAGAATGATTAGGTATTGTAGGCTTTGCAGTATGTTCCTTTTATGCGACTGAGTAGGTTGATCGTGTTCTACTGTAAAGTTTCCCCATAATCAATACTAGCTGACATGCAGATTGTGGAAAATAAGTTACTAATTCGAATGGTTTAGTTCAAGGTAAGTCTCGTCCAGATATAGATTGATAAAATTAAAGTTTTTGTTTGGATGGATTTTTAGCTTCCAGAAAATTGAATCCAAAACATTTCCGGACATGTCGAAAGCAAAAAACCGGAACCAAATTTGATCTATCTAGTTTCAATGTACACCTCATCGGGTGATTACTACATGATTCAACATTTGATGCATTGTTTCCTGAGTTTCACATCCAAGAGGAACTTTTAGCTGGACTTTTTTTTTTTCACTTTCGAGGTTAATTTGCCGACTCTTTTCAATCACACCTCATTCTGGTATTTTATGCATCTTTCCAGAAAGCTGAACGTTAGAAGAGAGATTACCAATATATAGTCTCCGTTTGGCTGGACTTTCAGCTGAGTTATGACTCTAAAGAATCTGGTTTCCAGAAAACAAAATCGCAAACTCAACTTCCTATCTTCCCTCCTTGCTTAGTATAATACTTTGAGTTTCTGGATTCTTCAGAAAGGCTAGCCCTGGATTTTCTAAAATGGTAATCTAACAGAAGTCGATTTCCCAGTTTGTAATGCCAAGTTCTGCATCGCATGGATCCCAACCAAAATAGGCTGTAAATGTCGTTTTTGTGGGTAAATTTTGATTACTTCTGTTATGCTTGAGATGTGCCACGGCCCTACAGACTGCGCATGGAAAAGAATGATGCTTGCTGGATTCAGTTCCGCAAATGGGCATTTCTTAACAGCCAGATTCGTTATACTTATTTTTGGTTGGGCTGGAATTTTAGCTGATCTCGACTGGCTTCCAAATAATTGATTCCCAAACACGCTTCCTATTTCTTTATCTTTACCAGTATACAGGTTCAGGATTTTGAACTCTAAATAACCTGGCCCTGAATTTATCAAAATGGTAGAAGCTAAACATAAGTCGGATTCCCAGTTTGTAAATCTGTAGTTGGCCAAGTTCCAGATAGCATGAATCCCAACCAAAAACGGGCTGTAAATGTTCTTTTGATGCCTTTCTTTTAATGCTCGAGATGCGCTGCGATCTTAGAAAAATATGAACAGTTACAGACAGGGCATGGGGAAGAATGATGCTTATAGTGGATTCAGTACAGAAAATGGCATTTTTCTAACAACCAGATATACTCTACCAAATGAGTTGTCATTCGTAGATATTATACTCAGGATCCACGTTCATATGAATATATAAAACTCAATTCACTTTAATACCAACCCATTCTTTGGTCCTCTCAAAGAAAAGAAAAGAAAACAACTCGATCCTGTTAAATATTCCCTTACGGTGTAGCCCAAAAATAAAGTAATATAAATATTATTAATATATTTTCTAGAAAGGATGCATCCTTTGGGGTATGGTTACAGAGGCATTAAGATAATTATATGTATTGGGGACTGGACCTCTCTCCAGGCAAGGCTAATAGTAACTGATTCCATCCCTATGGAGTCCTCTTAGGAGAGAGAAACTAGAACGCCCGATACTGAAGACGATCTATCTTCATTCGTTTCTCGCTTCCGCCTACTGGAGTCGTTCTCCACACAGCGAGAAGGCTTTTCTCTGTACTTGTTCGGTGTCTCTCCCGACGTAGTTGCTGTAAAGGCCACGATGATCATGGAGGTTCCATCGTCTTTGGGTATGAATATCTTACAATGATATCATAGCAATGTTAGGATTTCTTTGTTCGGGTGAGATTTTGATTCACAGGTGAACAGACGTATATCGTACTTTCATCTCCATTAATCGCAATTCCTAACATTGGGTGTTTGCAGAACGCAAGTCTTTCCCCACTTCCTAATCGCAAGATCAAGGAGGGTATCCGCAAGTCTTCCCCGTGCTTCTCGTGTTTATTTTCTGTGGTGGTATGCTCGTTGTAAATCAATCATGGTTACAATTAATTTGTGGCGATATTGACATTACTTTTTCCTTCAGTTTCCATCACACTGCATTGCAACATAATCATCGTCCGTTTCAGCCGTAATGGAAGCGTGTGGTGGCAGTCATGTTATTTCTTTTTCTATATACAATTTCTTATCTGTATTGGCCGGCACAACCGTAAACACAAATTTGGAAATCTTGAACGGATTCATTGATATTGGGGACTTAAGTCTAACAGGTTATAGTAATAATGTCTATATACCTATAATAAAAGGGAGTCAGCTGGCTGCTGTCGAGCTGCTTCAGCTGCTCCTTTTTTCAAATATTATTATATTGAGTCAGGAGGCTGTGTGTTTGTTAATTGAGATGTTGTTCGGCGGTAGGGCTGTCAATGGGGAGGGTATGGGGAGGGTAAGGTCTTACCCTTACCCTTACCCACCAAGTTTGGCGGGTAAGGGTATGGGTAATTCCCCACTCCACCAATATCCTTACCCTCCCCTTACCCTTACCCTCTTACCCACAGGGTAAATGGGGAGGGTAAGGGTGAAGTGGGGAATTTATATGTCATCTTCAAATTTGTGGTAGTATTAATAATAATGGTCTAGCTAGTACATTCATATATTTGAGTGAAATATCAAGATGTTCCATAATGGATTTTAAATATCCAAAATGTTTCTAAGTAATATTCTACAAGTGTTGTAGTGAATGCATGTACAAATGGTAGTACCCTAACATTGGTGTGTGAAAAAATAAATTATTCCTAGTAGATTAAGACTTCTACGTTAAAATGCTATTAAAGGACAATATGTCATAGAGAGTTATTCTTAGAAACATGCATATCTTATACCCTCTAAAATGTTGTTGCATCCAAAAAAATAAAGCACAAATAAAATAGATAACACCACCTCACATATGTATCAAATGATATATTAAAGATTAAGGCTTGTTATTATAAACATGTTTGCCTTACACCACAAATTATTTAATAGAACATATACTACTTATATACATATGTCTTGCACCTCCAAAACAGTGTTGTATACACAACCAAGTTAACTATATAAGAAGTAGAAAAGAATATCATGTATTATTTAAAATGATGACCCCATAATATTAAATATTACATAGATTCAAACAACACATGACCATACATTTAATATAATATACATAAATATTGGCGGTTAGTGGGTTAGAGGGTATAAGTAATGGCTTACCCTTACCCTTACCCATTAAGGTAGCGGGTTAGAGGGTAGAGGGTAGGCGGGTAAAGGGTAAGAAAATCCTTTACCCTTACCCTTAGCCTACAGGGTATGGGTAAAGGGTAAACAAGTTTGTCCTTACCCATTGACAACCCTATTCGGCGGTAGTACAGTACATGTACAACGGCGGTAGTGCAACACGTGATTGTATGCCCGACTAATTCAGCTGATTGGTAACTGTTCATGAGGGACATTCATTTATTTATTAATTTTAACAAAACAGAACAACGCTGGATGTCCTACGGATTTACCACGTTTCAGAAAAATGTTAACGTGTGCAATTAGCATTTATTGCCGTGTGTTATCGAGCTGCTCCTCTTTATTTAATATTTCTTAACCAATTGCTTTCTTGCTTTAATAGAAATGGTTGTTTTCAACTTGGCTTATTCCACGTATCAGTTTCTCTGCGCACCTTGGCTTGCAGTTATGATCTATTATTATAATTGCACGAGTGTCTTAGACTGTGCCAACGAAACTCTCCAGTGACTTCTGATAATGTATAGACTAAACACGTAGTAATGTGCATGTCTGTTCATTTCCTAGTGCAACTACAGATCATGAATACACAGCAGTATGCTACACATCACGCAGAATGCTCAAGTTCATGCTCCTCTTCGTCTTCTTTGTGCAAAATAATACATCATTGCACGTGCCAACTGTTAATATACCTACAATAAAACAGAGTTAGTTGCGTGTGTTATCAAGTTGCTCCCTTTTATTTACACTTTTTTTACCAATTTATTTAGCTGCTTCATTTAGCCACTTTATTTACATTGTTTCTTTGGCCAATTGATTAGTTTAAAACTATAAGAATCACATGCATCATTTGCTTGAATAACATACCATTTAGATTATTATAACCTAGCTTGCTTTTAATCAAAATGTACTTTTGTAATAAAGTTGTTTATAAAATATTGCATGAAAAATGATTAGCTCTTTCTTAATATTATGTATGCAATGTAGTGCTAATCATAAGTCTGGCGAAAAAGTTAATTTTAGTAGACGTTCAACAAAGTTGGTAGAGTTTTCTTACCGTTCAATTGGGATTGCGTGCCATCGAGCTCCTTCACTATATATTTTATTTTGTATTTTGCTTTCTACATGTTATTTAAAGTATTAGTTAATAATTTGTTATTGTACAATTATGATAAAAAAATAAATGAACCCACAATTAGTCATCAATTGTCGCATACTCAAAAAGAGAGCACATATATTTTTATTAATGACATGCTACAAATTAGAGAATGTTATAAAATAAATCACATGTTCTGTTTTATAGGATTACTTTTAATTGTAATACGTGCTTAGCACGTGTCTTTTTGACTAATATAAAGTAAATGAGCAGGCAGACCATCAATAACAGTCGACGGAAGAACACGACTGCGATGACCTGTATAAAGTAAACTGCCTTATTTATGAAAGTCGTATATATATTTTGCTGTTCCAGATATGCATAATGCTCAATGAATTAATGACGCCACAAGTAAATGATTAGACATCCGTAATGGCTGGACAATTGCCTATATGTAATACACGGATGTTCTTTTGCCATGAATATAAAGTTAAATATCATGTTACGACTGATCTTCATCGATCATATATATGTCTACTGATTTCTAATGACCGTGCTGCTTATACGCCCTTTTTTTCTATCGACATGTACATAAAATTACCAATTGCTTGATGGATCTTTTAATCCTGAAATTGTGTATCACATCACATAATCGAATTAACTTTTGTGAATGTGTACCTTTTTCATATAAAATGAATTAACGCCACATCGTGTACAATTAAAGTAATAATGATATCATCCAGAGATGTATCATTTTGTAGATGTAAGCTGCATGAAATAAGTCCAATATGCCTTTTGATAGAAAAAAAAATATATTACCCAAAGGTGAAATTATTTTATTAGTATAAAGTTTATGTTGAATTAATCTAGAGTGAGTGTGACTCATATCTAGTAACTAATCCGACCTAGTATCACAAAATTTATCCAAAGATAATTTGTAAGGACTTGTTGTGATTAGTGTTATAAAAGTAAATAAAGTAGACCTTGAAATTTACTTTTATATTTCATTTATAGTTTTAAAATGAAAATTATTTTTTATTGCAGTCATTTTCCCATCCTTGTATGGTGATAATAACAACGTTCCTAATCTCAATGGTTCAAATTTCAATGAACGGAAAGAAAATGTCATATTTACATTAGGTTGTATGGACTTAGATTTAGCTTTTCGAGTGGAAAAGCCACAACCACTAATAGAAGAAAGTACCACTGCTGAAAAGGCCAATTATGATAAGTGGAAACGTTCTAATAGGTTGAGTTTGTTGCTTATGCAAGAACATGTGGGAAAGTATATTAGGCAGTCCATTCCTACGTCTGAGTTGGAAAAAGATTTTCTAAAGGCAGTGAAGGAACAATACGTTTCTTCTTGTAAGTCTAGGACCAGCACCTTAATGGCCAAGATGTTCTCTATGAAGTACAATGGTTCTTGTAGGATCCATGAACACATTATGGAGATGAGAGATATTGCCACACAACTCAATGAGATGGAGTTATCCATCTCTGATCCATTTCTTGTTCATTTTATTTTAACCTCCCTGCCTAGCTAGTATGAATCATTCAAAGTCTCTTATAAATGATTTATTGGCCATGTGCATCCAAGAAGAAGAGAGACTTAAAATGAAGGGTTTCCTACTGCGTATTTAAGCACCCACGACAAGCGTGGCTACAAGAGTAAATGAAAAATGAAGGGAACTACTCCTATCTCAGGTGAGTGTCTAAGCCAGGTGATGGAAAGGCTGGAGGAAGCAATGATAACATGAAATGCTTCATCTGCCGCAAGAAAGGACACGCTAAAAAAGAGTGCTTCAAGTATAAGAAATGGTTGGAAAAGAAAGGTATAATGTATCTTGTTTCATATAAATGTCATCTTTCAAATGTTCCATTATATAGTTGGTGGCTTGACTCTGGTGCCACCATGCACATTTCCAATATATTGCAGAGATTTCTGAATCAAAAGAAACCAACAGAGCGTGAAAAAGTCCTTTATTCAGGAAATAAATTAGGCTCTCGCGTAAAGGCCGTTGTCACATACAGATTAATCTTTGACAATGGAAAATTACTGGACTTAGATAATACTTTTTATTTACCAAACTATAGTAGAAATTTAGTCTCTATTTCTAGATTAGACAAATTAAACTATGGCTTCATTCTTCAAACCAGACAATTATCATTGTATAAAAACTCTAGCTTGGTTGGTACTTGTGTTTTAATAAATGATCTTTATCAAGTAAAATTAAACCCTCATTTTGAGCAATCTTTTATAGTCTAGAAT
Organism: Alisma plantago-aquatica; assembly: GCA_963693085.1. Lineage (NCBI taxonomy): Eukaryota > Viridiplantae > Streptophyta > Magnoliopsida > Alismatales > Alismataceae > Alisma > Alisma plantago-aquatica. The sequence goes on from OY856413.1 coordinate 579,561,012, forward strand.
AATATTATTGGTAATAAACACACATTGTTAGATGAGAAATCATCATTTCCTTGGCACAGAAGGTTGGGACACATTTCCAAAGAAAGAATCCAAAGATTAGTAAAGGAGGGCATTTTAGGGCCTTTAGACTTTACTGATTTTGGAACTTGTGTTGAATGCATAACGGCTACGCAAACCAAAACTTCTAAAAAAGGTGCCAAGAGGAGTAATGGAACATTAGAAATAATTCACACAGATATTAGTGGACCTTTCCCACCTTGCTTTATAGGGGAAAAATATTTTGTAACCTTTATCGATGACTATTCACGATATATGTTCCTTCTACTTACTAAATGACAAAAGTGAGATTTTTCAAGCCTTTAAGGACTTTAAGGTTGAAGTAGAGAAACAATTAGGTAAAGTGATTAAGATAGTCAGATCAGATAGGGGAGGTAAATATTATGGAAGGTTCACTGAGACGGGATAAATAAAGAGACCATTTGCACATTTCCTTCAAGAAGAGGGTATTGTACCTCAATATACAATGCCAGGCACATCAAGTCAAAATGGTGTAGCTGAAAGAAGGAATCAAACATTAAAGGAAATGGTTTGTGCAATGCTTTGTAATTCATCCCTTCATTCTACAATGTGGAGTGACGCTTTAAAGACGACAGTGCATGTATTAAACAAGGTTCCTAGAAAGTCTGTCCAGAAAATCCCATATGAATTATGGACATGAAGGAAGACATCTTTGAACTATATGCACATATGGGGATGTTGTGCAAAAGCTAGAATCTACAATCCACATGAGAAGGCATTTGACCCAAGAACCACTAGTTGTTTCTTTATTGGTTATCCAGAAAGTTCAAAGGGATATAGATTTTACTGTCCATCTTACCCACGAAAAATAGTTGAGACGGGTAAGGCTAGATTTCTGGAGGATCATCACCTCAGTGGGAATGACCTACTTCAGAATATATCCTTTGATGAAATGCAGGATAATTCTCTTACACCTGCACCTAGTCAAAGACGTATAGACTATCCAATCATTGTTCCCATGGACAATTGTTAAGTGGATGAGCCAATAGAAGTAGATATGCTCCTAGTCAGGTTGTAAATGAACTAGTTGATCATGTTCATGATGAAGAACAACCTGAAGAGCATACAGAAATTGTAGAACCCAATGTTGAATTAAGAAGATCCACATGATCAAAGAAGCTTTCCATCCCATCTGACTATTTTGTATACCTTCAAGAGCCAAATATAGACTTTGAAGATATTGATCCCTTATCCTTTTCACAAGCAATGGATTGTGAAAATTCCTCTAAGTGGTTTGATGCCATGAAGGAGGAACTAGCATCCATTGATAAAAATCAAGTATGAGACCTTGTACCTTTACCAGAGAGTATTAAACCTATCGGTTGCAAATGGGTCTTTAAGACCAAAAAAAACTCAAATGGTGAAATTAAGAGGTACAAGGCTAGATTAGTTTCAAAGGGTTTGACACAAAAGGAAGACATTGATTACAAAGACCTTTTCTCCAGTCTCATCAAAGGACTCCTTTAGGATAATCATGGCCTTAGTGGCTCATTTTGATCTAGTGCTACACCAAATGGATGTGAAAATGATATTTTTGAATGGGGATTTATCAGAAGAAGTCTATATGGAACAACCAGAAGGTTTCATTAATAATAGTCGAAGTCATATGGTTTGTAAACTAAAGAAATCAATTTATAGACTTAAACAAGCATCCCGACAATGATATATAAAGTTTAACACCATTATATCAACTTTTGGGTTTAAGCCTTATATTGTTGATCGATGTACATACCTCAAGGTTAGTGGGAATACATTTATAATATTTATTCTTTATGTAGACGACATTCTACTAGTAAGTAATAACTTGGGCATATTGCATGAAACTAAAGAATTTCTTTCCTCTAATTTTGAGATGAAAGACATGGGTGAAGCCGCGTATGTACTCAGTATGGAGATTTATAGAGACCGGTTAAAGGCATGCTTAGAATATCCCAGAAAGATTATATATCTCAAGTTTTAGATAAGTATGGAATGAGAAATTGTTCACTTGGAGCCGCACCTATAGTTAAAGGAGATAAGTTTAACTCAAAGCAGTATCCTAGTAATGACTTTGAAAGGAATGAAATGAGGAAGATACCATACACATATGTAGTTGGGAGCCTATAATATCTCCAGATATGCACCCGACCAGACATAGCTTTTTCTACTGGAATGCTTGTCTGTTACCAAAGTAACCCAGACGTTGACCATTGGAGAGCCGTGAAGAAGGTGATGCGCTATCTGTAGGGGACAAAGGACTACATGATTACATATAGAAGGACAAACCACCTCGAGGATACTGGATATTCAAATGCATATTTTGCTGATTGTCTAGATAGTAGGAAGTCTACAATAGGCTATATCTTCCTACTAGCTGGTGGTGCAGTGTCATTGAGGAGTGTCAAACAAAAGACTACAGCTTCATCCACCATAGAAGCTGAGCTTATAGCTTTCCATGAAACATCATCACAGACAATTTGGCTTAAGAATATGATACAAGATCTTAAAGTTGTTGATTCAATTCATAAGCCAATATAGAGCTATTGTGATAATGAAGCTGCAACCATTTTTGTTAATAATGATAAAAGTACTACTGCATGCAGACATCTAGACATAAAGCTCTATGTTGTCAATGAGCGAGTTGACAACAAGATGATAATGATTGATCATATTGGTACACAATATATGATTTCAGATCCTCTTACAAAAGGGCTAGTTCCAGGATTGTATACATCTCATGTAAAGAATATGTGTCTGAGAATGTCATTTTATGTGTAATATGATAATGTAATATATATTATGTGATCACATATTTGACTCACTACCTTTGTTTCAATACTAGTTATAACAGAATGTCAGTTTTGACATAAAGGAGGATCAAAGAATAGATTGAAGTCAATCTATTCATAAAGTTTATGTCACTACATATGGGATGATTAGATATTGTAGTACATAGAAGGAAGTACAAATTTATTTGGTATCAACCGCTATGACTCATATCTGTCATTTTATATGGAAGTGTTTATATTGAGCATCGATAGAAAATCATTAAGTATTATTGCCATGGCATTTTGGGCCAAGTAGAAAATTGTTAAATATTCTTGTACAGTGTGGCCCAAAAATAAAGTAATATAAATATTATTAATATATTTTCTAGAAAGCATGCATCCTTTGGGGTATGGGAGGATTCCCATAACCGACGTGCCTCTCCATGATGGTTAGAGAGACATTAAGATAATTATATATATTGGAGACTGGTCCTCTCTCCAGGCAAGGCTAACCGTAACCGATTCCATTCCTTCAGAGTCCCCTTAGGAGAGAGAAACTAAAACGCCCGATATGGAGAACGATCTTTCTTCGTTTGCTGGCCTGCCGCTTCTGGTTCACTACATCTCTCACTTCCGCCTACTGTAGTTGTTCTCCACACATTAAAAAGACTTTTCTCTGTACTTGTTTGGTATCTCTCCCGACATAGTTGCTGTAAAGGCCGTGATGATCGTGGAGGTTCCATCGTCGGGTATCAATATCTTAGAACCTCTCCTTGGTCAATGAAGCTGAGCCGTACACGAGGAGAGTAGACTGGGAAGTTATTGGAGTGAATACAATATTTGACAGGCCATCTTGGAGGTAACAGTCTGACAACCAACCTCTCCTGCTGTGAAGTTCGTTCAGCTGGGTACCAGTTTATGGTATTTTACTATAAACTGAAAGTGCAGCGTGGTGCCAGCCAGCTTATACCAGCAGTCGTTATATCTCAACCACCCAACACAAAGCTGCACTTGTTTCGTCACATTAACTTCCCATGTGTAGCTCATTTATCTTCTTCACCAACTCCCAAGTAGCCATCCATCCCATGCAGGGACTCCCCTCCGTTTCCCATAAGTAGCAAAAATGCATTTATGTATGTTGATGTTGATAAATGTACGAAACGCCTTATGGTGTTATTGCCAAAATCTAAACGCCATGGATCATCCATACCCTTTCACAAGAATGGTTATTAACTCATAAACACATTTTGTTCTTCCTATATAGGAGTGGTAAAGAAGAATGACTTCACATCCATCATCACACTAACTCCTTATGCACTAATGTTACATCCTCTTGCTTCAAATCCAACGTTTAATTAAAAGAAAGAAAACCCAAACATTATCACCTCTCTCATCCCCTCCCACTTAAATACCATGATTATGAAAATCCGACCAGATCTGATATCAGTAGATATTCATATAACATCATGACAAAGAGCCTAATAAGTAAGAGCTCTCTCCTTTATATAGGAAAGGGGAACATTACATGGATCTATGATGAACGGGCCGAGCCCTAATACCACAATCAAGAAAATTACTAATTATCTCAACATTCCTCCTCAATATGGAGAATAATCTCAGTTTGTTATTCATGTATTCGAATAGATTAGGAGGAAATGGTTTGTCTATGATATTCGCCATATAGTCTCCAGTCTTCATATATGTTATAACTAACTTTTTGCTTTGACTAGATCACATACAAAGTGACAATCAACTTAAATATGTTTGGTACACTCATGGAAGACCAAGTTGTTGGCATTATGAATGGCAACCTGATTATCACAATATGATGATGTTGGTTGTTGGACAAGAATTTTAAATTCAAAGAGAATGGATTGGACCTACTACAATTCACAATATGCATGTTCCATGGTACATTATTTAATTTTGATGCTTGAATTTGTAACAAATGTTTGCTTGTTTCTCTCCCAAACAATTAGGTCACTACCAAGTAGAATATGATATCCAAATGTAGATCTTCTATTTTGAGAGTCCCCAATCTTGTCCACATATGCATATTATATGATAGTCACTAATTTGTGTTGGAGACAATTATAGAATAAGCCTTTTCTTAGAAAATTCTTCAAATACTACAATATACGATGTATACTGTATTAATGATCTTAGACTGGTGTGCTCATGTGTTGACCAATGACTGCAACTTCATAAGAATATTTAGATGTGTGATGGTTAAGTATATTAGTTTCCCAACTATTCATCGGTAATTTTGTACATAAGGGAAGAGGTCCCCTTCATTTGGAGTATTCACATGGTCATCCATCAAAGTAGAGATAGTTCTGACTTCTGGGTCAGACATACCTGACACTTTTAATAGGTCTAGGACATAATTCCTTTGAGAGAGATTGAGTACCCCTTGTTTGATCCAAAGAACATCAATGCCAAGAAATCTTTAGTATGGAAGCTGAGTTTGAAAGTCTTCTACAAATTGGATATTCCATGTGCATTATTTTTTATGTTCAGAATAACATCAACGTAGATGGAATTCAAGACATGTTATTTGTTGGAATAAACTCATCTATCACAAAGGTTAAGATACTACACCCTAATAATCACGAGAACATTAGATCATGAGTGTGATCTAAATTTCACTCAAGAGTCAAATACATGCACTAAGAAACCCTAATCGAGAACCTATGAAACCTTGAAGTCTTTGATAACACTCATTTTAGGGCTATTTATAGCTTATATTTTCCTATCAAAACTGCCCTCTAAATTGCTTTTCCTCTAATTTTCATCATGATTTTGCACAAAAGTAAACTGCGCTCTAACCCTAACTCTTTTTACATCTTTTGTACATATTTGTCCCTATTTTATGCCTAAAAGACCGCTAAAGTCCCATCCCGACCCATGAACGGCGCCCACCCGCATCGACCCTTCTACCAGCCACGCGATACGCCACTTACCCGACAGAGGACTCTGCCCGCCACGACTGATCATCCCATTAAGGCATGTCGCGCGATACGAGCCCCTCATCGGTAGCGTTTGTCTGCCATGGCCACCCGATACGATTGCAACTGACACGCAGTGACCTGCTATGTCGGGCGACACACCAATGTCGACCATCCCCGAAGCCACGAAAAGGGAGCTGATTTAGGACGTGTGGCCCCACGAGAACCACAACTTCTCCCAGCCGCTGCCTATAAATAACAACTACATGACTCTGATGGGACGGGTCGGAATCTCACAAAAGCTAACTTTGGAAAGCATCTAAAGCTAGTGTGTCGACTCTAAAGGTGTGCCGAGCGATACTAGGTGAGCACTCCCCCAACCCGAGAGGGGCGGGAATGGTTCACTTAGAACCCGTCCCGGTAGCCGCAGTAGCCCGATATGACAAAGAAGGTCACCCGACATGCAGGGTTCCTAGAAGGGCTCCTGCCCGAGACGGCTCGCCCCCCTACACCCGATATAAGGAACCTGAGAACCTAAGTCACCTCTAACCCGGAAAGATACCGAACCCAATACGGTCCACCCATCACAGTGTGTTGCCTGAAAGGGCTAGCCGTCTGACACGACCATATCAGGTAGGGAGCCTTGGACGATACATCTGTCCGTCACGATGTGTCACCCAAGAGGGCTAGCCGCCCGACACAGGCATATCGGGTAGAGCTCCCGCCCGGTATCGAGTTAGAGATTGCTTAGGGGTCTGCTGCTGTATATCGACCCCCTATATCAAGGGGGCCGATATCTATCTTCCCTTTTTTTACAGAAATTTACTTTCATTCATCACACATTGTAACTGAACCCTTTTTCATATCTATGATTATGGAATTAGTGGAGTTTAATATCTGTTGTTCTGTGTGTGGTTTCTTTTTGTTGGATGATTTCTTTGTAGCATCTAAACTCTAGCCTGTATGCTTGGATCATGTTTTGACTAGCTATCGAATTGTGTTTCCCGTTTCAACTCCTTCGAGAGAGGGATGTTGTAACTCTAGAGTTCAGTCCGATCTGGGAGTACGAGAGTGCCCAGGATCGGGGCCGCCCCGACTTTCTTCCCACTCCAACTCATGTTCATTACTCTTGAGAGAGGGTGTTGGCACATAGTCGGAGGCACCCTCTTTGAGAGAGGAGGGTGCAGGAGGTTTTCCGCTACCGCATGTTATGCCTAAGTCTTCTTCCTTCGTGCTTTACCTTTATGATAGTTTTATCTCCCCAGATTCCGTTTTGCAAAACCTTTATAAGAACCTCTTAACTCAAAAACTTAATTCTTTCTCATAGCTCCATTTGGAGATAGTCTTTTGGTTTATTTCCTTCGGTTCCTTTAATCTTGTTTTCAACCGCCGTCTCCCTTGGGGACACATTCTATTCTCTCTCTTATCGAAGTACAAAGTGTTGATTTCGTGTTCTTAGCACGACCACCCTTGTCCCTGTATTCGACCCCGATCGCTACATCAGACCTCGTTATCGTTGCGGGGGCCTGAAAGTTGGGTTATCTATTTAAAAGTATGACTACTTTAATCTGCTCCTTTTGGACACGCGATTTAGGCCGGTCAACTTTTTGGCGCCGTTTCCAGGGACGAGGCAAAACTGTACTGTTAACGAACACGAGTCCACTCACTATACTCCCGTGCCTCAAGCTTAGAAATAAGCTTGACAACACTCTTACTTGAAGTCCTCTAATCTAAATCTAAGAAAAATAGTTCGATTCATCAACTATGATTTTCTAATTTGATTCTATGTTCTGTTTAGGTACCTAGGAAGAAGGTTTCGCTCTTTTCAACTCTAGTCATCATGCCACCTCATGTGGAACCACCACTTTCTGTGGATGAGTGAAATGCTAGAGTTGGACCACACCCACCTCCACATGGGGACGACGACCGTTACAATAACGACCATTTACATGAAGAGCTAGAAGAACCTGAACCAGAGCGACCTGAGAATGATCGCCACCATGAAGAGCGTCATCACTGCCACAGGCATAGAAGGAACCACCATGATCGAGAGAAAAATCATAGGAACAACAACAATGAAGATTCCGAGGAGGAAGAAAAGACCCTCCGAGAGTTGGTTGCCACGAAAGCCAACAATTAAAGATGCCCAGTGATTATTCCAAGGTTTGATGTTGTGAATTTCGAGCTAAAACCCACTGTGATTTCCATGATTCAAAATAAGAGCTTTTGAGGGAGTTCCAAGAATGACAACCCCAATCATCACCTCGATGCTTTCAAAAATATATGTGACACCATCAAAATGAGGGGGGTTCCACAAGAAGTGATCTACTGCAAGGGTTTCATCTTTTCCCTGGAGGACAAGGCACTGTCATGGTACCTTGGACTGCCTCATCAATCTTTGAATGGATGGAATGCTTTAGCAGATGCTTTTGTAAACAAGTTCTACCCTACCGAGAAGACTGTCAGGAACAGGCAAAAGATCACATCCTTCACGCAGAAGCCAGGAGAGAACCTGCATGAAGCCTGGGAGAGATACCAGGAATACCAGAGGGAATGCCCCCACCACAATTACAAGAAGGGTTTTCTGATAACAACATTCTATAATGAAGAGAGAGTTTCACTAAATGCAGCAGCAAGAAGTGACTTTCTTGGGAAGAAGCCCAGTAGTCTAAAAAGATCATTGAGAACATGGATGAATTACAAGCCAGATCTGAGTATGATAGAACTGACAGAGGATACACGAAGAAAGCGGCTAATGAAGGACCATCAACCGAGTCAAAAGCTCTGGAGGCGATAACATCTCAGATTCAAAAGATAGCTACAGACGTCTGACAGTTGAAGGAGTCTGGAGGAAAAGGAAAGAAACAAATTGAGAAGGTTATAAAGTGCGTAACCTGTGGCAAAGCAGGCCATGGAGTAGATAGCTGTGTATACACTCGACCTGAAGAGTCTAGTGAAAGTGATTCAGAAGAGGAGGAAGCTACAAATGTATCCTACGTCATGTTCAGGATGCCAGACCACCCTGGCTTCAGTTATGGCAACAAGGACGCTGCAGAAAATTCACATCAGCTAAACAACCCACCCAAGCAGTAGCCTGTCTTTGAGAAAAGAAGTGGACAAGGACAATACGTCAAGACGAGCTCTTTTCAATCGAATAAAACCAATTACCAAGGTCAGGGAAAGTTTCAACCTCATCAAGTCGCTAACACGAGTCAAGGGCAGGTGCAAGCTCAAGGGCCGAGCCAGACAAATAGCAACAACCAGCCAAACTTAGTGGGTCGGCTTTTTGACTTTGTTAAAAGGCAGGACACCATTAATAACCAGCTTGCACAAAGCTCACTATCCAACTCTGGAGTTTTAAATTCTATGCAAGTCCAAATGGGGGATATGCAAACTCATCAGCGTCAGATAGACCAACAGCTAGCTCAGTTAGCCGAGCTTGTGAAGAACCCATCGGGGAAGATCTCTTCTAGTACAGAGTCTGCCAAGATGGCAACCCTCAGATCAGGATGTATGATAGATCACCCTGAAGAGCTGAGGGTAGAAGAACCCGAGCAAGAGAAGATTGCAGGAAATCTAGACAGGGGAAAGAGCCAACACCCTCTAGTTAGGGAGCAAGGACATAGTGAGGAATTTTTCGCTAAGAGATACTCACCAAGGTTACCGTTTCCGTACAAGACGGTGAAGGCTCACCTCAAGAAAAGGTATGAAAAGTTTATGGATTCAGTGAAAAAGCTTCACCTGGAGGTACAATTTCTCGACGATTTGGAAGAAATCCCGACCTACGCCATGTTTTTCAAGGATCTAATCACAAAGAAAAGACGAGGTGGAAGGATCGAACCAGTGCATCTAGCCGCTGTGTCATCTGCCTTTGTGAAAGCAGATTTACCGACTAAGAGAAAGGACCCTGGGGCCTTTACTATACCCTTTGCGGTAGGAGACAACGTTGAAAGAAAGGGTCTCGCCGATTTAGGGGCTAGTATCAGCCTCATGCCTCTAAGTCTCGCGCAATGCTTAGGACTGACTGATATGGTCAGGACTAATATGAGGATAGAGTTGACAGACCATGCCTTTAAAAGGCCGGTAGGGATAGTCGAAGATGTCCCGATAAGAGTAAGAAATTTCTTCATTCCTTGTTATATCATTATCATCGATACTGTTGAGGACCCTAAGTGCCCCATCATCTTCGATCGTCCTTTCTTGGCAACCGGAAGGGCACTTATTGATGTCGCTGAGGGCATGATTACCCTAAGGATCGGGGATGATAATATTGATTTCAAGGTAAAGGATTCTATGAAAGGACCGTCACTGCTGGAATCAACTTACTTCAAGGATAGCTATAATCAATACTGTGAAGAAATAGCAGAAGACGCAGCAGTGGTAGATCCTCTTATGAGAGGCTTAAATGAAGAAAGCTCAGAGGTTAAAAACCCCGAGATAGTTGATATACTCGAATACCTGAACCAAGATGAAGGGGATCTGAGCAATGAAGAAGAAGTGGTCGAGACAGTGATGTATGCTTCTCTAGAATTGACCGAGGAAGAAGAGAAAGTACCAAAACCTTTACCAGATCTGAAGCAGCTACCGGAAGGTTTGAAGTATGAGTTCTTAGATAAATAAGAAATACATCCTGTCATTGTCAATGCTAATCTGACCAAGGAACAACTAGAAAGACTCCTTAAAGAGCTGAGGCTCCACAGACAAGCTATTGGGTATTCAGTGGATGACATTAAGGGGCTAAGCCCTGCCCTGTGTATGCATCGAATAAATCTCGAAGAATCTGTGAAACCCCTCGTTCAACCCCTAAGGAAGTTGAACCAGATGTTGAAGGAAGTTGTAAAAAAGGAGGTCATCAAACTCAGAGATGCGGGCATTATATACCCAATCAGCGACAGCAACTGGGTGAGCTCGATTCATGTGGTGCTTAAGAAAGGGGGTATGACCGTCATAAAAGGTGATAAAGGTGATGAGGTTGCCATCCAGACTATTACTGGATGGAGGATGTGCATTGATTATAGGAAGCTAAATCAAGCCACTAAGAAAGACCACTACACTCTCCCTTTTATCAATCAAGTACTCGAGAGGCTAGCTCATCATGAGTACTTTTGTTTCTTGGACGGATATTTCGGATTTTACCAAGTTCCTATCTTGCCAGATGATCAAGAGAAGATCACCTTCACCTATTTGTACGGTACGTATGCTTTTCGGGGGATGCCGTTCGGGCTATGCAATGCTCTTGCAACGTTTCAACGCTGCATGATCACAATGTTCTCATATTTCCTGGAAGACATTGTAGAGGTCTATATGGATGATTTCTCTATTTATGGAAAGGATTTTGATGCCTGTTTGAAGAACCTGTCTTTAGTTTTACAACACTGCAAGGAGAAGAACTTAGTGCTTAATTGGGAAAAATGCCATTTTATGGTACAAGAAGGCATAGTCCTTGGTCATAAAGTTTCCAAGAGAGGAATTGAAGTTGATGTAAGCAAGGTCGAGTCTATTTCTAGACTACCTCTGCTAAAGTCCGTGATAGGAGTGCGAAGTTTCCTCGGTCATGCATGCTATTATAGGAGGTTCATCAAGGATTTTTCAAGGACTTCCAAACCTCTTTCGATCCTGTTAATAAAGGACGTAGAATTCATCTTTACTGATGATTGTTTGAAGGCTTTTCAGTCTCTGAAGGAGGCCTTAACGAATCCCCCGATTCTTCAAGCTCCAGACTGGGAGCTTCCTTTTGAGTTGATGTGTGATGTTAGCGACTATGTTGTGGGGGCTGTCCTAGGATAGACTAAGGATAAGAAACATAATGTAATTTGCTACGCCAGTCGAACCCTAGATGAGGCTAGGTAAACTACACAACAACGGAGAAGGAAATGTTAGCGATCGTCTTTGCGTTTGACAAGTTCAGATCCTATCTTATTGGAGCAAAAGTAAAAGTCTATACTGATCATGGAGCTATTCGCTACTTGATGCAAAAGAAGGATACAAAGCCCAGATTGCTGAGATGGGCCTTGCTACTTCAAGAGTTTAATCATGAGATAATTGATAAGAAAGGCAAGGAAAACGTAGTCGCAGATCATCTTTCAAGAATAACCTCTGAGGAAGAAAGCAAGTTGCCTACTAACGACAACTATGCTAATGAAGCTTTGTTGATGGCTCGGTCCGACGAGCCAACCTTTCCTTGGTTTGCAGACATTTGCAATTACCTAGCTTGTGGACAGCTACCGCCTGGCATCACTTACAACCAGAGAAAGAAGCTCTTATCTGATGTCAAGAACTACTATTGGGATGGCCCCTTGCTTTTCAAAAGATGTTCTAACAACCTATACAGAAGATGTATACCAGAAGAGAAGGTCCCAAGTATTTTAAAAGAATGCCATTCTTCACCCTATGGGGGGTACCATGGAGGAGACAGAACAGCCACTAAAGTGCTTCAATCTGGGTTTTTCTGGCCTACGCTATTCAAGGACGCGGCTACCTACGTGAAAGTCTGTAAGGAATGCCAATCCACCGGGAATATCAGAAGAAGAAATGAAATGCCTTTATCGAATTGGATAGAAGTTGAGATCTTTGACGTCTAGGGAACAGACTACATGGGTCCATTTCCCCCGTAAAAAGGTTATCAATACATCCTAGTAGCAATGGATTATGTATCAAAGTGGGTTGAGGCAGTTGCTACTCAAACTTGTGACTCAAAGTCTGTGATTAAGCTGTTTGACAAAACCATCTTTCCTCGCTTTGGGGTACCCCGATCTGTGATAAGCGATGGCAGATCACACTTTGGAGAGAAGTAGTTTGAAGCACTATTGAAGAAGTATGAGGTCAGGTACAAGGTTGCTACACCATACCACCCCCAAACATCTGGGCAGGTGGAGGTGTCAACCAGTCAGATCAAGCAAATCTTAGAAAGGACTGTCAGCCGCACACAGAAAGATTGGGCATTGAAGTTAGACGATGCTCTCTGGGCCTATAGAACTGCATACAAGACGCCCATAGGCACAACGCCTTATAGGTTAATCTATGGAAAATCTTGCCACTTACCATTGGAGCTTGAACACAAGACCCTCTAGGCAATCAAGTTTTTGAATATGGACCTAGAAAAGGCCGGACAAAAGAGGCTCCTATAGCTGCAGGAGCTCGAGGAGCTGAGATTACACACTTATGAAAATGCAAGGATTTACAAGCAGAGGACCAAGGTGTGGCATGATGCCCACCTAAAAAGAAAGGACGTTAGCAAAGGTGACAAAGTTCTTTTATTTAAATCCTCTATCTGCCTTTTTCCAGGTAAGCTGCAAACAAGGTGGTCCGGACCCTTCACAGTGGCGAAGATCTATCCTTCAGGGATGATGGAACTGCACGACAAAGACGATCAAGCAAAAGTCTTTCCGGTGAACGGGCACAGAGTCAAGAGGTACTATGAAGATGAAGAGTTCATAAGAAGATCAGAGATAGACCTACAGGATGCTGAAACAACAACCGAAGGAGCAGAGTGAAGGACTTTGAAGCTATCAAGCTGACGGCAGAAACCACAGTGCTCCTTGGGAGGCAACCTGAGTCTTTACTTTCCTTAGAATAGGATGTTATTTCCTTTCCTACAAGAAAAACATTACGAACGCTATTAATGTAATAAGGCCTGAGTCAGTGCATGTGCCACGTGCACAGACTCTCTCATTTTGTGGGCCACCAACTTAGTTTTTATGCGTTGATGAGTAATACTATCTGAGGCTGGAAGTCATTTCCTTTAAGCCAATGATGTTTTTCCCATCAATGTTATCCTTTCTTTAGTTTTAGTTTTTCCTCTATTATTTTGTTTTGTTTTCCTTTTTGAAGCTTGTATCGGGCACACAAAGTTGCCATGCCCGATAACTTGCTCTCTGGCCCTATCGGGCATCTAACTATCATTGTACTGTATTGAGCTACGAATCGTCCAGACCTGTATCGGGCAAGGTTCCTCGATCTGCGTGACATACCCTTATCAGGCATCAGACTTTAACGACGAATCCATGTCACGCAATACACCTAGCTCACGGGACAAACCTTACCGCCGCGATCTAGTCGTACTCAGGAAGCCAAATTGACCCTAGACATGGCTGATTAGATTGATTTAACTACTCATCTCAGGAATGATTGGTCTCCTCGCACGACACGTGTCCCAATTTTACCCAATTTACCCCCACCCGAGATGGCTATATATAGTAACCTCAGTTAAATGTGTCGGGCACTTGCATTTAATTTTTACCTACTCCCTTATCGTGCATCTGCCCTTAGCTTTTACCCTCGCGCCGACCATCATTGCGAGCTCCCGTATCGCGCATCAATCTTAAAGAAACAGGTATAACCCGATATTCCCTATCGTAACGGGAAACTTGTATCACATAGCTTTAGTTGATCGTGTCACATGAGGTTTTTGTGCCAGGCGATACGAGGTGCACGACACCCGTATCGGGTAAGATAGTTCAACTCGTGTTGCCCGACACTCTTTCGTATCGGGCAGCGCTTGTATCGGACAACGTCGATATCGGGGTCCTTTTGACCATGTCGCGAGGTACACGTATCGCGCGACGCGTATCGTGCAGGATCACTAGTATCTGGCATGTTGACTAATCGCGTGACAATCTTTTTATTTAACCAACTTAGGATTGTATCGGCCATCGAATTTTTGTTGGGCGATACCTATATCGTACGAGACTTTTGTCGGGCTGACGTATCGGGCATCCATGTCGGGCAAAGTCAGTTTGGTTAACAATACCCGATACCTGATATCGACTTGTTTGTGTTGAGCTTTTTCTAGTTTCATCTTAAAAAGTATCGCCTACCTTGTATCGGGGGACACAACCCTGCCGTCCGATATGAGGTAAGGCGACCCATTCAAAAGTTTTGATGATTACTAATACTTTCATTTGACAATTATAGAAATGGTCCACACCAAGCAAATCGTCATCTAAGTAGAAGAGCATGGCCGAAGGATCAACACATAGGCCACACCAGAAGCCTCCACAGCTGGGCAGAAGTGCCCGAACCCCGACTCAGCGGGGCCATCTGGGGCTGAGAAGAGGCCAAGGACAGAAGCGGCGACAGCCCCATCAACAGCAGCAGAACCCCTGGCCCATTCTCCCGGTCGGTTTGTGCCCAGTAATGAGGAGCATCAAGAGAGGTACAGAGAACTGGCGGCCAAGATCTATAGGCCGACCAGGTTCTGCCACCAGCCCTCCTTCCACCAGCTAGGAATTTTCAACAGACTGGACAACGTCTTGCGAACTGCTGGGCTGAAGACGATCTGCTTCAACCTCTCCAGATCATTCACTGAACTCACCAAGGAGTTCATGTCCTTCCTCTGATGAGTCCACAATGGGCCAGAAGAAGTGGAGAGATACGGAGGGGAAACTGGCTGCAGGGCTGGTTATACAACATTAAGCACGAGATTTCAGAAAAGCTGCTCAATGAAATCTCCTCCTCCTCAGAAGCCGAGAAGGAAATGCTAAATAGAGGCGCCAGGATTGGCGAAGGCGACAACTTCAACCCAGTCAACATATGGAAGAAACTAACCAACGAGTCATCCTACAAGCCGGGAAGCAAAGTGGCGGCCATTCACTCATGCTTTTGGAGGATCATCCACAAGATCATGGCTTGCCTCCTGTTCAACAAGTATGAGACAAGCAACATATACACCGAAGAACTCTATCTCATTGGTACATGATGGAGGGCAAGGTGGTCAATCTAGGACGCTTCTTGCTGAATCGGATGTACCTGATAAAAGATGCCACCAAGGAGTATTGCATGGGTGGCATAATCAATCTGATTGCGGTAGGGTTGGGATACCCGAAGGAGCCGCACAGCCTGTCGAGGACCCGAGGTGATGACATGATCGATATGAAGTTCTTACAAAGGGCCAACATTATCAAGAAGGAGGGCCACCGATACTTCTACAAGTTTGCAAGAACTTTCAATCTTCTACCCCTCCCGCTCTGCATCAACTATGATGTAGAGAAGCTGGTCTTCACCACATCAGAGATCGAAGCTGTAGAGGTTGAAGCAGCCTATGCCACCACCGCCAGGATACAAGAAAGGGTGGAAGCAAGGGGAGGACCAATTTCTGTCGACGCACGACAGGAAAAATCTTCCACAGTCCATGCCGATCCACCCACCGCCCCCGTGCAACCGGCGGAAGCCACTGATAAAGCTGTGGTCACTACTCCTATCCCAACTGCGGCCGCCACAACAACAACTGCCGCGGCTGTAGAAGAAGTACTGGCGATCGTGGAGCTCGTTGAGAGAACTGGGGCTGAGACAACAATGATAGCCCTGAGGGAAGCTACCGCGGGAGAGACAACCACAGTTCTTTAAGCTTCTGTTGTGCCTTCAATGGCGGAGGAGATGGTATAGCCAGATGCCAGCAATGGGGTGTTCGCTAAGCTCCTTGAGATGGAGCTCAGGGCTGTGCAACCCACGCCGCCGCTGGCACCAACGTCGCCAGTGATAGTTGCGAAGGAGGTCGTTGACAACCAGATGGTAGAACAATAGCCACCCACCTCTCGCCCTTCTCTACCAACACCGACAGGCGAGGCAGAGGCGGCCACGAAGGTGTCAATGCCTCACCCTGAAGCGACACCCTCACAGACGGTACATATGGGCTCGGACCCGCCTGAAGTCGAGTAGTCATCAGGCCGACCTTCACGTGCGAGGAGTGTCATGAGATTGAGAGGGAGATCTGACGCAACACCTCCGTCTTTGGGGGAGATCCTTAGTCAAGAATTCGACCATTTGCAGGAGGTAACGGGCAACCACTCAGTTACCTTTTCTTCCCTTACCCGCAAATTTTCTATTTTCCAGCAGAAGCTTAGCGAATAGGAGAGGCAGTTGCTAACTCTAGTTGGACTTCCCAGCCAACTAGAGACACTTAACGCAACACTATAGCATGCCCTCGTACGCCTTGACGCAGTTGAGGAGAAGCTTAACTGGAGGGATGGCCACCCCCGCTCAAGACAACCAAGGAGGTCTCCATCACCTCCTGGCTCAGGTTCCCAGCCCTCCTCATCAACATCCTCCTCTGGGACGTCGTCCCCTTCCTTCTCTAGAGAGCCCTCCACAATGCCCGAGGAAGGAACGACACACAAGACAACTGACGAGGCTCCAGATGGACAAGAGAGATCCTGCGACATGGAAGAAGATGCTCCCTCTGCCTCCCTGGATGAAGCTGAAGACAATAACAAATCAATCAGAGTCGGGGAGGACTCTTATGATGAATCAGAGGGAGAAGGGGGGGACATTTATACAGCAAACAAAAGACACCCCCCAGAGGAAGAAGCTCGACGGCAGATGCATTTTTTGCACCGTCAGAGATCGCTTCATTCGAGATGGTAGATTTTGATAGAAGAGCCATCGGATACCTAACGATCAGGGACCAAATGCTACTGAACAAGGGCTTGAGATCACAGGCTGATGAAGAAGACATCGTCTGGAGCGACGAGTACTTCTCTACATGACGGGGGGAGTCGAGGAGTATATTCCACTCACCAGCCGTCATCACAAAGAAGTTGTTCAGGGTCCTGGAAGGTGACATACTGGAGAATCTCAACACTAGGACATGCCGACAACTGATATATACTGCCACCCCGGCCTTGGCAAGAAGGTTGATGATGGGGTTGTATGATTTTGTTCTGGTGGCCAACATGTTGCAGCACATCAAAGAACACAACACAAAATTGGTGTTGGCCCCTTACAAGCATAGAAAAAAATGGTTCCTGTGTGTGGCTGATCTCCGGAATCATGACGTCTAGCTCCTCATCTGCTGCAACAAGGAGGTCCCACGCTCAGAACACATGTTTGTATGCCCCGAAGATAAGATTCTCAGGCTCCTTCCGTTGCGTCTACTCTGAGTGATCAAGTATGGAGTCCAACGTCACTCCGGCATATGGAATTTATTCAGCATCAGAGACTTCCCCATCCAAGAAGAAGCGGGAAGTGGGAACAACACCATCATTGTCCTTCACGCCATTGAGCTGCTCCACATTTTTAGATACATAAGGAAGCTTAAGGGCCAGAACTTCTACCAGCTCAGAAGCACTTATGCACTTATGCTGATCAAGGATGGGCGCCATTTCTAAGACACAGGTGTCCCAGAGAAGCTGCTGGACAGCTATCAAGAAGGCATATCCTCCCCGCCCAGCAGCCCTCTAAAAAAGAAGCCGAAAAGGCCACAGACATTTACGGGGCAGGCAAGCGGATGGACGTTCTAGAAGAAATACTTTCAAAAGAAGGCTTCGCTTCGCTTGATGATTCGGAAGAAATGATCAGCAACTTCGATCGTTCCTCGTTCTCTACACTAACATAAGAATAGGTAAACGAGATCTTGTAGAAGTTAGCTGACTCTACCCACACAGACGTTATCTATGAGGCAGACAGTGTCATAGTCCCAGTTGACAATTTAAGGGACATGGTGAAAGAAGGAGGATGTTTGGAGATATCAGTGGCGGCCGCCTACATCCAGATACTATAGAGAAAGTTTGAACACACATACATAGCCCATCCAATGCTGTTCAACGACATCTGCCTTGCCTATGAGTCAGGAGAAAAACAATCTTTTCTGGCAGAGATACATAGCAAAATGCCACATGTCATCTTCCTGCCTATCCTGCACTACAACCATTGGACGCACCTGATGATGTACACTCGCCCACGAGCAGGAATTTTCTACAACAGCTCAGATAGAAAAAAAGATCATCCAGTGCAGTGTACATCGACATCATTGACACCCCTCGAGCACTTAGTAAGGAAATACTATACGGAGGTGGTAACACTGCTCCAACCATTCTTGGAGACGGCAGAGAGCAAATGGCACGAGCTTTAGTTCTGCCACAAAAGTCTACAACAAGTTCCTCTATCCAATGACTATGACATCTTCATGCTAGAATGGATCTCTAGCTCGGTAGCGCTACAACAAATGCCTGACAAGCTCCACCACATCGACTATCATAGCAAACGTGGAGAATATGTGTGGGAGCTTATATCTGATGAAGGCGCGCTCACCAACTAGACCTCACTAACTTATCACTACCTCACCTTATCTTTTCTCACAACTCTGGGATAGAGTGTGGGATAAGTTTGGGAGGGGGTACTATATATCAATGAGGGAGGTATAAAATTTCTCCCATTTTGCATTTTGTCTTTCTTCTTTCTTTTTAATATACCCTGTGTCCATATACATATACATATACATATACAAATCTGAAAAAAATAGTGCATATCAGATACCTCTTCTTCCAAATTGTTCTCTTTGTGTCTAAGGTGGTGCACACTTTTGTTATGATCATTCTAGAAACGCAGTCTCAAATGACAAAAAGGCTACGACTTTTTCTACGCCAATTTTGAAAAAAATAATCTCGCAACAGCTAAGAGATGTGCATATGAAGGAAAAAGCTTCCCGAACAGCAAAACTCCTTTTCCACCTTATCTGCCAAAATTCCAAAAGAAAAAGAGAGAAAATTATGAGAGTGAATAAAAGCATGAGAGTTGTGCCTAATGAAAAAAAAACAACACACTTGTTCTTCCAAAAGTACCCGTCTTTAGGCATGGTAGATCCGGGGCAGTGGTATGTAGGATGTGAAATCACTACTCTAAAGCCAATTGGCTTGGATTGCAGGGACCACTTTCCCGCTAACGGACCTGTACCTGGATGGACCAATGGGAAACAAGAAAAACCCAAAAAAGCCTTAACCTTCCCAAAAACTCAACTTCTTGCTCCCAAAAGCTGTTCGGTGTGAAAGCTAACTTCAAAACCATACACCAAAGTCTCGCCGAAGCTGAAGAGAAAATTTTTGCGTAGATAAGGCAATGAAAAATAATAAAGCCCGTTACTCGTGAGTACATGTAATTTTCTCAATGAACGTCTTGAAAAACACGCTTAAATCCCTTGATAGAGGACAATGTCTGGTCATGAAGTAGTATCACAAACGAAACTTTAAAATAAGTACAGTTTGATTGAGGACAATCAAAATGCTAAGTTTGGGGGAGTTGATAACACTCATTTTAGGGATATTTATAGCTTATATTTTCCTATCAAAACTTCCCTCTAAACTGCTTTTCCTCTAATTTTCGTCATGATTTTGCACAAAAGTAAAATGCGCTCTAACCCTAACTCTTTTTCCATCTTTTGTACAGATTTCTCCCTATTTTATACCTGAAAGACCGCTAAAGGCCCGTCTCGGCCCATGAACGACACCCACCCGCATCGACCCTTCTACCAGCCACGCGATACACCACTTACTCGACAGAGGACTCTGCCCACCACTACTGATCAGCCCGTTAAGGCATGGCGGGCGATACGAGCCCCTCATCGGTAGCGTTTGCCTGCCATGGCCACCCAATACGATTGCAACCCGACACGCAGTAACCTACTGTGCCGGGCGACACACCGGTGTCGACCATCCCTGAAGCCACGAAAAGGGAGCTGATTTAGGATGCGTGGCCCCATGAGAACCACAAATTCTCCCACCCGCTGCCTATAAATATCAGCTACAGGACTCTGATGGGACAGGTCGGAATCTTGTGAAAGCTAACTTTGGAAAGCATCTGAAGCTAGTGTGTCGACTCCGAAGGCGTGCCGGGCGATACTAGGTGAGCACTCCCCCAACCCGAGAGGGGCGGGAGTGGTTCACTTAGAACCCATCCCGGTAGCCGCAACAACCGGATATGACAAAGAAGGTCACCCGACGTGTCGGGTTCCTAGAAGGGCTCCTTCCCGAGACGGCTCACCCCCTACAACCGATACAAGGAACCTGAGAACCTAAGTCACCTCTAACCTGGAAAGATACCAAACCTGATATGGTACACCCGTCACGGTGTGTTGCCCGAGAGGGCTAGCCACCCGACATGGCCGTATCAGGTAGGGAGCCTTGGCCGATATGTCTGCCCGTCACGATGTGTCACCCGAGAGGGCTAGCTGCCCAACACAGGCATATCAGGCAGAGCTCCCGCTCGGTATTGGGTTAGAGATTGCTTAGGGGACTGCTGTTGTATATCAACCCCCTATATCAAGGGGGTCGATATCTATCTTCCCTTTTTTTACAGAAATTTACTTTCATTCATCACACATTGTAACTGAACCCTTTTTCATATCTATGATTATGGAATTAGTGGAGTTTAATATCTGTTGTTCTGTGTATGGTTTCTTTTTGTTGGATGATTTCTTTATAGCATCTAAACTCTAGCCTGTATGCTTGGATCATGTTTTGACTAGCTATCGAATCGTGTTTCCCGTTTCAACTCCTTCGAGAGAGGGACGTTGTAACTCTAGAGTTCAGTCCGATCTGAGAGTATGAGAGTGCCCATGATCGGGGCCGCCCCAAATTTCTTCCCACTCCAACTCATGTTCATTACTCTTGAGAGAGGGTGTTGGCACGTAGTCGGAGGCACCCTCTTTGAGTGAGGAGGGTGCATGAGGTTTTCTGCTACTGCCTGTTATGCCTAAGTCTTCTTCCTTTGTGATTTACCTTTACGATAGTTTTATCTCCCCAGATTCTATTTCACAAAACCTTTATAAAAACCTCTTAACTCAAAAACTTAATTCTTTCTCGTAGCTCCATTTGGAGATAGTCTTTTGGTTTATTTCCTTCGGTTCCTTTAATCTTGTTTTCAACTGCCGTCTCCCTTGAAGACACATTCTATTCTCTCTCTTATCAGAGTACAAAGTGTTGATTCCGCGTTCTTAGCATGACCACCCTTGTCCCTGTGTTCGACCCCGATTGCTACATCAGACCCCTTTATCGTTGCGGGGGCCTAAAAGTCGGGTTATCTATCTAAAAGTCTGACTACTTTAATCCACTCCTTTTGGACGCACGATTTAGGCCGGTCAGTCTTGACCCTGAGAAAAGACAAGAAAACAAATAGACCCTTTGGTTTTTTAGGAGAAGGTTAGAAGGACTTGAAGTAGTGTGTTCTTGATAAGACTAGGCATATGATAAGTAAGTGGTCCATTCCCCTGAGTATTCATATTTAAAGCTCAGTATGTTTACATGTTTCTTAAATAAGACTTTCATGATCTAATGTCCTAAGCTTCTAAAGTTAAGATATGCAAGCAATATTTTATGCACTTTTATAATTATGTAATTTCATATGCTCAATATCTCATGTAGAGGTATGTAATGATTATATCATAGAATGACTAAAGTTC
Source organism: Alisma plantago-aquatica (assembly GCA_963693085.1). Lineage (NCBI taxonomy): Eukaryota > Viridiplantae > Streptophyta > Magnoliopsida > Alismatales > Alismataceae > Alisma > Alisma plantago-aquatica. The sequence continues at coordinate 579,582,953 of OY856413.1, forward strand.
ATGAATTAAGTTCATAAGAAGAATAAAAGAATATGTTTCTATCAGATTTCTTGGGGATATTTCATATTAATGCTCAAGACTACAAGATAAGAAAGACAAGTAAGATTGTCATACTTCCATGGTTATGTGATATAGTCATGTACTTAAGTTTTCAAGTAGAAAAATGCTACTAAGATTATTTATATAGAGTGAGATATAGGAATAAGAAGTGATATAGATTTATTAGAATGAATAAGATCTAAGAGTTAAGTAAAATATCAAAATATAAGTTTTGAACATAGTAATATATGATCAAGTATTCAAGATAAACATTCTATTAAGATATGATTTAATGAGATTTTATTGAGATTGGGTTATCTTGTTAGAAATCATATTTTGGATATTTATTACTTTCATATACTTAGTATTTATATATTCAGTTTAGATCCTTTTTGATAACCCCTTAGACTCAGTTGTCATATATCTAGTATCAAAATTTAAGTAAGTCATTGTATCAAATCAGAGTATCAGATCAAGGTTTATCCAAATAATAAGAATATTAGATTTACATACTCAGATGACTCATTATGTGAGTAGCCAGATACTGGATATATATACATGATAAGGGTTTTAGAGCCAACATCAGTTATGTAGTAGATGTGATTCATATCATATTCATATGTAGATTCAATTCAGAATTTAAGAGCAGAGATTCAGATTCAGAATTTTCTACTTGTTCATACTCAATATTTTAGTTTCAATATAAGATAAGTTCAGATTCAGAATTCAATAAGTTTAGATTTAAGATAACTAAGTATAAACCTTCACATAATAAATGATCAAAGTCCTCATTCAGTTAGTCATGGGATGATTTAGAGGCATTTGATGCTAATTCAAAGGAGTGTTTACTCTAATTCATAGGTACTTTAGTACCAACTCAGAGACACCTCAGTGTCATTAAGTGGCATGTAGTGCCAATTTAGAAGCACTTTGGTACCAAATAATAGGCATAGTTATGCCAATTCAGAGGAGAAATTGTCATATAATGATGGTCACAATCAGATAAATTCATAAATAAAGGATACCTTAGTTCAGAGCATGCACATAATATCATTTATATGCATGAAGAAGACGTGACTCAGGCCCTTTGTGCAAGTCATTAGGTGTAGGGAAATATGACATTAGGTAGGCAGCAGAAACAAAAAAAATCTGCTATATTCTCCATTAAACCAGCGGATAGCGTCAACAAGTATATAGTAGAAAGGATAGTTTCAAGGATATACTTGGTCTTAGAGAAAATCCAACAACAATCTCCTCGTTGCTATTGTTGTGCAACTTCTTTCTAGTTGCACTCAGACGATGTCTACAACAACTTCTAGGTATATGTTTTTGGCCACATGGAAAGTGTTAGTAAATTTAGTTTGGAACCATTTTCAGCATCGATAACAAATTTATGTGATACCTACAAATATTCTTCTTAATATATCATTGTGCATAAAAACATTATTAACATCCAATTTATGTAGAGTCAAATTGAAGGTAGCGACTAAGGATATCAAAATGAATATAGAGGAAATTTGAGTTACTAGAGAGAAGGTGTCAAAGGATTCCACACCGAAGGTATAGGTGCATCCATTGGCAACTCAGTATTCATTTAAACAATTAACAATCCATTTGAGTGGTGCTTAATATAGAAGACACTATAACATCTGATAACATTCTTGCCAAGGGGTGGATCAACTCACTCATATGTGTGATTCTTCTAGAGAGTCTTCATCTCATCATATGTAACATACTCAAGTCTAGGTTCATAGACTAGACCTATATTCTACCGAGATCCTTTTTTGGTTGTGTTGACATCTAGTACATATTCCCCTAAATTAAATTGTATTAGGAGAAAATAACCAAATAAATTTTATACTAGGATTCAATATAAATATTCACCAACAAATGACTCTTAACCTTGCTTTGTCACTTAAATATATTATTAATTATATTTGAGAAAAGGAAATAGATAAATATGACTTAATATACCAGTTAGCTAAAAAGAGGAAAAACCACATTGGACACGTACTTATCACCCAATTGAAGAAATAAAAAACTAAAATTCTCTAAAGGCAAAAATAATCATATAAGTGGATTCCTCACATTAACATAGAGTGTTAGGACATCTAATGTGATAAATAGAGGCTCCAAATCTTATAGAACTTTTATCTCATCTAGATTCTTGGTAATCCATCGATTCCCTATTTGTTATCCCTATGCATTGCATTTTGTTTCCAGAGTCAGGAACTTTCTATTTTCATGTCATGTTTTCTTGTTTTTGTTTTGATCAAGGTCACCACCACTCTTTGGTTCCAAATACGCTATTGATGACCCTAGTTCCATTTTGCTACTCATTTTGTCTCTCTCTCTATCTCTTAGTTTCTTTATAGCAGTGATGCCTTCCTAGTTTGAGGGAGTTGACGATCATCTCCAAAAATCACCCTCTTGGACTTATAGGAGCATGATGAAAAGAGAGATTCAAGTATTTTTGTGTGGATATTGGGTCTCTGTTCATGTGGTATGGGAGTCGATCAATAGCTATAATTGTGAGGGGAAGATCCTAGGTAGTGGACTACCATGCTTGCTTACGACTCCATGCGGTTTGAGAGATGGTAACATTATTTTCCACTAACTTGGTTGTACATGAACACCACATGTTTTGGACTTCACAATTTTACTAAACTGCTTGTGTCATGCCTTATGTTCTGAAATCATATCGTGGGGCATATCAATATTTTATCTCAGATTTTTGTTTTAGATATCATAAAATTTAACAACCTTGTAAAATCAATAACTAGTTACAAAAGTTTGAAATTTTTTTTAGAATCCTAAAATTATGAAATATTTATCATAGGCTTTTCAAACCTAAATATACTCTACTTGAAAGTCAATTTCTAGGGTTTGTATATTTAATAGGACCTATATCCTAGTTTTATGTGCTAATGCTAATAGGTTATATATGACCCTTATATTGGACTCTAGCACATCAGTATGGATGTATGCTGAAAAAATATAAGGTATGTGCCATTCCATATTTTTTTGGCATTTATATGACTTAAACCTATTTTCCTACAACGAGGAAACTTTTTGAATATTATTTATTTTGCTGATCAAATTGGAGTTCCATGCTCTCTAAATATAAATAGTATAAATCCTCTTGAATCTTGAGTATTCCTTTTATAATTGGTCCTTTGACCCCTCATGCCATGACATTGAATATATAAAATAACTAACAACTATAATTCTAATCTTAACACTCTATTATTCATGCTAGATGTTTTGGTTAAATATTTAAAAGTAATGGTAATAATATAAAGCCACACATATATAGGATGCACACATTATGTCTTAGGTGTGTGTTTCCAACCTTACTTTTTAGACCATGATATATCATATGGTGTTATGGCCCTATTTCAAGTATATTTAGTCTACATTGTTATGCATGCATAATTTTTATTATTGAGATACGGTGAATGATTATTATAAAAAATGGTGGTCTCTAATATCTATTAAGGTGCAAGCCTCATTCTATTAATTATTTATTTAGTATTTACCTATATGTTTATAGCCCCCTCTTTTCTTGGTGATACCACTTTTATACTTATAATTCTTGACATGCCCAAATAGTATTTATATGGACATACTTAGAAGTGTTCTTATGGCATACTGTTTGTTGGGTGTTGTTCCCAAAATGACTTCAGTGTAGGTGCATTAGATGAAAAATGACTTAAGAAGATTACTTACAGGATGTTGACTTAAGAATAGTTTGGATAAACTAGGTTGTCCTATGTAATTATCCATACACATTATTGGATGTACACCTTTTCATTTTTTCATGCCACCTTTAATGGCTAGGAACAATTATAAGTGAAATATCATGTAACTTTGTAATAGTTTTGTTATGACCATATCCGAGCTTAATTGGTAAACTTGGGTTTACTTGGATGATTGTATGCTTAACTAAGTTGATCATTGTTTAAAGCTTGATTAGTGATGGTTGTTAAGTTTTGATGTTTTAAATATAATGAGAATATTTAATCATACTTTGATTCACATAATTAGGGTTTAAGATTTGGAAACTCTAATTGGCCCAAATTAGGGTTTTGATGACATATGAATACAAAATTTGATAAGTATAGTGTCTCACTAAATGATTTTTAGTATTTTATGTGTAACTATGATTTAATTCAAATTTGTATATAATATGTATAACTCAAGCGTGCATTTCAATGAAAAATTTTAGAGTTTTTGGATGTTCTTTGAAAGTCATTCTCTATCGAGATATACTTCAACCGACCATGCTGACTGAATGTTGTTCAGTAGTATATTGTTTGATTTTTAATTATTTATTGGTAACAAAAAATGATCTAAAATTTTTAGTGGAGATATGAAATACAATAATAAACAACATATAAAATTTTCATAATTTTTGGAGGATCTGTTATCTATTCAGTAGACGAATTACAATAACATTTATATGATAGAAAATTCAGCTGAAATAAGAAAAAGTATAGTGAGGGGTCAATGTGCAATTGACCCAAGCAGCTCAATTGCTCTATATGGTCAACCTAACCCACTAGAAGCTCTCATAATTTTTAATTCATTCCAGAGAAATGAAATCCTATAGAGAGAGGGAGAATTAGGGTTTGAGAGAAGAAAGTGGTGGAATTGCTAAATTAGGGTTTCTCTATCCGAGATATGATGAAATCAAGTAAGTTTAGCTTCTTTGCATAGCCTTTCAGGGTGAATCTTCTCTCATGTTTCAAGATTCCATCCCTATGATTTGATCCGAAATGGTATCAAAACTCCCCCTTTTCTCACTCTTTCTTCATAATTCCTCATTTTTAGGGTTTCCGAGTTGAAAGGAAGAAGAATTGGGTGAATTGCTAAGGATTTGATATGATTTTGAGATTTTCAGGGATTAGCCTTGTTTTTAAGGTGTTTTCACACGTTAGGGTGAGTGGGAACTTCCTTTAAATAATATATTGCACAAAAATTTGTTAAATCATCCATAATCTTCAATTTGCTCAGTATGCGACAAACAAACCCTAAATTCTCCTTTTGATCTACTTTTTTGTAAAATGATATGAAATGGATTATTCTTCTATTTTGATGAATTTTAGATGATAAAATCATATAAGAAATGGATACAATCCATCTTAATGAGAATTCCTTAAGTATTTACAGAGGTTATAAGAGTAAACTAAAATTTAGAATTTTCGGTTATGATTGAAATTGCTGTATAATTAAATAGAGAAATGTGTCTATCTGAATCTCATCGATTACAAATGATTGTTTATCTGAATGCATAGTACATATATGTCAGATACTATCTTGGATTTCGTGTGATGTGAATAGTTTTTTCTGTATATATTAGTAGAAAGGGTTGAAACCCTAGATGAATGAAAAGTTGGAAATTTGCGAATAGATATTATGAAATCCATTTGAAGTGTTTATCTTTACATCTTAGAATTTATTTATAAAATGTTATTCTTGATGCATGATATCTCAGTGAATGGCATGGAAACCTAAATTCAGCTCAGTTCTAAGGTTTCATACATATATTGATTGTATATGATTTAAGCAATCTTTATGGAGTAAATGTTTATGTCTTATGAAATCCTTAAGAGATCCATGTGATAAGTGAATGAGGTAACTGAAACCCTAAGGATAGGGTGTTACCAAGTGATAAGTGAATGAGGTAACTGAAACCCTAAGGATAGGGTGTTGCCATGTGATAAGTGAATGAGGTAAATGAAACCCTAAGGATAGGGTGTTCAATGAATCAAGTGTTGTGATATCAAAGTTCTCAGTATGAGATGTGGTGATGCTTAACAGTTCAATTGCATGATTTTAGTGTATAAAGTGCCAAGATGACATGTATTCTGTTTATTTAAGAATTTTAGTCTTCCTGTATTTATAATATGATGATTAATCAGAATATTACAGTGTTTTGAATATATTGCTCTGCCAAGTTTATATGTGTGAAATGTTTGAATGAGAATACTTGTTTAGTAGACATGATATATGTTTGAATACATGAGAAATGCTATATGTGCATGAGTAAGGAGAAACTCTAAGAAAAGGGTAAACAATATGTTAAGACTTCAGTTCAGTATTATCAGTGAATTTAGTTCAGTAGTCAGTAAGATACATAGTTAAAATAAACCAGTCTAAGAGAAAGATATAATCAAGTTATAATAGACTCAGGAGCCTTGAACACTGTAGAACCCCTCTGTGAGGTCTGCGCCTTAGGTGTGAAATGACCTAACCCTGGCAGTGTCCAGTATACGGGGGTCGGATTTTACCAACAGGTGGTACGGGGGACAAAGCCCTAGTGGAAGTCTCCTTAAATTATAGAATGAAGTGTCCAACATCAACCTGAGGGCATGGTGGCACTAGAGTACAGAAAATCCAATAGGTGGCTTGACTCTCTGCCTGTGTGCTCAGGTTAGATGAGGAGTTCAGAGGCCGGAGTGCCATTACACTATTGCATATCAGTGAGTAGTCAGACTAAGCTATCCCGGGGTGTCGACTAAGTCTTGTACGGTGTGATCGTAGTGCACTGCAAATCTCATATGTAGAGTACACTGCTTATGATCAAGGCATAAGCTAAAATATGATCATATATGTTCAAAGAGTTTCTTATAAGTAAAAAGAGTTAAGAAAGATTTGAGTACAGTTTCATAATAGTTGTTCTTTAATGCAATATTTACATTCTCTATTATTTTAACTGTATTGTTTTAGATCTGCTCAGTGTAGTAATTACTATTGTTATAATTGATATCAGTTTCTCAAAGGTAAATCTGTAATTATATCAGTGCTTTAGACTGTTTCTTTGAAGTACTCATTCACTGAGTGAGTAGGCTCACCCCTCTACTCAAAATTTTTAGGGAAACCACATGGACTTGAAGAAGGTCAAAGCATCAGAGTAGATCTACCACATGAGTTAAGTATGAGATTAGTTAAGTTCAACCAGTCCCTGTCACTCTAGGTCCTTGTATAGATGTGAGAGAGTTATAAATGATGTTTTGTATCTCTGTTTCTTAATAAGAGAGAATGTATCTGATTATCATGTCGTATGTATATGGAAGTGTGTGAAACAAAATGAATATATGGATGTGTATCATAAATGTTGAGATCATATTAGAGTAATAAAAGTTTAATTCTCTTGAAAAGTTTATTTATTTGAGTGAATGCAAGAAAACAAAGAGTTTGAAATAAAAAGAAAAAGTCAGGAGTGAACTTTGTATTAAGTGAAATCCTCATAGTCATGCCCTAATCTCATGATTAGTGGAAATCATGGGATGTGGGTGTGACAAGTTTTGTTCCAACTTATCATAATCCTTTATGCTCTTTATTATATATACCATTTGAGAAATATTTAATTCATCCTTCCCTTAATTTTTGGACTAGGATGGTTTTTGTTTCTCAATTTATTGAATAGTGGATGTCCTCCTAGATCCCACTCTTTATATCATCGATTGTAGCTTTTACACCCATGATTACTAAGTGTAGGCATATGATTTTTAAGAATAATGATAGAATCAAGAATAACAACAAAAAAGTATACACAGGGAGATAAACTAGTAAGATAAAAATTGTTAGACATGTGATATTTAATATTGTAAGTGTGAGGAACACAATGAAGATCCATTGGTCTATCTAGTTATCTTAGAGTGGACAATATGATGGTGCAACTCATGGTGAATCAATGAGCACCCTATGTAAATATACATAAGGGTTGAGGTGGAAGTTTTTTTGGTTGTGGTGTAACCAAGTGATAATCTAGTAGTAAATCACAATGTAGACATACTTGACATTGTTTGGAAAGTAAAGGTCAATATCTATTTTCTTGACACAATCATGAAATTCCAATTGATGTTAAATTTCTCAAGTATTTGTGCACTTTAAAGAGAAAGTAAATAGAAAAAATATTAAAAGGGTGAAGCTTTATGAGAATTAGAGCTCAATCCTACAACATACTTTTCCTTTCAAGAGGAAGGATCCTAGAGTCCCTCTTATCCCCTTCCATATTGGTGGCCATATGATGAAGAAATCCATTCTTGATTGAGATATAGTGTGACTCTTTCCCTACAATGTCTATCTTGGATTGGGGTTGGGTAAACTCACGAGTATAGAGATAGGTTATAATGTTGGTTTTCTATACATATACCATCAGTTATAAAGAAACACTTAGGCTCTCACGACTGCATAAATTATAACACAATGTCGATTATCCAAGTCAAAGAAAATTGATGCAAAAGCGTAGCCTCAGATTTCCAGTATGATGAAACTGAGGCAACATATACAATACTACTTTTTTTCCACTATAAAAAGTAGTGAAACATGGTCAAATCTTTGTCCAATACTTGTATTCTCATTTATAGTAGAAATGACATAGTTTTAAAAAAATATGCAACATGGTCAAAGAAACATTTTTTTTCTCAACACTTACAACCTCAGGTATAGTAAAAGAACTAATGCTATAGTCATTTCTATTGTGTCATTTTTTGAAGAGTGATACAATAAGTATTCAAACCAAACCTTACCAGTTAACTTCAAAAATTGATGTTGCATACCTATTTTGTAAATTGTTCTATTGAAAAAAATGATGTTGTAAATATGGAACTTTTCCCCTAAAAAATTATGCTGTGATAAGATCCAGACTTGAAGTAGAAAAAAATCATGTAGTACAAATATTGAAGCTTGAAATACATACTAGAATGACTTGCTAGAATTTTGATTCACTCAAATTCATATAGATATGCATTGATAAATTCCACATCATTTAGACACAATCCACATAATCCCACACAATCCACATACACCCCAAATTGAAAGGAAGATTGTACTAAACAAATGTAATGTAATACATTAGATTCATATAAAAAAACAATTTTGTAATTAAGAGGTTTGAGCTTATATAACTTGACCTACAATATTGCACAAGTCAAAGACTAACCTAAAATTCTTTTAGGAAAGCATCTTTCTACTCTTCTTGAAATTGATCTAAAATCTTCACTGTGTAACTTTGAGTGTCAAAGATCTACAAAAGAAATATATGTATTAAATAAAATTATTATACTTTAAATTAAATTTTAGATTAACCATTGTTTTCTTTTTAACGAGATCTATATTATGTATGTCTTATGATGTTTTTTATGGCTTCCATGTATTTCATCACAAAATATAAGCATGCCCAATAATTACTTTTTTTATAAAAGACTAAAAATTTAAATGATATTTGAATTTTAATGAACTACTATAAGCAAAGTTGACATAACATTTTACATCATCAAACTACCTTGACTTTCTTCCAACTCATTGTCTTAGATTTTGAAACTATTTTTCTTTGCCTTCTTAGAATGCTCTAATACTACTATAAATCAAATGATTAAGATAGTTGACTTAGTAGACATATCACGATGAAGATATATTAATCTATGTGTTGATAAATGAATATTTATTCTTACTCCATGATCATCAATTTTAGTTTGTTCCTCCTTAAAGTTTTACCAAATACATTTAGAAAATAAACAATCATCATGGTCGAGAGAATCACCAAGAATTCCCAATACCTGATTTTGAGTAAGAAAAGACATATATTGAAAATAGTGGTAGAATTATATAAACTTATTGGATATTAAAATTATAAATTAAATAAAAAAACTTACTCGACATTAAAAGGAACTAAAATGATGTCATTTTCCATACTAGAAAAATATTTAAATGAAATATAAATTTTTAGACACATTACTAGTATGCATTTCTACCATGCTAGTGATTGAAGTAACTAAGAATCCAACATCTTTTATTTAAAAATTTAAGGTCTCCCTATATAACTGGATTTAAAAACTATCATAACCATTTATTCTATAGTAATAAATTTAAAATATATGAGACTTTACAATATTTAAAAACTCTTACCATATCCATCTAATGTAGAAGTTTTTAGCCAATCATAACAAAACAACTCTAAAATACTATAAAAAGACACAAATTCTCAAATTCTTGCCCTAATGCATCCTCAATTAATCTAATCAACATCTTTGATCCTAGTTTTTGTTTGGATAATGTTTAACACAAACTTTTACCTTTACTCCCCAACTTGACAAATATGGATTTTGGATTTAAGTATAATCTAGGCATAGGAGGAATACAAGTAGGCTTCTGGAATTTAGGTTTATGAATATGCAAAATTGCATATTTATATGAAACCAATTGATATATAGATAAATAGAAAAATTCTAACAGGATTTTAATATACATTTTTATAGAGAAATCAATTGATAGATCAATATTCATAGAGCCCTCAACTTCTTTGACTATATTGGATACACTATGACGTATGGTAGTGGTGTGTTGCTCATTCATTTATACACAAGATGGATGGAGACACATGAAACGTCAGTGGACATTTGTTGCAATTTAATGTACCACCAAGGTGGTACACCTTTCCTACTACTACTACATTGTATTCGGGCTCCTGACTATAGGTTTGCAATTTGTCCCCAACTACAATCTTTATATATCATACCACTAAAATAACATATAAAAAAGTTACATTGGTCTACTCTAGGGGTGGGGGTCATTCAGATAACTCCCACAACCTTCTATGACTGTAGTATCTTGCACCTCATCACTTGAGAGGTGTAGAGTTTGAGAAAGTTGAGCAGACTGAGAAGACTGAAATGAACACATTGCTTCTTTTAATTTCTATGCTAGAATTTGTTCTAGTTCTTCTTGTGTCAATCCTCCTCTATGATTATGTCTAGATTGATTTGGGAGGAGCCAAAATAGGACTTCAGTCCTACACTACCTCCTAATGCCCTAACGCGTCCAGAACACTCCTCTTTACCAAAAATAACTATTAGTTCATCCTTGAGGCCAGTTAGGTTGAACATTCCTTCCTTCCTTTTCTCATGGAGCTCCCATCAATCACAATTAAAACATAATTAATAAGAAACAATTCTTCAAAAAAGTATAATTTGAAAGAAAATAAATTAATGGTTGTGAGAATTGACATTTACTTACCATTTTTAAACATGCTTTTTAGTTGCCGGGTTGGAAATTCTCTTGCTTTATTTGTTCTAGAATCAGTTGTGCTAGACTATTACCTAGAGGAGAGTTGTTTTTCCGCGTTTTCCTCTAATGCACATAGCCACGAGACTCCAGATGATGGTCATGCACACTCTTGGCCCACCTTGCTTTATGAGCCTCATAGATGGTCTAATAAATGGTAAAGAGATATTATAGATTTATACAAGGCATATTAATTGTAATAAGAAAAAATCATATAGTATATCAAAATCCATAATACCTTAATTTCTATTGACAACCTACATGTAACAAATTGGTCCCACAACTTAGGATATAAAAACTATTTTTCTGAGTATAATCCTTATTTTTCTTAGGATAATTTATATAATCCCTGGTCATATTGGTCGTAAAACCCCTCCATCATGTTCCACTTTTTTGTAGTTCTCTTTTCCTATGATCATTTTCATTTCGACAAAAGGTTCCCCAAACAATATTGGTACTTCAATAAGAATTGGCAAACAAAATCAACATGAAAAAACAAATTGAGTTCATAAAATTAAGCAAATAAATTTAGTAGAACTCATAGATATGTCCTTTCTATAGCATGTCTTTTAGGTCAACATAAACTTCATATCAATTTTCCATATTTTTGCCACCTTATTGCGTAAAATGGTCCCTACTTAATGCCTGAAAGCACTAGAATTTTCCCCAACAAGTGTTCCTATGTCCCCAACAAGTGTTCCTGTGTCCTTAAGCACCTACCACATTTGCATTAGTGTGGGTCCTCTAGTATTTCTAGCACTATGAGAAGCATCACCACTACCAGAAGCATCAACATCAATACCAATATCCTCTTGGTTCTCACACTTAGAGTGCTTGTCTTCACTTGACATTCTAGAGTAGTTGGCAAGAAAAGTGATAAAAGTAAACATAAGTGATATACATGCATCGAGTATTGTTTGGATTGCTAGTCACCTAAAATTTCTTAAGTGTGATCTTGATGTTTATAGTATTCATTGGTGTTCACTTTGACATGGTCACTTAGAAAACCGACCACATGGGCTAGAATCATCATACTTGTCATAATATTCTTCTTCATTAATAACATATGCAATAAATTGTCTTTTTCCATAAAAAATGACAAACTTGTTTTTATTTGTTGGTTCATCGACATAGAATACTTGCTTTTATTGTGTTGCCATGATGAATGGCTCATCTTTCTCGCCAATCTTTTCAAATTAGTCAAAATCAATTCCAACTCATCCATGAAATTATCAACCCAGTTACACCTAAAAATTAGAGATCTAGAGTTTGTGTGTTCAACAATAACATAATATAATATCTTGGATTCCTGTGGTTCCTTTTCTTTAGCACTAGAAGATTACAATATAAGAAGTTTGAACAGTAACCCCACTATATTAGACTACACTACTGTCATCTTGATGCTTTGTCTAGTACAAAGTCCATTTATGTCATACCTTTCATATGATATGACATCATTGGTTAAAAGGTGAGCCATTTGATATTCTCAACAATATCATTTAGTATTTGAGAAAGTTGACTACAGACTTAATCTTCAAACCACCTAATAAAGGTTCAATTATGCTTTCTAGAAAGCCACATTGAATTGGCTTGAGGATACTTTCTCTTGATAAGAATGGTGTGTTTGGTGAAATAGACATCCACTTCATCAATGTTGTGCAAAATGTACAAGTGTGCTTGTTCCCACAACTCATGACTACTATCTTTAACTCTTGCCATGAGAGTTCCCTTTCCACAATAAGATTTAGTGTGACTAGAATTTAGAATGTCACGAGTTTCTTTATAGTTTAAAAAATAATTACAAAATTCCATTACCTCCCTAGCAACATAACCCTCAATAAAACTCCCTTTAGGACAAGAATGATATCAAACATTACCCTTAAAACACTCTGGTACTATTCATATGGATATATCCAGTGTGTAAGAATTGAACCCAGCATCTTCACCACCCTTGTCAAATGACTTACAAGATGAACCATGATATCAAAGAATGAATGAGGAGAATACATTTCAAAAGCATAGGGTAACAGTCATATCTTCTGGCATTTTAAGTATTAACATTTATCATTTTGTTGCATAACTCATTGAAGAAGAAACAAATCCTTGCGATTGCAAACTACATGCTTGAACATTATATATCAAATAGCCACAAGAAAATTTTGTTGCATTAAAGTGTGACAATCATGAAATTTAATACCTATTAGATTTAGATCCTTTATTTTCACCAAGCTATGGATATTTGGAGGATATCTTTGTTGAACCTTAATATTATGCAAGCACTCACAAGAATTCATTTTCCCTAATTCAACAAAGTGTAACAAGCTGGGGCGGAATATGTGCAATGATGCTCATATTGAATGAGAGTTCTTTTCTTACATCTATTATTTGTAAATCCATTCTAGATTTTTTAAGTAAGTCGGGAGGCAGACTATCTTATTCATCCCGCCCTTCCCATGTGAGAAAAATAAAATGGAAGAATACATTCACTAATTAAGTAGGAAATTGGAAACATGGTAGTACTACTACCATTACTATAATCTTAGATAAAAGGATAGAGAACCTCCTTAGCAGGGTGAACATACACCATGTATGCCAAGTTTTTTTTGAGATGGTACTTAGCTAGTTCATCAACAATAGCATTGCTCTCTCTTGGGATGAACAAAACATTCCGCCCTGAACACATCAAATTATGGATCCTCCTTATCTATTTGATGTATTTTGGGTGGTCCGTCCCCCTTTGGGCAAGCATTTTCACCGCAACTTGTGAGTCTGATTTTATTTTGTCTTGCTCTAGGTTGTTAACAGTTGCAAGCTTTTCTTCTCTCAAGGTCCCTTCTAGTTCGGCCTCAAGAACATCAATATTGTTTACTATCATCATTGCACCTCCGGCCCACTGTAGTCATCTCATGCTACTATAGCATAGGTAGCCTTGTAGTGCTTCATAATAGCATTGGAGTTAATTTTAATCACTCCTGGAATAGGATCACTCCAACCAACTATGTTGGTAGTGCTTGATTCCATAACCATATATGCCAACGCCTCCAACTATGCAAAAACATGTGACCTTCTCAATATGATTTGCTGGTTAGTGTGGGGGATCCTATTCTCAAAGATATGTTTGTTCTGGTTGGTCCAGATGTGTCACAAGAAACCACAAAGCAGACCAAGTCTTCCACTCCTTTTTGCATTTGTGAGTGAATCCGATGCTTAATGTCAGTGGTATTGCTGAACTCGAGGTCTGTCACGCCTGTGAGCATCTCGTCCCAGATTTCCCTTACAGACCTATAGTCTCGTACAATGTGTAAGGTTGTCTCATCATCAACATGACACTGAGGACATAAACTACATGTTGCTAAGTTCCTTCACACCCTCCTGCTATTTGTGAGCATAGCATTATGCATCATTAACCAAGCAAACACTTTGAGTAGAGGAGATAGCCTTGCCTTGCCTTGCAAGTCACATTCCAATTATCAGATGTCGTTATCCCTTTGCCTTCCCTTAGATGGGCATATGTAGACTTAGTTGTAAATCAACCACTCTGTGTGAGAGCTCACACCCTGATGTCTGCTCCATCCTTTTCTGAAGTGGCTTGAGCCTCAATATCTCATCGACTAGGTGGCGTGGGAACCCATCCATCGATATCCCAATCCCCATCCAAGCCTATCATACTAGAAACAACCAAATCTTTTAGATGCTTCAATATAGGTTTCAAGCTGTATTCTTTATGAAGTGGACCATTTTTCCACCAACGATCACCCAGACATTCATAGAAGTACCATTCATCAGTCTGAGATAGAAATTGTCATCAATAAACTCACCTCATGCAAGCACCGTCCTACTGATCCATGAATGGTTGCCATCTCTCCTCAATGGTTTGCTACCTAAGTGTAGGCTCATGAACAGATTCCAAGTATCTTGGAGCCCACTCCTAATCTCCCAAGAAAGTTTGAACAGTAAGGCTAAGTTCCAATCATGCATAGATTTCAACCCTAAGCCTCCTTCTCATTTGTTACAGACCACCTTGTCCCATGCCACTAAGGCTAGCATGTTTTGTGGTTGCCTCCTCAAATGAATCTTCTAATAGTGCCATCAATCCTATCACATAATTTCATCATAAGCACTAAGGTTTGCATGAAATATGTAGGGATTGCCTACAACGTTGCTTTAACAAGACAAATCCTAGAGGTAATGATAATCATCTAGTAGACCAGGCCGTTGTTCTCCTATTCAACTTATCTAAGATCTCACTGTATGTTGGTTTATTGACTCTCTTATGAATGATCAGGACACCAAGGTATCTGCCCAAGTCAGTTTTGCATTGATAGCCACTCATCCTACTGATGCGCCTCTTCAATCCCTAGTCCACATGTTTGGAGAAGAAGATCCTCATTTTGGTGATGGATAGAGATTGACCGGATGCCTTCTCAAAGGCTTATAAGCACTCCAAAATATTCTTCATAAATGTCGTGTTGGAATGAGCAAATAGGATCAGATTGTCCGTGAAGTAGATGTGGGAAATCTTAGGACCGTGCTTCCCAAATTTCACTGGTTTCTAGCTACCATCCTTGACCATCGACTGGATCAATTGGCTCAACCTCTCAAGACAGAGGACGAACAAGCATGGTGAGAGGGGGTCACCTTGACGCATGCCTCTGCTGACTTTGAATGCATTAGACATTCTGCCATTCCAAACTATTTGTGTTTTTCCCTAGGTAATCACTCCATGATATAATTAATAATGTTTTATGGTAGGCAAGTTCTAATGATAATGTCTCAGACAAATTTCCATGCCATTTGATCATAGGCTTTGGTTAGATCTATCTTAATCGCCATAGTTTTGGCTCCTTTCTTCTTCTTCATTGAGTGAATAACTTCTTGGACCAATGCTATGTTATCAGTTATGCGTCTTCCAAGTATGAAATTACTCTAATTAGGAGCTACCCACTCCGCCATGTAAGGCTTCATCGACTCTACAACTAACTTTGAGATGATCTTGAAGGCTATATTGTTTAGGGATATCGGTCTCAGGTTTTCACACCGCTCCAGGGCCTTGATTTTTGAAATGAGTACAATGGTAGAATTGTACAGGTCGACTAGGACCTTCCCCGAACTAATGGCTTGCTGAATAGTCTCAACAATTCTTGGTCCAACGATGCTCCAATTTTTCTACTAAAAGGTTCCTTTCACTCCATATGGACTAGTAGATTTAAACGGGTCCAACACCATCATGATGGCATGAATCTCGTTCTGTGAAGGACACCTGCCCAACTTAGACAACTGAATGTCCATGGGGGGCTCAAAAAACCCTGAGAATGACTTGCATTCCAAGGTGTTACCACCTTTAGGTGCTGTAAGAACGTGATGAAAATGGCTAACAATCAACTCAGTCAAAGAAGCTTCTCTAATGATCCATTCGCCGGTTTGGTTTTTTAATGTAGTGATAATGTTCAATCTTCGTATCTGGTTGACATAGTTATGGTAGAACTTCACGTTGCTATCCCCTTCAGACAGGTAGTGGATATGGCATATGTTCTTTAGATCCTCCTCTTCTACTTTTAGGATATCATCCAACTCTTCTTGGAGGTCAGAACATAATGCATCAGAAATGTCATTGTACTGGTCCGCTAGCTATGTTTGTAGCCTGTTGATATTTTTTATCAGGCAATCCTTCCACCTTATTTTATCCCTATTAACTCATATGTCCCACACATTCATTGGAGCTTGCATCTCCTTGAGGGCATCATTGAAGTTAAGCCCAACATTCTAGGTGTTACCCAACATATCTAAGAATCCCTCTATGCCTTTCCAGGATGCATGATGGACCAGTAGAGGGCATTGGTTGGAGTCCATGTGGGACAAGTGTTCGCCCACTACATTGGGGAATATACTTAAGAATGTATTGTACCCAGTAGCTCTGTCCAGATGCTTTTGAAGAAACCCATGGAGAAATGTGTAATTCATCCCAGAGAACCCAAGGTCTATGAGATCAGCTTCCATCTTTGAAGATAGCCACTTTTGAGGTATTATAACTCTCATTATCACTTCTTTCTCCCAGATCTAGAATTGTGTTGAAGTTGCCACGGGCCATCCAGGCAGATTTGAATTGACTCCCCATATTTGTTATGTGCTTCCATATGAGCTTCCTTGTACCAATTTGTGGGCAAGTATAGATGACGATAATCAAGCATTCACCGTTGACCTTGCACATTAAGAATTGTCTGTGATAGTTGACGATCTCAACTGATCACTGGGAGACCATCTAGCACAACCAAATGTCTCCTGTGAAACCTCATGCTTCCACACGATATGAGTTCATGAAACCAAGACGAGTTATGGTTTTGACAGCCCTACCAATACTAATCCTTGGTTCAATGATTGCAACAATTTTTGGGTTGTGCATTGCCATAAGTTCCTTAAGAGCTCTACATCTAACATCTCTACCTATGCCTCTCGAGTTCTGCACAGTATATCTACCATCATTGAATAAAGGTGGTGACATGAAGTTATGCCTCTAGTGACCCATCTACATATTCCTATGTGTTCTACTCACCCTCCCATGCTTCCACCTCTTTGCTAACATTGATTTGGTCATGGAGATGTGGTCTCTTCCTCTAATGTTCATACTGGGGTACTACCCTTTTTTTCTTTATTCTAGGTCCATTTCCTTTTATCTTCCTTCCCAGTGGTAGCAACGGTGGATTGATGGTCTTAGATGAGGTTTCTATGGCACCCTCCCCATTCATGATGTTGCACGGGGGAGTGCCTATATCCACCCCAATACCAAACTTGTGAAGTGTCCTTCAGTGCACATGCTGATATCAACCTCCACCCCTCCTTCTTTCTCCACCCATGCACTTCTTGCCTTAGAAATGTCTACTAGTTTATCTTCAGTAATAACATCATCCTCCTTATCTTCCTCCATAATTTGGATGACCTCAACAACACTCAGATTGGTGACTTTATGAGTAACGTCAGTAGCCTCCTTTTATCTCATGTCTTTTCCCGTAGACTTGTTCCCTTGATTGGTGATGTCCTTTAAAACTTCCCTTTTCTTCTCTAGAGTGTCTATCGAAGTCTTGGGGTGCCAAAACTTGGCTCCTTTATCATTGCTTTTGTCGGTCCCTCCTAGTGTAGCAAACTCTCTGGCCGAGTTGGTGACTTGGTCTGTCAATTGGTCCTAATCCTCAAGATTCCTTAGATTTGTGAATCTATTTCTAGAGCGAGAAGCCTCCAGAGCGGCTTCTGCATGCTTATTCTACCTATGCCTTCTTTTCCTGCTGCCTTTACCCCTCTACTGTTGCTAACTCTCCTCACTGATCCCTTGCGATTTAGCATGTGTGCTTGTCATGTTTTTAGCTCCTCCACTAGGATTGCTCGATAGATTGGACCTTCATTATTACTCTTTGTGTCCCACTCTGCCGCACAGGCTGCATGAATCTGGTTCTACCTCGTATTCCACTAGGTACTCGATTCTGTTTATGAGAATTGAGGGACATAAGTTCTTAGTAATGTCTACTTCACTGGCGAGGTGGGAAAACTTGCTCCTCATTTTGAAGGGACGAGTCTTCCCAATGCTAACCCCATATATTAAAAAATAGTAGAGACATACAGGTGAAGGGGTAGTTTCAATATATGTACCCATGTTACCACATGTCGTGGCATATCCTCTGACGTCTTGAAGGTAGGATACCAACCCCAAATGGCTAGGCAACACCCAAAGAGCTTCCATGGGCCAAATCCACTCTGGATTTGTTGCTACATTTAGTCTTGATTGGTATATTTAATAGCGTATCAATAACACTATGAAAAACATTTTTCTCAACATGCATGTCATCAATGTAACATCTAATTGACAAAACTATGCTATAAGAAATATCCTAGAATATTGACATATTGTTTTATAAAGTCTTATCATACACATGATTACCAGTACACACTCTCTTACCAAATAAATTGGCAATGCCTTTAACCCTTCAATATACAACGTTCCCAGATAGGGTAACTTTGTTTTCATTTGATCCATTGAAGGCTCAGTGTTGCCTTCGATAAGGATGCACTTGTAGGAGAAATCTTTAATGGCCAAGATATATAGTTTTCCCACCTTGTTTAGTCAGATTGAATCAATATTGTCCTCACATACGCAACATGTTTTGTATCCTTTGACATTGTATCCTAGAAAGTTTTTGTAAGCTAGAAAGTCATTAGTTGTGCAAAAAACATTGAGCACAAATTAAAGATCTCTTCACATGATCATTATATGTCATAACACCTTCTTCTCATAGGTTCATTAATTCATCAATTAGATGTTGAAGGTAAACATCGATATCATTGCAGGTTGTTTGGGCCTTGATATCAACATTAACATCATGGCATAATTATTCTTTACCCACAACCAAGGAGGATGACTGTATATAAAAATCATAATAGCATAAGTGCTATGTTGGATGCTTAATGTACCATAAGGATTCATCCAGTCAGTATATTGTCCAAGTCTTAAGTTTCTTGCTTCTTCACCAAATTCAAGGGACAATTTTTTTTTTAAAATAATGTTGAATCATAAGCGTGTCATATGACCCCATCATCATTGGCCGCTAACATTGCATGTAAAGATAGATTTTGCACATCTCAGAATTAGCAGATAAGCATTGAAATTATGGTATTACAGATAGATACACATCACCTTTGTAGGAGAGCCATTCTTGGCCTTACCCAAAGTCATCATTTTGTACCTTGACACACTACATTTTAGACAATTTTTAAAATTGTTGTAGTCCTTTTAAAATAACATACTCATTTAGGTATGTATGTATCTTCTTAGCCTTCATTCCCATTGTGCACATTATTTTCTTTGCTTCATATGTCAAAATTGGAAGCTCGTTCCCTGCAAGAAGAATTTATTTCAACAAAGACATCAAATACGTGAAACTTTTGTCTCTCCACCTGCTATTATCTTGTACAATTTATAATCTAATCAAAACACTTAGCCACATGAACTTAAAAAATTCATATATAACAACTATTCGACATCATGGATAATGTTTGTAAATAAGGAAGGTGGACTAGTAGTATTGTCCCCACAACTACCTAGAATTGCATCAACCATATCATTCTGAATTGGCTCACATCAACTTTTCCCATATCTTCTTCTTGTTCAACACAATTGCTAGGATCCACATTTTACACTATCCAATTAGGATTCTCTTCATGCCAATGCCATTCAATATATCCTTGTATGATATCATTGCATATGATTTGATTTTTAGTTCCCAAAATAGTATCAACTTCGAAATGGTTACCACAATTCTTACATGGATGGTAGAACCTATATGTATCATATTCATAAATTAGGTTAAACATCTCTATGTTAATCATACACCCCAATTTTAATTTGGGTTAATTTTTTAATCAATAAACTCCAAAATAATTTGGGTCAGATTATTAAGACATAAACCTAAAATAATTTGGGTTAGTTACATAAAACATAACCCCTACATTGTTAATTCACTAATCCTTAAAAACAATTTTTCATTCAAACTTTAGCTACACATGTAATCTTAAGTTTGTACATAGATGGTCAAAACATATTCATTTTCATGTCATCGATACAAAGTCATTCTATTATCATCTTTTAAAGCAATCATCTTAAAGAAAATTAGCATCATTAACACATGAATTATCAAAATTGAGATACAGGAAAGAACATACCTATAAAGAGTGTAAAAATATCTACAAGTTAAAGGTTATGCATCCACACATATAAAAAGTCCACCTTGTAGACATTACAGAAACAACACAACACCAAGAGAGGCACAAACATTGATGGTTGTTGGTCATTGACGTCAAAATATAATGACACATCATGTTAAGGAAGAAAGGTGTGTTAATAAAGAAAGGAATGTGGAGGTGGGGTTGAGAAACAAAGTAGGAGTCACATAATGATACGGTAGCCGACCAGATGCTCGAGGAAGATGATGGAATGGAGCGGAAGTGACAATGAAGATCACAGTGGTAGTAGCAACCAAAACATAGATTGGTGGAGGCAAATGTGTCTAAGAATCTCACATGACACCATCAAGAAAGAAGAAGTTATCTTAGGGTTTTGTGTGAGTGTAAAGTAAGTACTATGTTTCATGAGTGGGGTAATATTAGAACATGTTGCATCAATTTTAAAGAATAATGATGTGGGTAATGGGTAGGGTAATTACCCTATCCCTGAAGACCCTTAACCTACCCTTACTATCACGACCCTATCTTTTAATCAACATAAATTTCAACCATTAGAGAGAATCCCTATGCCTAAACCCAGATTATGAAGAAAACCAATAAATTCTCCACAAAGAGGATTAAAACAAAATAAAAAAAATCACATATAAATTTTCTGTAATGACCTCACTTTTTAGAAACCCCCAATTAAGGAAGGCCAAAAAGATAAAGCCATTACTTACAAAATTTTACCTAAGGATCCAAATTTAGCAAATAATAAACAAAAGAACACAATTTCATTTAAATTTCATTTATTGTTTACAAATTCTACAATGATATTCCTCATAAAAATAATACTTGTTGATAAGAAGTAACTAGCTATGTAATCCTCCTTTAACTTATCTTTACTACTTTTAGGTAATTTCCATCTAGTTTATCACATGTTAACATCTTCATAATTAGTAGGTACCTAAAATGGCAACAAAAAAAATGTGAATCAATATAACAAGTTATACTGTGTACGTGGGGTGCAACCATAATATGTGCAACTAAGATAATCACATACAAACATCAAGTATTGCACATAAGAACTGGCATATTCTTTACATATTCTAACCCTTACTAGATATATTATCTTGGGCATGATCACTGTCCCCTCTAGGGCTCGTGTGCGTCACCCTTTGATATACGTCAGCCTAGGATTTAGAATATTATCATTTACTTATGTGATACTCATATTGGCAATATAGTGGAACAAGAATTAAATAAATAACCAATAGTTTATTTATCGACCTAATCCTCATAATTTTTTTAGAAAATATCGACAAACTATATTCTGGGTAGTCATAATCGTAACCACATACCTTGATGGTGAGCCATTCAGATCATGCAATATATATATATATACACACACTTCAAGAATATTACCTAATCAACAAGCAAATCAAGCAATCCACATTTTAATATGCATGAATGTAAATCCTAAAGTGTCACCATCACATTAATCACACTAAAATCCTTTTCGGTCCTAATCTAGGGTATAGGTTCTCTTAGTATCGAATCATCATAGAGTTATATTTGATCCCCTAATTCCCATGTTCATTGATTTAATGTCTGGAGAATCTGAATCCATATTAAGTGTATCAGGATTATCAAATCTATTTAATCCATACATTATGACCACTTAGATTCAACTAAGTTCATTAACACCTAGTAAGATATGTTCTTTGACTCTAATTATTCCCATGTATGTTTATTCACATAAACAACTTTAATTATCATTTTTATGTTCATAATCATGTCAAATGATCTTAGATTTTCATCATGTTCAACAACATCATATATTAGCATAAAAGAACGATTTTCAACATATTCAATATGGAAATGTTCAGAACTAGGGTTTTCATGCACTAATCAACACTTAAATCCATATTTACACTACTTTTGGAATAGGAAGCCTAATTATATCTCAATCATATTTTCTTTATGTTCCTCTCATTTTCTCAAACAAAATGATATATGATTTTACTATTTTCTAACTTAGTGGTTATTTTCTACATTATTTTCAAGTTATGCATATATTGACCAATCTGAAAGCTACACATCATATTAACTTTATTTTAATTACCTTCCTATTCGAGGCCTTCGATTACCAACTTAGCCTACAAACTTTCTCATCCCAGTCCACAAGGATGTGGGTCCAACGCATAACTCCTCCTTTCTCCCTTCTCGTGCGTTCGCTTCCTCCGCACCGTCACGCCGCCCTGATTGGTGGGGTACCAGGTCCACATGTCGTTCATTCTCTGAGTGTCATGAGGGTGATAGTCTCTTGTTGTTCCATACTGCATGATGCCTCTCCCACTCTCAACGATGTTCACAAGGAGGTGCCTGGTCGAGGTTAGGGTGGTCCTCCCAATTTGTCAACAAGGAGTGAGTGGTTCTGTAAAAGAGTGAAATCACCCCTTTACTAAAAATTTGAAGAATTGACATCCATTCCAAACACTCTCAGAGATATTATGGAATGGGCATAAATTTTCCAAATTTATTAAACATTGGTATACAAAAAACTATTAGAAAGCAATGAAAAAAAAAACTAACTATATTCAATTTCATAAAAGGTTTACAAAAATACATCAAATTCTCCCATTAGGGTTTACATCAAGACACACAATCAGGATCTAGATAGAGGGAAGTCTAGACTACTACAATCTTGTCCCCAAGAAAAATCTCCATCAATCGAGTCCAAGCCAAAATCTAAGATCTTCCTTGTCTTATCCATCACCTTGATCAACACCTGGGTGGTTGGGAAGGCACCCAGAAAAAAGGGAAAGGGAAGAAAAGTATGTGTCACAAAACTAGTCTAGGATATCAAGATCAGTAAAGCAAATAAAACGGACTAGGGTTTATCATATGATGAAGATAACAAGAGTATGAGGCTATATATCAAAGAAGCTTGCCATTAACAAATATAATAAGAAAGGATTTGCATGTAAGATAATTATGTCTACCTAACTAAGTAGGGTTAAGGCACCTACCAGACCTCTAACCTTAGGTGAGGGTAGACTAAGACATTCCCAGTCACCTACAATATTATGGGGAGAATAAGACATTCCCCAGGGTGATTATTTACATTCCCTCTGTGGGTGGTTGTACATAAGTACCACTACTTTAAATTAAATAGAACATAAATCCACATGATAAAAAAATTAGTCAATGCAAGAGTAGTCATAATATTTAATAAACATGGCAGTGGGGTATATGACCCAAACAAGAAGAAATTATAATCTAATTTGAGGCATGAACAACATTAGGATTCAAGAATAAAAGATTTAGGGTTCATTTAAGCCTCATTAGGGAAATATAGGATTTGGCTGTAATTATCCCAACACAGGGTGTAAGGAATGCACATACCTCTCTTACTGATATCAATTACTAACTTTCACCACTTTAATTGAGTCCAAGTTCCACTTTGCCTATTTTCAATGTATTAACATGTATTAGAGTACATAGTGCTCATTAATGTATAGAAATGATTTAGACTCTTAAAACATCACCAATAAACTTAATAAGTTCTCCTAATCAAGTAAACATATTTTTATGTTAATTTTGGAGTTATGATGATTAAGATGTAATTTTAATGGATTTTATGCATTAAATTCGTTTTACAAAAATCACCCTTATTCAAACCATGAAATAAGACCTTGAAAATATTTTTATTATATAGAGATTAATTTTCCACTTCCAAAATATGCTTATTTGTCAAATTTGGATAAGCAATTCAAAAGATATGAATTTTTCAATACTGACCAATAGGAAATTGCCACATCATCAAACCGATCGAGATAATTGAAGAGAGAGGGAGAGGGAGAAAACACCATTTGACCCAAGATCAGGTTTGAAGTTGAATAAGTAACCAAACTAGAGCTTCTAGAGAAGGTAAAACAATAAGAAATCAAAACCCTAGAATAACATGGTAAAAAGAGATGGAAATCATCGATTTTAAACATAGAAGCATGAGTTTTAAGCATGCACTAAGCAATATATGAGAAGGGGGTTAACAAAAATGGCCTCTAGGAAGGTAAGAAGGTCCAAACAGAAAGGATCCCGAGATTAGAAGGTCAGGTTGCTCCAAGCCAAGCTCCTTTCTTGATCAAAGATCACCTTCTCCACTTTAGAGGTGCAAACCCCAACAAAAGAACATGGAGATGAGATGTTTTAGGGTTCTAGGAGGAGTTTTACCATGGAAGGTCATAGTTATAACCTAGAAGAAGGTGGGAGAAATACTAACAGTATGAAAACAAAGAAGGAAAGGAGGATTCTTACTAGTTTTGTTCAAAATTACCAAGGAGGAGCTTAAGAAATCCTAAATAGAGAAATTTGGAACCCTAGGAGCCTTCTTCACCAAGGTAGGCATCCTCTTTAACCTTGGGACAGAAACTTCATGGACAAACATAGAAGGGATGATGCTCTAAGCTGTGGTAAAGAGAAGGAGAGGATTACTTCTTGGATTGGGAGGTGGGAAGGGGTAGGCATGGCTTTATAAAGAAGGGGGCAAGCATGAGGTGTCTATGTGACTTTCCATGTGTCCTTAGGCTAAGGCTTCATGGCCATGCAAGAGGACATCTCATAGACTCTTATTGTATACCAAAGGTAGGTACTAAGAGCCCCTAGAGTATTATAGGCCATCCCCACCTTCCTTCAAACAAAGAAATAACCCCATTGGTTGATAGCTTTTAAAGATAAGCACATTTATAAAGAGGGTAATCCCTATAATGCCCTTGGAGAGAAACACCTTCAAACCAAGGTGAAATGAGGTGACCCATGGTTCAAATATCGTGAATGGTAAGATAATATCTAAGGATTAAAATTCAAGTGATAATTTGCAAAGAAAACCTCCCAATTGGGTTAAATTGCATAAAAGTCCAGAATGTACCTAAAATTGCATAACTTGCACAAACAACATCCAAATCGAACCAAATTTAAAACTAAATCTCATTGTATGTTTTTAAATCATACAAAAAAGTTATATTAAGGTTTATAACACTTAATTATGGTAATTAAGCTTGTTTAATACATTAATCAAGGTTTAGGGCCTTGCACTTGTAACACAAATTAATATACCATTGTTCTACTAAAGTGGTGATTTAACATTTTAGATCCTTAAATAAGATTTCACAGAGGTATTTGTGCATAAACCCTTACATTGATATAATTAGTGAATAAATGTTCACTAAACCACTATAAATTCCATTAATTAAATAGAAAGACCAATAAGGATAGAATGAAAGGAAAAGATGGGAAAGAGGGTCAAAAGACAAAATTTGAGAATTCGATATGTTACAGGTTCCATATCCTCCTTGAGTCCCTCCTAGTGTCATGACTCTTGATATACCCTAGGAAGAGGATGATGCCAATGATACCCTAGAGTGGTGGCGGTTGGTAGCCAGGGGTAGACGATGGTGCAAAAGGGAGAATCTATAGGGTTATCGGACGTGAGGTCATATTCTTCCTGGCGTTCAGTGCCAATGGATACATCTAAAACAAGATTTCCTTGCCAACCTTGTGCCTGTTATTCATGAGGACCATGGTCCAGGCCATCACAGTGACCATGTTTTCTTCCATAGTGAAGGTTGTGGGGTTCAGGCAAGGGTCCTTAGTAGACTTCTCCTGCATGAGGCCGACGACTAAGGATGGTGTTCCCATGACAGATGACAACACCTTGAAGGTTGCCTTCCCAGATCAGTTGGGCCTTATTCTATATATAGAGAAACCTAATCTACCAAAAAGGTACACGACCATGTGGTGAAGGAAGGATGTGGGTTGGGTTGTTGTGCATGTACCCCTCATATATCTATATCCACATCTTCTCATGTTCTCCTTTTTTGTTTCTTTTCCATCTTGCTTACTTGGTGTACAAGGATGATGTTAAATATGGTAAAAAAACTTTGATATTATGGAATCCTATGAACGTTCTATCATCACTTTTCCATAACCATCAAAATATGCCTCTTTTATTGAATAAATTTAATATCAACACTTATCATAAAAAGGCAAAGCATGCCTCTAGGAAAGGACGAAATATATTCCTCCTACATTTCTTTATATAAATACTCTCAAGATTTTATTGAATAAATTACCATATTACGAGGAGGAACTCTCCACTTTCCCACAAAAACATGAATTTGGCAACATAAGCCATCAAGGAAAGCACATGACTATTTGCTATACATTGGATAATTTGATCCATTAATCCTTAGGAAACACCTCAAGACTTGAAATCTATATTATTCTTATTTTCTCTCTTTAATTAATTACCATTGTCTCATGGAACATCTTTTTCCTCCCACATTCTAGAATTCTCTCCTTCTCCTCATTCTTTGCAAGAATATAAAGGTTAAATCCAGATAATGTTGTTTGTTGCCTCAACATTGTGTTGCCACTCTTGGCTAGATAATTACTCCTTTAATTAACTAAAGCACCATGTATTTTATTTTCATTTGGAAACTTGACAATTATATCATGTTTCACTTCTTTATTTATTCACAAAATCATTGCTATTTATTGATGTGCAAAAGCTCATTTTTATCTTGTGCCACAAGAACCCATGCCACAAAGGTGATTATTATTAGTATTCCATCCATATTACCATTGTAGAAAATTATTGAAACATGTTTTATATTAATTTTTATTAAAATTGAGGATATAACATTCACCCATCCTTAAAAGGATTCCCCCCCCCAAATTCACACCCACTGAGCTTAAGGTGAATGAGAACTCATCTTAATCCAAATACTAAGGGTTAGCAACCCTACTTAGATATCTTTAACATCTTTTATTATGTAAATTCCACAAATTAAGACTAGGATTGGTACTTGAATTTAATTCAAGGCGTAACCACATCCTTGGTATTTTCATTATATCATCTTTTAACAATTACATTTTCATTAGCGATCTCAACTTCACTTGGTGATTATATTCTCACCTAGGTTTCCAACCTATCATTCATTTATTTTTGCACATAAGGACGAGGTAACACCTCTAACCCTGGGTCATGTTATTAAGTATAACTTAAGGTATTCATTCTCATATGTCATATTTAAGCATCACATGTGTCTACCCAATCTCTCTCCCTCATAATGAGATGAATCAAGCATTTGGTTGCAACCTAAACACAAAGTGTATCCCATTCTAAGAGCAAAGATGGCATTCCCACACATTATCTTAAGATTTCACACTTTTAGGTTGAACCATTCTCAACACGACTCTAAACCATACATACTTTTTAATTTTCTTTATTCTTATATTTCATGAAGTCAAACACATTTTTCACTCTGGAGTTTGTGCACAACTCCTCTTATGATTTCATTATCACATGACTTCTTTATATCTTTTAAATTTACACCTCGACTATTGTGAGCCTTAGATACTTACTTGAGGTCTCTAGGGGTATATGTACTTTTTGGATGCATCCAGGGAGTGCCCCTGACATTCACCCATTGGCTACATGAAAATCATGAAGGTAACTAATCTGCTGAGACACGTGCCTTGGGAAAATGTAGTTGTTACCTCTTGAGCGGATGGTCCTGTGCATTCGGGGATCAATCAACTCCTAATACCATAAGTCCATGTACCTTTAATACTCCCAACTTGACCCTAGGATTGGCTTCGGGCTCTACCCTTCCCAGGGGTTCATTTATAACACATTATTTTAGTATGAAATTCTTTAAACCAGATTCCTCCATCTCTTATTATGCTCATTATTCACTTTATGTCCCCTCATTGGACTCATGGCAACATTTCGTTTTTGAACTTGGTCTCATACGGTCAACCACTTCCATTGTGACTTTTCCTCATGTTCCTCAAAGATGGCATACTTGAATTCAAAGAATCATAATTAATATTTGTACTTTCACTTCTTTACACTTTAGGTGCAATTGATGTTACCACAATCTTTAAATTGATTTGGTCAACTGACCTTTCTATGGAAGGTCCTAACCTAGGGTGCCTTCTTGGTTCATATGAGGAAGTTAGGCTCTAAAGACACAACTTGACCGCAAGGTCTAAGGTCTTGCCTCCCCCATAGGTCATCTTCCCACTCATGGGTTGACCCACCTCAGGTTGGCACACTAGCCCTAAATGTTTCATATTTTCATCTTATTATTATTATAACTTTTCAACCCTTGTTTGCTCAATCTCTGGGATACCCTCTCATGGGGCTTTAGTCCCAGTGGACTTTCATACCTTCTCATCTGGGCTTGGTATTCTTCCGGTCTTCCCATCCGGGCTTGACACTTCATATACCATCCTATCCAAGCTTGATATTGTTGGGTTTTAGGGGAGACAAAGAAGGCAGCGGAATTTTTTTTTCTTCTCCCAAACCCAGAATAAAGGAATCGCGTCAACGTCTATACAATAGGAAGGATGGTTTGTAGAGGCGTACCTTGTCCTGAGGCTTGCTCGGTGATGTTACCTTGCGGCTTGCGCGGTCTTCACCTCTGGTCTTGGACGGTGTCTGTGCAGCTCCTGGTCTCAACGAGACTGTTGGGATTGACAGCTGTCCTCCGAGCGGCATATGTCTCCCGCCTCTGAAGTTGTCCACACGGACCACCTGGAACTCCGATCTCCTTATTCCACTAGGAATCAGAAGGATTCACACCCTCCTGTCAACGTACTAGTCACCGACACACTCTCCTACCACTAGTCGCTTTTCTGTAGTTGCCTTTCCCTTATTGTGCCTCCCTTATCGGGTAGCACTTGCTCGAGCTCTCTCGGTTACCACAACTAGAGAGAATGACAACTTTGCAGAGCAACTGATGTTCTGAGTTGTTGTTTTGGAGAAGCCCCCACTACCCCTATATATATAAGAGGGTCATGGGACAGGGTTCTCTACCTCGGGCAATGCGGGATTAAAGTACAAGTAGAAGGATTTGAGATTTTCCACAAAACAACCAACTGCACCAGCTGAACCGATCGATTCACACCTCAACCGATCGGTTGGGGCACCTGAGACGATCAGTTCACTTCTGAGCCGATCGGTTCATGGTCCTGGTCCAACTCAAATTGACTTTCATATTTGTTTTCGATTAATCAAATATTAATCCTTATCCAAATCAAATTTGTACAAGTGAAACAAATTGTATTTGCAAAATAGTCTTCTAAATTTCCAAATGATCTCGGTTGGTCCACGAGTCGACCTGTTCAACAATTGAGCTGATCGTTTCATGACACATGAGCCGATCATCTCACCAGTTGAGATGATCGGTTCACCAACCTGAGCCGATCGGTTCATCCCATGAGCCGATCGGTTGGGGCAGCAGACTATGCAAAATCAGTCAATTGCAGTTTTAATCAATCTGATATTCTAATCAATCGATCCAACACCTTGAACACTATGATTTTGAGCTATCAATTGATTAAGTGTTTAATTGAACTACTAAACTCCTTTAGTAATCAATCTAAACATCATTTGTGGATAAACTCCTCTTCTAGGTTAAATCCTATGTGTGTGACCCTGCATGCCCATTTCACGTTGGAAGTGAAATTCCATAACACTTATGACTTCACAAGCAAAGAGCGGTGCCTAGTCGCACATCAGTTCTACCCAAGTGAAATAGAAAGTTGGAGAACAACTTTCAATCCTACAATCCCTGAATGGTGTTATAGTGAATGTATAATTCCTTTATCACTGATATCCAAAATGAACTCAAGGCATGGAACAGTCATCCTGTCAACGTTCATTCACTTTCTTGATCTCAGAGTAGATTGGAGGAGATATGTATGACATTGATATCACATACTGATTCACACATTCGTGCACATGCCTATCTCAATCCTACTCATCAAGTGGCCATGGATATCAAACCCCCTCAGGAGGGACAAATCCCATATCTATCACTCACCCCTCAAAAGCCCCATGTGTCAAATCCACCCAATCATCAGCTTTATAACAACCCATGTTTCAGGACTACGTTTGATGATGTCAAAGTGTACCCAATGACATGTGTTGAGTGTAGTGATTTTAGGTCAAAGAATCACACTCACCACCATCACTATGAGAACTGACTGTGACTACCATGTCATGGTTCCATGTGTCAAACTCACGATGGGTCTGTCCGGTAAACTTGTTCTCTAACAAGTACCTATGTGTTTGGTTTGATATCTCTATATCATGACGAATGAGATTCTGTCATCAACCAACACCACAATCTAGTCTTATGTGTCATTGTTGTCTATCTACCTTCCAGAATGACATCCGACTAGGGACATAATAAGGATGTACAAACTCTTAGCATTCATATGATCTCATCATTCATGTCCTCAACCTAAAAGCATACGTCATTGAGTACTGTCATTCTCTAGACATTCAATCTGTTCTATCAATATCTCATATGATCGAACCAGAAAGAATTGGAAGCTTGCCTTTGATGTTTATCAAATCAATCTTAATGTATCCCACCAATCATCCCATGATTGGCTCTCAGGGCAAACATACCAACAGACTCCCGCTTGTACTGTGAGCCAATCACCCTTGAATCATATTCATAGTGATCTTCAAACATGTCCCACATGTTACTGTGCTCTAGTGTTAACATAGTGAATTATGGAAACACCTTGCCAAAGTCGGTATTAACTACATGTCTTTCATCTCTTTGTTGTATGTCACACGTATGAGATGGAGTTGTTGTAATATGCAATCTAGTATTCCTTTGCTAACTTTTAGCCACATTGCATGACCAAGCACTCCTAACTTGTCATCAAAGATCGGAATATCTATAAGTTCATCTCATCAACTTCTAGATCCATATAGTATCCACTAATGTTCTCTAACACACGGATACTCAACTTTTCCTTTTAAACGACTTTCTTGGAACGTTTCCATTAACAAACATTCACTTTTATATATATATCTCATATATGTATTGCGATTAATTTTCTGTCCTTTTTGGAAGTTTGCATCAGTGTAACTCTGTACAGTGGACCCTTCCTTATTTCCATAGAACTAGTACTTCTCAAGTACTTATCAAGTTCTTATGGTATTCTAGTAACCCTTACTGGAACCAGACAAACATCCACTCGTCATGTCCCACATACGAGTTATCAGGATGAGCACATCATATTGTCATGTCCTACATACAAGATGATGAATGCACTTTATTTTGCTATGTCCATACATGCAAGATAATGGGATGATTACATACATGATAGATCCATATCTATTCTTAGTATTCCCATTCTTCATAAGAATTGGACACTTGGCCTTGGGATACTAACTCCATGTAACATGGACAAGTTTTCTCCCACTGAATCTATGCACACAGAACCTTTCAGTATAGATTGCCAATGTATGCTCTCTCTTTTTAGGTCAAGAGGTTTTCGAGAACTATATCTATAGATCTCTATTCCTATCACATAGGAAACGTCTCTATCTTCCTTAAAGATAATTTCCACTTTTGATTTCCATTCTAGAACATTTCCATTTCACATCAACATGTGGAATGTGAATATGCTCCCACTAAATCATAGATCCCTTCTTTATCTTTGAAATATCAGTCAAACCCTTTGACTATATCATCAAAGTAAAGATCCAGCTTTGAGTTTCTTGTACTTAATCAATCACATTGATTAGTCCATTGTAACTTATAGACTTCATTTGCATTAATGGATTCACAAACCTTATAGGTTGTGTCACGTACACATCCTTGTTTTATTCCTCATAGGAATGTGGTTTTAGTATCCGTATGCCAAATCTCTTATTCATTAAGTTGCAATCAACAAGCATCATCCTTGTCAAAATGTTATCCATGTGTCTTAACACTTAAGACTCATTCACACTTATGGATTTCATCCCAATGGGTGCTACCAACAAGGTCATACTATATGGTTTACATGGAAGTCATTTAGGATGTAATGGTCATAAACCATAACTCAAAATCCAGTTCCTCATATTCATCTAGATAGTTGATTCATCACATGACCAACTCATCACATAGATAATCGAGGTGTAACTGTCAAGGATATAAGAACTCACAACTCCTTATGATTCTTAATGTCCTTTATTAGTGTGGTGTATTCTTTATTTAAGAAGAATTTAGTAATTTGATAATCATCCTCTAACTCTTAGAGTATGACTCCTTTTGATTTAGACATCAACATGCATTGATCATGAATTCACTATGATACACTATCATAATCACTCATAAGGTTCTCAAACATTTGGTTCAAGTATTTCATTCATTGATCTCATCAAGAATTAACACTTTACCAAATTTGTACTTCATCTATGATATTCTTGAACACTTCAAGATATTCATATTTGGTATTTCTCTAAACACCGCTTGAAGTATTAGCATTTGCTCCAATAGGTATGTAAATACATCACATGTATTATACCTAATAGGATAACCATTCTCCCACTACCCAAGTGAAGTTTGATTAATCATGTCCAAGAGATTCATGTCTCTTATTGGTTCTCAAACTAAAAGAGTCTAGCTTATCCATCATATGGAAACTAGAAATGAATTCTCATGATTTATGCTAATTTGATTGTTTGATTTATAAATAACTTTTAGGTATCATTTTATCTTATGCATACCAAGTACCACAAGATAAACAAGGCATTGCCATAAAGATCATATCTTTGAATTTGAAACATCAACATTATTAATTGCAATCATTGCCATACAATATGCAAAAATAATGTGTTTCTATCCATTGGCAAATATGAAATAGCAGTTCATAACTCGATTACATGCCTTCAAGGCTGAAAATAAACTAAAGTACTCATATCTATGGCGGAAACACTTACCCCATTTATTGAGTGCTTTACATTTTATATCTTGGTATCATATACCTCAAAAAAATGTTATAAGTTTATTTCATGACACCTTCAGTTGGAGACGTCCGTCGCCTCCTTCTTCTTTAGTTCTTCTAGATAGAGTGGACAATTCCTTTTCCAATGTCCTAGCTTTTGACAATGGTGGCAATTGCCTCTCTTGCTCACATCTACCTTGGCCTTGAGAGTTGAAGACGACTTGGGCTGCTGGCTAGCATCAAAACATTTCTTAGCTTTTCCCTTTACCTTATACTTGGACTTGCCTTTGTTGCTGATCATCATCACATACTTAGGCTTGTCCTTCTTCATCTATGTCTCGGCTGTCCTCAACATGCCCAACAACTATGTCAACAACTTGTCAAAGTTGTTCATGTTGTAGTTCATCACAAACTGACTGTAGGATTCTGGCAATGATTGCAGTATCACGTCAGTAGCCAACTCTTGGCTAAGAGGAAATCCCAGTCTTGTCAGGTTCTCCACATACCCAATCATCTTGAGCGTGTGAGGACCAACTGGATCTCCTTCTGTCATGACACACTTGAACAACACCCTGGAGACATCATATCTCTCTTACCGTGCTTGATCTTCATACATGTTCTTGAGATGTTGAATCATCTCAATGACAACCATGTTCTCATATTGTCTCTACAACTCATGGTTCATGGAGTACAACATCAAGCACTTTGCATCAATGGCATCATCAGAATGCTTCTTATAAGCATCCCTTTCTGCCTTTGGTGCAGTAGGAGCAGGTTCCTCTGGAACTGGGGTATCTAGGACATAGAGCTTTCTCTCTTGAGTGAGAACAATTCTCAATGTCCTAAACTAGTCGTGGAAGTTAGTCCCATTCAGCTTGTCCTTTTCAAGGACCGATCACAATGAAAAGTGATTGTTGTTTGTTGTCATTTGTGCTACAAAAGGAAATATATGCAATTTAGTCCAAAACTCAATTTTGACTTATTTTGATTGATTTAAAAGGTTGACGATATAATTAGGACTTTAATTAATTATCGCTCCCACTATTTTTGTTCAAATTGATAGCCCTCACCATCAATTTAGAAGAGTGCAGCGTACAATCTTCTAGTGGGTCAAGATTCTGAAATCCTCTAAGTCATGGACCAGCTAGGGATGTCACCCACAACTTAGATCTTCCAAGTAGGAAACTTTTGCCAATTGCATCATATGCAACTCTTGAAATATGTCATATGCAACTCCTTGCCATGATCACCTCCATGCCTCAAGGTGCTAGATCCTATCTAGGTCACCTTGTTAAGTCTAACCCAAAGCCAACACGATGAATATGCACCCTGCTAGGATAGACCCACATATCCATCCTTCACGCTTCCACGAAATAGACGGTGCACCATGATAGGGCGTGCCCACACTTGGCCGATCAATCTTTTCACGTGTGTCACATTTGGAAGGCATCTAAAACTTTAATATTTAATGAGAGATTTGGTTTTTATAGGTACGTATACATATCCAATCACCACAATATATAGAACGTATCATATACATGCTATATCCCATAGAAAACATGTGAAATGATAAAAGCGATGATTATGGCCATCCTAATGTGATTCCTTGAACCAACAAGAATCACGGTCATCTAGGTCTACATTACATGCAACTTGTCCATGATGAAGTGCTATAGCCGTCCGAGTTGATCAACTCATCACATGAATGACCTGCTCATCCTGGCCGGTCGTCTGGGTGCCACCAGCCGATCGGTTGGCTCCTCCAACCGATCGGTTTGCCTGGTCGTCATGCATCTCCTTAGGTCACCACCCACTCGTCTTGCTCCTCAAGCCGGTCGTCTGGATTGCCAACTGATCGGTTCATGCCTTGAACCGATCATCTTAGTCATTGTCAGATTGTCCTCCATTCTTTGACATAATAGGAAATATAAGACATATCCTATTTTACATTTGATTTGAGAAAACCCGAGTTACATTCGGGGGGGGGAGAAAAGGTAGGAAAGAAATCTCGAGTTATCTCAAGTTACATTAGGAATAAGGAGGTAGGGAATCAGTGCACAGACCGAGATGCAAGCAACCACATACAACCAAGCACACATACATAGGGTTTATTGGCCATAACCACACTATACATCCACCACAAAACTTGTTTAAGGGTGACACACATCAAGTGTATTCATATTACATATCATATATGTATATTGGGATTTGTGAATTTAGGATTGGACATGCATAAAGCCAATTTTATCCGCATGTATGCAATAAATAAAGGCGACAAACCAAAATCGATCATATCGATAATCCTAAAGCATAGAGAAGTTGACGTGGCTCTGATACCACTGTTGGGTTTTGGGGGAGACCGAGAAGGCAGCAGAAAAAAAAAATTCTTCTCCAAAACCCAGAATAAAGGAATTGCGTCAACGTCTATACAATAGGAAGGATGGTTTGTAGAGGCGTACCTTGTCCCGAGGCTTGCTTGGCGACGTTACCTCGTGGTTTGCGTGGTCTTCACCTCCAGTCTTGGATGGTGTCTGTGCAGCTCCTGGTCTCACCAGGACTGTCAGGATTGACAACTATCCTTCAAGTGGCAGAAGTCTCCCGCCTCTGAAGTAGTCCACACGGACCACCTGGAACTCCGATCTCCTTATCCCACAAGGAATCGGAAGGAGTCACACCCTCCTGTCATCTTACTAGTCACCGACACACTCTCCTGCCACCAGTCAAGTTTCTATAGTTGTCTTTCCCTTGCTGTGCCTCCCTTATCGGGTAGCACTTGCTCGGGCTCTCTCGGTTACCACAACCAGAGAGAACGACAACTTTGCAGAGCAACTGGTGTTCTGAGTTGTTGTTTCTGAGAAGCCCCCACTACCCCTATATATAGGAGGGTCATTGGATAAGGTTATCTACCTCAGGCAATGCGGGATTAAAGCAGGAGTAGAAGGATTCAAGATTTTCCACAAAACAACCAACTGCACCAGCTGAACCGATCGTTTCATACATGAAATGGTCGGTTGGGGAGCTGAACCGATCGGTTCACACCTCAACCGATCGGTTGGGGCACCTGATCCGACCAGTTCACTTCTGAGCTGATCAGTTTGTGGTCCTGGTCCAACTCAAATTGACTTTCATATTTGTTTCCGATTAATCAATCATTAATCCTTGTCCAAATCGAATTTGTACAAGTGAAACGAATTGTATTTGCAAAATAGTCTTCTAAATTTCCAAACGATCTCAGTTGGTTCACGAGTCGGCCGGTTCAACAATTGAGCCGATCGTTTCATGACACATGAGCCGATCATCTCACCAGTTGAGTCGATCAGTTTACCAACTTGAGCCGATCGGTTCATCCCATGAGCCGATCGGTTGGGGTAGCAGACTATGCAAAATCAGTCAATTGTAGTTTCAACCAATCCAATACTCTAATCATTCGGTCCAACACCTTGAACACTATGATTTTGAGCTATCAATTGATTAAGTGTTTAATTGAACTACTAAAATCCTTTAGTAATGAATCTAAACATCATTTGTGGATAAACTCCTCTTCCAGGTTAAATCCTATGTGTGTGACCCTACAGGCCCATTTCACGTTGGCAGTGAAAGTCCATAACACTTATGACTTCACAAGCAAAGAGTGGTGCCTAGTCGCACATCGGTGATACCCAAGTGAAATAGAAAGTTGGAGAACAACTTTCAATCCTACATTTCGTGAATGGTGTTACAACGAATGTATAATTCCTTTGTCACTGATATCCGGAATGAACTCAAGGCATGGAACAGTCATCCTGTCAACATTGATTCACTTTCTTGATGTCAGAGTAGAATGGAGGAGATATGTATGACATCAATATCACAAACTTATTCACACATGCGTGCGCACACCTATCTCAATCCTACTCATCAAGTGGCCATGGATATCAAACTCCCTTAGGAGGGACAAATCCCATATCTATCACTCACCCCTCAAAAGCCCCATGTGTTAAAGCCACCCAATCATCACCTTTATAACAACCCATGTTTCAATACTGCATTTGATGATGTCAAAGTGTACCCAACGACATGTGTTGAGTGTAGTGATTTCAGGTCAAAGAATCACACTCACCACCATCACTGTGAGAACTGACTGTGACTACCATGTCATGGTTCCATGTGTCAAACTCACGGTGGGTCTGTCCGGTAAACTTGTTCTCTAACAAGTACCTATGTGTTTGGTTTGATATCTCCATATCATGACTAATGATATTCTATCATCAACCAACACCGCAATCTAGTCTTGTGTGTCATTGCTGTCTATCTACCTTCCACAATGACATCCGACTAGGGACATAATAAGAATGTACAAACTCTTAGCATCCATATGATCTCATCGTTCAGGTCCTCAACATGAAAGCATACATGATTGAGTACTGTCATTCTCTAGACATTCAATTTGTTCTATCATTATCACATATGACTGAACCAGAAAGAATTGGAAGCTTGCCTTTGATGTTTATCAAATCAATCTTAATGTATCCCACCAATCATCCCATGATTGGCTCTCAAGGCATACATACCAACATATATTCCATTGGTCTTCCCATCCAGGCTTGGCACTTCATATACCATCATATCCATGCTTGGTATTTCATTGGACTTCCCATCTGGGTAGGGATGGCAATCGGGTCGATTTCTGGTCAAATGTTCAGAAGTCTTGAAATTGGACATTAAGATGAAATCTTCAAAACAATAATTTCGGCTCATTTTGGGCCGAATTTGGCTTATTCAGGTCTCATACAACCAAAATGTTCACAAATGAAATATATTAGGTTTGGAATAAATTGCACATTTTCGGGTTCTATCGATTCAAAAATTGCCAACCCTACATCGGGGCTTGGCCCTTTAGCAACCTTCCCATCCGGGATTGGTTCATAGTCATTTTCAAAATGACTAAACTTCTAGATATAACAATAAGGCAATGAGCAAGTTCTATTAATATTTCTATTTTCATGTATATCCATTGGAAATTTATGTCTCTCATGTATATTCAAATTTCTCATTTTTTCACATGCATCATGCATACATTTCTCCATATTCATACATGGAAATCTATTTTATATATACTTATTTACATTTTCCTTAATTATCATTAATCTTACCCTAATTCAGATTCATGTGGGTAGGGTTTCCATTTTACCCAGTCTACTACCATTTCCCAAGATTAGGGTTTGGGTTCTGGTTAGAAAGATTATACCCTGTCTCTTAGGGTTTCTATGTCCCTTAACCCGATTGGGCTTTTTCTAACCAACCCTAGTTCCATATAGGGTTACCCACACAAGGTAAACCCATAAAATAATTTTCTTCTCTTACTTTATCATTATTTCTGCATGTACATTATTATTCCACATTATGTATACATCATTATTTCCACATTTTATGTACATTAATTTGGAGGAGGATGACTTAATCCTACTTCTTCTCATAAACCCTAAATTTAGATGAGGAGAGAACTATTTTAGGTTTTATTAAGAAATAGGATGAGAAACAAATGAATCAAGATGAGAAGTAAACCTAAAGGTATTTTATTTCGGGAAAAATATTTCAACTTTCGCCAGGCATGATGCATGGGTCCGGGAGTCCTCGTAAGAAGACTAGAAGTGCAAAGTAAAATTTTGCCGGCACCCAGTCTTGGTCCCTTGTAGACACCTCAATATTTATGGAAATGCCTAAATAATTCCCTCATATATCTATTGATTACTTGAAATTATAAACTATTCAAATACTATTTAAAGAATCTGGGGCTCTGATACCAAATGTAACGACCTCACTTTTAAGCAACCCTCAATTAAGGAAGACCAAAAAGATAAAGACACTTATGAAATTTTACCCAAGGATCCAAATTTAGAAAAAAATAAATCATAGAAAATAATTTCAATTAAATTTTAAATATTAGTTACAAATTCTACAATGATATTCCTCATAAAAGTAATACTTGTTGAGAAGAAGTAACTAGCTATCTAATCATACTTTTACTACTTTTAGATAATTTCCATCTAGTTTATCACATGTTGATATCTTCATAATTACAAGTACCTAAAATGCTGACAAACAAAATGTGAATCAGTATAACAAGTTATACGTTGGTGTACAACTAAGATAATCATATAAAAGCATCAAGTATTGCACATAAGAACTGGCATATTCTTTACATATTCTAACCCTTAGTGGATATATTATCTTGGGCGTGATTATTGTCCCCTCCAGGGCTCATGTGCATTGCCCTTTTCTATACGTCAGCCTAAGATTTAAAATATTATCATTTACTTATGTGATACTCGTATTGGCATTATAGCAGAACAAACATTAAATAAATAACCAACGGTTTATTTATGAATTAATCCTCAAAAATCATTTGGAAAACATTGAAAAACTATATTTTGGGTAGTCATAATAATAACCACATACCTTGATGGTGAGCCATGCAGATCATGCAATATATATACTTCAAGCTTATTATCCAATCAACAAGAAAACTAATCAATATACATTTTCTTCTACATGAATGCAAATCCTAAAGTGTCACCAGCACATTAATCACACTAAAACCCTACTTGATCCTAATCTAGGGTTTAGGTTCTTTTGGTTTCGAATCATTATAGAGTTATATTTTATCCCCTAATTCCCACGTTCATTAATTTAATGGCTTGATAATCCATATTAAGTGTATCATGATTATCAAATCTATTTAATACTTACATTATGATCACTTAGATTCAACTAAGTTTCATTAACAACCTTGCATGATATGATCTTTAACGCTAATTGTTCCCATGTATGGTTATTCATATAAAAAACTCTAATTATCATTTTTATATTCATAATCATGTCAAATCATCTTAGATTTTCATGATGTTCAACAACATCATATATTATCATAAAAAAAGGGTTTTGAACATATTCAACATGGTAATGTTTAGAACTAGGGTTTTCATGCACTAATCACCATTCAAATCCATATTTACACTATGTTTGGAACAAGAAGGCTAATTAGATGTCAACTATATTTTCTTTGTGTTCCTATCATTGTTTTTGATAAAAATGATATATATTTTACTATTTTCTGACTTACTAGTTATTTTCTACATTCATTTCAAGTTATGCATATATTGACCAATTTGAAAGCAACACCTCATCATCTTAACTTTCTTTTAATTACCTTCCTTTTCCAGGCCTACAATTCCCAGTTTGGCCTATAGGCTTTCTCGGCCCAGCCCATTGGGAGGCAGGTCCAATGTGGAACACCTCCTTTCTCCCTTCTCGCACGTTTGCTTACTCTGTGCCCTCACGCCGCCCCCAATGGTGGGGTACCATGTCCACAGGCCGTCCGCGCCCCAAGCATCATGAGGGTGATCTGTCTCTTGCTGTTCTATACTGCATGATGTCTCTCCCACTCACAATGATGTTTACAAGGAGGTTCCTAGTCGAGGTTAGGGTGGTCCTCCCAATTCGTCAATGATGAGTGACCAACTTCATATCCTCCTTGACTCCCTCCTTGTGGCGTCATGACTCTTGCTGTACCTAGGGGCAGACCCAAGGGGAGGGGGGTGGGGAGGGGCCACGCCCCCCCCCAATTGTTTTTTAAAAATGTGGTATATATGTATGTATACATATGTTTATAATAGTATATTGATAATGTATATTATATATAACACATATTAATCATAGATGTGGACGTGGTGTAGTGGTTTGTAGTTTCACTCATATCTTAGAGGTCTTAGGTTCCATCCTTTATGTAGACATTGTTCATTTTTTGCAGTGCAAACAGAATGCAAATGTTATATATATATATATATATATATATATATATATATATATATATATATATATATATATATATATATATATATATATATATATATATATATATTCATATTCTTTAACACAACAATAAACATAATTAGACTTGGTGTAGTGGTAAACATATTTTTTAGTGTACTTGAGGTCATGAGTTCAAATCATATATCAAGTATTTATTTTTTTTTGGTCCCTCAACCACTAACTTCTGGTTCCGCCAAGGGCTGTACCCCAGGCAGAGGCTGAAGCCCATGATACCCTAGAGTGGTGGTGGTTGGTAGCCAGGGGTAAAAGATGGTGCGGAAGAGAGAATCTATGGGGTTATCAGACGTGAGCTCAGATTCTTCTTACATTTAGCACCAATGGATACATCTGAAAGAAGATGACCTTGCCAACCTTGGGCCTGTTCTTCACGAGGACAATGGTTCATGCCATCATGGTGACTAGGTTTCCTACCATAGTGAAGGTTCTGGGTTAGGCAAGGGTCCTTAGTAGACTTCTCCTGCATGAGGCCGACGGCTAAGGGTGGTGTTCCCATGGTAGACGATGATGCCTTGAAGTCTGCCTCCCTAGATCAGTTAGGCCTTATGCTATATGGAGAGAAACCTAACCTATCAAAGAAGGACACGACCATGTGGTGAAGGAGGGATGTGGTTTGGGTTGCTGTATGCGTACCCCTCATATATTTATACCCACATATTCTCATGTTCTCCCTTTTCATTTCTTTCCCCTCTCTCTTACTTGGTGTACAAGGATGATGTTAAATATGGTAAATCACTTTGATATTATGACATCCTATAAATGTTCCATCATCACTTTTCCATAACCATTAAAAGATGCCTCTTTTCATTGCATAAATTGTATATCAACACTTATCATAAAAAGGCAAGGCATGTTTCTAAGAAAGGATTAAATATATTCATCCTACATTTCTTTATATAAAACTTTCAAGATTTTTTTTGCATAAATTCCCATATTACGAGGAGGAACTCTCCACTTTCCCACAAAAATATGAATTTGACAACATAAAGCCATCAAGGAAAGCACATGACTATTTGGTATACATTGGATAATTTGATCCATTAATCCTCAGGAAATGCATCAAGACTTTAATTCTAGATTATTCTTATTTTCTCTCTTTAATTAATTACCATTTTCTCATGGAACATCCTTTTTCCTCCCACTTTCTAGAATTCTCTCATTATCCTTATTATTTTCAAGCATACAAAGGTTAAATCGAGATAATGTTGTTTGTTGCCTCAACATTGTGTGGCCACTCTAGGTTAGATAATTACTCCTTCAATTAACTAAAACATCATGTATTTTATTTTCATTTGGAAACTTGACAATTATACCATATTTCACTTCTTTATTTATTCACAAAATCATTGCTATTTATTTATGTGCAAAAGATCTTATTCTTTTTTTTGTTTTATCTTGTGCCACAAGAATCCATGCCACAAAGGTGATTATTATTATTATTCCATCCATAATATCATTGTGCAAAATCATTAAAACATGTTTTATATTCAATTTTATCAAAATTGAGGATATAACATTTTCCCTTTTTCTTTCTTCACAATACCTTATAAAATAATGTCACATTAAGGACATCAAATTCAGATATCACAATCTTAATCAACTCGATTGATACGAGAATCAAATCTTACTCTTCACTTACAATTCAATTTACATCAAATACATGTACATGAAAGAACAAACCCAATATTCTACCCATCCTGGAAAGAGAGTGTACATGGACAATCTAATCTATCTACATTGTTCA
Source organism: Alisma plantago-aquatica (assembly GCA_963693085.1). Classification (NCBI taxonomy): domain Eukaryota; kingdom Viridiplantae; phylum Streptophyta; class Magnoliopsida; order Alismatales; family Alismataceae; genus Alisma; species Alisma plantago-aquatica. Next base: position 579,626,187 of record OY856413.1, read on the forward strand.
ATTTTTATCTTTTTTCACGACTTCTCTGCTGGATAGTATTATACCAAAAAACATTTGAAACAAGCTATGAGACTCATATAAAGCCCCAGTGAGTGGATACCTCCCACTCAAGATGAGTACATGCATCAACATCAGATCAAGTATAATGAACTTAAAAGAAATGTGCATGTATTGCAAAGTCGACCAAATAGTTCTCGCATCTAACCAGATCCAATTTACAATGATAATCTAATCAAACAGATAAGGTAATTATGTAGACCAAATCTGACTTTAAAACACCATTTAGAGCATGTCTACGAACGCATAAGTAGATGCTACTTAATCCATAATGAGAATACTTTAGTTTGAGTAACAAGTCAAGATATAAACATTCTGAACCAATACATAACAATGACATCATCTTTTTGACATTCCACCAGTCAGACTAGGAACACATCATGTAGTCCTAAAGTTTAAGTGCACATAATACATGTCTACCAAATAGTACTTTCAAATAGCAAGCCATCCAGATCATATTCAGAGTAGATATAAATTCCAATATTCACTACTTGTCAACAAGACAAATCAGAATATGAAATAGATAATCTCTATAATATAATGATTATTATACACAACAAGAAACATAATAAACATGGTAAATTATCTGCTAGTAGTACAAGGAGTGTAACAAACATCCCAATCATATTCTACACGGCTTATCATCTTTGGTACATTTTCCCTAAAATTATTGGCTTGTACGTCACCAAGTAAAAGTCTCTACGCTTGATTATTGTGTCAATGACTCACCGTCACTATCTTAGGGTTTATCCGACCACTCTAAGATATCAACAACAGACCCTGGCCACCTCAGGGTTTCCTAAAGAGGCTCACATCCTCATCTCATGTACACGAGATTGGAACCATGAAAATAATATATCACATATCACAACATTTATCATATTTTCATATTTCACATATTTCTCTTCATTAGAGTCTATTCCTCATGTGCATAGACTTTCACAACAAGGATTTAGGGCTAGAGCCACTCCTTATGGCTCACTCCTAAATCCTAGTGGTCTAACCTTTAAGGTCTTGATCAATACTTTGGAAATCCTTCTCATAATTCATCTAATACTACAAGGATATTCATTTTGTTTCCCCAGTGTGGACCTCGGGGGAAACTCAGTGTTTTTAGGAAACCTAACTAGATGGGTTATCATTTCACTTGTTATTAATCCCTTTTACATGTTAAAAAAAACATTCAATCATCATTTATCATATATGTATATTTTCACGCAACTAGCATGCATATAGCAAATTAGACTTATCAAGAGGGAAAATGACTAAAATAAGAAGCACAACAATAAAAAAATTTCAACACAAATAATTCTTTACATTTCCACATCATATCATATCAATCATCATTATTGGTCTTCCATCCCAAGACATAATCTCTTTGTACAACATTTACCCCATTTAGGTTTTATCATCATCAGTGGGCTTTCAGCCCGAGACATAATCTCATTGTCCAACTTTTACCCTTATCAGGGTTTCTCAAAAGTAATTGAAGCATGTTAATTCCATCTCAACACATTTCTTATACATTAATTTCTTATCTTACTTCTCATTAAATATTCATAAAGACACTAGAACTAGAAACAATATAAGCATATAGAAATCTAGTGTCATTCATCATACTCAAGATAGGTTCATCATGCAACATATACATATTTCGTTCCATTTTTGTGGATATGAATAAATATCAAGCATAAAAATACATAGCACACTTAATACTCCTCATTTATTATCTAACATTTTTCAATTACGGTTACTATCCAACACATGTATTATCTCATTTTAAATCTATTAGATTAGGCCTTTTTCAATATACAAGTATTTACAAACAATAACAATTCAAATGTGAATTCTTATGAATCAAATCACATCTTTGAACTTCATCTTGTAATTTAAATAGACTATGCATACATACATTACTTATATCCTCATTTTAGAGAATAATTCATTATTTTCTTATAGCTCATCATATTAGGGTTAGCGTTAGGATACTATATCCAACTATGAGTTTTTTGTTTTCCCTTCATTGATAATCATTAGTCATAAGTATTTTCATATGATGCTCCCTACTGCTGTGAGATGTGAACTTTCAAGTGATGAGATAAGGGATTAGGATCCCAATGTATTATAAGTTCTGGTAAAGCAATTGATAAGAGCTTACATGTTTCTTTGTAGCATTTGTCACAATAATTCTTGTTTGAGAACTTGCCTGATGCTAAAAGAATATTCTAATGTACTTAATTAATAAAGTGAAATCATATCATGTAGAGCCCTGACCATAGATCCATCAGTGTCAGTATTTACTGATGGTGAAATGGGTTGCTCCGCGGCAAAACCCGGAATGCATATTTTTTAATATGTGGGGGTTGATGGGAAAACATATCCTTACGTCCTAATGGGGGAATTTATGGAAGGTAAACATTAAACCTCTCAATCCTTCATTATTTGTACCGGGATGGATGTATCAAAAATCTCCCGAAGATTGGGATAGATGTATCATGAATCTCCCAATAATATTAATGTCAGATCGATGGAGGTAAACATGAAATCTCTCGATTGCGAAGAGAGTGCAGCCGCCGCTGTAGCTATATAGAGAAGTTGCCAGTATACCCTGGAAAGCTATGTAGCAGAGACACAAGATGTCCTACATGTGGTCTCGCACTGACCAAGATGTGAGAGGTCATGGAAGCTGAGTCTTCCATTGATCTTGTATGGTACCGATTTCAACTTCGCAATGGTCGGTTGGAGTATGAGTGGTATACCTCATATCCTCAGGGAATAAGTGTGATTGTAAAATATAATCAGCCGTATATCATGTTTTCTTAAGGATTGAATACAGAAATTTACTGGCTGATGTTACATTTCTTTTATGCATCTCTAGTCGATAGATGTTATTTATATCTCTTTACATTCATTGCAAGTAGATGGATGAATTACGACTCTACCATGGGTAGATGCAATGTTCTCCTTAGGAAAGAAGATTACTTCACTTTGTTCATACGGTGATTTATCTATTATTAAATATATATATAATCCTTCTGCTCAGTTTTATTCTAATAAACTGCAATAATAATGTTTTCGGCAGAGAGTTATATCTCTCGCTAGGGCAATTTACAATTGTCTCACCCCGTGGGATCCACATTTTTTTTAGGTGGACACAGATAAATAAATAGAAATCCCTGCAACAGAGGAAGGATAGCAACAACAGGGACAACAGTGAGATCTCAGGTGGGTATAAAAAAACACTACAACTTAGGTCAGCTTCACCACATATAGTGTCACTTTTATAAAAAGAAGTGGCAATGTAGCTATTACCTATATAGTCAGTTTTTTTTGGGGACCAATTATTTTTAGATCACTTTTAGTTTTGTAATCGTTAGGGTGTTATTAGTTTACCACTTGTTAGGTAACTATTACTCTAGGTCCTTAGACCGAGGTATACATGATACTTGTTACACAAGTATCTCACATGGATCACAAGGCCCGTTAAGTGTCTTGTCACCTTTCACTAGGCAACAACTTACTCATATGGCTCAAAAAGTCCATGCACATTTTGTTACTTTTACTAAGAAACAATAACATTAAGGCACTCAAGGCCAATCAACATTTTTATTATATAAATATCATAACTCAAATCTGGCTATGTTCACCATCTCATGATATCTGTATGGTTAATACACATGATAACAGTCATGGCAATTTCACATCACACCATTAAAAATAGTAGTAACACCATTATTCCCTTACCATGGCTAGGGTTTACCATCAAATAGGGCTTTTCATCCCTTTACCCAAAAATTAGGGTTAGGGTTTCCCATTTCACATTAATTAGGGTTTCATGTTTATTTTATCTATCCAACACTAATATATTGTTCCATTCCTCTAGGAGCATTCAATAATATCATAAGTATTCACTCATGATCATTACTATCATCATATATCATTAATGATTATCAATTCAAGGTATGAGTTCACCTCTCAACCTTACCATGGTATGTTTATATCATACTCATTATCTTGGTTTAACCCCTTTCTCATAGTATGTTAGTCAGCACTTATCAAAGTGCATTGAATTCATTACATCTTCTGTTACAACCCCAATATTGGGTTCATTTGCTGAGAAATGTAATTTCTCATATTAGAGATAAATTAACAAATAATGAATGGATGCATGATTTTCGTTTACAATAGCCTTGTTGTTTGATTTGTGGGCTTTATTGGCTATTGGGCCCAATAATAAGGATATTCAAATAATTAATGAATAACTGAGATTTTGAGATAAGAAAGGTGTGGAAACCTCTAGAAGGCAAATCCATAGAAGATTTCGTGCCTCTTAGATTCCTTGGGTTCCAAGGAGTCCAAAGTTGCAAAGAAAAGGCAATAAGAAAAGAAAATAGCAATTAAGTATTTCCTTGTTAATAAAGAAATTGAAAACATTGATGAAATGGGGAAAACATGTGAAAAGAAGTATGTTTGAGTTATCCTTAGTGGGATTTCGTATCCCAATGATTCCTAATAATAAAAGGAATGCTAATGAGGAAAATAAGAGAGAAATAAAGAAAAATCCACAAAAAGAATATATTTTAATAAGGAATAAAACAGGATAATGAGATTAATGCATAATGATGCATTTAAGATAATGAGTATTCCTTAAAAAGGAATTTCGAATTCTTTGAGTCTCTTGGGGTCCAAGGATCCCCAATAAATAGGAAGGAAAGAGAAAATACTAAATTTGCAAAATATGAAGATAATGTGGTATATTAATAATGAATTTTGTGATGTTTTTCGAAAGATGGTATTTTCTATTAAAAGGGAAACATGATTTTGTGGCCAATAGTTTAAAAGGCAAGTTTAAAGAGAATTAGAAAATGGATTTTCGTATTTCTAATATCCATATAATTGAGGATATCCAAAGAGAGAGAGAGAGAGAGAGAGGCTACTTATTAATGAAGGATTTGGTTTCCTAATAAGAAAGGGACTTGTTCCCTCTTTGATGGGTCTCTTAGGGCGAGATATTCCTCCCCTATATGAGGGGTAGACCCCTGGATCGAGTTTCAAAAGATATCTCATGTCTCTCACTCTCTTCTTCATCTCCTTCTTCTTCTTCAACCCTGCTTCCGTTCTAAACCTAACCCGTAGGGGTGGGGCGATCCCAGAACCCAAGGAGAGTAGTTTGAGGGGTTGCGGCGCTCCGACGACGTCGGGAAGAACCTGGGAGATCATCTGGTCAATCCTTTCCATCTGCACGATGCTTTTCGGTGTGCAGCAGATTGGCTAGGTCGCAGGCCTGGGGAGCTCGCTTCCGGCCATCATGGCCGCGTTTTGCTCGTGCCTCGAGGACGCCAAGATGGGGCGGAGATGGGGAGGCCATGGGCGGCCACCCCCGAACCCTGAGGTGGGCAGGAAGAAGCCGCGCTGGGCTGCAGCCGGCTCCTAGGGCGACGCGGTGCTTCCGCGTGAGGAAGAAGGAGGCAGAAGCGGCTTTGGACCGTTTTGCCCTTCGCGGGCTAAAGGGTCGACTAACTTAACCGGGGGCACGATGGTCTTTTCGATATGTTTCCAAAGCAACGAGCCAACGTGCATGCGCTTGACGACGTGGCGCAATCTGATTGGTCCGGGTAAGTGAAATTTTGCAAAAATCATAGTTAATTATTCGTAGCTCGGATGATAAAAGTGTATACATGAAATTTGATCAGGAGAACGAGAGAAACTCAATAAAAATGTTATTAGAACCTAATTTTGCTTCTAATTTCAAAAGTAACAAAAGTGATCGTATAATGCATTAAACTTTGATTAAAACCCCTAATTGTTATTAGAGATCAAATCAAAGATGCTTAAAAGGTTAATTCGAGTATTATTACCCTGTTTAGAATTAAAGTGAGATTCGAATATAATTTTGATAATGTTGGACTTATTTTAGGGTTTTAATCCATGAATATGTAGAAACCCTAATCTAGAGTCAAGAATGTGATTAACTTGAAAAGTTTGGAAATAAGTCTGTTAATCATAAAGAGATACACTAAGATCGAAAGAGATGATTTGAGGTACATAATTAGTTTAATTGAAAGTGCCTTGAAACCCTAATGATGACTAATTTGACTATCAATGGCTTTAATTGATTAATTTCATGATTAATGATTGGAATATGCTGAATCTAAGATATTTTGAGCATTAGGGTCACTAATTTGTGGAAAGATAACCATAATATAGAAATTAGGGTTTCCGTTTGAATCAAGGTAGAATTAATAATGAATAAGGTGCATATGGGAATTAGATCATGATGAATTAAGAGTTGTTAATCCAGAAGAAACTAAAGGTGATAATGAGCATAATGACCTTGAAATAACTTAAAAGGATAAAGAAGGTAGTTTTGGCATAAAAGAGGATTAATCAACTTTAATGGGGATTATGGTGTTGAAATTAGGGTTTATGAACTAAGAGAGTGTTTAATATGATAAAAGCGTTATGGAGGCAAAAACCCTAATAAAACCCTAATGTGGTCTAGAAAACCTAAGGTGGAATCCAAGTCTAGCTTTAGAATGTTCTGGATAAGTTATAACACTTGGATGCCATGCATTAATTTCAGGATATTGTTGATTGTTTGTTGATTGATTCTTTATCCTTATTGCTTGGACAATCGAGTTGCTCTGGATCAGGTATGTGGTTACGCTTATGAATAACCGCATTAGTTTCCCGTGTGTTTGCCGGATGGTTAATCGCATTGACTGCAACTAAACTGTTTGGATGTTCATACTTGCAAATCATAAAGTCACTATGATTATCACATTAATAGTAGAAGTATGTATTCTCGCACATACATGCCACCCTGATGGATGATGCCAAAGGTCAGGCCCGGATGGGTAGACCAATGGACACCTTGAGTGGTGACCCCAGGCACCAAGAAGGTGGCCTATGATATTGCATGACTAGTGGGCACCATGAGTGGTGACCCCCAGGCACCAAGCTCGGGATTGAGAAGGTGGCCTTAAGTCATTGGCAAAGGGCACCCTAAGGTGGGTATGCCAGGGTTAGGGCAAAAGCGGTGGAGAATATCATACTGAAAAGTGTAAATTGGCTTGTTAAATAATTTGATTGTGATATTTAAATTGTTAGCCATATGTGCAAACTTTTGGTTGTCCCCACATACCAGTATATTTTGATATACTGACCGACGTTTTGTTTGTCGGCGTTTTAGGTACAAATGAAAAGAACAAATAGTAAAGTGGCATATGTGGAATTAAATGAGAAGTAACATACACAGGAGGATTAGTTAGAGTAACATCTTCATGGATAGAAGTTTAGAAATCCCAGTTTTTCCAAGGTAAGAAAAGTTTTATTTTATACCAGTTTTCAGTTTAGTTGGTAAAGTTTATTAATTATTACTTATTATTTGTCGAACCTTTGATCCTGTTAATTAGATAACGGCTCTGACCTTCGGGTCTCCCTTAATTGGGGGTTACTGGGAGGCGGGGTCGTTACAATTGGTATCAGAGCATAGGTTCCTCATCTAATCTTTAATAATTATTAAATTTTACAAATTCTATAGAACCCAAGGGAGTTATTAGAGGATTATCCGAAAGACAGAGGTGTCTAGAAAAGGATCACGACCGGGGGCTGGAAAGATTTTCCTCCGCACCGCAAGTCGGAATACGAGGACTCCCGGATCCGTGTGACTGCCTGGCCAAAGTCTTAGGGTATGAATCAAAATAAGATACCTTTAGGACTCTCTCATCTTGTTCATCCCTTCTCGACTCAAATTCTATTAAGGACCTTAAGGATTAGGATTTTCTCTCTCTCTCACCCTCTTGAGGTATGGGTAAGGTTGATAAGGACTAAGGAACCCTCCATCAAATTAATAAAAAGCATGTAAATAAGATGTCATGGACATAAGCTTAATAGAGTAAGCGTAAAGGAATAGATACATGCTTAGGTCGAATGACACGAGTTGTCATTACCCTCAGGAGAGACCTGAGGATAGACCTCCTTGGTAGGAGGATAAGTAGAGAGAGTTAGGTCTGGAGGTAGAGACCTCCATTAAAAGTAGAGACCTAGCACATCCTTTGAGGATGATGTTAACCCTAACCCTAAGTGAAGGTTAGAGAGGAAGATGACATGATGGGTTAGATATCATGGTTGACCGAGTGTTTAGTTGGACATACCTTTGGGATGCCATAAGAGGTTAAATGATCAGGTACCTATGGTAACCCAACCTTGGAAAGGGTCATGCATGTTAGAGTAAATGACAGCTCCTTCATTGATGAGGTTAGAGGAGAACCTATAGTTACCCTATGGGCTTAGGCAAGTAGGGTATAGCTTGATGAAACCCTAGTCAAGGGATCATGAGGGATGGCTTATGAGATAAGCATAAGGGGTTATTGATAACCTTGAGTAGACATATGTTCGAGTATAGGCTTCACTCAGGTAGGGGCATGGTTAGGAGCTTGATCCTTCATAAAGAAAGGACCCCTTATAGAGAGGTTGGTTGTAGGATTAGCTCTAGAGAGAGGGAACAGACCTCGGCCCAGAAAGTTGGAAGCCTAAAACCCTGAAACTTGAGAAATAGTGGGAGTCGATAATGATGCGACCTAAGTGGATGATAATGGTTGCCTCATGCATGATCCCTAGAGGTTTATGATGTCTTGGTTAAGCTTGAGAGTAACCAAACCCTAGAGGGAGGATGGTGCTTCTGGTACCTAAGGTATAGGTGATTACCTACTAGATGTGATAGAGAGTGCTTTAGACCCTGAGGAGGTTAAGGCACCAGTTGTGAGGCTTCATACCTAGATGGTTGTCCTTGAGGGGGACTCGACCTTGTGGTGTTGCTCTTATGAAAGGATCATGGAAGTACATGACATACCTGGGATATGCTTGATTCATGGTTAAGAGTTTGAGCATGCAGTGGGATACCCAAAGGATAATCTAGGGATCCTAGGCCTAAGAGGGGAAGCAGTGTATCCAATGCTCATGGTGAGGTTTGAGTCTCTATAGTTTCGAGCATGGTACTCTTAATGTGTAGAGGTAAAGGAAACCCCTTAAGGTAAGGGTATGTTTGATGACCCCCTCACGAATAAGTTGATTTGATGTTGAGTATAAGGGCAGGTGTGACCTAGCTTGGCTTTGTAGGTATCTGGTTGTGCCTTAGTAGCTTTCCAGGGCTAAGAAAGCTCATGTAGATGCAGACCCTAAACATAAGGATGCTTGTGACCTTTGTTATCCAGGTGTAGTTTCCTCCCATCCTGGGAGAAGGACCCGTGGGTAGGGTGTATACCAGTTTTGTTGGCTTTGAGGTGACCTAAAGAGGTCTCATAGGATCTTGAGAAGCTAAGTGAAAGGTACATGGTACAAGAACGAGCCAGTAAACCCATAGATAACCATATCTAGGTGCATATGGATGTGTTACCATGAAGGTAACCAGTATGGGGCCTGACCAAGGTAGGCAGGTCGCCATGATCCCTGAGAAAGGATGAAAGTCAGTCATGAATGCAGAAAGAGATGATGAAGGCTTGGGTAAGGTTCTAAGTCAGACCTGTACTATAAAAGAATCCCAAGTCTATCCTAGGGTCAGGTAGGGATAAGACCGATGAAAGACGGAGTTACCTAATTCCCTAGTTGCACATGACCATAGGGTCGGGAGGTAGCAGCTATCATTGTCTGAGGGCCATGGGTTAGGAGATTGATCACCTTCATTAACCCATGTGACCCAAAGGGCAAGTGAAGGGCACTCTCTGGTGCATATGGGAAGAGGGATGACCCCAAAAGTGTCGGTACCCTATAGACCTAGAGGATATGACCAAGGATTGTGTGTAAACCCAAGTAGGTTCGAGGCCAGTTTTCCATGAAAGTAACTTTGATATAATGACGATTGAGATATAGAGACATGAGTTGCACATTTCAACGGAGACTTGAAGGTTTACTGGCGAGCTGGGCTGTACCATCCCTACTCTTGGAATAGGAAGAATTCTGTATTTGGACGGCCGCCAAATGCTTATTTCTTCTTGTTATGAGAGTGAGAGATAGGACAGTATGCATGCCATACACCAAGGACAAGGATGTCGTGAGTTGGAACGTTGCTATAAGGAATAATGATAGAGAGGTGGAAGGAATGATACATGGATGGTTCGCAAACACTAAGAGAGGTAGTGTAGCCAGCTTATGAGGATATTTTATCAAGAGCTATGAGGAATTTGCAGATTAACCAAGGTCGAGTTCGATCACAGTGAGTATGAGCTTAGAGTCTCTTGATGAAGACAAACTTAGAGTTTGAGATGAGACTATAAGTAGAATACATGGAAGAGTATGCCTTCAACGTTACCTAATACCGAAGGATGTGAAATGGAATGGATGCTCTGGTGGAAATAGAGCTACCTAGTTTGGCTAGAAGGGAGTTGTTTGGCTAACCCTAAGATTGGAAAGAAAATGTGCTTTGGCTAACACTCAGATATAACGAGATCTATTGAACAAGATTAGTGGTGGTTGGATAGCCAGCCTAGTCTTTGATGTAGTAAAAGGATAGTGATAGAACCTCAGATACACTTCTTTGGATAGGAAGGTAATAAAACCCTTTTGAGAATGGTTTAGGGTTTCTGAAGTATCGAGCTTGAGGAATCATAACAATACAGGAGGTCATGATACACCTTGATACTACAAAGATAGTAAGTGTTAGTAGCATTCTGGATGCTTAAAACAAAGTTGCATGTAGCATGTGGCCATGCAAGCCAGGAGGTGAAGGACGAACACCATTAACCCAGTGCATGGATGTAAAGTATAAAGAGTTTCCGAGAAGGAATGAGAGTTCATCATTATGGATGTTGTGAGTCTCTCCTAGACCAAGAAGGTCAAAATACAATATGGGTTATGGTAGATTGCCTTACCTAGATGACATGAGAAAGGAAGAGTTCTGTCAAGGGACAGATCTGGTTGAACTACATATGAAAAGAGATGGTTCAACTACACCATGATGCGAATTCAAAAGTTTTTGATGTGACCCCAGAGTTCACTTCCATGAGGTGGAAGTAAATACATGAAGAGCTCAGTGTTTGTACAGTTTATCACCCCATACTAATGGACAGTATGATCCGGACTAGAGGGTCTGATGAGAGCGAGTGTGCTCATTTAGGGTGATACATAGAGAAAGTTCTTAAGATGTAATGTTAACCACCATAGCCTTTATCGGGATGCAAGAAGTTTTATAAGGAGGTTGTGTCGGTCACCACTTCATTATGATGATTGGTGAAGGAGGCCTCGCGAAGGTCATAAAAGAACCCCAGGTGTGTGCAGATGAAGTCGCTTTGATCATGCAATGGCTGAGAGAGAGCCCAGTGGTGACATGAGTCACGAGCTGATGCAAAGTAGACTGACATGCAGTTCACTGTGGAGGAATATAATGTGAAAATCCGACCCCTCTAAGCTACAGCTAAGAAAGCTGAGTCCCCGATATATGGGTCCATTTGAGATGGATTGGTGGAGATGGTTGTGTCTGACCTTACCCCTCAGGATAGAATGATGTGTTGCATGAGTCCGATCTAGAGCACTATGTGAGGTACCCAAGCCATGTGTTAAGCCCTGAACCTATTCAGCTCTTGAGAGGCTGAAATGTCCTGAGTCACCTATAAGGGTACGATATACCAAGGTAAGAAAGAACTCAGATGGAAGAATATGAGATAATGAAGGTTCTTGGAAAGCACCATGGATAGGGTAAAGCCACATGGAAGCCCTGATGGACATAAGAATGGATTATCCTGTTGTTTGCTTGCTTGATGGAATTTTGAGGACAAAATTCTTATAAGAGGGGAAGGATGTTACAACCCCAATATTGGGTTCATTTGCTGAGAAATGTAATTTCTCATATTAGAGATAAATTAACAAATAATGAATGGATGCATGATTTTCGTTTACAATAGCCTTGTTGTTTGATTTGTGGGCTTTATTGGCTATTGGGCCCAATAATAAGGATATTCAAATAATTAATGAATAACTGAGATTTTGAGATAAGAAAGGTGTGGAAACCTCTAGAAGGCAAATCCATAGAAGATTTCGTGCCTCTTAGATTCCTTGGGTTCCAAGGAGTCCAAAGTTGCAAAGAAAAGGCAATAAGAAAAGAAAATAGCAATTAAGTATTTCCTTGTTAATAAAGAAATTGAAAACATTGATGAAATGGGGAAAACATGTGAAAAGAAGTATGTTTGAGTTATCCTTAGTGGGATTTCGTATCCCAATGATTCCTAATAATAAAAGGAATGCTAATGAGGAAAATAAGAGAGAAATAAAGAAAAATCCACAAAAAGGATATATTTTAATAAGGAATAAAATAGGATAATGAGATTAATGCATAATGATGCATTTAAGATAATGAGTATTCCTTAAAAAGGAATTTCGAATTCTTTGAGTCTCTTGGGGTCCAAGGATCCCCAATAAATAGGAAGGAAAGAGAAAATACTAAATTTGCAAAATATGAAGATAATGTGGTATATTAATAATGAATTTTGTGATGTTTTTCGAAAGATGGTATTTTCTATTAAAAGGGAAACATGATTTTGTGGCCAATAGTTTAAAAGGCAAGTTTAAAGAGAATTAGAAAATGGATTTTCGTATTTCTAATATCCATATAATTGAGGATATCCAAAGAGAGAGAGAGAGAGAGAGGCTACTTATTAATGAAGGATTTGGTTTCCTAATAAGAAAGGGACTTGTTCCCTCTTTGATGGGTCTCTTAGGGCGAGATATTCCTCCCCTATATGAGGGGTAGACCCCTGGATCGAGTTTCAAAAGATATCTCATGTCTCTCACTCTCTTCTTCATCTCCTTCTTCTTCTTCAACCCTGCTTCCGTTCTAAACCTAACCCGTAGGGGTGGGGCGATCCCAGAACCCAAGGAGAGTAGTTTGAGGGGTTGCGGCGCTCCGACGACGTCGGGAAGAACCTGGGAGATCATCTGGTCGATCCTTTCCATCTGCACGATGCTTTTCGGTGTGCAGCAGATTGGCTAGGTCGCAGGCCTGGGGAGCTCGCTTCTGGCCATCATGGCCGCGTTTTGCTCGTGCCTCGAGGACGCCAAGATGGGGCGGAGATGGGGAGGCCATGGGCGGCCACCCCCGAACCCTGAGGTGGGCAGGAAGAAGCCGCGCTGGGCTGCAGCCGGCTGCTAGGGCGACGCGGTGCTTCCGCGTGAGGAAGAAGGAGGCAGAAGCGGCTTTGGACCGTTTTGCCCTTCGCGGGCTAAAGGGTCGACTAACTTAACTGGGGGCACGATGGTCTTTTCGATATGTTTCCAAAGCAACGAGCCAACGTGCATGCGCTTGACGACGTGGCGCAATCTGATTGGTCCGGGTAAGTGAAATTTTGCAAAAATCATAGTTAATTATTCGTAGCTCGGATGATAAAAGTGTATACATGAAATTTGATCAGGAGAACGAGAGAAACTCAATAAAAATGTTATTAGAACCTAATTTTGCTTCTAATTTCAAAAGTAACAAAAGTGATCGTATAATGCATTAAACTTTGATTAAAACCCCTAATTGTTATTAGAGATCAAATCAAAGATGCTTAAAAGGTTAATTCGAGTATTATTACCCTGTTTAGAATTAAAGTGAGATTCGAATATAATTTTGATAATGTTGGACTTATTTTAGGGTTTTAATCCATGAATATGTAGAAACCCTAATCTAGAGTCAAGAATGTGATTAACTTGAAAAGTTTGGAAATAAGTCTGTTAATCATAAAGAGATACACTAAGATCGAAAGAGATGATTTGAGGTACATAATTAGTTTAATTGAAAGTGCCTTGAAACCCTAATGATGACTAATTTGACTATCAATGGCTTTAATTGATTAATTTCATGATTAATGATTGGAATATGCTGAATCTAAGCTATTTTGAGCATTAGGGTCACTAATTTGTGGAAAGATAACCATAATATAGAAATTAGGGTTTCCATTTGAATCAAGGTAGAATTAATAATGAATAAGGTGCATATGGGAATTAGATCATGATGAATTAAGAGTTTTTAATCCAGAAGAAACTAAAGGTGATAATGAGCATAATGACCTTGAAATAACTTAAAAGGATAAAGAAGGTAGTTTTGGCATAAAAGAGGATTAATCAACTTTAATGGGGATTATGGTGTTGAAATTAGGGTTTATGAACTAAGAGAGCGTTTAATATGATAAAAGCATTATGGAGGCAAAAACCCTAATAAAACCCTAATGTGGTCTAGAAAACCTAAGGTGGAATCCAAGTCTAGCTTTAGAATGTTCTGGATAAGTTATAACACTTGGATGCCATGCATTAATTTCAGGATATTGTTGATTGCTTGTTGATTGATTCTTTATCCTTATTGCTTGGACAATCGAGTTGCTCTGGATCAGGTATGTGGTTACGCTTATGAATAACCGCATTAGTTTCCCGTGTGTTTGCCGGATGGTTAATCGCATTGACTGCAACTAAACTGTTTGGATGTTCATACTTGCAAATCATAAAGTCACTATGATTATCACATTAATAGTAGAAGTATGTATTCTCGCACATACATGCCACCCTGATGGATGATGCCAAAGGTCAGGCCCGGATGGGTAGACCAATGGACACCTTGAGTGGTGACCCCAGGCACCAAGAAGGTGGCCTATGATATTGCATGACTAGTGGGCACCATGAGTGGTGACCCCCAGGCACCAAGCTCGGGATTGAGAAGGTGGCCTTAAGTCATTGGCAAAGGGCACCCTAAGGTGGGTATGCCAGGGTTAGGGCAAAAGCGGTGGAGAATATCATACTGAAAAGTGTAAATTGGCTTGTTAAATAATTTGATTGTGATATTTAAATTGTTAGCCATATGTGCAAACTTTTGGTTGTCCCCACATACCAGTATATTTCGATATACTGACCGACGTTTTGTTTGTCGGCGTTTTAGGTACAAATGAAAAGAACAAATAGTAAAGTGGCATATGTGGAATTAAATGAGAAGTAACATACACAGGAGGATTAGTTAGAGTAACATCTTCATGGATAGAAGTTTAGAAATCCCAGTTTTTCCAAGGTAAGAAAAGTTTTATTTTATACCAGTTTTCAGTTTAGTTGGTAAAGTTTATTAATTATTACTGATTATTTGTCGAACCTTTGATCCTGTTAATTAGATAACGGCTCTGACCTTCGGGTCTCCCTTAATTGGGGGTTACTGGGAGGCGGGGTCGTTACATCTTCATTGTAACAATTTACATAACACACACTTCTTGTGTTTCTTATCCAAGTATAATGAATTTGAGGTGCATCAAGGTATATCAACCCTGAAATGCTAAATGTGATATTTATCATGTCTTGATGTATCACTTTTCTCATCACTTCCAACTTACTTAAGTTAATCAACTGACCTTGTATTAAGGTATTTCCCTCTTAATACTTTTAACCGCTAACTTGTCACCTTTATCATGTAGTGCATAGGTCACCCATTAGAATTTGTACAACTATCTTTAATGATACAGACTTATCTCAAGTTAAGGCATTACATACTATAAGGTTGCCTGTAATCAACCACTTGAGATATTTCATCTCCATAAGGTATTACCCACTATTTCATCATTAGGGTTTTCTCTTACCTTCACCCAATTTTAGGGATAGGGTTTCATATAACATTACATATCAAAATACCCTGAATTAGGGTTTCTCATGTCATCACCATTAATTGGGGTGACACTGTTAACCTAGATTAGGGTTTCACTCATAATTTCCCTAAATTAGGGTTTGAATTCATCAATCAACTCGATTAGGGTTTTATGATCTCTTTATCAAGGATCATACCCTAATAGTATATCACATTTATTTTGAATGTGTTAGGCTTGACTGTTTACATGATTATCATTCATGTATGAATCTCTCTCTCTCATCCTACCCATGATGTCTACTACTCAATTCTTGATTAGATTGAGCCTACTTCTTATTCAAGTACATGCATTTAGGGTTAGCATGATATATTGAATTATTGAATCATTATGCATCAATGATTAATCCCACTAAGGGTATCAATCATCTTAATACATTAGATGTTCAAATGGTTTGGTCAATTGAACTTTCAGTTACATGAGGTATCCAATTGAATTGACTAATTGAACCTTCAAATACATTAAGTATTCAAATAGATTGACCAGTTGAACCTTCAATTACATTAGGTATCAAATTGGATTGACCAATTGAATTTTCAATTACATTAGGTATCCAATTGGATTGACCATGTTGAACCTCAAATGGCTTTGATTACTTAGACCCCAAACGGTCTTGGTCTCTCAGAACTCAAACGGTTTGAAACCGTTTGGGCAAATTGCCCTTGAAACCGTTTAAGAAATAAATGCATTGAAACCGAATGGACTTGGGTCTCCAAACGGTCTTGAGACCATTTGGACCCAAACGGTCTTAAGACCGTTTGGTCCAAGCCCTCTCAAAACCGAATGGACCAAAAAGGTCTTTCAACACTTAAACAATTCAAGGTTTCAATCAATGAACCGACTATCAATTGGATCCTTGATTCATTCATCAATTGAACTATTGAATTATCCTTCAATTGGACCATCAGTTAGGGTTTTGAACCCAATTTAACTAGGATTTATAATCAAGAAACCTTCAATTAGGGTTTTGAAATCGAGGAACCTTCAATGATTAACATTGTGGAACCGATTCAATTGAAATCAATGAATCATCATCAAATTATGATATGACCTGACTTGAAACGGTCTTGAGGTCATTTGGATGACCTCCAAACAGTCTTGAGACCGTTTCCCCATCCATCATTGAAATATATTACATTCAATTAGGGTTTAGATCATTGGATTAATCATCAATTGAGCTATTGATTGCATTTTCATTTGATATCTCTGGATCTTCAATTACTCAATCATACTCAACCCTAGACCTCCAAACGATCTTGGTTGACCTCCAAATGGTCAACTGTGGTCAACCCTTTCAAACATTTTGAAACTGTTTGGCTTCTAATGGTTTGATGAAACCGTTTGATTTCAAACGATTTTGTTGAAACTGAATGAACATCTTGTTGAAACTGATTGAATAACCATTTTTTTGGGAAACATGTCCAATATGATGTCATCATCATTTACCTTAGTCCATGTAGTTCGTAGTACTTCTGATTTCATGGAATTACCAACTTCAACAAGCAATAAATCAAGAAGAAGAAGGAATCAACATAATTGCAAAATTAATGGTTGAATAATAATATAAATGCGTTCAAGTTATATAACCCGCCTCCAATTGAGCTTCAAAGATTCAATATCACTTCAAAAAATGTTGTATGCAACTCCTTTCACTATCCCAAGTCTCGTCCTCAAGCTTTGAGTGAAAAGGAATTGTTAGAATTGAAGATGGAGTGAAGATAAGAAGAAATCAAGCATTGATTTGTGATTTCCATCATGGAATCAAGGTGAAAAGAGATCATGGAGCTTACCTACAGGTTGGAGGTCATCCTCCTGTTGCTCCCAAGCCTCCTTGGTTGTTTTTCAAGCAAGGAGAGAAAGAAGGATCGGAAAAGCCTTTGAATTGAGTTGGAAGTGGTGTTTTTATAAGGAAATTTAATGAGAGAGAAAGTAGTAATTAATTCCTTTAATTTCTCCAATTGATGCCACATATCCCCCTAAAATCCTTGCTCACGAAGCTATCCTATTTCCCTTTGCAAACCTCTTCATTATCCATGAATTTAAAGGAAAAGAAATTAAGCACTTTAACCCTTATAATAATAATATCCAAAAAATAGTGGATATTACTTTTTCTTTGTTTAATGTGAGTGAGTTATCCACTTGCTTGATATATTTCGTGGCCTTTGCAAGGAACAAGGACGTACACATACATGTATTTCAACCATTACTATTTTGGTTGAAGGGCACTTCAATTATTTTATTTATTTTTGCATTAAATTGAATTAGGGTTTCAATTATGCTTAAATCTTGATTATTTTAATATCAAGATTCTCTCTCCTTCAAAGTGATACAAATGAGACGCCCCTCTCATTTCATTTGCTCTAAATGATGCCAAGAAACATTAGGGACTCTCTGGAAGAGTTAATTTGCATATTGAACCCTAAGTTTTGGGTAAATTGCACGTTACACCAAAACTTGGTTTTAATGCACAAGCATTTCTTTATCATCTCTTTCTTGGTACTCAGGATTATGAAAGCCATACCCCTGCATCATATTCATTCTGATGATGATTCAACACTTGAGGAACATTTATCAAGTAAAATTTGCAAGTTAACCCCTCATATTGGGTAAATTGCACTTTAGTCCAAAATAAGCAAACATTGCTTCAACGTTATTCAAATAGGACCAAAATTGAAACATAAGTTCCTCTTGAGCCTTAATTACTTTTCAAAAATTAAAATTAAGGATATAATTAAATTTCTTAATTAAAACTTCCAGGGTTATGGCATAACCCAAGTCATGGATATTACAACTATAAACCCCTAACAAGGATTTCTTCCTCAAAATCTCAGATAAAAGGAAACATATATTATTCATTCATCATATGATCATGTCTCCTCATAAAATATCATTGTTATGAAGAAACCATAGAGCTTTTAATCAACACAAAGTTCTTCTACACAAGATTATCATAGAATCGATCACACAGGACACATACCCCGCTGTCCTTTTCATTATCGACTGTGGAGTTAATACTATACCAGGTGACACTTTTCCTCATTTTACAGTTTCATGCAATAGATTCTTGTTTCTAAGGAGTCTCTTATACTCCTTATTTAATTCAACATTTATCTTTCAAGATCACATTTATATTCTGTCACCCACTAGGGACTATAAGTCTTCTTCAAACCTCAGTTGTGCTATCTCACCTGGTGACACGAAACTAGATTTTCTTATTACTTGTACTAACTATATTATTAGTTGTACATTCTCTTATCATAGGGAGAGGTTACTTATCAATTAAGAACTTATCTTTAAGGATATTTTTAGTTGTTATGTTTATGCAAAACATAAACCCCTAACATGGGACATTCATACTATTTTATATATAATTAGACTAATTTCATGGTTGACCATTCCAGGTAGCCAACATAAACCATTGATATTTCTTAGATACTAGGATTTCTCACCTTAGTATCTATCACATGTGTTGAAAACACATCACATATTTATCTTACTTCCATCCTGGGACATTTCTTATTCCACATATATTTATCTTGGAACCAAAGTCCAAGATAAACTGATACTTTCTAAGTACCCATTACATGAACATTTTTATCTTATGTACATAAAGTGTTCTAAGACCCACTTGTTTACCATGTCCCTAAGAGGAAAGAAAACAAGGAATCATATTCCTCTTGTTATCTCCTGAATTTTTATCTATTCATGATTCATTTACTCTTTTCTCATCCTATGTTCCTTGCCCTCAGCATAGGAATTTATAAGGATGATCACATAGCATTATTCCTTTATTTGTTATGCTTACAATCTTTATTGAACAGGTATCACCTCCCTTGTTCTCACTCTCATCTTATGAGGATCATACTTTTTATTTCCTCATACACACATATTGATATAAAGTTATCTCATACTCCTCTTTCTCATACTTAGGATGTGATACAATTATCCATACCATATTTCTAATTTCATAATACTCATTAGATTGTCTCAGAATGACTACTTGATCAGAGAAATAAAAAAGATAACAATCTAAGAGTTTCCATACTCACTTTATCATCAATAGTTGTATATCTGGCCAGGGTATATAAATACTAAGATTAAGTAGTGTGCACTTTGTATACTATCATATGCCTCTTCCATGAAGGTTGTCGCCGCTTCCAAGTAAGACTTTCCAGAGGTAACACTACTACAGAAACGGCCTTTGGCGTCGGTCGTTTAACCCCATTTGGCGTCGGTTTCCGACCGACGCCTATGTGGGCGCCGCTAAAGGTCGAACACTTCGGCGTCGGTTTTTTAACCGACGCCTATTTAATCTATAGGCGTCAGTCGTTTAGTAGATAACCGATGCCAAAAGGGTTCGCGCCACAGAAAACGGCGTCATCTAGGGCACTTTCTGCGTCGGTTATTTACTAAAAAACCGACGCCTATATGGAATATAGCGTCGGTCTTTTAGTAGATAACCGACGCATAAAGTGCCCTAGATGACGCCATTTTCTATGGTGCAAACACTTTTGGCGTCAGTTTTATACCAAAAGACCGACGCCTATAGATTAAATAGGCGTCGGTTTGATACGAATATCCGACGCCATTTCCAGGACTGCTTTGGCCACATCAGGCGTCAGTTTTTTGAAAAAAACCCGACGCTGTAGGTCTTTGCTGACGGTTTTCTATAAATAACCGACACCTATTTCTATTTTTTTTTCATATCAGTTTGCAGGCCTGCTTTGGCTGGTCAGCAGGATGAGAACCTGCAGTTCAGTTTTCTGAACTACAGGTTTACGACATCCATTGATATTAGCCTACAAACAGGCCGCAAACCTGTAAAAGTCACAAGGAAAATTTCACACAAGTACATACATTCAGACATCAATTCAATTCTCACATTCACACATATAGAAACATTCAAATACATGTATTAACATTCAGAAATATTCATTTACAAAGTATCATTCATTATCACTATCAACATCCCAATTATATCTTACAGTTGCCACTGCTTGTATGGCTTTTGCCCATTCTTCTCTTACTTCATTTAATGTTTCCATCGTATATGGAGCATGTATATTTTTTAAGCGTTTACCTATAGTGTGGTCAGTTTTAAACACCTGCAAAGAGAATGATGTATATATATAAGTAATAATATAAAAATAAGATTGATATATTTCATACTAACTAATGAGACTATATATAATACCTCATGTATGCTATCGATGTCCAATACGGCATGTTTGATAATCATCTGCATAAATCACATCACATAGTATGCGCATGCCCATCCATTGTCTTGTGTAGCACACTATAAATTGAAACATACAAAATAATACAACTAAGCACAATTCACATCAATAATATATATATTCGAGTCGGGAACTTACTTGTACGTTCTGCCAATTTATTGGCTGGTTCTTTTTCCTTGGGACCGTTCCTCCAGCATTTTTGAATGCATCTAAACCCCTACATGTTAATATAACACAATAAATTGCATAAGTAAATAGTAATGTAATAAAAGATGTTAACGGATATAAAAATGAAATATTTCTCACCAGAATAATGGCATTCTCATTACGTGTCCAATTTTAGTGTTCAATGTACTCCTCGTAGGATCTAGATAATAAATAGTGAATGTACCGGGGACAATAACTAGTAACTCCCAATGTCTACCGCTAGAGGTAAGAAGTTAACAATTAATAACTCAAAATGCAAAATAAAAATGGAATTTTCTTAAGTCCAAATTATAAATAAAGTAAACTTACTTGACATTGAATGGAGCTATTATTATCGTCTTCTTTTGCTGACCAAAAATTGTAAAAGCATCTATACAGTATTGTTGAACATTATCAGGGTCTTTAGCTACCAAACTAATCAATGATGGAATCAAAAATCCCACATGATCAAATGCAAATTGTTTGCAATGATCTTCGACTAAGTAGCTGCAAAACATATAGGCGTATGCATTAATATATAAGAAACCAGATCACCGGATCTTACACAAGGTATATGGATGTATAAACAAGATCTCACCTTATCCATGTCTCTATCATTGATGTATTCAGCCAATCATACATAAACAACTCAATAATATCTTGTATAAATAAAGAGCTATCGTATGATTGACCTGCATAATCTGCATCTAAAGAAACTATTATAGGGCAATGTATATTATGAGCCCGTAGCCAACATGCCATTCCCCTACAAGCAGGACCTAACGAGTATGTTAGGTCAGTTGGAACCTAAGTTGGTAATGCGGGAAGTGGAGGTGGAGGCCTAGGTGCTCCTGGTGTCTTCTTTTTAACATGTATATATAATTTCAGATCAGTTGACATCATATATACACATTAACAATCTAAATCAATGTAAATTTATCTTACAATTTCAGTCGTGTAGATGACATCTGCTTTGGACCACAATATGACCCCGCCTTCTGCCTCACCAAGTGTATCAATATCTGGGTGGGCATATGGCAACGCAACTTCCCTCCAATCGGGTAATACATGTATCAGGCTCACACGAATGTAGCCCTGCGGCAATTGAGTCCCATGAAACGTTGCCCCAGGAAGGGACTGGTAAGCCTGCACCTCTGCAACAACATAGTCTTGCATTCTTAAGCGGCATGGCTTCAATGCCTACAAATTTACGTAAAGAATGTTATACATATATACATATAATCTTGAAAACATATCATCTTGAAAAGACTAGCTACAATGTCATAAACAATACTTACAGCAGACGTTCTAGGCGATGGGTCTCCAGGATTACTCACAGTCTGTGCATCAGGAGAAGAGTGGGTCGCCATAGGCTGATTGGAAGCCTGAGATGCCTGCCACCGCAACAATTCTTCCTTGACCTTCTCAGCAACAACATCGTTGACCTTCTTAGCAACTAAATCCTCAACTCTCTTATTCTCCTATACATGGATAAAAGAAACATTAGCTTCTTATTAATGAATTTCCTTTTGCAGTAACATTCTAAAAAAAGAATAGGTTACCTCTTCTTGAGAAAGTCCCGCTCTGGGTTTGCGCTGGGATGGCCCAAAGAATGCTTTGATGCAAACACCAGCGCCGCCACCTCTAACACGTCCAGGATGCTCTGGGTTACCCAGAGCAATTGTCAATTCATCCCTTGTGCCCTGAGGGATGAACGTGCCTTGTTTCCTCTGCTCGTGCAGCTCCCGCTAATCACCATAAACAGAAATTGGTAAGTTAACACCACAAATAATCAATATTCAAACGATTTCTCTAAGAGTTGTATTTTACCATTTTTGCAGCCACCTCAGCAGTTACAGGCTTCTTTATTTCACCCTTCTTGTTTTGCCTGCCAGCTATCCAGATATCATGGTGAGGCATGGGTGTGGCAAACTCCTGAGTAGGAGCAGACTCCTGAGTAGCAGCAGACTGCTGAGTAGCCGCAGACTCTGCCTGTAGTCTTTGGCGAACGCTTGCATAGCCTTTTGGACCCATAGTGTGGTCATGCACATTCAGTGCACGCCTTGCTTTTTGTGCGTCACTGAGGGCCTAGTTAGTATGCACATTAATGATTTGGTTAGTAGCACTAAATGTTAATCTTGAATAGGTGAATACAATGTATATTAATTAAATTGGGAGTGACGCCTAATACCTTAAATTCTTCAGATTTTCTTGAAGCAACAAAATTGTCCCAATCTTCTTTGTCCAAGAAGTTCCATTGTTCAAGGGCTGGCTTCTTCTTCTTATCACCCTCTTTTATGTATTCTCTGTTCAGATTTGTCCTATAATTCCTAAGCATCTTTCCAGCGCGTTGCATTACACTTTTACGATGCAACTTCTCATCCAATGCAAATAGATTCTGTAAAATAGAAATGTTATTAACTAGTATCCAAAATAGAATTGCAAATAATAGAATTTGTAATCTACAAAATAGAATTTCAAATAATAATAACTCACGCATAAATCCTTCCATATCAAGTCTTTTTTCCCTTGAGGAACTTTATGCCAATTATCATACTTAACACCACAATGGCTCCGAGTGGTACACCCAAGATAGTTTACAAAATTATTGCGGTTCACTCCAATTGCATTTCCTCCATTATCAAACTCCACCACCAATTTGGATCCACTACCACTTAGCGCTAATAACTTCTTCAACAGAGTGATGCCCCTTTTCTTATTAAGTGTTTGGTGTTGTGCATCAAGTTGCTCCAGTGCTTCAGTGGGTACAGGTACATCATCAACCTAAAATTTGACAAAAATAAACACACTAAATTAGCCCAATATAGAAATATAGGATATATGACATAACTAGAAGATAATGAATTTTATAGAAATACAGGATATGTTTTTAGAACTTACATTGGTATCCTCTCCATGCTCGTCATGGACAACATGCTCATCATGGACTTCATGCTCATCATGGACATCATGCTCATCATGGTCAGCCATCTGAAAATGTCATTAAAAAGGCTACCAAAATTTTCTCAAAAAACCAATACACATTATACACTTACATCCTAAGTGAGATTAGGTGTTCAAGAACAGTCCCAAACCGGGGACTATCCAAGATTTACTCCTAATGAGTCAATCTTGGACGGGTTTCTAGGCCAACAAACACATTTGATGTCATTCTTATATATAATAAATGTGTACCACCTATCCCATCTTTGAACACCTAATCTCACTAGTAAGTGTATAATGTGTATTTGGTTTTCGAGAAAATTTCGGCAGCATTTCCCCGCTGTTCTCTAAGTACATATGTACTTAGAGAACAAACAGGGAAATGCTACTGAAATTTTCTCGAAAACCCAATACACATTATACACTTACATCCTAAGTGAGATTAGGTGTTCAAGAACAGTCCCAAACCGGGGACTATCCAAGATTTACTCCTAATGAGTCAATCTTGGATGGGTTTCTAGGCCAACAAACACATTTGATGTCATTCTTATATATAATAAATGTGTACCACCTATCCCATCCTTGAACACCTAATCTCACTAGTAAGTGTATAATGTGTATTTGGTTTTCAAGAAAATTTCGGCAGCATTTCCCCGCTGTTCTCTAAGTACATATGTACTTAGAGAACAAATAGGGAAATGCTACCGAAATTTTCTCGAAAACCCAATACACATTATACACTTACATCCTAAGTGAGATTAGGTGTTCAGGAACAGTCCCAAACCGGGGACTATCCAAGATTTACTCCTAATGAGTAAATCTTGGACGGGTTTCTAGGCCAACAAATACATGTGTTGTCATTCTTATATATAATAATTGTCTATAAACTACAGGCAACATGGTTAATCCTAATCAACAGAGCATTATTAAATAATAAATCAAGAAATCAATAGTTTCAAACAAAAGGTCTAGGAATCTTTACTAGACATTATATGTATCCCTAATCATCATATTTAACATACTACATTATTATGAACATCTAGATCAGATTAAGATCATACTATGTTATAACCATTGGTTTAATAACCCTATTTCTGCATGTACATGTTTATCAACTTTAAAACCCTATAATTCATGAAATCATTCTAATTCAATTTAATATGTTGGGATCACATAATTATACTGGTAGGATTTTAATAGACATGATAAGTACCTAATCTATAGAGCATTATTAAATAATAAATCAAGAATTTAATAGTTTCAAACATGCAATAATTCACAATGCAATGTTATAAACTATAGGCAACATGGATCGATGAGACTAGAGTTCATATTAGAATAAAAATTAGCAACTTAGGACAAAGTCCATCACTAAAGTCCCAAACTCAACATATATGCACAATCAGCATCAAATATAGGACAAAAGGGTAGATTAGAACCCTAATGTATTGTTGTTTGCTTCCTCCATTTACCCCTCTTGCCCGACAACTGGGTTTAATGAAAGAAACACATCCATATTCATTCTACTCTCTCGTAGGTGGAAGAAGAGGAGGAAGAGGGTACCTGTGACGAGCGGCAGCGGCGGCGGAGAGAAGCGAGCAGGTGTCAATCGGCGGCTGCGAGCAGCAGGTGTCCAACGGCGGCAGGAGCGGCGGCGAGCAGCAGAAGGTGTCCAGCGGTGGCGAGCAGCAGGTGTCCAGTGGTTGCGGCGGCGCGACGGCGTGGTGGCGCCGGTTCTCAGGCGCTGTAGCAGCAGTTCTCAGGCGCTGGTTCTCAGGCGCTGGAGCAGCAGGGCGGTGGAGAAGGGGCGCGGAGAAGAGAAGAAGGTAGCAGGAGTGGTGGCGGAGAAGGGGGCGCCGGAGAAGGGGGCGCCGGAGAAGAAATAGCCGGAGAAGGGGGCGCTGGAGAAGAAATCGCCGGAGAAGAAATCGGCGGCAAAGAGAAATAGGGAAATCGGCTCGCAATGGAATAGAAGAAAGGGGAAGAGTCGGGCGATCGCGGGATATAAAGTTCCCAAATAGCGTCAGTTGTTTGCAACAACCGACGCCTAAAAATCTTTAGCGTCGGTTGTTTGCAACAACCGACGTCCAATTGGACGATATTTTCATGAAATTGTTTGGCGGGAACCACCTTCAGCGTCGGTTATATAAGGATAACCGACGCTGAAAGTGACACTTTTCGCACAAATTTTCATTGCACATAGGCGTCGGTTTATACCTACATAACCGACGCTGAAAATGACACTATTTTTTTTGATCGAAATTTGGATTTCGCGGGCGACTTTAAGCGTCGGTTTGTTATAAACAACTGACGCTGAATACAAAGCGGTACCCGTGTCTGGATGGTCTTCGAATATAGACGTCGGTTTGCTTAAACAACCGACGCCTTATATGTTAGGCGTCGATTTTCCTTAATAACTGACGCCCAGAAAAGTGACACTGAACGCTATTTCTATAGCAGTGTGACGTGTATTTTACTACGCGCTAAAAACGCAAGTGTACGCGTCGAGTAATATAGGCCTTGTGAGGCCCGAGTCGAACTCAGGGATACGTAAATTATTGGAGACTTCTACTAACTAATCGCAATCAGCTAGACCGATTAACAAAGTAGGGTTTTGTTGTTCAAATTAAAAGAAAATAAAAATCAAACAAAGAAAACAATCGATTAAAGGTTAATTTAATCAATTAAAAGGGATATCTTTAGGATGGCGGTTTCACCGCGGGTCAACATTGTATTACGTTTCATATCATTCTTCACACTTCTCTCTCTATCCGGGTAGTGGCCTGAAAACAGAATTACCCACTGTCATGGTGTAATTCACTACTTAGATTTAGGTTGATTCCACCGTCGTAGTAATCATTCCCCTAAACTAAGTGCATTATAAACGGTCTCTCAGTTCCCACCATTAATTTTACAACTCCTTTGTCAAGGGTTTTATTAATTAATGTAGAATTCGTCTCTTTTCAACCGTTAATCCTTCTGTCGAAGTGATTAAGGGCATTAAGTTATTATTATGTTGATCAAGCATAACAATAGAAATGGAGAAAACGAATCTATACCACGGATTTGAGAGAAAAAAATATGAATTATTGATATAAAAATGTCATACAATGCATTCCCGGGCTACTCCCGGTCCTAAAGATTGAGGGTTTTAGCCTCTCATGTTCATCTCACACGAGTACATGGTAGAAATTGGGGAATTCATAAGAAAAACGGGAAATAAATGGGAAAACCCCTGAACGGAGAAGAACCGGTGGATCTTTGGCGTAAAACACGAGCTTCCCCGCCTGTCGGTGGTGGAAATCGTCTTTGGCAGCGTCCGAATCACCCGGGATGAGCTTCTCGGCCTCCGTTCTCCTTTCTCTCCTCCTCGACACTCGTGCAATCCAAAATGAGATCCTCCCCACGTCTGGGCGGCCGTCATTAGGTATAAGTCCTTAATTAGGTCGTCAAATAACAACAGCCGTCCGATCGAGATCAAAACAAATCCAACGCATATCTGCCGGCGTTGATACCATCGACGCGGGTCGATGGTATCGACCCGGCGGATTAGCGGCAGCTTTCCTTTCTTTTATTCTGAGCGCCTGTGGTGATCTCGATACCATCGACTTGTGTGTCGATGGTATCGACTCCTTTAGCGTCGGTTGTTGTCGTTTAGCGACGTTGTATCTCTCCTCGTGTCGATGGCATCGACTTGGGTCGATGGTATCGACACTGTATTGCTCTTCTCGGCTAACAACCTGTGACTTGGTCGATGGTATCGACTTCTGTCGATGGTATCGACGGAAGCAGATACTTGTTTTTCCTGAAATTTCACAACAAGACCAAGTAAATCCACACAATTTATAATGAGATGATAAATAATGCTCAAAATAGTAAAACGAAGGGGATTTGATATAAAATGAAGGCAAAGACCAAATAAAGTGAATTATGCAATAATATCCATGAAAATGAGTAATTAAGGCACAAAAAACATATGAAATAGGTCTCTAAATGCGACTCAAAATCATCACATCAAACTCCCCTAAGCTTAAACATTGCTCGCCCTCGAGCAACTAACCCTTAGAATAGAATTGCAGATGTCAACTAACAATCAACACATCACCCCACATCCCACATTACTCCCACTGGACATTCTCAAACCGGCCTTTCCTAATCACAGAACAGTAATTACCCTACAGGCGAAAATAATCATCAATAAAAGAAATTATCCTTCAAACCGATGAGCACTATCACATAAGGCAGTTAACATAATAAAATTTGCCGATTCAGCATTAGTGCATCTTGTGATCGCCTACACTATGTTGCTCGCCCTAACTACCATCTACATGGAAGCAGTTCTCCTGATAAACATGAGTGAGGAGAAAATCACGGTGGCCTACCAATCCGAGCAACGGGTGGATGGAATGGGTGGTTCATGGAAGAATTTGGAAGTATTACACAGTTTCAAAATGCATACAACAAAATGCCCTAATTGATGCCAATGCACATTGAAAATGCCCTAATGCTTAAAATTGGGTGGAATGATGCATGCACTAACCTTCCACCTCAAAAAGAGATAGAAATCTACTTAAGCCACATCATGTACTCAGTTTCCTTGTTATGCAAGTGATATTATGTTCCTTTCTCCCTCTTATTCCATTTCCTTCTAAATTCTCTTCTCTTTTTTTTCGTTTTTTTTTCTTTTTCTTTTCCTCTTAGCCCATATATCCATAATTGCTTAGAGATACATGTGTTAGGCTATTTTTCTTCATGATTGGAAATCTTTGTACTATTTCGAGAGTATGGGACAATTTAGATCACTTTTCAAGACAAACTGAGGTACATGGTGTACTTATGCATGAAAATCATGAAAGTTATGAGTGCAACTACATGACATGCACCTAAAGGTAATGTGCATGAATCACTATACATTTTTTTTCATTTTATGCAAAAATATGAAAATAACAATGCAAATCCTATCTACATGCTATGCACGCAAAAGAAGTTAAAACTGTACTTTACTTCCAATTCTTGGGTGGATTATGGAAAAATATGAAGTGGAATGATCACAAGATTAAGTTACTGAACCTTAGAAAAATATCATGTGTCCCTCCTTACTGACATGTGTAGTAGTTCCAAGGGTTCTTTCTCATATATCCAATTAAGGTCTCATTACTATTTGATTAGGTTAGGCTCAAACAACCGTTACTATCCACTTTTCATGAGTCAATGGGGGTGTGAGTGTGACATATTGCTTCAAAGTTGACATAATAAATCATTTTCATAGGACAAGTTTCCCAAGGACAACCAAGTTAAGCTATCCAAAAGACACAAAAATTTTGAAATTCCCTTAAATTTCCCATGAAAAATCGAGATGACAATTTTTACGACATCCACAATTACACTAGATAGATGTGGATCCTAAACAAACACTAAAATTGCAAGAACAAATAACAAAGCAAAAACAACTAAAGAAAAGATAAAAGATAGAGCTGTTCCAGCCACCCCCCTAAGCTTGAATCCGACTATGGCCTCATAGTCAAAAACCAACTTAAGGGTGGAACAGTGATACCCGATCAGTCCGATGGTGGTGGAGGTGGGTCGTGGGATCCGGATTTGCTCGGGATGATGTGACTGCATTTTTCCAATAACCCCATCTTGAATAACTGACACCGACACTGTTGTGTGCCCGTCGATACCATCGACGGAAGTCGATGGTATCGACTCGCTGATTAGGGCAACTGCCTCGCGAGTCCGGCCGCCGCCTTTTTCATTTGAACATGTCGATACCATCGACGTACACGTCGATGGTATCGACTTCACTGAGTCGATTTCTTCTGAAAATCTCCAGAGATCTCGATGGTATCGACTGGCATGTCGATACCATCGACCTTTATTGTGCAACCTGCCTGTAGGTATGTCGATACCATCGACGGGACCGTCGATAGTATCGACTCAGTGCGATTTTTGCAGCTGTCAATCCTGAACCCATGTCGATACCATCAACCAGTGTGTCGATGGTATCGACCCTGCCTGTGCCTGCACATTCAACGAACGGATCAAGGTATCATTTTTAAACTAAAATTCAAACGAAATAAAAGCAATCTATGACTAAAATTAAACTATCCTAGTGTACCGATGGTTGGGTTGCCTCCCAACAAGCGCCCTTGTTTAACGTCTTAGGCTAGACGGTGTGACAATCATCATCTTTTCACCTTGGGAACTGGGCTTAGAGGATCATTTGGTAATTTGAATTCGACTCGATCTCCTCCAATACCCAAGGACAAAGTCCCTCTGCCTAAGGCAGTCACGACATCCGCCGTTGCTTGAAACGGTCTTCCAAGGAGAATTTCACAACTTTGGAGTGGTGGCATATCCATGACGACAAAGTCCACAGGGAATATGAATTTATCCACTTTGACGAGAACATCTTCACATACTCCATAGGGTCTCACGGTAGACCCATCTGCCAATTCAATTGTTGCAGCCAACTTCTTTATCTCTTTTAACCCCAACTTTTGAAATGTAGCCAAAGGCATGAGATTTATACTAGCGCCGAAATCACATTGCGCTTTAGAAACATGTTGAACACCTATTGAACACGGAATGTAAAAACCTCCTGGGTCCTTTCTCTTCTGTGGTGAACTCCCGTGAATCATAGAGCTCACTATCTCATTCATCCAATAAATTTCATCGTCTTTTATCCGCCTCTTCTTATTGATGATTTCTTTAATGAACCTCCCATAGGCGGGTACTTTCTCGATCATCTCCACTAATGGAACGTTGATGTGGAGTTTTCGGAATATCTCCAGGAATTTTTTAAAGTGACGATGCTCTTTCGTTGACTTAGGATTACCCACATTTGAAACATCTGCTGCCTCAACACGCCTATGAGGTGGCACATAAGAGCTTTTCGGGGCTACCTCCCCTAAGCTTGCTTCAATTATTCCGTCGGACGTGGGCTTTGGCGAGACATCATCAATAGTGGCAGCTTGTTGTGGTTCCTCTCTCGCCTCAGATGTCTCCACATGTGCACAAACAACCTGCACCTGCTTCTCTTGCCTAGATGGAGAGACCATACTCACAACTCTCTCTGATTTTCTGAAGAAATGGTTTCCGCCCGGCAATCTATAGTAAGTGCGTGGATACGGTATCGCCGGTGTTGCATTCACATTGAACGTCATTTTTCTTTCTTCTACAACTTCTTGCACCTGAAATTCCTCATTTCTTACCACCGACATGTACTTAACCTGATGATGTGCTTGTGGCACATGCGCATTCTCCGCTGGTTTCTGTTGATTGGCGTGCTTGATGGCCGCCACTTCATTTGAAATATGTGCCACGGTGGTCTCTAACGCCCGCATTTGTGCTCCATGGCTTTGCAGCGTCTGCCCAAATTTGGTTAGAATGTCACCTTGAGATTGTAATTGTTTACCAAACATGGCCATCATCTCTTGGTTTTGCTGAATCATTTGACTTAGCAATTCAGTGTTCTTTTCCTCGGTTCTTTGCTGTGGTTTGGCATCCGGATCCTGCAGAAAATTATTCGTATCCTTCCATGAAAACTTTTTATCCTTCCTCCATGCATAGTCATTGTTTCTATATCCCTGTTGTTGCATGAACTTCACTTGGGCTTCCTCATCCTCAGATGTATCTTCCTTAGCTAGCAGCTTCTTGGCTAGAAGATCTAGCTTGTCATTCATCTCCCTAACTGTTCTGGATTCGCCGGCAGCCTTGACATGTTCCACTGCACCTCTGTCACCCCATGACTGTTTCCTAGCCATGTTCTTCAGTATTTCCCAGCATCTTGTATCAGTGTTATTTAAGAAAAATCCAGAACCGACCGAGTCCAAATTGCTTCTATCATGCTCGGAGAGAGCAAAGTAGAAGATATTCACTTGGGTTTCCTTGTCCAATCCATGATGTGGACATCTCCTCAACATGACCTGGAATCGCTCCCAAGTCTCAGAATAAGTTTCACCCGCATGTTGGGTGAAATTGTGGATCTTCCGGATCATATCATTGGTCTTCTCAGGAGGAAAGAACCTCTCGAAGAAAACCTCCACCATGTGATCCCATGATTCAACAAACTCGTCGTCGCGGTTATGAAGCCACTCTCTTGCCACTCCAGCCAAGGAA
Source organism: Alisma plantago-aquatica (assembly GCA_963693085.1). Classification (NCBI taxonomy): domain Eukaryota; kingdom Viridiplantae; phylum Streptophyta; class Magnoliopsida; order Alismatales; family Alismataceae; genus Alisma; species Alisma plantago-aquatica. The sequence continues at coordinate 579,658,375 of OY856413.1, forward strand.
CTCGGGAATAACTTGAGATAGAGCACATCCTGCGGAAATCGATCTATCTTCACCATATCGCAGTTCTCCACAAACTGACTAATGTGTGCCACTGGATCTTCATTTTTCAGTCCGTGAAATGCATTGGATTTGACCAAGTTAATCAGTGCTGGGTCGATCTTGTATGTAGGTATGTTTAGCTCCTGTTTCTTTATAGGCCCCTCTGATGCCGAGGAAGAAGACGCCTTGATCTTCTCCCATATTGTCTGTGCTTCAGCCATTACTTCTTCTTGTTCTTGCTCAGATTCAGAATGTATATCACTGTGGTGTTCCTCCTCGTAGTAGTCCTCGTCCTCTGGTCCCGCAGATGGAACCTCAGGTGTGCGATTCACGTAGTCTCGACTACGTGTGTGCACCATACAAAGTACCTGAAATTTAAAAAAAAACTATTATAGAGAAATAAAGGAATTTTTGAAATTGTTCTAACAATAAATAAAAAAAAATGTGGCCTAGAATGGCCGCTCTTAGCACTCAAAGTGCCAATAATTCGCCGTATCCCCGGCAACGGCGCCAAAAACTTGACCTGTATTTTACTACGCGCTAAAAACGCAAGTGTACGCGTCGAGTAATATAGGCCTTGTGAGGCCCGAGTCGAACTCAGGGATACGTGAATTATTGGAGACTTCTACTAACTAATCGCAATCAGCTAGACCGATTAACAAAGTAGGGTTTTGTTGTTCAAATTAAAAGAAAATAAAAATCAAACAAAGAAAACAATCGATTAAAGGTTAATTTAATCAATTAAAAGGGATATCTTTAGGATGGCGGTTTCACCGCGGGTCAACATTGTATTACGTTTCATATCATTCTTCACACTTCTCTCTCTATTCGGGTAGTGGCCTGAAAACAGAATTACCCACTGTCGTGGTGTAATTCACTACTTAGATTTAGGTTGATTCCACCATCGTAGTAATCATTCCCCTAAACTAAGTGCATTATAAACGGTCTCTCAGTTCCCACCATTAATTTTACAACTCCTTTGTCAAGGGTTTTATTAATTAATGTAGAATTCGTCTCTTTTCAACCGTTAATCCTTCTGTCGAAGTGATTAAGGGCATTAAGTTATTATTATGGTGATCAAGCATAACAATAGAAATGGAGAAAACGAATCTATACCACGGATTTGAGAGAAAAAAATATGAATTATTGATATAAAAATGTCATACAATGCATTCCCGGGCTACTCCCGGTCCTAAAGATTGAGGGTTTTAGCCTCTCATGTTCATCTCACACGAGTACATGGTAGAAATTGGGGAATTCATAAGAAAAACGGGAAATAAATGGGAAAACCCCTGAACGGAGAAGAACCGGTGGATCCTTGGCGTAAAACATGAGCTTCCCCGCCTGTCGGTGGTGGAAATCATCTTTGGCAGCGTCCGAATCACCCGGGATGAGCTTCTCGGCCTCCGTTCTCCTTTCTCTCCTCCTCGGCACTCGTGCAATCCAAAATGAGATCCTCCCCACGTCTGGGCGGCCGTCATTAGGTATAAGTCCTTAATTAGGTCGTCAAATAACAACAGCCGTCCGATCGAGATCAAAACAAATCCAACGCATATCTGCCGGCGTCGATACCATCGACGCGGGTCGATGGTATCGACCCGGCGGATTAGCGGCAGCTTTCCTTTCTTTTATTCTGAGCGCCTGTGGTGATCTCGATACCATCGACTTGTGTGTCGATGGTATCGACTCCTTTAGCGTCGGTTGTTGTCGTTTAGCGACGCTGTAGCTCTCCTCGTGTCGATGGCATCGACTTGGGTCGATGGTATCGACACTGTATTGCTCTTCTCGGCTGACAACCTGTGACTTGGTCGATGGTATCGACGGAAGCAGATACTTGTTTTTCCTGAAATTTCACAACAAGACCAAGTAAATCCACACAATTTATAATGAGATGATAAATAATGCTCAAAATAGTAAAACGAAGGGGATTTGATATAAAATGAAGGCAAAGACCAAATAAAGTGAATTATGCAATAATATCCATGAAAATGAGTAATTAAGGCACAAAACACATATGAAATAGGTCTCTAAATGCGACTCAAAATCATCGCATCATAGTGTAAGACCGTTTATATAGGTTTGTCTATGCCCATTGTGGTACCTCCGCCATGACCAAGCTAGCCTCCACGTCCACTATCGGTCGAGAATTCATCGACCGAGAGTCCACCTGTGTGCAGCGTCCAGGTCCACTCTCGGTCGAGCACGTGCAGGTGGACTCTCAGTCAAAAAATTCTTGACCGAGAGTGGACCTGTGCGCCTTTAACTGGATAGTTATATTGTTTTTCTATTTTATATAATTGGTAACCCAACTAATAATAAAAACATGTTGTGTTTCATATGTAATCATTATATAAATTCTAGAAATTAATATGAGATTAGACGTGTACTCCCAGATTGACACTTTAGGGTTTATAGATGAGATCATCGATGCATGATGTTTAACTTAAGATATAAATATGAAAATAATACATTTATATATTAACTAAGAAACCCGTTCAAAATTTACTCATTAGGAGTAAACTTTGGATAGTCCCTGGTTTGGGACTCACTTAGGATGTAACTGTATAATCTATGCTTAGTTTTGAAGAAAATTTTAGTAGGATTTCCTCAATTGTTCTCTGGGTACATATGTGAGTGGTTATTTACCATTTACATTGGTGTACTTGGAGAACTTAGGGGAAATGCTGCTGAAATTTTCTTCAAAACTAAATATACATTATACAATTACTAGTGAGATTAAATATTCAAAAATGGGATAGGTGGTACACTTTAGTATAAAAGTAATTAGCTTCCTATTAATAAAAACTTACAACTTATAGTATCAATATAAAATGCTTAGTTTTATAATTAATTTTAATGTGATCTAGAAAATGGATCGAAGTTGGATGTCTATCAAGAACCATTGCAGTCCAGAGCTTGCCAAAGGCCTTGATGAATTTATCAAATTTGATGAGGAAAACAGGAAACTACCTATAGATAGGTTCTATTGTCCATGTATAAATTATGGTAACAATTTGAAAGTTGATACTGTTGAAGAAATTAAGAATCATGTCATATGAAATGGGTTCATACAAGGTTATAATGAATGGTATTGGCATGGAGAGAAATTTAATTATAGATCAGAAAATGTCGATACTAATAGTTGTGGCATAGAAGATATAGATAATGATGATAATATCACTGATGAACTGATTCAGGATGATATGGTTGATGAGATGCTACGTAGTTGTCGGGACAATGTCATTGATCCACCTTCTTTATTTGCACACATTGTCCATGATGCTGAAAGACCGTTATATAAGGGTTGTACTAAGTTCATGAGGTTGGGTGCTGTGATGAGATTATATATTCTTAAAGCTCAAAATCGGTGGAGCGATAAGAGTTTCACTTCATTGTTGTCTTTGTTAAAGGAAATTCTTCCTGAAGGCAACGAGCTTCCAATTTCAACATATCAAGCAAAGAAAATAATGTGCCCAATGGGAATGGAGGCTAAGAAGATTCATTCATGACCAAATGATTGTGGGTTATTTCAGAAGGAATACAATAATTTGAGAAATTGTCCAAAATGTGGTGCGTCAAGGTATAAGACCACAAATTCAGCTAAGGATAAAAATGGTTCTCCTTCCAAGGTGATGTGGTATCTACCAATAATACCACAATTTCAATGCTTATTTGCTAGAATAGAAGATGCACAAAATTTGTCTTGGCATGGGGAGTTAAAGGCCAATGATGATGGCATCCTACGACATGCATTTGATTCACCACAATAGAAGAAAATTGATTTATTATACCCTCAATCTGGTAAAGAACCAAGAAACTAAGACTTTGACTCTGTATAGATGGAATGAATCCCTATGGTACATTAAGAAGCCAATATAGCATGTGGCTTGTTATGATTGTTATATAAAATATTCCTCCTTGGTTGTGTATGAAAAATAAGTATGTCATGTTGTCAATATTGATATCAGGGCCCAAGCAACCTAGAAATGATATTGATGTTTACCTTCAACCTCTAATAGATGACCTAATGAAACTATGGGAAGAAGGTGTTATGACATATGATGCTTCACGTAAAGAGATCTTTAGTTTGCGTGCTATGTTGTTTTGCACGATTAATGACTTTCCAGCTTATGGAAATGTGTCTGGATATATCATAAAAGGATACAAAGCATGTCCTATTTGTGAGGAAAATACTAATTCAATCCGACTGAAACATGGTGGTAAAATTGTATATCTTGGTCATCAGAGATTTCTCCCACACGTGCATCCTTATCGAAGGCAACACAAAACCTTTAATGGATCAACTAAGGAATGAAGTGATCCTAAACCTATACCAGGAAATGATGTATATGACAGGGTGAAAGATATTATTAATGAATTTGGAAAGGGTTCAAGTAGTCGTACTCTCGCATGTGACAAATCTCTATACAAGAAGAGGTCAATATTTTGGGATCTTCCTTCTTGTCAATTAGACAATGCATTGATGTTATGCATGTTGAAAAAATGTTTGTGATAGTATCATTGGTACACTATTGAATATACCGGGAAAGACTAAAGATGACATCAAATCTAGAAAAGATTTAGAATTAATGGGTATAAGAAAAGAATTATCAGTGGAGATCAAGGGTTGCCACACATATTTACCACCAGCTTGTTACACTTTGTCAAAGCAGGAGAAAAAGACTTTCTATGAGTGCTTGTATAATATTAAGGTTCCTCAAAGAAACTCTTCTGATATTCATAGATTGGTATCAATGAAGGATCTGAAGTTGATAGGTCTCAAATCTCACGATTGTTACACCTTAATGCAACCATTTTTACCTGTGGCTATTCGATCTATATTGTCAAAGCATGTAAGGTTTGCAATCACAAGACTCTGTTTCTTCTTTAATGAAATATGTAACAAAGTGCTACATCTTGATACTCATGATAAATTACAGAAAGATGTAATGGTTACCATGTGTCAGCTTGAAATGTACTTTCCTCCATTTTTTGATATCGTGGTTCATCTTGTAGTACATATTACAAGGGAGGTGAAGATGTTGGGTTCAATTTTCTTACACTGGATGTATCCATTTGAATGCCACATGAGTATTTTTAAAGGTGATGTTCAGAATCGTTATCGTCCTGAAGGGAGTATTATTGAGGGTTATGTGGCTAGGGAGGTGATGGACTTTCACAATGATTTTTTGAATTGCAATGAAACTTATAGTGATCTAAAATATTCCCATCACACTGAATCTTATTGTGGAAAAGGAACTTTGGGAGGATGAGTGAAAGGAATCAGTCATGAGTTTTGGGAACAATCACATTTTTATATTTTACACAACATCGATGAAGTTAGTAGCTACATCATAGAACACAATGATCTTATCAAGAGAAATCATCCACAATCCATTTCAATGTGTCTTGCAAGAGAGCATAATCGAACATTTATTAGGTGGTTTGAAGAGAAAGTCTTTAATCAACTATCTGAATCACCAAATAATGTTGTTGAGAACATAAAATGGCTCGCCTTTAAGCCATAAATGGATCTCATGTCATATGAAGGATATGACATAAATGGATTTTCATACTACACAAAGTGTCAAGATGAATGTAGTGTAGTCCAAAATAGTGGGGTCACTATTCAAGCTTGTTCGTTGTATTTTTCTAGTGCCAAAGAAAAAAGACCACATGAAGCTGAGATGTCATATTATGGCATCATTGAGGACATATGTGAATTGGACTATGCAAATTTCAAAGTTCCTATCTTTAGGTGTAATTGGATTGACAACAACAAAGGAGTTTTAGTGGATGAGTTGGGTTTCAAATTGGTGAATTTTGAAAAGATTGGTGAGAAAGATGGGCCATTCATCATGGCAGACCAAGCAAAATAAGTATTCTATATTGATGACCCAGTAAATAAAATTTGGTTTTTTGTTCATCATGGAAAAAGATAGTTTACTGTAGATCCTATAAATGAAGAAGAATACTATGAAAAGTATGATGATTCCAGCCCATTCTCAGTTGGTTTGCCAAGTGTAAATGTTGAAGATAACACTGATGATTATTATAAACGTCAAGACCATGCTGCAGGAATTTTACTTGACTAACAACTCAACCAATACTAGAGGCATCCATTCTTAGAATTATTTATTTTATTATCATTCAAGCATGTACGCTTATAAATATACATCATATATCATGTATTATCATGTATACTTTTATCACTTGTGCTTTTATTATCACTTATGTTTCTTTTATCATGTATACTTGTAGGTTCTAAAATGGTGAGTGAAGATGAACATTCTGAGCATGAGCACCGTGAGGATGGTAGTGGTGATGTTAAGAAAAGAAGAGGTCCCACACTGATGCATAGGCTACAGGAGCTCAGGGCCAAAGGGGAGAAATTGCCAGTCCAGTTTGATGTCATAGGAGCACCTATTGGGGAACATGCTAGTTCTTTCAAGCATTACGTAGGGGTGACCGTGCGCATTAAGGTTACAATAGATATGGAAAATTGGCATGATGTTTCTAATGCCTTAAAAGACCTCCAATGGAAAGATATATCTGTGAGTGGAAGTGATATTATTTTAATATGATTTTTGTTTATTGATTCTAATGTAGTTTTCTTGGAATTAATTCCTTTTCAAGACAACATTATTTCTTCTTTTGTATATATAGGGTGTTTTTTTATCTAAATGAAAAAGATCACAAGAAAAAAGTGCTACAAAGTTGTGGTGTACGATGGAGGGCTTTTAAGACATATCTCACAAGGGAATTTATTGATAATCCTAAACAAAAGAAGAAAGAAACATATGTATATGTTTTTATAGATCCTGAGGTGTGGGAAAGATTTTTTGCAGCTAGGAAATTAGAAGAGTTTCAGGTAATAAAGATTGTGATTTATTGTATGAATCTTTAATTTTATACAATTAAGGAGGTGAATCTTTTTATATATGTTTGCCAAGTCTAAATTGCAATACCTCATTTTAAATGATCAGGCTATTCACTAGGCCCAAAAGGAGAGGCGGGCCAAAAATGTGCATGACCATCACTTGGGGTCCGGTGGCTATGCCATCTGCCGTCAACTATAAGAGAAGCAAGCCTCTTCAGGAGAAGAGTCTAGTACAACTCAAGCTGAGCGTCCACCCTGACACTTGACATGGATCGATGCTAGAAAGAATCGAGCAGGTGAAATTGTCAACCCTACAACTAAGGAGGTGGCACAAAAGATGGTAGGTTGATTCCAAAGAAGTAAAGAGTAAGTCCCACAAACTTAGATTTATTTATATCTAATTGATATTGTGATTTAATATTGTTATTAACTATTAATAGATTGATATCCATGAGCAAAGGAAGGAAGGAAAGTTCATCCCAACTGGCCACATGGATGAACTATCAGTTGCTCTTGGTACGAAGGAGCATCCTGGCCCTGTTAGGGGTTTAGGAGCTGGCATAGGATTCAAGTCTTATTTTGGCCCTTCACAATCTAAAAGAGGTCGTGCAGGAGGTCTTACACAAGAGGAGGTTGAAACATTAGTAGCACAGAATGTAAAAGAAATAATGTCTTCATTTCAGCCTACTCAACCTTCTCAACCTATTCATTCTATGTGTCTCTCAAGTGATGAGGTATAAGCCCATGATCCAGTTGTAGAAGGTCATGGGAGCACTCCCAATGACCCACCACAACAATTTGTAGTAATTTTTGTTCTATATGTTGTGTTATTAGTATGATATATATGATATATATAAATATAAATATATATATATATATATATATATATATATATAGTTGTAATAGGTATCCGGTTTACCGCTTCATATATAACTTATATTATTTCAATTCTAGGTTGGTATGAACTATAAACTTGCAGTGGAGGTTCTAGAATATAATATTGTAGCAGCGAGCAAGGTATACAACCTTGGTGGTACATTGCATTGCCAACAAATTATTGATGAAATTTGTCGTGTGTCCATCCATCTTGTGTATGACGGAATGGGGGACAAACCACTACCCATACCTAATCCTAAATATAGTATAGATGAAGAAGCTGAGGGTGCTATTGTGGGTTGGCCTAGACACTTGGTTATCAATGACAAGGTATATCTTATTTCTACCATATTTTTCATATTTGACTGCATATATGAACTAGTGTAATATAAGTATGTAATTTAATTAACATGTTTGCAAACCAAAAAGTAAAAATTCTACTAGTCGTCCTCCTATACCTAATGCATCTTTTATTCTAGAATCAACATTCAATGAGTTGGGAAGTAAATGTAAATGTTTGTGTCGATACTTAGCCAACCAAAGCTTTGGATTACAAATGTTGATCAATTTAACAGAAGATGCAACTAGGAGGGACTTTGACAGTTATATTTTTCTTGATGATATTATAGAGTTGTTCCGGTATGATTGGTTGAATACTTTGATAATAGAAGTATGGATAAGGTAAGGATCTATCAATATAGAAAATTCCAATACACATTTTTAGCTTATTTCTATATATGGAAATAATTACAAATGTTTTACAACCATTTATATACCAAGACCACAAACTTTGATATAAGGAATGTTGGATTCTTAGTTCCTTCAATAACTAGTCAAGTGCAGACACATATTGAGGATGTGAATGAGTACTTCTCTACTGCATTCAAATATTTTGCTAGTGAGTGGAAGGAAATTATCCTAATTCCTTTTAACATCCAGTAAGTATTATTATTCAATATAATTTTAATAATGAGTAAAACTATTTATTTTAATGTTTGTTTTATTCTTACTCAGAGCTAGACATTGGGAATTAGTGGTGATTGTCCCAAAATTGATGACTCTTTATTATCTTGACCCAATGGGTAAAACAACAAGGGGTCACAAATTGAAATTTCCAGCTATGGAGTTAGCATAAATTTAGTCAATGCTTCAACATGATATTTCTATTTAGAATTTCTATTTCACCAACTATCGTTTAATTGATAGGGGTATAAAGGCTTTTCGTGAAGCTGGAGGACAAATACCCACCAAATTAAAGACATTGACTTTGAAAAATGTCAAGGTAGCTACTTTGACAATTGCTTAGTCTTATATGAATTAATTTTCAACTCTTATATGTCAACTATTATAGTCTTATCTCAACTCCTATTTATAGTAGTTTACTAACATTAAGTATAATTCGTTATTTGTTTTGTCCTATGCAAAATAATGAATGGGCTTGTGGCTACTATGTAATGAAATATATGCAAGCTATTGTCAAACAAGCATCACATGACATTCAGACTATAGATCAAGTAATAAAGAATAACATCATAAATTTATAAGTGATTGTAGTCATTTATAAAATATTAGCATGTGCATTTTTTGTTACAGATCTTTACAACTCAGCCTTACACACGTGAGGACTTGAATGAATTCTGAGAAGAGTGGTCAGATGCTTTTCTAAATGAAGTCAATATAGCATTGGAATAAATATGTCAGCTCCATTTATGTATGTGGTTTTAGTACTCTTACATATTTACTTTTGTATCTGACATTTTAATATCATCTCAGACTTGCAATCTATCATTTTGTAAATTATGATGTGATTATGTGTAACTCAACTGAATATATAAATCATTTTTGTTATGAATGTGTGGTTTTGAATGGTGATAGTTGAGCATCAATGCTCCCCTCTCCCATAATATATGAATCTTCTTGTTCTTCTGTTATGTTTCTATTTCTACAAAATGTTTTTAAAAAAATCATAACTTCTAGCATCGGTTTTTCTTAAATAACTGGCCCTAGAGGTCTTAGACCTTCTAGTGTCAGGTTTACTAAATAACCGACCTAATAGGTCCTCTATAAGGTCGGTTATTTATAAAAAAACTGACCCTAAAGATTGAATAACCACTTCAGTGTACACTCCTCGGTCGACAATTTTGTCGACCGAAATCTTTTCGGTCAAAATTTTTCTCGATCGAAATAATCTCGATCAAAATATTTCTCGACCGAGACAGTTTACAGGGTCAATTTTTTTGGAATAACTGACCTTACAAGCTCTTCTTTATCACTTGAAATAATCTCAGTCGAAATATTTTTCGACCGAGACAGTTTACAGGGTCAGTTTTTTTGGAATAACCGACCTTACAGGCTCTTTTTGCTCACTTGAAATAATCTCGGGCGAAATATTTCTTGACCGAGACAGTTTATAGGGTCGGAATTTTTGGAATAACTGACCTTATAGGCTCTTCTTTCTCGCTTGGGTTAGATTTTTTACAACCTATAGTGTCGATGTTTACTCTGTAAGGTCGATTTTCTTTGGTCAAAAAAACTGACGCTATAGAACAAATTCTATAGCGACGGCCACTAAGGGGTCAGTTATAAAGTGACGCTACAAGCTTAAAAAACCAACGCTACAGACTATTCTTGTACTAGTGACTTTCATCATATTAGGAGACCGTAGTGAATAAACAGTTGTTGGTAATTTCCTTGGCCGAAGTGTTTAGGAGAAGATGCTAGTTGTCAGAGTGGATGTCGGGAAGATGTTCAACCACAAGATTTGGGTATTGCATGATAAATCTTCCCTATCAAGTCTTTCCTAAAGGTGACCATGCTTATAAGTAAATGTCATCCTAGAACATCTCAACTCCTTCATCTAGACCTCCAGGATGATCTTCTAGAAAGAGCTAGTTTCATAATAGTTTTAGTGTATATGTAAATGTCGATCCCACCGCCCAAGGATCTAGTAGATTTTTAGATGCCCCACAGACAATCACTAGCCTATGTTGTGTATTTTCCCCTCACTCATGCACATCATGGGATCAACTTCTAGACATGCCACCCATCCATATATACTCTAGGATAAGAACACTTGACATATTGTTCTTTTGTGATGGTCTACCTAAAAATGAGATTCACCTAGGTGATTTGGTAGTCGAATCATTTATTTTAAAAAGATTTATTCGAGGTCTCAAATCCTCATATGATTCAATCTACCTCAGATTCATAATGTCCTCATAATGGATCAACTACATAGCATCATAATCACTTCCCTAGATTAGTGTAAACCCTAAGTGGACACCCATCTCCCTCTGTCAGCTACTAGCAAAAGGGTGGCTCTGTTAACTTGTATAACCCTTCCCAACATTTCAAGATGCTACCAGTGCAAGGGTGGTTCCATCAACTTAGATATACCTTTCCAACATGCATGAACTGCAAGATCCAAGACATGGATTTCACATCTCCATTGGGTCCCAACTACAAATTGTGAACTAGGTTTGATACCATTTGTAAATTCTCAACCCCCCATTTGAGGTTATAGTAAAGTTTCATAAGTGATGATTGGGCCAATGAACAACCACTAGCCTTGGCTGTGTGCTTTTTCTCACTCTCACACGGTGTAGGGTCAACTTCTCAATCAGTCACACATCCTTGTACTACTCTGGGCTAAGCATGCTTAACCATATAGTTCTTTTGTGATGAGCTCCTTGAAAAGAAGGTTCACCTCAGTGATATTGGAAGTCATATCATTTCTTTTCAGATAATTGTATCTAAGGACTCAAATCCTAGGATGTTACAATAACTACCAATTTTTTCACATGGTTTAGTAGTGGTTGAGTCACCAAGAATGAGACATGGATCATTGAATCATTTCTCCATGCTCACTATTTTCTCTAGTAATGGATTTTAGATAGAAATATAATGACATATGTAGCAAACCCCAAGTACAATCCATAAACAACAAAACAGAATCATAGACCATCATCACACTATGACAATGGCATAAATAGAAGATATCATTCATTGTAACAATAAAAAAATTCGGTATGATATAGTTACATACTTTTTGAAAAATAACAACAAGGGATCGTGATACAAGAGAAAGTGGAAACCAATTATATATAAATGGATCATATTGATGGCACCCTATCAAATCTTGATCTCATATGGACATCACCCTCAAAGAAGCTATCCCATGCGATAGATCACCTATGTGCCCCCACACATTACTATGCATTTTACAAACCATTGTATGTGGATGTGTTTTAGTAATAATATGAACAAAACTTAAGATAAAGCTCGACAATGATATGAGCATGCATAAACATTAATAGTGGTCTTTAGGATGCATCCTCTCTTAATTAAGAATTTTCATTAGGACACCTTCTTAGTTACCCTTATTTGTTCTAATTAGATCTCAATGACACACACATGGTGTGCCGGTTTGGGATTGGATCCAAAAATTTTAACATCACTGAATACACTCCAGTTGTGTGGGCTTGGACTTGAAACTCAAAATTGATGGGGGCTCATCAGGAACCAACCTTTCGTAGCATGTTCAAGATATAGGGCATAATTGTTGATACTTATTCTGATATGATCTAACCTTATCTAACTTATCATTTAAACCCATAATTGTGTTACTAATATTAAACAAGAAGGGTACAATTATTAAATGAACTAATCTTAACATACAAACATGCATGAGTAAGTCTTAAAAAAGATGCGTACATAATAGATACCTATTAAATCATTGAAGTGTACACATGATAGCATGTATACTATAAACTTTTAAACATAATAATGCAAGCAAAACTCGATGACGCAATATAATGAAACCCAAGGCATGGACCCCTTACCTTATTTAGGTAAGAATAAGGCTCCTAAACAAATACTAATATGAACCTTTAATCAACTTGTAATTATAACCCAAATTATCTAATTAGGATCATAAACCCTAATTATAGTAAACATCAATCTTCATGAAACCCATATCAAATTATGTCATGTATCCTAGACCATTGGATAGTTCTTAAAATGAGATAAAAAAGCATATAAGGTTTAACTTCATCAAATTTTTATATTGATTTCTATAATTTATCGAAGATTATACTCAATCAACCAATCATGAGATGGATAGACTATTTACTATATCCTAAATAGAGCAATTGTTTGATGGTCACCGATCATCCATTAAAGGGCCAAAGGCTAAACTTTCATGCCTTGAATTTTAAGCAAGGGAGTTGGTGGGTCCCTCCTCTCCCTATCCCTCTTTAGCCTTTTCATAACATGAAGAAGATGTGCCAAGTCCATGGTGACACAATGAAAAGAGAGCACCAATGGATTTGGGATCTACATCCAGTGCTCCTCACATAGGTCTAAAAGAGGAAACACCTTCATCGATGCCAGAACAAGGAGGCTGCCTTTCATAGATGTAGGGCTCTTGAAGCACTAGATTAGCACCCAGCTCAACTGTGGTGGAAGAGTGACATAATGTAAGAATGAGGATATCCTTTGGTGTCTCCTATAAATTAGATGAAGCTATATAAGATACCCCTAAGGCCTACAAACTAGATGTAAATTTTGACTCTCCATGGTGTGTAGATGGTAGACTTTAAACTTGCCTCCTTCATCATGTTGTTTGCTCTGCATCATGTGGCTACAATGACATTATTGTATAGAGACAAGGGGTAAGGACTTCTATTGGAACTGGTCGTCTCTTTCTAAGGGAAGTGAATCACCTTCTTTGTATTTCCTACTCACACCTAGGAGACACCACAAATTTTGTTGGAAGGGGACAAGGAGGCACCATTGAGTTTGTCGCCGTAGGTGTCCTGTTTAGACTGCTAGTAGTTTGTGGTAGACATGATTGTACCTACAAGGATTATTGCATTGTAAATCCTTCCATGATTGTCGTTATATAGTTCAAAGTCCTTGTAGCACTGGTACAAGCACCATATAATCATTTTTTTTATTGTGTAGTGGTTGATGATCAGAGTGTTTCCACAAACATCAATTTGGGGAAGACATGCTTCTATATTTATCCTACCACCAAAAGTAATCTTGCTAGAAACTCCTAAGCTTGAGTCCTTTTAATAAACAACTAATTCTAGTACTGAAATCCCTATAAAAGAGTATTGCATGAAGAGTGTCATACATATAGGAAAAGTAGGATCATGATAGTTTCACATATGCGACAAACCCACATCTTCATCTTCTAATCTGAATTCCTATATATTTGATTTTTTTAATTCATCCTATAAAATCCTAAGTTCACCACACTTCACTTATAGTATATAAACTCTACCTCTGAAGATTCCCTAAAAATTATTAGACAATCCATATACTAAAATATAATATTCATTATCCTCAATTAATCAAAAAATTCCACAACTCTCTATCTAATGCAAGCTCTACTCCTTATCTTTTCATTGCATTAATCCCAACTTGATAATATAAATTTTAAATGGATCTTAATAAATTATAAAATATCACTCTTAAAAAAAGAGCATAAGATATATTTGTTTGTTCTTTATATGCCCAGAGAACCAGTCACATGATGAATGTAACGTGGCATAATATAATTGATATGATAATCACAAAGACAATGTCATTTATTATGTTGTTTCAGATATGAGATAATTACACAACTGGATAGATGTCTAAAGAGAGATGTTACTCAATGACAATTGTCTTAAAGTTGAGGTCCTGAACAATGAGATCGTATGTATGTTAAGACTATATACATTCTTGTAACATCCCTAGTCAGATATTATTGTTGAATAAAAATAGACAATGATAATACACAAGACTAGAATGTGTGTTGACTGATGACAAAGTCTCACTAGTCATGAGATTGGACATCAAGTCAGACACATAGGTACTTATTAGAGAATAATGTACCAATAGACTCACCTTAGGAGTGATACATGGAGACTATGAAATGGTAGTCAGAATCGACTTTCATAGTGATAGAGGTAATTATGGTTCTTGGACTCAAAGTCACTATAGTCATCACATGTTTTTCAATGAAATTTGACACTACCCAACATGACCTTAAATAAGGTTTTCCATAAAGGTGGTGCTCGGGTGCTTTTTGGTACATCAGTATTGACTGTGAGTGATGTAGATGAGATTTGTTCCTCTTAATGGAGTTGATATCATGTCCACTTGATATGTGATACTAAGAAACATATGGCCATACTCATATGAGTCAATATGTGATATTGAGCTCGTATGTATCTCTATAGTCTACTTTGGTTCAAGAAACATAGAATGAGTATTACAAGGATGATGATTAGATGACTTGCATTAAATCTGGATATCCGAGACAAAGGAATCATGTGATCATTGTAAACTGATCACATACTTGGTTGAAGTTGTTCTCCAACTTTCCAATTACTTGAGTAGCAATGATGTTTTACTAGACACCAATCATTACTTGTGATGTCGTAAACTAGTTATGGACATTCACTGCCAACATAATTTGGGACCTATAGGGTCATGAATACAGGATGCACTTGGAATAAGAGTTTACTCATAGATAAGGATTAACTTGGTTACTAAACTATTTAGTTAATCAAATTATTTAACACTAGTGAATGAGTTGACCAACTGGATTTTCTATTCGATTAATTGGTGTGCTAGTCGATTGACTAGATAGTCCAGTTGGCTGACTAGAAGATCACACTACAACAAAAATTCCCATTACTAGCGTTTATTCTAGTGGCTTTTATAATAAAAGGCCACTATCTATCCAATGTATAGGCATTTTTAATTAAAATTCCGGTAAACCACCTATTATAGAGTTTCTAAAAAAGACTAAATATTAAAGGCATTTATCTATCTAATTAGTGGCAATCTAAAATTGCCAAATTAAAAGAAAATTAGCTAATCTAAAATAGTTAGACAAGGGAAGAATTCAGTGAACCCGCGTGAGTCCCTGCTCTGGAAATTGGGCGACCGACCTAGGGCTCATCTTCTCCGCCTAGGGGAGGGCAGCGGCCAGCGTGCCCAACCCATTCTCCGACGTCAGTCATTCAGAATCCAGGGTCTCACATCTTGCCCACCTACCAAATCTTCCCAACCCAACATCAACCATGGCACCAATCTCCGTAAATCTTCCGGTGTCCCGAGACGTTGGCACTCGTGGCCATGATAGCCCTCCTACTCACAAGGAGCGACCCTACGCCTGGAGTCCCTTACGCCTCAACCAGTCCATCTCCTATACCCCCCACCCACCGCTATCTGCTGAAAGCGAGTCGACTAGGGCTTGAATCTAATGTCAATGGCTGATTAGAAGTGACCAGCCGTTAGGTCTACTGTGTGTGAGACACCGGAGTTTGCAAGACGCAAAGAGGCATACACTCCCACAGCCGCAAGTGATACCAAGGAAGTTCTACAGCTTCCGCTAGTCCAGTGCTGGCCGCTGACCTATTCGCAACTCCATTGCCTGCCGACCTACAACCCAAGCTGCCAACTTTTGTGACTCAGACTGTAGTGGAGTGTCAGGCGTTCTTGAATCGTGCCAAAGGAATCAAATGCTGAGCAACTAAGTCAGGGTGTCTGATCGAGTTGTAGAGCCGATCCAGATGCGTTGAAGTTGCAATCAAACTGTTGCAACGAACTGGTACGCAATGCCTTACTGTTTGATTTTTCTAGTCTTTCTATAAGCACTCCCTTTCCATTGGCAATCATCTACTAGACATTCCAAGTCGCCACCTACAGCCGCCACGTAATTTTTCTGATTTTTATGGTATTTCTATAAGCCTTAATGTTTAATTCAATATGTTCAATCCATATGATCACCCGCCACCTGTAGCCGCTTTCTAGCAAGCATCTACTAGACATTCCAAGTCTGTCTGATCCATCCATGATAACCAGCCACCTACAGCTCCATACAACAGCATAAAAATTCACCTTCTCACCAATGATACAGCCAATACCAAGACCAACCTTTGGCCTAATTCAAAAATAAAACAATCATTGTTCTTATTACGAATCAATTGGGCCAGGAACGCACATCTCTCAGACTCACTTTGATATGGGATTTTAAATATTAAGACGACAAAGTGTCTGCATACCGTGATTGCCAATATAACTAGAATTAGTTTTGAATTCAGGGACAGTGTTGTTGGCCTTTTGAAATCAAGCTACGGACACATGTGTTTTGGTTTGGTATACCGAAGTACTCTGTGTTGGTTACAAACTGTTTGAAACTTGAATTGCTGAGTTTATCTGTAACCAGGTCAATATTGTTGACTTTTTTCCTCTCTGTCTTAAACTTAAGACATTACTCATGTATTTATTTCTTAGTGTCTGTATTCTTTTATTTGTAAACCCAATTTTCATTTTTTTTATTTTTCTGCAACAGAGCTTATTTTGGTACCAAATTTTCTGAGCAATTTGTCATTACGGCTTCGTCTATGAGATTATCATGTAATGTAAGATATATTTTCACGTGGATTATATGGCATATGTTCATAAATTTCAGCCATGTTTTGACGTTGTGTCATTTATATCTACATATGAGCTCCCAATCCAAAAGGACATGAATCAATATTGGCATGTCAGGAAACACAACGGATTCGAATGAACCTTCACCTCAAATGCTAATTGACTGTATGGAAAATCAGAATGTTGAGGAAGCACAATTCTCTTCTAGTGAAGAAACCTTCAAGCAAGAAGAGGTGGGGAAGCCAAGAGTGAAGAAAAGATCACGTAAGACGTCATATGTTTGGCTACATTTTGTTGAGTATGTTTCTTCTGAAAATAAAATTAGAGCTAAATGCAAGTAATGTGATAAATATTTTTCTACTCATTCTTCAAAGAATGGAACTAAAAACTTGAAGGGCCATATGCCTAAGTGTGAGAACAACCCTGAAAACAAGTCTAAGGGGAAACAAACTCAGATAGTGGTAGAACCAGGAAGCAATGAAGAAGGACAAGGAAAATTAAAATGTTGGGTATTGAATCAGGTAGATGCTAGAGATGCTATATGTAACATGATCGTTGTGGATTAGTTGCCATTTAAGTTTGTTGAGCACCCTTGATTTCAACATTTCTTGTCTATGGTTTGCCCAGATTTTAATTTTCCATCTCGCTTCACCCTTGCTCGTGATTGCTATCAATTGTATTTGAATGAAAAAACCAAACTGAAAAGTTTTCTAAAAGCTCGTGCTTGTGATATATGTTCACAAGCACTGTTGGCTGTAATCTTGAGAATTTTTTTTTTACGGAAACATGGCTCTGAGATATCAATTTGTTGACTAAATTATTGAGTTGTTTACAAAAATTAGGACATCAGTAATACTTAAAGGACTGGATGGAAGATCTAGGAATTGATGATCATGAAAATCCAATTATGGGAAATGAAGGTGCACTTTCTCTTCCTTTCTTTGACAAATTTCTTTAATTCATGATAACTATTTCAATTTTATGTATATGCTTGGCATCTATAAACACCAATGATGGATATTTTTCACTTCTCTATGTTGCATTTATTTGTATATACATGTTGATAGAACCTAGTAATTTCTTCATGTGAACCCACATGAAATACATGAAATGATCTGTATAGTTTTGTATGTTTAGAAAAATTGGATGGTCTTCTAACCAAATGTCAACCTGCATGGCCACAAATACTCTTATTTTCTCTATAGATGTGTTGAATAGATGCTAGGAAATTAAATATAGTACCCGATCTTAAACTCGCATATAAATATCTAATACTAGTAGAAGAAAAACTTATCATTATATAATGAAGTTAGCAAATGAATTTGACCTGATTTGAACATGTCGATTTTCAACACTTATGTAGGAAAGACTAGGCGATACATGTCCATTATACATTGTGTATAGGCAAAATGTAGGCCCAATGCTGCTTTCTCGGATGTGTCTAACACTCAAACATCAATACTAACTTTTTACTATTATTTATTTTCCCATTTTTTGCTAATGCATGGCATCAACTGATATAAGAAGCCCTTTTTATTCTATTTAATTACTTGGTATGTCTTGGTGTCATTTTTTTGTACCAGGAGAGTGAGAGGATTCCATACAAAGTTTTATCTAGTTATCTTCAGTTCCTTCAAATCTTATGTTGTAAGCATCCAACAATTTCTTCTTTGTTCTGAAATTTCTCCAGATCATGCAAAGAGAGGAGCAATTGTCTGATAGTCTTGTTTTATGGAGGTTTGAGGATGATGTTAAGTGTTCATGCATTTTTTGAGTATATATTTTCCAACTATTGACCAAAATCTCCAAGAGATGATAGTTAATAAGACTGCAACATAAGATTATGCATATATGAGAACATACTATGTAACAATAAACCCAAGTCAAGGAATTCCTTTCTTGTTAATATGTAGTAGCAGCAACAGTTATAAAAATGTGTACATACGGCCTTGCATATGACAAAATATATAGAAACCATGATTCGAGAAAAGAAGCACAAAAATATCAAGTTTTCTAATCATGCTTCTTTTGAAGTGGGTTTCAATCTATCTGTCAGTCCAAATCAAAAGAATCTTCACAACATAGATATTCAGACACAGATGTTCTAGTAGCAAAGGCAAACGTGGCTAAAAGTATATGACAAAAAAAATGAAATGTACAGTTTCAAAAAATCTAACAGACAATCTGAGGAAGAAGTTCTGGATGTCCAGTTGTCAACTGTTATACTTAGTTTAGAAAAAGTATATGTTAGTTTACTAGTTGAGCCGGCCCAAAGACCACCAATTCATTGCAGAAAGACAAACTCTAAGAGATAATTGACATGTGTAGTATAGCAAAACGTGTAACTATTGTAAGTTTTTACTATTATATAAGAATATATGCTTGCTTGTTAATGACCTAACAGGGTGATTTTGATCAATTCTTTAAATGAGGTATTTGATAGAGAGCATCAATTCTGATCAATTCTTACTTGAGATGCAATTGACCCTAATAGTAGTTGAAGGAGATTTGTCCTATTTGATAGAGAGCATCATGTTCACATGATATAAAGAAGGTAATTCATGGTCATTTTATTTAAATGAGGTACGATTTTTGAGCTCCTTGTATCAATTTTCCTACATCATAAGTAACGAAAGGTCTACATGTCAATTGTATCCCTGATTTTCTCAGTTCCTTGTATCAATGTTACCTTTCCCCATTTGCATATTTGGTACCTTTATTTATTTGTCCTGGCACAAAACCTACTCTACAAATGCCTAGAATGGCTTCAGGACACTTTCCAAAATACCTTCTACTTTATTCATCATTTCTTGCACAATTTTTAAGGTTTTCAGTTTTACCTTCTCTGCTGGCTCGTTAGCAAGTTTTGATGGTCTTCAGGTTATTTCTTCAGCTGAGCCTTTTCTCTACAGAGATTTAGGCTTCTTTGAGAATGTCTTGATGCCCATCTCTTTGAGCTCCTTCTTTAGAGAATTTGGTTACCTCGCAATGATGTTCTTATTTTGTTATACTTTTCTTTTGGGTTCTTTAATGGTTACTTTTCTGCTCAGGCTTGAGTGGAGTAGGATTGGCTATACTTGATGCTTGTATCAGTGTTGATAGCGATGCTATACTCTATGGAGATACATGTGTAACAAAGTTCCTAAGACCCAACTCCAAAGTAAGATTGATATCCATCTCTACTATTAAATTGGCCAATAACATTATGTGAACAAATAAGCTGCTATTATATAGTTTTTTTTTAAATCAGATTAACACAACCATATCTTGTGAATCTTCAGATATCTGATTCTTTGACTGTCTGAAATCCATGATATATCCATGAAGTTTCTAATAAAATCAAAGAATTATGACAATTTCATCCATAAATATGTATGATTCAGATTGATAAATGGTTTGTCCAATATCAATACCACATATATTTGCATCCCCCTTTCTGATTCATTGAGATAAAGAGGTACAAGTGACAAGTAGAAGTTGCTCATAAGCCAAAGTATATACCAAATGAGCTGAATCTTGCAAGATAAAGTGTAACCGAATATATAGTTTCTAAGAATAACCTCTGGTATAGCAGTACCCAAAATATCATTATACTGAGTAAACAAATGAGACAAATATTTTGCAATGGGAACTTGATTGACGAAACAAAAAGGTTGATTGACATGTGCATATATGGATTTCATTTACAGAGGTAGTTAACAAGTACAAAAGGAGAATACCCTTACCAAATTAAGAATGGCCACCTTGTCAATAGTGAATTGCCACAATTTGTCATGGACTCATATGAAGAGTGCAGATATCCTCCACATTTTTTCTTGCTTGATAAGTAATCAAATTTTCCTATGTCTTCTAGGTTTTACTTTATTTTTATGTTATTCTAGTAAAAGAGTTGTTATCCTTCCATATTTGATACTTCTGTTCCTGGGTCTTATTTGAAAAGATATTTAGATCCCTCCTACTTCAGAAGATTTTGGTCCAACTCTCAGATAAGTGGAACTGAGAAAGTTGCAAGAAAAAGGAAAGCTCTAAACAGACACAAGGTTAGCTCTAAACAGACACAACTTTAAGTTCATCTTATATTTAACAAATATTGCTCCAAAGTATTATATCTTATCATCTATTTTCCATTTTTCTCTAGTTGGTCTATCACAATCAGGTAGTAAGCTTTGTTTATATCATATTAATGATAAATATAGTAACTATTAAGCCAAACATTTATCTCTCTATTTTATTCACCCATAGCTATTAATATTTTATGAAGCATTTTCTATCTTTTTGATCGAAATTTTCCTTTAATGTTATATTGGTGTTTGAAGGAAGTTTTATTGGATTGTCCTTGTAAACAGAAGATTGCATAACTAGCTGTAGGGAGGTTAATTTTCAGATGATAATCCGTCATTGAGATTGGTAATTGGCATAATAGAAGTAGTTTTATAGGCATGCATAATTCCTGGTGGCTACTGCATTTCAGAAGCTGATTTGTTACTGACATGGAATGTCTAAATCTAATATTGCTGGTTGCAGCATATCATGGAAGTTATTCAAGAGAACCCCAGCAAGATTGGTTTGTAGAAGATCAATTGACGGGAATGGGACTGATATGTCAATGAAAAAGATGACTGATCTTGATTCTCTGCTATTTTTTATTCTTGAACTGGAAGGTGAGAGTAGGGAGAAGGGGGTTGTGCCCAAAGATACATTTCCTTCGAAATGTTTCCCTCTCAAACTAAAATCAAATCCATATGATCACCTTTTCTTACCAAAGATATGGTCTATTTATTCATTAAAAAATCAAATCTAATGACTAAAGTAACTAATTTGCAGATCTTATAGATCAAGTATATTGTATTTAAATATATGCAAATAGTTTGTCTTACTGGTCTCTTATATTTGGTTGCAGGTGGCTGCTAAGAAGCTAACCCTGAAAAATGTCACTGACCATATCACTGATGTTATAGGTAAAAGAGCTGAAACCGGATACACCTATGGTGTCATACTGATACCAGAAGGTTTGATTGATTTTATTCCCGAGGTATATTCTAATCTCCTGTAGGGGGTATTAAGTTTACACACTTGAAATAATTTGCAACATCTTCGTCTGTAGAGTCAAGTTTATAATGCTTTAACTAAAGAAAACACCATGGGTGCATGGATTCCTAATGGACGATACCTATCTCAATCATGTATACTTGTGTATCTTCCTGTGTATAATCCTGACATGATTTTCTAGGTACAAACGTTGATTGTGGAATTAAATGAGATTCTTTCCCATGATGTTGTTGATGAGGCTGGGCAGTGGAAAAGTAAATTGAAGGAGCAGTCTCGCTTGCTTTTTGACTTTTTACCTCAAGAAATATAGGAGCAGTTATTGTTGGAAAGAGATCCTCATGGGAATTTGCAGGTGTTGTATTTGGTTTATACTTATTCATGCTAGCTCTTGTTTTCTTCTATATTTTGAACTTATTTGAAGCTCTTTCCCTATATTACTGGGCAGGTTGCCAAAATTGAAACTGAGAAGATGCTCATCTCTATGGTGGAAACTGAGTTGGAGAAAAGAAAATAGGAAGGAAAGTACAAAGGGCAGTTCAAGGGATAGTCTCACTTCTTTGGGTAGTTAGCTAACACACCTCCACCTATTTTCATGATTTCCATGACATGAACTAATTATGATTTCCTGTACCATTCAGATATGAAGGGTGATGTGGTTTGCCCAAAAACTTTGATTCCTATTATTGCTAGACTATTGGCTTTGTAGCAGATGCCCTTCTCCAATCTGAGAAGACTGCGTTAATTGCATCTGTAAGAACTTGACCTATTTATGAATTTTCCACTTTAATGCCAACTTAT
Source organism: Alisma plantago-aquatica (assembly GCA_963693085.1). Lineage (NCBI taxonomy): Eukaryota > Viridiplantae > Streptophyta > Magnoliopsida > Alismatales > Alismataceae > Alisma > Alisma plantago-aquatica. The sequence goes on from OY856413.1 coordinate 579,681,455, forward strand.
TTGCTGCATCAGCGTGCAACAATTGTTTTTTTAGTTGCATTTAGTCTGATATTTGAGCAATGACCCGCTGAATATCTTATTTTGCCAAGGTGGAAGAGAAGAAGGAAGAACCTACTGAGGAATCTGATGACCATATGGCCGTAATGCTATCACTGCAGTTGAGAAGAAGGTTGAACCTTCATTGTAGTGTAGCTGGTCTACTCCTGTAGAAGCTCACAACTACTTAGAATGCTAGAATGGAGCTGTATGTTTATGTAAGAAAATGAGTTTGTATTCCTTTGGGGGGTCTCCAAGTGCAAAATGAGTTGTTATGTAGTTAGTGTTCATGTCTACAATATGTACCATATACAGTCATATGTGATGTTGTTGTATTCAATACAAGGGGCAAGGTAAAATGTCCTCCCCATGTAATTGTCATTTTATTATAAATAAAAAAGTTCAATACTTCTGGAATGTGTTCGACTTCAATTGGCATTCAATTAGAAAACTTGATCATGCACTACAAATTGACTGGCTAAAATCCATAAAAATTAGTAATGCAGAACTAGTATGTCATTAGTAGCTTTTTTCATAAACCACTACATTCAATCAAAACTATTTTATACTACAACATTATACAAAATAGTGGCATTTGTATAAAAGCCAAATGATGGATAGTGGCTTTTGTATAAATACCAAATGATGGTTTAGTGGCCTTTATGTGGCATTTATTCGAAGACACTAAAGAAAAATGTTTAGTGGCTTTTACAACTTAAGCCACTATCTTCCTAGTGGCATTGGTGCTAGAGGCATTTTTTTAAATGTCAACAAATGCCGTTAAACCTGTTTACTTGCTTTTTTTTCAGTGGCATTTCTGAAAGGCCACTAATGGGTATTTTTGTTGTAGTGTCACTAGGACCGGATCAAGAATTGATGGTGACGTCATGATGTTAATTAATCATCATATTAAAATATAGTATTTTTGAATAGGAAATCATTCCATTCAAGCAACTGGTGATTCACACCAATAATAAAATCATGAAATTTTGTCCCCTCGTGTCCCTAGGTTTGTGGAAACCCTCAACCATCCACTCATATATAAAGGGTGGTCGAACAAGGCTCTCAATATGACAAGTCTTGCCCATGAAAGGGAGTGACAAGTCTCCTCATCTCAACATTGTGGTAATGTAAGTTACAAGGCAACTTACTCGTAAAAGGGAGAGATAGTGAAGGGGAGAAAATTTGATGCTAGCACGTTGACAAAACAAAGGGACAACTCCCCTCGTTGACTTTGGTAGCACAATGTGGAGTTTCTAGTGGTCTGCATAGACTATGAAGAGGCATGGAAGCTTTGGTTGGTACACTAGGAGGGCATCATCAACCGTATTTGTGTGCTTCTTATGAAGGAAGCACATCTTTGTGCATGGGTAGTCACTTGACTTGCTCTGGCACTAGGTATACCTTGCTACCTCTTTCCTAGATACATTGTTGTTGATGTGATCTATTAGTTACAAATATGGACAATAAAATATGTTTCTGATTTCTTATCTGCTGACATTTTTTCCAAAAAAATCAATCTTGGACAAAGAAGAAGACCTTAAGTATCACATTGGATTTCATTTTTGTGATCATGTAAATCAAGATGTATTAAACGTCCTCGAAGTGTCATAAAGATATAAGTAGTCATTATCACTCTTAAGAAGGATTTGATGACACCATCATGTTTGCCAAAGCTCCAATGAATCTACTGACCTCTTCTTCATTTTCATTTCAATATAACTTCATTGGTCTCATATGACTACTAACATATATTGACCACTTAACCCATCTAGTACCAAATTTTCAATATGTCACCTCCTAAGGATTCCTAACACATATTATCGCAAACTATTTGTGTTCTGGTAAACCTACATTGTAAATTTAAAAGAATTCATGAGTAACCCTACATGGTTAATCAACAATCATCCAATATCATCAATAAACCTAATCTTATAACCAAAAAATGACTTGCATAACTAACATAGTATCATCATTTCTCACTAATGGAATCATGCACATAAAATATGATCTAAAATCACCTATTCAATATTTTAGGCCTTTGTACCATTTCCATTTATTTCCATATACATTTTGAGCTTCATGATTTATGTTGGTATGTTTGTCTTCTATTAGCTCACAAGAAAGCAAGATGTTATAATTCTTCCCACCTTAGGGAAACGTGATATCCCTATATTTTCAATGCCTTGACCAGATGTATGACATCCATATTGAAACCCACTTCTCAATGAGGATCCCAATTCAAACTCATGCAATAGGCCAAGAAAAATAAAATTAAGGGAGTGAAAGGAAAACCAAAGTAGCACATGCATATAAACCTATACAAATTGCACAATAAGCTCATTGTGGAACATATAGTTACAAAAAGAATTGCTACAAGTTTTTATATTACATAATGAGCAATAAATTCTACACATGAACACGGTACACTAGATGTGATATTTTAAACAATATGTCCACTTGTACACCTTCTCGCCACACAACTCCCATATATTTTGATTCTTCAAGATTAAATATGTCTAAACACATAAACATGAAACTATAAGCGGTACATGTCAGTACAATATATTATATTGTGTTGAGTATGCTACAAGATCCACATAAGTATTTAATACTATGACTTGGAAATAAAATAAATCTAGTAATTGAAAGTAATAAACAAATATATAAAAAATGCTTGAACAAAGATATTATGTAGAAAAAGAGAACATATATTTTAAGGAAATTTTCCATTATATATACTTGCATTGACCACTAATGGTTATGATGCATTATCTTGACTCTCAAAGAGTTTGGGATTAAGGCCTTTATAATCTCCTACCAAAGAGTTCAATCATATGCACAATGTGACCAACTACCGAAGAGGAAATTTACTTCCAAGATCTATGCTTCCAAAGAGTTTTGTGTCTTCATATAATGAAACATATATTAACTTAAAATCAAGCAAGGTAGTAGATAAGAATAGTTATTTAATCCAATATCGAAAGCCAAGTATTATATACACATAATAAAACCATATTGTATAGTAGGCCATGTAAAAGGTAAAGCGTACTTTGATTGAAAGTAAACTAATCATCATATTCATGACTTATCTCTAACATTATCAAGCCCTGATTAAGACTAGGTTACATGCACCATCATTATATTATCATCATAACCCTTTTTGTGACCATTTTAGGGTTTAACTTATCTCATTATGACATTTAAGAAATTATTTGCATTTTATCATATGATTATGTTCCTAAAGTCATAACCCATATTAGAAAAAGTTATCTCAACTTTTTGTTGACATATAATTTTCTGCACATATCAACCCTAAGTTACATGCATTAATCTGATTCTGCTTCACACCATATGTTATGATTCCTCACCACATAATCATGAATTTCGTACATCAAACTGATCTCAGAGTTTCATATTAACTTCCAATGATTGATATGAGTGTGTCCACTAGATTCCGCAATTTGTTATTCATATATGTATTTATTACCTTTTTTAGAATTATTAATCTAAATTAGATATATTAAGTAAATTATGTAATTACATGTCTAAATAAGATCATATCTGATATAATATGAATTATATGACATAATAGAGAGTTATTGATGCATTCTCATAATTTTAGGATGGCTTGATATTTATTACTCAGGAAACAAGTATAATACATCTTACATAATATCATTAATATTTAAACATCAAAAGAGTGATATAATAGCTTTTTCTACTCCTTTTTGCTGAGAAAGTTGGTAGTTTATTTGTATATTTTGAATAAACATGCTCATTGTCAAGAATTATGCAAAATATGGTCATTTAACCTAAGTTTTTACTTTTCATCCTATCTGAGGCCACCACGTGGCCACTATGAGTGCTTCAACATCCGGTTCATGCCTGGTCTAGATGACCATGTTCCTCATCTCCTTTCTACAGTTTTGTGTTCTTTCCCCACATAATATTCCCACGCCCAAGTGTTCCTATGTCTGTAAATGTCGCTTCTGGTTTGCTGCTCTAGGGTGGATTAGGCTAGGCGGCTAGCGGCAGATCCTCCTCTCCTCATGTCCGTAGGGCGTGTCCAACACAGGCATGGTCATTGTGGGTTTGTCTTGGGAAAGCACTAGGCAGTGGCAGAGCCAAGACTAAAATGTGGATGAGGCACTCAATTAATTTTTTTTTCTTATAATAAATCTTGAAATCATGAATTTGAGAGTTAGGATTGCGATAAGATGTGTTGTTATGGTAATATGTGTTGTTATCTATACACAAAATTTACTCATCTTTATTATGTCTAATTAGTTAGCTGGTCAAACTTGTTGACTTATTTTATTTATATTCACATAAAGAAACATGTTCCAGGAAATTTATATAGCTAATACTTGACAACAATTGTTCAACTTCTTAAAAAGTAAAATACAGTGACCTAAAACATGTAATTTATTCAGAAAAGTATACAATAGTTTGTAGCGATTTAGTAGTTTATTTGGTTCTAATTAGAGCCATCGACAAGAAGTCCTTTCAATCATTAGTTTCCAATAGATACGGTGATAGCTTCCCAAAAAAAAGGTTAGGGTAATGTCGTACATGCAGTGACCCAACAAAGATTAAAAAACTAGTTATATGATAGTCAGTTAAGTATATAATGTAGTGGTCAAATACATATGGAAACATTTATGCATTGCATGGATGTTGGCTATGTGAATATAATATAGTTATTGTCAAAATAATTAACCACATCATGGTCAATAGTTGTACCACATAATCACATCATGCCTACCACTAGTAAGAAACTATAGTTAACTATACCACATCACATCATATAAGGTAGAAAATAATGGTTCAATATCAATGTTGACAAACATTCTAAGATATACATTTATAATACTTCATATGTTGTTGTATATTTGAGTAAACTGACCTATGTTGTTGTACACTTTTTTTAACTCCGATGATTTTTTACTAGAATCATACCCACACCACCACATGGTGCTTTTAAATGTAGATACTATATGTGCATGAATAACCCCTTTACATGGCTATACAATTCAAAAAATTATGCACTATGGGAAAAAATATGGTTTAACCTTATACCATTCATATATCAAAATGATATATATATATATATATATATATATATATATATATATTTATATATATATATATGAGATGTTCTTTTGTTGCCCGCGTGGGTAACCAAAAGAAGCTACCTATCACAGTTGGCACGGTTTTAGAATGGTAAATAATTCAAAATGAAAAAAGAGCAGAAATTGGTGAGAAAACAAGTGGAAAGACAGAAGGTGAATAAAACCCTCAAATTGATTGTTCAGTTCCTCACTGCTCTGTGCGATTACTCAATTTTCACTGAAACCACCGTCGTCTGACCAACCCCCACCCCAACCCCCCTAGTTTCTAGTTACTCTGTCATTGGCAGAATATCAGTGTCTGTCCGCTTCACTTCTCCATCTATGTTATCTTCTCTTTCGCTGCCTCTCAATTTCAGTCGAGCACAACTGCTCCGCTGTTCAGACATGGTGATGATGAATAATTTGTCATGGAAGACCACCACAAGGCCACCATGGAGAAAAAATATAAAGCATGTAACTGTAACTGAAGATGAAGATGACTTTGTATTGAAGCTCTATGAAGTCGATGAGCCGATGGCAAAAGAACCAGATGAGGTGGCAAAAGCACAGGCTGCGGAAAGGGAAAAGAAGGGGCTAGAACTCCTGTTATGGGAACATCTTCAGAAAAGAAAGGAAATGAAAGTAATAGGACTAAAGAACCTTCCCATCATGAATCGGATGAAGCGAAAAAAGCACCGGTTGTGGAAGGGGAGAAAGAAGGGGTTACAACTCCTTCGAGGACTCCAAGAGGGAAGAAAGAAGGGGCTGCAACTACTCCGAAGAGACCATCTTCAGAAAAGAAAGGGAATGTCAATAAAGAAAGTACTGGGACTGAAGAACCTCCACGTGATGAAGCAGAGAATGAAGAATGATGAGGTAATTTATATTTGCATGTACAATACAACGAAACATAAATAAAGGATTTCGACTACAAAGTAACAATGTATGATAAAAGAGTAACCGGTATGACAAGTAGAGTAACTCGACAATGCCTAGAGTAACTACAGGAATATTGGAGTAATTATATGATAGGCTAGAGTAAATGTCTTAAAGCTGGAGTAACTATTTCATAATAAAAAGTAACTCGTACACTAGATATATCAGTTAGACTGGAAAGTATATTTTGTTAAACTAAAGAGTACAATTTTTAAGTAACTGTGTTTTTATGCAGGAGAAGATAGGATAGCGTCTAATGACAATACAAAATAATATCCATAAAGGAATGAGGAAGAAAATGCTACTGCTGATGAAGAAGAATTGCAAAGAAGTAAAAGGAAACAAAAGGGGAAAGAAAAGGCTGAAGCAAGTAAGGAGAAAGAAAAAGCTACTGCTGATGAAGGAGAAGTGCAAAAAGGTAAAAGGAATCGGAAGGGGAAAGGAAAGGCTACTGATGAGGAAGGACAAAAGGAAAGAAGGAAGAGGAAAGAGAAGGGGAAAGGAAAGGCTGATGCAAGTAAGGATAAAGAAAAAGCTACTAATCAGGAAGGAAAAGAGGAAAGAAGGAAGAGGAGGGAGAAGGGAAAAGCAAAGGCTGATGAAGGTAAGCTTTTATGAATTTATAATTGTGTTAATTTGTTGTTACTTTCAGAGGACACTTAATAACACTTACAGTTTAGATAGTTGCTATTATAACAACAGTTAGCTTTCAAATGTGATCAACCTACCATGTATAGTAAATTGTGAAAAATATAAGAGTAACTGGACTGACTAAAAATTAATTAGCAACAAAAATCCTAAGAGTACTTTTTGATATGTTTGTAGTTGGCATTAAAAGGATATACCACAAATGCTACATCAAGAGCTACATCACCATCAACAACAACATGGTGTTTACAAAGAATCAGATTAGAATGATGAGGTCAACGACCTATGCAAACATGATAAAGATACCAAATCTTACGGTAGATGTAGTACTTTTGGAGGATTTAACAGCAAGATATGTAGAGGATGACAGATTCTTGTTGGCAAAGGGAGTGGAAAGAAGAATGACAATTGAGGATGTGGGGGTAATCCTAGGTATCCCTAGCAGAGGTATGGATATCATACCTAGCAAAAACTCTGACATAGTGAGATCAATTTGTCAAGAATTTGCTAGGGAAACAAGTAGACATGGCAAGGAAGGTGAGACCTCAAAAACGTAGAAGGAGAAGGATCACCTGCACAAGGACAACTTGGCAAATCTTTGGCAACAAGAAGGTCGACGTGGAAAGGCAACAAAGATCACCTCATATAGGCTATTTGTTCATTTTCCCGCATGGGTACAATCTTCTCGCTACCTGGCCCAAGTGGCGCGGTGGCATTTAGTTGTAAATATTTGCAACTTAATCACAGTGGTGGCATAACCAGCGGATGGAATAACCAGCAGTGGTATAACCTATAATTAAGGCAAAAAATTAAACAAACGGATTTTATCTCCTTCACGCGTGTTCTTCTGCCGCCATCTTCACGCGACATCTTCCGCTATCGATATGCTCAATCGTTCATATCTGTTCATCTGCCAGTGGATGCCTAGATGCCTTCAACAAACTCTGTCTATTCCTTCTCCACGTCGACCTTCGATGATGCATTTCCTTTCTAGCATCTCAATCTCCTATCTGTAGTTACAATCCGAACAGCTAGAACGGGCTTTCTTGTCCCAGTTGTGTAGAGGAGGACGAATGTTAATGGCATAAATATGAATCTCCTTTAACATCATTCGAGTATCAGTCGAAGATATTGATCTTCACTAGGTCACATCTCTACTCCAGATCTGCTACTGGAACTGACACTGTAAGGGGAGGAGAAGTTCTTCATCAAACTGCATTTCAGAAGCAGTAGTTTTCCATGCTATAACCAGGTAATTTTGTATACTCTTTGTCACTTCAATTAGTTCTACTCAATATTTTCTCTTCACATCATTTTGTATTCATCTCTATCTTTTGTGTGGGAAACCCAATTTGCATCTTGATTTTTGCTTTTAAGTAGTAATTTTCATACATTCTTTTTATGTTTCATGTAGTTACTCTTTTTTGATACATGGTTACTCTTATGACTCACTGAGTTACTGTTTTGTGTTTTAGGGTTACTCTTCTGTCTACAGAGTTACTCTCACACTGCTGTCATGGATCCCAGTCTTGACACAGATGCTGCTAATGCCAATGTCAAATGTGATAATGATAATCCTCCTTCTTCTCCTTTTGTTGCTTCTTGCACTGTATCCCCAACACAAGTCCCTAGAATTGGTCTCCAGTTTTAGAAGTTTAGATGAAGGTATCTCCTTCTATTCTAGTTATGCTGGCAAGATTAGTTTTAATATCAGGAAAGACGACAATAGGTATGAACGAGGAACTAAGAATTTGGTTGCCAAAGATCTGGTTTGTGACAAGCAGGGTAAAATCAGTCATTTTAAGAGGTCTAGAGGGATTTTGACCCCATTTGTGATGAAGAGGGTAACTTATAGGATAATCTATCCAAGAAGCACATACATTCTGTGAAGAGGTGTGGTTGTGGAGCCATGATCTGGTTCACACTAGATAAGTCCTCATCCATGTGGGTTGTGACTGCCTTTGTTGATGAACACAACCACGATCTTGTTGATGATGCTCATCTCCATTACTTGAAGTGTAACTCATCTATTGATGAAACTCAAAAAGAGATTATTTCTACCATGAGTCAAGCAAACATTCCTGTATCGAGACAAATTGCATTGATAGCATCTGAGTCTAGAAGCTATGAAAATTTGACATTTACTAGTAGACAAACTCATGGACACCTCAATAGCAAGAGGGAAGAGTCATCTAAATATGACATTGACATGGTGTTGGATCGTTGTGCTAGGTTGAAGGTTTTGGATTCAAAATTCTTTTATACTTACCAAAATGATCCTGCTTATTGCTTGACACATTTGTTTTGGACTGATCTTGTCTTTGTCGAAGATTGTGAGTTGTTTGGTGATGTGATTGTGTTCGACACCACTTACTGTACCAACAAATATTCTATGGTTTTTGGAATGTTTGGTGGTGTTGATCACCATTGCAAGACAATCTTGTTTGCCTAAACTCTATTGGTGGATGAGAAGTACGACTCCTTTTTCTGGGTTTTCAAGCAGTACTTACTTTGTTTTGGCAAAGAACCAGTTTCCATCATAACCGATCAAGACCCTGCAATGAATGCTACTATCATTACTGTTTTTCCAAATTGCAAGCATCGCTTCTGCAGCTGGCACATCCTGTAGAAGCTTCCCTCTAAGCTTGGTGGTCTTCCTAACAAGGATCATATCATAAGCTCTCTGAATGATTGTGTGTGGAACGTGGATGATGTCGACATTTTTGAAGAGAGGTGGGATTCTGTAGTTCAAGAGAATGATCTGTCTTCCATTACTTGGATTTCTGATATGTATGCGATGCGTTGGGATTGGGTTTTGTTTTATATGCAGTCTTCTTTCTTTGCTGGCATGAGGACAACTCAAAGAAGCAAGAGACTGAATGCATTCATTATAAGCCATGTGAATAGTAGGAAGACTCTTTTTGAACTTGTGTGTTCCTTAGAGACTACTTACTCTCATGTGTGGGAGATTGAAAATTTCAAATATTTTGATGATGAGTACAGTAATCTTCCTTTGTCATCATTTTGGCCTCTGGAGGAGCAAATGAGAGGCATATACACCAAGTCCATCTTTAAGATCTTTCAGTATGAGGTTCATCAAAGCATGTTGTACAATGTAAAGGAAACATTAGAAGAAGATGTCTTTGAGGTGTATCGTGTCGATGGTTTTAGATCTCCTCGTATCTTGAAGAAAGACTCATCAAGTGAGATGGTGTCTTGCAATTACTTCATGTTGGAATTCAAAGGAATTCTGTGTAGGCACATTCTGTCTTATTTGAAGAGTTGTGAGTTTTGCACTCTTCCTGAGCCATAAATACTAAAGAGGTGGACTAAAGGATATAGAGAACACCTTTGATTTTTGGCAAAGCATCAGTTAAGCATCCATCCACTGGGAGGACACTTCAGCTTGTTTCTGCATGCAATTCAATTGTCAACATAGCATGTAGGAACAACACTATAGATCTTTGCCATTAAAAACTGTTAGCTTTGTGAAAGGATCTCTTCGATTTGGATCTTGTTGATACTGGTGTTGATGCTGGTGTTACCGCTTCTAACACAGCTTTTTCTTCTACTGTCAAGGTCCATATCCCTAGTATTTCCAAAACTAATGGGAGACCCAAACGAATGATGTGAGGTTTAAATTTGGAGTTGAAATTGCTCAGTCTAAAAGAGAGAGGTAGTGCAAGAATTGCGTAGAGTTTGGAGTCAATCATGATAGTAGAAACTGCCCTATAAAGAAGTAGTTCATTCTTCATAGATACTCTTTCTGGACTTTGTGTTGTTGATGTTTGCTACTCAACAATTATCTCTAGTGCTACTCGTGGGTTCTGTTGATGTTGGATGTGTATATTCATTATCTTATTTTTCTGCTGCTATTTCTGTTCTTTGAGCTATTGGTGTTGCTAACCCTTCCTTTCTGTTGCTGCTATTGATTGGGAGCATCCTGGTGCTGCTAAGTGTGCAGCTCTTTTTTCTGATATCATGCAGTGGGAGCTGTTGTTTTTGCTACTGCTCTTGATGGATGGCTGTTTTTTAGTGTATTTGTAGTAGATTAGTGCGTGAGTGAGGCATATTCAAATCTGTAATGGTATGTTCTTGTGTAGTAATTTGAAATTGATTTATAATCCTTCCTATATTTTGGCTTGTGTTTGGAATCTATTGTTGTGTTACCTTGAGCTCCAGAAGTTGTATGTATACATTGATTATGTTACAAAGAATCTTTTCTGATCAGATGTTTCTCTTTGATGAATATTTGTCTCGATACATAAGATTTGGCATCTTTATCATGTTTGCAAAGGTCGTTGACCTCATCATTCTAACCCGGTTCTTTGTAAACACCATGTTGTTGTTGATGGTGATGTAGCTCTTGATGTAGCATCTGTGGTATATCCTTTTAATGCCAACTGCAAACATATCAAAAAATTCTCTTAGGTTTTTTGTTGCTTATTACTTTTTAGTCAGTCCAGTTACTCTTATATTTTTCACAATTTACTATACATTTGTAGGTTGATCACATTTTAAAGCTAACTGTTATTGTAATAGCAACTTTTTAAACTGTAAGTGTTATTAAGTGTCCTCTGAAAGTAACAACAAATTAACACAATTATAAATTCATACAAGCTTACCTTCATCAGCCTTTGCTTTTCCCTTCTCCTTCCTCTTCCTTCTTCCTTCTTCTCCTTCCTAATTAGTAGCTTTTTCTTTATCCTTGCTTGCATCAGCCTTTCCTTTCCTCTTCCTTCTTTCCTCTTCTCCTTCCTCATCAGTAGCCTTTCTTTTCCCCTTCTTCTTCCTTTTACCTTTTTGCACTTCTCCTTCATCAAGAGTAGCGTTTTCTTTCTCCTTGCTTTCTTCAGCCTTTTCTTTCCCCTTTTATTTCCTTTTACTTCTTTGCAATTCTTCTTCATCAGCAGTAGCATTTTCTTCCTCTTTCCTTTACGGAAATTCTTTTGTATTGTCATGATACGCTATCCTATCTTCTCCTGCATACAAACACAATTACACAAAAATAGTACTCTTTAGTTTAAAAAAATATACTTTCCAATTTAACTGCAACCAATTGTGCCAGCTAAACCGATCGTTTCAACCCTGAAACGATTGTTTGGTGACCTCAATTGATCGGTTCACACCTGAACTGATCGTTTGGGACCCCTAAGCTGATCGGTTCATCACATGAGCCGATCGGTTCGTGGTCGTAGTCCAACTCAAATTGACTTTCATATTTGTTTTGATTAATCAAATATTAATCCTTGTCCAAATCGAATTTGTACAAGTGAAACAAATTGTATTTGCAAAATCGACATTCCAAACGATCTCCGTTGGTCACATGAGCCAACCGGATCAACAATTGAGCCGATCATCTCATTGCACATGAGTCGATCGTCTCACCAGTTGAGCCGATCGGTTCACCAACCTGAGTCGATCGGTTCATCTCATGAGCCAATCGGTTGGAAGTGCAGATTGTGCAAAACCAGTCAATCGCAGTTTCAATCAATCTGATACTCTAATGAATTGGTCCAACACCTTGAACACTATGATTTTGAACTATCAATTAACTGAGTGTTTAATTGAACTACTAAACTCCTTTAGTAATCAATCTAAAGATGATTAGTGGATAAACTCCTCTTCCATGTTAAATCCTATGTGTGTGACCCTGTAGGTCCATTTCACGTTGGTAGTGAAAGTCCATAACACTTATGACTTCACAAGCAAAGAGCGGTGCCTAGTCACACATCAGTTCTACCCAAGTGAAATAGAAAGTTGGAGAACAACTTTCAATCCTACAATCTGTGAATGGTGTTACAACAAATGTATAATTCATTTGTCACTAATGTCCTGAATGAACTCAAGGCATGGTACAGTCATCCTTTCAACGTTCATCCATTTCCTTGATCTCAGAGTAGATTGGGTGAGATGTGTGTGACATCAATATCTCATATTGATTCACACATGCATGTGCATGCCTTTCTCAATCCTACTCATCAAGTGTCCATGCACATTAAACTCCCTTAGGAGGGACAAATCCCATATTTATCACTCACCCCTCAAAAGCCCCATGTGTCAGTCACCCAATCATCACCTTTATAACAACCCATGTTTCAGGACTACATTTGATGATGTCAAAGTGTACCCAATGACATGTGTTGAGTGTAGTGATTTCAGGTCTGAGAATCACATTCACCACCATCACTGTGAGAGATGACTGTGACTACCAAATCATGGTTCCATGTGTCACTCTCACGGTGGGTTTGTCCGGTACACTTGTTCTCTAACAAGTACCTATGTGCTTGGTTTCATATCACTATATCATGACTAATGAGATTCTGTCATCAACCAACACACAATCTAGTCTTTAGTGTTATTGATGTCTATGGTTATTTTCACAATAACAACTGACTAGGGACCAAACAAGAATGTATACTCTTAGCATCCGTATGATCTCATCGTTTAGGTCCTTAACCTAAAAGCATACGTCATTGAGTAAAACAATTCTTTAGACATCTATCATGTTACACTATCATCTCAGAAATAGTTAAACATATAGATCAGAAATTGCCTTTATTATTATTCAAATCACATGACTTGCTCTATGGGCATACATACCAACATGCCCCAGCTAATGCACCTTCATCTTCATCCAACTCCTACTTGATTCTATTTGGTGACACTTTATTGGTCTCAAATGAGGCTCTAAATAGATATAAGGAGTTCCTTCCCCAAAAACCCTTTCCCTTTTTGTGCCCTATTTGATCCTAGACCACAAAAACAAGAGGTTATAGATCAAGTAGAAGAGTTGCTTTATGATCACCATATCTCTACCTTGGGTGTTGAACGCGCGTTCTATAGCAATTCCATCACAAGCACCAAAGTGGTTCACGAATTCTATACAAATTTGCATCAGAATTTCGACACCCTCATACCCCTGCCTAATACTCAAGTAGTCCTCACATCCATGATAGACGGGAAAAAATTTCAAGTCTCGGAGGATACCCTGAACATCTTCTTTTTAGGTATAGGAGTGATTGACACTTGGCGTAAGGACTACCCAGAGTATTTTGACTTAGTTGAGTATGAGGACTTTTACAAGAAATATGATATTACTCTCCCTGATATTTATAAGTTCTTGAAGAAGCCTTAATTCCCATATAGGAAGAAGTGCACCCTTCCCTCCTCTGCCTTAGACATCAAGAGATGCATCCTCGCATTAGTTGTTAACTACAATATTCACCCAAAGAAGAATCAAACTAAGTTGTAGAAAATATTGTGGTGATAATGTATTCTCTCTTGAAGAACATCATATCAAAGTGGTCAAGATATGTTCTCCATCATATGACCTTCTTTGACTCAAGTTAGAACACCCGTTGCACCCACCCACCCTACCCAACCCTGATATGTGGTCTATTTCATCTTACCACTAGCAAATCTCTTTTCCACGACCTTCACTACAAACTTGCCTCGAAAGGAGTTTGCATCAATGAGACCACTCTTCAAAAGTCTGTGCTTATCCTATCCTCTACCACCCATGGTGTGTCTACCTCTGTCTCTATCTGATCACCTCCACCATCTCAGCCTACACGACCTACCTGTGCCTCGTTCCATGTGTCAAATGAAACCCTTATGGGGTACATGATGCATCAATATGCATACAACCTTCAGATTCAAGAGCACCTACATCGGGACCTTTGTTCCATCATGTCTAACATTAACATGTCATGTACACACCCCTACCCTACCTACCACCCTTTCCCAAGAGGTGACTATGCATCCTATACATATGATCACTTTTACCCTATCCCTCCACCTACACCTTCCACTGTTGCACCCCCTACTGCTGGTGGATCTACCCCTGATGTGTTTCCTCTACCAGTTGGCCCCTTGGCCACTCTTCTTGCTAGCCTCAATAGTTCTGCTCCTTCCTTCCCACAGGACAATGAGCTCCATGCTCTTGGTATGTCTTGGGATGAGCAGAATACATGTTGGCCCAGTCGTAGTTTCAGTTCCTCTGCTGATGAAGAGATGCCAGACCAGGCTGATGAGGAGGATATTGATGAGGAAGATGATGAGGATGTTGATGATGCTTCTAATGATGGCTCTGATGGTTTTGTCGGTGCCTTCGGTGATGAAGGTGATGATGTTCTCTCTGCTGCACCTTCAGACAAAGATGACGACGACGAGCCTGATGCTTCTGATGTTGTGGACATAGAAAGCTTAGATGTTTAGTTGTCTTAGTTTTTAGTCTAGATGTTGATCATATATATATCTTTCTAGGTAGATATATTAGATGTTTATTTGTCTTAGTTTTTAGTCTAGATGTTGATCATATATATCTTTCTAGGCTATTTTGTATTACAAACATCTGGGCACATGTTCTAAGTTGTACTATTTTATCATCTAGCTTTCATCATTATGGATTATTGTAGTTGTTTTCTGACAACCTGCTTTTTGGGTTGTAATCTTCATCCTTTGTTCAATTACTCTTTGATTTACTATATCTCATGAGTTGGTTCCATGTTTTACCATATTTTTATTATGACTTAGATTGTTTACTTCTCCCATCTCTATTTGGTGTATACTTTGAGATTGCATGTTATGGATGTATGCTTGGTTGTGCTTCACAAAGATATACTTTTTTGCCCTTCTACCCCCCTTCCTTTTTGATAATGTCAAACGAGGAGAGAAGTTCAATGTTTTGAAGCTCAACCATATTGTTCTTATTGCTTATGTGATCCTTTTCTTGTTCATTTTATGCTTTATCATGTGACTTGCTAAAGGACCATATTGTATATATGTGTCATGTTGCTTTGTGTAGATAGACTAACCATGTAGGTTAGAGTAAGCATAGATTGAGGGGGAGAAATTCACATTGTTCAAATCATGAATCTTCTTACAATTCACAAGGCAAAGGTATAACTTCAGCATCCTTTTCAATATGATTGAGGAATGGTTTGTCATTGTCAAAAAGGGGGAGAATGTTGACCTGAGAGTTATACATTGCCCATATTTTGATAATAACTTAACCATTCCATTCCTATGTATCTAATATGTTTATTCAAGATTGATTTCAAGCTTTAGGTACATGAAAAGGATCAAATTATACAAGCCCTAGCTTGTTCAAGTTCAAGTCAAATGGAATGCAAGTGTGTAATTTGGGAAATCACTCCAAATGACCTTAGATAATTTTTGTAATCACTTTTATTGATGATATGACATGTAACTAATATGAGAAACAATTAGGGACACTTATTTCCATGTTTTAGTCACTCAAATGTCAATTTAGAAAATTTGGCATAGGTTGTTCATCCATCAAGTTGGAAACTCGATCGATCCTATGATGGACTTTCCGAAGATGACCCATCACTCGAGTTGCACACTCACAGAACTCAACCGACCGACTCACAAAGAATACCTAATTTTAGCTCATCAGTCGAGTTTCCTAGAACAAACTCGTTCGATAGTTTGAAAATTGGCTTTGTCATTTAGTGGATCGGTCGAGTTATCTATATTGAAACTCGACTGAATGTACTTTACAAAAAATTTAGAAAAGGTGATTATAACCATTGGTGAGTTGTTTTGGGCAAAAATAGATATGTTGCATCTTGGAAAATGGATATATTTTGACCCTAAGTGATCCCACACTCAAGGGAACACCCGCAGTTATAAATAGGACCCCTTGGAATTCATTCTAAGTTTTCCCATTCATGTTATTCTAAGTATGTGCTATAGTTGAGTGTTTTGCAACTCCTTGAGCCCCTTTCTCTCTCTAGTTTACACTTCATTTCATTATTATGAGTGATATAGGCCTGTTGTAAGAGAGCTACTCCTTATGCTTGTAAAGCTCTCAATCATTCCTTTTTCCCTACCCCTTTCCTCCATGAAGTAAAGGTGAAGCAAGCTATTCTAAGTGAAAGTGAAGCTATTGTTGTTCTTCTTTAAGGTTGAAGAAGAGGTGAAGATCTTCTCCAGGTGAAGGAGAAGGAAAAGGCCGAAGATCCAAGAAGAGTGGGTAAAACCTTGAAGGCGGAAGACTTGTGCAAGAGTAGGTAAGACCTTGGAAGAAGGCTGAAGACTCTTGGCAAAGTGGGTAAGTCCTTGGTAAATTATAAGACTCTTTGCGCTTGGATGGGTAAGTCTTTTGGTGGTCTTGCCTTGTAGCTCTTATTAGTGAATATATAGAGAAAAGCACTTGCAAAGTCCTAAAGGTTGACCTCTCTAGGTAGTGGACTGACTCTCTCCTACTTTGGAGAGTGGAACCACTCTACATGACCTTGTCAAGTTCTTACTATCAATTCCTCTCATCCTTGTTATGCTTGTTAGTTAGGACTTCAAATTACACTTAAGATATTGGTTTTAATTGATATAATTTGAAGTTCTAATATAGCTTGTGAGAATTTTTAAAGCTCTATTCACCCCCATCTAGAGCCCTAGATCCACAACTTGAATTCAACTTTATTATTAATCACCTTCTATCATGCAATACTTGGTGATTCCTTTTCTACTTTGACTTTTCTTGTTTGAAAGATGGTTCTATTAGCTCTAATGGATATATGGGGATGTTGTCTATGAACTAGAGTAGTAATAGACTAAGAGTTTGAGATTGAAGATGATGAAACTAATATGCACAAACCAATATTGGTTTGTAAAAACCCTAACCCAATACATTGGTACAGGCATGAAAATCAATACACATGAACTCCTATCCTTTTTGGTTTGTAACATGAGTAGGGCTACTACCATCTCAATTGTTTAACCTATCATCTAAATGCTAAGAATAAGTCAGGCCGATATCTAGAAGATAGCCATGTAAATTCACATGCTTACACCATCACATGGATGGCCGATATGACTTGTGATGCTTTAAAATAATATGTTGTTGTTAGGGTGTTATGTTAGATGCTCTAAAAATGACATGCCTCAAAGGCATTAGCTTTTCATGACCAAGAGATGTCTAGTGACGATGGAATATTAAACTACGATGCCTTAGTTGAGTCTGGAGGCCAATATGGCCAATACTAACCCTAATCTAATACACTCACAAACCCAATATTCCTCTAGCCCGATCCATGTGTGATGGGAAATATATTTAGCCCGACATACTTTGTGAAAAGTATACGTAACACATAAGTTTAGGTCTTGGCTGATACGCCAAGTAGTGGTGGGGTTAATAGGTGAAAGAACTAAGGTATTGAATAACATTTCACCCGATACAATACAAACCCTAGAGGCCAATACGTCTTATTGAGCAATGGCTGATACGCAAAGGGATAAGCTAGGCCTATACCCTAGTTGATAGTGAGGCCGATATACTAATTGGTTGAGTGGATGATACCCTATTTGATGGTGTGGTTTATATACTGTGAATTGATGTGGGTGATACCTAAAAGTATATTATAGTCGATATACCTCAAGCACCACATCAACAATACTACTCTAAGCATCTCTAAACCAATATCATTTAATGTGTCTAGGCTGACACAAGTAGTTGTGTCTTGTCCGACACAAGTAGATGTGTCTAGGCCGACATAAGTGGATACACCTTGTTGAATATAAGTCGATACACCTTGAGGAATGTAGGCCGATACACTTTAAATAAAATCATTGGATACATCTTGAATGTAATAAGATGGATGCACTTTAATAAGTGTAGGTTGATAAACCCTAAAGAAGGTTAAATCAATGCAATAAGTATGTTGAAGTCAATATCCTAGCAATGATGAGAAAGAAACATGTACTATTCACATAAGAAAAGTAATACTTCATGTTGATAATCAATTGATGATATTTGATGAAGTATGCTTGAACACTTATGGAAATAATATAGCTCTTATGAAGTGAATTAGGGTTTGGTTGATAAATATGAACTTGAAAACCCTAAATCAGTTACAAGGGAAAACCCTAACCCTAATTATGAGAGGGTTGCAATGTGAATGATTTTCTTTATGGCATGGACATGATATTTACTTGATATTGCATTTGCTATGAAATCTTAACCATGTAGGTGTTGTGAAATGATGAGCATAGACATGTATGATTTATGACGAATTAACATTATACATATTGTATAAGGCCTTGTGTGCCATGTGATATACTTGAACAACATGTATGATGTTTACGTGGGTCTTATAATGTAGAGTTGGTTGTTTCCTAATGAGAGGTGACACCATTCAAAAATGAACTAAGGGTTTGATACCCAAACATATGATCATGATAATGATAATGTTGAAGAGATGAGATTACCAATAAAGTGTTCAGGGGACTGAGATCCCAAGATGAGTGTAACAAGATATGCACTAGTTGATACAAGATCTCTTTAAAATATGTACACCTTTCTATATGTCATTTATCTATAATTCTTGCTTGTACCTTGATTGATGCTAAAAGATGTTGTAATGCACTTAATCTATCAAGTAAACAAAATATGTAGTTGCCCTTGCCATAGAATCATTCAGTATCAGGATTTGCTAAATGGTGAAATAAGTTTTACTCAGAGTGCATATTTTTTAATATGCGAGGGCGCAAGACGAGTATTTCCTTGTTTCCTTCAAACCCCGTGATTGGCCTTGAGACATTTTCCTAAAAAGAGTGTGGATGTAGGTCATAGCTCTAGCACAACATCGGGATTGACAGTAAAGCCATACCCTAAGAAGAGTATGGTTACAGACCATGACTCAATAGATACAAGCATGATTGACTGTAGGTCATACCCTAAACAGAGAACTTGCTACATGATGTATCTCTATAATAAAGAGCCTCTATACGCCAGGTTAGATAAAATGTAGATTGACTCATAATGTCACTGCCAATAATCTTATATTGATCGAGAAAGGAGACGTCGTGGACTCCAGCTCTTCCATAGACCTATATGGCATTGATGCTTTACTTCGTAGTGGTCAGTTAGAGATGGAAGGTATATTCTCATCTTTGTAGGGCATAAGATGCATTATTTAAATATGTAATCATATGTGTAGTGTATTTGTTTAAGGATCAAATATAGAAACATTGGTGGAAGCCTTGCTTTGATTTTATATTGTTTAGTTTATAACAATTATACATTTTCTTCATATTCCTTTTAAAAGTCATCAAATGATCTATTGGTCAGTTGTAGATATCTAAACTAATAAGATGATTAGATTTCTCTACTATGCATATAATCAATAGTTATACTTGTTTAATTCAATAAAGGTTTCCTCTGCTCTCAATCATAAAAGTTTAACTGTGATAATAATATTGTTGGTTGAGAGATATCTCTCCCTGGGAGTTGTTGTCTCACCATATGGGTTCCACAACTTTTAAGGTGGACATGCATGAAGAGGTAGAGATCATGTAGTAGAGAGTGAGCAGCAATAGCAATACAATAGTAACAACTTAGGTTGAATGTGTTTTTATGTATCCTGTAAATATAGAGTCCTATGTGTCATCCATGTACTCTCAGGTGCTTTGGGAGATAGTGCGTAAATAGTTTTATAATCGATCTGAGATTTTGGTTAGTACGCTTCGATGCATAATGTCATTTTTGTATATGTTTTGACAAACAACTCTTATCTCATATCCTTGCAAGGTGATGGAACAATGTATGTACAAAGTGAACCATGATGTATATATAAGCTTTGGTTCTTTATGAAAAGAATTTCTGGTAATGGATCTCTTGGAAAAAATATTTTAATTTTTAGTGATTTTTAGTAATTCATTGTTAATGATTATTTCTACATAGTTTTGTGCGATTATGATGTCCGTTTGGTAGAGGTCATCACAAATTTTGGTATCAGAGCTTTATGTTTGCTGAGTCTACAAGGACCTAGGATTAGGGTTTGAGACTGTTCTAGTGTCATGTAGTTTATCTTATAGTGACTTCTTCTTATGTAGAAGAAGAAGTAAATCTTCAAGATGTCTGGAGAACATGAAGAACATGTTGTTGAGAGAAACATTGTTGCACCAGGAAGAGGTGCAAGGGAACAGGCGATAGAAGAACAAGTACCTGAGAATCCCTAGGTGGATTAGACTATGTTGGAGAACCCAACTTTCCATGTTCTGTTTGGGCAGTTTATGATGACAGTAACACATATGGTGGATAGGATACTAGTACCACCCCTAGGGTACCAATTCCCAATGTAGAATCTTTGAGTTCTAGTAAGACTTTTGAACGGCTACACCATGTGTAAGCTATAGAATATGTTGGAACAGCTGACCCAGAAGAAGTATATCTATGGATCATTGAGTTAGAAAAAGCTTTTAACATCCTTACCATCCCAAAAACTAAAAAAGTTAGGCATGTTGTGTACCTATTGAAGGGAAGTAATGGCCATTGGTGGGTCATCAAAGAAGAGAAAAGGCCTAATGTTGAGGTCAGATGGGAGGAATTCCGACGTGAGTTCACCAATAGATATTTTCCTCGTATGTACCTGGATGAGAAAATCTCACAATTTGAATGGATTAGGCAAGGGCCTATGAAGATTAATGAGTATGAAGCTAAGTTCATGGAGCTTCTGTGGTTTTGTCTGCACATGGCTACTACAGGCCAGGAGAGGATTTGATGCTTTGAAAGGGTCTGAATGCTGAGTTGACAACTCCTGCAGCTACTCTGGAGAATAGGAATAGATTTGCTACATTTATGGAATCGGTTAGGAGGATAGAAAGATGAGTAACCGATAATTGTGAGGCCAATTTCAGGAAAGTACCTACCTAGTTCCAAGGACAGAGGTCTGGAAGCTACAAGAAACCAATGTTTTCTGCACCGTCAACACCATAGAGGTTCAGTGCTAAAACACAATGTACATCAAGTAAGGGTAGAGGTCATAATTTTCTACCTACTGGAGCCCAAAGTATGGCGTCAATGTTAATGGCAAGGCCATCTTGGCCACAACAAGAGACCAGAATATGCTACAAGTGTGGGAAGATAGGACATATGAAGAAAGAGTGTCCCGTAAGAGATATTGAGGTAACTCAACAAATGAGGTAGAGTCAGCAACGATCTCATAGGCAACAGTTCAGTAATGGTGCAGGAGGATGAGGATGAGGATGTGGATAGACATCTTAAGTAGGTTCATCTACACAAGGTAATAGAGGATGTGGTCAGTAGTAGGCAACAGTGAGATTATATGCTATGAGTCATCCAGAAGTAGTAATCAACCCACGAGTCATGACAGGTTATGAAATTATTTCATTCTGATATGTCTTCATCTTGCTTCATATATGTTTTGATTGACCCGGGTGCTACACACTCCTCTATTACTTGTGAAGTGATTCATAATTATCTTATGTTTGTTAGTCGTAGCATGGATAACTTGTTGTTAGAAACTTTGCTAGCTGATTCTCCAGTATTACAAGAGGTATGTTCCCCCTATATTCTTTCTTTCTTTGGAAACATCATTCAAGTGGATGTTATACCACTTGAGATGTATGGATTTGATATAATCCTTGGGATAGAAACCTTGGAAAAGTATAAGGTAGTCTTAAATTGTGGTTCCAAGCAAGCTATGTTCACATATGGTGTTGAGACATGGATCTTTCAGGGAGACAGGAAGATTCTTCCAACATGTCTAATATCAACAATGACAGCTGAGAGACTATTGTGACATGGGTGTGAGGCATTCTTAGCACACATGGTGGATACCAAGGTAGAAAGTCCTAGTATTCTAGAAGTGCCAACTATCAGGGAGTTTAAGGATGTGTTTCCTAAGGAATTTTCTGATGTTCCTACACCTCGAGAGATTGATTTCAAGATCAATCTAGTTCTTGTTATGCAACTGATAACCCAAACACCTTATGGGATGGCACCAAATGAGATGGTAGAATAAAAGAAATAGCTACAAGAATTACTTGGCAAAGGTTTTATTCAGAAAAGTACACCATTGTGGGGTGCTCGATACATTTTGTAAAGAAAAATGACGGATCCATGAGGTTATGTATAGACTATATACTGTTGAACAAGGTGACAATAAAGAACAAGTATCCTCTACCAAGGATAGAT
The DNA here is from genome assembly GCA_963693085.1 of Alisma plantago-aquatica. Lineage (NCBI taxonomy): Eukaryota > Viridiplantae > Streptophyta > Magnoliopsida > Alismatales > Alismataceae > Alisma > Alisma plantago-aquatica. The sequence continues at coordinate 579,704,153 of OY856413.1, forward strand.
GATTTGTTTGACCATTTGCATGGTGCAACAGTGTTCTCTAAGATAGACCTGAGATTAGGATATCATCAGTTACATATTAAGAAGGATGACATACCCAAAACAACTTTTAGGATAAGGTATGGTCATTATGAGTTTATAGTTATGTCATTTTGACTCACTAATGCACCAGAAACATTCATGGATCTAATGAATAAAGTGTTCCAGCCATTCCTTGATCAATTTATAGTGGTCTTTATAGATGAAATTCTAATATACAGTCGAGATAGACAACAACATGAACAACATCTTTGTCAAACATTGACTTTGTTGAGGAAACACAAGCTATGTGCTAAGTTTACCAAGTGTGAGTTTTGGTTGTCAGAAGTATCTTTTCTAGGACATATCATATCTACTAAAGGTATTTGTGTTGATCCTAAAATGGTAGAGTATGTTCTAGAATGGGAATAGGCTATGATACTAATAGAGATTTGTAGTTTCCTAGGTTTGGTAGGTTACTACAGGAGGTTCATCAAAGACTTTAGTTATGCATCATTACCCTTAACTAGGTTAACTAGGAAGGATGTTCTTTTTTTCTAGAATGACAAGTGTCAACATTCTTTCTAGTTGTTGAAGGAAAAGTTGACCTTTGCACTGGTATTAGTCTTACCTGAGCAAGGGAAAGGATACATTGTCTTTTGCGATACTTCAAAGAATGGTTTGGGATGTGTGTTGATGCAGGATAAATTCATGATTTCTTTTGCCTCTCTAGAACTGAAGAAACATGAGGAGAATTATCCTACACATGATCTAGAATTGGTTGTAGTGATTCATGCCTTGAAAATCTAGAGACATTACATATACGGGGAGAAGTGTTAGATTTTCACAGACCATAAGAATATAAAATACATCTTTTTGCAGCAAGAATTAAACATGAGACAACACTGTTGGATGAAACTAATCAAAGATTATGATTGCACGATTGATTATCGTCCAGGAAAGGCTAATGTGGTGGCAGATGCACTAAGAAAAAAGTCCTCATCTTTATTCACAGATAAAGCACAGTTGAATTATTTGGTGTGCCATAAGAGGGATATGCTAGTCTCCTTATGATAAATGAATGTACAACTGGAAGTATCTTTTCTAGTTGGATTGTTGGCATAGATGCAAGTAAAACCTACACTATAACAACAGATTAAAGAAGCACAATAGGCTGATATTGTGATATAGCAGATCGGATTAGAATATGGCAGTAAGAAGTGGGATGGATTTCATGAGTCACAAGATGGAATAGTTTGTTACTATGGTAGAATCATGGTACATGATGTTAATGACTTAAGTAAGATAGTTATGGAAGAATCTCACATCTATGTATGCTAAGCATCCAGGAAATACCAAAATGTATCACAATCTAAAGGATATGTATTGGTGGCATAGTTTGAAGAAAGATGTAGCTGAGTTTGTTATGCGATGTACAGTGTGTCAACAAGTTAAATCTGAGCATCATAAGCCTGTAGGAACATTACAACCATTACCTATACCAAAATGGAAGTTGGTGTCATGGAGCCAAAATCCTAGTCCCATGAACTAAACAAATACCAAAGACAACTTGTGGAAGCATAAAGCTTAGTACACATGAACAGATAACAAGATAAAGACACCAACACAGCTGAGCATTCAACAAGTATAGATTATACAAGATACATCATATTCATGAGTTCAATTACACATTTCTAGAGTCAAGGTACAAGTCATTCAAGTGCACTAAATCTGGATTTTACAACAAGTACACATAGCATAGCTCACCAAGCCCATCAACCTTCTAGCCATCTCTGAACCTAAAAACAAAATATGAGAAACGATTCAACACACAAGGTGTTGAGTATGGGGCAGAAAGATACATATATAGGTATAAGCTTTGCATAATTTGAAAAGATTTTAAGACTAAACAAACAAGAACAAACATGTTAAATGTTTAACAAATGTGAAATCATATTTTATTTCATTTCACTCCATTATACCAACAATATCAAGCATGTTTAAGGCCTTTGACCATCTTCCCGTCATAAGGGTCTATAAGGGTGCTCAAGATTAGCTAACCCTTTTATACAAGAGGGACCTCAAGGCCATAGACAAGAGCTAACCCTTTATCAACAATTTTATAATGGAGTTCTATATATATATGTGTTCAAGTTATAAAATTGATGAGGCAAACATCGAGTAAGACATAGCAATACTACATGGCAATATTTGAGCAAGTAAACAAACAAGCATACAATGCATGTCTTTTCAAGTAAGAAAGTGATATTCATATAACTAGATAAGGCCCATACCTAATTCATAGATTCTTAACTTAACATGTCCATTATCATCTAGATCGTAAGCCAACATGATTAACAACAAGATTACATGTATGCATTATATTCTCATAATTAACCCTAACTACATGCATTTTATGGTTTTGGACAAGATAGGTTCCAAGTTTCTTAATAGTTCATTAGATGATCTTACACTGATCTATAGGTCATAATGATGGTGTGGTTTGAGTTTCATATCATTCTGAGGTTCCACGCATTATATATGACCATTTCAAGGTTCCGGTTCCTTAAGTACATTAAAGGGTCAAAGACTCATAATAGAGTAATCAAGGTCAAAGATTATCAATTCAAGGGAACCAAGCATCAAGGATGGTTAATATCAGCAATATAAAGACATAGAGATATACTAGAGTTGGATGTATAGGTTAGGTCAACCCAACATTGGTTCAAGGTTTAATTAAACATTCACATAATAGGGGTACATAAATGCATACTACGGCAAAAGAAACAACCATAATAAGGAGGATTCTAGGGACTGATATTAAGGTCTAGGAGAGACATACAACTTATTTAGGGTTGATTAGACATCATTCCATCATTAAGTAGTAAGATTATAATATTTTTTTAGGGAAGTTAGGAGGTCGTATTATTCATCCCGCCCTCCTCTTGCAGGTAATGCAAACTTGTCTAATACAGTTCCTAATTGAAAATGAAATGTGGTAGGACTCCTACCATGACATAAGGGAAATGGGAGGGGGTGACCCACAGGGTCGAGGGGAGGATTCATGTATGTACGATCCTCCAAACTGTTCTTGTAGTGGTTCTTGGCCAGAGAATCACTCAGATGGACCATATCCCTTTTGACCTTGAATAGTCGATAGGCTAGATGTTTGTGGATCTCTTTATCAATCATCAAGACCCAGGGTTTCAGGGCAGGTATTAGGCCTCCATGTTCAGTTGTTGCCTTTATAGTAGTGTCGCTGTCCGACATGACAATAAGAGCACCCCTTCTCGAGAGGTCACTAGCTTGTAGAGCTAGCAAGATCGTGTGAAGCTTAGCTTCCGCAACAGAGGATATCATTATGTTTCGAGCAAAATCCCTAATCCATCTTCCATCCCAATCTAGAACCACGGCAGCTATGGTTGCCTTTGATCCATGAACTGTAGCATCCACCAGAGCTAGGCAGTCCCCCTGAGTTAGGTTCTCCCTGGGAGCTGCTTCATCTTCTCCATTTGCATTTCTTCCAGGTTTAGAAGGTATGTCCTTATTGGTCATAGCCATCCGAATAACGTCTGCTTGGGACATTTGGTAACTTTATGGGACTAGGATCTTCTCAAACACCATAGTATTTCTCGCTTTCCAAATGATCCATAACATAATGGTGAATTTTCCTGAATGAGTTGCCATCCTCATGATATTGCTTTCCAGCCAATCCACACAGGTGTACTCATTGATGTTAGGAGGAGAAAAACGTGTTGATTTCCCATTCCACACTTCGTTGGCATACAGGAAGTTCCAAAGAGTGTGCGTCGTCGTCTCTTCAGCAACTTCACATCTAGGGTAGATAGCATTATTGGTGAGTTTGCATTGCAACCTCCTCGTATTTGTCATGATGGCTCCATGAGCCACCGTCCAGATAAAGGTTTTCACTCTACTAGGGACCTCCAACTTCTAGATAGCCCTCCAAAGGTCCTAGTTAGAGTCCTGGTCACCTCCACGAATCTTGTAGTAGGCATCTCCAGTCTGATAACAACCCCTGGTGTCGCCCATCCAGCTCATGCTATCATCTCCCAATCCAGGAGATGGGGTGTAAGATGAGATATCCGTTTGACACAATCAGTAGGTAGGTAGAGGCTTAAAAACTCGAGATCCTAGCTCCCTGATAAGTTAACCACACTGGATACTCTAAGATCGTTGATGCTATTGTCGATGGGTTTTATGAGGATATCCCCCATCCTGTCATGGCCGGTACCCATTTGTCTTCCCAAACTGACGTGTTGTCTCCACTGTTGCTAACTTTGATACTATGTTCTTTGACAAAATCAAAACCCAGGTAGATAATCCTCTAGAAAGGTGTAGCTGTCCCACCTCTCTGGCCATTGTAGTTCATGTACTTATTATTCAAACCAATCTTCCAAAGTGATTAATTATTATTCAGAAAATTTCAGACATTCTTCCAAATAAGAGCTTTGTTCCAGACTCCCATAGATTTAATACTAAGGCCTCCAGCCTCCATAGGAGTGCATACTTTCTGCTAGGAGACCAAGGATAGAGGTTTGAGTTGTTACTCCCTCCCCACAAGAATTTACGAATCAGTATATCTAGTTTACTATAGACACTGGCTGGTATCTTGGTCGTTTGCATCACATAGGAAGGAAGAGAGGTGAGGATTGCCTTAATTAGGACAAGATACATCACCAATATCACTAATAAGCCACAAATATACATTAGAGTTAGCGGTAGAGCAAGAAGGGTTCTTAGGGTTATCATGAGTCTCGAAATAAGAACCAAGTTACTAATATAGCATTATAGGGTGGATTAAACATCAAGGATCCCAAATTATATCATGATCATGCATCAAACATGGTCAAAGAAGGTCGAAGTTGATATTTCTACAAATAAGGAGAAATAGAAGGAGAACAAGGGTCTGTAATTTAGTCCATGTTGTAGGTCTCGTGTAGATGGTATATAGGTTTGCCTTATTTGGCCAAGGGAGGAGGAAGATATGATTTTTACAAAGTTTACATCAAAACTATATTGATATGACATAGGGTGTTACCATGACTATTATGCGACAGATCTGGGTCATTCTCTTTTGATCCAACAGCGCCAGCAGTCTGCGCCCCCAAGATCCCAGGCGCTAGCCGCTCTTGACCACTGTTGACTACCACCCATCAGATTCGATCTCCACCGCATGGTGGCATGCCATCCACCACGGTCCAGTACCCCTGTTCACCGCCAACCTCATTTGCTCAGCTCCCGCTCACACCATCCCTCTGTTTTAAGGTTAGAATAGAGGAAAAATAGGGGAGGGCACCCCCTTCTTCATTGGTAGTGGGTCGGCGGCTGTGCCCATTGCAAATGGAGGGTGGCAGGTATGATAGGTCAAGGGGGTCTAGGGCACGTCAGTGAGGACCCGACTGCTTGGTGGAGTTGTCCCCAACCTTAGCTCCTCCCAAGGTGGCTGGGTAGGAGGGGTCTACTACTGGGTGCGCCCAAATGTATCTGAGGGATGCGGGAAGAGAAGGAGCAAGAAATCTAGGGGCGGCTAGGTTTCAAACTTGAGGGTATAAAAGGACCCTGGGTTTAGGGTTTAGATGAGGGGAGCGTAGAGGGCTAACAGCCGCCTCCATTACTCGATTTGGAAGGGAAGAAGGAGGGTAGTTATTGTCCTTCTCTACTTTCATGATTGGGATAGGGGAGGAAGCTAGTGGCTGGGTCGTGATGTCAATACTTTGGTCCCATGAAGTTTGGCTCAAGTTAGAGGAAAAGGCAAAAAGGCTGAAGAAAAAAAGCAATTAAAACATAATTAAGGAAGCAAATTTCATGTGGCCATATCTTTGGCTATGATTGTTTGATTGAGGTAATTTTTATACCATTGGACTCAGAATTAAAATATCTTCATCATGAAAAATAATAAGGAGAAACAATATCACATTAAAAAGGGTTAAGTATCACTTGAAAAAGGGTGATGGGTTAAGAGCTTAAAAGTTAGGTCCATGAGAAAAATATGTCACAAAAGTGAAAATCAAGCATACAGTGATCAAAATGGGTCATCAATAAGACAAGTCATTAAATTGAACTCATATTGAGTGATGTGAGTCACCAATAGAGAGAGAAATGGAAAAATAAAGGAGAGAGAAAAACTGAGGTTGTCACATCCTTCCCTCCTTCCAAGAAATTTCATCCTTGAAATTTATCCAGTTGCATAGACAAGAGTCAAGAAACCATTGAGTTAAGGTATCCAACCATAGTTGTCCAGGCATTCCCCATAATAGGATTCACATATAGTTATCATCATCAAGGGTGTACTCATATCGATCATATATGTGTTACTTCGTGTTTTATCACATAATGACATCATTATGGCATTGGAACTTTCCCATCCCTTAGCATCCATACATTATGGTTTTTGTCCACATCTTCATATGAGACCAAGGTGTATTATCAAAACCAAGTTATCAATTCTCAAACAGAGATGTTCATGGTCATGACTTTCAAACGAGACTATCATTGAGTGTGTATCTCATCTTTATTTTAGATTTTATGCATGTTTTTTTAATCCTACCAATTTTTCCGTATCTTATTCATCATTTCTCATTATTGGGTATGAATTTGAGCATGTTACCACTAATTATTCAAGCTAAGATATCTAGGAATCATCGTATCAATTTTATGATTTCAAGGCTACATCTTTTATGTATAGTATGATTTCATACTAGTTCTAGATTATGAGAGTGGCTATTGTACATTTATCAAAATTTTAACTTAAGTGAGATTCTTTCATATATCGAGCATCATTCGAGGAACAACATTATCATCAACGTCAAGGTTTTGAAACCTATATCTAGAAAGAGATCCACAAGCTCAAGACACTCAAGCTAAGACATATATATGTTCAACAAGACATGCTAACTACAACCTTCTACCCGTAACAAAATTTTCTACCCATCTTTCAAGAAACAAGGGTAGCCACTAGATTCCTTTATATACAACTACTAACCTAAGTATGAGATTCATCATGGATATCACACATCATGTACATCATCATAGGGTCTTGGAACATATCCCTCACCCATATAGCAAACATTATATATTCAATTTCCTCTTTCTCTTGGGTTAGATGTTTTCATAGGAAATCTAGGGTTCAACATTTTTAGGGACACCACACACAATAGGTCACTCAACTCATATACTTAGAAATATTCTATCTAGGGACTCATCATCAAGTATTTCATCATTCATATTTTTCAACATTTTACATATATTTTGGAGTATAGGTACTCTGACCTATCCCGTGGTGGGTCAACTCCTATCAAAAGGTCACCCCATTCATATGTCCCATGCAAGAGGTCCTCCTTTGTAAAGATATTGAGGCCCATGTTAGTCTCAAACTATATGTCACATATCATATCTCAACACGCACAAGACTAGGCAAAAGCAAGCATGCCAACCCACTAGCTATGTTTAGCACATCAACCAAGTCATATATATCAACAAGGTGCTAGGTCTAGCTAGGGTTGCATGGTCAAACTCATTTCATATCATCAAACTACTTGGCCCTCTTAAGGACAAACTTGGGTCTTATAAACATCAACATCATCATCAATATCATTATCATCATATTACGTTTCTAGGTTACTCGCTTGCCTAACCTATATCATGGCTCTAGACAACTCTAGAGACTATCACTATCATCTAAACTCTCTCATCTAGACTTGATATTACATCCCTTTCTCCTAGGTTGCATGGGAACTCACTGCCTTTCTACGTGTGGTAGCATATTTCAAATGTACATATAATAATACTCTTAATATGTTTTCTCCAATGATTAAACATGCGATGAAAACCACCATACTCCATCTGAATAAAACCAAAACCAAAATGAGTTACCACACTCATGAGGCAGTCTAGTACCATGACACCTAGAGAACTAGTAAGAACATGGTACACACTTGGGTTGATATCCTAAGCACATGTTGTGCACATATGTCTAGGGAGGTAAATTACACAAGTCTACACCTAGTTCTAGAACATCTAGGTTTTAACCTGGAGGCTAAGTCAACCTAGTCCACAAAGGACATCTTATTAAGTTTTCTATGGTTGAGATGTAAGGTGAGTTTAGCTTGTGTTTTATGTGAGCAATGTTTGGTGTAGTTATTGTTCATGCTCTGATACCATCTGTCACGGAACTAGAATCCCAATCCCATGAACCAAATGAATACCAAAGACAACATGCAAAAGCATAAAGCTTAGCACACATGAACAGATAACAAGATAAAGGCACCAACATAGTCTCAACATTCAACAAGTATAAATTATACAAGAAACATCGTATTCATGAGTTCAATTACACATTTCTAGAGTCAAGGTACAAGTCATTCATGTGAACTAAATCTGGATGTTACAACAAGTACACCTAGCATAGCTCACCAAGCCCATCAACCTTCTATCCATCTCTAAACCTAAAAACAAAATATGAGAAATGGGTCAACACACAAGGTGCTGAGTATGGGGTAGAAAGATACATATATAGGTATAAGCTTTGCATAATTTGAAAAGATTTCAAGCCTAATGAACAAGAATAAACATGTTAACTATTTAACAAATGCATAACCATATTTTATGTCATTTCACTCCATTATACCAACAATACCAAGCATGTTTAAGGCCTTTGACCATCTTCCCATCAGAAGGGTTCATAACGGTTCTTAAGATTCGCTAACCCTTTTATACAAGAACGACCTCAAGGCCATAGCCAAAAGCTAACCCTTTATCTACAATTTTATAATGGAGTTCTATATATGTGTGTTCAAGTTATAAAACTGACAAGGAAAACATCGAGTAAGACATAACAATACTACATGGCAATAGTTGAGCAAGTAAACAAACAAGCATACAATACATGTCTTTTCAAGCAAGAAAGTGATATTTGTATAACTAGATAAGGCACATATCTGATTCATATATTCTTAACTTAACACGTCCATTACCATCTAGATCATAAGCCAACATGATTAACAACAAGATTACATATATGCATTAGATTCTCATCATTAACCCTAACTAGATGCATTTTAGGGTTTTGGCCAAGATTGTTCCAAGTTGCTTAATATTTCATTATATGATCTTATACTGATCTATAGGTCATCATGATGGTGTGGTTCGAGTTTCATATCATTCTGACGTTCCACGCATTATATATGAGCATTTCAAGGTTCAGGTTCCTTAAGTACATTAAAGGGTCAAAGACTCATAATAGAGTAATCAATGTCAACTATTATCAATTCAAGGGATCCAAGCATCTAGGATGGTCAAGATCAACTATATAAAGACATAGAGATATACTAGAGTTGGATGCATAGGTTAGGTCAACCCAACGTTTGTTCAAGGTATAATCAAACATTCACATAATAGGGGTACATAAATGCATACTATGGAAAAAGAAACAACCATAATAAGGAGAGTGCTAGGGACTGATATTAAGGTCTTGGAGAGACATATATAACTTATTTGGGGTTGATTAGACATCATTTCATCATTAAGTAGTAAGATTATCAATTTAAGACAAGATACCTCACTAATATCACTAATAAGCCCCAAACATCCATTAGAGTTAGCGATAGAGTAGGAAGGATTCTTAGGGTTATCATGAGTCTTAGAATAAGAACTAAGTTACTGATATAGCATTAGAGGTGGATTAAACATCAAGGATCCCAACTTATATCATGATAATGCATCAAACATGGTCAAAGAAGGTCAAAGTTGATATTTTAGCAAATCAGGAGAAATAAAGGAGAACTAGGGTCTATAATTTAGTCCATGTTGTAGTTCTCGTCTAGAGGATCAATTTGGTATATAGGTCTACCTTATTTGGCTAAGGCAGGAGGAAGATATGATTTTTATAAACTATATTGATATGACATAGGGCATTACCATCACTATTATACGACGGATATGGATCATTCTCTTTTGATCTAGAAGAGTCAATAGTCCGCGTACCCAAGCTCCCAGGTGGTGGTCATTCTCGATCACTTTTGACCGATGCCCATCACATTCGATCGCCACCGCATGGTGGCACACCATCCACCACCGCCACCACGGTCCCGTGCCCCTGTTCACTGCCAACCTGGTTTGCTCGACTCCTGCTCACGCCATCCCTCTATTTTGAGGTTGGAATAGAGGAAAAATAGGGGACGAAACCCCCTTCTTTGTTGGTAGTGGGTCAGTGACTGCGCCCATGGTAGACGGAGGGAGGAAGGTACAAGAGGTCGAGGGGGTCTAGCGTACGCCGGTGAGGACCCTACTGCTTGGTGGAGTTGTCCCCAACCTTAGCTCCTCCCAAGGTGGCTGGGTAGGAGGGGTCTGCTGCTAGGTGCACCCACATGTGTCTGAGAGAGGCGGGAAGAGAAGGTGCGAGAAAGCTAAGGGAGGCTAGGTATAGAACTCGAGGGTATAAAAGGACCATGGGTTTTGGGTTTAGATGAGGGGAGTGTAGAGGGCTAACAGCCGCCTCCATTACTCGGTTTGGAAGGGAAGACAGAGGGAAGTTACTGCCCTTCGCTACTTTCCCAATTGAGAGAGGGGAGGAAGCTAGAGGCTGGGCAGTGATGCCATACTTTGGGCCCATTAACTTCGGCCCAAGTTAGAGGAAAAGGCAAAAAGGCTTAAGAACAAAAAGCAATTAAAACATAATTAAGGAAGCAAAGTTCATGCGGCCATATCTTTGGCTATGATTGTCTGATTGAGGTAATTTTGATATCAAATTGGACTCAGAATTGAAAGCTCTTCATCATGAAAAATAATAGGGAGAAACAATATCACATTAAAAAGGGTTCAACATCACTTGAAAAAGGGTGATAGGATAAGAGCTTAAAATTTAGGTCCATGAGCAAAATATGTCACAAAAGTGAAAATCAAGCATATAGTGACCAAAATGGCTCATCAATAAGACAAGTCATGAAATTGAACTCATATTGAGTGATGTGAGTCACCAATAGAGAGAGAAATGGTATAATAAAGGTGATAGAAAAATTGAGGTTGTCATAGTTGGATCATGTGACAATGGATTTTGTAGTTGGTTTGCCTAGAACAGCCAGGAGTCACAATTCCATTTGGGTGATTATTGATAGGTTGACAACGTCGGCACATTTGCTTCCTATTAAGACAACATACATTGTTGAGAAACTTGCATAGATTTATGTATATGAGATAGTGTAGTTGCATGGAGTCCCAGCAACAATCATGTCAGATAGAGGTCCTCAGTTTACAAGTCACTTTTTGGAGTGATTACACACAGATTTGGGCACATAGTTAAAGTTTAGTATTGCTTTCCACCCTCAGATAAATGGACAATTTGAAAGGACTATACAAACCTTGGAAGACTTGCTTAGTGCATGTGTTCTTTAGTTTTTAGGTAGCTGGGATATACATTTGAGTTTGATAGAGTTTGCCTACAATAACAATTATCAATACAACATTGATATGGCACCATATGAAGAATTGTATGGTAAATGTTGTAGATATTCATTATGATGGTATGAAATAGGAGAATACCAACTTCGTCAACCTAAACTTGTGCAACAGACAATAGAAAAGATTAAAGTGATACAACAATAGTTAAAGGCAACATAGGACAGACACAAGTCATATGTTGGTAATCACCGTAGACCTTTAAAATTCCAAGTCAGAGACAGTGTATCTCAAGGTCTCTCCTTGGAAAGATGTTCTCAGATTTAGGAAGCAGGGTAAGTTGGCTCCTAGATTTACGGGACCCTATCCGGTGATATCACGTGTTGGAAAGGTAGCCTATAAGTTGGAACTTCCACCTGAGTTGCATAGACTACATCCAGTGTTTCATGTATCTTTGTTGAGAAAATGTCATCCTGATACAGAGTTTGTATTACAACATGTAGAGGTAGAATTAGATGAAGATATATCCTATGTGGAAGGTTCAATGTTGATTCTTGATAAAAGAATCAAGAAGTTGAAAAGGAAAGACATAGTGCTTGTGAAAGTTCTTTGGCATCATTGTGGCATTGAAGAAGCCACATGGTAGTTGGAGGAAGGGATGAGGAGGAAGTACCCTTCTCTTTTCTCTTGATATTTCGGGGACGAAATCCTTGTTAGGGGTTGATAACTTGTAACACCCATGACCTAGGTTTTGGGAAAACCCTAAAGGCTTTTCCTAAGTAAGTTTCTTAGAACCTTGTCTAATCTTTTGAAAAGTAATTAAGACTTGAAGAGAGTTTATTTTTCAATATTGAACTTATTTACAAAGTGTTTGTGCTTTCTATGATAACTTTGATAAAGATTGCAATTCACCCACATGAGGAGTTCATGTCCAAATTATCACCTCTAGAATGTCTCTTCTCTCTATTAAAATCATCTAGAGGAGAGAGAAAGAATGGGGTGCCTTGTTTGAGTCTTGTTTGAATGATAACACTCTTTGTAGTGAAAGAACCAAATAAGTGTTGAGTGTTTTGAACCCTAGATGAGGTTGTGTCGAGTTATGAAGTGTATATGGGAGTGCCTATCGGCTTGGAAGTCATAGAGTAGGTCCCATGTCGGTTTGGTAACCTTTTAAAGTTTTCATCATGGGCCAATCACCTCAAGTAGGTGAAGCCTATCGGTTTACATTTCTCTTGGAAAAGTTGAATATGTTTTCTCATAAAGTAAGATTGGGTTGTGATATCTTATCAAGCAAGATACTCAATGGCCAATATCTTGTCTATGGATTATCCTCAAGCATTTTGCATGGAAAGATAATTATGAATGCATGTAATCGCCATGCATGAACACGTCACTTAAGTGTACAAGGTGATGACACCTTATGCATACTCTCTCTCTTAAACCTCAACTATATATACCTCTCTTTTCACCTCTGAGTAAACCTTTCGAATCCTTTACCTTATCTTTCTTGAAGGACGACCCTAGGATCTCAAGGAGAAATGAGAAGGCTGAGAATCTTGCCTAAGGTGAAGCCATGTTCATCTTCAACCTTGGAAAGATTATGCTTCTCAGATCATGATTCTTTCCTTCTCTTCTTTCTTCATCAAGTTCCTTACTATGATATCTTCTTTCATATAAAAGTGTTGTGATTGAGTATTGGACTTTTGATAAGTCATCTTCAACCTTAGGAATGTGGATCTTTGGATCTTAAAGCTCTTGAGTTGATCTTGAGGCGAGTTATATAACTTGAACTCAACTTTATTATTAATCACCTTCATCATGCAATACTTGGTCATTTCCTTTCTACTTCGACTTTTCTTGTTTGAATGATGGTTGTATGAGCTCTAATGGATATATGGGGTTGTTTTCCATTAACTACAGTAGTTATGACAAAGAGTTTGATCTTGAAGATGATGAAACTAATATGCACAAACTGATATTGGTTTCTGAAAACCCTAACCCGATATAAGGGTATAGGCATGGAAACTAATACACATGAACTCCTATCATTTTGGTTTGTAACATGAGTAGGACTACTTCCCTCTCAATTATTTAACCTATCATATAAATGCTAAGAATAAGGTAGGTTAATATCTAGAAGATAACCAATTCGATTCACATACTTGCACCATCACATGGATGGCCAATATTACTTGTGATGCTTTAAAATGATATGATGTTGATAGGCCAATATGTAGATGCTCTAAAAATGATATGCCTCAAAGGCGTTAGTTTTTCATGACCAAGAGATGTCAAGTGAAGGTGGAATATTAAAATATGATGCCTTAGTTGAGTGTGGAGGCTAATATGGACAATCCTAACCCTAATCCTATACACTCATAAACCCAATATCCCTCTAGCCCGATCCATGTGTGATGGGCAATATATTTAGCTTGGCATACTTTGTAAAAGGTTTGGGTAACACATACCTTCAGGTCGTTGCTGATACACCAAGTAGTAGTGGGGTGAATAGGTGAAATAACTAAGGTAGAATAAGGTTTCACCCGATATAATACAAACCCTAGAGGTTGATATCCCTTATTGGGCAATGGTTGATACACAAAGGGATAAGCTAGGATAGTACCCTAGTTGATGGTGAGGAAGATATACTAATTGGTTGAGTGGTTGATACCCTAGTTGATGGCGTGGATGATATACAATCAATTGATGTGGTCGATACCTAAAGGTATATTGTAGCCGATATACCTCAAGCACCACATAAATGATACTACTCTAAGAATCTCTAAATCGATATCATTTGATATGTCAAGGCCGACACAAGTAGTTATGTCTTGGCCGACACAAGTAGATGTGTTTAGGTCGATACAAGTGGATGTGTCTAGGCCGACACAAGGATTAAAGTGGAGGCCGATAAACCTTGTTGAATATAGGGCGATTGTAACGCCCGGGCCCACTGCCCTAGGCTCTAGTAGAGTTTCAGGAATGACGACTGGCCCCACAGACCACCACTAGCCTTAACTGCATGCTTTTTCCTCACTCACGCGCAAGCCAGGGTCAACTTCCCGACTGGTCACCCATCCTAGTACTACTCCAAGCTGAGCACGCTTAACTATGGAGTTCTTTAGTGATGGGCTCCCGGAAAAGGAGGTGCACCTTGGTGATATGGGTAGTCCAATCATTCCTTTTAAAAGTGTTTTATCCGACGCCTCAAATCCTGGGGCGTTACAATATCCCCCACTTAGACTCTTGACGTCCTCGCCAAGGCTCAACTATAAGGCCTCATAATCTCTTCCCCATTTCAGTGTAGACCCACAATGGCCCATGGACACCCATCTCCCGATCACGGAATACCAGCGCACGGGTGGCTACGTCAATCATGGACAGCCCTTTCCTACATGCCTGGACCGCACGGCTCAAGACTGGCATTCCATGCCCATGTGGGCCCCACCTAATGGAGGGGAATTGGCTCTGATACCATTTGTAACGGACCGGGCCCACTACCCTAGGCTCTAGTAGAGTTTGAGGAATGACGCCTGACCCCACAGACCACCACTAGCATTAACTGCACGCTTTTTCCTCACTCACGCGCAAGCCTGGGTCAACTTCCCGACTGGTCACCCATCCTAGTACTACTCCAAGCTGAGCACACTTAACTATGGAGTTCTTTAGTGATGGGCTCCCGGAAAAGGAGGTGCACCTTGGTGATATGGGTAGTCCAATCATTCCTTTTAAGAATGTTTTATCTGAGGCCTCAAATCCTGGGACGTTACAATAGATGTTACAACCCCGATTTTGGGTTCTTTTGGTGAGAAATGTAATTTCTCATATTAAAGATATTTGAGCAAAAAATGATATAATTTGTTTGGAATAAGTGGATTTCATTTACAATAGCCTTGATGATTGCTTTGTGGGCTTTATTGGCTATTGATCCCAATAACAAGGAAATTCAAATAGTAAATGAATAATTAAGTTTTTGAGAAAAGAAAGGTGTGGAAACCTCCAGAAGGCAAAAGAAGAAAATCCAAAGTTGGATTTCGTGCCTCTTGGGTTCCTTGGGTCCCAAGGAGTCTAAAGTTGCATAGAGGATGCAATAAGAAAAGAAAAGACCAATTAAGTATTTCCTTGTTAAGAAAGAAATTGAAAATAATGTTAAAATGTGGAAAATATGTAAAAAGGGGTATAATTGAGTTATCCTTGGTGGATTTTCGTATCCCAAGGATTCCTAATGTTAGAATAAATTCCAATAGAAAAATATAAGAGAGATAAAGAGAAATCCCTTTAAAAGAAAATTAAAAAGGAAAAGAAATTGATTAATAAAAGGGAAATATTAGAAATAGACTTTCAAGTGAAGATAAAGGCAAATAGATTTTCCCCAATATGGGAATCCCTGCCTTTGGGATTGCTTGAGGTCCAAGGGACCCAAATTAACAAGATAATCACAAAGAAAAAAAGGAATACAAATTAGTTTGGATTAATTAAAGAACTTGGGAGAGAAGGAAGCCTTCTCATCCATTGCTTTGTATTTCCCAAATTTTGTAAAAATCTAGGCAATAATTAAAGGAACATTCCCTTAAAATTTGAGTTAATTTGGAGTTATGGTTTGGGAGATATCGATTTTCCAAGTTATCTCCAATTTGGAAATTATTTGGAATTAAAGAAATAGATTTCTTTCCTTTGTGTTTGAACGCGAACAACAAGGTCCGTTGGATCTTGATCCAACGTTGAACGACCTTTGCCTAAGTCCCACTAGGACTATGATTCTGCGGCCAACTGAGGGACTTTCCCTCTCAGATTCCTCGTGATTCACTGGATGTGCAAGCTGGCTAAGGATTTCGTTGGACTCAAGGAAAGAAACCGAAGGGAAACACCCTTGGTTTGATGAGGTTTGGTTGCCGATTGAGGAAGTACCCAATCCGGCAGGGGGTTGCTGACCCTATATATAGGGGACAGTGATAGGGGGTATCAGCATCTCTTTTTGCTGGTCCAAACCCTACGACAGAGCACAAGGATCTCGTTGGTGCCCTCAATTGCTAAATCTTCTTCGACCTTCGCCCTCACCACCTCCGTGAAGCTCGCCGGAGTCTGACAAGCAGGAGGGAGCCCCGACGTGTTTACCACCTGCAATTGGGGCCCTAGTCGAGTTCGTCGATGGGAGACGGAGCTTCCCAACCTGTTGGCGCGGTCGCAGGTGGCTGGGATCGCGAAGTCAACACTGAGGTTGACCATCACACATCTGTTGTGCTCGACGCGAGGAAGAAGAAGAGAACCACATAATTGACCGATTTGCCCCTCCGCACTCCTTTTTCTGGTAAGGACAGTTCGGTCATTTGCTTCCTTTTGATCTCTTATGGCGCACGCGATCCTGGTCGCTAGATCCTGAGTGGACCAGAAGACCGCGGATCCGACGCCTCTCGTTTTTCTAAAAATAGCAAGTAAATTAAGAAAAAGGGTTTTCTTGTTAAAAATTGTATCTTGAGCTAGAAAACTCAGATTAAGGAACTTAATCATGAAAAATGATCAGAAAAATATGAAGAATACGTTAAAAATGGTTTGCACATATAAATCTGTATATTTTTGCAAAAGTGCATATTTTGATGGAAAATGTTAATTTGCAATTAGAAAACCCTAATTGTTAATCAAGGATATATTTAATCTTGCAATCAGGTTAACTCACGCATGGTTAACTTGATTAAAGATAAAGATAGTTTTTAACCTATTTTTTTGAAAGAATTGCAAGGTTTAGGGTTTTTAACCTAGTATGTTGACTAATATGTTTGGAAACCCTAAATTAGAGAAAAAGAAAGGAAAAGTGCTTATAATCTGAAATTAGGGTTTCCTATTGCTAAAATATGAAATTGGAACCTTTTGTGAAAGAAAGATGAACAAATTAGGGTTTGCAAGTGATTTGGTAAAATTAGGGTTTAAAGTAATAAAAATAGAGTGAAACCCTAATTATGCCCAAAACCCTAAAAAGGACAACTAACCCTAGGGAACATCTAGGATTAATGGATCATAATGACATGTTTAATAATATAGAAATTGGATGTCTTTTCAGGTTCAACCTGTGCATACTTGCTTGAATTCTAGATTGGTTATTTCTGCATTCAATCTGCTTAACAAGCTATGTGGTTAATTATGAATAACAGCCTTAGTTTCCTGAGGATTTTCTGGATGGTTAATCGCATTGAATGCAAATTATCTGTTTGGATGTTCATACTTGCAAGTTATAAAGTCACTATGATTATCACATTAAAAATAGAAATATGTATTCTCACACCTACATGCCACCCTGATGGATGATGCCAAAGGTCAGGCCCAGATGGGTAGACCAATGGACACCTTGAGTGGTGACCCCAGGCACCAAGCTCGGGAATGAGAAGGTGGCCTATGATATTGCATGACTAGTGGGCACCATGGGTGGTGACCCCCAGACACCAAGCTCAGGATTGAGAAGGTGGCCTTAAGTCATTGGCAAAGGAAACCCTAAGGTGGGAATGCTAGGGTTAGGGCAAAAGCGGTGGAGAATGTCATACTAAAAAGTATAAATTGGCTTGTTAATTAACTTGATTGTGATAATTAGATTGTTATCCTTATGTGCAAACTTTTGGTTGTTCCCAAATACAAGTATATTTCGATATACTGACCGACGTTTTTTTTGTCGGCGTTTTAGGAACAATAATTGAAAGAACAAACAGTAAAGTGACACATTGTGGAAATAAGAAATAAAGTGCAAGGAGGATTAGATAGAATAATTCAAGCTCTGGATAGATAGATTTCCAAAGTTTTCAAAGGTAAGTAAAGTTTTAATTTTATACCAAATTCTAGTTAGTTAGTAGAATTTCATAATTATTATTGATTATTTGTTGAACCTTTGATCCTGTTAATTGAATAACGGCTCTGACCTTCGGGTCTCCCTTAATTGGGGGTTACCAAGAGGCGGGGTCGTTACAATTGGTATCAGAGCATAGGTTCCTCAATTAATCGTTAATAATTATTAAATTCTACAAATTCTGTAGAACCCAAGGGAGTTATTAGAGGATTGTCTGAAAGATTGAGGTGTCTAGAAAAGGATCACATCCGGGGGCTGGCAATATTTTCCTCCACACCGCTAGTCGGAATACGAGGACTCCCGGATTGTGTGACTGCCTGGCCGATGTCTTAGGATATGACTCGAAATAAGATACCTTTTTGACTCTCTCATCTTGTTCATCCCTTCTCAACTCAAATTCTGTTAAGGACCTTAAGGTTTAGGGTTTCCTCTCTCTTCTCCTCATCCTATTGAGGTATGGGTAAGGTTGATAAGGATTAAGGAATCCTCTACCAAATTAATAAAAAGTATGTAAATAAGATGTCATGGACATAAGCTTAATAGAGTAAGCGTAAAGGAATAGATACATGCTTAGGTCGTATGACACGAGTTCTCATTGCCCTCAGGAGAAACCTGAGGCTAGACCTTCTTGTAAGGAGGATGAGTAGAGAAAGTGAGTCCTAGAGGTGGAGATATCCATTAAAGTAGAGACCTAGCATATCCTTTAAGGATGATGTTAACCCTAACCCTAAGTGGAGGTTAGAGAGAGAGATGACATGATGAGTTAGATGACATGGTTGACTGGGTGTTTGGATAGATCTACTTTTGGATTGCCATACGAGCCATGAGAGGTTGGATGACCTAGCACCTTTGGCAACCCTACCCTGGGAAGGGTCGAGCATGTTAGAGTGAACGATAGATCCTTCATGGATGAGGTTAGTGAAGGACTTATAGAAACCCTATGGCTTATGCAAGTAGGGGATAGCATGCACCCAAAGTACGTCAGTGGTACAGTAGTAGGTAAAAACCCTGGACAGAAGGGCACGATGGATGGCTTATGAGATAAGCATAGAGAGATATGGATAGGCTTCACCCACTTAGGGGTATGCTTGTGAGCATTAGCCTGCATGGAGAGAGGACCTCTAGTGGTACGATTGGATGTGGAGTTAGCTCTAGAGAGAGAAAGAAAAAACCCAGCAAGGAGGTTGGAAGCCTAAAACCCTGAGATATGAGGAATAGTGGGGAGTCGAGAATGATGCGACCTAAGTGGATGATAGTGGTTGCCTTATGCTGGATCCCTGGAGGCTGATGATATCTTGGTTGCCTTTAGAGGAACCAAACCCTAGAGAGAGGATGATGCTCCTAGTACCTATGGTATAAGTGATTACCTGCTGGATGAGATAAAGAGTGCTTTAGACCCTGAGGAGGTTTAAGTAACCAGTCGTGAGGCTTTATACCTAGTTGGTTGTCCTGGAAGGGGACTCAACTCCGAAGTGTTGTGAGTAGAAGGATCATGGAAGTACATGACATACCTTGAACATGCTTGAATCGTGGTTAAGATATTGAGCATACAGTCAGACACCCAAAGGTGAACCTAGGGTTCCTAGGCCTAAGAGGGGAAGCAGTGTACCCGATGCTCATAATGAGATTTTAGTCTCTATAGTTTCAAGCATGGTACTCCTCATGTGTAAAGGTAAAAGAAACCCCTTAATTAAGGGTATGTTTGATGAACACCCTCATAACTAAGTTGATCTAATGTTGAGGACGAGAATAAGGGTGACCTAGCATGGTTTAGCAGGTGATCCGCTTGTTCCTTAATAGCTTGCTAGGGTCAAACATGCTCATATGGACGTAGACCCTAAACATAGGGACGGTTGTGACCTTGTTGTCAAGAGTTGTAGTTTCCTCCCATCTTGGGAGAGGGACCCTTTTATAGGGTGTATACCAGTTTTGTGGGTTTGGGGTAACCTAAAGAGGTTGCATATGATCTTGAGAAGCTAAGTGAGAAGTATGTGGTATGAGAATGGACCTATAGACCCATAGATAACCATCTCTATGTGCATGTGGATGTGTTACCATGGAGGTAAAACGTATGGAGCTTGACCAAGATAGGCAGGTTTCCATGATCCCTATGAAAGGATGAAAGTCAGCCCACGAATGCAGGAAGAGAGATGATGAATGCTTGGGAAGGTTCTAAGTTGGGCATGTACTATAATTGTGGCAACACATCCCACTATCACACAGACAGCGATGTGTTACGCGAAAACGTGCGGAAAACACCATTACCACAGATTACCAAAACACGGGTTAATTAAAACCAATTGTGGGAAGCAGATAAACTGTGAAACTATTACATTCAAGTCCTTGTCCTGTAGAAAAACATGTTATATAAACATATACAAGCCTTGATACGTGTCCACAGATTAGAAGATCATTTGTTCTGTCGTCACATGAGTTCATCACCTGTCATATATACATAACGGCCCACATCCGGCTAACAGCAGGATATACAAAGGATCAACAGCTATACATCATGAAACAACATCAAAACGCTCCCAAGGACCTGAGAGTACAGGGATGACTCTAAGACTCTACTACACCACAACCAAAATAGCAGCATATCCATCTCTTGCCTTCTACTGCTCATCTTGCTGCTCGGCCGCAACTTCGCGACCTCCACCACGTCTCGCTCGAACACCTGAAAACCAGCGGGGTGAGACAATTGAACATTGTCCCAGCGATAAACATAACTCCCCACCAAAACTATAAAACCAAGAGGATAAGGCAACAACAAAAGATAAACAGTAAAACATAGAATACTAACAGTCTATACAGCAAGGCTATTCGTACCATCAAGCTTACCAGGCTGTATGGAAGCCATATCACCAATTATCTCTTTATGGAACATGATTGACAAGATAAGGTTTATAAGATCTTATCACATAACATGAGTAATGTATAAATAACTGTATATATATCAAAAGATTAACTGCATGAGCAAGGCCTCAACCAATGTTCTGTGTTTTGCCTTAAGTAATAAATACTATTTGGTTAGATTACATATTATTATGCCCTGAAGAAGTGAGTCGTACCGCTCAAATCCAACCTTCGGTTCCGAAACCCAAAGCCGATGCCATACAAGGTCAATAGAAGAGTCGGACTCCACGACCTTCCACCTCGTAGTCAGTGTACGAGTACAACACAAGAAGGACCGCAGTCTCGTGCTTAAGTGGCCTCAGCCACAGGGTCAGCTCCCGCAGGCTACCCTCTACCTAGCCCGCCTCAGTACCGGTAACATCGCTAGTGAAACTGAGCCACGAGCCCGTTCACCATGCTCTGAGCCATGAACGCAATCATGCTCCCATATCACATATCCTGAGCCATGGGTCTGTTCACCATGCTCTATACATATCCCGAGTCTGCAACCGTAGCTGCACTCAAATCCTCACTATTTTAGGCTAGGAGAAACCTTGCATATTCATCAATATGCGCTCCAGGTTAACCTGTAAGAGAACTCGTTTCACCATCACCAGCTCCTGACGATGATGGATCTATGGCCAGGGCAAACTACATGATAGGTTCCACTGTGATTATTTAATATATTTTAAGTGAATTGCAAGATTTGGACAAGTTTGTATAACTTGCAAACTAAAACAAGAATAAGCAACATGGAACTCAACATTATGCTTTTATAGTAAACAACATCATCCTGATCCATATCAAGGATCCAACATTACATGTTATCACTTGGCCTCTTGCCAAATAGATAGATCCATTTCAAGAATCATCACATTGCCATGGGATCTCAATCCCTCATCATATGGTTCCATTAACTTAGGTACTTTAGTCAAACTTAGGTCCTCAGACTAGAACACAGCATATATGATATCTCATCATCAAGAGTAATTATTCAAGAAGTGTTATTCAATTACATATATCTCGTAGCCCTTGACCTGGCTATGCAACTGCATGGAACACCTGCATGGTTAGTATGCACAATCATCATAGGAAGATCATATTATCAACATAGGGTGACATTGATGTTCCATCAATCATGCCTCAATTGTAACCATAGACATTTATCATATTATCAAGCAAAGCATCTTACATGCTTACCATTTCCTTATCGTTATACATAGTGTCAAGATGATCACATACATATGTAAAGTTGTGTTAAGATATAACGATTACCATCAAGCATATTAAGGGTCACCAACATAACTAAACGTGATAGCAAGAACAACATGTAACATATCATTTTTCATAAGGGATGGGACCCTCACTAAAAAAAGAAAGGTATCGGGCAGGGCACCCTCCCTATCGCCCGACACTCTACTCATGTCGTCCAAGCAAAACAACACCTATCGTGCAACACCCCGTCGTCCATCGAAGGCGTAACGGTCATTATTCTACCATCTGATCTAGGCGTGCAGCCCAGTCCAAGTCGTGCAACAGTGCGTTATGCACCTCTGGGTCATGCAACCGGGACGACGGTTATAGCGCCTATCAGCTAGCAACTCCAAGAGGTGTATCATGCAACCACATACTGACGGGCACCCAAAGCATATCGGCCAACCACCTGAAGCAGCACTAGGGTGTCGTGCAACGCTCGTCAGGTGTCTTGCTGACGGGCGACAAACACAGAAAGCTAAGGCTAAGGGGTGACGCCCAGCAGCTAGCAACGTTTCTACCACAATAGGCTATAACGATACCAAGCCGTCACAAAGAAAAGATGGTAGTGTGACGCCCGCCACAAGGTCAGGGACCAAGAGTATCATCTATCACAGCCACCCCAACCCGTCGTCCAAGAATCAAGGTCAAGAGGTATCGGGCAGCACTTCCCCCAAGATCATAACAACCAAGATGCAACTCCACCAGCTCGTCACTAACCTCAACCACAAGGGCACCTAACCCTAAAGAGTCAAGAAGATGGCTCACCTCTCAACTTAAACGAGAGAGGGGTCTTGCACATCTCTTAACATCCATCGGGCAAAACAAGGAACAACCCTAAATGAGGTCCACAACTACCATCAAGCTCACCCTTCAAGTCCATGGTAAGAGGAGGGTGTTGCTTAAGCTACTAGAACACAAGCTCACTCCTCAAGACCTAGGAGAGAAGGGAGTATTGCTCCCCAAGAAACCCTAGGACACATGGCTCGGCCAACAAGGACAACTTAAGCAAGGAACTAACTAGCAACTCATATAGCCGACATGATCATAGCAACATATAAAAACATAGAAATAAGGTAATGTAGTTAGGGTTTGGAGTTATGTAACCCACCTTAAGCAAGCTCCAAGATCCTAGAACCAAGCTCCAAGCACCACCAAGGAAGAAGGAGAGCAAGGCACTCTAGGGTTCGGCCACCACTAGAGGAAGAAGAAGACTCCAAGACAAGGATCGGCCACCAAG
Organism: Alisma plantago-aquatica; assembly: GCA_963693085.1. Lineage (NCBI taxonomy): Eukaryota > Viridiplantae > Streptophyta > Magnoliopsida > Alismatales > Alismataceae > Alisma > Alisma plantago-aquatica. The sequence continues at coordinate 579,727,798 of OY856413.1, forward strand.
ATAGCTCCTCCAAGGGTATCGCCCACCAAGCTTGAAAAAGAGGAGGGTGTCGTGCACCAAGGAGAGGAAGACTAAGGAACTAAAAAAGGGTCCTTGGCAAGGAAAGGGAAACACATATATAGAAGGGAATGGAGGAGAAACCAAGGTAGAACAAAGCAAGGTGTCGCCCACCTAGGCACACTTGTCCATGACCATTGCCATCACTCTAACATGTCTTAAACACATGTCCAAGGCCATTGCTACATGCAAGCACCAAGCACCAAGTGTCCACTAGTGGTGACACAAACGAGGTCAAAGAAGGTCAAAGATCCATGGGCGACACACTTGGACAATACACCACCACCATGGGCGACACAGCCCTGGGCGACACAGCCTGGGCGACACAAACATCCCTTGCCCGACACAAGGTACAACCAAGCAAGACAAGGCACCACAAGGCCCAACAAGCTCAACCAAGCCCAGAGGAACTCAAGCATCGAGCCCAAACCTTCCTCCCAACACTAGAGGAAGCAAGGAGAGGGAGGAACACCACTCAATGTGACAAACTTGCCCACAAACCCTAGACTTGGGTTAATTGCAAGTAGCACCTCCAACTCTCAACAGAGCTCAAACAAGCCCTAATCACCACTAAAGGTGATTAGCAAGCAACTAAGCATCAAGGTTAAGCAAAGCAAATAGGGTAAACCCTAAATGGAGGTCAGGGTCCTTACAAACTAACCCTCTACAAAGGGATTTCATCCCTAAAATCCGAAGAGAGAAGCGAGGGATACTTCCTCCTCATCTCTTCCTCAAGCTCTCACGTGGCTTCCTTAACGCCACGATGATGCCAAAGAACCTTCACAAGAACCAGGTCCTTCCTTTTCAGCTTCTTAACTCTTCTATCAAGGATCATCACAGGACCTTCCTCATAGGTCACATCTTCATCAAGATCAACTTCGACTAGCAGTATTACTGTTCTTGTATCCGGATGACCTTTCTTCAGCATACTGACATGGAACACTGGATGTAACCTGTGCAACTCTGGCGGCAGCTCTAACTCATAAGCTACCTTGCCAACTCGGGCTATGACCGGGTATGGCCCCATATATTTGGGTGTGAGTTTACCCTTCCGGCCAAACCTTAGCACACCTTTCCACGGTGAGACTTTAAGATACACTTTGTCTCCTACCTGGAACTCCAAAGGTCATCGGCAATTGTCTGTGTAAGACTTCTGTCTGTCCTGTGTCACTTTCAACTGTTGTTGTATCACTCTGATCTTCTCTGTCATCTGTTGTACCAACTCAGGACCCAAAAGCTGATATTCACCAGACTCATACCAACACAACGGAGATCTACACTTCCTGCCATATAAGGCCTCATAAGGAGCCATGTCAATGCTCCGCTGATAACTGTTGTTGTAGGAAAACTCTATCAAACTGAGATGCATGTCCCAACTACCTAGGAACGGCAAAACAGAAGCTCGAAGGAGATCCTCTAGAATCTAAATAGTCCTCTCAGACTATCCATATGTCTGTGGGTGGAAGGCGGTACTGAACCTCAACTATGTTCCCAACGCTTTGTGCAACTGTTCCCAAAAATGACTCGTACATTGCGGACCTATGTCGGACACTATCGTTACTGGCACACCGTGCAACCACACTATCTCATCCACATATACTCGAGCGAGCTTCTCGGCTGTATACATTGTTTTTACCAGTATGAAATGGGCAGACTTCGTCAATTTGTCCACTACTACCCAAATGGAATCATGATTCCTAGTTTTCCTAGGAAGACCAACTACAAAATCCATGGTTATATGATCCCATTTCTACTACGGTATCGGCAGAAGTTGCAATGTACCTGCCAGCTTCTGATGCTCAGCCTTGACTTGCTGGCATACCGCACATCTAGCCACAAACTCCGCTACATCTTTCTTCAAACTGGGCCACCAATACAAGTCCTTCAGACTATGATACATCTTGGTGACTCCTGGATGCATAGCATACATTGATGTGTGTGCTTCCTCGAGTACTAGCTTCTGCAGATCATCTGCATCAGGGACCACCATCCTATCATGATAGCAAACTAGCCCATCCACGGAATCATGGAACCCATCATGCTTTTCACTGCCGAACTCTGATCTGATCAACCGCACTACATCATCTGTTTGTCGTGCATCTTTGATTTGTTGTCTCAATGTAGGCTTGACTTGCATTTGTGCTAAAATTCCAGCTAACAAGGAAACTTCCATCTGGACATTCATCTGCCGCAAGGAAACAAGCATATCCCATCTATGGCATACCAGGGAACTCAACTGTGCCTTCTCTATAGAAAAAGAAGAAGACTTTTTGCTAAGCGCATCAGCTACCACAATTGCCTTACCAGGATGATACTCGATGGTGCAGTCGTAATCGTTGATTAACTCCATCCATCGACGTTGTCGCATGTTTAACTCATGTTGCGAAAAGATGTACTTCAGATTCTTATGATCCGTAAAGATCTGACACACTTCCCCATACAGATAGTGTCTCCAAATCTTTAACGCATGAACCACTGCTGCCAACTCTAAATCATGAGTCGAATAGTTCTCCTCGTGTTTCTTAAGCTTTCGTGAAGCAAAAGAAACCACATTCTCTTCCTGCATTAGTACCCAACCTAAACCTCTCTTGGAAGCATCGCAGAAAACAACATAACCTTTTCCAGGCTCTGGCGGCACTAACACTGGCGCACTAGTCAGTTTCTCCTTCAAACTTTGGAAAGCTTGCTGACAACGGTCAGTCCAGACAAAAGGTACATCTTTTCTAGTCAACTTTGTCATTGGCAACGCAGTCGCACTGAAGCCTTTGATAAACCTCCTGTAGTATCCTGCCAAACCCAGGAAACTACAAACTTCTGTTGGCATCTTCGGCTGTTCCCATTCTGCAACGGACTCCACCTTCTTCGGGTCTACTTTGACTCCTTCTGCAGATATCACATGACCCAAGAAAGTCACTTCTTCCAGCCAGAACTCACACTTACTGAACTTGGCATACAGCTGATGTTGTGAAGAAGTGTCAACGCTCATCGAAGATGTTGCTCATGCTCTTTCCTGTCTCGACTATAGATCAAGATGTCATCTATAAAGACTACAACAAACTAATCTAGGAACAGACGAAACACTCTGTTCATCAGATCCATGAAAGCAGCAGGCGCATTGGTTTGCCCAAATGGCATAACCACAAACTCGAAGTGACCATACCTCATCCTAAAAGCTGACTTTGGTATGTCATCCGTCTTAATCCTCAACTGATGATATCCAGACCGTAGATTGATCTTTGAAAACACTATAGCACCATGCAACTGATCGAACATATCGTCTATCCTCGGTAACGGGTACTTGTTCTTGATTGTAACCTTATTCAACTATCGATAATCTATACATAACCACATCGACCCGTCCTTCTTCTTGACGAACAACACTGGAGCACCCCAAGGCGACGTACTTGGTCAGATGAAACCTTTCTCCAATAACTCTTGTAACTGCTTCTTAAGCTTTGCCATCTCCACTGGAGCCATCCTATACAATGTCTGTACAACTAGTTGTGTACCTGGGACCAGATTGATCTCAAAATCAATCTCTCGGGGTGGAGGAACACCAAGAAACTCATCAGGAAACACATCGGCAAACTCTCAAACAATTGACACCTCTTCAAGACTAGGACCTTTCTCCTTGGTAGCCACAACAGTATCCACAACGTGAGCTAAGAACGCCTCACATCCTTGTCGTAGAAACTTCTTTGCCACCATGTCTGATACTAGACACGTCAGAAGAATCTTCCTATCTCCTTGGAAGATCCACTTCTCTCCCGCATCATCAAACACAACTTGCTTGGAACCACAGTCCAAAACAACCTTATACTTCTCTAAGGTATCCATCCCAAGGATCACATCGAAACCATGCATATCAAGTGGTATAAGATCCACTTGTATACTGTGTTCTGAAAAAGATAAAACACAAGATGGACACTCTTCTCGAAGCATCGATGAACTATCAAGAGGGGTTTCTAACAACAACCTATCCTTCTTACAACTAACAGGTAAATGACAGTTTTCAAGCATACTATAGGCGATAAAAGAGTGTGTAGCACCCAGGTCAACCAGAACAGATATAAAGCAAGAAGAAGACATATCATAATGAAATAACTCCATCTGACCTGTCACCACTTGCGGGTTGACTATCGCCTCCGGCTGATTCATAGCGTAGAATCGAGCCGTTTCTTGTTGTCCACGTCCTCTGCTTCCTTGAGCAGACGATCTAGCTTGCCACGCTTGACTGCATCCTCGCCCTTTTCTACTACTATGCTGCTATCTATCTGATCCTTGTTGATTCTATCTTGGCTGCTACGTCACTTCAACATCTCTATTCGGGCAATGTGACTTGAGATGCCCGGTCTGACCACAAAGATAGCATGCCCTATCTTCAAACCGCGGCCTAGATGGACCTGTCACTACCACTGAAGTTGTACTATGTGCCTTAGACGGCGAAGAAACACATCCTCTTCCCTTGCTCTGAGACCACTATGATGGTACACTGGAACCTCTCATCATAAAAGGTGCTGAAAACCTTGTCTTCTTGAAGCCACCAAACCTCTGTCCCTGGAACTGAGCAGGCCTCTTCTTAGACATGGATTCTCTTTTCTCCCTAACAGACCGTTCGATCCTCCAGACAGATTCCACAAATGTAGCAAACCGCTCACGGTTCTCCAATGCAGAAATAGGTGTTGTCAACTCAGCACTCAGACCCTTCTCAAAACGTCTGATCTGCTCCTCATCTGTTGCTGCCATGTGAGGACAAAACCTCAACAGATCCATGAACTTAGCCTCATACTCGGTGATGTTCATCGTTCCTTGTCATAGGTTCTCAAACTGACTGATCTTCTCATCCAGATACATGTTTGGAAAGTATCTACTGACGAACTCGTGCTGGAAAACCTCCCAACCGATCACCTCACTAGGTCGCTTTTCCTCCTCGATGGTCCACCAGTGACCAGCACTACCTTTCAGAAGGTAGACAGCGTGCTTTACTTTGTCTGCTTTGGGGATATCAAGGATCCGGAAAGCCTTCTCAAGACTTGTCAGCCACAGATCTGCATCCGTTGGATCAGCCGTTCCAGCTTAATCTGAAGCTCTGACTCGGCGAAGCTGCTCAAAGGTCTTCCCGAGACTCGATGTTTCACCATGGGGAGCATGTGCTCTCGGCGGAGGCACTAGCAATCTCTCTACCATGAGATTCATCGTAGCCATCATCTGCCCCATAAGTTGTTGATAGGCAGGGTGTTCAAGAATGGCTGGGTCAGGTTGGGGGACCTCAGGCACCCGATCTCCATGTGCCTGCCCTTCAGCTCCATCAACTGATGCAGCATCATTGTTCTCGGCAGCGTGTTCTTCATGGTTTCCAGACATCTTGACTTTTCTTCCGCTGAGGGCAGAAGATGATTGTAAGGAAATCTGGAAAACTCACAAGAACAGATATGACCTAGTCCTAAATCCCTGTAAACTCAGCAAACCTAGAGCTCTGATACCAAAAACTTGTGGCAACACATCCCACTATCACACAGACAGCAAGGTGTTACGTGAAAACGTGCGGAAAACACCATAACCACAGATTACCAAAATATGGGTTAATTAAAACCAATTGCGGAAAGTGGATAAACTATGAAACTATTACATTCAAGTCCTCGTCCTGCAGAAAAACATGTTATATAAACATATACAAGCCTTGATAGGTGTCCACAGATTAGAAGATCATCTGTTCTGTCGTCACATAAGTTCATCACCTATCATATATACATAACGGCCCACATTCGGCCAGCAGCAGGATATACAAAGGATCAACAGCTATACATCATGAAACAACATCAAAACACTCCCAAGGACCTGAGAGTACAGGGATGACTCTAAGACTCTACTACACCACAACCAAAACATCATCATATCCATCTCTTGACTTCTACTGCTCGTCTTGCTGCTTGGGCACAACTCCACGACCACCACCACGTCTCGCTCGAACACCTAAAAACCAGCGGGGTGAGACAATTGAACATTGTCCCAGCGAGAAACATAACTCCCCGCCAAAACTATAAAACCAAGAGGATAAAGCAACATCAGAAGATAAACAGTAAAACATAGAATACTAACAGTCTATACAACAAGGCTATTCATACCATCAAGCTTACCAGGCTGTATGGAAGGCATATCACCAATTATCTCTTTATGGAACATGATTGACAAGATAAGGTTTATAAGATCTTATCACATAACATGTGTAACGTATAAATAACTGTATATATATCACAAGATTAACTGCACGAGCAAGGCCTCAACCAATGTTTCGTGTTTTGCCTTAAGCAATAAATACTATTCAGTTGGATTACGTATTATTATGCCCTGAGGAAGTGAGTCGTACCGCTCAAATCCAACCTTCAGTTGCGAAACCCAAAGTCGGTGCCATACAAGGTCAATGGAAGAGCCGGATTGCACGACCTCCCACCTCGTAGTCAGTGTATGAGTACAACACAAGAAGAACCGCAGTCTCATGCTTAAGTGGCCTAAGCCACAGGGTCAGCTCCCGCAGGCTACCCTCTACCTAGCCTGCCTCGGTACAGGTAACAGCGCTAGTGAAACTGAGCCACAGGCCTGTTCACCGTGCTGTGAGCCATGAACGCAATCATGCTCCCATATCACATATCCTGAGCCATGGGTCTATTCACCATGCTCTATTCATATCCTGAGTCTGCAACCGTAGTTGCACTTGAATCCTCACTATTTTAGGCTAGGAGAAACCTCACATATTCATCAATATGCGCTCTGGGTTAACCTGTAAGAGAACCCATTTCACCATCACCAGCTCCTGACGATGATGGATCTATGGTTAGGGAAAACTACATGATAGGTTCCACTATGATTATTTAATATATTTTAAGTGAATTGCAAGATTCAGCCAAGGTTGTATAACATGCAAACTAAAACAAGAATAAGCAAGATGAAACTCAACATTATGCTTTTATAGTAAACAACGTCATCCCGATCCATCTCAAGGATCCAACATTACATGTTATCACTTGGCCTCTTTCCAAACAGATAGATCCATTTCAAGAATCATCACATTGCCATGGGATATCAATCTCTCATCATATGGTGCCATTAACTTAGGTACTTTAGTCAAACTTAGGTCCTCAGACAAGAACACAACATATATGATATCTCATCATCAAGAGTAATTATTCAAGCAGTGTTATTCAATTATATATATCTCGTAGCCCTTGATCTGGCTATGCAACTGCATGGAACACCTGCATGGTTAGTATGCACAATCATCATAGGAATATCATATTATCAACATAGGGTGACATTGATGTTCCATCAATCATGCCTCAATTGTGACCATAGACATTTATCATATTATCAAGCAAAGCATCTTACATGCTTACCATTTCCTTATCATTATACATAGTGTTAATATGAGCACATACATATGTAAAGTTGTGTTAAGCTATAACGATTACCATCAAGCATATTAAGGGTCACCAACATAACTAAACATGATAGCAAGAACAACATGTATTATATCATTTTTCATAAGGGACGGGACCCTCACTAAAAAAAGAAAGGTATCAGGAAGGGCACCCTCCCTATCGCCCGACACTCTACTCATGTCGTCCAAGCAAAACAACACCTATCGTGCAACACCCCGTCGGCCATCTAAGGTGTAACGGTCGTAATGCTACCATCTGATCCAGGCGTGCAGCCCAGTCCAAGTCATGCAACGGTGCGTTATGCACCTCTGGGTCATGCAACCGGGACGACGGCTATAGCGCCTATCGGCCAGCAACTCCAAGAGGTGTATCACGCAACCACATGCTGAAGGGCACCCAAAGCATATCGACAACCACCTGAAGTGGCACTAGGGTGTCGTGCAACGCTCGTCAGGTGCCGTGCTGACGACCGACACACACAGAAAGCTAAGGCTAAGGGGTGACGCCCACCAGCTAGCAACGTTTCTACCACAATAGGATATAACGATACCAAGCCATCACAAAGCAAATATGGTAGTGTGACGCCCGCCACAAGGTCAGGGACCAAGAGTATCGTCTATCACAGCCACCCTAACCACTCGTCCAAGGATCAAGGTCAAGAGGTATCGGGCAACACTTCCCCCAAGATCATAACAACCACGATGCAACTCCACCAGCTCGTCACTAACCTCAACCACAAGGGTACCTAAACCTAAAGAGTCAAGAAGATGGCTTACCTCTCAACTTAAACGAGAGAGGGGTCTTGCACATCTCTTAGCATCCATCGGGAAAAACAAGGAACAACCCTAAACGAGGTCCACAACTACCATCAAGCTCACCCTTCAAGTCCATGGTAAGAGGAGGGTGTTGCTTAAGCTACTAGAACACAAGCTCACTCCTCAAGACCTAGGAGAGAAGGGAGTATTGCTCACCAAGAAACCCTAGGACACATGGCTCGGCCAACAAGGACAACTTAAGAAAGGAACTAACTAGCAACTCATATAGCCGACATGATCATAGCAACATATAAAAACATAGAAAGAAGGTAATGTAGTTAGGGTTAGGAGTTATGTAACCCACCTTAAGCAAGCTCCAAGCTCCTAGAACCAAGCTCCAAGCACCACCAAGGAAGAAGGAGAGCAAGGCACTCTAGGGTTTGGCCACCACTAGAGGAAGAAGAAGACTCCAAGACAAGGATCGGCCACCAATCTAGCTCCTCCAAGGGCATCGCCCACCACGCTTGCAAAAGAGGAGGGTGTCGTGCACCAAGGAGAGGAAGACTAAGGAACTAAAAAGGGGTCCTTGGCAAGGAAAGGGAAATGCATATATAGAAGGGAATGGAGGAGAAACCAAGGTAGAACAAAGCAAGGTGTCGCCCACCTAGGGACACTTGTCCATGAGCATTGCCATCACTCTAACATGTCTTAAACACATGTCCAAGGCCATTGCTACATGCAAGCACCAAGAACCAAGTGTCCACTAGTGGTGACACAAACGAGGTCAAAGAAGGTCAAAGATCCATGGGCGACACACTTGGATGATACACCACCACCATGGGTGACACAACCCTGGGCGACACAGCCTGGGAAACACAAACATCCCTTGCGCGACACAAGGTACAACCAAGCAAGGCAAGGCACCACAAGGCCCAACAAGCTCAACCAAGCCCAAACCTTCCTCCCAACACTAGAGGAAGCAAGGAGAGGGAGGAACACCACTCAAGGTGACAAACTTGCCCACAAACCCTAGACTTGGGTTAATTGCAAGTAGCACCTCCAACTCTCAACAGAGCTCAAACAAGCCCTAATCACCACTAAAGGTGATTAGCAAGCAACTAAGCATCAAGGTTAAGAAAAGAAAATAGGGTAAACCCTAAACGGAGGTCAGGGTCCTTACAATAATAGAATCCTAAGTCTATCCTAGGGTCAGGTAGGGATAAGACTGATGGAAGAAGGAGTTGCCTAATTCCCTAGTTGCACATGACCATAGGGTTAGGAGGTAACGGCTATCATTGTCTGAGGGACATGGGTTAGGAGATTGATCACCATCATGAACTCATGGGACCCAAAGGGCAGATGAGTAGGGCACTCTCTGGATGCATGAGGGAAGAGGGATGACCCCAAAAGTGTCGGCACCCTATAGACCCAGAGGAGATGACCAATGATTGTGTGTAAACCGAAGTAGGTTCGAGACCAGTTTTCCATGGAAGTAATTTTTGATATCATGATGTTTGTGATGTGGAGACATGAGTTGCACGTTTCAACTTAAATTTGAAGGTGTTATGGCAAGGTGGGATGTACCATCTCTGCTCCTAGAATGGGAAGAACTCTATATTTGGACGGCCACCAAATTCTTATTTCTTCTTGTTATGGGAGTGAGAGATAGGACAATACGCATGCCTTACACCAAGGATAAATATAATGTAAGTTGGAACGTTGCTACAAGGTATGAAATGATAACATACCTTTGTGGAAGGAATAATACATGGATGGTTTACAAACACTAAGAGAAATAAGGTAGTCATCTTATAAGGATTTTTTTTTAGCATGAGCTATGTGGAATTTGCAAGTGATACAAGGTTGAGTTTGATCACCATTAGGATGAGCTCAGAGTTTCTTGATGAAGATAAACTTAGAGTTTGAGATGAGATGAAAAGAATAATACATGGAGGTGTATTTTACCTAACACCTAAGGATAAGAAGTGGTAATGAATGCTCTGGTTGAGATATAGTGCCTAGTTTAGCTGGAAGCTAGAAGAAGTTGAGGATGTTAGGCTAACCTTAAGTTGAGAAAAAGGAGATAAGTTTAGTTAACACCCAGATGTATCAATAGTGGTTAATCAAGTAAATGATTGATTGGTTAGCCAGTCTAGTACATGATATGATGAAAGGATAGTTGTAGAACCTTAGATGTACTTCTTTGGAAAGGAAAGTGATGAAGCCTGATGAGAGTGGTTAGGGTTTCTGAGGCATTGATCTTGAGGAATCATGAAATATCGGAAATCATGATTTTAAGATCACCGTACACCGTAGTAAGTGATGGTAGTGCTTTGGATGCCTGATGCATGTAGCATGTGGCCATGCAAGCCAGGAGGTGAAGGACGAACTCCAGTAACCCAGTGCATGGATATAAAGTATAAAGAGTTTCTGAGAGGGAATGGGAGTTCATCACTGTGGATGTTGTGAGTCTCCCCCTGGACCAAGGAAGGTTGAGATCCAATATGGGTTATGGTAGATCACCTTACCTAGATGACATGAGAAAGGAAGAGTACTGTCACGAGACAGATTCGGTTGAACTATTTTAAGAGAGAAAGATGGTTCAACCATACCATGATGTGAGTTTAGAAGTTCTTGGGTATGACCAAGGTTTACTTACATGAGGTGGAAGTAGATACATGAAGAACTCGGTGATAGTATAGTTTATCACCCCATACTAATGGAAAGTATGATCCAGACTAGAGGGTCTGATGAGAGCATGTGTGCTCATTCATGGTGATACATAGAGATAGTTCTTAAGATGTGATGTTAACCACCATAACCTTTATCGGGATGCAAGAAGTCTTATAGAGAGGTTGTGTCGGTCACCACTTCATTAAGATGATGTTGGTGAAGGAGGCCTCACAAAGGTCAGAAAAGAACCATAGTGTGTGTAGATGAAGTCGCTTTGATCTTGCAATGGCTGAGAGAGAGATCCTAGTGGTGACATGAGTCACGAGTTGATGCAAAGCAGACTGACATGCAGTTCACTATGGGAGAATATGTGATGTGAAAATCCGACCCCTCTAAGCTACAACTGAGAAAGTTGAGTCCCCGATATATGGGTCCATTTGAGATGGATTGGTGGAGATGGTTGTGTTTAACCTTACCCCTTAGGATAAAATGATGTGTTGCATGAGTCTGATCTAGAGCACTATGTGAGGTACCCAAGCCAGGTGTTGTACCCTGAACCTATTCAGCTTTTGAAAGGCTGAAAAGTCCTAAGTCACCTATGAGGGTATGATATACCAAGGTAAGAAAGAACTCAGATGGAAGAAAATGAGATAATGAAGGTTCTTGGGAAACACCATGGAAAGGGTGAAGCCACATGGGAGCCCTGATGGACATAAGAAGACTTATCCTATTTGTTTGCTTGCTTGATGGAATTTTGAGGGCAAAATTCTCATAAGAGGGGAAGGATGTTACAACCCCGATTTTGGGTTCTTTTGGTGAGAAATGTAATTTCTCATATTAAATATATTTGAACAACAAATGATATAATTTGTTTGGAATAAGTGGATTTCGTTTACAATAGCCTTGATGATTGCTTTGTGGGCTTTATTGGCTATTGAGCCCAATAACAAGGAAATTCAAATAGTAAATGAATAATTAAGTTTTTGAGAAAAGAAAGGTGTGGAAACCTCCAGAAGGCAAAAGAAGACAATCTAAAGTTGGATTTCGTGCCTCTTGGGTTCCTTGGGCCCCAAGGAGTCTAAAGTTGCATAGAGGATGCAATAAGAAAAGAAAAGACCAATTAAGTATTTCCTTGTTAAAAAAGAAATTGAAAATAATGTTAAAATGTGGAAAATATGTAAAAAGGGGTATAATTGAGTTATCCTTGGTGGATTTTCGTATCCCAAGGATTCCTAATGTTAGAATAAATTCCAATAGGAAAATAGAAGAGAGATAAAGATAAATCCCTTTAAAAGAAAATTAAAAAGGAAAAGAAATTGATTATTAAAAGGGAAATATGAGAAATAGACTTTCAAGTGAAAATAAAGGCAAATAGATTTTCCCCAATATGGGAATTCGTGCCTTTGGGATTTCTTGAGGTCCAAGGGACCCAAATTAATAAGATAATCACAAAGAAAAAAAAGGAATACAAATTAATTTAGATTAATTAAAGAACTTGGGAGAGAAGGAATCCTTCTCATACATTGCTTTTTGTTTCCCAAATTTTGTGCAAAGCTAGGCAATAATTAAAGGAACATTCCCTTAAAATTTGAGTTAATTTGGAGTTATGGTTTGGGAGATATCGATTTTCCAAGTTATCTCCAATTTGGAAATTATTTGGAATTAAAGAAATAGATTTCTTTCCTTTGTGTTTGAATGCGAACAACAAGGTCCGTTGGATCTTGATCCAATGTTGAATGACCTTCACTTAAGTCCCACTGGGACTGTGATTCTGCGGCCAACTGAGGGACTTTCCCTCTCAGATTCCTCGTGATTCACTGGATGTGCAAGCTGGCTAAGGATTCCGTTGGACTCAAGGAAAGAAACTGAAGGGAAACACCCTTGGTTTGATGAGGTTTGGTTGCCGATTGAGGAAGTACCCAATCCGGCAGGGGGTTGTCGACCCTATATATAGGGGACGGTGATAGGGGGTATCAGCATCTCTTTTTGCTGGTCCAAACCCTACGACAGAGCACAAGGATCTCGTTGGTGCCCTCAATTGCTAAATCTTCTTCGACCTTCGCCCTCGCCACCTTCGTGAAGTTCGCCGGAGTCTGGCAAGAGGGAGGGAGCCCGGACGTGTTTACCACCTAAAATTGGGCCCCTAGTCGAGTTCATCGACGGGAGACGGAGCTTCCCAACCTGTTGGCGCGGTCGCAGGTGGCTGGGATCGCGAAGTCAACACTGAGGTTGACCATCACACATTTGTTGTGCTCGACGCGAGGAAGAAGAAGAGAACCACAGAATTGACTGATTTGCCCCTCCGCACTCCTTTTTCTGGTAAGGACAGTTCGGTCCTTTGCTTCCTTTTAATCGCTTATGGCACGCACGATCCTGGTCGCTGGATCCTGAGTGGACCAGCGAACCGCGGATCCGACGCCTCTCGTTTTTCTAAAAATAGCAAGTAAATTAAGAAAAAGGGTTTTCTTGTTAAAAATTGTATCTTGAGCTAAAAAACTCAGATTAAGGAACTTAATACATGAAAAATGATCAAAAAAATATGAGGAATACGTTAAAAATGGTTTGGACATCAAAATTTGTATATTTTTGCAAAAGTGCATATTTTGATGGAAAAGTGTTAATTTGCAATTAGAAAACCCTAATTGTTAATCAAGGATATATTTAATCTTACAATGAGGTTAACTCACGCATGGTTAACTTGATTAAATATAAAGATAGTTTTTAACCTGTTTTTTTGAAAGAATTGCAAGGTTTAGGGTTTTTAACCATGTTGACTAATATGTTTAGAAACCCTAAATTAGAGAAAAAGAAAGGAAAAGTGCTTATAATCTGAAATTAGGGTTTCCTATTGCTAAAATATGAAATTGGAACCTTTTGTGAAAGAAAGATGAAAAAATTAGGGTTTGCAAGTGATTTGGTAAAATTAGGGGTTAAAGTAATAAAAATAGAGTGAAACCCTAATTATGCCCAAAACCCTAAAAAGGACAACTAACCCTAGGGAATAGCTAGGATTAATGGATCATAATGACATGTTTAATAATATAGAAATTGGATGTCTTTTCAGGTTCAACCTGTGCATACTTTCTTGAATTCTTGATTGGTTATTTCTGCATTCAATCTTCTTAACAAGGTATGTGGTTAATTATGAATAACCGCCTTAGTTTCTCGAGGATTTTCCAGATGGTTAATCGCATTGAATGCAAATTATCTGTTTGGATGTTCATACTTGCAAATTATAAAGTCACTATGATTATCACATTAAAAATAGAAATATGTATTCTCGCACCAACATGCCACCCTGATGGATGATGCCAAAGGCCAGGCCCAGATGGGTAGACCAATGGACACCTTGAGTGGTGACCCCAGGCACCAAGCTCGGGAATGAGAAGGTGGCCTATGATATTGCATGACTAGTGGGCACCATGGGTGGTGACCCCCAGGCATCAAGCTCGGGATTGAGAAGGTGGCCTTAAGTCATTGGCAAAGGAAATCCTAAGGTAGGAATGCCAGGGTTAGGGCAAAAGCGGTGGAGAATGTCATACTAAAAAGTATAAATTGGCTTGTTAATTAACTTGATTGTGATAATTAGATTGTTATCCTTATGTGCAAACTTTTGGTTGTTCCCACATACCAGTATATTTTGATATACTGACCGACGTTTTGTTTGTCGGCGTTTTAGGAACAACAATTGAAAGAACAAATAGTAAAGTGACACATTGTGGAAATGAGAAATAAAGTGCAAGGAGGATTAGATAGAATAATTCAAGCTCTGGATAGATAGATTTCCAAAGTTTTCAAAGGTAAGTAAAGTTTTAATTTTATACCAAATTCCAGTTAGTTAGTAGAATTTCATAATTATTATTGATTATTTGTTGAACCTTTGATCATGTTAATTGAATAACGGCTCTGACCTTCAGGTCTCCCTTAATTGGGGGTTACCGGGAGGCAGGGTCATTACAGTGATACACCTTGATGAGTGTAGGCCGATACACATTGAATAAAATCATTGGATACATCTTGAATGTAATAATATGGATACACTTTAATAAGTGTAGGTTGATAAACCCTAAAGAAGGTTAAATCAATAAAATAAGTATGTTGAAGTCAATACCCTAGTAAGAATGAGAAAGAAACTTGTACTACTCACATAAGAAAAGTAATACTTCATGTTGATAATCAATGAATGATATTTGTTGACGTATGCTTGAACATTTATGGCAATAATATAGCTCTTATGAAGTGAATTAGGGTTTGGTTGATAAATATGAACTTGAAAACCCTAAATTAGTTACAAGGGGAAATCCTAACTCTAATTATGAGAGGCTTGCAATTTGAATGATTCTCTTTATGCCATGGACATGATATTTACCTGATATTGCATTTTCTATGAAATCTTAACCATGCAGATGTTGCGAAATGATGAGCATAGCCAAGTATGAGCTATGATGAATTAACATTATACAAATTGTATAAGGCCTTGTGAGCCATGTGATGTACTTGAACAACATGTATGATGTTTATGTGGGTCTTATGATCTAGAGTTGGTTGTTGCCTAATGAGAGGTGACATTGTTCAATAATGAACTAAGGGTTTGATACCCCAAACATATGATCATGATAATGATAATGTTGATGGGATGAAATTCCCAATAAAGTGTTCAGGGGACTGAGATCCCAAGATGAGTGTAACAAGATATGTACCAATTGATACTACATCTCTTGAAAATATGTTACACCTTTCTATATGGCATTTATCTATAATTCTTGCTTGTAACTTGATTGATGCTAAAAGATGTTGTAATGCACTTAATCTATCAAGTAAATTAAAAATCTAGTTGCCCTGGCCATAGAATCATTTAGTGTTAGGATTTGCTGAATGGTGAAATGAATTTTACTCAGAGAACATATTTTTGAATATGTGAGGGTGCAAGATGAGTATTTCCTTGCTTCCTTCAAACCCCAAGATTGGAATTGCTCCATTTCCCTAAAAAGAGTGCGGTTGTAGGTCGTAGATCTAGTACAACATAGGGATTGGTGGTAAATCCATACCCTAAGAAGAGTATGGTTGTGGGCCATGGCTCAATATATACAAGCAGGATTGACTATATGTCATACTCTTAATAGAGAACATGCTATGTGTTGTATCCAGTGTTCAGAAAAGTGCTATTCGGTGTACAGGCAGATGGGGCACTGAATAGAGTCTATGCGGTATGTGGGAGTATATGTGGGAGTATATACGGTTTTGTATTTTTTTAATAAATTAATATATTTATGTATATTTATATATCAGTCATATAGAATTATATATCACATTGAATAATTACATACAAGGACAACATAGAATGATTGATTAGAAGAAAGGGAGTAGCAATATCATATAAATATTTAATTAGAAACAACAAAAATATCATATAAATTTCATTTCTTCAAGTTCATGTATGTGTGTTTGGAAAAGCGGTGATTAAGCAGCCGCATAAGCGGGTAATCAGCCGCATAATCGGGCCTAGACCGATTATTGGTCCGCTTTGACATATGCGGTGCGGTCCCCTGTCTGAACCGCTTAACCGGCCGCATATGCGGCCGCACGGACTGATTTCCTGAACACTAGTTGTATCTATGTTGTGAAGAGACTCTATACGTCAGGCTAGCTAAAATGTAGATTGACTCATAATGTCACTGCCAATAATCTCGCACTGATCTTGAAAGGAGAGGTTGTGGACTTCGGCTCTTCCATAGACCTATATGGCACTGATGCTTTACTTTGCAGTGGTCATTTAGAGATGGAAGGTATACTGCCACCTCCGCATGGCATAAGATGGATTGTTTAAATATGTAATCATATGTGTAGTGAATTTGTTTAAGGATCAAATACAAAAACATTATTTGAAGCCTTGCTTTGATTTTATATTGTTTAGTTTATAACAGCTATACATGTTCTTCATATTCCTTTTAAAAGTGATCAAATGATATATTGCTCAGTTGTAGATATCTGAACTAATATGATGATGAGATTGCTCTATTCTGCATATAATCAGCAGTTACAATTGTTTAATTCAATAAAGGTTTCTCCTGCTCTCAATCATAAAAGTTTAATTGTGATAATATATTGTTGGTGGAGAGGTATATCTCTCGCTGGGAGTTTTTGTCTCACCCCATGGGTTCCACAACGTTTTAGGTGGATGTGCATGAAGAGGTAGTGATCATACAATAGAGAGTGGGCAGCACTAGTAACAGCTGAGGTTGAATGTGATGTTATGTGTCTTATAGATATAGAGTCCTATGTGTCATCCCTGTACTCTCAGGTCCTCTGGGAGATAGCGTGTATATATTTTTATAATTGATCGGAGATTTTGGCTAGTACGCATCGATGCATAATGTCTCTTTTGTGTATATTTTGATAAAGAAACTCTTATCTCGTATCCTTGTAAGGTGATGTAACAATGTATGTACAAAGTGAACCATAATGTATATATAAGGTTTGGTTCTTTCTAAAAAGAATTTCCTGGTATGGATCTTTGGGCAAAAAGATTTTAAATTTAGTGATTTTTGGTAATCCATTATTAATGATTATTTCTGCATAGTTTTGTGCAATTATGTTGTCGGTTTGATAGCGATTGTCACACCAAATTGCCTCTATTCACATTAAGGCCTAATCTAAAAAGTAGGAAATGACATGGAAGCAAAGTCTAACTAATTATATACAAGATGGTAGAAAAGATACTTGTAAGTTAATGTGTATGGGTGGCATAACAAGAAGTTGCAAAAAAAATTGAAAAGTTATGAAAAAATTATGGAATTAAACTATAGGGCATGCAATGATGAAAATATGAAAAATAAAAGGGTAAACTAGACAAGTCTGGGGGTCAGTAAAACAAATAATCATCTTAGGAATAATTAGAACAAAGGAATGAATCAACAAGGACATACCGCCCTACCACCTCAATCTTTTGAATCATAATATCCTAAAAATGTAATTGGGGTTAAGGATAGTTGGGTATTGATCATGGATTTAGGGTATCCTGGCATAGAGGTTCTGAGATATGGTTATCACTTAATATGTACAAGTACAGTGGTTCCAAAACAACCAAGGTTGTTCTATGGACAACAACCATTCTGGTTGCATCTCACTGTGATAGTATTGAAGAGAATAGTTGTTCTAGGTAGTTTGTGGTGGATATTCAATACAGTTTTGCTTCCTTTATTCCGTTCATCTTGGATCTCCATGTGGTTTGGACATTCCATGGATCATTATTCAAGCTAAATTTCATTTCTAAGATGAATAAAAAACAAAAAAAATATCAAGTGTGGTATGAATGTGTGTTTCTTGGAAGTATAAAAACAAGTATAATAAAAAAGTAAGGCATGAGAAGAAAAGTCCTCAAACCAATGTGGGTTGCCTCCAACAAGTGCTAAGTTTATTTCCTTCAGTAGTCACAGAGCTCCTTCCTTCTTCGTCCATTTTAAACTTTGAGGCCACCTTCTTAATGTAAAGATTTTTTAATTTTCACTCACTCGTAGTTCATCATCACATTGATCATGCGTCTCTTTAAAATGATCTTCATATGTGGCCTTCTCTTTATCTTTTCTTGTTGAAGCCTTAAAAATGTTTATGCCTATCTTAATGTTCATGAAGGTCACTGTCATTCTAATAGTGCGCACATGGATATCAACCAGCTAATTCCAAGAAGAGCCTCCGAAAGATTATAGGGATCTTCTTATCCTCTGACTCCATATCAAGAACAATGAAATCCACACAGAACATTACATTCATAGCATGTCAATCATCACCAATACATCATCTACCCTTCCCTGTTAGAACTTCAATGGATCGATCAGCCAATTGTAGAGTACAATTTTCCAACATTAGTCACTACTACATTTATTCCCCTTTAACATCACTATTGACAGTGTTAGTTTCATAGAATAAACTAAGTCGGTAAACTATTCCAACATTTTTATCTGAAATTGATGCTACGTATGGCCAGGGGAACACCTTGGGCACCATCTTAAAAGCACCATCACTTTTTCTACAAATAAATGACGCTATAAAATCTTGTGAAATAATATTTTGTACCAAAATTTTGTATTGAAAACTAAAGCATCAGTTTTTAAAAATTGGCTATTCTTATTTCTTGCAAAAATGGCACAAATTTAGGTTCCCTCCAAATCTCATATAGCATTTCTTTTACCAAAATAGTAATTTTTGAAATCCATGTATGTGGACGTCCTTGTACCTTGCAAAGTCCATGAAATATCTCAAGCATGTGGATAACTCACTCACATTAAACAAAGAAAAAGTAATATCCACTAATTTTTGGATATTATTATTATAAGGGTTAAGGTGCTTAATTTCTTTTCCTCTAAATTCATGGATAATTAATAGGTTTCCAAAGGGAAAGAGGATAGCTTCGTGGGCAAGGAGTTGAGGGGGAGATGTGGCATCAATTGGAGAAATTAAAGGAATTAATTACTACTTTCTCTCTCATTGAATTTCCTTATAAAAACACCACTTCCAACTCAATTCAAAGGCTTTTCCGATCCTTCTTTCTCTCCTTGATTGCAAAACGACCAAGGAGGCTTGGGAGAAACAGTAGGATGACCTCTAACCTGTAGGTAAGCTCCATGATCTCTTTCCACCTTGATTGCATGGTGGAAATCACAAATCAATGCTTGATTTCTTCTTATCTTCACTCCATCTTCAATTCTAACCATTCCTTTTCACTCAAAGCTTGAGGACGAGCCTTGGGATAGTGAAAGGAGTTGCATCCACCATTTTTGACGTTATCTTGAAGCTTTTAAGCTCAATTGGAGGCGGGTTATATAACTTGAACCCATTTACATTATTATTCAACCATTAATTTTACAATTATGTTGATTCCTTCTACTTCTTGATTTATTGTTTGTTGAAGTTGGTAATTCCATGAAAGAAAAAGTACTAGGAACTAGATGGATGAAGTTAAATGATGATGACATCATATTGAACACGTTTCCCAAAAAATTGGTTATTCAATCGGTTTCAACAAGATGTTCAATCAGTTTCAACAAAACCATTTGAAATCAAATGGTTTCATCAAACTGTTAGAAGCCAAACAGTTTCAAAACGTTTGAAAGGGTTGACCATAGTTGACCGTTTGGAGGTCAACTAAGACCGTTTGGAGGTCTAGGGTTGAGTATGATTGAGTAATTGAAGATCCAGAGATATCAAATTAAAATGCAATCATAGCTCAATTGATGATTAATCCAATGATCTAAACCTTTATTGAATTTCATATATTTCAATGATGGATGGGGCAAACGGTCTCAAGACCATTTGGAGGTCATCTAAACGACCTCAAGACCGTTTGAGGTCAGGTCATATCATAATTTGATGATGATTCATTGATTTCAATTGAATCGATTCTACAATGTTAATCATTGAAGGTTCCTCGATTTCAAAACCCTAATTGAAGGTTTCTTGATTATATATCCTAGTTCAATTGGGTTCAAAACCCTAATTGATGGTCCAATTAAAGGATAATTCAATAGTTCAATTGATAGTCAGTTCATTGATTGAAACCTTGAATTGTTTAAGTGTTGAAAGACCTTTTTGGTCCATTCAGTTTTGAGAGGGTTTGGACCAAACGGTCTCAAGACCATTTGGGTCCAAATGGTCTCGAACCATTTGGAGACCCAAGTCCATTCGGTTTCAATGCATTTCTTTCTTAAACGGTTTCAAGGGCAATTTTCCCAAATGTTTTCAAACCATTTCAGTTCTGAGAGACCAAGACCATTTGGGGTCTAAGTAATCAAAACCATTTGAGGTTCAACATGGTCAATCCAATTGGATACCTAATGTAATTGAAAATTCAAGTGGTCAATCCAATTGGATACCAAATGTAATTGAAGGTTCAACTGGTCAATCTATTTGAATACTTAATGTATTTGAAGGTTCAATTGGTCAATTCAATTGGATACCTCATGTAACTGAAAGTTCAATTGGCCAAACCATTTGAACATCTAATGTATTTAGATGATTGATACCCTTAGTGGGATTAATCATTGATGCATAATGATGCAATTATTCAATATTTCATGCTAACCCTAAATGCATGTATTTGAATAAGAAGTAGGCTCAATCTAATCAAGAATTGAGTAGTGGACATCCTGGGTAGGATGAGAGAGAGATTCATACATGAATGATAATCATGTAAATAGTCAAGCCTAACACATTCAAAATAAATTTGATATATAATTAGGGTATGATCCTTGATAAAGAGATCATAAAACCCTAATCGAGTTGATTGATGAATTCATACCCTAATTTAGGGAAATTCTGAGTGAAATTCTAATCTAGATTAACAGTGTAACCCTAATTAATGGTGATGACATGAGAAACCCTAATTCAGGGTATTTTGATATGTAATGCTATATGAAACCCTATCCCTAAAATTGGGTGAAGGTAAGAGAAACCCCTAATGATGAAATAGTGGGTAATACCTTATGGAGATGAAATATCTCAAGTGGTTGATTACATGAAACCTTATAGTATGTAATGCCTTAACTTGAGATAAGTCTGTATCATTAAAGATAGTTGTACAAATTCTAATGGGTGACCTATGCACTACATGATAAAGGTGACAGGTTAGTGGTTAAAAGTATTAAGAGGGAAATACCTTAATACAAGGTCAGTTGATTAACTTAAGTAAGTTGGAAGTGATAAGAAAAGTGATACATCAAGACATGATAAATATCACATTTAGCATTTCAGGGTTGATATACCTTGATGCACCTCAAATCCAATATACTTGGATAAGAAACACAAGAAGTTTGTGTTATGTAAATTGTTACAATGAAGATGTAATGAATTCAATGCACTTTGATAAGTGTTGACTAACATACTATGAGAAAGGGGTTAAGCCAAGATAATGAGTATGATATAAACATACCATGGTAAGGTTGAGAGATGAACTCATACCTTGAATTGATAATCATTAATGATATATGATGAGAGTAATGATCATGAGTGAATACTTATGATATTATTGAATGCTCCTAGAGGAATGGAACAATAAATTAGGGTTGTATAGATAAAATAAACATGAAACCCTAATTAATGTGAAATGGGAAACCCTAACCCTAATTTTTGGTTAAAGGGATGAAAAGCCCTATTTTATGGTAAACCCTAACCATGGTAAGGGAATAATGGTGTTACTACTGTATTGCATGGTGTGATGTGAAATTGTCATGACTATTATCATGTGTATTAACCATACAAATATCATGAGATGGTGAACATAGCCAGATTTGAGCTATCATATTTATATAATAAAACTGTTGATTGGACTTGTGTGCCTTAATGTTATTGTTGCTTAGTAAAAGTAACAAAATGTTCATGGACTTTTTGAGCCATATGAGTAAGTTGTTGCCTAGTGAAAGGTGACAAGACACTTAATGGGCCTTGTGAGCCATGTGAGATGATTGTGTAACAAGTATCATGTATACCTCGGTCTGAGGACCTAGAGGTAATAGTTACCTAACAAGTGGTAACAATAATTAGTGATGAACTGAGGGTATGAATACCCAGATTTGATAAGTAAGACAATGATGTTCCTCTGAGATGTGAACTTTCAAGTGATGAGATAAGGGATTAGGATCCCAATGTATTATAAGTTCTGGTAAAGCAATTGATAAGAGCTTACATGTTTCTTTGTAGCATTTGTCACAATAATTCCTATTTGAGAACTTGACTGATGCTAAATGAATATGCTAATGTACTTAATTAATAAAGTGAAATCATATCATGTAGAGCCCTGACCATAGATCCATCAGTGTCAGTATTTACTTATGGTGAAATGGGTTGCTCCACGGAAAAACCCGGAATGCATATTTTTTAATATGTGGGGGTTGATGGGCGAACATATCCTTACATACTAATGGGAGAATTGATGGAAGGTAAATATTAAACCTCTCAATCCTTCATTATTTGTACCGGGATGGATGTATCATGAATCTCCCGAAGATTGGGATAGATGTATGACGAATCTCCCAATAATATTAATGCCGGATCGATGGAGGTAAACATGAAATCTCTCGATTGCAAAGAGAGTGCAGCCGCCGCTGTATCTCTATAGCGAAGTTGCCAGTATACCCTAGAAAGCTATGTAGTAGAGACACAAGATGTCCTGCATGTGGTCTCGCACTGACCGAGATGTGGGAGATCATGGAAGCTGGCTATTCCATTGATCTAGTATGGTACCGATTTCGACTTCGCAATGGTCGGTTGGAGTATCAGCAGTATACCTCATCTCCTCAGGGTATAAGTGTGATTGTAAAATGTAATCAATCGTATAGCATGTTTGCTTAAGGATTGAATATGAAAATTTACTAGCTGATGTTACATTTCTTTTATGCATCTCTAGTTGATAGATGTTATTTGTATCTCTTTACATTCATTGCAAGTATATGGATGAATTATGACTCTCCCATGGGTAGATGCAATGTTCTCCTTAGGAAAGAAGATTACTTCACTCTGTTCATACAGTGATTTATCTACTGTTATATATATATATATAAAATCCTTCTACTCAGTTTTATTCTAATAAACTACAATAATAATGTTTTCGGTGGAGAGTTATATCTCTTACTGGGGAAATTTACAATTGTCTCACCCTGTGGGATCCACATATTTTTAGGTGGACGTGGACAAAGAAATAGAAATCCCTACAGCAGAGGAAGGACAGCAACAACAGGGACAGGAGTGAGATCTCAGGTGGAGATATTGTTTGTCAAGTCATATAGATAGTAGTCCTATGTGTCGTCTCTGTACTCTCAGGTCTTCGGAGTTAGTAGTTAGTGATTTTAACAAATCGATCTAAGATTTTGGCTTGATGCCTCAAGGTTCTTATGTTGTCTGTATATAATGTTAATAGGACAGTTGATGTTTGTAATCCTCGTGAAGAGATGGTACAAGTTATGTACTTATGAACCAGGATGTAAATGTTATACATTGGTTCTTGATGAAAGAGTTTTCCTATGTTTGGATCTCTTTGTAAATGGTTTCAATTTTTAGTGTTTTTCAGCAATCCACTGCTAATGTTTAATTCCGCTTAATCAGTAATGATTTGTGTATCAGTTGTCACAAGTTTGTTATCAGAGCTCTAGGTTCGCTGAGTCTACAGAGACATAGGATTAAGGTTGTTGAGTCTGTTCTAGTGTCTTCCAGTGTATCTGATAGTGTCTTCTGTTCATATAGGAGAAGAAGAACTTAAAAATGTCTGGATCACATGAAGAACATATTACTGAAAGCAGCATTGGTGCACCAGGAAGTGGTGCAAGGGACTGGACTAGAAAGGAACTAGTATCTGAATATCCTCAGTTGAACCAAGCAATGATAGAGAGCCCAGCTTTCCAAGCTCTGTATGGGCAATTTAGGGCAGCTGTGATGCATGTAGTGGGCCATGCATTAGCAATGCAATCTAGATTACCAACCCCCAATGATGAAGTTTTGGACATCAACATGATTCGTAATCAACATCAGTAGGTTGAAGCAATAGAAAATGATGAAAGGAATAGGATACAATCTGAAACTATGATCTTCCATAGGTATAGGAAACCTGGACATATCAGAAATGATTGTCCAGAAAAGGAATATAAAGGAAGAATTGAGAAAAGGCCTATCCAAACTCAGGAAAAGAGGCCTAGTAGTTCCAAAAAGGGAAAGTTTTTGGTACCACCAGTACTACCAGAGTCTAGTACACCAAGGCAATGTCTATCCAGAAAAAGTAAAGAACCTTTTAGACCATACCAAGGGCTTAGAACCTGTTACCAGTGTAGACATGTAGGACACCTAGAAAGGGACTGTCCAGTTGGAAACATAATGGTAACCCAACCACCGAGGCATAAACATCAAGGCCATCAAAGGAAATAGTTTTCTAGTGGCACTCGAGGACGTGGACAAACGTCCCATGCAGGATCATCCACATCAAACAATAGAGCCTAGCATATGAATCATGCTACGACCAGATTCTATGGAAAGAATCAGCCTGAGGCAATGAACAATCCACGAATCATGACAGGTTAGACAAAATAATGTCATTCTAATATGTCTTTTTATGGTTTCCTGAGTTAAATTGAGAAAGTAATTGATTGAGCTTTCCTTGATTAGTCCTATGAGGACTTACATTTTGTATAGTAATATTATAGATGTTTCATATTGTTTTTACCTCTATTAAAAGGATGAGGTATAGAAGATATGCCTGGATAAAATCCAGGAATGTTAAATCTTATGCTTGTGATAATATGAAAAGGAATTTATTTATTTTTGCATTAAATTGAATTAGGGTTTCAATTATGCTTAAATCTTGATTATTTTAATATCAAGATTCTCTCTCCTTCAAAGTGATACAAATGAGACGCCCCTCTCATTTTATTTGATCTAAATGATGCCAAGAAACATTAGGGACTCTCTAGAAGAGGTAATTTGCATATTGAACCCTAGGTTTTGGGTAAATTGCACATTACACCAAAACTAGGTTTAATGCACAAACATTGCTTTATCAACTCTTTCTTGGTACTCAGGCTTATGAAAGCCATACCCATGCATCATCTTCATTATCATGATGCTTCAACACTTCAGGAACATTTATAAAGTAACATTTGCAAGTTAACCCCTCATATTGGGTAAATTGCACTTTAGTCCAAAATAAGCAAACATTGCTTCAACGTTATTCAAACATGACCAAAATTGAAACATAAGTTCCTCTTGAGCCTTAATTACTTTTCACAAAATAAAATTAAGGATCTAATTAACTTGCTTAAGTAAAACTTCTAGGGTTATGGCATAACACAGGTCAGGGATATTACAGTGAAATAGTAGGTCTCGGTAGTGAAAATGAAAGGTTCTAGTATATCCCCACACCTGACCTGTAGGTTCGATTAAAACAAAAAAGCAACCCAAGAGATAAGCAGTGCCCATGTCGGGTAAATTAAAAACACCCAAACTCCAACTTGGTCGAGAATTTCGTCGACCGAGGGAACCTCGATCGAGATATTCGTCGACTGAGGGGACCTCTAGGGTTGGTTAAATGGAAAACACCGACCCTAGAGGTACTTATACATGCACGAAGGAAATCTGGATCCAAAACCCTAAACACCCAAAATAAAACTCGTTCGAGAATTTCGTCGACCGAGAGAACCTTAGTCGAGAAATTTGTCGACCGAGGGGACCTCTAGGGTCGGTTAAAAGGAAAAAACCGACCCTAGAGGTGCTTATACATGCGCGAAGGCAAAGTGGATCCAAAATTCAATTTGGTCGACAATTTTGTCGACTGAGGGGACCTACAAGCTCGGTTAAAAGGAAAAAACGACCCTAGAGGTACTTATACATGCACAAAATCTAGATCCAAAACCCTAAGCACCCAAAATCAAACTCGGTCAAGAATTTAATCGATCGAGGGAACCTCGATCGAGAAATTCGTCGACCGAGGGGACCTCTAGGGTCGGTTAAAAGGAAAAACCCGACCCTAGAGGTACTTGTACACGCACGAAGGAAAAACTGGATCCAAAAATCAACCCGGGCGACAATTTTTTTGACCGAGGAGACCTACAAGGTTGGTTAAAAGGAAACAACTGACCCTATAGATCGAGAAAGTACTCTCAAAGGTCTTGTAAAGTTAGTTTTTTAAGAAAACCGACCCAAGAGGTCTTAAATGGTGCCCACATTTTTTGAAGACATATAAGGTCAGTTATTTGGAAAAACTGACCCTATAGATCGAGGCGCGAAGCCAAAACCGAGAATTTTTTTACCGCAGGAAACTTTAATGGGATTTCTAATCCCATTTGTCTATTAGGTCGCTTATTTTATGAAAACTGACCTTATAGAGATACACTACAAGGTTGGTTATTTTAAGAAAACTGACCCAAGTGGTCTTAAGTGGTGCCCGTGTTTTTTATAGACATATAAGGTTAGTTATTTGGAAAACCAACCCTATAGAGTTACACTACAAGGTCAGTTTTTTAAGAAAACTGACCCAAGCGGTCTTAAGTGGTGCCCGTATTTTTTGTAGACATATAAGGTCGATTATATGGAAAAACTGACCCTACAGGTAGCGACGTTATTGGCCAAAAATGTAGTAGTGAGTATTTGTATGATTGTTAGCTAAAGATTGGAACAATGATTTTGAGTTCAATAGTGCCCTCAAATCTGGGGAAAAGATTATCACATAGTGGAACAAGATACATATGAAATAAACGTGAGCCGGTAAATATAGACTCATTAGAAATATCCATAATATACAAATCAAGAATTATGATTATATTGCTAATACTCTTTGAAGAGTAGTAGTTTAAACTTGAGATAGTTGTGAGGAAGGAGGAAGAATACTGGAAATAGAAATGCCATATTAACATGATAAAAAAGGGGGATAATAATATCAAGTTCTACCATGTTGTTGTCAACAAACGATGGAGGCATTTTACCATGCTTAAAAACACTAATGGAATTTTGATAGGTGATGAAGTTGGACTTTTTTTCTATAATCATGTGTCATTTTTAAAAATTCCTAAATGTGCCTCACACCTACTCAAGTCCATGGTATGGAAACATCCCTGGTATCTTTAAATGCATGTCTCCTGACCAAATTCATACATTTTTGTTGTTCTGATGCCTACAAAGGTGATGAAAGTGGTTAAGGACATGAATTTACACAATTTGGCCGGTCCCAAAGGGTCAATGCACTTTTTATGAATAAGAATTAGGAGATATAAAGTCATATTGTTATCAGGATGATGATCACTGCACTAACAAATTCCCATTTATTGTAGGCATGTGTGATTATATCATGGTGTTTATTTCCAAAATCCCTAATCCAGAAAGATGTTATTATTTATGGCCAATTTCTATCAACAATATCAGACTATAAATATCTTCCAAGGTGGCTTTGGATAGACTCAAAGGGCTCATTCCGACATGGATAACTCCTAAGTATGAGTAGATTTTTCCCTGGATGAAGAATGATAGACAATATTTTTTAGTGATATAACTAATACACAATATGAAGAAAAAGAGAGGTGTGAAAACTATGGCAATTGAGGAAGATATTATGAAGGTTTGAACAAATTTCATGGGGTTCATCATTGGGAACCTCTCCTTTGATTAGCACAAATGCCAAACATTATAGAGAAACCCTAAACCTAAAACCAAATTATGAAACAAAACCACTTATTCTTGAAAAATGTGATTAGCAAAATATAAAACGAAATAAAGGTAAATATTTCTCTCCATTTCTTCATAAAACCTCATTGACCAATATCACATGAAGGACAACATAATCACTTATCACAAATATGTTCAACTCTATTAAAACGATAATCAAATCGTGTTCTCATATGGAGCTCAAATTTATAATCGTTGCATATAAATTAAAGAGCAAACATGATATACTACCCATCCTGGTAAAGACAAAGTACATGGACATTCTAATATAGAATATTATATTTACATCTTCTTGGACACAATCACTATTATGGATAGTAACATACATAATATATTCGAAACGACCTCATGAGATTCACACAAATCCCCACTGAGTGGATACCTCCCATAGAAATTGAGTACATGTGTCAACATCATATTAAATATATTGAACTAATAAGAAAGTTGTAGATAATAATAAGACTAATAAATAATACAAGAATTTAGTACATCCATTTTATGATAGTAATCATATCCATCAGATACGATATTCACTTAGTCTAAATCCATCTTCAAAAAATATGTAACATATTGACTATGAACATATTAGAAAATGTTATTTACTTCAAAATGACAATTCAATAGTTAGAGTAACAAGTCATTATCTGGACATTAAATAAAGATATAATAATAACATAATATTTGTGATACCCCACCAGCTGGACCAGGAACACATCCTACAGTTATGAATCTAACATATACATAAGACATGTCTACTAAACAAGACTATTCAAATGACAAGTAAATCCAAAATTGTAATAACCATCGATATTAAATTCTATCATCAACTAGTAGTCAACATTTAAATTAGATTGCTAAACAAACATTGAAGAATATGGAAATATGTTACATTTATAATTTGATTAAGTTTCACAATGAGGATCATACTCAAGAATAATAGATTAAAGTGTTAATTATAAAAGGAATGTAACAAAAATTTAGCTCAATTTCTACATGGCTTGTCATCTTTTATTATTTTCCCTGATACTACTCAGCTCGTACCTCACCAAGTAGAAGTCACTACACTCAGTTCTTGCGCAAATGACTGACCATCACTATATTAGCATTTATCTTGTAGGGAAATATAGGAAACAAGTAGGAAGCAGAAACAACAATTTTAAGTCCTTGTTTTCCATAATAACAAGTCCCATCAACAACTATGTAATGGGAAGGATGGTTTAATGAGGTCATACATGGTCCTAGAGAAAGTCCAATGACTAATCCTCATTGTAGTGATTGTGCAACTATCTTCTAGTTGCACTCGGATGACGTCTGCAACTCCTGGTCTTCAACATAGACAATAGGCTGACATTGTCCTCCTAGCAGTAGACAACAACCTCCATGCCTCTAGAGAAGTCCATACGGACCAATTAGAACTCATGTATGTTCTATTAGAATATACATGAAGGATTTGTCCCTCTCGTTGGTGTACTAGTCACCAACTTGCTCTCCCACAACTATTCTCCCTTGCCATCCCTTCCTTTGTCGAGCAGTTGTTGCTCGGGTTCTCTCAGTTACCACAACAATAGAAGACAAACAATTGTCAGAGGCAATTGAGTTGTATATGAGAAGCCCACAATGCCCCTCTTTTTATAAGAGGGGTTAGTGTCAGGGTTTCCAATCTATGTGAGAGTTGAATGTATTATATTTCCAAAATACCTAACCTACGATAGGCGAATTAGTCAGTTCACTGGGTGAATCGATTGGTTGTCATACGAGATGATTGATTGACCCAGTAAACTATTCATTTCGTCATGTTTCCCAATTGAATATGAATTGACAATTCTAATCCAATTAATTCACAACATGAGTTTAGCACTAATCATTTGTGCAATCAAATTTCACCACAAATTGTGTGTCTTGCCCATGTGAGCCAGTCATCTCATGACCACGAATTGATCGATTCACCCTATGAACCAATCAGTGTGTGCATTAGTTCATGCAGATCTCAACCAATATAATTTTCAATCAACGTTACACTCCAACCAGTCAGTTCAACACATAAATCGGTCGGTTGGGAGTCCAATCAGTTGATTTGTTGCTTAATTTGAATACCTAAACACTTTAGTAATCAATTCAATTATCATTCATGATTAAAACTCATCTTCTAGGTGTATCCTATGTGGGTGACTCTATAGGCTCCAATATATATAGGTAGTGAATGTCCATAAATGATTTATGACATCACAAGCAAAAAGCAGTTTCTAGTCACACATCATTGCTATCTAAGTAAATGGAAAGTTTGAGAACAACTTCAACCTACAATCTGAGTAAGGTGTTATAGTGATTGTCAAACTCCTTTGTCTCTAATATTTAGAATGAACTTGTGGCATGGAATCATCATCCTCTCAATGTTCAATCAATGTTCCTTGAATGTTGAGCATACTGTCTGAGATATATGTGACCTCAATATCATATATTGATTCACATGTGCATGCACATGCTTTTCTCAGTCTCACTTATCAATTGGCCAGAATATCAAACTCCAGTAGGAGGTACGAATCCCATCTACATCATTTACAATCATCCCCATGTGTCACAATGCACCCAATCATCACCTTTATGGCAATTCTTATACATGATCCCAGTGGATGATGTCAAAGCACATCAAATGACATGTGATGAGTGTACTAACTTTAGGTCTAAGAACCACAATCACCACCTTTACAATGAGAGATGATTATGATCGCCTTTTATGGTTTCCAAGTGTCACTCTCAAGGTGGGTTTTTCTGATACACTATTCTCTAACAAGTATATATGTGCTTGGTTTGATGTCACATATGATGACTGATGAGATTTTGTCATCAACCAATCACACACTCTAGTTTTATGTGTCATTGTTTATTATAACCCTTCCACAGTAACATCTGACTAGGGACATAATAAGAATATGCATACTCTTAACATCCATATGATCTAATTGTTAAAGTCACATACTTGACAACATATGCCATTAAGTGATATCATTATTTAGACATTCATTATGTTTCCTTATTTTCTCAGAAATAATGAAACAGAATAAACCATAAGCTTGCCTTTATTATTAATCAAATCCTTTCTGTAATATGTCATCACAATTATCATTTGATTGGCTCTATAGGCATACATACCATAAGAATCCCACTTGCACTTTGAGCCAATCAGCCACAAATCTTATTCTTAGTGATGTGAACATGTCCATCCTATTTCTACTATGCAAGTGCTAATCTAGTGGATTAGCAACATTTTTTATAGTTGATACATTGCATGTTTCTCATCTCTCCATTGTACGACATCTCATATGAGATGGAATTGATGTAATATGCTATCTGATATTCCTTTCCTAACAAGTATATCCATTGGTTGTCATAGTATTTCTACTGTATTATCAATGGTTGGAATGGTTGGAACATCATTAAGTCCATCCATATGAACTTCTAGATCCATATAGTACCCACTCATGTGTTCATAACACTAGGATCTCAGCTTCTATTGTAGAATTAAATTAAGCATCAAAAGGCTAGTATTATGGTTCCATGTTATTCTACTCATTTTTCTGAACATTTCAGTATCTTGTTTGTAGTTTTATGATAAAGGTTCTATTTTCTATGAATTGGGGTTCCTTCCTCTCATTCTCTCCTGTGTGTGGGTAGGGAGGTAGAACTTGTGCGGATCCGGTTCCTCACTATTCTCAGTGCCAAAAAGGCGTGAGTAAACTCTGCAGGTAGCCTAAGATTTGGCGAAGGCAACTGCCCATTAGAGATCGTGTGATCACCCACGACTCATGGTAAAGCAACTAGCGCTGACCCTCCATGACTTCGTAACTGATACTGGTTAAAGATAGGTGTATCGACTGTTGAGTCAAGCCATCTAAGGGTCAGCAACAGGACTCCTAATGGTGATCTGGTGTTCATGCAACTAGTGCCCACGGTCACTAGGTCTTGGATCCAATGCTAAAACATGGCCACACATGTCATCCAAAAATTAGGGTGCGTGACAAGGCACACGGTAGGCTAGAGATATCTCCTTTGTTCTAATATACCTCAAAATGCACAATATTTGATGATAGTCAAAAACTCATAACTCCTTGTAGGAATATCAAAACATCCCCTAAAGTTAGCCCTAGATTCCTTGCCGCTTCCTCTACCATCTAATACGCTTTGATGTCAGTATTCAACCATTTGGCCTATCAACCAAATACTTCACAAAGGCATACATTTATGGATTATAAACTGGATATCAATATCAGCAACATCCATATTTTGTCAAAATATTTGGAACTCTTAATATATATCAGATGCTTGTACTCACTTATATCATTGAACATGTACGGATTCTAAAAGTTCAGTCTATCACATCCTGCACATCTTAAAAGAAATTTGCATCCTCGAAATTAAGCCAAAACTCGAGTCTATCACATCATATACATCTTAAAAGAAATTTTGCCTTCAAAATTAAACCAAACTCGTACTCCAAGGAAAAACTAAGCATGCCTTCATCCACATATAGGGCACTATTCTAGGTACAACATGTTCAAAAACAAAAGCTCGAAACTGTATTCATATTAAAAGAATCTAGTATTAACCTCCTCCTTTATATAAGGTTGAAACAAGGGTTTAGAAGCTTAGGTTATTTCATGACATCTTTCATATTTTATACTCTAGGATTTACATCCTCATCTTACCCAAGAATTAAGGTTTCCGATATTAACATATACTTTTTATGAGGGAGTTAGTTATAAACTCACTTTATCCATCTAGACCATATCAAGGTGTCATAATTGTTATGTTATGCTAACTGTCAAACTACATTTTTCATCTTTGTAAGAACTAAGATTAACACCTCATGTAACATGTTTCACTCAAATGATCTTTTTTCATTGCTCATAATAAATCACAACATTTACTAGTGATTTAATCACAAGATTAGCCGATAGTATCACATTTTCATCATTATTCATGTATATGGTTAACCATTTATGCATTGATATCTATCAAACCATCCCTAAGTATTTCATCATGTCATGTATATATATCACATCTCGAGGTTAGATCACATCCTTACATATATTATATCATGGTTGTACTAAACCAACTCATATGAGTGGCTAATCAAACATATATCAAAACGTTATCTAGTCTAAATGAGGTTCTCCTGACCCGTATCATGAGGGTAGTGCCATGCTCAGTCTCTCTGAGCTAACTCAATTCTATGAGTATCTCATATGCATATACTTTATCTTTCTTCTCTTAGTCTAGGGTTCTCATATTACATCATTGGCACTAGATGCTTGCTTTACGAGCTCTATCCACATAAGCACAAACCAAACTAAAACATGTTATGCCATTATCTTCCAAGGTTCTCTAGCCATGAAACACTATATTTCATCTCTCTCTTACATGTACACCACTAGAGTACGACGTGGGAGACACCAACTCGAGCATGAGACTTCATAGAAACCAACACAGTTTTACCTCCTCCAGGGTCTTGGGACTCTCTCTCTCCCTCACCCGGATGGTAGGTTCTCATATCTCCTTATTCACATATGCACATATAACTAGCCTCTCTCTGACTCTAAGGTTTGGTCCTCCCAAGGACATCTAGGGTTCAACAAGATTATAGGAATCATGCATAAAATGACACAATTCAATCACTCAGGAGTAGTCTAGTTTAGGACATATCATAATACATATTTCTCATAATTCTAATATCTTGTAGTTTAGGTTCTCTAACCTTCTCCCTATGGGTCCCACTCTCTCTAGAGTCAACCCTATAACCGGTCCCAACACTAGAGGTCGTCCTTTTTAAAAGAGCTTAAGGCTCATGCTGACTCACAACCTTGTCGTAACTTAACACATATTATCTTATTTTAGTAAAACCTACATGCATCATCAAAGCCTATCTCAAATCCTCAAACTAAGCCTTATTCCTTGACGACAACATTGATCATCATAAACCATCTTATATACTCTATATATGACTTAAATCATCATCAAATCTTATTTGAGCTATTCCATCTATCACATATTCCAACAAGGCTCTAGACATCTAATCTAGAACCTCTCTCTCTTCTAGACTGATGTCACTCACTTTCACTTAGGTTGCATGGTCACCTCCTACCCGTACATGTGTGGGGATGCATTTTTGTCATACTTACTTATATAATAAAATATTATATAGGTTTTCTCCGATAAAACAAGTGTCAGAGAAAACTATCAAGGTTCGATCCGATTGGAATCATAAACTAAATCTACAAAACGAGTGTCCCACACATCATAGAGATTCTAGTGCCATGTCACCTAGTAAAAAGAGCAACAATAGGGTGTAGACTATTGTAGCTACCAAAAACATAGATGCATCATATGTCAAAGGTTTCTCTTCCCATGATGCACTTCATTTCCAAATAATGCAACGTCCCATACCACTACACTACAAGGAAAGAGCGACATATAAGGATCTCTTATACAACAAGCACCAGTCTAGACCTAGTTCTCTGACATCTACGTGCTAACCTAGAGGCTAGGTCAGATCTAGTCTCTAAAAGACAACTAATCTAACCCTAAAGATTTTTAAAGTTCAAGGTTTTGTTTAGTTTGAGTTGCATAATGAGCAAATGTCAAGCTTTTCTATTGTTCATGCTATGATACCACCTGCGACGTCCTCAAATTTTCTAAAACTTAATCTGATGTGTGACGTCCAAATTGAAACCCTCACCTCAATTAGTATCCCAATTTAAGAAGAAAATTAGGGGAAGTCAGAAGGAAACAATCAGTAGCACATGCACATGAACAATAATAAAACCATACAACAAATGTTCACCATTCAACATATAATTACATTATGAATTGTTACAACATTGGATATTACATATTGAACAGAAAAATTATACATATACATGTAATACCACTAAACTATAGGATCTAAAGACAACAGGTCCACCTATACATCATCTCACCATACAACTCTCAACTATCCTTCATCTTCAAGATCATATGTCCATAAACCTAAAAAAAAGACTACATGTGGTACATGTTAGCACAATATTCAAGAATATTGGATTCAGTACACCTACATGTCATTTTATATACCTCTCATTACTAAGATTGGCAATAAGATAAAACTAAAACTTGGCAGTAATAAACAAATATAAGGAAAAGCATATACTTGCACAAAGATATTTTCATTAACAAAAGAGAACACATGTTTTAAGCTCATTTTCCATTATATGCTCGTGCATCATCCTACCAATGGGATAGATGCATTTAGGCCTTATGATCTGCTTACCAAAGAGATAGATCATTGTACATGTGATTTTCTTACCAAAGAGATAGATCACTCACTAGCACTATGCTTACCAA
The DNA here is from genome assembly GCA_963693085.1 of Alisma plantago-aquatica. Classification (NCBI taxonomy): domain Eukaryota; kingdom Viridiplantae; phylum Streptophyta; class Magnoliopsida; order Alismatales; family Alismataceae; genus Alisma; species Alisma plantago-aquatica. The sequence goes on from OY856413.1 coordinate 579,763,286, forward strand.
AGAGATATAGTGCTTTCATATAATGGAACATATATATTATGTTTCATGTGTTCATTACAGTAAATATGAAAAATCAAACAACATAACATATAAGAACAACCATTTAATCCAATATCATATGCCAAGTATGTTACTATACATATAATGTAAGCATATTATATAATAGGCTAAGTAAGAGGTAATGGCGTACCTTGATCAAGAAAGACAAACCTAATCATCACATATCCCTGATATCAACTATACTCTTAGTCAGACCTGATTAAGACAAGACCATGCACTTTCATCAGATTCTCATCATCTTACATCTCATCTTAACCCTAATCATGCTCATTAGGGTTTAGCTTAGTTCATTATGCTATGTACATAATTACTTGTAGTCTTGTCTTAAAATTATCTTACTGATGTCGTTTCCAGATACAGTTCATCGTCTGAACATTAGCTTCCATAGCATATTTTGTACATAGTAACCCTAGGTTATATTCACTAATACAGTTTGCATTTTCTCCTCATTTTAGGATCATTTAACATGTAACCTGATTTATATGCATATCTATGATCATATAATTTTACAATGTGTTTCATGTATTGATATTAGCTTACTCTGTAATTTCCAAGATTTCTTGAACATATATGTAATTATTACGCATTATTTAGGGTTATTAGCCTTGATTAACCATATTAAACTAATTACATGATTTCATATTGAAACATCACCATATTTGACACCATATGGATTATATATCATATTTTGGAGTTACTGATGCATTCTCATAATTTTAGGTCACTATTTGATATTTATCACACATTATATAAGTGTAGAACATCTTACATGATATCACTATGTTCTAAGCATCAAAAGGCTAGTATTATGGTTCCATTTTGCTGTACCCATTTTTTTGAACATTTAAGTATATTGTCTATATTTTTTTGATAAAGGTTCTATTTTCTATGAATTATATAATATCTGGACCTATTTAGAGATAATTACCTCTTCGAGCCAATTTGAGGCCGCCACGTGTTTGACACAGGGGCGCACTCTCATCCGTTGGCCCACACTGAGCCGACAGGCTCAGGGGCTTTGAACCCGATTCACTTTGATTTGGCTAGTTCACTACCTCAAACCAGTTCCATTTCATTCTTTCTTTCTCCACGTCTTTCCTCGTTCGCATGGATGCCTAGTCGGGTAACACTGTGGTGCCTCATCTCCTAGAAGCAGTCGCCGCCTTGGATAGGTTAGACCCTCTCAGCTCTCATGCAGATCCTTCTAGCCTCCTTGCTTTCCATTCCTTCTTCTCCAGGGATCGACATCGTGTATAGATGTTCATGTGAGAGTGTGCTCGCTGTCATCGTGCTTGAACCTGATGGCGAGCAAGTAGGCGAGTAGGCATCGTGTCCTCCTCCTTACCCTTGCACACTACAACCACTGCAAGGAAGCTCGACGCCTCCTTATCTCTAATACTCACCCTGGTCACAAGGGAGCCCTCCAGGTCGAGGTGGCTCCACTGCAGCATGCCATCGTTGGGGCTGTGTCTGACGCTGGACCCACCTGCTACCTCCTCTTCGACATGAGATCAGCAGGTATCAGGCACTGCTCGTCGTGGTGAGGATGAGAGACCAATAGAAACTATTCACTTGTTTCTCTCCCTGACATTCACGGTCTCAGGGCCAGTCACTATGTTCGTCTCTCTTGTCCTACTATGACGTAGGAACCACCAATAAATGGGGTTCCTTCCTCTTGTTCTCGCCTACGTGTGTGCGTAGGGAGGTAGAACTTGTGCGGATCTAGTTCCTTGCTATTCTCAGTGCCAAAACGCTGTGAGTAAAATTTGTAGGTAGCCCAAGATTTGGCAAAGGAAACTGCCCATTAGAGATCGTGTGATCACCCACGACTCATGGTAAAGAAACTAGCGCTGACCCTCCATGTCTTCGTAACTGACACCGGTTAAAGATAGGTGTATCAACTATTGAGTCAAGTCATCTAAGAGTCAGCAACATGAGTCCTAATGGTGATCCAGTGTTCATGCAACTAGTGCCCACGACCACTAGGTCTGGGATCCAATGCTAAAATGTGGCCACACAGGTCATCCAAAAATCAGGGTGCGTGACAAGGCACAAAGTAGGCTAGAGATATCTCCTTTGTTCTAATATACCTTAAAATGCACAATATTTGATGATAGTCAAAAACACATAACTCCTTGTAGGAATATCAATACATCCCCTAAAGTTAGCCATGGATTCCTTGCCACTTCCTCTACCATCTAATAAGCTTTGATGTTGGTATTCAACCATTTGGCCTATCAACCAAATACTTCACAAACGCATACATTTATGGATTATAAACTGGATATCATTATCAATAACATCCATATTTTGTCAAAGTATTTGGAACTCTTAATATATATCAGATGCTTTCACTCACTTATATCATTGAATATCCAAGGATTCCAAAAGTTAAGTCAATCACATCCTACACATCTTAAAAGAAAATTGTGTCCTTAAAATTAAGCCAAAACTCGAGTCTATCGTAGAGACTAATCCCAAGAATCATGGTCATATTCTATATCATTGAATCCTTCATGATGAACTCTTTCAACATTTTGTTATTATATGTGCTCATTCTTAGATTACGAAACATTCAAGAACTATATATATAGATCTTAGTTCCTATCACATAGGATGTTTCACCTAATCCTTCATTGTTGAAGGTGTTTTCCATTCGAAGTCTCAATACATACACTAGTGAGAGGTTATTTCCCATCTATATGTGGAATATTCATATATGCTCCCACTAAATATTTTGTAATCACATATTTCATCTTTTATCTTGGCTCAAACTAGATTCTTTGACTATCTTGTCAAATCAAGAGATCCCATCTCTGATATGCTTATTTCAATCTCAAGATTGAACGTTGTAGCTTTTAGACTTTATTTTCATTAATGAAGTTATGAAACCTTTAGATTGTGTAACATACACATTCTATCACATATTCCTTCTCAGGAAAGTAGTTTTAACTTCATGTGCGAAATCTTATAGTCTATACTTGCTACAACAACAAGCATGACAATTGTTAAAGGGATTTCATCATGTTCAACATTTTGAAATGATTGAAAAACTTTATAGCCAATTTGTTCCTTTAGGTTATCAATGTCGGTCTTTCAAATGAAACCTAGCTACACCCTTTAGGTTTTACCCCTTTAGGTGGTACTACCAAGGTCATACCTTGTTAGTGTACATGGACTCCATAATGGATTTAAGCCACTGTACATGGTACAACCACGGTCATACATGGTTCTAGTTGATTTGTTGGCTCATCATTTTCTGACCAACCTGTCTAAGTTATTGGATTCACAGTATTAAAATATCAAACGTGCTCTACTAGAACTATGAGGTTTGGTGTTATAATAATTTGTGATTCCCAATCATTACCATTGTACCTTATTTCCAACTTTGAACCTTTTGAGTTCCACTTTTACTCCCACTAATTCTTTTGGAATTGAGTTATCCTATCGACAAGTATTTTTGTTGTTGGATTAGGATTCAAGGTAGTATTCATCAACTATGATTTGTGGATAAAATTTTCATGAAACTACTTACTTTATGTAAGTGCAATCCTTGAGACATATTGATACATTCTCATACCATATCACATATGATGTCTTGTAAATCATTTTAGACGGTACATGTTATTAGTGTAAAGTAAGTTCCTTGAAGAAATTAGAAGAATAGATTTAATGATAGTCTCATCATGAATAATTAGGATATGATTCCTTATTTCTGATACATCATCATATTTTAGGTGTATTTGACTTGTTATACACTATCATGGTCCTTTCTAGAAGGTCCTCAAGCATTTTGATGTAAAGTATTTCAACATTTGATCATATTAAAGTTTCTCAATACTTTTATGAACGTCATACTTCATTTATAATCTCCTTGAACGGTTAAAGAAATTTATGTTGGTATATTACCATATACAAACCCTATATCTATCGAGATCATCAACAAATATAATGAAGTACAAACAACTATCTACAACATCTATTATATAAGAGCTCCATACACCAACATGTATAAGGTCTAATAGAATGCTTTCTCTCTCCACAACACTTAGTGAGAGGTGATTTGTCATGTTGTTTATAAATAAGACTTTGCATGTATCTTGTTGGTTCATAAACCATAAGAACCTAGATGCATAAATATGGATTCCAAAAATGCATTTCTCACTTATGACAATGTTATAGATTGTTTGAGTTATCAATTATAATCCCTTAAATATTTAGTTATAAATATTCATTTTTAGATCCTTTCAAATAAAGATCACAACACATTTGGGGCATTTTCATACTAGATCACATCTTGGATATAGAACCATTAACAACTCTTTGGGCATACATAATATTCCATCACAATCATCATATGATTGGCTCTTTGGGTATACATAACATATTCGACCACCATAAAATATCCACAACACCCTGATGTTGGTATGTATGCCCTAAGATCCAGTCATATTATGATTGTAATGGCATACTTTGTAATTTATTTGATTATTAATGAAATTATTAATGAAGTCATTTTCCGTCTATATGTTTGTTCAATTATGAGATGAAGATATAACATGCTAGATGTCTTGATAATGATATTACTCAATGACTTATGTCTTTGAGTTGAGGACATGGACAATGAGATCATATATATGTTAAGAGTATATAAATTTTTGTTATGTCTTGAATTAGATATTATTGTGGAATTTATACAGAACAATAATACATTAGACTATATTTTGTGTTTGTTGATGATAAAATCTTGTTAGTCAGATATATGATATCAAACCAAACACATAGGTACTTGTTAGAGAACAATGTACCATATTGACCCACCTTGAGAAGTGATAGATGGATCATAGTCATAATCACATTTCAAGTGGTAGTGATTCTTTGACATAAAGTTACTACACTGAGCATGTGATACTCAATGTATTCTAACATCAACCAGCATGACCTTGCATAACAGTTGCCAAAAAGGCGATTCTTGGATACGTTGTAACACATGGGGATTGACTATGATTGATGTAGATGGGATTTGTACGTCTTGCTTGAGATAGATATCATGGGCACTTGATAAGTGAGACTGAGAAAATGTATATATGGCCATACTCATTTGAGTCAATATATGATATTGAGATCATACGAATCTCTATAGTCTTCTCTCATTCAAGGAAAATGGATTGAATGATTAATTGGATGATGATTTCAAGCCTCAAGTTTAGTATGGATATCTAAGACAAAGGAATTATACAATCATGATAACATTGATCACGGATCCATGTTGAAGTTGTTCTCCAAATTTTGAATTCTTGGGTAATAATTATGTGTTTCTAGATACCTCTCATTGTTTGTCATGTCATACACTCTCAATGTAATTTGGAACCTATATGGTCACACACAATGGATACACCTGGAATAGGAGTTTACTCATGAATGGGGTTTAACTTGATTACTAAAGTGTTTAGGTGATAATATTAAATGATACTCACAAATAAGTCGACCGACTGGAATGTTTAGTCGGCCAAATGGTGTCCCAGATGATTGACTAGAGAGTCCAGTCAACCGACTAGGTTGTTCCCACAAACCCAATGGAAAATAGTTAGTCTACAAATTTAAAAGTCCAATTAGGTAAATATATAATTTCCAATCAGATTGTCCAAAATTTCCAGTAAATCGATTGGAAATGTCCAATCAATCGACTGGACATGCAATGAAGTTGACGTAATGACATGCATTGATCATATTGATGCAAATAGGAAAGCATTCCAATCCACTAACTGGACTACAAGTTGATCAACTTGGTGTGAGTTGTCCGACTGGAAGGTTCAATCAACCTAATGAAATTCTATAGAAAATATTAATTCATGAAATATAGTTTCTTTAAATCCCAATTTGATCTAAAAACTCTCACCCTGGCCCTCCTATAAATAGGGTGGGTAGTAAAGGCTTTCATATTTCACTCAATTGACTTTATCATCCTGACATTATGGTAATGTGAGAGCCCGAGCGAGTCTTACCCATAAAAGGGAGAGACAACAAGGGAAAACAAGTCATCATTAGAATGTTGTCATCGAAGGTTCAACTCTTCATGTTGGCTCTATAAGCCTGATAAGGAGTTTAGGGTGGTCTGTGTGGACTATTTTATAGGTGAGGAGATTGTCACTAACACACTAGGAGGATGACATAGAGTGATGTATGTGATGTAAAATGAAAAGGGAGTTCATTCAGCCATCCAAATTCCACAACACCAACTTCCAAGGATTGTTGTCAGAGTTGTTCCAAGACTAGGTATATATCTCACATACCTTATTTCCTAGATACATTATTGTTGACATGATCTTCTAGTTAGGGAAACTTGCTGGGTTTTTTTCATTGCCTTATATGTCTGTCCATCACAGGGTTTCCTAAAGAGTCTCACGTCCTCATCTTAGGTACATATATAGAAACCAACGTAACAAAATATCACATATCATCATATTTCTCATGTTGCACATTTTTCATTTCAACAAAGTCTATTCTTCATTGACATAGACTCTCATAATAGAGGATTTATAGTCAGATTCACCCTAGATGACCCACTCCTAAATCCTTTGTGGTCTAACCTTGAAGATCTTGATCTGCACTCTAAAAATACTTCTCTTAATTTTTTCATTACTACAAGGAGGTCTGTTTTGTTTCCCCACTATGGACCTCGGGTGTAATTCATAATGATCAGGGCACCTAACTAGGTATGTCATCATTTGACTTGTTATTAATCCTTTCTAGTCATCTTAAAGAAAACTGAAATCATCATTTATCAAGTATATTTATTCTCATGCAACTAGAATGATATATAGAAAATTTGGGCTAACAAGAAAGACAATGATTGAAAACAGAAGCACAACAAATTTTAGTTGCAACATTTAGTGTTTCTTTCTATCTCCACATTATCTAACATCAGTCATAATTAGTGGGCTATCATTTGGAGACATAATCTCATCATTTGTCATTTACCATAAATAGGGTGTATCAAAAGCAATCAATGCATGTGAATTGAACCTCAACATGCTAGTTATCTATTCATTCTGTAACATAGTTCTAGTCAAATAATTTAACAAAGACATTAAATTAGAAACAATATAACCATATATACATCATGTATAATTAATCATTCCCAAAGTATGTTTATCATACATCATATACTTCTTTTGTCTGATTTATAGGAATATGAATAAATCTCAAAGAATAAGCGTGAATAACACACTTGATGCTCCTTTTTTTAGTATTTACCATTCTTCTAAAGGTTACCATTCAAAACATATATGATCTCATTTGAAATCCATCGAACTAGACCATTATAAGAATAAAATTATTCTATATGTGATTACAATCATAAAATATGTTCCAATGAATCAATTCACATTCTTGAACTTGATCATGTAATTGAATTAAACTATACTTATGTACACTCTTTAGTACCTTACTTTTGGTTATTATTCATTATTATTACATAGCTCATCATATTAGGTTACATTTAGGTTCATAGATCTACCTATAAATGTTCTTCATTTTTTCATTGTTTCATAATCATTAATCACAACCTCTTTCATATCATTTTCACTACTATCTGTGAATCAATCATTCTAAATTTACTTAATAGATAAAGTTTCTCTCTCCCTAAAGTTCTTTATAGACTGATTTTCCTATATTTCATTCAATTTATATCAACCCAAAAATATTTAAAATAAATATATGAAAGACTTCCTCATACTCATTTCAATAATATTTCACTCTTACTTTTCATCACTCTTTAGGTTATACCCTTGTCATTTCTTTTCTTATATTTAGATACATATACCATGTCATTTGACTTCTAGTGGCATTTTGGTAAATAAAATAAATACTTCTATTCCTTATAAAACTCTCAATTTATTAATTACCATATTTTAGGGTTACTTCTTCTTACCTCTTAATTTCTAATGATCTTCTCAACTCATTATTATGTGACTTGAATAAAAGCCTTGTATTAGTGTGGGTTTTGTCATTACTACATAAATTATGCTCCAATAGATGCATCGTACTTAGACCATCTTAATAGTTCATCTTCACATGAATTTATGTAATAACATTTACAATTGAGCATCTCTTCTCATTTAAAGATTACATACATGTTTGGGCATTATCCACCATAGTTGTCTGAGTACTGAATTTCTAGAATTTTCAATAAGCTGACTTAGTTCAAACATCATAAGAACCTTATTACTCACTAATCTCATCAAGGTGCACATGGTTTCTTTAAGGATATTCATAAACATGGAAACCCTAGTTTCTATATCCACCTATACGAATTCATTGGCTCCTTGGAGTAATTCCCTCAACACTACTCCTAGACACATAATCTCCATTTTAAACCTTCATATTGATCCTTTTATACAAGCAATCTGAAAATTCAATAATATTCAATTCTACACATGAGTAATTCATGATTATTCAATTCAAACACTACTCTTTACATATCTATGAGATTTTTGAGCATATCATTCATGAATTTTTTTATTAACTAATATTAGTATAACAACATAGTTCTTTATCCATCAACTTTTTCATACAATTTGAGTCAATAGACCAAGAAAAAATATAGATCAAAGATAAATAATTTAAAATAATATCACTTGATTCAATTAAAAGGAAGGATCTTTAGTATGTAATACAAATAGGATTAAGATTTCAACATGATTACGTAGCTTAAGAGGGAGAAAAACACTCACATCAGGTATTAGAAACCTTAAAAATATTGCATATAATTTGAATTTCTAGAAATTGATCAATGTTCTAGCCATAGACTCCTTTTCTTCCTCCTTTCAAATTGGAGACTGTAGAAAAAGAGAATACTAGAGAAAGAAAGCAAAAAGATGGTGATTTTCTATTTTTCCATGTCAGAGGGGGAAAAGAATCTAGAAATAAGAAAGAAGATTCACCGTGAAAATCTATCTAAAGAAGACAAACTTACTTGATATCACTATTCCTTGAAAGATAAAACCCTAGTTCAACATCTACAATTCTTCTTTTCTCTAAAACCATAGCCCTCCATCACACAAAATTCCACATCTCAGACAGGGATAAAGGATTATGGGAGGTACTAGGCCATTAGTGTGATGTCATTGATCAATTCAAGTACTTGTAACAATTACAAAGAAGTATTTGATTGCATTTTTTATTTCAAGAGAATTTGTAATTTCCATGATTTTTTCTGGTAAAGATCTTGGCCGATGAAGGGTTATGGGTCAATCGAATGTGTTCGACATATTATGAAAATTTTAAACATCATCTAAAATAGAATTTAAAAGATACACTTAAAATTTCATCCCAGAAGGATATACCAATAAATAACTAAAAATAAAATATCAAAATTTTGTATTTCATCATGTATGCTTGGTTGGTCAAGTTCGCCCGAGGTTAAGTCTCTGCCAATAACCAGACCAAAATGAAATGAAATTTTTTTGATATTTTGAACAAAGCTACATAAAAGTTCCAAAGAAATGCGAGTTACATGTAAAATAGTAAAAGTCATTTACTACACAAATACATTTATCAAATTATGTATTCATATTCTATCAAAACAATAATTTTGCCTACAAGGGTTTAACTTTTCAAACCCTAATTATTCAAAATAAAACATGTGGATTTTGTCATTAGGTTTAAAATACAATAACTAAACTATCACGATTGATTAATATTAAACAATAATAAATCTAGTTAAGCATGTAATCATCTATGTAAACCATTATTAGATGAAAAAGTTAACGACATGTCATTACATTTATTGATCACACAACCAAGCTAACCAGCATACCTAGAAATATTAAAGCATAATGAACACTATGACTGTTGGAAAAATCTCAATCTCCCAGAATGGTAAATTGTCACAATCATGAAAGCCAATAGAGGCCTCACAAGGGGGATTCCTTATAGCCATTTTTTGTGTTATTCATCGAACAACTCAGTCAAATGATCCAACGAAGTGTTGATGCTAGGCATGGAAATCGGTCAATCACACTGTATACATATGTTTGCTTTTTGGATGACCTTATACTCTTTGATCAAACATGTATTGGTCAAGTATAAAACATTTAGAATTATTTTGAAAAGCATGAAGCGACTTATGGCCAATCTATGTATGTGGCCAAGATGTGTGTGTTCTTCTCCAAGAGAATCCCTCAAACTGTGCATAGAAGGGTGAGGGAAGTATGTGAATTCCACGTCACCAATGACCCGAAGGAATATTTGGGTGTCCCCATCGTTCACACAAAAATAAAAAAGATCACATGCTCTGAAATCCTTAAAAAGTTAGGAATAGGTGAATGTTTGGTTAGCTAGTAGTTTATATCTTAGAGGTAGTGTGTGTATGGCTTATTTTACCCTCATATTCATAGCCACATATGTGATACAAATGACCATCGTTCATGCATAATGGTGTGATCAAATATTCATTACCATTTGAAGGTTTATTTGGGGCAATAACCATAAAGCTCAACCCTAGCCCTGATTTCTTGGAATAAGGTTACCAACACCAAAAGCAAAGGAAGATTAGGGATCAAATAAATGTGGGAATGAATAAAAAAATGTTGATGAGGAAGTCACGGGATATGAGAACTGATAGACATGCAACATGGAACAAGTATTTCAAACAAATATTTGATACATTTAGAGTCAGGTTTAGGGTTTAGGGCACAAGTGCTTCACCCATAAGGATGTCAGTATCTAGAAGTATGTGGGTCATGGAAGATTCTCTATTTAATCTTCCTATCATATTATTAATGAAGGCTAAGACATTCATGTCATTGGCAAATTGGAATGGATTTGGAAAGCTAAAATTTCAAGAAAGATTACAATTTTCATGTGGTCGGTAGCCCATGGCACCATCCTCATAAATGCCAGATGGAAGCAAAGGAACCTGACATAGGATAGTATGTGTGACCACTACAATCAACATAAGAAATCCCTTATCCATGCTCTCAGGGATTGAATGGACAAAAGATGTCTGAAGAGGCATCATTTATAGGATGAAATTGTTTACCATCTTCACCACCACTAAAATTAACAAATGGCTTTGAGTGCATACATAGTGAGATCCAATGAAAGTCATCAATTTCATGATGACAAGTTGGTATAACTAGTAGTTTAGGAACAATCCCATATTAAAAAATGAGATTAAAATTGTGGCACACCAAATCAACCTGATCAAAAGGTTTTCAATAATAACATTATTACTTTGGAAGATCGTAAATCTAGCAAAAAAGTAGAAAGAATGGGAGTTTGCACCCCTCGTACTGGAAATATGATATTGAAAATCAATGCAATTTTAGGAAAGAATGGTACTCTTGTTTTAGTGATAGTCTTTGATGACAAGGGTCGTTGAGTCAGAGATCTAAGTAAAAATATTGTGACAAAATATGCCACCAATGCTTCGATGAATGGCATTCACTCTTCTCTATTCTAAGGAAAAAAGACTACAATGGTTTATTATGAAATCTGATTGCCAAATGTCTACAAAGTTTATTACATAAGAGTATCTAGTTTATTTTGGGTTGGTGTTTGAATTATTAGGATCCAAGATATTTTTAAAAAATACAAATGTACGTGTGTCCCATATTTGTAGAGAGATGAATAAGGTTATTGATGGTTCATCTAAGTATCACCCTCAGGACTTATGAGTACCCTGGTCCACCTAATGAAATCAATGATCTCTTCACCTCCAAGATCTATATTGGTAGGATTCCTTCCATTTTTAATTTTCCTAGTTTTATTAATGGTTGTATTCCTCTTTTGCATTTGGTTACATAAGGAGGGAAAGATGGATAAAATGAATCTTGAATTCCTCCCAATAACTAAAAAGAGATCAATCACTCGAGGTGGAAGTCTAAATTTATTTGTTTTCAATAAGGAGAGTTCTATCACCTCAGACACCACTACAAATATAATAAAATCTTCTCAAATTAATAATTGTAAATTGAACATACTTTGTGGAATTATCTCACATATCAATTTGCTAGAGGAGTAAATCCTCTTTGACTTGTAGTTGGGAATATTTACACTTTACCAAACAGGGGGTATAGCTCAAGAATAAAAATTTAAAATTTAAAATATTTACATAAGTTTTGATAAAACTTCAAATGTATGTTAGGGAGACCTGACATTTAAATCAAATTTGAAACTTGAGGACCTTTGTTATAGTAAATCAAGTTTAAGTAATATGGATGCAAGAAGATCTATCTTAACTATGCTTGAGAGATTTATACATATCTAAGAAATATATGATGAAATTAGAAGGGGTGCAATGAAAATAAGGATTTCCTTGTATTTGAAATTTCTAAAAAACTACTTTACGTTCTCTTTCTAAAAAAGATTTGTTAATTCTAGTCAACTACTATGCTTGAAAGCAAGCAAGATTTAAGTGTGGAGTGGTTTATAACATCCATTTAGGTAGTTATCATAGCTACAATTAGTTCTATTTTCCCTAAAAATTAAGATAATTGTTTACATAATTTCCCTTAATCTTGATATGATCTACTACTATGCATCTTGCATAAGAAAATCACCTTTTATTTGAATTTTACTACAAATATTAGACTTGTTTCGATAACTATTTAAATCCTTCACTTGAACCTACTTCAGTATGAGAAAAGCATATACCTCCAATGCATGAGGTCCCATTACTGTAAAAGAATCCACAATCACCCATCACCAATATTTGTCTAGTTGGGTTTATGTGCAGTCACATTTTCAAGAAACCTACTTGATCATGCCTTATAAAATGGACCTAGAGTAATTAAGGATGTAGCTTCAAGTTCCTATTCTAAAAAATAGTTTCACTGTTCCAAGACCATGCAACTGCATACAAGGATTGGCTATCCATGTCATCAACAATGTTATTGAACTTCTTTAAATTTGATAGGATCCAAGTTCTTTGCATTCATCATCTGAATGAAGTGGAGGGGAAGTGCTCAAATATTGATGACCACTATTCTGAGATATCAGTTCCTCCACACCACTTGAATTCCCACTTATATTCACTTATAACTTTTGTACATTCCCCATACTTATAAATACAACCTATCTAGTAATTTTCTTAAGTTTTAAACCCCAACCCTCATTTTAACCTATAGACCACATAATACACTCTTTTTCCATCTTACACCCATGTGAACATGACATTTGCAAAAAAACATTCCACTCAGTCAACCATTGTCTACCACTTCTCTCCACCTTATACATCCACCCTCAATGGAAGTATACTACTGGGACATGCATGTTGTCAAACCATAGTTTCATATACTAGAATTTTTTGTTATCATCTTTTTTCCTTTATGACAATCATCCCTAAACTCCTCAATTCCCCATAACTAGTGATGTAACTCGACTATATTATAGAGTATTGTAAAATTATTTCATAAAGACAAGATATATTACATATCTAGATTAGAGTCTAAATCTCTCAACCTTGCTTTATGTTCAGTTGCACTCACTACATAATATAGATTTCCACTACTTTACTCTACCAATCATATTATTATATATAAAGTATATCTAGGTTTTTTGTAATAGTTGTAGTCTATTTGTGTATATTGAAATATGAAAAGATGTGTCTTAACCTTAAATTGTGAGTCTCTCACTTAGTCTTGAGGTTGTCATGCCACAAATGACATTAAGCCCAGAGCGAGGCTCTTTCTTCTAAATATGTATTGTTAGATCAAATTTGATAGTTAATTAGGTATACCCATCTTGACAACCGATGTAGTAGATATAGAATTTTAAGATTGCAACAGTTTTATGTGGATAAGGACTTTGATTGGGAAGTAGCCACATCAATCTGGGTTAAGGAAACTTGACCCATGTTGACAAGGACCAATTCAAACACTCACCCATTTAAGTAGATTTGGATTTAGCTAAACTCTAGATGAGTTCACAACCAACCTTGGAACAACTCTTATCTCATCTTATTAACTCATCAAAGACTAAACATAGATACTCCTTGTCAACAACACAACCATATATGACATGAACTCAACCAAAGTTCATCAAATTACAAGAATTGACAGGAAGTTGACCATGGCTCATCTTATCAATCAGAATGTGCATGAACTCGACCAGAGTTCATCGATTTGACCAAAACTGGATATGGATTTGACCAAAGTTTAGGGAACAACAATAATGTAGCATTAAAATGAATTTAAAACTATAGTTCAAGGAAGAAATTAGGCAAAGATGGCCATATATATGTGCATAAAGAATGAAAGTGGATTTCACTTCCAAAACACACAATAAAGTATGTATATATGTGGTTTTCATCTTATTTGGGTTATCTTATAAACAAATCGACGATGCTAATCTATAAATAAGAATGAAATGAAGGTACTTACAACAATACTAACGTTAAAAGAGGATTAGGTTTACATATATGTACTCCCCAAAGTCTTATCCATTAATAAAATATATTCAAAATAATGATATAGACACTTTACAAGGATCAACAATTTCACTCTAACAACAAGTGATATGAAATTTTTGGTAAAAAATTAAAGTTCAAGAATGAGGAAAAAAGGATGATAGTACAAGGCCATGAAGGAGAAAAATAAGAAAAAACAACAAAAGAGAAGATCAGGGGATGTATTGAGAAAATAGATTCTATATTACCAATCATAATTTATGTTTTCCTCCAATACTCTGTTATATGTGATAATAAATGTGGTACAGTGATAGTAAATGGATTTCTAGTATTGTAATAATTGTATCCAAATATAAATTCAATTTTATTGTGAAAAAACATATTTGATTCTATAATATATACATGCCAACTCTAGTTATCTCATTCATTATTATAGAAATATATTTTAGATAGTTTCTTCTAGGTTTTGTTTTGCTCGATGTATGGTTTTCTTCTCTCTTTTCTTGCACTTATATGCTATATATATTAATGCATGATGGAAACGACTCTATCCTACCTATAATATCGAACTAGCTATTAGAAAGTTAGCTACTCGTATATTTATAACTTCAATCTTAAGGTAATGATCTATATCATCATTTCATTATTTCTGAACAACTCAAGAAATTGCCAGTCACCCAAAAAACAACCTCCCTTAGTTAATGGGAAGGTGAAATGGAAGTGAATGATCATGAAAATAAGACCTAAGAAATTGAGTGTTGGTATAAATGGTATATAGCGGTGTACAAACACTATAAATTTAAAAGTAAGATGGAACGTATCCTACGGTGGAAGAGAGGGATATGATAATGTCATCCATTAATTTAAGTGAATGAAGAACATTTATAAAATTGGTGTTATTTGGAAATCCTCTTCAACATTAGTAAGGGGCGTTATCTTATTTATTGGGTCATTGTATGATGTCAACCATCTTCATAACAAGTCCAACCTACTGGTTGGAGAAGATAGGTAGGGGATTAAAGGAATGATCATTTTTTCTCTTTTAATTAGAAATGTGTCCTCCGAAAGTATATGTGATTCTTCCTAATGTTTAATTTTCTAAATTTCTTCAAGAACTTGATCGACTACCTAGGATGTCATATCATGTTATTACATTGATGATTAGAACAACTATCTAGTCACTAAATGTATGGAAATGATCACTACTATGGAGAAACAATGAACTTCTTTGTTAGTTCACATAATAATTGTCACTGTATTTTTCCCTCAAGTTGAAAATTGTGCTTCACCCATTATATTTTAGTTTTTTGAGAATTTATTTATTTATTTTCATTTTGGCATGACATTAGGTAATTCATGATTGTTAAACCACTTACTGCAAAAATCCAAAACATGAAGTTAATAAATAAAATTTATTCTGAAGTAGGGATACTTTATTTAGGAAATTTGTGAAATTATCACACTACACATCATCAAAATCACATGTTATTAATATTGAGGAACAACATTCAATATGCATATGTAGGTTGCATTAGGAAATCTATAGATGTACATAAATATTATCAAGATGGTATTAATCCCTTTTTTTAGAGAATATTGAAAGCTTCAGGGTGGAACTTATTAGTTGGATTATTTTTTTGTAACAAGAACTGTGGATATGATGAAAAGAAAAATGGGCATTAAGAACTTTTATTAAAAAAAATTAAGTATAATAACCCAACAACATGTATCTTATCTCAAGGATTTAACATATCCAATTGTGATCAGTTCATCTACAAGGATGTTGAAAAAGAACTTACCAAAACTTTCTTATGGTAAAGAGTGAAATCTCATCGTATCCATTAAGGAATTTAGGATATTATATTATGAGATCCATTTTTGTGACAAAATGGTTCACTGCAAAATTATTTTTCTATTCTAATAGATTCACATATCTTAGTGGTAACAAATTATTGAAAAGGTATTCTCAAAAGGTAACAATGTGGGGGTGAATCAAAGTCCTAAAGCTTAAAGTTGGGCTATCTTTAATGATATAAATGTAGTATATTACTCACAATATTGGATTGATGTTGCATGTAAAGTTGGTGACCTGAGGGTCCTTCTAGACACAAGTTTAAGAGATATATTTTAAGAAAAGGAGGTTATTATTCTATGATATTTTGAATACCCCTACAAATTGGAATAGAATCCCAACATTTTGGATTTCAGTATACTATATATGGGTAGAACTTCAACTCATGTGTGGCATGTGTATCTGATGTTTCTCAAACTAATAATGTGAAAGGTTGGTTGTGTGTATATATGACATGAATCACACTACATTTAGATCACCAATTTCATGTTGTGAAATGTGTATGAACCCTACATATTCTTCATATGTTTATGAGACATTGAACATATATTTTATGTATAAAAGAGAGAAAGAAAATTTGGGCTACAATTCTGTCACGGGTTAACAACCTAACCCAAATCTACACCCTAAACCTGAAAAGGAAAAGGTGTACAAAAGGGTTAAAGTTTCCCGTCCCTGAGTTGATCAAACACAGAACTATATGCATGCACCAAATAACAAAGCTTCCTTAAATAAACCAAGTGTTAATTACATAGGGGCCCGAAGGCATAGGAGTTCTACAGAAGAAAACTTAATACATGAGAGAACTACTTGCATAAGAAAAAGAACTTTAACTTAGAGTCCCATTTAACTTTAGCATCCCCATGAAAGATCTGATTTTGTTGAGCCAGCATATTGAGTTGCATCATCATAATCATTAGCAAAAGGTACCTATAAAGCATTTGAAATTGGTACACGTCAGCATAATATATAAATATATTGTACTGAGTACACCTATGTGTCTTTAATTATACCTCTCACTTAAAACAAGGAAAAAGAGTAACTATATAATCTTGGCAAAAGTATTAAACTAGAAACTTGGCAAAAGTATAAGTAATATCATAAAAAGCATAAAAGAAAAGGGAAATGCTATCAACAAAAGATATCACAAGTTTTAGCCATATTTTTCCATTATGTGTACAGTTGATCATCCTCATGCACTATTCTACAAAAGATTTTTAGTGCTCATATGTACTACTCTACCAAAGAGCTTTAATATTTTCATCAATGCACTATTCTACCAAAGAGATTTAGTGCTTACATGTACTATTCTACCAAAGAGATTTAGTACTTTCATCAATGCACTATTCTACCAAAGAGATTTAGTGCTTATCACATAGTGGATTAGACATCTTATATTTCACGTGTTCATAATCATAGATATGGAAAAATCAATCAATATATCATCAAAGGCAACCATTTTATCTATTATCATATGCTAAGTGTTTACTACACATATATTACAACCATGCACTATTGTAAGCCAAGTGAGGGTAATGGCATACCTTCTACTTGGAAGTGGGGAGTCCAGAGATGCTCCTCATTGGTATCTTTGTATTCTTGAAATTATAAGAGATTTGGTACTAATTAGATATATTGGCAAAATCACCATTTAGTTCTAAAAGAGTATAAAGGGCCCTTTTTCTTAGTTAAAGTCATGAGAGTAATGGATGAGTCATGTAGTACGGATTTGAGTCCATAATTAATAGTATCATGTCAGAGTAGAATTTCTAGATCGGTTTGGTGGTCTTTAGATCATGTTGGATAATTATAATCATTTTTGGTTAGCCAAATAGGGGAAAAGAGTAATAATTTGACTTTGTTGATAATTGAGTCACATAAATTGGAAATGAACATCCCATAATTATCTAGGAACAAAAATAAGGTAATGACATGAATTTGGTGATTTAGTCAGGCTCAAGTATTTTCTAAAAATTAAACAAGATAGAATCATATTTGAGTATGCATATTTATATGAGTCTGGTTTAGGGTTAACTGATATCATAATCTTGATCCTCATATTTTTCTTATCAAAAAGGAGTACTGACATGTATTTATCTGTCACTCCTACTATTTATAGTGAATTTTCCAAGATCAGGATATTTCTGGCGATTACTCAATTTAGAAGATAATAAAAACTGAGAGACAATTAATGTGGACCGTGGATGCTCAGATACAACAGTCACTCAATCTAACACAGTTAGATAAATGAGATGTGACTTGGAAAATCCTTACTGGTCCATGCAAAAGGTGGGGCCCACTCTCTTCTTCTTCCTTCATGTTAGCTTGCAAGCCATGTTGTAGAATCTAGCCATCTTGAGAAGGCAACATGGATCTTCTCATGTGCAGTTGGGACTGGCTTCACCTTCATGGAGCTTTCCTAGGTTAGGACGGTGACCTTGCAAGACTTGGCTCCCTTTGGAGCTTTGCGCTGCCAAGGGAGTTCAAGCAGGTAGCTTGCTCGTGGTAGAGGAGATGGGGCGAATGAGTTGTAGGAAGTATCGGGGTCTCCTGTGGTGCCGCAGAGGTTGCTGGGAGTTCCTTACAGCTTGAGGAGTGTTTGAATTGAAGAGGTGATTGTGGTGGTAGCCTGGTGATTAGCTACGCCATAGAGGAGGTGATCAGAGCAAAAGGCATTGAGGGTGGAGCCATCAGGTCTCTGTTCAGACAAATTAGAGGAAGGGAGAGATGAATGGTGTCACTGTGATTCTTGAGGAAGTGCTATAAAGTGGGGGGAAGGTGGTTTGTAGATGCCCAATTTGAGTTGAGCAAGCTTGGAGAGGGTGGTCGCTGGTGGTGGTCGTTGAGGTAGTTCTAGAGATCTTTAGGGATTGTGTGAGGGCTCGTCGAGTTTGTGGTGGTGAGGAGGAGGCATTGCCTCGATTAGTTTCTCATGAGAAGGGTTAAAAAGGGAAGTAGTGGTTGGGGGTCGGGGTCCCTGGTCATTGCCACGATCTCATGGATTAGGCAAAGGTTGAGGATGATCCCTCACACGTCCGATCTGTCCTGGATCTATGGCTTCACCATCGGGTGGCCATGATTCAGTTCTAGGGTGATTCGTGGATCCCTGGGTTTTAAAATTTTAATAACCCACATGACAGGCTGATGGATTAATTGTGACATCAAGACTAAAGTGATGAATACAATAAATGTGATAAAAGGGGAACATTATATGAATCTTTGAAAAATCATAGAGAGAGCTAGGGATATCAGATTGAAATGAAATTTGAAACATAGCTCCACATTTGCGATCCTTAGGTGTAGGGAAATTTTGAGATAAAAAAATCATAACCTGATTTGTCAATGCATCACTTTATGAAATTAGTGTTTTAGAGTTAAGATATCACAAAAGAACAAGTAAAAAAGAGATAGAAAAAACACTTTATAACAAATTCTTTTCATGTTGCTATATGATTACATATCTTATAAGATGTAAGCAAGTAATTTACTTCACATAATTTGTATTTTCACACCAAAAATATAATATCATATCTTAGAGTCAGTTGTACTCAAAAGTGCATAAATGGTTCACTCTTAAGTGATCAAAACTAGGGTGTTAATACTTCAAATATTTATGCTCCCAACAGAATACAATTCACGCCATGATCCTATTTAAACCACTAAATCCTTATAAAGATGAGGTATGATTTCTATACTAAAACAATATACAAACAATTAAAGATTAGATAATGGTCAAATTTTCTCCTACTAAACATTGGGAATAAAAAATGGCACAAAATATGACATGGAAGAAATAATTATGGTGTTGAACTAGTTTCATATCTTATCATATATTCCACATAGTTCTAAGAATTACTTGCTATAGTTGTTGTCTTATCATGGTAATATAATAGCATTACCGATTTATCCTATAATAACCTTTTTCCAAAATATATGTCATAATCTATCCATGCATTACATTGTTTGAACACATAAGATACGTGAATAAATCATTTGGAATTTTTTGTGTGATAAACTCAAATGTGATATTACCTTCTATTTTGAGCATTGACATGGATTTAGTCACGAATAATTCAAAGTGGTAATGTGATTGTTAGAATAATACGGTTGGTATAATATATTAGTAGTGTATGCCAAGAAAACAAAATTACCTTTGTACTCAAAATTACAAGAATACTCTTATCATTATTGTTTCATGTGATGTTAGTGGATGTATTTCTGAGTATGTTAGGCGATGGCAATATTTTCATAAGATAGGCCATGTACATAAATATTTAAATTATATTTTATTGTAATACAAAAGAAATATTTTATTTGTTAAAATGGAGCATGTGAATGAAGCTGCATTAAGCATATAGAATGATAGATTGATGGTACACCAAAGAAGTGGGAAAATGATTACTACATAGGCCAATCAATGACAAAGAGATACACCACTCACTCAAACGAATTGCACCAGCCAAAGCTCCAAGACCTGACGGTATAGAGGTGAGATTCATACAAAATAATTGGGAAGATATGAAGAAACTCATTGTAGAAATGGTGAAAGGCATCTTTCAAGGTGAGCATGTAACTCAAAAAATTCACAATTGATAATCTTCTTGATACTTAAAGTTACAAACCGTATAAACTGTGACCAGTTGTGCCCCATTTCACAGAATAAAACTAATGTGAAACTCATCTCAAAGATCATTGTAGAACGTCAGAAAAACTTAATGCCTCAATGGATCTTTCCAGTCAAATCAAGCTTAATCCTTGAATGATGTATTACAATCAATATTATCCTTGCTCAAAAACCATACATTCAATGAAAATCAAGAAAGGAAGTGTTGGATGGAAATGAAGATATACCTCTCCAAGCCCTTTGATCAACTCAATTGAGAATTCATAGAAGATACTCTCAAACGCATATAAGTGCCCCCTACTCTGACCTTTGTAGTCCTTCAGTTAATCAGACAAGGACAAACACCAATTGTTTGGAATGACAAACTACTCCAATTGATCCAACCTAATCAGGGTTTTCATCATGGTGATTTCAAATCACCTTATATCTTTGTATTATGTTTGGACCATATTTGCCAACATATAAATCAACTAGTGAATGAAGGGAGATGGACACCAATAAAGCCAATGAAGAATGGAGCATTGATCGCACACTTTTGCTCTAGAGACAACATTGTCTTGTTCGGGGAGGCGACTACAAAACAAGCCAAATAGATGATCTAATGTGTCAGGCAATTCAGTAGAGCATCAAGACTACAACTAGCAAGAGAAAATTCAATGCTAAATTTTTCCTCCAACATGCCCACTTATAATCATGGTCGCTTTAGCCGAGCAATAGGCATAAATTATATTGAAAATTTGAGGAAATACATGGGTATTCCAATGATACACAGAAGGTGCGTTAATCATTTGATTAAATAATTTATTTATGCATGAAAAAAAATTAAGTACTTATAACTCATCTATATCCAAGTTGAGATATTTTTTTTGGAAATTTAGGAGGCTGTTGTTAGTCTTCGTGGAGGTATAAAGTTCATTTCCATAAATACATAACTTATAGAAGGAGAAGGTACATGTTGAGGAGTAAATGTTAGTTGGACAAAAAGGGTGAGTTGGTTAATCTTTATTGACTACCCTCGGGACTCTTTAATTTACAGTTGTGTTAATTGTATGATATTTGCATGAAAACCTAGGTTTCAAACATGAATTTTCACCTAATTCAGGGAACATAAGAAATTATACGAAATAATTCTGCTTCAGCCTTGAATGGTATAAATAGATGTATCCTCCCCACCATTTAGCATTGTGTGAACTCCCTTTACAATGAGTAATCTTTGGAATTTATGTTGTGGTGGGTCTTCCTCAAAGACCAAGAATAATAGATCCTCCGTCAAATGTTGTTCCACCTCCACTTATATAGAACGTTTGTTTGAACGCTACTCCCATGATGGATTTGAGATTGGAAAGGATGAAATACAGCAGATGTTTGCAAGTTTGAATATTAAAGTAACTGATAAAGAGATAAAGAGAAGATTGATGAAAGTAGGCGACAATGTAGCCTATGACGTGGCCATCAGCTGTGAAGATTTTTGTGAATTCATGCAAGCATTCATACGTGACAATCGTGATAAATTCAAGATTAAATGACCAAAGTGTAGTCAATATGGTAATAATGTTATGTCACGTTGCATACATGTGTTCAGAATAACATGTTATTTTAGCAACTAGAATCATAGTATGTGTCGGCCTCATCTCAGGAATAATTATCTTTGTGGAGTTATATGGCCCATGTGATCAATTGAGTTATACTCTTTTTGTGCCATTGATGTAGTAAGTCAGAAGACTTTTTATGGAATCATCCATTGTTGAATAAGTTAATTGAATTTATATTTTTTCATCAAATGGATATAACATTTATGAAATCTCGTTATAATGTTCTGAAAGAAATAATGTAGAATGAAAAATAATTAAATTGTTTGCTTTAATCGGTTAGATGATTATATTGTATGTTTCTACTCATTTTGAGGATTGATAGCAGTTTACATAGTAAATTTCCAGAAAGTTGTCTTATAGAATTTTATATTTATCACATTTACACTAGTAATGCATATGAAAATAGATGAGATCAACTTTATAATAAGTTGCATAATAATTGATAAATACGGAACAATAAGTACGCGTAAGAGTAAATATAGCTACAAAAGAAACGCAAACTTCCTTTTGCCCAACTAAGTCGCTCTAGAAGAAACGAAAAACAACCATACATCCATAAAAGTATCTCGATACATCTTAGCATTACCTCGAAGATAGATGGAATGGATATTCCTAATGATATGTATAAGTTATGTAACACAAAGTCATGCCATTCTTAAAATTTCTTATAATGTGAAAATCATGTTCAATTTCATTTTCTAATCAACCAATATAAATGTAATCTATTGGCATAATTCAATGGTATAACAAATTTGTTTATAAGTGACTAACTCGACTGGGGGCACAAAGGAATATAGAAGCTAGCTTAGGCTTTTTTTGCATCAAACACATCGAACTTTGTAATGGAATGTCACTCACCACCTTCTTCTCAAATATATAAAGATCTTCTCTCAATATCTCTACCTCAGTTGTGCAAAGGATTTCCTTATGAACACCTTTTCTATTTCATCTAAAATTTCCTATGGTTTTTTTTTTACCTGCTTACAAATTTTTTTGTTATCGGTTCTTATTTGAAGGTTTCTTCTCTTCCCATGCCATTTTTAATGATCTACAACTGAAAAATATTTTACAAGGTTGACACTTCTATTAGTGTTGGTTATTTTTTGTAACGGATATGATATCCACATCTTCTACCTACAGTAATTGAAATGTCTTCCTTTTTAAAAATGTGACTGATTTGTGTATTACCTAAACAAAGAAATTAATACTTACCAATGTTATATTTCACGATACAGATACGCTTATATTTGTTGAAAGATGTCATTCTGTTAGAGTTCTACTCTTTTGAGTTTAATATTCTTTTGCAAATATGCGTGATTGTTTTCTATAAATGGATAACAGTGAAGTTCAAAAGAACCATTTAGATTAAATTACGCAAGGATAAAACAATATAGGACATAGAACCAGATTACATCAACTTGAGCATGGTGTGGAATACTTAGATGGGAATCGAAAAACCCTATAGTAATTTATACATTGAAAATATGCTCTACTAGTTTCGATAAGTGTTTATTTACTTAATTATTTCCAATTTCAGTCAATTGAAGATTTTGAAATTAAATGTTGTTGCTATCTTTCTATTTTTGTGAGTTTTTAGAGCTTTAATATAGGCCCATAATTATTTAAATGTCATAATAATTGGTTTCTATTCCAAAACCACTAAATCGAACCCAGACTTCCGGATAATAATTGGTTTCTAAATGGGATAATTTGTGATATATTTTTATTAAACATTACCCACAATTATACGATATAGGAGCAACTGCTTGAGACAATTTGAAGAAATAATGTTAGAACATGTGGAATAAATAGTTGAATTGTAAATTTTGTTTTATTTAATAAAACCATATAGAGTTAATAAAATATTCTATATTATATAGGTATGGCATACATTTTCACAACAATACCTACTATACATATTGTGGGTGAAAAATAATTATAATATATTGTAGTTGCAAGGTGGGTGGGAATCGAATTGGAAATGGACAATAAGTGCTAGTTCGGAATAATTACGTGCCACATTTGCAACCGAAAAACTTACTATAATGCATGTTACGTGTTGCGAACACACGGTATTCGTAAGTCTAAAGTAAGTGTTAGTTTGGAATCCTAGGTAATTAACAATCTAATTAATATATCGTGGATGTTAAGCACTACAGATAGTTCATGTGTTCTTTTCGTATTATGAAAAATATAATACAATATTGAAGAATATATATTCTACATTGCGAAGACCACATGTCTAAAGGCATCGATTGAGTCCTAGGAACGTAGCCCGATATGCATTACTTCAGATTTGGGCCTCATCAAAGGTAAACATAGATGTATCGCAGTTGCTCAATCAATGGTTAGGAGGTTTACATAAAAATAGGAATAAACAAACATGAACTTAAGGTAAACATGATGGTAACGCTGGATTTTGTTTTAAATAAGAAATTTAGAAAGAACGCTAATACAGAGGTCTCAACACTAAAAGAAAACATGTTTCAGATACCTAATCAATCAAACATTTACCTAAATCATCCCACTCAAAAACATGCTTTATAACATCAAATCCTCACTTATATAATTGTATATTAATATACAATAGCATGAGTATAAGTATCAAATTAAGAATTGGAACTCATGAGAATGATATATGACAATATATTTTTTTAACTAATTAATTCTCAAAGTTCATTGATTGATATTGGACCCCTCATTCAGTGTCTCCATGATCGGTCTTGCTTCTTCTTTATATGTTTGTAACATGAAACTTGGACACTGACCATTGTCCCACACGAAGCCTGGCTACTTCAACATATGCTTGGCTACTCTATAAACTAGATTATTGTATCTTCTTGTCTTACATATAATATGTTTTGTGTACTTCTCTCAACCACCTCCTTTATTTGAAGAAAATAGGTTCATCAGATCCCCACTCTCTCTTTTTGGATATAGCATATTGCATGCTACCTGTGAAACTAAGATTCTTGTGGCTAATTCTGCTCTTGTTTAGTTTGCAAGTATAACTCCCTGAAATATAGTGTGAAGCTCAACCATTAGTGTGCCTTGACCTTGGATATGTGTAGAGGATGCACATATCCATTTACTTGAATTGTCTCTATCAAGTGTACTTCCCACCTACTGCTTGCTCCTTCTATCCCCAGCTACATCGACATTGATGATTGTCGTGTCTTGTACCTATGCTTTAGTTGGTTCTAGTTCTATTGTGCTTCTCCCATTAAACATTTGATCAGTAAAGGATTTGTGGCTCTGTTGAACAGTCTGTCTAATTTCATTCAGTGCACGTCCAACTAGTATGATTTTAGACTCAAATATGGTCTTATTCCTTCCATATGCACCATGACGTAATTGTCCAATCTTCTAAATGTCCTAGATAAGTAGTACTCATTGAACTGATGTAATTTAGACACACCTTGAGGATGGCCTCCTAAAAGAACTCATTATTTTCATGAAGTTGTGGATATATAGTTTTCTAGATTTCATGTGATTGCAAGTAGTCTCTCAATACGTGATAGATAGTCTCCTGAACATTACTACAAATTGTGTAGGTATCATCATTTACCATGCCAACGATCATTCTTCTTGCATTAGTCATCAGACCATCATGGAGGTGCACCCATAAGAACATTCTTATCTTCTGAGCTACTTGTAACTTCCATACCTTTAGCCAAGTGCCTTGAGTCACCATTCTTGTTGACTTAATCAACTCTGAGTAGGTTGATTTTATAGTGAAAATTCCTTTTTCTCTTGGCTTCCACACCCAATAATCTCTCCTATATGAAAGGTTAGGGGCAGTTATGTTTTTTTTAGATTCACAGTGTTATCATCAAAACCACTCTTTCGTAAATTCCATATCCTATGTGGCATCTTCTTTCTGGAACTTGCAACCTTTAGGTCTATTAGGTTTTTTGGAATGTTTTGTCTCAGTTGAGATGGTGAGTGTGTGAGCCTTCACATAGTAGGTATAAACCTTAAGACATTTCTCCACAAATTTAACACTCCATTTCTTCTCGTATCTTTTCTTTCATACTTATGTCTAATAACTTCACACAATGATGTGTCACTATGCTGAATGTAATTCCATGCATCTTTCATCAAAAGGGTGTCACTGAGATCTTCCACCGATCTGACATTGAATCCTCCCTCAACTTTGGTGGCTATTACTTTGTTACACACCACTTACTCATGTATATGACTTGATTGGATCCATTCAAGATAAAATGTCTCACCAACTGATCTATCTTACTACATGTGCCTGTGGGGAGCTTCATCGTCTACATTGTATAGGCTGACATGGAACTATGTGTAGATTTGGATAGTGTGAACGACCTGCTAGACATAGGGTTTGGTTGTTCATGCACTTATTCATTCATTTATTTTTCTGAGTAGTCATTCCTTCTTCTTGTATGCTTTCCTTCTCCATAGCTTTAACTCATAATACTTGTAAAGTCTCTTCATGTGTTTCTGCCTATAACTAGTTTTCTCTCGATAATTGTGTGATGACCAGCCAATCCTTCAGACACCTCCTTTGTTTTGAAATGTGGTTGCCTATGCCATAGCCTCCCAATTCAAGTGACTAGAAGTGGTGCATGGTCCAAACCTATTCTAGGTAAGACTGCTAGTAATGTTAGAAGAAATGTTTCCACCCATTCTGTATTGGAAGCATCTCTATCCAATCATGTTAGGAGTATGTCTCTCTTGAACATAGTTACACAACCATTTTCTACCATATCTTATAACTTGAGTTCATCCATCACATTCTTGAATTCATTAGCAACAACTTGGTTAAATCTCCTTGATTTGATATTTTCTTCTTTGCTCATTGATTATTGAAATACCCGACTATGATCCATAGACCCTTAATTCTCTATGATAGGCGATGCACTTGGTTCCATAGAAGCTTCTAAGGTGCAAGCTTTCAGTATCCATACACAAACATCAATATTATATTATTTTGAACTTTGCACAATATATATTGTGAATGACTGCCCAATATTTGTAACTGAAATGCTTGTTCCACCCACAGAACCCAAAACCCACCAGTGAACCCTCTATCTTCAACCCTATAAGATCAAGAAAAACCAAGTCTCATGATAGTTGCATCAGCCAAATCCTCGGATTGTCTTGTTTCAAATATGATTACAATCATGGGTTTTTGTTTGAACCTGAGTTGTCTTTGTTAGTCTTGTTTGTGTTGCTGGGAAACACCTTGAACATTCCATGTCTGTCCCCAAACTAATAGGATCTTTCTCTAGGTCCTTAGGATGCATCTTTATTCCACTCTTTTGAAATGAGGTGTGCCCTCGTGTTGAGTTGTGTCCACCATGCAGTTTTTCATATGTATGTTAGATTTTCTACCACCTGTATCAACATGTTATTTCTCCCTACAAGTGAAACTCAGGTTTGGAATTGAGCTATCACTGAATCGAAAAAATCCTTCCTGTTCCATTGCATGATTGACCACTAACTATTGTTGTTTTGACAAGCATGTGCCACTCCTCCCTACAGGGTTGTACACTTTGGCTTTCTCAACCTCTTCCTATGTAGTTTGTAGGTTTCTTGTCTGCTCATTATTTTTTCTATTTGCTTTATAAGTTCTAGTATATTGCCTCCATGTACACCTTCTTAGGTCCTTCAATTGTTTGTGTGTCTGTCCCACCTTCCCAAACTTTTTGTTATGACTAGTAGTTTGGTTGTCTGTTGTGCCTGTGTTCCTGTCTCCATGACATTGTCTTCTCCTACCTCTACTTCATTTTCTAATGTTTGGAATATGTTGTTGCTATAGTATTCACAGTTTGCCCCCTGGTTGTTCCTTTTTTATTGCATGCATTGCATTTTCTTTGCATGGATATTTTTTGTGAACATGTCATCTTGTGGCGCATCCCCATTTGAAATTTTAGTTGGACTTTGCACATCTTTCCTTGGAGATCGAGTTCCTTGACTAAATATTTCTTTAGTATGACCCACCTTCCCACTCTTCATACATAATGTAGGTACATTTTCATATTCAACATCGTACAAATTGTTCTTGATATATACATGTGCTTTTAATGGTGTATCCTTCCTTATCTCAACATCTATCCTTTCATATATTATTCTTTTCTTTTGCAATGTATTTGAATCCACCTTAAATGTGTGACCAATTAAGTTTCCTATATTATCTGCAATTTGTATCAAATATAGACATGGTAGGAGATTTTGTATTCTCATCCAAACAGTCATTGTTTCTATTTTATTAGTTGCATAGTTGAAATTGTGGTGCCTTCTTTGAACTGGCATATAAGACCCCAACATTGGATGAGGTCCAACAATGACTGTGGTGATGAAGTCATCCTTCATTGCCAATTGAACCATATGATTACCCATTATATAAGTCAATCATTCAAAATGCCCCTTTTGGTTTACACATGAGCCTAATCTTTTCCCTTAGATTGATAAATCCAATCATATATTCCAATACCTTGACCACCATCTTGTATTTCAATGATGTCAGAATCTTATTGAATGATTCTTCCTTGAAGTCCAGCGAAGGGATCAATGAGGTTTTTTTCATCACAAAATTTGACTCTACTATCCAAATTGCTCTATCATCCAATCTTATAATACCCCACAGTGACAGTATTTCTCCTTCTCTGCATGCTTTTTGGTAAGAAACCCCTAGAGTTGTATGCATAGTGTCTTAGTTAGTCTCAGACCTCCCCTAAAGATCAGGAAACATCGTATCGTCATCAATGTCAAAGAAGAATTCATTGTCTAATAGTTCAACACTTTGATTTGAGCTTCTTCTATTGCTCATATCTGCACCTTCCCTTGAACAATAATGGTACACCAGTCTGCTACAATGTAGCATTATCTCCAGATTTTTTGTCTCAGGCCTGTCCAGATTCTCAGTGTAGTTCCCCTCCGTCACTATAGAAGAAGTTGGGGTGTCCAAAGGCATCAATTGATGAATTTTTGTCAAACACTCGCCTTGCATCCCCTAACCCTAGGTGTGCCTTAAGAGGATGTTTTGGTTTTTATTTTATAGATGACATTATATTGAATGTTGGAATGAAGAATACAATATTTATAAGATAGGTGAATGGTTAACTATGATTACATGCTTTAAAATGCTTCAAAAATGTCTCAAAGTTTGATGCAATTGCTGCAAATGTCACTTTTAATAAATGTTTAAGTCAAATCATATTTTTTGCATTTTCTTGTTCAAACATCATTCATTTTCGGTCAATGTAAGAAAAGATTAAGACATAATTTTTGAATAGAAAACCAAGGATAATTTGATTTCTCAATTTGTTGGCTAAGGCTAGATTTGTTTTTTGTCAAGATTTACAAAGGGTAGCGATAAAATGTGAGTTAGGAGGGTATCAACTTCCACAAATGTTAGGAATCCAAATACAACATTTTAGTATTAAGTGGTTTGTACAGTGAGTAATGAGTACATCTTTTTTGCAGAGTACATTACATAATGCTAAAAAAAATAAACCATGCAACTAGCTTCTCAATTTCTAACAACTCCCTAAAATTCTATGAGCTTTAGGTTTATTCACGTGCAAAAACAACTTGAGAGAATTATATATATATATATATATATATATATATATATATGGAGAGAGAGAGATAAATAACAATCTATGGTAATTTTTGCTTTTCTAAACGATATAATTATCTTTTTTCATGAAGAAATATCTAACAACCTGACCTATTCTCTCCCCATTATTGCACTCTTTCTCTCTCATTGAGTGGCCTTTTTCTCAATCTGATCTCAATTTCATAATTTTAATGTGATGAATGTAAGAACCCTGACCTAGATATGTACTCAATTGTAATCTTTTTTTGTAATATGATGCTTAAAATTTAATTTAATCTTTTGAGATGTTTTAATATTATGTGACATGTTTGCATTCTCGATTGGGACCAATTTGAATAATGTGTGATCTATCCTTGCTATATTATACCTGTTTTGGACCACATTGTAATTTACCCAAAAAGTGAGGGTTACCTTGCAATTGTCACATGTAGAGAGTGTTTCTTATGATCTAGCACCATGAGAGAGAATATTGTGCTATGGGGCACCTTGATTGAATTATAGTTGAATATGTGACATCATCAAATGATATTAGGGTTTCTAGGGTTAATTAGTTGACCTGGTGACTAAGTTAGGGTTGACGATTGTGACCACTACACCAGTCGTGACTTAGACACATGCTTTCAATGCATGGTCGTGGCCGAGACACATGCTTTCAAAACATGGTCATGACCGAGACAACTTGGTGAAGGTGGGTCGAAACACCTTGTCTTCTAGTGTCTCGACCTATGCACATGTGAGACCTAGGGTTTCAACACTAAAGTGTCTCGACCAAGATAAGATGGATGAAGTGTCTTGATCGAGACAAGAAGCCAACTAAATTTAGAGGTCACGACACACCTGTTGAATAAACATGGACATTTCCATTTTTTGCATGTGAGTGGAGGAAAGGATATTTCCTTTAAGGGCATGTGTCCCTTGGTGATCTAATGTGTTGACACCTCAAGGATCTCTACTTCCCTCCTCCCTTGGGTATATAACCCATTCTCTTCACAAGAAAGCAATCTTTTTCGATGCCATACTCCTTCTACTACCTTGAGATCATCCTTGGAGCTTCAGGAGAAAGAAGGATCAGATCTTGAACCTAGGGTGCTCAGTCCTTTGTGCATGTTGAAGATCTTGTGTTAGGATCGACTTTTGATGGTGGACCTTGGTGAATCTTCTCTTGGTAAGTGATCTTCATTTCTAGGTCATGTTTCTCTTTTGAAATCCCCATTATATTCTTCCTCTTCCATGGTCATGGATCATCGATGGTGGTTCTTCTTGGATATCTCCTCTTCACAAAGGCCTTAGACTGTGTTTTGACATGGTGGCAACTAGTGAGAGGATGATCTCCTCTCTTTCTCTTATCTTTCTTGGTTTGACCAAGAACTATTTTCCCTTTTCTTGAACTCTATGGTGGCCATGGTTTCTTTTCTTCTTCTTGGAGGTGATTCCTTGGCCATACTGTTGAAGTTTAGTTGAAGATCTTGGATATTGAATCTTGGAAGGTTGTTCCTCATCAAAAACAAGCAAGTTTTGTAACTCTTTTCCCATCCTAGTTATATATTGTTGTTCTAAATCTCAAAAACATGTTCTTTATGGTGAAATATGATTATTTTAGGGTTTATCCGTGTATTGTTCAAACTAAAAAGGACCACTCTTGCATTAACCCTAAATCATTATACATGTTCTCGTGTATAGAATTGTTTTATCCAGATTATGATATGCACATCTTGAACAACAAAAAGTTATGGTTCTGTTTATAGGTATGAGAAACTTGGAATCTATCTCCTAAATCACGATCCTTGAAGTAACCATCGATGTTAAATGCTTTAGATTTTAAATAACAACCATGCAAGGGGTGGTTTCACTTGCATCATAGTCCTAACCCTAAGACATGGTCGTTTGATGCAACATTGCTACTTGATGTGTTGTACTGTAGTTTTACGGTTGTGACACTTGTTGTAGTTGCACAGTTGTGACACTCCTTAGAGATGCATGGTTGTAACACCCCATTGCATGCTTCATGGTATGTCAGGGTGGTTGTGTGGCTATTATATTTAAGGTAGTGAGATGGTGATTCAGCCCTATTTTAGGGCTTAATCTTGTGTCTTTTTGCATTTCAGCCACATCTATACTTATTAGTTTACATGTTATTTCCCCCAATATGCTTATTTCTATCAAATGCACTTATGGAGGCTTTTTGCATGTTTTATAGGTACTTTGTCCACTACTTGATGGCATGGAAAGAGGATGGTCCAGTCTAGTGTTTCCTCAGGCTTGGAGGAGCTCAAAATGAGGCCAAAACCACTTCCAACCTACCCCAAGTGGTCAAAGAAAATTTTAAAGCAATACCCTCCATGGATGATCAAGTTCAAGGCTCAAATGCATGGGAGAGACACCACCACGACCGTGGAGAGCCCCCACAGCCGTGGTGGACATGCCTCAAGTACAAAAAATCAGTAAAACTCCCAAAAATCGATGAAAATGGCCAAAATGACCGTGGTGATCAACATGCTCGTGGCCATAGGTGTCCACCACGACCGTAGTGACCCCCCACATCCGTGGCCATCTATGCACACCTCCCTGTGATCTCCACATTCTAATAAACCCATGACTGTGCCCATCCACCACGGCTGTGGTCTACCCTACCCACCATGACCGTGGTGACCCACCACGGCTGTGCTACTCACAAAATCCACCTAGTTTTCACTACTTTCCCCTTTTTGCCCCTAACTTAACCCTAGACTCCCTAGATCCCTATATAAGCCCTAGTGGTGGTTGAGGGTCGAGGGTTGGCTGCTTAGCACCTCATTTTCACCCCCTTGTCACCTCCACTCCATTACCCTTCACCTCCACCTCAAATCCACTCCATTTCACCATTTCCACCACATAACCCCCCATATCTAAGCCTTCCATCCACTTCCCACCATCTTCCCACTCCATTTCATCCAAGGAGAAGAAGGAGGACGTCCTTGCAGCAGCTGGAGGGAGGATATTCCTCATCTACACCGAGCTCCATGGCTACTTCTACCTCTTTCTTCTCTCTTTTTGTATTTTCCATGTCTATGAGTAGCTAGTCCCCTTTGGGTGGGCTGTTTGGGGGAAATTATGTTACTTTGATACCATGTTGGGGGATAATGACATGTAAACATTATAATTCCATTTGTTAATGATTATATTCTATTTTCATCTCATTCTCCATGGATTGCTTGTTGATTTGTGTGTGAAATCACTTAGGAATTTAGGCAAATTACTTATATGTGTGGATTTTGGGATTTGCCCCTAGGTCCAATTCTTGGATCCCTAGGTTGCCTCCCATATTCCTACATCCTAATCAATCTCCCTAAACCTAAGTGAGAGATCTAAGTAGCTAGATTAGGTAATTCTAGTGCAATTAGCATGAAGCCTTCTCAAGGCTAGAATGTGGGGGAAGTGGGGTCCAAAACCCTAATTTCACCCCCCATTACTACCCTCGGCCCCAAATTGCCCTAGGAATGCCTAATATAGAAACCTAGACTTGATTAGACTCTAATTTATTTGAACCTAATCCCTAACCCAATTGATCCTCATAAGGGTAGTAGGGGGTGTTAGGGACTAGTTCCCCTATGCACAACCTAGCATATCCATGGCCAGTTAGTAGCTTAGGTTAATTCATTAGTCTCTAACTTGTTGTTTGGTTTGGATAATCTAAATGGAATAATAATGTTCATATGTCACCCCCCAACTTAAGTGATAAGTTCATACCCCTAAACAGCCCATACCTCCCTTTACTGCTTAAAACCCTAGTTTTGTGCTTGCTTAGCTTAATTAGTTCTTTTCTTGCTTAGTTAGCTTCTTTCCTTGCTCTTGCCTTGTTCATGCTAGCTTATCTCTTTTTCTTCTCTCTTTATTTCCTTAGTGTAACTTTCCTTTTCATACCTAGCTTAGTCTTTCCTTGCTTTCTTAGTCTTAATCTAACCTAGGGTTAACATAGATTTCATTCTTGCCTTTAATTCCTCATTTGTTCATAGTAGTTTTACAATCAAAATCACCTTTAAACCCTTACCCCTACTCTCCACAGTAGGAACCTAGCCAAACTAACCTAGCTCTAGTGCCCCCTCTTTTCCCTGTGGATTGACCCTATACTTGCCACCTTCCTATACTATGACACGACCCCGTGCGCTTGCGGGTGTAGTTGTTTTAGTAGAAGTAGGTGTGTTAGTTAGGTTTATAAATTTTGAAAGCAAATTCCCATCACGTGTGTTCCGACCTCGTGGGGCGCATCTAGTCGAGTCAAATCAGCTAGTGTGTTGCACCTCTAGCGGAATCGCACCAAGCTTTCTTGCGCAGTTGTCGGGGAATAGAGGCGCTCGGCCTAGCTAGTTAGTTTTGCTTTGACTTTTCCTACTGCCCTCATCATTGCTATTCTTATATCATTTTTCTTTGCATTTCTTTGTGTATATTGGTTTTCTAACTTGCTTTCTTTTGTTTGGTTGTGCCTTGTGCATGTGACAAGCCACTCGGAGAAGACAAGATGGAAGGCCAAAATGCACAAACCAATCCATTTCCTCCACCACCCTACCTCCAAGGCTATCCTAAGCCTTACACACCTCCACCACCTCCATTGCCGCAACCCTCCCACCAATTCACCTTCCAACCTCAATTCATTCTACCACCTCCATCACCAAAACCCTCCCACCAATTCACCTTCCAACCTCAATGCCCTCCTCCATCTAAAGTCCAAGGGCCATCAACACTGATGCCACCACCACAACTATGACATGCTCCCCCTACTTCCCATGAGCAAATGGATATGATTGAGACCCCTCTCTTTGGTGCCTATGAAGACCCATTCCTCAAGAGAGAGAAAACCTATGGCATGAGATTTCTAAGGGTCTTAAGGCTTAATAAGATCTATGATGATGATCCCCAAGGAGAGAGAATTGCTGAAAAAGACTTACGAAGCTCGCATGACCCTTGGGAGGAAGATAAATCAAGGAAAGCATTTGAGAGGATTGCTTATGAAGGGGGTGCAAACATTTTGTTTTTGGACCATGGTTTATGGTGAAAGAACAACAAGCCCGGCTGAAGGCATGAAACTTAGCGCTTGTGGGAGGCAACCCACCTAGGTTTGGGAATTTTTCACCCAAACTTCAATTTTTGATACTTTTGCTTTGTTTTTAAAACTTTCCAAGAAAACACACACACACACACTTGTGTTTGATAGTTTTTGTGTAGCTTTGATGATGTGGCAGGTGCTAGACACTAGAGAGAGAAGGTATAGAAGCAAGTCATGGTCTTTAAATCAAATATGTGGCTGAATAACAAATAAAAGTGAAATTCAAGTTCTTGAAGTGAGAAAACTGAAGGAGCACCCTCACCACGGCCGTGGAGTTCGACCACGATCGTGGCACATGTGGCCAAGCACGACCGTGGCACCCAACCACGGTTGTGGGTTTTATTGCATCAGCTTGGCCAAAGCTACTGGGCTTTTAGAAGAACGACCACGACTGTGGTCACCCGCCATGGAAGTGTTGAAGAGGAGTGGCCACGACCGTGGCGATCGACCACGACCATGGTGAGGGTCGACCACCATCCACAACAGGGTGACCTACATTGTGACGCTTCGCACCAGCCATGATCCTCTAAGCTCTAGTTTCATGCTGAGGACAACATGATTCAAAAGTTTGGGGTGGTAGGGCGGTATGCACCACATATCTCATTCTCTCATTTTGATTACATGTCTGACATTATCTTTGTTTGCTTTTGATCTATCTAGTGTGGATTTTCTTTACTGCTTTGCACCCTTGCATGCCATGTAGTTTACATTCCTGCCAGTTTTGCGTAATTTTAAAAAAAATTGCTCTTCTTGCCATGCATTGCATATCATGCAAATTCTTGGTAATTCTTGCATGTTATAGCTAGTAGTTGCTGGTTTACTGCTTTAAGTTCAATAATATAGGCTTAGATGTGATTGAAGGAAACTTGGCACCATTTTGGCCAATTTTGCCCAAATTTGAGATTTCTTGTCTAAAAAGTGTGTTTTGACCCAATCTCTACTATTTTGAGTAAAAATGATGACCTTTGATAAATGCAAGTGACTTATCATTGTTTGTTGCTAATTGGTATCAATGTTTGACTTTTTTCATGTGCATCACCTCTCTTATGATTGTGATTGAATTGGTTGAATTGTGAAATTGAGCAAGCTTTGAACGCTTAGTGTTTGTGGAATTGCTTGTTTGATATATCAATTTCATTTTGTTCATTCATGTGGTGTGATATCTTGGATGAAGTGTTGGATTAATTCTCATGCAGGATGTCTTATGTGGAAAATCATACTAATGACCCCTCTTTGACCTGACTATTCTTCCACCATCTTCATACCCCTCCGCCTCATAAAAAGATGCCAAAGTGCACATATTAGCTGTGGCCACCTCCAAAAGTTTGGGGTGGCCACATCTCTATCTCCCCGCTTCACTCTATCCACCATATGCCCTATCTACACCAAGGGCAAGAAAGAAAAGAAAAAAAATGCATAATGCAAAAAGAAAATAAAAGGATGCTCCTGTTTAAGAGCATTCAAATAAAGAAAATATGAGTTTGTAAAAACACTCCAAAAATCTTACCACAACCCTTTCTTCCACTTTCATACCTATTGAGCTAAGAAGCATCAAACTTAGCTCATTTTTCCCTTTTCCGCAGCCACGTGGGTCATTTGGTATGATTTGAAATATAAGATTGAATGCATGAATGTGAAACAACACTCCTAGTCATTCTTGATTAACGCCACCATGAAACGGTTTACCCAGAACATTATGGAAGAAATATGGATAACTTGTGTACTCTATGCGCTATATTTGAAGTTCATATGCTTTGTGCTTTTTTCATGATCGGTTTGTGAAAGCAGGAGAGGAGAGAGGTGAAATGCATGTACTTAGTCATCTTTGAGCCCATTCAGCAACAATCGTCTTTTACATTGCATTTGTCACTTCTTTTTGTGAAAGTTTGTAGAAAGATTGAGTTGGAGCATACTTGAGGACAAGTATGTTTTAAGTTTGGGGTGGTGATTCATCCCTATTTTAGGGCTTAATCTTGTGTCTTTTTGCATTTCAGCCACATCTATACTTATTAGTTTACATGTTATTTCCCCCAATATGCTTATTTCTATCAAATGCATTTATGGATGCTTTTTGCATGTTTTATAGGTACTTTTTCCACTACTTGATGGCATGGAAAGAGGATGGTCTAGTCTAGGGTTTCCTCAGGCTTGGAGGAGCTCAAAATGAGGCCAAAACCACTTCCAACCTACCCCAAGTGGTCAAAGAAAGTTTTGAAGCAATACCCTCCATGGATGGTCAAGTTCAAGGCTCAAATGCATGGCAGAGACACCACCACAACCGTGGTGATCCCCCACAGCCGTGGTGGACATGCCCCAAGTACAAAAAATCAGTAAAACTCCCAGAAATCAATGAAAATGGCCAAAACGACCGTGGTGATCAACATGCCCGTGGCCATAGGTGTCCACCACGACCGTGGTGACCCCCCACGGCCGTGGCCATCCATGCACACCTCCCTATGATCTCCACATTCTAATAAACCCATTACCGTGCCCATCCACCACGGCCGTGGTCTACCCTACCAACCACGGTCGTGCTACTCACAAAATCCACCTAGTTTTCACTACTTTCCCCTTTTTGCCCCTAACTTAACCCTAGACCCCCTAGATCCCTATATAAGCCCTAGTGGCGGTTGAGGGTCGAGGGTTGTCTTATTAGAACCTCATTTTCGCTCCCTTGTCACCTCCACTCCATTCCCCTTCACCTCCACCTCAAATCCACTCCATTTCACCATTTCCACCACATAACCCCCCATATCTAAGCCTTCCATCCACTTCCCACCATCATCCCACTCCATTCCATTGAAGGAGAAGAAGGAGGACGTCCTAGCAGCAGCTAGAGGGAGGATATTCCTCATCTACACCGAGCTCCATGGCTACTTCTACCTCTTTCTTCTCTCTTTTTGTATTTTCCATGTCTATGAGTAGCTAATCCCCTTTGGGTGGGCTGTTTGGGGAAATTATGCTACTTTGATACCATGTTGGGGGATAATGACATGTAAATGTTGTAATTCCATTTTTTAATGATTATATTCTATTTGCACCTCATTCTCCATGGATTGCTTGTTGATTTGTGTGTGAAATCACTTAGGAATTTAGGCAAATTGCTTATATGTGTGAATTTTGGGATTTGCCTCTAGGTCCAATTCTTGGATCCCTAGGTTGCCTCCCATCTTCCTACATCCTAATCAATTTCCCTAAACCTAATTGAGAGATCTAAGTAGCTAGATTAGGTAATTATAGTGCAATTAGCATGGAGCCTTCTCAAGGCTAGAATGTGGGGGAAGTGGGGTCCAAAACCCTAATTTCACCCCCCATTACTACCCTCGGCCCCTAATTGCCCTAGGAATGCCTAATATAGAAACCTAGACTTGATTAGACTCTAATTTATTTGAACCTAATCCCTAACCCAATTGAGCCTCGTAAGGGTAGTAGGGGTGTTAGGGACTAGTTCCCCTATGCACAACCTAGCATATCCATGGCCAGATAGTAGGTTAGGTTAATTCATTAGACTCTAACTTGTTGTTTGGTTTGGATAATCTAAATGGAATCATAATGTTCATATGTCACCCCCCTACTTAAGTGATAAGTTCATACCCCTAAACAGCCCATACCTCCCTTTACTGCTTAAAACCCTAGTTTTGTGCTTACTTAGCTTAATTAGTTCTTTCCTTGCTTAGTTAGCTTCTTTCCTTGCTCTTGCCTTGTTCATGCTAGCTTATCTCTTTTTGTTCTCTCTTTCTTGCCTTAGTGTAACTTTCCTTTTCATACCTAGCTTAGTCTTTCCTTGCTTTCCTAGTCTTAATCTAACCTAGGGTTAACATAGATTTCATTCTTGCCTTTAATTCCTCATTTTTTCATAGTAGTTTAACAATCAAAATCACCTTTAAACCCTTAACCCTAGTCTCCGCAGTAGGAACCTAGCCAAATTAACCTAGCTCTAGTGCCCCCTCTTTTCCTTGTGGATCGACCCTATACTTGCCACCTTCCTATACTACAACACGACCCTGTGCGCTTGCAGGTGTAGTTGTTTTAGTAGAAGTAGGTGCGTTAGTTAGGTTTATAAATTTTGAAAGAAAATTCCCATCACGTGTGTTTCAACCTCGTGGGGCGCATCTAGTCGAGTCAAATCGGCTAGTGTGTTGCACCTCTAGCGGAATCGCACTAGATGGGTTGTGAGCAAGGCTAGCATTGTGTGTGTCACTAGCAAGTGATCACATGTACGCATTGTAGGCAATTGATGTCATATGTAAGTCATGGGTAGGACATGAGCATGGTCCACGTTGCGGGAAAAGTGTACCCTGCACCCATCATGGGTAAGGAAGAGAGATGCACATGTCGTGGTTCACGACGCAAACCTTACATGTGTTGCAGGTAGTGTTACTTGCTGCACACGTTGCAGTTCAATACACCACATTGTGCGAGTGAGTAAGGATGATGGTATATAGTGTAATGGTTAATGTAATTATTGTATTTATGATTAGCTAACCATTAATAACATTGTTTAATCCTAGTTCTTTTCAATTATGTGGTAGATTATGAACTTAGGGTTTAGAGGTTAAATGACGTTATGAAACCCTAAATTAATTAAGTACAAACCCTAACCCTAATCATGTGGCCATGTGATACATGTGCTTACTCTACTTGAAGATTATATCTCATGTTAGCATTTTCTCTCCTCTATTTATGAAACCCTAACTTCACAGGTGAGACAAACAGCATAGCCATGTGAGTGTTATGATGAACTTTGTATAATAAAGGGTGGTGATAATGAGAAGTGTTGAGATATAATGTGTTATCATTTTTACATGATTTATACGAATGGGTCTAATAACCTAGTAAGTGTCTTGAGCACAATATGAGGTGAAATCCTCTTGAGATATGATTGAGGGGTTGATATACCATAGTAAAGTGATATGATTAATGACCTTGTGAGAAGAAGTAATACAAGTGTCATGTAATGATGGGACACCTTTTTGATAGTGGGTCACAATACCATGATGTGCATGGTTGATATATTTATATGAAGCATGATTGTGACACATGTACGACATAATTAGATGGCACACTTACATATGTAAATAATGATAATACATAGTATTGTAAACATCATGACCAACTTGTGTTCAACTACTGATGTTAAACCCTAATCATGTCCTTTAACTCTAATATGCTTCAAAAAGGCCTCTTCCTCGGCCCGCTTCTTCTCATTCTTCAGGTGTAGGCCTTTCTCTGGGCTTCCTTTCGTCTCTCCCCCTCTAGGCGGAGGTCGTGGCGGGTCCGAGTCTCTGATATGGATCTTTTGTTGTGGCTGATCGAAGTGGCGAGATGGGAGGTTGGCGAGCTGGGGTTTTGCTACTAGATCTGGCTGAGGTGGATCCCCTCTCCTTCGTCTTGGTTCCTCTTTTATTTCTTGTTTTGCTTTGGTCGCTCTAGGTTAGGGCAGGTTCGTCTGTCATTTGTTACCCATTAGGTTGCTTAGTTTTTAGCCCTTTGTTTCTATCCTTCTTGTTTCTATCCGGTCTCTATCTATTTTGGTGTCTCCTTGGTCGGGTGGAAGGCTCTGGTGCCCCTGTGTGCACAGCAAGGGTAGGTGGCAAGTAGGGGTCCTTATTTTTCCTTAAGTTTGTGCTCCCATCCCCACTGCTTGTTCTTTTTCCACTCAAGTTGTTGCTTGAGCTTGGAGGGGGGTGCGGTGGTTATTGGGAGAGGGGGTGGGTTCCTTATGTTTTTCTACTCTCCTCTGTCCTCCCACCTATGATTTGGCTACTCTCTATTTGCGTCACCGGGGTTGGGTGCCCTGCCTGGCAGTTCCTTGGAGACACCCCCTACCTATTTGTGTCTTTTCCTATATAAGTCTAGTTTGTAGGTGGGATGCTCGCTCTGGTCTATCTTTGTTTTTCCTTTTTTTGTGTTCTTTCTTCCGGTCCTTTTGTCACTGATCCAGGTGCAATCCTTGCTAGTGGTGCTTTGGCATGTATGTGATGGGTCTCGTTGTTGGAGGTGTTATTCACTCTCTATCTGGACATCTCATGGGCTCACTTAGATTGAAGATATCTCTTGTTGATAGATGCTTTGTTCAGCCACCACGTTGGGAGATCTATGCTGAAATTTGCCTACTGCCTCCCAATCTGAGCTTGTGTGTTTGGTTGGACTCAATATGGTGTGTTGGTCGTTCCTCCTGTGTGACTTATTTTTCTTGTAGATGTCGTATGGCTTATTAGCAATGATATTGTTCCTTTCAAAAAAAATGATGTAAACTCTAGTTTGCTATGTGAGTGAACCCTAACCCTAATTCTAGGGTTTGATATACTTGTTAAATGTGTATAGATGAATAACATGTGAATATATAGTTTTTCTCTTCTACTTGGATACTTTTATCTCATAGGGTTAATTGAGTGTCATATCTTGCACACACTTAATAATACATTACAATGCTTAACCTAATACACTCCAAACTTGTGGGAGGTAATGAAATCAGAGGTCGGTCATTGAACAGTGTCATGGAACCTTATTAGGTTAAGTATGAAACCCTAACCCTAAATTGACAGGACTCTACATATGATGCATTGGTTATATTGCCTAAAGTGTTTTAAATAATGAGATAACATTGAGCATTTTCCCTTTATTTGCATAATATTGATGTTGTAGGTGAGATGATTATCATAGTTAATAATTGCTATAGTGTATACATGATGTGATGCAGGTGATGCTTATATGCCTAAGGAGGCATGATGAGATGATAATGAGTCACAAGAACAATGTGATTGGTCTTATGACCTAGTGAAGGCTTGATGCCTAGTGTGAGGTTATATCCTCTAGTAATGTGATACAAAATTATTATCCCTAGTGTGTGATAATAGTGAGTAGCTTGATATGGAAATGTTAACATGTGGTGATGTTGATGACCTTTTTTAAGATAGTGAGATAGTGTTGCTTTTAGAAGATATGGCAAACTCACACCTTATACATTTTATATCTTCTGAACTTGTTTCATAAATTATGCTTACTAGATTGAATTAGGGTTTTGTATGTCCACTTGTATGATGGAGACTGAATTCATCCAACTAGCATAACTAATAAAGTAAAACCTTAATCATGTACTTTCCCTGCACCATAGATCCATATTCGGTGTCAGTATTTAATTGGAGGGTGAAATGAGTAACTCCTACAAGAAACTCAAGTGCATATTGTTGAATATGTGGGGTATCAGTGGAGGTATCTCCCTATATCCTTAAATTGTTGAAATACTAATATGATGTTTATTATAGAATGACCATGTGTGAGATTGTTATCTACCGATGTGCCATGTACCAAGGCAGACTAGTTGTTTTACATGACCATAGATTTGACTATGAGTTGTTGTCTTTATAGGACTATAGCCACAACAATAAGTTGTTGTCTTTGTAGTTTGACTATATGTCATTGTGTTGCAGACTCATGCTAGCTGAGTAGTGTTGGTGATGATCATGGAGT
The DNA here is from genome assembly GCA_963693085.1 of Alisma plantago-aquatica. NCBI lineage: Eukaryota > Viridiplantae > Streptophyta > Magnoliopsida > Alismatales > Alismataceae > Alisma > Alisma plantago-aquatica. Next base: position 579,805,974 of record OY856413.1, read on the forward strand.
CAGGCTCTTCCATCGATCTTGTATGGTATCGATTTCAACTTAACAATGGTCATTTGGATTTGAGTAGTACGCCTCAAATACTTAGGGCATAAAGATGAAAGATGTAACACAACTATGTAGTATTATATCTTTGGGTCACATACGAATAACATTGGATGACCCCCTTATTATGGTTCTTATACAATTTAGTTTATAATAATTATACATTTTCTTCATACTACTTAAGGCATAAGATGATTTACTATTTAGTGTAGATGCCAGAACTACTTAACGTGTGATAATTGCCCTACTTTTATCATTGAGCTGAATCTACTTATCTGTTAATAGTATAAATCCCTATTTTAGTTACATGTACTTATAATAGATGGTGGCAGAGAGTTATATATTTCGCTAGGATGTTTGGTCTAACCCAGTGAATTCCACATCTTTTTAGGTGGATGTGCATGATTAGATAAAGTTGGTGTGACTAAGACTGATAACAAGTGAAGGTGTAGTTGTTGAATCACGGATGTGCAACTAGTGTCTAGTAATAGAGTCCTATGTCATCCATGTACAGTCAGGTTCTTGGGGTTGGTTGTTTTGTGAATATTGTACATCATTTTGAGTTTTTGGTTGTATGACATAGTGGTACAGACATGTTTTGTATAGATGAGCAGATGATTACATGTAATGGGTGGTGGCTAGAAAGCTATTGAACAATGTTTTGTAAAACCTTTGATATGAATGGAATACAAGTGGAAATATTTTATGGATTCAAATGTGAGTTGTTCAACTGGAAATTTTGCTATGAGAACGGTTTTTTTACCCTATTTTATGGTAATATTGTTATTAGTTATAATTCCATACTTTTTCTTTAATAATCATGTTTGTGTGACTAAGGGTCTCACAATGATGCTCCAATTTGATCACATCAGTGATCAATCTCACCATGCATGGCATTAATTTGCACTTTTTATCTAAGTTTCATAAGTTTATGATCACCATCTTGTAGTCGATCTCTCAATTATCTTTCCAAAGGTGGAAGAATCGTCCCACACGGACCTCCAAGGCTCAAGTTATGAATCATTGGATTTTTCTACAATTAAACTTTTCCCCCTTTTATGCCTTGTGGCCTTGTTGGGTCGGCACTCTGAGGCTCATGTGTCGCGTGGCCTAGCTATTTCTTCTTTTTCACCTAACCCTAATGTTCTCCCTTAGTCTGACCATTGCATTGTGATCCAATGCTTCACAATCATCTGCTACATCTGTAGGGGGTCGGTGGAAAAGCCACTATGACCACCTACCTTTGCTCTGCCAATAATCCCCATATACAATGCTCTGATCAAATTAAACACCCATTTCTTCTTGTTAGACTCCCTCTCTCTACCCCCCTTATTTTTTCTCTCCCTCATGATCTCTGGTGTAGTCCTATATTAGGGCTTCATCTTGTGTCTCTTTGCATCTCAATCACATCTAAACATAATAGAATGCAATTTTATTCCCTCAATATGCATATTACTGTCAAACACACTTATGGACATTTTTTGCATGTTTATCATGTACTTGGACCATGCCTTGAATGGATGGCAGATAAGAAAGTGTTTTGGGATTCCTCTATCCATGGAGGTGTCTACATAAGACCCGAAAGCTCCCTCAACCTACCCCTAGTGGCCAAGAGTCAAGCACAAGCGAAGAAGTCCATGGAACATGATGTTTCAAACTCAAAGTGCGACTGAAGACCCTAGAACAAACATGGTGCCAAGGAGAGGTCGTACTCATAGTGCAAAAGTTACATAGTGATCCTCATTTGGACAAGATACAACAACTCCACCATCATGGTCATTATCCTCATTTTGACAAGCTACAACAACTCCACCAGCATGGTCATTCCAAGAAGTCCACAAAATAGTCATGCCAACCAGCACTACTGTGCTGCCAATGATCAAAATGGGCATGCTGACAAGAACGACCTCCACTCCACCTTTCCCATCATGGTCGTGGTACCAAGCCCCCACCACAATCATTGTACCTAGCATGATCGTTCTACCAGCCTTCATTTTACTCCATAGCTGTTCTCTCCCACCATGGCCGTTCCAACCATCACTCACCACGCAGAACGGCCGTGCTACCACCCAAAACCTAGTTTTTTTGCTCTAAATTTTCATCAATAACCCTAGTTACCCTAGTACTTCCACTACCACCTATATATACATGGGTGGCGGCCACAACACTAGGTGAATTGCCCTATCCACCCCTTAGATATTCTAGAGCATTCAATACTTTCTTCCTTACATTCACTCCATTCACCTACCTCCCACCTTCCATTTCCACTCCATTTCCACCATAGAAGCCTAGTTTTCTAGATTTTTACCATTATCCTCTACATTTCCATGATCTTCACCCATCTTGGAGGAGAGAGGACATTCTATAGTAGCTGGGAGGTGAAGGAGAACAAGCTTCCATGAGCTCCATGGCCATCTACCTCTTCTCTTTTCCTTTTTGCTCTTTTACATGATCATGTCTAACTAAGTCCGTAATGGTAGGCTGTTTGGGGTTAAAATGTTACTTTGATACCGTGTATGGGGGAAATAAATTGTAATGAACATATTTCCATTCTATTATGATTGCCTCTTACTTATATCTCATTTATCATTATCTTACTTGTGGTTTGTGCTTTTAAACATGGATTTCTTGTTGTATGATGCTTGAAAACACCTAGCTTCTATGGGGAAATGAAATGTATGTGGTTATCTTACGAATCTCTCCTAGGTCCGATTAGTGGATCCCTAGCTAGCACCCTTTGTTCCCACATACAAATGCCTTCTCCTACAAGTAGGTGTGAGATCTAAGTATCTAGTGTAAGAGTGATTAGTGTAATTGTCTAGATTTTTCTAAAGGCTAGATGTTGAGTAACATGAGGTGAAATGCCCTCATCTCTACCCCCATTTCTACCCTTGGATCTCAATTTCTCTAATACCCCTTCCCCTAGAAACCTAAACTTTCCAAGTCCTATTAGAATTACACTTAGCCCTAGTTTCTCAACTAGTAGCATAGGGAAGATTCAAATAGCACTTGCCTTTCTGTTTGGTTTTACAATCTAGATTGAAGATATAAAACTTGCTTGTTATTTAACCTCCCCCAACTAATGTCAAAGTATTATTCCCATATGGCCCACCTATCCATCTTATTTCTTAAAACCCACCTTGTCATCTTAGCTTATTATTTCTAGCTAATTTAATAACCTTTGTTTCTTATTAGTTAATTGCTTAGTTCTTGATAGCTAGGTTTTTCTTAGATAGTCAGTGCTCTTTTGAGATTTCTTATGTTGATCTTGTTATCTAGGGATAATCTAGGTTCTTGCTTTCTCTTGTTCTTAACTTGCTTCTTAGTTGTTAATTTCAATTACTAGTCTAGTGTATCTAGTTGTAGTTCTTTGCTCTTACTTATTTATTTGTTTAGTCTAGCTCCTTAGTCTTAACTTGGTTAGGGTAATTTAGGTTTTTGGTAATCTAGTTTCCTTCTTGTTGTTAATTGTTTGCAATCTTAGTGTAACCAACCAAAACCAACTTTAAAACCCTATAATCCTACTCTTCACTTTAGGAACGTAGCTCACATTAACTTAGCTCTAGAGCCCCCTCTCTCCCTAAGGATCGACCCTTCTCTTGACACTTTCCTATACTATAGCATGACAGTGTGCACTTGAGGGTGAATTTTGAATAGTCTAAGCTAGTGTGTTAGACTAGACCCATTAAAAATTTGAAAGATCCACATGTGTTTTCCTAAGTTGCATCTAATCAAATCTAATTGGCTATTTGTAAACCAAGGCAGTCCAAGATGCACCAAGCTTTCTGGCACCTTTGCCATGGAGTAGAGGCACTCGGCCTAGCTAGTTAGTGTAGCTTAGATTTTTCTACTGCCCTCACCATCTTTATTCTTTATACTTTGTTTATTGTTGCATACTAGCCATCTAACTTATCTCTTGTTGCTTGTTTGTGTATTGTGCATGTGAGAGTGGTGCATGAGAAGTATGTGTTCTTCTCATACAGACTTGGTTCCTCACGACCCCGACATAGGTAGAAGGAGATGCCAACACCATCCTTGACAAACCCATGCTAGAAATACCTACTCATGATGTGCCTAGGGCAGAAGTGGATGCTTCCTGGAAGCATGCCAATGATGCCTTGGAGATAAAGTACCTTATGCTTAGCTGAATGAACTATGAGTTGCATGAGTAGTGCAAGGACATGAGTGTTCTTAAGATGGTAACACATCTTAAGAAAGTAACACTTAGCCTTACAAAGCAAGAAAGGGACAATATCATAAAGGTTTTACTTGAGTCTAAGCTGATCGAGGGAACCTCAGTAGAAGAACATGGGTTGAATATGATTGGACATGTGTATCATCTTGAAGAACTGGGATTCACATTGAGCTAAGAGTTGGTCACTATATGATTATAAAGACATTTCCATAATCATGTACCCACTTTATTGTGTTCTATCTCATGAATAATATGTCCAGACCGATGTCACACTTGCTTGCCATGTTGATTCATGTTGGAGCAAGATTGAAGAAGGATAAGCCCATGATGGTGATAAGAGAAGATGAGTCCTAGGATCAAAGCAAGGCCGAGAAGAGTTCTGAGGTCAGTCCCAAATCTAAATCTTCAACACTCAAGATAAGGAGAAAGAAGAGTACAAGAGGAACTCATCCTTTGTATTAGAATGCATTCAGGAAGAAGAAGATGGGGAGATATACACTTCGGGTATATATGTTATTGATATAAACTGATCTACTTCTTCATCATGGGTACTAGATACCGGATGTGGATCTCACATATGTTTTCATATGTAGGATCTAAAAGGAAGTAGGCCTTTGGGAAAAGGCAAGGTGGAACTACGAGTTTCTAATGGCATATTAGTTGTAGCCAGCGTAGTTGGAACCTATAATATATATCTGCCCACGGGTATTATAATAGAGTTAAAGAACTATTATTATGTAACTTCTATAAATAGACACCTCATTTCTGTATCTTGTATGGACAAGGACGCATTTGAATTCTATATTAAAAATGGTGGATGTTCTATTTCAAAAGATGGGATCTATTATGGTAGTGCCCCAATGTCTTATGGTCTTTATTTTTTAGATACAAAGACAAATGTTTATAACATAAATAACAAAAGACTAAAACTTAACAACTAAAAAAAATACCTTTGGCATTGTTGTCTAGGGAAAAAAATGAGAATCGCGTATCTAGACTCCATAAAGATGGTTATTTGGACTCTTTTGATTTTGAATCAATAGAGACATGTGAATCTTGTTTGTTGGGCAAGATGACTAAAACCCCTTTCATTGATAACAATTATAGGGAGAGTAATATATTAGGACTCATACATACTGATGTGTGCTAGAGGTGGGTATTAGTACTCTTGATAGGTTCAAGGAGTTTATGAATGAAGTACATAACCAACTTAGGAAAAGTATTAAGGCACTTCATTCTGATCGAGGTGTAGAATACTTAAACCAAGAGTTTAAGAACCTTCTTAAAGCCCATGGGATCGTATCTGAATGGACACCACCTAGAACACCATAGTATAATGGTGTATCAGAAAGAAGGAATCGCACATTGCTAGATATGGTGCGATCAATGATGAGTTTAGCTAAGCTTCTGACTACCTTCTGGGGATATGCTCTAGAAAACGTGGAGTATACACTAAACCGAGTACTCTCTAAATTAGTTCAAAAGACTACATATGAGATATGGCATGGGAAACATCCCAAAGTGTATTTTATGAGGATTTGGGGATGTGAAGCGTATGTTAAAAGAATGTCTTCTGACAAGCTTGCTCCTAAATCTGATAAATGTTATTTTGTTGGATATTCTAAAGAAACAAGAGGATATTACTTTTATTCCCAATCTGACAACAAAGTGTTTGTTGATAAAGGAATCAATGGGAGGAAAGTGGAACTCTAAGAAATTTGAGACCAACAAGAGAACACATAACTGATATATGAATAAGAGAAAAAAAGAAAACAACAAGGTGTTGTGGAGTCTCAAATTCCTCAAGTAACACATGAACCTCATAGATCAGATAGGAAATGCCCTGAACCTGAAAGATTTGGATATCTTGTGACTCAGGAAGGTGGTGTATTGGTCATAGATGACAAGCCAATAACCTAGCAAGATGATATAGAGGGACCATAGTCTTAGAAATAGCTTAAAGCCATGAGATCTGAGATGGAATCCATGTATACCAACAAAGTATGGAATTTGGTGGATCCACTTGAGGAGCTTAAACCCATAGGGTTCAAGTGGTTCTTCAAGAAGAAAACCAACATGGATGATAAAATGCAAACCTATAGGGGAAGAATAGTGCAAAGGGTTTCAGACTAAGTTCAAGGTGTTGACTATTATGAACCTTTTTCTCTAGTGGTTATGGTTAAGTCCATCAGTGCCATGCTTACTATTGCAACTTATCATGACTATGAGATTTGGCAGATGGATGTTAAAACTGCATTCCTTAATGGATATCTTCTTGAGGATGTGTATATTACACCAGCTGAGGGTTTTATAAACCAAAGTTTGCAAATAGATTATGTAAGCTACAGAGGGTCAATCTATGGATAAAGCAAGCATCTCAGAGCTGGAATCTTCATTTTCATTAGACAGTCAAAGAGTTTGGCTTTATACAAATGAAGATGAACCTTGTGTGTACAAGAAGGTTAGCGGGGACATAGTGACATTCCTCATATTGTAAGTAGATGACATACTATTAATGGGGAATGACCTCCCTACTTTATAAAAGTTAAAGACGTGGCTTGGAAATACATTTTCTATGAAAGACTTGGGAGAAGCATCCTACATCTTGGGGATAAAGATCTATAGAGATATATCCAAGAGGCTTCTTGAACTATGTCAAAGCACATATATTGACAAAGTGTTGAAACTGTTCAGCATGGAGAACTAAAAAAGAGGAAACCTTCCCATGCTACATGGAGTTCCCATCTATAAGGGTCAAAGTCCTAGTTCTCATAAAGAAAGGAAATGCATGAGTTTGATTCCTTATGCCTCAGCAATAGGATCAATCATGTATGCAATATTGTGTACCCGTCCAAACATTTCATATGCCTTGAGCATGATGAGAAGATTTCAATCACATCTAGGTGATGCTCACTGGACAGCCATGAAGAACATCCTCAAGTACTTGAGAAGAACTAAGGACCAGTTCTTAGTCTACAAAGGAGAGGAAGTGATGGTGGTAAGAGGTTACACTAATGCAAGCTTCCAGATGTGCCAAAGATGATTACAAATCATAATTAGGATTCATGTTTTTCCTAAACAATAAAGTTGTAAGCTGGAAGAGTTCCAAGCAAGAGATAGTTGTCGACTCAACAATAGAGGATGAGTATTTTTTTGCATTGAATGCAGAAAAGGAAGTTGTATGGATTAAGAAGTTTAGTACAGAACTTGGGGTCGTTCCAAGCACCAGCGACACAATCAAGCTGTATTGTGACAATAATGGAGACATTGCACTAGCTAAGGAATCTAGATCGCACTAGATCTCAAAGCACATATAAAGACGGTTCCATCTCATAAGAGAGATCGTACAATGAGGAGATGTAAAGATTTTCAGAGTACCAATTGAGAAATTCAATAATCACAACAATTCATAGTCTCCAAAATAATTGATTAAAGAACGATCCTAATTGCCGTCATGATTAGGAATCACAATCTTACAATTCAAAAACATGTCATTCCATGGGAAGCATGTCGATTGGAATAAATATTAATTCAATCAATGTTATTTCCTTGACTACATTGCTTGGACATAACTCACATGCCTCTAACCAAAGTACTACATGACATCTCTATAAACATCCAACTCAAATGGCACAAATGAGAAATTTGGCATTTATAACTAGATTGGTACACCCCCTATTATACACCTACTTTTATATCCTTTTCACACTAAATTCCCCTGACCCCTTAGCCTAACTGCAAATTCACAAGATTTGATGAGGTGAATATTATGTATGAACCCCATATTAGAGTATTGAACTACACTACAAGACAAGTGGCATTATTCTCCAAATTATCACTTTATCCCAAAGAAAAAAATGGGCACCGAGCTCACACATACTGTACTTATAGAATGGACAAGTTTATTAAGTGATCTTTTCATGAGCCTCTAGATATGGGGCATCCCATGGCGAGCACCCACCCTACTTATAGATTTTTTTCCCATTATTACAAGAGAAGCATGGTGAATATCACCTATAAACATAATGTGAAATACCAACCTCTATAAAACTGACCCCTAGTTAACATTCAAAATCTTTCAGCCCCTTCCACTCCCACGCAAACTGGGAACCTAGATCCAAACCCCTCCTATAAATAGAGGGCAATTGGGGGCTTCCCAGAGAAAAACACAAACAATTAAGAATCAATTGTTGTGAAACTTGTTGTCATGTCTACTAGTGGTAACAAAGAGAACTTAAAAAAGTCCTACCCGACTAGGGAGGGATAGCAATGGGAGAGAACAATCTAGGATCATTGTTGTGGGAGAGAAAGTTGGTGACTAGTATGGCAATGAGAGGGACAAATCCTTCGTGTCTGTTCTAGCATAATGATAGGATTTCTAGTTGGTCTGTGTGGACCACTCTAGAGGCAGGAGTCCTTTGGCTGCTGCTAGGAGAGAAACATCAATTCATAGTCCAAGGTGAGTCGGTAGGAGTCATTGTAGAAGTTATCCAATCTGCTATCCCTGGTGAAGACCAGGAGCTACACAGACACCGCCCTAGAGAAACTAATCAATATTTGCACATCTACAACAACGAGGAGATGTCTCTGGACTTTTTCCAAGACTAGGTATATCCTCAAAACCATCCTTCCCATCTTATAGTTATTGACGCAATTTGCTAGTTTATAGGGAATATGGTAGATAAAATATTTGTTTCCGCTGCTTATTCTGTATTCATATTTCCCTACACCACCTTCATCTCCCACGACATCCACACAAGGTATATTAGGTCTATCTACAATGTAGAACTCTCACCGCCTCTTACTAAATTGATTTTGTTTGGTGTGATTGTATACGGACATCTGATTAGTGATATCATGTATGTTATTATTGTACTATCTCTTCTTTTTAGCTTCTAACATGCATGTACATTTTTGTATCATTTGTCTTCATTCACCCAAAAAAAACTATTTTTTTAATGAGTCTAGGTTGGCAGTACCAAATCTAGGTCTATCATCATCGTATAAGCCTCAATCCCAACCTTGTTGGGTTCGGTTATATTGATCCTTCTTTTCCAATCAGCTCTGTTATGGGTCATACTCTGATCAAGATGTTAAGATTCAAAGTATCTCTTTATAATCTCTTCCCAAGTTAATATAGGTATGCATCTACTTCTTTTAGTTGTGCTTGACTCAATAACCTTGTTTCAAATAGGTGCATTTGTTGGTTTGTGTTGCACATGTCCATACCATCTTAGAAGACCTTCATGCAACTTGTCCTCAATGCCCACCACCTCCACTTTGTTTCTGATATAGTCATTCCTCAAACAATATTTTGTCGCCTTTCCACACATCCATCTCAACATAAGCATTTCAACCACATTTAACTTGTTTAGACCTTGTTTCATTCCCATATAGAATGGTTGTACGTATAACTCTTCTATAAAACTTTCTTTTTAATTTGAGAAGGATATGTTGGTCACATACTACTCTAGTTATATTCCTCCTCTTCCACCATCATGTTGTGATCCTATTACAAACATCATCTTCAACATTGTCATCCCTTTCAATAATAGAGCCCAAGTAATGAAACTTATCACATATAGGTACATCTATTCCATCCAACTTGACCCCACCATTCACAACTCTAGATTGGCTATAATTTAATTCATATATTTAGTTTTTCTTCGATCGATCATAAATCCATTATGTTCCAATGCATTAGTCTAAAGTTCAAATTTTATCATTCAATATATATGTTCTTTCATCAATCAATGCAATATCATCAACAAATAACATGCACTGAGGTATATTATCTTGAATATCTTTGTCAACTCACGTATAAACAAGAAAAATAGATATGGGTTGAGTGCTATTCCTTGATGTACCCAAATAGTGATAGAAAAAGTTTGTATCTCTCCTCCAAGAGTCCTGACAGTTGTAGTTGATCCATTATATATGTCTTTAATTAGGTCAAGTTATTGGATATGCACATCATTTTATGAAAAACCCACCATAACCCTGGGTACTGATCATAGGCCTTTTCTAGATCATAAACATCATATGAAGATTTTTTTTGTTTGTACTTCTACATAAGCCTCTGTACTACAGAAATAGATTCAGTTGTTGATTGTCCCAACATAAAATCAATCTAATTGTCTAATATATGTTTGATCAATCTTAACCTTCTCTCAAAAATAATTTGTCAAAGATTCATAGTGTAACTTATCAACTTGATACTTGTAGTTTATGAAGCTCTGAACATCTCCTTTGTTCTTGTAAATTTGGACTATAGTACTATTTCTTCATTCATTGGGCATTTTCTATTTCTTCATAATATTTTTAAGGAAATTTGTTAACCACATAGATCCTTCATCCCCTATACTCTTCCATAGATTAATGGGAATATTGTTTGGGCCACATGACTTTTTATTTTCATTATTTTCAAATCATTCTTGTCCTTAGATAGGGAAACTCATTTTGACCAAATTGGGATGCATGAGATGCCTAATTTTAGGGGCTTGCGATATTAAGGAAGGTAACTCTCAAACCCAATGATCTAAACTCAATTACTTTGATGAGAAACCAAGGATAAATGGCCCACCTTCATCTCCCACAACATGCACACAAGGTATATAAGGTATATCAGCAATTTGAAACTCTCACCATCCCCATTAAACTGATCCCCCTTATGGTGAAATTATATTAGGACATGTATTTAGTTATCCCTTGTATACTATTTGTTGTACTATCTCTTTTTTTATCTACTAACATGCATGTACATTTTTTTTTATCATTTCTCTTCATTCACCTAACTTTAAAATGCACATTAAATTCTTTTTTACTTCATCTAGGTTGGCAACATCAAATTGGGGTTCATGGGTTGCCAAAAACCTTTCCCATCTATATCCTTGTCCCTTATTCTAATCTTTTAAGTCCCTACTATTCCTAATCCATTTGCTTTCTAAAACTCTTTATGCTTTTGATCGTTTCCTATAAATGTGGTGTGGATATCTGTTATCAACCATGTTCATAATATTGTGCTTGAGTCAAGATGACCACCCTTTTGTCTGAGCTGACTGAAAGAATTGTATTATGTTAACTAACAACTACAAAAACAAATTCACCATTCTTGAAAATATAGCAAATTATTATCATATATCAAAAATCTAATGTTATTAAACTCAAGCAGATAATTAATGATATGCAATAAATATTTCAAAACACAAATTACAAGTTAGAAAGTTTGATTATGGATGAATATGTTTTTGAAAATCACTATCACAAAGATAAATTTTTCCGCTCTTATGCACAAGTTTTTCCAACATCTTCCTGACCAAATCCAATCTCCTCCTCATATCTCAGGTATGGTATTTGGATGTTAGAAAAATAATAGTTTCAACTTATATGTTGGCCCTTATGTTCTGATAGAAATGTGTCACTGAAACCAACTTAACACCCAATACTAGAAAAGATATAAAATACATTGAGGAAAACTCAGATAGAATATGATTATGGTTAACCTATTAGCAATGAAGAAGAAGAACTAGAACATTCATGCACAAAAAGTAGAAGGACACCCAAGCAAATCAGCTATCTCACCAAAGTATCAGGATTTCTCATTGTCCATTTGTATCAAGGATTTATGTTGTAGATGTGAAATTTGTGTCTTAAAATGAGATGAACATCTCTCTTTATTAATAAAAGATGAATAATGAATAGTAGAAGAACATGTATCTTTATAAATATGGTGAGAACATGTTTATAGTTGATCCAGTGTCCTTTCCTAGAGGAACTACTCTTTTGGTTGCAACAATTATTAATAATTTGACAACTAAAACAAAGGAGTCATAACTCATGACCCTCATAAATGTATTAATGAAAAAACTAAATTGAAAAATCTTCTCAAATATAGAAGTCATCATGTTAGATATAGATTGGATATAGAATTCATCGGTTTTGTTATAAAGTCACTCAACTATCCTAATACATCTAAAATAAATGGCTTTCAAATCCACACAAAGTTTATACAAGCAGCCCCCCTCAATTATGATTATCTTGAAATCAAAATTCTTTCTTTTGTGCATATGATATCCATCAATCAGATAGGAAAATAACACACACATGCATTGTGGGTTTTTAGTTCTCACACCCCCAATAAGTAGTGTGTTGTAAAGGTGGTGAACATTGATAGTGGCTTGTGAAAATCAGAAGAAGGCCTCTCTCTACCTTCTCCAAGGGGATGTTATGTGCAATTGTGTCCAGCCACTTCATCCCACGCTTAACTTGGGGTACATACAACGTAAATAGGAAAAGAATGCTTAATTGAAGTTCTGACTAGGCTTTGTGTGCCATATTGAGAATTACATTCCCTGAGCACGCACATCATGCCATCAAACTATAACAAGCAACAATATGTATGAAGTGGGAATCTAGGGTCTTTTGTTACAATTTCGATTTTTATATAGTGTGTTGCCTACTTGTGCTACAATTGAATTTAGACCCCACACTCAACATGTTTATCTGATAATCTATCTATATCACACATAAATATCCATTTCATAAAATAAGAAAAAATGAGGCGAGTTAAATGAGCATAGTATAGATATTCACGATACAGTGTTAAGAGCACTCAAAACGTATTAAAATTATCTTCAAGTTCAACACACTTCCAGTTTACATAATAGTTTTATTTATGACATCTTTATTTATTAAAAAAAATACTATGTTCAAATATTAGCTGAAATATAAAAACCATTCTCTCATGCATATATAAACATGTTTCTAATTTTTTTACATTTTAAGTAAAAGAAACAAGATAAGTGTCATTCATAGTTCACGTGCATATTGATTAGTCTGTGGGTAGCTACAATCAAAGTGGTCCCACCAAACTTTTTAAAGTTAATTTGCGGGATTTCTATTCATCCTGTTCCCTCGTGGGCATGATCAATAAAAGGGATTACAAGTAAAATCCTCCATTCTCTCAAAAAATTGATAGGCTAACAGCCACTCAAGACCGACCTAATCCCTATGATCAGCAAAGTAAATCTATGAAAAAAACATCGGTCGGTGTTGTGTGGTATCTCTGGACAAAAAAGTGTTAAACTACAAAAAATGTTATGAGAGCCACTCAACTCCCACGCTAAATATAAAATACCCAAACCTTCCATCCAGTACACTGCTCTTACTGATGGGGAAATCCTAGATAAAGTAAAAAAAATGTATGGTTCCTCACACCCAACAGCATACTCGGAGAGCCTAATTGTGAGTTTGTTTTCTACATTATAAATAAAAATACTCTTCCATCCTAGACTTTCTAGATCTTGTATGAGTGAAACAAAACGATGATAGTACCTCCAAGGCAGGCTTAAAGTTCTGTCCAGGAACCTCTAAAGAATCTTGTGATCAGATTTAACCCATACTTATGGTACCCTCATGTTCCTGCTATGCTCTAGGCCTACCTCTAATGCTTTCAAGTAGAAACCCAACTTATCTGGATCAGGGGATGTACCTATAAAACCCACCACAACCTGACAATGGTTATCCATGACTATCCCCCCCATAAGCCCTACCCTTCAGTATGTGGTCTCCTTGTTTCTTCTTCCAAGAAACACCACCAATATTAAGCTTAACGTATGCTAATTGAGGGCATAACCATATGACCTCAAACCCGCTAACTTTCCTGATCAAAATGTCTTTAAGAAAAACATCCTCCACCCAACTCTAGTAGATAGAGAGGGGAACCCCCACTTCGTTTAGCATTAGGCCATCAAAGCTCGACCTGTAGATAAGAGAAACTTGTAGGGTAATGAGTACAAAATAGGTAGCAAAAATAAAAAAGTTTATCTACCATATTTCCATAAACCAGCAGATCGTGTCAATAACTATAAGATGGGAAGGATGGTTTTGAAGATATACTTGGTCCTGGATCAAGTCTAGCGACATCTCCTCATCATTCTAGATTTGCAACTGTTTTGTAGTTGCACTGGGAGTCATCTGACTATTGCGCCTCCTGGTCTACATCATGGACTACAGGTGGACATTGTCCTCCTAGCGGCTGACAACAGATTCCATGCCTCTATGAAAGTCCACATGGATCGCCTAGAACTCCTGTCATCCTACTAGAACAGATAGGAAGGATTTGTCCCTCTCATTGGTGTACTAGTCACCAACTTGCTCTCCCACAATTGTTTCTCCCTTTCTATCCCTACCTTTAGCAGGTAGGACTTGCTTGGGATTTCTATTGGTTACCACAACTAGAGAGGACAACAATTGTCAGAAGCAATTAAGTTATGTTCTGGGAAGCCCCCAGTATCCCTATATTTAAAGGAGGGTTAGGGTTTGTGCTACAAATATATGTGGGAGTGGAAGAGACCAGATGATCTTGAATTTTTACAACCTATGAGTGTCGAACTAGTCGGTTGGAAACTGAGATTGTCGTCTGGCATGTGAGTCGATCGAATCACTCTATGAACTGGTCATTTCACAGTTTCACAATCATGCATGATTTTGGAAATTCATTTCAAATTAATGCTAAACACCAATTCCTTGCAACAATAGAATTGCACAATCGAAATGATCAAACTTTATCATGAATCTGGGGAAGTTACTAGAACCTTCCTTTAGACTAACTGAGTTGATCAGTTCACTAGGTGAACTGGTCATCTAGCTCTACTCGAGCCTGTTGGTTCACTCAGTGAGCCAATCAGTTGGTGCCTATTTTGTGTAGAACATCAAGCAATTCAGTTCCAACCAAGATGACACTCCAAATGTCTATCTCACTAGGTGAGCTGATTGGTAGGTAGTACAATCAGTTGATTTGTTGTGTAAATTGAATACCTAAACACTTTAGTAATAAATTAAATTTTGTGTGATCCTATAGGTCCCATACTAAGTTGGCAATGAATGTCTGTAACAACTTATGACATCATAAGAAATGCGTTGTGTCTAGTTGCACATCTATGCTACCCAAGTAAATGAAAATATGGAAAACAACTTCAACCTACAATCTGTGTATGGTGGTACAATGTTTGTATAGTTCCTTTGTCACTAATATATAGATTCAACTCAAGGCATGGAGTAGTCATCCTATTTTACATTCAATCTTGTTCCTTGAACCAGATCAGACTATATGAGATACATGTCAAATCAATATCAGATATTAACTCACATGTGCATGACCATGCATCTCTTGGTCTCACTAATCAAGAGGCATGGGATATCATACTCCTATAAGAGGTACAAATCTCATCTATATCACTCATAGTTGATCCCCATGTGTCACTGTCACCCAATCATCACCTTTATAATAACCCTTATTTGAGGATTACTTTTGATGATGTCAAAGTATATTGAACGACATGTGATGAGTGTAGTGACCTCAGGTCTAAGAACCACAACTCCACCATCACTATGGGAGCTAACTATGACTACCATGGTAATGGCTTCCATGTGTCAGACCCATGGTGGGTCGTTCTGATACACTATTCCCTAACATGTATCTGTGTGCTTGGTTTGATATTGTCATATCATCATGTATGAGATTATGTCATCAACCAACTCACACTCTGATCTTATGTGTTTCTGTTTTCTATCAGCCTTCCATAATAACAACTGATCAGGGACATAATGAGATTGTATACATATACTATTAACATTTGTATGATCACATCATTCAAGTCATGTACTTGAAAATATACGTCATTGAGTAAGAATCATTCTCTAGACATTTATAATGTTGCATAATTATCTCATGACTGATTTAAACATAATAAATTGGAAGTGTAGCTTTATTTATTATCCAAATCATTTACATATTATTCCATTACAACCATCATATGATTGTCTCTTTGGACATACATACCAATAGACTTCCACTTTCACTAAAACCCAATCCCGCACGAATCATATTCCAAGTGATTTAACATGTCCATCATGCTTCTGCTATGTCAGTGCCTTTATCAAGGGGTCAACTATATTATTCTAAGTTGGTACTCTACAAATCTTTACATCTCCTCATTGCATGATCTCTCGTATGAGATGGAATCACCTTTGTATATGCTTCGAGCGCTAATTTGATTTGGGTTCCTTAGATTATGCAATAGCTCCATTGTTGTCACAATACACCTCGATTATGTTGTTGATGCATGGAATGACCCCAAGTTCTAAAATGAACTTCTTGATCCATACAGCCTCCTTTGCTGCATTTGATGCAGCAATATATCGACCTCTATTGTAGAATGGACAATTGTCTCTTGCTTGGAACTCTTCCAGCTTACAACTATGTCGTTCAGGAAAAACATAAATCATGATTGTGATTGGTAATCGCCTTTGTCAGACTGGAAGCTTGCATCAGTGTAACCTCTTACAACCAACTCTTCCTCTCCGCCGTAGACCAAGAACTGATCCTTAGTCCTTCTCAAGTACTTGAGGGTGTTGTTCATGTCTATCCAGTGAGAATCACCTGGATCTAGTTGATATATGCTCATCATACTCTAGGCATACAAGACATCTGGACAGATACATAACATTACATACAAGATTGATCCAATTGTTGAGGCATGTGGAATCAAACTCATGTGTTGCCTTTCTTCACAAAAATTGGGACTTTGAATTTTAGAGATGGCAACTCCATGTAGAATGGACAAGTTTCCTCTCTTTGAGATCTCCATGCTAAACTCATTCAGCACCTTATCAATGTATGTGCTCCGATTCAGTCCAAGAAGACTCTTAGATCTATCTCTATAAATCTTTATCCATAAGATGTAGGATGCTTCTCCCAAATCTTTTATATAAAATGTATTTCCCAGCCATGTCTTTTCCTTTTGAAAATTAGGGATGTAATTCCTCATCAATAGTATGTCATCTACATACAATACGAAGAATGTCACTATGCTCCCACTAACCTTCTTGTATAGACAAGATTCGTCTCATTTTGAATAAAAAGCCATACTCTTTGATTGTTTCATCAAAATCAAGATTCTGGCTTCGAGATGCTTGCTTCAATCCATGGATTAACCTTTGTATCTTACATACTTTATTTACATCCTTTGGATTTATAAAACCCTCAGGTTGTGTCATGTGCACATCCTCAACAAGATTTCCATTAAGGAATGTAGTATTAACATCCATCTGTCAAATCTCATAGTCATGATAAGTTGAAATAGCAATCATGATCTTGATGGACTTAACCATGGCCATTGGAGAAAAGGTTTTGTCATAGTTAAAACCTTGAACTTGTCTGAAACCCTTTGCCACCAATCTTTCCTAATAGTTTTGTACTTTACCATCCAAGTCAGTTTTCTCCGTGAATACCCACTTGCACCCTACGGGTTTTACCCCTTCAAGTAGACCCATAAAAGTCTGTACTTTGTTGGAATACATGGATTCCATCTCCGATCTCATGGCATCAATACATTTCTTAGACTTTGGTCCCTCAGTAGCTTCTACATAGGATTTTGGCTCATCATCTATAACCAAGTCACTGCCTTCCTGAGTCACAAGTTATCCAAATCTCTTAGGCTCAAGGCATGTCCTATTAGATCTACAAGGTACCTATGTCACTTGAGGAATTTGAGATTCCACAACACCTTGTGATTCTCTATGTTCCTCTTGTTCATCTCTTGGTTCAATATTTTCTTATTGGTCTCGAACCTCTTTGAGTTTCATTTTCCTTCGATTGATTTCTTAGGAAATAAATTCCTTTTCTAGGAATACAACATCTCTAGCAAATAACACTTTGTTGTTAGATATGGAATAAAAGTAATACCCTCTTGTCTCTTTAGGATATTAAAAAAAATAACATTTATCAGACTTAGGGCCAAACTTCTCAGAAAAAAAAAATTTCTAACATAAGCTTCGCATCCCCAAATCCTCATGTAAGACATATTGGGACGCTTCCCAGTCCATATCTCATATGGTGTCTTTTGAATCGACTTAGATGGTACTCAGTTTAGTATGAACATGGCGGTCTTTAGAGCAAAACCCCAAAAGGTAGTCAGAAGTTGAGTTAAACTCATCATTGATCGAACCATATCTAGAAATATGTGATCCCTTGTTTCTGATACACCAATATGCTGAGGTGTTCTAGGTGGAGTCCATTGGAAAATAATCCCATGGGCCCTAAGAAGGCCCTCAAACTCTTGGTTTAACTATTCTCCACCTTGATTAGAATGAAGTGCATTAGTACTTTTCCCAAGTTGATTATGTACTTCATTCATGAACTTCTTGAACTTATCAAGAGTTTCTAACTTATGTTTCATTAAATAAATATAGGCATACCTACTGAAGTCATTAGTAAAGGTAATCAAGTACTGATACCCACCTCTAGAGGTTGTTCTAAAAGGTCCACATACATCAGTATGTATGATTCCTAGTAGATCACTAGCCCTCTCATTCTTACCAGTAAAATTGGGTCTTAGCCATCTTTCCCAACAAATAAGATTCACATGTTTCTATTGATTCTAGATAAAAAGAGTCTAGATAACCATCTTTATGGAGTCAATATATGTGACTCTCATTTTTGTGCCCTAGATGACAATGCCAAAGGTATGTTTTGTTTGGGTTGTTGATTTTTAGTCTTTTGGTACTAACATTATAAATATATGTCTTTAGATCCAACAAGTAAATACCATAAGACATTGGGACACTGCCATAAAAGATCTCATCTTTGAAATAGAACATTGACCATTTTTAATATGTAACTTAAAAGCATCCCCGTCCGTAAAGGATATAGAAATGATGTTTCTATTTATATGTGATACATATTAGTACTTCGTTAACTCTACTACAAGCCCTGTGGATAAAGATAAAATATAGGTTCCAACTGCACTAGCCGCAACTCTTGCGCCATTAGTGACTCACAATTTCACCTTGCCTTTTCCCAAAGGCTTACTTCTTTTCAGATCCTGCATATTCAAACATATGTGAGATCCACATCTAGTATCTAGTACCTAAGATGAAGAAATAGATGGATTTATCTTAATGATGTATATACCTAAAATGGAGATCTATATCCCATCTTCTTCTTTTGGAATGCCTTCAAGTACAAAGGATGAGTTCCTCTTGTACTTTTCTTTCTCCTTATTTCGAGTGTTGAAGATTTGGACATGGGCTTGTCCTTAGAACTTTTCTCAGCCTTTCTTTGATCCTTGGACTTGGCTCTGCTAATCATCATCACGGGCTTGTCCTTCTTCAATCTTGCTTCAGTATGAAACAACATGGAAAGTAAGTCTGACATCGGGTTGACCATATTATTCACATGATAGCATGCAATAAAGTAGCTATATAATTCTAGCAATGTCTTTAGAATCATATATGCGGCCAACTCTTAGCTCAAGTTGAATCCCAGTTGTTCAAGATAATACACATGTCTAATCATATTGAGCACATGTTCTTCTACTGAGGTTCCCTCTATCAACTTAGACTCAAAAAGTTCCTTCATGATATCATCCCTTTCTTTCATTATAAGACAAAGCATCACATCTCAAGAACCCCCATGTCCTCACACTACTCATGCAACTCATAGTTCAGAAGTTAAGCATAAGGTACTTCATCTATAAGGTATCATTGGCATGCTTCCAGTAAGCATTCACTTGTGCCCTAGGCACATCAGGAGCAGGTATTTCTGGCACAGGTTTCTCAAGGACATAGATCTGGCACTTTTAATTGAGAACCCTTCTCAAAGTCCAAAACCAGTCATGGAAATTTGTCTCGTAATGTTTGTCCTACCTAAGGACTGACCACAATACGGATTTGTTTGTCATTTTATTCTAAAAGATAAAATTTGCATTTGTTAGAAATCTTTTGATTTGATTTGATTTGAAAATTTTGACGATATCAATTAGGTCTTTAATTAATTATTGCTCCCACTATTTTATTCAAAGTGATAGCCCTCGCATATCATGGAATATTGTAGTGTACAATATTCTAGTGGTCCAGATCCAAGATAATTCAACTATGGCCCGACCAATGCTGCTAAACATAATCAGTTATCAAGGTAGGCAACTTTTTCCAATTGCATCATATGCAATTCTAGATATATTATATACACAACTCCTTGCCATAATCATTTGCATGCTTCTGGGAATAGACACCATAAGAATCACCATTTAAGCTTAACCCAAAAGCCAACACGATAATAATGCACCCTCTTGGGTAGAACCTACATTACTACCATCACACTTCCACGAGATAGACGGCGCACCACTCTTGGGTTTAAACTATGCTTGGTCTATCAATATTTTCATGTGTGTCACTTTTGGAAAGCACCTAAGGCTTAATATTTTATTTTTGAGGGAGATCGTATTTATAAATACATATACTTTATCAAATCACCACTTTTATAGTGTGTATCATATACATGCTATACCCCACAATGAAAGCATGTAATAAACAAAAGCGATGGTTATGGCCAGCCTAATGTAATTCCTTGGAGCCATAAGAAATTACCACAACCTAGGTTCTACATCACATGTACAAAAATTGTTGTTGATGAAGATTTGTGCTTGTCAATCTGGGTTGATTGGTTCACACTTTGAACTGGTCGACTTGCCTCCTGACTGGTCATTTGGTCATCTCAGTGGTCATCTAGTTCTTCTTTCCACCATCTTCTCACTCCTCCAACTGATCGGTTGGATCCCACCAGTCAGTCGGTTCGGCTCATCCTTTTGATCCTCCTCGGTCCTTTGGTCGGTCGGCCCATCTCCCAAACGGTCATCTGGCATCATCATAACATATTTTTTCTTTGTCATAACAGGAAAGTAAACTATCTTACTGTTATATGATTATAGAGAAAACTCGAGTTACATTCAAGGGGAGCAAGAATAGGGAAGAATTATCTATAGATTGGAAAAGATAAAAGAGAGGATCAGTATGTAGGACACGACAAAACAAGATTAACCAACTACACAACCATGCATAGATAATAGGGTTTATTGGCCATAACCATGCTACACATATATCATCAAAATTAACTTTTAGGGTGACACATGTAAATTGTGTGTGCATATATATATATATATATATATATAGTTTGGGATTATGCATGGTATTTGATTGATAGAATTATTTGTGCTGCATGTAGTAATTAAATGATAAAACTAAAAATCTGATCATATCAATTATCCCAAAATATAGTAGTTTTCCGTGGCTCTGATACCATTGTAAGGCAATATAGCTACAAAATAGGCAGTAGAAATAAATATAAGATGAGAAGGATGGTTTCAAGGATATACCTTGTCCTGGATATAGTCCAGTGACATCTCCTCATCATTGTAGATGGGCAACTATCTTCTAGTTGCACTAGGACTCGTCTGACTGCTACCCCTATTAGTCTGCACCATGTATTGTAGGCTGACGTTGCCCTCCTAGTGGTAGACAACAACATCCACACCTCTATGGAAGTTCACACATCCTACTAGAATAGATAGGAAGGAGTTGTCCCTCTTGTTGGTGTTCTAGTCACCAACTTATTCTCCCACAATTATTTCTCCCTTGCTATCCCTCCCTTTAGTGGGTGGGACTTGCTTGGGCTCTCTATTGGTTACCACAACCAAAGAGGACAACAATTGTCAAAAGCAATTGAGTTTTGTTATGGGTAGCCCTTAATAGTCCTCTATTTATAGGAGGGGTTAGGGTCTGGGCTTCCAATCTATGTGGGAGTGGAAGGGATAGGAAGATCTTGAATTTTTGCAATTTGTGAGTGCCAAACTAGTCAGTTGGAAACCGAGACGGTCATTAGGCACGCGAGTCGATCGGTTCACTCTATGAGTCAATTTTTATGTAGTTTCCCAATTGCACATGAATTTGGCAATTCATTTCCAATAAATTCTAAACAGTAATTCCTCACATCAATAGAATTGCACAATTGAAATGATCAAACTTTCTCACATATTTGGGAAAGTTACTAGAACCTTCCTCCAACTCAAATGAGTCAGTCGATTCACCAAGTGAATCTGTCATCTTGCTCTACATGATCCGATCAGTTCACTCAGTGAGTCGATCGATTGGTGATTATTTCATGCATCACATCATCCAATTCAGTTCCAATCAACCTAACACTCCAAATGTCCATCTCCCTAGGTGAGACGACTAGTTGGCAGTCTAGTCAATTGATTTTTTGCATGAATTGAATACCTAAACACTTTAGCAATCAATTCAATTATCATTCAAGATTAAACTCCTCTTCTAGGTCAAGACCTATGTGTGTAACCATATATGTCCCATATTACATTAGCAGTGAATGTCCATAACAACTTATGACAACACAAGTAATGAGCGGTGCATAGTATCACATCAATGCTACCTATGTAAATGGAAATTTGGAGAAGAAATTCAACCTACAATCTATGTATGGTGTTATAATGTTTGTATAGTTCCTTTGTCACTGATATCCAGATTGATCTTAAGGCATGGAGTAGTCATTCTCTTTAACATTCAATCTTGTTCCTTCAACCAGAGAAGACTGTCTGAGATATATGTAAGCTCAATATCACATATTACTCACATGTGAATGGCCATGCATGTCTCAATCTCACAAATCAAGAGGCCTAGGATATCATGCTCTTGTAGGAGGGAAAAATACCATCTACATCATTCACAGTCAATCCCCATGTGTCACAGTCCACAATAATCACCTTTATAGTAACCCTTATTCTAGGATTAAAAATATCGAATGACACATGATGATTGTAATGAATTCAGGTCTAAGAACCACTACCATGCTAATGTCTTCCATGTGTCATTCTCATGGAGGGCCTATTTGATACATTATTCCCTAACATGTATATGTGTGCTTGATATGATATTGCCATGTCATGACTAATGAGATTTTATCATCAACCAACTCACACTCTGATCTTATGTGTTATTGTTGTCTATCAACCTTCCACGATAACAACCGACCAGGGACATAATGAGAATGTATATGTATACTATTAACACTCGTATGATCTCATCGTTCAATTCATATACTTGAAAACATATGTCACTAAGTAAACATCATTCTCTAGACATTTATAATGTTACATCATTATCTCATAATTGATTTAAACAAAATAAATTGGAAGCTTGCCTTTATTTTTTAATCAAATCATTTAAATAATATGCCATTAAAATCATCATATGATTGGCTCTCTAGGCATGGATATGAACAAAATCATCTTCGATATACCATCCACTGACATGTTGGTTCTGTCATATGTACTGGCACGTTTGGCTACCCAAACACACCACAAGATAACCCATGGTATGGTTGTTCTTAGAAACCCTGGCTACCTATGTCTCGATGTGTTTCTTCTATATAGGCCTAGGTATATATGTAAATCAGGACCCCTAGGTATGATATAACATTCTAGAAAGGATTCTGCTCTAGCCCAGATCGCCCTGGAAAGCTCACCTTCTCTAAATAAGTGTTCTATCAATTCCTTTTGACCTTACTTGCAACATTTAGATCTGGATGCCAACTAGATGTTTCACACTTAGATGGATTTGTCTATTGGCATCACTCTATTAAAAAAATCATGCAAAAGTACTCACTTTGAGTGGTAGGACGGAGACCCAAACCCTATTATGGACACCCAATACCCCATTTAAATCAGTACTCAAAGATTTTTGTACTGACATGAGAGTAAAGAGACCATCTTCCTTTGGTGCCCATATCGAAAAGACTCGGGTGCTCAAATCTACTGTGATTTTTTTTTCAACCTATTGAAAGCTTCTATGGAAATAAGGTTTCTGATGTGATCCATATTTTAGGATCCCATCCTCATGTGTGGTAGCTTTGGTACTAAGATTCAGATCTATGTCCATATTATCTAGCTTCCATTCTAATGTTTTGGTGTTTCCCACTCCATCCTCCAAAAAGGTAAGTCTTCTCTACCACTTCCCCATTTTAAGTTTCTCATTATTGATGGAAATGTTTCCTATACTCTTATCTAGTATATGGAATAATATATCCCCTTCTTAAGGAACCATGGATGTTCAATGTCTGGGTCATAAGGAGCCCTCCTATATTTATCCCTATAAAAACAAGCCCACAATGAGTCCCCTTTCTAGATTTTCCATGTCGATTTCATCAAAAGGAATTTAAATATGCATTCATCTTGGGTATACCCAATCCACCCTCTTCTATAGGTTTGGTATTTTATCCCATCTAACCCAGTGCCTCCTCTTCACCCCTCCCTAGATTCCCATAAAAAGTTGGTCTTCTTCCTTCCAATAATTCTGATTTTAGAAGATGGGACCCCACATGCCCCAAAGGAATGAAGAGGCATGTATGTGAGGACCGATCTGATAAGTGTGAGTCTCCCTAAAAATGATAGGAGTTTTCTAGGCCATGAGGCCAACATATGCATGATATTCTCCACCAGCCCATCATAGTATCTAACTTTTACTCTACCTGAGAAAAGAGGGACCCCAAGGTATTTAATGGGATCCAAGGTGTATACACAACCCCACTCCATTGCTAACTCATTATGCCTCTCCTCCGATCCAGATCCTAAGATAATGGCTGATTTTTGTTTGTTTATGAGACTTGAAGATTGGGAGTACAACCCCAAGATATCCCAAAGATTAGGACGTTCCCCTTATATTTACAAAAAAGATAAGGTTGTCGGTGAATAGTGAGGTGTGATGGAACTGTGCCACCTCTAGTTAAGAATCTCGAAATAAGACCCATATCTACCCCTCTAGAAATGTGCTACCTAGAACCCCATGTACTAGGATCAAAAGGAGGGGTAAGAGAGGATCTCCTTGCCTAAGACCTCTAGATGCCGAGAAGAAGCCAACTAGCCTACCATTAAGTCTTATAGAAAACCAATCCCTTTAACATTATTCATGATGATGAATACTATCTTGTTATGAAACCCTAACCTGCTTAGGGTCGTCATAATGAAATCCCAACCCATCGTATCGAATGCTTTGGACGTGTCAACTTTAAATGACACATTATCTTTGGTATCCTCCCCTCTAAACAGGTCTCTCATGAGTTCATTAGCCATCCTAATGTTATTCCTTATATTTTTTCCTTGGATGAATCTAGTTTTCTCTAAGGATACTAGCTTCGGCACAAAAAGGGTTAACGTAGATAAAATAGGCTTCAAGGCTAATCTAATGATTACATTACCTACATTGATATCCCTAAAGTCTGACACTCTCTCTAGGTTATCTATCTTTGGTATGTGAATCAATCAGACACATCTCAGGCCTATATGTATCTCTTTTCCATCCATACAGTGACTTATGAATTCTATCACATCCTCTTTGAACACCCCCATGTAGCTTTATAGAAAGCTAAAAAAACAAATTGGGGCCAGGTGTTCTATCTTCATCCATGCGCAAAAGAGTCTTACAGATTTCCTCTTCTGTGGTCGATTTAAGGATGTCTTTGTTGTCTCTAGCTTCCACTTTCCTTTCATAATTAGCACAAATTGTTCTATCCCCTCACTCTCAACTTCTCTAAAAAGATCAACTTTGTTGACCAACTCATTTCCTACCTCTATATCCCATTCTACCCATGTTCCATCATCTTTCTTTAGCTTATCAACCCTAGAAAGCTTCTTCCATGCTTTGACATGTGTGTGGAAAAAAAATATTCTTGTCTCCTTCCTTGAGTCACTTTATCCCCAATTTCTCTCTCCAAAAAATCTCCTCCCACCTTTGCATTTCTTCTAACTCTGCCTATGCTTCATAGAGCTTCTCTATTGTGTGTGGATTGTCTGACACATCCCCTTGGATTCAGTCTATTAAACTTTATTTTAAGTCATGTTATCCTATAAAAAATGTTTCCTATTACTTCTTTATTTCAAGTTTTAAGGGCTTTCTTAAGTGTCTTTTATTTTTCAAAAGGTTTATAAAATGGATCACTCCATGTGTCTGACTTCAAGTGATCATTTTTTATGTTCATAACATCTTTTTTGAAATCTAAAGCTAGATGGATATCCCAAAACCTCCTCTTTGATATCAAAAAAGTAGGGGACAATGATTTGAAGCTCAAGTCCACTCCAAGTGATCTTCTGAGATCTTGTAAGCATCAGGCCAGAGAAGGATCATGAACCCTCTATTTAGTCTACCCCAAATACTCAGGTTACCCTCTTGTTTGTCAGCCCATGTGAATCTATTTCCAGTGTAAGGGACCTCCTTGATTCCTATCACATGTATCCATGTATTGAAATCCCTAAATGATCTAGGACATGGATTTCACCTCCAACTCTCTCTTGAAAAGATCTATATGCATTGAAATCTCCTACAACTATCCATGGTTTAGCTTCATTCTCCTCTAATAGATTAATTAACTCCATCCATAGGTCTAGTCATTCAAGTCTATCGCACAAGTCATAGATGAATGAGATTTTAATGTTAAGGCCAAGGGTTTCACAGCTGGTAGTAATGTGTTTCTTAGACTTTTATACTATTGTGGGGGTACCCTCGAATTATCAAAGACCCAAACCTTCCCACCTATGTTGTAAGGACCCTGACCTGGGTTTTGGGATAACCCTAGACATTTTTCCTAAGTGATATGATTAGAACTTTTTCTTAATATTTTGAAAAGTAATTAAAACTTAAGGAGAGCTCAAGTTTCAAGTTTGAGCATGTTTGAAGACTATTTGCACTATATGATAGTTTTGGTGCAAATTGCACTTTACCTAAAATTTGGGGTTGATGTACAATTTACCACCTCTAGAGTGTCCCTTCTCTCTCTTAGCATCATGTACAAGATAGAAAGGAGGGGGCACCTTGTTTGAGTCTTTTTTTAGTGATAGCACTCTTGGTGGTGAAAGAACCAAACAATGTTGAGTATATTAAACCCTAGATGTGGTTGTGTCGAGTTTTGTAGAGTATATGGGAGTGCCTATCGGTTTAAAACATAGAAGAGGTCCCATATCAGTTTAGAAACTTTTTGGAAGTACTCAAGTCGGGCTAAGCACCTCAAGTAGGTAAAGCCTATCAGTTTAGATGTTCCTTGTAAAAGTTGTACGATTTGTGCATTAATTGATAGTGGGTTGAGATATCTTGTCAAGAAAGATACCCAATGGCCGATATCTCACCCTTGAATTATCCATAGAGTTATTCATGTCGAGATAATCATGGTTTCATGGTTCCACCATGCATGGACACATGTCACCTAAGTGCATATGGTGATGACACCTTACATGTACTCTCTTTCATGAGCCTCAACTATATAAGCCCCTCTTTTCACAAACAAGTAAACCTTTCAACTCTTTTACCATCTCCTTCTTGCTGGATGACCCTAGGAGCTCAAGGAGCTAGAGTAAGGACGAGGATCTTGCATAAGGTGAGGACATGATCATCTTCAACCTTGGATGGACTATGGTTCTCGGGTCATGGTTCCTTTCTTTCTTTTCTTCTTCACCAAGTTACTAACTATGGCATCTTCTTTCATATAGAGGAGTAGTGATCAAAGTCTTGGACTTTTGATAAGTCATATTCAACCTTGAGAACGTGGATCTTTGAAGCTTGAATCTCAAAGCTCTAGTGGTGATTTTGAGGAGAGTCATATAACTTGAACGTAACATTATTATTATTCACCTTGAATCATACAATACTTGATGATTCCTTTTCAATTCGACTTTCCTTGATTGAATGATGGTTCTATGAGATCTAAAGCATATATGGGCTATTATCTATGAACAAAACCTAGAGGATGATATCCCTTCGTGATAGCTAGGTTGATACATTAGATGATAGTGAGGCCGATGTTGGGTTTTATGGGACAGAAGAGGTAGCAAAAACAAAAAAATTATCTAACCACAAACCCATAACCAGCAGATCGCATCAACAACTACGCAATAGGAAAGATGGTTTAGCGAGATATACCTGGTCTTGAGGCTTGCTCAGTGAAAATACCTCATAGCTAGTGCGGTCTTCAACCACCTAGTCTTCGATGGCATCTGTGTAGCTCCTGGTCTTAACTCAAACTACAGTTGACAGTCGTCGTCCTGAGCGACAGAAATCTCCTACCTCTATAGATAGTCCACACGGACCACCAGGAACTCTAGATGTCCTGAAGGATAGACTAGAAGGAGTTATCCCCTTTTGTCGGCGTACTAGTGACAAACACACTCTCCCACCACTAGTTTCTATTCTGCAATTGTGTTTCCCTTGTTGTTCCTCCCTGGACGGGTAGAACTTGCTTGGGCTCTCTCGATTACCAAAACTAGAGAGGAAAACAACTTTGCAAAGCAACTGATGTTGTGAGTTGTGTGTTCTTAGAAGCCCCATGTACCCCTCTATTTATAATAGAGGGTAGGGTCAGGGTTCTAAGTCTGTGTAGGAGTAGAAGGGTCTAGATTTTCCACAAACTGATTGTACTGTGGAATGCGAACCAGTCGGTTCACAACTGAAGCGGTCATTTGGCAAGGTGATTCGATCGGTTCACCAAGTGAACTGGTCTATTCACTTCCTAGACTTGCCTGCAATTGACTTTCCTTATTCATTTATAATTAATGCAAAGATTAATTCTTGTCCTAATCAAATTGAACAAGTGAAATGAG
The DNA here is from genome assembly GCA_963693085.1 of Alisma plantago-aquatica. Classification (NCBI taxonomy): domain Eukaryota; kingdom Viridiplantae; phylum Streptophyta; class Magnoliopsida; order Alismatales; family Alismataceae; genus Alisma; species Alisma plantago-aquatica. The sequence continues at coordinate 579,834,702 of OY856413.1, forward strand.
AATCTTTTCTCATGAACTGGGAAACCCAACACCTATCGTTTGGTCCATGTGAACCAATCATTTCATTAGAGTGAACTAGTTGTGTCACTAACCATGAGCCGATTGGTTCACCTAGTAAACTGGTCGGTTGGTGGTCCAGGTTGTGCAGAGCTCAGTCAATACAGTTCTCAATCAATATGATACTCTAATCAGTTGGTTTAACACTTGAACTTGATGATTCAAAGTAAATTCTATTGATTGAATGTTTAATTGAGTACCTAAACACTTTAGTAATCCATTTAAACATCATTCATGGATAAACTCCTCTTCCAGGTTAATCCTATTTGTGTGACCCTATAGGTCCCATTTCACGTTGGCAGTAAATATCCATAACTAACTTATGACTTCACAAGCAAAGAGTGGTACCTAGTCGCAAATCAGTGCTACCTAAGTGAAAAGGAAAGTTGGAGAACAACTTTCAACCTACAATTTGTTATTGGTGTTATAGTGAATGTATAGTCCCTTTTTTGCAAATATCTGGATTGAACTCGAGGCATGGACTTGTCATACTCTACAAGTGTTCAATCAATATTTCTTGATTTAGAGTAGAATGATTGAGATATATGTAAGATCAATATCATATATTGTCTTAAATGTGCATGGCCATGTATTTCTCAGTCTCACTCCTCAAGTGGCTAGGATATCACACTCCCTTAGGAGGGACAAATTCCATATATATCACTCATAGTCAAGTCTCACCCAATCATCACCATTATAACAACTCATGTTTTAGGACTGCGTTTGATGATGTCAAAGTGTACCCAACGACATGTGATGAGTGTAGTTATTTTAGGTCTAAGAACCACAGTCACCACCATTACAATAAGAGATGATCCTGACTAACCAAGTGTGGTTTCCATGCATCACTCTTATGGTGGGTCTGTCTGATACATTGTACTCTATGTATCTATGTGCTTGGTTTGATATCATATATCATGACTGATGAGATTCTATCATCAACCAACACACACTCTAGTGTTTTTTGTTATTGATGTCTATGGTTATTTCCACAATAACAATTGTCTAGGGATGATAGTGAGAATGTACATAATCTTAACATCTGTATGATCGCATTGTTCAAGTCATGTACTTGAATACATACATCATTGAGTATTGTCACTCTCTAGACATCTAACATGTTATACTATTGTCTCAAAAATAGTTAAAACAATAGACAACAATTGCCTTTATTATTATCAAATCAAGTATCACATGCCTCATTGCAATCATCATATGATTGGATCTCTGGGCATACTCTACCAACAGACTCCCACTTGCAATTAGAGACAATCACCCAAAAATCATATTCCAAGTGATCTTAACACATCCATCATGTTTCTACTGCACAAGTGCTTTTATAGTGTGTAAGCAACATTTGCTTCAAGTCGGTATATTGCATGTTTCACATCCCCTCACGGTACGACAACTCGTATGAGATGTAAGTGCCATAGTATGTTGTTTGAAATTTCTTTGCCTAACTAGTAGATCCATTGTTGTCATAATATTACTATCGAATCACCAACGGTCAGAACCTCCCATAGATTCATCCATATGAACTTCTAGATCCATACAATATCCTTTAAAGTGTTCGTAACACTAAGGTACTCTGCTTCTTATTTTAGAATTAATCAATTGTCTTATGTTTGGAACATTTCCAACTAACAATTCTTATTCCAAGGTCACAATTTTATCATTTCAAAAGCTTGCATCGATGTAACTCTTTACACCCAACTCTTATTTATTACCATAACTAAAGAACTATTCCTTTTAGTACTTCACAAGTGCATAAAGATGTCCTTCATGGTATTCCAATAACTCTTACTAGAGTTTGAAAAATATCCATTCGTCATGTCCAATTCATACGAAATAACTAGATTCCATATCTTCTTGTCATGTCCAATACATACAATATGATGAGTTCATATATTCTTGTCATGTCCAATACATACAAGATAATTAGTTCATATTTTCTTGTCATGTCCAATACATACAAGATAACGAGATGAGTTCATATGTGATAGATCCAATTGTGAATGCATATGGCATCTATCCATGTGATCCTTATTCTTCATAAGAATTGAGACACTTTGCTCTTGAGAGTCTAACTCCATGTAACATGGACATGTTTTCTCTCATCATGTTGCACCCTTTCGGCATCTTACTGATTTATGTTCTCTTTCTTAAGTCAAGAAGCCCTCTTGATCTATCTCTATAGATCTTGATTCCTATCACATAGGATGCTTCTTTAAAACTTTAGAATGCACTTTGTTTCTAGGTTTTATTAATTGCAGTATAAGGATGTTATTCCCCATCAATATGTGGAATATACATATACTCCCACTAAATTTTTGTGATCACAAATTACTTCTTTATTTTGACTCAAGTCAAACTTTTTGACCATCTAGTCAAATAGTAGATCCCAGTTTTGAGGTGCCCACTTCATTCCAAAGATTTATCTATGCAGCTTAATGGACTTTATTTCTATTAAGCTACAATAGCAGGCATTATCCTGATGGATTTATCCTTGGTAAAACTGAAAAGATTTCATCATGTTCAACACCTTGAACTTGTTAGAAATCTTTGCAACCAAATTACCCTCCATGTTAGTCTTCTTCTGGAAGACCCAAAAGTACCCTATGGGTTTTACCCCTTCAGGTGAATCAACCAAGGACATACTTTGTTGATGTACATGGAGTCCATCTTGGATTTTATGGCTTCAAGCCATATCTCAATTTATGGCTCTCATTAGCTTCTAGGTAGACTGTTGACTCATCATATGATCAACTCACTACCTTCTTGTCCATAAGAAATCATATATCATTCAAGATCTAGGTGTGTTCAACCGAAACCATGAGTTTTGTGTAATACTTAAGGAACTTTGAGATTCCACAACATTTTATGATTCTCTTTATTCCCATGGTACCTCTTTAAGTTCAATGTTTTTCTTCTTTGTCTCAAACATTTTGAATTCTACTTTTCTCTCCCATTGATTCCTTTAGAACTAGGTCCTCTAGGAATGCAGCCATCCAAAACACCTTTGTTGTTGGATTTGGATATCAAAGTAGTATTCAAAAAAATAATATTTATGCTATTTGTGGACAAAACCTTTTAAGAAACATTTTTCTTATTTAGGCTTTCTGTGCTAATCTTTATAAAGATATATCGGGACACTTCCCATTCCATATCTCATATGGTGTCTTTTGAACTAATGGTACATGGTTTCAGTGTTAAGCATGTGCCCAAAAGGAAATTTGAAGTTTAGCTGGTATTCACACTCTGACTTATCAAGGTGTGATTCCTTCTTTCTGATACACTTCTCATGATACACTATCATTGTGTTTTAGGTGGAGTCCATCATGATACATTATCATGATCTTCCAAAAGGTTCTCAAACTCTTGGTTCAAAGTACTTCAATATCGATCATATAGAAATTTAATACTTATACCAAGTTTGTTATGTACTTCATTTATGATCTTCTTGAACACTTCAAGAGATTCGTGTTAGTATTTATTAAATACAAACTACCATATCTACTGAGGTCATCATTAAATATATTGAAGTACTATTGATTACCTTTAGCATTTATTCTAAAAGGTCTATATACATCAATATATATAATCCTTAATAGAATAATCGTTCTCCCACTACATCTAGTGAAGAACCTTTGTTGTATTGCATAATGAATGAGATTAGCATGTCTCTATTGGTTCAATAACCAGAATGAGTCTAGATAACCATCATATGGATTTCGAGAAATGTAATTCTCATTTATGCACTACAGATGACTATGCTATAGGCATTCAAATTTGAGTTATCACGTCATTCATTACATGTGTCACACACATTTGTCTCTTTAGCTATCAAGTATAGTTGATGAGACATAGGCATTTCCATAAAAGATCATTTCTTTGAAATGAAACACCATTTCATTACACTCTTGTCCATACAAGATGTATGACGATTTCATTGATGGCAGATGTATAATAGCAATTCATTAATTCTATTATATTCCCATGAATGTCATATTGTAACTATAATGGTGGCAACTCTTGCTCCGCATAGTTTCTATCTTAATTCTTCTTAGGTCCTGAAGTAGAGATCTTGTTTCTCTTTCATCTTCCTTAGATCCTCTATGAAGAGGTTATTTCCCTTTCCATCTTACTCCTCTCCATATCTTGAGTGATGAAGACTTGGACCTAAGCTTGGCTTCAAAACACTTCTTGACCTTACTTTAGTATATGGACTTCACTTTGTTGATCATTATAACAGTTTTTTTCCTTTCTTCATTCATGCTTTGGCATCAATACGCCAAGCACTTCAAACAATGGTTTGGCCAAGTTACTCAACATTTGATAAACTGGCTATATGATTCACGCAATGATTTGTAGAATCATATGTTCGGTCAACTCTTGACCTATAAGAAATTACATTTGATATGTATGCACAATCACATTGAGCATATGAGATTATACTTGATCTCCATCTGTCTGATTATACTCAAATATCACTTTGAAGACATTATAACTTTCATGCTTTACATGATTTTTAAGATGTGCAATCATCTCAAGAATGTCCATGCTTCAAGCGATTTATGTAACTCATAGTTCATATAGCTCAGCATAAGGTTCTTGATGTCTTAGGCACCTTTGGCATACTTCAAGTAAGCATTCAATTTTAGCCTTAGGCGTATTTAGAGTGGTTCTATTGACTCTGATCTTTCAAGGACTTTAGAGTTTACACTCACTATTGAGAACACTTCTCAAAAAGTACTAAACCAGATTTAAAGTTTATCTCATTTATGAACTGATTGCAATAATAATGTATTTGTGTTTGTCATTTGGATTCTACAAAAGAATTTTGCAACATTTCAAAACCTTTTTTATTTGTTTGATTTGGTAAAGTTGATGATATTAATTAGGTCTTTAATAAATTATCACTCCCACTATTTTGATCAAATTGATAGCCCTCACCATCAATTTGGAAGATTGCAACTTACAACCTTCAAGTGAGCCAAGATCCAAAACAATTGAGTTATTACCTGGTCAACGCCAGCGTCCATAATCAATTATTAAGGTAGGTAACATTAACCAATTTCATCTTATGCAATTCTTGGATAGATGATATGCACAACTCTTTTCCAAAGTCATTTGCATGCCTCTAAGTGCTTAATCTCATTAAGAACACTTATTTAAGACTAATCTAAAAGCCAAGACGATAGGAGTGCACCCTGCTTGGCGGGCCCACACAACTACCATCACACTTCCACGAGATAGACAGTGCACCACCCTTGGGATGCCCATGCTTGTCGATCAAGCTTTTCATGTATGTTTCTTATGAAAAGCATATAAGACTTAACATTATATTGAGGGGTTTGGTATTTATATACATATACATATCCAATCATTGCATATATAGTATGTATCATATACATGCTATATCCCACAAGAAAACATGTGAAGTGATAAAGTGATGATTATGACCATCCTATTGTAATTCTTTGAGCCATACGGAATTATGGTCATCTAGGTCTACATTAAATGTAGCAACCTATAGTTGAAGATCTGATCTTGAGCCATTTTGGGTTGATCATATCATCATATGACTGATTGGCTCACCTCCTAGCCGGTCAGTTGGTTGTCACCAACCGATCATCTGGCACCACCAGACGGTCAGTTTGTCGGGTCATTGTGCTCCCCATTAGGCCACCAACTGCTCATCTCATGCCATCAGTCGGTTGTCTCAGTCCCTTAACCACTTTTCTGGGCACCCACCATTCTTTGACATGACTACAAATAAAACTATCCTACTTAACATATTTCTTTGGGAAACCCCGAGTTACATTTGGGGGGAGCAAAGGTAGAAGAGAAGGATCAAGTTATATTGAGTTATATTTGGAATAGAAGAAGGACTCGATACACAGACTGAGATGCAAACAACAACAACAAACCAATCACACACATAAGGATTTATAGGCCATAACCACGCTACACATCCACCATCAAATTTGTTTTAGGGCATTGTGTATTGATTGCATATATATACCATATCATATATGTATATAGGGATTGTGGTGTTTAATCGGATATGCATATTAGCCAGTTTAAGTATTCGCATTGTATGCAATAAATAAATGGAAAAAAACCAAAATCCGAGCATATCGATTAATCCTAAAATATAGTATGTTAACGTGGCTCTGATACCACTATTGGGTTTTGTGGGACAGAACAGGCAGTGGAAATAAAAAAATTATCTAACCACAAACCCATAACTAGCATATCGCATCAACAACTATGCTATAGGAAAGATGGTTTAGTGAGATATACATGGTCCTAAGGCTTGCTCAGCGAAAATACCTCGTAGCTAGTGCGGTCATCAACCACCTAGTCTTTGATAGTGTATGTGTAGCTCATGGTCTTGACCTAGATTTCGGTTGACAGTCGTCCTCCTGAGCGGAAGAAATCTCCCACCTCTATAGATAGTCCACATGGACAAATAGGAACTCTAATCATCTTAAAGGACAAACTAGAAGGAGTTGTCCCCTTCTGTCAGTGTACTAGTCACTGACACACTCTCCCACCACCAGTTGCTATTTTGTAGTTGTCTTTCCCTCATTGTTACTCCCTGGATTGGTAGAACTTGCTTGGTCTCTCTAGGTTACCAAAACCAGAGAGGACAACAACTTTGCAGAGCAACTGACGTTCTGATTTGTGTGTTCTAATAAGCTCCTTGTACCCCTCTATTAATAGTAGAGAGCAGGATCAGGGTTCCCAGTCTGTGCGAGAGTAGAAGCGTTTGGATTTTCTATGAACTGATTGTATTGCGGCAGGAGAATCGGTCGGTTCACAACTAAACCATTCGTTTAGCAAGGTGAGATGATCGGTTTACCAACTAAATCAGTCAGTTCACTTCCCAGACTTTCCTGCAATTGACTTTCCTTATTTGTTTCTGATTAATGCAAAGATTAATTATTGTCCAATTGAATTGAACAAGTGAAATGAGAATCTTTTCTCATGAACTAGGAAACCCAACACCTACTCATCTAGTCCATGTGAACTGATCAATTCACTATAGTGAACCAATCTTGTCACTGACCATGAGCGAATCGGTTCACCCAGTGAACTGATCGGTTGGTGGTCCAAGTTGTGTAGAACTCAGTCAATGCAGTTCTCAATCAATCTGACACTCTAATCGGTTGGTTCAACACTTGAACTTGATGATTCTGAGTCAAATCTATTGATGTAATGTTTAAATGAGTACCTAAATACTTTAGTAATCGATTTAATCATCATTCATGGATAAACTCATCTTCTAGGTTAATCATATGTGTGTGACCCTATAGGTCCCTTTTCACATTGGCAGTGAATGTCCATAACCAAAATATGACTTCAGAAGCAATGAGCGGTACCTAGTCACACATCAATGCTACCCAAGTGAAAAGGAAAGTTGGAGAAAAACTTTCAACCTACAATTTGTTATTGATGTTACAATGAATGTATAGTCCCTTTGTCACAAATATCCAGATTGAACTTGAGGCATGGACTCATCATCCTCTACAAACGTTCAATCCATGTTTCTTGATTTAGAGTAGGCTGTCTGAGATATATGTAAGTTCAATATCATATATTGACTTACATGTGCATGGCCATGCATTTCTCAGCCTCACTTCTCAAGTGGCCAGGATATCACACTCCCTTAGGAGGGACAAATTCCATATCTATCACTCACAGTCAAGTCCCCATGTGTCAAAGTCACCTAATAATCACCGTTATAACAACCCTTATTTCAGGACTACATTTGATGATGTCAAAGTGTACCCAATGATGTGTGATGAGTGCAGTGATTTCAGGTCTAAGAACCACAGTCACCACCAATATAATAAGAGATGATCCTGACTAACCAAGTGTGGTTTCCATGCATCACTATTATGGTGGGTCTGTCTGATACATTTTCTCTAACATCTATCTATGTTCTTGGTTTGATATCATATATCATGACTGGTGAGATTTTGTCATCAACCAACACACACTCTAGTGTTTTGTGTTATTGATGTCTATGGTTATTTCTACAATAACAACCGACTAGGGACGATAGTGAGAATGTACATACTCTTAACATCTGTATGATCTCATTGTTCAAGTCATGTACTTGAAGGCATACGTCATTGAGTATTGTCACTCTCTAGACATGTAACATGTTATACTATTATCTCAAAAATAGTTAAAACATATAGGTATAAATTACCTTTATTATTATCAAATCAAGTATCACATGCATCATTGCAGTCTTCATATGATTGGCTCTCTGGGCATACTATACCAACAGCCGATACCCTAGAGTATGATATGGCCATAACACAAAGTGTTAGGGTAGCTGATACACAAAGTGTTAGGATGACCGATACCCTAAAGTGAGGTCAAGGTGTTATGCTTAAGTAAGGTGAAAATATTTTTTTGAAGTGTGAAGAAAGTGATGCACCAAAGTATGGTGAAGGTGATACACCAAGAAATGATTCATGGCCAATATCACTTGAAGAACCTCAAAACTGATATCACCCTAAGCACCTCTATACCGATATGAATTTGATGTGCCTTGGCTGACACAAGTGAAGAATTTCATGGCCGATACATGTGGCTAACCCAACACAAGTGCATGTGTCGAGGTCGACACAAAGGTTAGAGTGTAAAATGATACATCTTGATGAGTGTAAACCGATACACCTTGATGAGTGTAAAATGATACACCTTGATAAGTGTAAACCAATACACCTCGATGAGTGTAGGCTGATATACCTTGATGAGTGTAGGCAGGCACAAGATGAATATAATTAATTGATACACTATGAAGTAATGGGATAGATACACTTTGATAAGTGTAGATTGATAAATCCTAAGGAGGGTTAATCCAATGTAATAATTATGTTAGAATCAATATCCTAGTAAGGATGAGAGAGAAAATTACACTACTCATATGAGAAAGGTAATACTTCATGTTGATAATCAGTTGATGATAATGAGAGTAATTAAGTATGCTTGAATACTTATGCAATTTTATAATCTCTTATGATGAGAATTAGGGTTTGGTTGTTATATATGAATTTGAATACCCTAATCGGCTACAAAGGGAAATCCTAACCCTAATTATGAGAAGGATGCAATTTGAATGATTCTCTTTATGGAATGGTGATAATATTTACTTGATATTACTTTTACTATGAAATCATAACCATGAAGGTTTCATGAGATAATGAGCATAGCCAAGTATAAGCTATGTTGATTTAACATGATACATATTAAATAGGCCTTGTGAGCCATGTGATATACTTGTACAACAAGTATGATATATGTATATGGGTCTGATGACCTAGAGATGATTGCTGCCTGGTAAGAGGTGACACTATTCAATGATGAGCTGAGGATTTGATACCTAAAATATGTAAACATGATAATGAAAATAATTTAAGGGATGATATTCCCAATAATGTGTTAAAAGGGATTGAGATCACAGGATAAGTGTAACAAGATGTGTTCCAATTGATACAAGATTCCTTGAAAAACATATTACACCTTTCAATGTAGCATTTATTTATAATTCATGCTTGTAACTTGATTGATGCTAAAAGATGTTGTAATGCCCTTAACTTATCAAGTGAAACTAAAAATGTAGTTGCCCTGGAATAGATCCATTTAGTGTCAGAACTTACTGGATGGTGAAATGAGTTTTACTCAGAGCGCATATTTTTGGATATGCAAGGTGCAAGATGAGTATTTCCTTGCTTCCTTCAAACCTCAGGATTGGTTGTGGGCCATACCCTGATACAATTAGTATTGTCTTCGGGCCATACCCTATAAAGAGTGTGTTTGTAGATCATGACTCAATATATATAATTAGGATTGGTTATAGACCATACCCTAACACAATAAGGATTGACTACGGGTCATAACTTGATAAGGGAATAGCTACGATTTTATCTCTCTAATGATGAGCCTATATACCCAGGCTAGCTAATTGTAGTTTGACTCATGATGTCACTACCAATATTCTTATACTGACTGAGGGGGTGAGGTCGTGGAGTCTAGTTCTTCCGTGGACCTTGTATGGAACCAATGCTACCTAATTTAGGTTGGTTGGAGCATGAGCGATATACCTCATCTCCTTAAGGCATAAGATTGATTGTTGAAAGATATAATCAACCATGTATCATATTCTCTTAAGGATCAAATATAGAAATATTGAATGAGGTTGATATTGCTTCTGCATGTCATAGTTGATACATATTATACATGTTCTTCATATTCCTTTTAAAAATGCTTCTGCAGAAGAAGACTTGTATTTTTGAGGTGGTGTGTTGTCAGTTGTATATTGTTGTAGACATAAGTCCTAAGTGTTGTACATGTACTCTCAGGTCCTTGGGGGATAGTTTCATATCCGGTTTTACAATCGACGTGAGATTTTGGCTAAGAATGCCTTGATGTATAATGTTGCTTTTGTATATGTTTTGGTTAAGCAACTGATATCTCAAATCCTAGCTATGTGAAGGAATGATGTATGTATGAAGTAAACTATGATGTATATATGGCTTTGGGCCATATGGTAAAAAAGTTTCTGACAATGGATCTTTATTGCAGGTGTTTTTAATTTTTAGTGATTTTTGATAATCTACTGTTAATGGTTATTTCTGTGTGGTTTTGTGTGATGTCGTTATCAGTTGGATATTGGTCATCACATATGTCTCCATCCGTGATGACCCAGTCCATGTTTGTGTTCTGGAGGAAATATAGTGCTCTATCTGGATCTAGGAAGGACTCTAGCACCCCAATTGAAAAAAGACCCCTCTCTCAAGATAAATAGTTCAACCTCTCAATCGTACTATCATTTGCTACTCCTCTGGCATTCCAAACAATGAACTTATCCATTGTGAAAAGGAACTCTGAAGAATACCCCTATGGACTACTCAAGGTGCTCTTAGATCCACCTCTCCGAACCCCTCTATTGGACTCCCTATGAAGAAGACCTCTCCCTTGACATCTGTCCTAGACGTTGGTACCCCAAAACCTCCTGAGCTCTTCCAACATATGCCATCCGCCCTGCATGAAGACCAAGATGATCCCAGACATAGGTCATCCTTAGATAACCCCATACCCCTCCAGGTCTTGCTATGTCACCCCATAGAGATAGAATCTCTAACCCTCTCTGTGATGACCTCCCTAAAACCAAATTTTCCCTCCCCTGAGATAGCCACCCCAGAACCATGGGGAGAAGCATTAAAATCTAGAGATATCGGCGGTGATCCACATGGAATAAAGCTATGGGCGATTAAGAAAATGGAGTATATGGCATGCAGGACATTGTTAACTTTGACTGGGGATTTTGGCATCCTATATTCCTCGCCTTCTATTCATGCACCTCTGGTCGATGCGAGGATGTCTCACAATCTCTTTTCCTTGCCTTTAGTCGGTCTAGTTGTTTGGGCGGTTGCATGATCTCTATCCTAGAAGGTTGCCTCCTGGAAGGTTTCCTTTATCCTTGTTGCTTTCTCATCACAGTTCCCTCTATCCTCATATCTAGAGTGATATGGGTCTTGGTATGATCCTCTGCCTCTTTGTGTGTGGTAGGGTCAGGATGACGTGTGGAACCCATCCCCGTTTGCTGGTGCTGATGAAGATTGAACCACCTTGGGTGTCACTGTAGATTGTTGTCCTACTTCTAATGGTTGATTGGCCATTGGGATTTTGTGAGGTGCCTCTCCTGAGATCCCTCATTGTTTAGAGTGTCGCTGACATGGGATGCCGCTGATGGGTTGATAGGTGATCTTTGTTGAGATCCCTTTGTTTGAGTAGCCGCTATTGCCAAGGTGGAAGATTGTCTCAGTTCCTCCTAGTCCGGCTTGGGCTGTGTGGTGATAAGTGTGCCTTTTGTCTTCAGATACTTGATCACCTAATCCTCAAAGATATTGGAATCTTCTTGGTCTGGATCCATCTTATCCACCTCAACTGCCATCCTAGATTTTTTGCTTGCTACTTACAATGCATGTAATAGTATACATCTATATTTTGCCACATTTGAAAGTTGTATCTGATCTGGAGATGCAAATCTTGCCACCTGATATGTGGTGACTTTGATTTCTTCCATGCCCACCACTAGGATAATATCATTTGGTGGTGACGACGCCCTAATCTTGACCAAAATTAGGACGTTGGATGTGTTTGTTTGGCTTGGTCTCCATGATGAGGAGCCCATCAGTTCACCCCATGTATCTGCCATTTCCCCTATCTAGCTATTAACCCTAAGATGGATCGGGAGACCTTCATAAGTAGCCACCTCCAATTTGTCCATTAATAGTTTTGAATTAGTGAGCAAGGTTTGCTCACCAAATGAATTCCTCTAATCATGAATATTGAGAGTATGGGGGTGGAGTTTGGTTGATGAATAATTGTGGCTTCTTTTGGCTTGGTTCTGAGAATGAATGATGCTAATGGATATGCCTCCCACAAAGATCCTTCAATCTTTCCCCATTAGAGGTTAATGTCCCAAGATAGGATTGATGTCGACTTGAAAAAGGGGGCTACCTCCAACCTACATCTCTCCAACCTGTCTACTAGAATTTCTTTCATGAAGATCTCCCCTTGGTGTGAAATTGGTATGGGGGCAAGAATATATGATGTAGATGGTCGATCCCTCCATGCCCCGGGTTTGAGAAAGGACATGTCCCCCCGATAGTTTAGTGTTGGAAAAGCTTTGCGGTCTGTGATCTGGGGTGGAGGTTGTGGTCTTCTAATCTGCATAGTGGTAGCTTGTTATTTTTATAAAGGATGAACCCGCCTATTTCTCATCGTAGATGGGCATCCAAAAGCCTGATGTCCTTGTCATTTGCAAGATAAACAGACCCACCCACAAGGACACTCTCTTTTCAAATGTCCTCACTCAAGGAAGGCATGATAGTACTCCCTTGACAGATCCTATCCCATCTTGATGCTCAAGAGATGGGCTTTATCCCTCATGGGAGACCCACTCGTGGCTTTTTCTTGTGTGTTGTTTTTTGCAAGAGCTTGTGGGGTTATATGATTTGTAATCAAAACATTGAGGTACTAGTAGTAGTTGTAGCACAACAATGACCAGCTCAGGTGGGCTGAGGGAGGGATGGAGGTGAGAGGGTGCTAGAAATGATGCGGTGGTGAGTGTGATGATATGGTGATCAAGGGTCAAGGGATGAGGAATCAACGGGTTCCATGAGGATAGATGTTCATCTTCACCATCTTGGTTCGGCCTCAGTCAGGCTTGGACGCAGAGCAGAAAGTCTAGGACTCTCAACTACCTTTTCTTCTTGCCATATCTTACCATTATAAACCTGCCATGAAATTTCACTTTGTAATCATCTTGTAAAAGTGCAGTGTTTCAAAGGGTGTGATTAAGGAGCTTTTTCCTCATCATCATGTTGTGAAAAGTGTGATTCCATCACTTTTTTCTAAAATGAATCCATGTCTTTCACTTTTTTTTTAATAAAATTTCATATATAGAGAGAATATTATTTACATACAAAACTGCATGCAAATAGATGATACGACAAAGTGAAAAAACCCACCTTGACATCTCTAGAGGTGTGTCTAAATGGGTTTAGAAGAAAAAAAGTGTGGATGGAAATAGTATTGTTGTAATGCTTGGGGAGGCACCCTTAAAACAATAAGACTCAAAAAGATTGATATGCTAGTGATAAAATGATTCATAGACTAGAAACTAATGTCATCATCCTTGATACCTTCGATGGTGAATTTTGTGCCTCCATTATGTCTGCCTCCAAAGGTGTTGTTGCGTGCATCATCTTCTCTACTCATCTCCTTGTGGATCTGGGAACCTATAGGGAAAAAAGAGTTCACATGTGTATTCTATCTTTAAATGATCATGTGAATCGTATTTTTATGATTATTATGTTTCCTTTTATTTCTTTCCATCCAGACATTCCAAATGATGGTATATAACATGGTTTTGTGGTGTTTTTGTTGTTTAGGTTTCTGATATTTTGTGTAGTTGCAATAGAGATTTTTGTTATGCATAGAATAAAAGAAATGGTTTCTAATTTGAGTAGTGATTGGACATGATATGAATAGATATGAGGTTTTGTATGCATTATTTAAACACATGCATCATCTGGAGAGATCATGAAAACCACGCTTCATAAGATTTTTTTTAGTTAAGATTTTATTGTGTATAATAAGATAAATGATAATTTTTCCTTTGAGAGGTCTGGTGAAATTGCAGATATTGATCACAGGACAGATATATCCCCTATAGGTAAGGAAGAACTAAGCCTATTGTGGTTTGTAAGTTTTCCCTATGGCCAATATATTTGTTTAGATGTTTTGGTCTCCAAGTGGTATAGGATGTCTGTGATGTGTACTGATGATAAGTGGTTTGTGAGAGTTTATTTGAGACTGTTATTGTTGTGAATGCTTAGGATTTTCATAGGTTTATTATTGTTTAAGGTAGTCATTCTATTTGATATCAAAAAGATACTTTTTTAAATTGTATGGTTGATCTGTAGTATCATGGATTGTACAAAAAGTTGACATCTTTGGTTACACGAGGTGAAGTTCTTATCCTATGCTAGATGATAGTAGAATGTTTGTTGATGTATTTCCAAATAGGGGAGGCATTGCCTTTGTTTTTGGGCCACCATGGATTCTTTTCTTGTAGTATTTTTTGCACAATGAAGGTTTTCCATATACATTTTCTATCTTTAGAAAGAGTGACAATATTGTAATAATCAGACATATGGCATGGATTTTAGGTTTTTGATTCCCCATTCTTAGTACATCTTGGGAGCACATATGGTGTTCTAGTCACCAGGTCTAAGTTGTTTATGTGGGGGGTTCGTCTATTTTGAATTCATAGGAAGTTCTTTTGGATTTTGTCTATGGATTGTAGAACATTGTTATGGAGGGTGTACAACTATGGTACTAGGTGGTAATAGTGGAGAGGTGTAAAACACACGGGCCCACAGCCGAAGGCTCTAGTAGAGTTTCAAGAATGATGACTAGCCCCATAGACCACCACTAGCCTTAACTATGTACTTTTTTCCTCACTCATGTGCAAGACAAGATTAACTTCCTGACTCGTCACCCATTCTAGTACTACTCCAAGTTGAGCATGCTTAACTATAGAGTTCTTTAGTGATGGGGTTTCGAAAAAGGAGGTGCACCTTGGTGATATGGGTAGTCTCATCATTCCTTTTAAGATCATTTTATATGAGGCCTCAAATCTTGGGATATTACAATCTCCCCCACTTATAATATTGACACCCTCATCAAGTCTCAACTATACTGCCTCATAATATTCTGAATTTCAATGCAGACCCAACACGGCCATGTACACCCAGCTCCCTATCACAGCTACCAGTACAAGGGTGATTCCATTACCATGGATAGCTCTTTCCAACATGCCATGTGGGCCCCACCTACTAGAGGGGTTATTGCTCTGATACCATTTGTAAATGCACGGTCCCACTACCCAAGGCTCTAGTAAAGTTTCAGGAATGACGACTGCCCCCACAAATCACCACTAGTCTTAACTGTGTGTTTTTTCCTCACTCACGTGCAAGCTAGGATCAACTTCCCGACTGGTCACTCATCCTAGTACTAATCCAAGTTGAGCACATTTAACTATAGAGTTCTTTAGTGATGGGATCCTAGAAAAGGAGGTGCACCTTGGTCATATGGGTAGTCCAATCATTCCTTTTAAGATCATTTTATTCGAGGCCTCAAATCCTGGGATGCTACAAGAGGGAACTGTTAAGTAAAGTAAGTCTACCTTCCTAGTTGAGAAAGTTGTTATTCATGAAAAGAGTTTATGTTCAGTTCATTAATGATGGGATTCCAAGTAGTTTTTGATTCTGCGTGTAAGAAAACTTTTGAATCTATGCATGTGTTCATGGTCAATGCATGTGCTGAAGATAGATGATTTATGTAGGTTGATTTTGAGTTCAGAGATGTACAAAGTGATACCAATGATGTGCATGGCTTTTAAGACACATGAATCTTTGGATTTAATGAGGATAATTATGTCATTAGAAAATTATATGATATTTTCATAACATTATGTGGGTGATTTGATTAACCTTTGTCTGAGCTAATTTAATCATGCTAGTGAGAATGGATGTTTACCATGATGAAGAGGCATGGTGATAAGGGGTCCCCTTGTCTCAGCTTGTTTATGCTTTGAAAATGTCCAATGGGTGAGACATTGATAATGGTTGAGAACTTGCTTATGGCGATACAAGCATGGGTCTAATGCTTCCAATTTGTTGGGATCCCATAACCTTTCATACAATGTAAAAGGCATTTCCAATTAATGTTATCAAAGGCTTTTTCAAAGTCCAATTTGAGTGCTAGAAGAGGTGTGTGATTTGTAGCATGAGTGTATGATTTTGTCAACCATAATGTTTGCATCATGGATAATTCTATTTTAATAATGGTGCATTGATTTAGGCCAATGACATTCTTGATTTTGGATTCCATCCTATTGTTGAAGATTTTTTCTATGATTTTATAGACTGATTTGATAAGATAGATGGGTCTAAACTGTTTGATAGGATTAGGTTGTTCGACCTGTAGGGAAATATGGCATCATATAGATAGAGGAAACAAAAATATTTTGTCCATATTCCCATAAACCAGTGGATAGCGTCAAAAACTATGTAATAGAAAGGATGGTTTAATGAGGTCATACTTGGTCCTAGAGAAAGACCAATGACTAATCTCTCATTGTTGTTGTATAGAGCTCTTCTAGTTGCACTCAACTAGCATCTATAGTAGCTCCTGGTCTTCACCACAGATAGCAGACTGACATTGTCCTCCTAGCAACAAAAGGATCCATGCCTCTAGAGAAGTCCACATGGAGCACCTAGAACTCCTGTCGTTCTACTAGAATAGACAGGAACAAGTTATCCCTCCTATTGGTGTACTAGTCACCAACTTGCTCTCCCACAATTGTTCTCCCTTGCTATCTCTCTCTTTATCAGATAGGACTTTCTCAGGTTCTCTTAGTTACCATAAGCATAAAAGACAAAATAATTGTCAGAGGTAATTGAGTTGTGTCTGAGAAGCCCCCAGTACCCCTCTAATTATAGGAAGGTTAGGTTCAGGGTTCTCGGTTTGAGTGGGAGCATAAGCGATTGGAATTTCACAAAAAATTGCAACATGCGACAGGCGAAATGATCAGTTAGTGGATGAATAGATCGGTTGGCATGTGAGTCAATCGGTTCATCCAGTGAACCGGTCGTTTCGTCATGTTTCTCAATTGAAGTCGTATTAGCAATTCTAATCCAATTAATACATGACATGACGTCAGCACTAATCCTTGATGCAGTTGAGTTGCTTCATTAACCGGGTGTATCACTTTAGAAAACGGTTGGCTGGAAACCTCGAACCGATCGATTCACTAATAGAACCGGTTGTTTCACTCCCTAGTTCATCCATAATTCAGACAATGCAATTTCCAGTCAACTTGACACTCCAGCCGGTAGGTTCAACACTTGAACCGGTCAGATGGGAGTCCAATCAATTAATCATTTCTTAAATTGAGTACCTAGACACTTTAACAATCAATTCAAATATCATTCATTAATAAACTCCTCTTCTAAGTGTATCCTAAGTGTTACGTTGGCAGTGAATGTCCATGGAATATGTGTGTGTGTATTATTCGTAATGCTAGATCATGAAAGCCATGTGCATTCATACACTACTAGTATAGGAATAAGTGCATCGATGTACCGCTAATCCTAGTCTATTTATATTACATGATTACATAGTTTGAATATATGTTAAGTTCCATGACAACCTAACATCGTATGTTATTATTCATTGGTCAAGTTATGATTGTATTGTGTGCAATCAACAGATTATGTTACATTTAGAATCCACATTTAATACACTATTGAATATTACAACCAAAATGTTGATTGACATAGAAAATATGGCACATTAAATGTAACTACTCAGTATGAAGAGTAAAAGTTTTGGTACAAAAAGTAACACTCACTTATAGAAAAGTATCATTTTGACAAAAAAGTAAGATTTCGTAATAAAAAGTATTTTTTTGACATAGAAAGTAACATTTTAATATCAGTTAACTATTTAACACAAAAAGTAACATTTGGTCATTCATCCTTTTGTGACAAAAATGTGTGTGGGTACTAACATGGAACAACCATGTTGCACATCATTTATTTGAATAGTTATAATTTTTTATGCACATCGTGAGATGAGAAAGTTTATACCCAATCTCGAATGTTATATCCCGGCCAAAATACAACAGAATGTTCTTTTGGACATGCACATCAATGAATTTAACTATGTGATTTGAAATGTAATTGTTCATCACAAAAATTAACATTTGGGCATAAAAAGTAACTATATTTCATAGAAAGTAACATTTACTCATAGAAAGTAAGTAACTATATTTCATAGAAAGTAACATTTACTCATAGAAAGTAACTAGTTTGAACATGAATAGTAGTCTATGTAATATGTGTATATTAATAGGAAAATGTAATGTTTTTTGCATTGAATATAAATCTAGGGTGTTGTAGATAACATGAGGCATACAAACAGTTGAAAAAAAGTTTTAAAAAATCATCAATTGAAAATGAGTATTATTACAAGAATGAAGAACAAATGTTCAACACCAAGTAACTATATAAAATGGAAAGTAACTATATAATTTGAAAAGTGACTATGTATCACATAAAGTAATAGTAGGTTACCTAAAGTAAAAAATCGATTATTAAAAGTAACGGCTGCCTCCCACATGCATAGAAATAAAACTAATAGGGTGCCAGCCCTGCCACCAGTAGGATGATCAAGCGGGAGGTGGTAACCTCATTGTGGCAGGGGTCACAACAGCCATGTACAACCACCCAAAGGGGCATTGATCACTGCTTATGCACCAGACCGTCTTGGGTTTCATGTCAGAACAAGTTTCTCGGATGGTTTTGTGGTTGTTTGCATTGAACTACATGATTGTTATCAAGACCAAGGTCATGAACCTACTGTTACATGGTGTTGTAGTTCGTGTATTTCTTGATGTGACAACAAAGGTAGGCATAAGCCAAATTCTACATTGCCTCTAATCTTGTACATTCCATTGACATGTAGAATGAGTTGGAAGAATTCTACTGAGGTTAAGGGCTTGGATGAAAAGAACAAAAAGGATAGAGGTTCCATTGGCATCTTCAATGTCTTCTTATTGTACAATGTGTCATATGAGTACTCATTGTACAAAATAGTTACTTTTATATGGAACATAATACACAAACAACATAATTGCTAGTTTCACTTTCCTTCACACCATTGTCTTGTGAATTCTTTGATCATATCTGAGCATATGCAACCACCCCAATGACTATGTTTAATCACAAGTTTACACATTTATTTTGGAAAAAAAAATATTATTCAAGCAATTACTTTTATGACCACACATAACTTTTAGTGTCAAATAGTTGCTTTTTATGGCTTAGTGTTTCTTTATGTGAAAAATAGTTACTTGTATATCATATAGTTGCACTTAATATCTAAAATATCACATGTTCAGTTTGTCAATTGCTATGTCTTTTCAATCCATGGCATGGCTCACATCAAGCAAAAGGAAAAAAGGCCCTAAAGACATCAAAGTTGGAACCTTTTGTTTTGTATTATGTCATGTTCATAGTAGGTTTTTATAAGATCAATTTTGTATTTGATTGTTTTGTACTTTTAATAATTAATTTTTTATTTTTGATAAGTTATTGTTACTTTTGTTATAAATAGTTACTTATGTCAAAAAAAGTATTCTTTATTGTATATAGTTACTCTCTGTACAACATAGTTACTTTCCCATGGTATTCTTGTTGTATATTGTATTAATTATATTTTATTTTTTATTCGATCTCATAGTTACTTTGTATAATTAAATTACCCTAAAGTTATACTTTAGGTTGATTTCATTTAATCCTGATACACATTTAGCCTATAAACAACATACGTGTTCAAATACTTCTTTTTTATGACTAAATATTACTTTCTACGTCAAATAATTACTTATTATGACCAAAAATTACTTTTTGTGACGAAGTTACTTTTCAAAGAACATGGTAACATTGTATGGTGTACATATGTGAAAGCATTTTTTTTACATTGCTATGTCCGGATGATAAGTGGTACAAGTTCAGTCGATGTAAGAGGAATTCTAAATGAAGGTGTATTACGTAATAAAAACGAAAAATTTCTTCCTGATGTCAAGCTATTAGTAGCTCTCCGTGGTGTGCTCATAACAGGCTATCATTAGTGCGTCAATGTTACTAAATTCAGAATATAGCTGAGTTCAGTATTCCACAATCAAAACGTCATTAGTTTGTGGATTGGTGATCAACTTATCTATGGCTTGTCTATGGTTCACATCATTGTTCAGGAAAGTGGTATGCGGTGTACGGGTGGAGGGGGTACCACATAGAGTATATGCGGTATGCGGGAGTATATATGGAAGTATATGCGGTTTTGGATTTTTTTCATTAAACTAATTATTATATAAAATAATATATTGAAAACATAAATAAATACACACACACACACACATATATATATATATATATATATATATATAGAGAGAGAGAGAGAGAGAGAGAGTCAGGCTAGTGTACACTCGAGTGTACCGGAGGCACCGTACACCTCAGTCATTTTTGAAGATGCACTAAATTTTTGAAAAATCTAAACCGTTGATCTTCTTAATTATCATAAGAACATACTATATAATAAATTTTACCGCATTTGCACACTTATAGGTCGTGCATCTAAAGGAGGCAAAAATTATGTATTTCAAATTAGTTTTGTACGTCGATTTTGTAGTCCTTGTAACCATGAAGATCAATGGATTAGATTTTGGAAAAACATAGTCTAGATAGGCAAACACCATTGGGGTGTACGGCGTGATCTGTACACTCGAGTGTATTCTAGCTTGACTATATATATATATATATATATATATATATATATATATATATATATATATATATATATATATATATATATATATATATATATATATATATATATATATAAGGCTAAATATTTGTTACCCGCGTGGGTAACTGAATTTTGCTACCCGTCTCTGTCCGCCTCTTTCTGCGTCCGACCAAAGACGGAAAGCTTCTCCGTCACTGCTGTATTCCGCCTCCGTTCCCGCGTGACCAAAGACGAACCCCCTCGTCCGACGACGCGACCAAAGACGACCCCCCTCGTCCGACGATTCCAACCCCATCTTCCAACGATTCCAACCCCATCTTCCGACGATTCTATCCATCTCTTCCGGCGGCTTTTCCATCTCCAGTGAATCCGCTGTTAGACGGGCTCATATCGTCCATCGCCGCAGCGTTCTATTGTCCGCCTCCTCCCCCTGCGCGCGACCAAAGACGAACCCCCTCGTCCGACGACGCGACCAAAGACGACCCCCCTCGTCCGACGATTCCAACCCCATCTTCCGACGATTCCAACCCCATCTTCCGACGATTCTATCCCTCTCTTCCGGCGGCTTTTCCATCTCCAGTGAATCCGCTGTTAGACGGGCCCATATCGTCCATCGCCGCAGCATTCTATTGTCCGCCTCCTCCCCCTGCGCGCGACCAAAGACGGAAGATCCTGCAAATCTCGGGCGATTCTTCTCTGATCTCCTCCGCCGCTGACAAGCATCCGCCGTTAGACGGGCTCATACCATCCATATGCCGCAGAGTATTTGGGTCTCTATTCATTGATCTGGATTCTCCCTCTTATCCGCCCCTTTTTGATTCAGAAGCTCCAATTGACAGTGCGACAAGTGCCCCGGTCTGAAAGCGGCGCCCGACCTAGAAGAATAGCGACATTGTTCATTTATCCGTTAACTGCAAGAAGGGGCGGGTTTTCCAGTTCTCAGTTTTCATAGAGGACGACGACGAACGTGTTTCTGAACTCATCTGAATCCTTTTTGACTGTCGTCCGAATATCAGGTGAACATATTGATAATCATCAGTTGAAATCGTTGCTATTCAAGTGTGTCTGTCCAACTTCGAAATTTGATTTGTAATGTGTATATTGATTTTCCAAGAGAATGCTGATTTGTAATGTGTATACTTATTTTTCCCAATGTGTTTTCTTCTCTCTGACTTTTCTATTCACAATGTGTATACATTTCTCTGATCTTTGTGTTTAAAGTAAACCCAATTTTGTGTTTGCATTTTCCATTTTTGAAGCAGTTACTCATTTGGTATGCTGGGTTACTCTTCTGACTGACAGAGTTACTCTCTTGTTACTGATAGACGTTGTTATGATTCAAATCTTCCTTCAGTTACTCATTTGTTATGATGAGTTAATCTTCGGCCTGATAGAGTTACTCTATGCTGTTTCAGATTTACTCCTATGTACTGATAGACGTTGTTATGATTCAAATCTTCCTTCAGTTACTCATTTGTTATGATGAGTTAATCTTCGGCCTGATAGAGTTACTCTATGCTGTTTCAGATTTACTCCTATGTACTGATAGACGTTGTTATGATTCAAATCTTCCTTCAGTTACTCATTTGTTATGATGAGTTAATCTTCGGCCTGATAGAGTTACTCTTTGCTGTTTCAGATTTACTCCTCTGTACTGCTGTGTTACTGATAGATGTTACAATGGATCCCAGCCTTGATACAGATGCTTCCAATTCAAACGTTGGTCCTGATAATGATAATGCTAATTCTTATCCATCTGTTGGTGCTTCCACTCTGCCGCCAGCTACAGTTCCTAAAATTGGTCTCCATTTTGGAAGTTTAGAAGAAGCTATTTCATTCTATTCTAGCTATGCTGGCATGAATGGTTTTAATATCAGGAAAGATGACAACAGGTATGAACGGGGAACTAAGATTCTTGTTGCCAAAGATCTGGTTTGTGACAAGCAGGGTACAATGGGCCGTTCTAAGAGGTCAAGAGGGCTGCTGAGCCCCGTTTGTGATGAAGTGGGTAAGTTACAGGAAAATTTGTCTAAGAAGCACAAGCGATCTGTGAAGAGGTGTGGTTGTGGAGCCATGATCCGATTCACACTAGACAAGTCCTCATCTACGTGGGTTGTGACTGCCTTTGTTGAGGAACACAACCACGATCTTGTTGATGATGCACATCTCCGTTACTTGAAGTGTAACTCATCTCTTAATGAAACTCAAAAAGATATGCTTTCTTCCATGAGCCAAGCTAACATACCTGTATCGAGACAAATTGCATTGATGGCATCGGAGTCTGGTGGTTATGAAAATCTGACATTTACTAGCAGACAAGCTCATGGACACATCAGTAGCAAGAGGAAAGAGGCAGCTAAATACGATGTGGACATGGTCTTGGATCGGTTTGCCAAGTTTAAGGTACTCGATCAGAAATTCTTCTATACATACCAAAACGATCCTGATTGTTGCTTGACTCATCTGTTTTGGGCTGATCCTGTTTCCGTTGAAGATTGTGGGTTGTTTGGTGATGCGATAGTTTTTGACACCACCTACCGCACTAACAAGTATTCAATGGTTTTTGGAATGTTTGGTGGTGTTGATCACCATCGCAAGACGGTCTTGTTTGCTTCAGCTCTTATGATTGATGAGAAGTACGAGTCATTTGTATGGGTTTTCAAGCAGTATCTACTTTGTTTTGGCAAAGAGCCAGTGTCCATCATAACCGATCAAGACCCGGCTATGAATGCTGCTATCCTTACTGTTTTTCCAAACTGCAAGCATCGGTTCTGCAGCTGGCACATCCTACAAAAGCTTCCCTCTAAGCTTGGTGGTGTTCCTAACAAGGAGCAGATCATAAGCTCCTTGAATGATTGCGTGTGGAATGTGGATGATGTTGGCACCTTTGAAGAGAAGTGGCATTCTGTTGTTGAGGTTTATGGTCTGTCGTCTATTAATTGGTTGTCTGACATGTATGCTATGCGTTTGGATTGGGTCCCGTGCTATATGCAGTCTTCCTTCTTCGCAGGCATGAGGACAACGCAAAGGAGCGAGAGCTTGAATGCGTTCATTAGAAGCCATGTGAACAGTAAGAAGACTTTATTTGAACTTGTATGCTCATTGGAGACTGCTTACTCTCATGTACGAGAGATTGAAAATTTCAAAGACTTTGAAGACGAGTATAGTAATCTCCCTTTGTCATCACTTTGGCCTTTGGAGGAGCAGATGAGAGGTATATACACAAAGTCAATTTTTAAGATATTTCAGAGTGAGGTTCATCAAAGCATGATATATAATGTAAAGGAATCTTCAGAAGGTGTGTTTGAAGTGTATCGCGTTGGTGGACTTGGATCTGCCCGCATTTTGAAGAAGAATCCATCGAGTGAGATTGTTTATTGCAACTGTTACATGTTGGAATTCAAAGGTATACCTTGCAGGCACATCCTGTCCTATTTGAAGAGTCGTGACTTTTGCACTCTTCCCGAGCCATACATATATAAGAGGTGGACCAAAGGCTACAGAGAACATCCTTTGATATTTGGCAAAGCTGCAGTTAGTCATCTATCCACTGGGAGGACTCTTAAGCTTGTCTCTGTCTGCAATTCTATTGTGAACATAGCGTGTAGGAACAACGATGTAGATATTTGCCATGAAAAACTGCTTGCATTGCAAAAGGAGTTGTTAGATTTGGATGTCTCTGATAGTTGTGCAGATGCAGGTGCTGGTGTAACTGCTTCAAATACAGCTTCTTCTTCAGCTGTCAAGGTTAATATCCCCAATGTTTGTAAAACTAAGGGGAGACCCAAATCCACAGATGTGAGGTTTAAATCTGGAGTTGAGATTACACAGTCTAAAAGAGAAAGGCAGTGCAAGAATTGTTTAGAGTTTGGTGTTAACCATGACAGTAGGAATTGTCCTAAGAAGTAGTGCATTATATGATTGGGATTTGCTGCTACTATGTATACTGCTCGTGTTCTGGTGATCTTGCTGTTGCTATTGATGTATATGTGGTTCTATCTTTTTTATTGGAGTTTGTAGTGTGTTTGTGAGGCATGTTCAAATTTGTAATGGGGTTGTTCTTTTTGTGTAGTTTTATGAAAGTGAGTTTGTAACTTTCTAAGTACTTCACTTGTGTTTGTAATCTATCTTTGTGTTACCTTGTGCTCCAGCAATTGTATGTATACTTTGAATATGTTATAAAGAATGTTTTCTGATCAATTGTTATTCTTTTTGAATATTATGTGTTTGTCTTTGTGTACAATGGATACTATTACTGTTGTCACAGTTACTCTTATTGCTGTCATAGTTACTCGCAGTGGGTTGTCATTTACTCTTATTGCTGTTAGAGTTACTCGCAGGGTTGTCACAGTTACTCGCAGTGTTTTTCCAGTTACTCACAGGCTATTTTTTCACAGTTACTCAATCTGCTCACAGTTACTCCCGTGCTTTTTCAGTTACTCGTAGTGCTCGTTCAGTTACTCGCATTGTTTTCATAGTTATTCGTAGTGTTTCACAGTTACTCGCAGGCTTTTTTCAGTTACTCGCATGCTTTTTCCAGTTACTCGAAGTGGTTTTCCAGTTACTCGCAGGGTTTTCCAGTTACTCACAGTGTTTTTTTAGTTACTCGCAGTGGTTTTCCAGTTATTCCCGTGTTTTTTTCAGTTACTCGTAGTGGTTTTTCAGTTACTCCCGTGCTTTTTCAGTTACTCCCGTGCCTTTTGCAGTTACTCCCGTGCCTTTTCTAGTTACTCGCAGGGTTTTTCAGTTACTCCCGTGCCTTTTCTAGTTACTCCCGTGCCTTTTCTAGTTACTCGCAGGGTTTTTCAGTTACTCGTAGGGTTTTTCAGTTACTCCCGTGCCTTTTCCAGTTACTCGCGTGCCTTTTCCAGTTACTCCCGTGCCTTTTCCAATTACTCCCGTGCCTTTTCCAGTTACTCCCGTGCCTTTTCCAGTTACTCCCGTGCTTTTTTCAGTTACTCGCAGGGTTTTTCAGTTACTCCCGTGCTTTTCCAGTTACTCGCAAGGTTTTTCAGTTACTCCTGTGCTTTTTTCAGTTACTCGCAGGGGTTCTCCAGTTACTCGCAGGGGTTGTTCAGTAATAGTAGGAGAAAAATGAGTACGGGAGTCTGTTGTACAAAAAGTAACTCTAGAAGAGAGAGCACAGAGATATAAATAATTGCAGTGATGTGTCGTCAGAATAACCCAGAGTATGCTGGCATCTTTGCAACCCAACAGTAAAGAGCACTGCTGTCAATAATTGCAGCACCAACAACACAGACCATTACTCTCACTGCTGTCAATAATTGCAGCACCAACAACACAGACCATTACTCTCACTGCTGTCAATAATTGCAGCACCAACAATATAGCGGGGGGCTTTTAGATCTGCAACATCTCCATCCTACACGGCACTCTATCCTTCCATCTCTTCTTCATCAGCAACTGCTACAGTTTCAGATCTGCAACATCTCCATCCTCCACGACACCATCTCCTTCCATCTCTTCTTCATCAGCAACTTCTACAGTTTCAAACACAGCGGGGGGCTTTCAGATCTGCAACATCTCCATCCTCAACGGCACCTTCTCCTTCCATCTTATCCACTACTGCTACAGTTTCAAACACAGCGGGGGGCTTTCAGATCTACATCATCTCCATCCTCAACGACACCCTCGAGGTCCACTTCTTCATCTGTGACTGTTACGGTTTACATAAGGTACAATTTTACATTTCTTCAGATCCCCTTTTACATTTATTCATAAGGTACAATTTTTCAGTAGCACCCCCTTTGACCATCTCCTCAGATCCCCTTTAACATTTCTTCACAGCCTACCATGGAGCCATTCATCCAGCCAATCAACTACACCCTCGATGACAAGACAGTGGAATCCATTCTACTTCCTATAGAATGGAACCATCTCCATTTTCAGATCAAACCAGGAAAAACCACCTTCCTAATCAGAAACCAGTCTTTCCAGATAACCCTTATGCAGAATAAAAACGGGTCACTTTCAACTGCTAAGGGATGGAAAAGGATGATCGCACAGCTCAGTCTTCACAAAGGTTGGATCATCTACCTCAAGCCAACTGATCACCAGACCATCACAGCATGGATCACAGATCAGTTCTTAGAAAAACCAACTGAGCTTATCCCTCTCTTCAGAATGCCTGGCGATGAAGTATACTCTGGATCGGAGGATTCTGCAGATCAGCTCTTCGTTAGGGACATATACCAAGCAGAACCGGGATCAGCTGCAAATCCCATTCAGTTTGCAGAAGACACTGCTTCTTCGTCTGTCCAGTTAATGGACCTTCACAAGTAGCTATTTGATTTTTATGTTCAGTTAATGGACCTTCTTTACAGCCGATCTGGCTGTATTTTTCTGTATTTTAAGTTCAGTTGTTGGACCTTCTTTATATTCGATCTGGTTGTATAATATATAACTTTTTATGCTTTGAATGTTGTAATCTTGAATGTTTAGATGTAGTGTTTTGAATGGTGTAATCTTGAATGTTGTAATCTTGCTTGTGCTCTCCGTGATCTTATGTAACTCACATGGTTGCCTAGTTACTCGCATAGGATTCAGTTACTCGTATGGTTGTCTAGTTATTCTATAGCTGTCGCATAGGATTCAGTTACTCACATGTTTTTGTTCAGTTACTCGCAGTGTTGTTTCAGTTACTCGCAGTGTTTGTTCAGTTACTCGCAGTGTTGGTTCAGTTACTCGCAGCTCTTGTTCATTTACTAGCAGGCTATTTGAGTTACTCACAGTAGTGATACAGTTACTCGCAGTGTTGGTTCAGTTACTCGCAGTGTTGGTTCAGTTACTCGCAGCGTTGGTTCAGTTACTCGCAGTGTTGGTTCATTTACTCGTAGTCCTTTTTCCAGTTACTCGCGAGCTTTGTTCAGTTACTCGCGAGCTTTGTTCAGTTACTCGCAGGGTTATTCAGTTACTCGCAGCATTTTTCCAGTTACTCGCGAGCTTTGTTCAGTTACTCGCGAGCCTTGTTCAGTTACTCGCAGAGCTTTATTCTATTACTCGCAGCGTTTTTCCAGTTACTCGCGGGCTTTCTTCAGTTACTCGCAGGGTTGTTCAGTTACTCGCGAGCTTTATTCAGTTGCTCGCGAGTTTTTCTTCAGTTACTCGCAGCGTTTTTCAGTTACTCACAGCGTTTTTCCAGTTACTCGCGAGCTTTCTTCAGTTACTCGCGAGCTTTCTTCAGTTACTCGCAGCGTTGTTCAGTTACACGCGAGCTTTCTTCAGTTACTCGGAGTGGTTGTGACAGTTACTCGCAATGTTTTTCCAGTTACTCATAGAAGGTTGTTCAGTTACTTGCAGTGTTTGTTCAGTTACTCACAGAGGGTTGTTCAGTTACTCGCAGCGTTGTTCAGTTACTCGCAGAGGGTTGTTCAGTTACTCGCAGGCTATTTTGAGTTACTCGCAGTGTTTTTTCCAGTTACTCGGAGCGGCTGTGACAGTTACTCGCAGGCTATTTGAGTTACTCACAGTCCCTTTTCAGTTACTCGTAGTCCTTTTTCAGTTACTCGCAGCATTTTTTCAATTACTGGTAGTGTTCAAGCAGTCCTTTTTCAGTTAATCGAATAGTTTGTTAAGTTACTCAATCATTACTTTCGGGTGTTCAAGCATTATTCAAGCATTATGTTACTTTCAGCTCAGTTACTCGTAGTAGTTTCAAGATGTACATAAGCATTCTAAGCATAAAGTTATCTAAAGCTTTCAAGAACATTTAGCCAAAATATAAGTGCAAAATCAATATATGTTCAAGATGACATGTATAGCAAGATCAAATGTACATTAAGATCAGTTGTAAATTCAGACTTTTAACAGTTGTACATTCAATAGCAGCTGTACATTCAGATATACACAGCTTATACAACAATGAGTAACTGAACAACAGCTTATACAAAAGCAGCTATACACTTGTTGTTTCTTCATTCTTTTTTGTTTCTGGTTGTTTATCAGCTTCAGCTTCTCCTCCATTGTTATCAGCGGATATACCTTCTTTCATCTCTTCGATTTCAGCTTTTTCATCGTCTATTGGAGGCTGCAGCTGCCCCCTTGCCATCATTCGTTGAAAAATATCAGCCCTTATTGATGGTATGTCTTTGCAGGTGAAGTCCATAGGTTTACAATTTACTAGGCACTCTAAGTACTTCATGACAAAGATCCCACAGTCAAGTGAGTCTTCTTCCTGCTGTGGGCAGATCGGGTAATCCCTTTTCCACTGTGACAATTGGCTTCCCTTTTCAGGTGCACCCCTAAAGAAGTCGTGCACTATACCCACCTGCATTAAAAAAACAAGACATTTATTCATCATCAATTAAAGATCAGTAATCCTTTCAATCCACTTATAATGGACTTAATTTTTATAGATCACTTACCCATCTATTGAATTCCTTTCTTGAGTTGCTACTCCAACTCATTGAATTATAGGACCGGTGTGCACCATCCCTGAAACTTGCTTCGTACAAGTGCCAGTGGTTGTCGTTGTTTAGTATTGTGAACACCGAGTCCATTGCGTCCCAATCTTTCATTGGAACGTTGAATACTGGAGATAGCATGTCTATCTGTTCCAAGGTGATGTCCTCAATATTAAATGATAGCTTTTGCTGCAAATGTAGAGTTTAAAAACCACATATATAAGTTTCCATTTGTGTTTCTATATTGTAATTTCATGTAAATTTGTATACAAAGTTTATTTGTCTTACCGGAGCATAAGTGCTCATGCAGTGCCACGTCAATCCCTTCTTCCTCCGCTTGCTTGTGCTCTCCTTGAGCATCTGTACAAAGCAGTCGAGAACCTGAATAAAACCAAAAGCTTTATCAGTTTAGCAATCCAAATTATCTATTTTAAAGAGTTAAACTACATTCTTGTTTCTTACAGGTGAATGTGTCATTTGATCCTTGTACAGGAGGGCGGCGAGGTCCTTCCCCGTGCACCAAGTGTCTTCACTGAATTTCCATTCTCGTTTTAACCTGCAAATTATTTTTATAGATGTTATACATGCGAGTTGGATATAGAAAAATTAATGTGTTATCATTTTACATTTGACAATAACCAATTCCATTACATTTTTTCTATGTTGTCCATGAAGTGATGGACAATTTCTTTGGCTTCTTTTGTTTTGAAATGTTCAAAACCTATGAATTTTGACATCTTGTGCTGTCAACAACAATAGAGAAAACCATGTTAGAATCAATCTTCATTTTTCCCAAGTTACTTAAGCATTTCTGTCAGTTACTCAAGTATTACTCTCGGTTACTCATTCATTATGTTCAGTTACTCAAGCATTACATTCAGTTACTCATTCATTATGTGCAGTTACTCACGCATTATATTCAGTTACTCAAGCCTTACGTGCAGTTGCTCAAGCCTTACTTGCAGTTACTCAAGCATTAGGTTCAGTTACTCAAGCTTTAGGTTCAGTTACTCAAGCATTACTTGCAGTTATGATATACTTGAAAGGAGATGAAAATTACCTTTTCCTCCCTTCTTTTCTTCACATTTTTCTCTATGCTTCCTATCTTTGGCTCTTCCATCGTCTTCTTCTTCAATCTTCTTCTGGGCTTCTTCTGCCCTTCTTCTTCTGCTATCTTCTCCGGCTGTTGGCTCCCTTCTTTTTGTTTCTTTTGTTCTGCCTCTTCCGCAGATTTTGGTTCTTCAGAACTGTTGTCCTTTGTTTCTTTTTTCTCCTCTTCTTCTTGTTTCTTTTGGTCTGCATCTTCTGCAGAACTGTTGTCTTTTGTTTCTTTGTTCTCATATTCATCAACATTTTTACCGTCCTCACTATGATCTTCTGATTCTACATATTTTCTTCTGAGGGTTAGCCTTCTTCGTTTTGTCGGTTGGGCGACATCCTTTGTCGGTGAGTCTTTCTGTTCATCTACATTCACCGAGACAAAACCCTCGGAAAATTCCTGGAATCCACTTCCAGGTGACTGTGATTTATTACCCTCATCTTCCCACTTTCTTTTTAGGTTTTTGTTTTCTTCTTCTAACTTGGCTATTCTTTCTTCTAGCCTTTTATTCTCCAATTGCAGTTCTGTAAATTTATCAACACTTATTCTTGTGCAGAGCTCCTTATGTATTTTGAGCTCCTCCTCCAACATTTTTATTCTTGTCTCCAGGGTGGAGGTGTCAATAGTGTCTCCCTCTTTGATGATTGGTTTTGCTGGTGCCTCAGTGGTTGTTGGCGTACTTTTTTCTGGGATGTCATTCGATGATTTTGCAGCATGCCAATCATCTCCCTGGTCTACCACTATCAGTTGACATACCTGTCCAACATATAAAAAAAATAATGTGTTACTCGCAGAGGGTTGTTCAGTTACTGCATGTTATTTTGAGTTACTCGCATAGGGTTGTTCAGTTACTCGCAGAGGGTTGTCCAACATATAAAAAAAATAATGTGTTACTGCAGAGGGTTGTCCAACATATAAAAAAAATTATGTGTTACTGCAGGCTATTTTGAGTTACTCGCAGAGGGTTGTTCAGTTACTCACAGGCTATTTTGAGTTACTCGCAGTGTTTTTTGAGTTACTCGCAGTGTTTTTTGAGTTACTCGCAGTGTTTTTTGAGTTACTCGCAGGCTATTTTGAGTTACTCGCAGGCTATTTTGAGTTACTCGCAGTGTTTTATATTAGATTTTGTAACAAAGATTAGATAATCTTACATCCTTAGGCTCCACTTTCGCTAATTCCATCAATTTCTCGACCGGCGCAGCCCACTTCTTTATCCTTGGTTTGGAGTCAAGGAATGTTGGCTTTGCCATCTTTGTCATCTCATATGCCCAAACCTGCATGTAATATATAGAAAATATAATGCATATGTTACTGCAACCCCATAGTCAATATTGTATCAATGTAGTTGAATATGATTTTATTCACTTACGCATAGGCACATGACACAGCCTGTTGTGTACAGGGTGTTCTTAGCCCCTTTCTCTCCTTTCCTTCTTAGCTGGACATTCTCCTTTAGCATCTTCATATTCTTGAAGATACTCCCATGCACCAGCTTTGCCCAATTCATCTGCCCAGTGGCAGTTACATTATCTAGGTAGTGGATAATGTAGATTGGTGCGCAATAGCTAGTGTCTGGGATTAGGAATGTTGCCAGCAGGTGCAACATCCACGCACGACACATATTTGTATTGTCTGCTGGATTGTTGGTCTTGGCATATTCTTGCCAAAGTTTTGTTAAGTTGTCCTTATGCAGGACATCTTTTTCTCTCAATTTCTTTGATGTCTCACCTTCATTTCTATATTTACAAGTCTCCTTCGCAAACTCTTGCCATATCGACTTTACTATGGCAGAATCTTTTCTTTGTGTTATATCTATACCTTTGCTGGGGATACCTAGAATTATCCCCACGTCATCTACTGTCATCCTTCTTTCCTCTCCCTCGGCCAGCAGAAATATGTCTTCATCGACATATCTATCAATTAAATCCTCTAATAAGCCTATGTCAACCGCAAGATTTGGCATATTTATGAGGGTTGCAAAGGCTGTTGAGCTCAGCATCATAAGTTGTTCCTTTGTATAAACCATGCTCTTGCTGGTATTGTTGTAGCTCTTTAAGGAGCACCTGTGGTACAGTCTATTTACTCCCACTGCAAACATATCAAAACTTATCGTTAGAGCTCATTGTTTATTTTGTAAAAGCTATTTAATAAACTGTAAGTAACTGAAAATTAAAACTATTACAAATCCATACAATCTTACCTTTCTCTTTAGCCTTTTCCGTCTCTTTATGTTTCTGACTTGCAGTTGTACTCTCCTCATCCCCTTTGCTTTCTTCTCCTGCATACAAATAAAGTTATTCCAAGAATGTAGTAGTTAGCTTAACAATTTCGTTTTATCGCTTATTATCGGTTACTCAAACATTACTATCGGTCACTCAAGCAATATGTGATAGTTACTCAAGCATAAATTTCAGTTACTCAAGCATTACTCTTAGTTACTCAAGCATAATGTAATAGTTACTCAATCATAAATTTCAGTTGCTCAAGCATTAATCTTGGTTACTCAAGCATTACATTCAGTTACTCATTCATTATGTGATAGTTACTCGAGCATAAATCTTGATTACTCAAACACTACTATCGGTTATTCAAGCATTAATCTTGGTTACTCGAGCATTAATATCAGTTACTCAAGCATTATGTGATAGTTACTCGAGTATAAATCTTGATTACTCAAACACTACTATCAGTTATTCAAGCAATATATGATAGTTACTCGAGCATTAATTTTAGTTACTCAAGCATTACTCTCAGTTACTCAAGTATTACTCTCGGTTACTCAAGCATAATGTAATAGTTACTCAATCATAAATTTCAGTTGCTCAAGCATTAATCTTGGTTACTCAAGCATTACATTCAGTTACTCATTCATTATGTGATAGTTACTCGAGCATAAATCTTGATTACTCAAACACCACTATCGGTTACTCAAGCAATATGTGATAGTTACTGAAGCATTAATTTCAGTTACTCAAGCATTACTATTGGTTACTCAATCATTACTCTTGGTTACTCAAGCATTATGTGATAGTTACTTGAGCATAAATCTCGGTTACTCACACATTATTATCGGTTAGTCAAACAATCTGTAATAGTTACTCAAGCATTAAACACGGTTACTCAACATTAATGTATGTTATTCAAGCATTCTGTAATAGTTACTCAAGCATTAATTTCAGTTACTCAAGCATTAATATCGGTTACTCAAGCATTAACATTGGTTACTCAAGCATTAATATCGGTTACTCAAGCATTACTGTCGGTTACTCAAGAAGCAGTATGTAACAGTTACTCGAGCATTACCTTGTTGTTCAAATTCTCCCGCTTTGCTGCGCGTACATTCTTTCTTATCAGCTGCTATGTTGACTCCACGACGAGCAGTAGCAACATTACTGCGCTTTGCACTTTTTGATGGAGGTTTGATCCATGGGGGAGCTGTAACCCCTATTTTTTTGCCTTTATCCTGTGTCTTAGTTGTCTGAGGAGTCTCAGCAGCAAGCCCCTTCTTCATTCCCGCAGCTTCTTCTTTCCCCTCTTTTTCCGCTTCTGCGTCCTTGGTAGCCTCTTTCTTATCCTCTTTCAGGGTTGTCGGAGTAGTGTGGTCGAGTATTTCCCTTTCCGCCGGCGATGGTGATTTATCCGCTTTTTCTGGTTCTTTGGCCATCTTCTGCTCGGCCTGTTGAGGCTGCATTTCGATTTCATCATCTTCTTCAATCACTGATCGTGGACGCCTTAGCCACGGCGGCCCTGTCGAGGTCTTCCTTGACGCTTGCTTTGTTCTCGTCATATTGGAAGAGGTAACTGTCGGCGACGATCTGGGATTTTGCTTCGGCGGGGACGGAGCTACGATTTGGGGTTTTGCTTTCGGCGGGGACGGCGCGACGAGGGACGGTGCGCGACGAGGGACGGTGCGCGAGAACAACTGAACGAAGGAAGCTTGGGAGATCGGCGGAGTCGCTGAGTCGGGACGGAAGAAACTGAAGACGGGAATAACTGATCGGCGGAGTCGCTGCATCTATTTACTAACATGCCACCGTGTTTTTACCGGACGGGTAGTATTACTAAGTTACCCGCACGGGTATTAAAAAGTAACTCTATATATAAAGGCAATTATATGTATTTACATCTAAACATATTAGTATACATGTATGACATACTTATATATGTATACATGTCTATATATCGAATGTTTTTGTAATGAATGTACAAATTTTCAAATATATGTATATCAATGTAAAAATATGTGTAGAGAGTGTGTATAAATGCGAGTAAATAAAAATGCATGTACACATGTATAAATGTGCTTGTATATGTAGGTATATTACAATGTATATACACATATGAATGTGTCAAAAGATATCTATATAATTGTACAAATGTGTGTAGAAATTATTCTATTTATTACAATGTATACATATAAATCAATGACCATTTATTTAAATTTTAATATATATTGAAATGAGTGTATATGTATGTTTATACGTATGAAACACATAGACATTAGTTGTGGGATTTGCAAAAAACGGAGTTTCATCGGCCGCTTAATCGGCCAAGCGGGAGTATATGCGGCCCACCACCGTTTAGTGGATTGATTAGCAATATACGGTACGGTAGAGTAACCGAATAGGCATAAGCGGGAGTATATGCGGTCGTGTGGACCGACTTCCCGAATAGTGGTTCACATAATGGTTAGATTGCTGAACAAAATAAACACGCACACAATATTTATCTACACAGAGATACAATAGTGGCTCAGTAATGTCTTGGTGGAACAGAAAAAAACAACAAAATCCAACTTGTAGAGGAGAGGCACAAGAAGCTAGCTTTCTGGTAAAGTTAGCATGCAAATGGATTCTGATTCATGCCACTTTGCTACATCTATTGGCACCTACATGGACTGGAAGATGCTATGTCGGCTGACTGAGAAACACATTGGTGCATCAGCACCGACAGGTGTGAAGAAAAATGCAGCACCTTTCTGTGGCCTTGGGCTTTTACACTTGGAATGGGGGTTGGTGATTGGTACGAGACGTTGGTCCGGGCTTCACACTGGACCACGTTAATGGAACAAACCGTGCTCGAGAAGACCCCATTCGGCTGGTGATTGACGTTGGGTCGCCTGAAAACGGAGACCAACTCCGCTTCCCCTCCACACCGCCTGAATCGGAACCCAACCCTAGACCCCAGTTAAACTGGAGGATGAGCACTGACAACAAACCACCCGCGGAGAGCGAGCGAGATGCATATTGGAGTGAATAGAGAGGAGGACGGGGAGGAGGAAGAAAAGAAAGTAAACATGCGTTCAGATTTCAGCAGCATCGGAAATGGAATGGACCTGTTCACCGTCGGGGCTGATGCAGGGGCCAGACTCAGGGCGATGCAGGTGACAACACTGGCTGAGCATAGCACCAGAGGTCGACGGCTACTATGGCGTAGAGGTAGAGCCCGATGAGGTTGAAAAGGCTGGATCTGTCTACCACTGCCAGCCAGTAGAGGTGTAAAGTTGACGCAGTGGTGGCACGTTGGGCGAGGACCAATCGACGCCCTTCGAGTTCTGCAGTACTTCAGCACGCCGGGGACCGAGTTCCAGAGTATCTCGGTGTGTGAGACATGGCAAGTAAGATCGTTGTTGGAGAGATCTAAAGAAGAAGGGACAACGACCGGTAGGACGACGGAGAACGGAGAAGATAGGAGGAGAAAAGATGGAGTGGCAATTAAAAGTTAATATTAACTTTAACTTAACCAGAGTGCGGCAGGTAGAGAAAGGCTAATACACCAAAGGACATTGAATAAACTCTTATATATATATATATATATATATATATATATATATATATATATATATATATATATATATATATATATATATATATATATATATATATATATATATATATATATATATATATGGGCTTATCTTTAATACCCGGCGGGTAACTAGCGGGTAGCTACCCAGCAACACTTCTTGATATTTTTTTTTCACACTTTCTAATTTTTTTAATTTTTTTTTCGCAATTGTAGAGGAACATTTTACCTGGCTCTCCAAAAAATACTATCATTTGCCCCCCCAAAATCAAAAAATCCGTCCACATATATTACTGATTGTATATATGTATATATATATACACACACAGATATATATATATATATATATATATATATATATATATATATATATATATATATATATATATATATTTCACACTTCCTGATATTTTTTTTAAATTATTTTTCACAATTGTAGAGGATAATTTTGTCTATCTCTCCAAAAAATTTGATCAAAAAATAATGTCATTTGCCCCCCAAAATAAAAAAACTCGTCCATATATATTACTGACTGTATATTTTCTGCGCAGTTACTCTTTTACACTCAGAGTTACTCCAGCATACCATATAGTTACTCTTGCTATTCAGACGGGTTACTCCAGAATACCATATAGTTACTCTTTTGACCCGAGTTACTCCAGCGGGTAGCAAAAGTTCTGTCTACCCGCCGGGCAACGAATGAACAGCCTATATATATATATATATATATATATATATATATATATATATAGTCAGGCTAGAATACACTCGAGTGTATTCGGAGAAGAATACACTCAAGTAGTTTTTCATGATGTAATATTTTTTTCAAAAATCTCATGCGTTGATCTTCTTAAACATCTTGTGAATAGCTCATACGCAAAATTTGAGCACATTTGGACATTTGTAGGTCATGTTATAATGACCGCAAAAATTATGCATTTCAAATTAGTTTCGCGCGTTGATTTTGTTGTCCTTGGATGAGTAACTTACACTCATCCAAATGGGCTCAAAATTGATATGTAGCCTAGTTATAGTATGACGGTGAAGATCAATGGTTTACATTTTGCAAAAAATAGTCTTGATATGCAAACACACTTGAGTGTATTCGTGCGATCTATACACTCGAGTGTATTCTAGCCTGACTCTCTCTCTCTCTCTCTCTCTCTCTCTCTATATATATATATATATATATATATATATATATATATATATTAGTGAACGAACACGTGCACATGCACGTGACATATAAAATTTGTTGGAAATATGCGGAGAGAGGACTCGTCTGTGAAAGGATCCCTACGGTAAAAGATATTTGTGTTGGTTGTTTGAAATGAGAGAATCAAGGAACCATTTCTGTGGGATGGAGAGAAATACAAAATTAAAGATAATAAAAGTTAATAGGAGAGTGTGGGAATAAATATTTGTAGGTGTAAAATTCCTTGAAAAAAGGAGAGAAGAGAGTGAATCAAGGAGAGCGCAGCATCAAACTCGCTCTTTTTATAGTAGTATAGATATATATAGAGTCAGGCTAGAATACACTCGAGTGTATCCGGAGCGGAATACACTCAAGTAGTTTTTCATGATGCAATATTTTTTTGAAAATCTAATACGTTGATCTTCTTAAACATCTCGTGAACAACACATACGCAAAATTTGAGCACATTTGGATATGTATAGCTCATGTTATGAAGACCGCAAAAATTATGCATTTCAAATTAGTTTCGCGCGTCAATTTTGTTGCCCTTGGATGAGTGACTTACACTCATCCAAATGGGCTCAAAATTTGTATGTAGCCTAGTTATAGTATGACGGTGAAGATCAATGGTTTACATTTTGCAAAAAATAGTCTTGATATGCAAACACACTTGAGTGTATTCCTGCGATCCATACACTCGAGTGTATTCTAGCCTGACTATATATGAGTCAGGCTAGAATACACTCGAGTGTATCCGGAGCGGAATACACTCAAGTGTATGTAGCCTAGTTATAGTATGACGGTGAAGATCAATGGTGCTTGCCCTAGCTTCTAGCTCCGGCGATCTTGGGCGATCGTGAGGGCCGATACCGCCGCTCCGCCGCTGCTTCACCCCAGAGGGACACTCCGTCCGCTGGGGGCCACCAACCCTCTGAGATTCCTTGATGACCGGCGGCTCTCACGGTTAACCTGATGCCCGACGGACATCGATCTTCCGACGCACGGGAGGCGGTCGCCAACAGGAGACAAATCTTTACGAGATCGATCATCCCTTCCGATCAAGTGCTACCTTCTTTAGCGCATCTGTGGGAACCAGTGAGGAATAGCAATTCCTCCATGGCCTCGAAGGAAGATCGACATGGTGAATACAGACTGACTAATGACAAGCACGATGGCAGCCATAGATCGTTTGCACACCGGATCGCCTCGGACACTTGCTACAGATGTCTGCGCAAGGGGCACTGGCAGCGGCAATGCCAAAACCCGAGAGTATGCTACATATGCAGATCTACCGGGCACGTTGCTCGCTCCTGCCGTCAAAAAATGAGGGCTACGCCCAGGCTAGACCTAGCGTCTCATGCGTCCTTTCCTCCGCTGCCGCGTCTCGTTCCTGTCAGAAGCAACCCGGCTCACAACCCTAAAAGAACGGCAGTTACATTAAACCCTGACTCACCGATCAGAAGAGATTACATGAGAGCCCTGGACCTCGCGGTCGGCGTAGCATGGAATGATAAAGTTCAGTGGGATGAAGTCGCAACCTTCCTACGGGAACGATGGCCTCAGGCTATTGAGATATTCAGATTCGAAGCCCGCAGAGCGACGGTCTATTTTGAATCATCCTATGAAGCATGGCGTCACACACAGCTCAAATCGATTATGATGAAGGACGTCTCCCTATCCTTGATGTCCCTACGTGAAGGAGGGATGCAACACATGAAAGAAGCAGTCTGGTTTCGGATCGAAAACATTCCGCTTTTCTGTAGAAACAGAGAATCGATCAAAGAGATCGTCAATTCCTTTGGCGAGCTTATTTGGATTTCTAATTGGCAGCAGGCTAGTGATGACGCGTTCGGGATCCTTGTTCTGGTGGAGACATTCAATGAAGACATCCCACGTTTCATCTCTCTAACAGAAGACATCTACAGATCGGAACTCAGATTAGATATCATCACAAAAGGGAGGATAGGCAGCAATGATTTCATTCTCACTGCGATCGGAAAAGAGCTTGGCGTCCCACCTTCTGCCCTCAGGGTCCCCCCAAACGGAGACACCTTGACTTCACCTGTTCCCTCAGAGGATGTGATACCTCCCGAGAAGAGTCATCTTACGTCGCCTTCTGTTATGGCAGCGCAGCTCATTGCTGAACCCAGCAGCATAGAACCTATCGATGCCCATTCTAGCTGTTCTGATCCCATTATGCATGGTGCAGCACAACCCAAAGAAGATGGCCCTATTGCGGAACCCCTTGTTGACAGGAGAATTGTTACTGATGCCTCCGGAGCTAGAACTAGATTGATCAAAGCTCAACTCAGCGACTTCATTGACCCGAGACCGATCATCCCTGGCCGCAAGAGAAACACGAGAACTGATGATGATGTTATGCGATTTGATGAAGTCCTAAACTGGGAGGAAAGGCACGATGATAGCTTGTACTATGATGAATGGCACAACACCTTTGACGATGACACCAGGTCCATCCATGAGATTGATGTCAGCAGCAGGTCTGCGAGAAGATCTCATAGTTTCTGATACGCGTTGTGTTGCTAGCAGGCGAGTAGGTTGTTTGGTGTTCATGCTTGACCTGAAGCTTCTTTGTTGGAACATTAGAGGAGCTGCAAATAATCCAACCCGTAGAGTTTTGGCGCGACTCTGTGGCAAGCACAAACCACAAGTTGTTGCCCTTTTCGAACCGTTTGTTCACGCTGACAGAGCTGTTGAGCTAGCGGATATTACTAAGTTGGACTGGGTTGCGGATAATGAGCAACAGTTCGGCAAGATATGGCTCTATGTTGATGATGTTTTTCAACCTTCGGTGGTGCAGGTTCACAAACAACACCTCACGATTAAGATCGAGCCTGCTCAAGGTCATCCTATGTACATTACAACGATTTATGCTAGCTATCATAGAAATCTTAGAAGAGATTTATGGAGCGATCTTCTCAACTTGATGGACACTGTGGGTGACATGCCTTGGTTCATAGCTGGTGACTTCAACGCTATTAGGAACCATCATGAGAAGAGAGGTGGCGACTCCCCGGACTTCCAGGCGATGCTTGATTTTAACAATTTCATCCTTGATTCTGACTCTCATGAGGCTGATTTCATTGGAAGCCGCTTCACTTGGGTTAATAAGCAGAATGGCACGCCCACCACTTGGGAGAGATTAGATCGAGTTCTGTTCAACACTCCTTGGAAGCTTCTCTTTCCATCTTGTGCTTCGCAACACCTTACTAGATTCAGAGTTTCCAATCATTGCCCTATTCTCGTCAAAGCTACGAACTGTGCTTCTTCTAGAGTCCATAAAACCTCTTTCTCTTTTAATAATGCGTGGTTGAGTCACCCTGATTGCCGTAAGAATATTGAAGCTGCTTGGACCACTGACTTAAGTGGTGATCCCTCCTTTCTTTTCTTCGCTAAGTCCAAGCATCTTAAGCAGCATTTCAAATCCTGGAACAAGCATACGTTTGGAAATTTAAAGCAGAAGATTCTTGATATTGAAGACGTTGTTCACATTGCTCAGAACGCCTTTGATGACAACCCGACTCCCTTGAATGCGCACACCTTGAAAACTACCGAAGATGAGATGGAAGATCTCCTAAATACTGAAGAACAACACTGGAAAGAGAGAGCAAAAGTTGACTGGCTCGAGGGTGGCGACAGAAACACAACCTTATTTCATTCTATTGTCAAGTCCAAAAGAAGAAAACGTCTGGTTTAGAAGATCGTTCTTGAGGACGAATCTGAAATCATTGACCCGGAGCTCATTGCTACTGCCGCTGCCAACCATTATCATAGTTTCTTTTCTTCGGGCACTAATAACTCCCTTGACGATAACCTCCTGAGATACATTAGCTCTGTTGTCACTATGGATGATAACACCACCTTGATTGCCTCCCCATCTCCTGAAGAAGTTTACTGCACTATCAAAGAGATGAATTCTCACACTGCTCCGGGTCCGGATGGTCTTACTGTATCCTTCTACCTCACTGCCTGGGATATTATTCGTGACGATTTTATGCATCTTGTTGCCCATTTTTTCAAGGGTGAAGTGTGCCACAGAAGCCTTATCGCTTGCAAGGTGGTTCTTATCCCAAAAGTAAACGATCCTAAGTTTATTCATTCTGATTTCAGGCCAATTGCTATTGAAAATGTTTCTATTAGAATTTTGGCGAGGATTCTTAGCAACAGAATGTCTATTATGCTTCCTAATCTCATCTCGAAAGAACAAGGTGCTTACATCAGAGGCAGGGACATCACTCATCATATCAAGCTTGCTAAAGAGATTAGTCACGATCTTAATCAAGGAACGCTTCATCCGAATATCATCATAAAGTATGACATGTCCAGAGCATACGACAGAGTGGAATGGTCTATTCTGCGTTCTATTCTGCAGGCCTTCGGCATGGATCAAGCTGCCATTCATCTATGTCTTCGCTTCTTCCAGGATTCCTGGGTCTCGGTCTCCGTGGGCGATCATACTGCTGGTTTTTCCCCTCTTGGGAGAGGGCTGAAACAAGGAAATCCTCTCTCTCCGCTGCTTTTTATCATGTATGAAGAACCTATTCTCAGACATATCAGACGTCTTACAGATGACGGGTTCCTTTCTAGATTTATCACTAGAGGTGGTGGTTGCGCACCCCCTGTGCTTGCATATGCTGATGATTTGATTATGTTCTTCAACGCTGATATGCAAACGTTGTCCAATCTTGATGCTGCCCTTGATTTATACTCCACGTCGACGGGACAGATTATTAACAAGCCTAAGTCTTCCTTCCTTCTTGGAAGAGCTTCGCAGAACTCTATTCAGTCGATTTCAAATCTTCTGAACATCTCCCCAGTTGAACACGCCATCTCATACTTGGGTGTTCCCCTCACTGCTGGTCCGCACAGGCTTACTGACTTCAAATATCTCCTTGAAAAGTTCATGAAAAAGACGGCGTCATGGAAAGCAAAACTTCTATCCTTTACGGGTAGAAAGCTCCTCATCACCCATGCTTTGACTTCAACGGCCATTTATACTGCTGCCTCGATTGGTATCCCTGCTGGTGTCACTAAAAGAATCGAAGCTATGTGTTCCAGGTTTCTTTGGGCGAACAGAAGCAATGAAAGACGTAGAGCGTGGATTGCTTGGGATCTTCTTGCTCAATCAACCCGGCAAGGTGGCCTGGGTTTTACCTCTATCAAGCATATCGAGAATGCTTATATCACTAAAGATTGTTGGGAAATTACGAATGGTGACTCGCTATGGGCTCTCTTCTGCCGCAACAAGTATTCCTCGCCGTACAAACACTTATAGGGATGTTATCCTCCTTATCTTAAGCTGGGTTCAAACCCGTCTCCCAGATGGAAGAAGATCTGGAGCCTCTTTCCTAAGGTCCTCCCTCTTACTAGATGGATTGTTGGTTGCGGGAACATATCTTTCTGGGACAGTCGGTGGTGCGATCAACCTCTCTATTCTTATGCCATTCATCGAGGAGACACTGATAGAGATTTTCTCATCAAAGATTTCTGGACACCCAACAACGGCTGGGATTGGACTTCCTTGAAGCAGATTGTTGATTACGATGGCTGCCAACTCATCCGCAATTCGCACTCCTTTATCGACCAGCAGCCGGATCAGCTGGTTTGGACGCCTAATCCTTATGGGCATTTCAGTCTTAGATCTGCAAAGATGCTTTCAACCTGCCATCATCTTCCTGACGACAACAACAAATGGAACTGGATATGGAGTGCTTCTAACCCAAGGGCCAGTGCGACGACTTGGAAGCTTGGTAAAAGAATTTTACCAACTGACGACCATATTAGACAGTGTCATATTCCTTTGGCGTCTCGTTGTGTCTGCTGTATCAATCATACGTGCGAGGATGACACTCACTTATTCATCTTTAGTGACATGGCTACTGAGCTCTGGACCAAGGATGCTAATCTTTTGCTTGATGATCAGTTCCCGCCCACCTCCATTGACGGCCTTCTCAGCTTGGGCGGACAGCAGCCGAAGCACTCCTTGCGCGGATGGTTAACCACTGAGTTGATTACCCTCATTTGCTGGTCTATTTGGAAAGCAAGATGTTTTGCTAGATATGATAACAAGGCGTTCAATCCTGAGCGATCCTGGGCCGATATTCTGCACATCATCCGGTTCAACAGTCGTCGTCACTTCCTTTTTTGCATTAAGGACATTGATCTTTTTTCTAGGCTAAACGATGCTCATATCATTCAGCCTATTATGAAGATGAGAAGGATTCACAGTGTGAGATGGAACAAGCCCGACATCAACAATCTTAAGATGAATATCACCACCGGCAAGTGCATCACTGATAACAACATTTCTAGAAGATGGGTTGCAGGCATCATTAGAGATAGGCGATGTAACATTCGCCTTGCATTCAGAGCCTGGCTGAATGCCAATGATTATATTTCGGCCTACATCTGTGGCATCATGGTTGCTCTCAAGATTGCTGACGATAAGAACCTTACTATTTCTACTATTGAGATCGATGACCCTCATGTGATGAAGATCCTTTGGCAGGATGATCTTGGCCCTTGGCACATTACTCATACCACCAGAGAGATTCGGGAGTTGCTTGATACAGAAGCCATTTCTGGTTCCTTGGTCCCGAAGATCATTAACTCTATTCCTCGAGAGCTTGGGC
The DNA here is from genome assembly GCA_963693085.1 of Alisma plantago-aquatica. NCBI lineage: Eukaryota > Viridiplantae > Streptophyta > Magnoliopsida > Alismatales > Alismataceae > Alisma > Alisma plantago-aquatica. Next base: position 579,878,904 of record OY856413.1, read on the forward strand.
TGTGGGGTGCTCATTTCGAGCATCCCTACATCGTTTCTGATCCTTCTTCTCTTCCCATGCGGATAAGAGGAATGAACATCTTAGAGAGAAATGACACACCTTATATCTTCTTCAGATGGGAGCATAGCTAGTCTTTCTTGTTCTTTCGTGGGTGGCCCGGGTTTGGACCTCTTCTGCCTTTGATTTGTTTTCTTGATGGTTGTTTACCTGCTTAGTAAGCAGGAGTTGTAACCTTTTTGCTCAATTTTAGCCCACAATGAGAGGAGTGGGATGAATAGAAGATCCTCTGGCTTAAACTAAAAAAAAAAAGATCAATGGTTTACATTTTGCAAAAAATAGTCTTGATATGCAAACACACTTGAGTGTATTCGTGCGATCCGTACACTCGAGTGTATTCTAGCCTGACTATATATATATATATATATATATATGTAGAGAGAGAGAGAGAGAGAGAGAAAGAGTCAGGCTAGAATACACTCGAGTGTATCCGGAGCGGAATACACGCAAGTAGTTTTTCATGATGCAATATTTTTTTTGAAAATCTAATCCGTTGATCTTCTTAAACATCTTGTGAACAACTCATACGAAAAATTTGAGCAGATTTGGATATGTATAGCTCATGTTATGAAGACCGCAAAAATTATGCATTTCAAATTAGTTTCGCACGTCGATTTTGTTGCCCTTGGATGAGTGACTTACACTCATCCAAATGGGCTCAAAATTTGTATGTAGCCTAGTTATAGTATGACGGTGAAGATCAACGGTTTACATTTTGCAAAAAATAGTCTTGATATGCAAACACACTTGAGTGTATTTGTGCGATCCGTACACTCAAGTGTATTCTAGCCTGACTCTCTCTCTCTCTCTCTCTCTATATATATATATATACTAGTGAACACACACGTGACATATAAAATTTATTGGAAATGTGCGGGGAGATGACTCATCCGTGAAAGGGTCCCTACGGTAAAAGATATTTGTGTTGGTTGTTTGAAAGGAGAGAATCAAAGAACCATTTTCGTGGGATGGAGGGAGAAATACAGAATTAAAGTTAATAAAAGTTAATAGGAGAGTGTGAGAATAAATATTTGTGGGAGAAAAATTCCTTGAAAAAAGGAGAGAAGAGAGTGAATCAAGGAGAGCGCAGCATCAAACTCGCTCTTTTTATAGTAGTATAGATATTAGTGAACGCACACGTGTACATGCACGTGACATATAAAATTTGTTGGAAATGTGTGCGAAGAGGACTCGTCCGTGAAAGGGTCCTTACGGTAAAAGATATTTGTGTTGGTTGCTTGAAATGAGAGAATCAAGGAACCGTTTCCGTGAGATAGAGAGAGAAATACAAAATTAAAGATAATAAAAGTTAATAGGAGAGTGTGGGAATAAATATTTGTAGGAGCAAAATTCCTTGAAAAAAGGAGAGAAGAGAGTGAATCAAGGAGAGCGCAACATCAAACTCACTCTTTTTATAGTATATATATATATATATATATATAGAGAGAGAGAGAGAGAGTCAGGCTAGAATACACTCGAGTGTACGAATCGCACGAATACACTCAAGTGTGTTTGCATATCAAGACTATTTTTTGCAAAATGTAAACCGTTGATCTTCACTGTCATACTATAACTAGGCTACATATAAATTTTGAGCCCATTTGGATGAGTGTATGGCACTCATCCAAGGGAAACAAAATCGACGCGCGAAACTAATTTGAAATGTATAATTTTTGCGGTCTTCATAACATGAGCTATACATATTCAAATGTGCTCAAATTTTGCGTATGAGTTGTTCACGAGATGTTTAAGAAGATCAATGGATTAGATTTTCAAAAAAAAATATTCCATCATTAAAAACTACTTGAGTGTATTCCGCTCCGGATACACTCGAGTGTATTCTAGCCTGACTCTCTCTCTCTCTCTCTCTCTATATATATATATATATATTGAATGAACTCTAATATATATATATATATATATATATATATATATATATATATATATATATATATATATATATATAAGGACGAAGAACGGAGAAGATAGGAGGAGAAAAGATGGAGTGGCAATTAAAAGTTAATATTAACTTTAACTTAACCAGAGTGTGGCGGGTAGAGAAAGGCTAATACACCGACATACATTGAATAAACTCTCATATATATATATATATATATATATATATATATATATATATATATATATATATATATATATATATATATATATATATATATATATATATATATATTGGCTGCCCGTGCGGGTACAGTGATTTCGCTACCCGTGTCTCCGTATTTTTTATTTTTCAGCATATTTACGAATTCTACCACCGTCTTCTCCTGGCCGTCTTTGCGCCGTGCCGGGTGTTCCCACTTGGTCACAAGCTCGTCTTCCTCCCGTGTTACTTCTGCCAGTTTTAGGCGCTCCTCCTCTGCTGCTCCCTTCTCTCCTCCACCACGCAGCCAGGTGTTCCCTCATTCTCTCTACTGCACTCGAGGCGAGTTGGTGGCATATCCACAGCCGTAGACCTGGTGACGGCATATCCACAACTAAGATCGGATGTTTTCTCATCCTCTGCTGCTCCCTTCTCTCCTCCACCATGCAGCCGGGTGTTCCCTCATTCTCTCTACCGCACTCAAGGCGAGTTGGTGGCATATCCACAGCCGTAGACCTGGTGATGGCATATCCACAACTGAGATCAGAGGTTTGCTTTACAGAATCTTCAATCCAAGAGAGAAGAGTAGCGGAGACTCTAGGCGAACAAGGTAATCCTCTTATTCGTTGATGATCTGGCGTGAAACGTTGCTTCCAACCTTAGCAATCTCCCAGCTACCCACTGTAAAGAGGTCCATTTGATATGTACCATCGTCACCTGGGATCTGTTTGCCCCAAATCATCATTCAACCTGTTGTGTGTCTAATGAGGTCAGTAGTCACCGGTTGTCCACACGACCAAGCCCCATTGCACGACTTCTAGGGCTTTTAACCTGGTGCTTAACCAGCTTGTGCAACCTTATTTCTCTCTCTACTTGGGAACTTGATGTCCAATGTAGTTCCTCTGCTTGTATATCTTAATAATACAATGCACATACTTCAGAACTTCACATTACCTACTTAAGAATTCTCTACCACAATACGCTGATTTCTATTGCTGTCTATGTGTCCTATTATAATGCACTGCTTTCATTTACAAAATATGTGTCTGCATTACAGTTTTCTGCCTTGGTTTTATTGTATGTGTGTTCTCATTGTAGTACATTTTTTCTATTTACTCTTTGTGAGGTACTACCACATTGCACTGTTTCGATTACTGTCTATGTGTCCTATTTGCAATGAACTGCTTTCATTTACATAATGTGTGTATCCATTAAAGTTTGCTGCTTTGGTTTTACTCAAGGCTTATCTGCATTATAGTTTTCTACCTTGGTTTTACTCAAGGCTTGTCTGCATTACAGTTTTCTGCCTTGGTTTTATTGTATGTGTGTTCTCATTGCAGTACATTTTTTCTATTTACTCTTTGTGTGGTACTACCACATTACACTATTTCGATTACTGTCTGTGTGTCCTATTACAATGAACTGCTTTCATTTACATAATGTGTGTATCCATTACATTTTTCTGCCTTGGTTTTACTAAAAGTGTGTCACCCTCACATTTTATGCAGGTTTTTGTTTGTGAGGTTGTTACTATTATGGATCCTAGCCTTAATACTGATGCTAGCAATGCTATAACTGACTATAGTGATAATCTGCATTCTTCTTCATCTGTTGACTGTGAGGTCCTTTCTGTAGCTGATATCCCTAGGATTGGACTTAGTTTTGGAAGTTTAGATGATGGTATATCTTTTTATTGTAGATATGCTGGTTTGATTAGTTTTAATATAAGGAGAGATGATAATCGTTATCAAGGTCGTACTAAGGTTTTGCTGGCAAAAGATTTGGTTTGTGATAAATAAGGAGAAAATAGGCGTTCTAAGAGATCTAGTGGTCTATTGAGTCCTATTTGCAATTATGTTGGTGGTCTACATGAGAAGCTTTCCAAGAAATATAAACATTTAGTGAAAAGGTGTGGGTGTAAAGCCATGATCCGACTGACATTGGACACGTCCTCCTCCATATGGGTTGTTAGTGCATTTGTTGAGGATCACAATCATGATCTTGTTGATACCGCTCACTTGCGCTATTTGAAGTGTAATTCATCACTTGACCAGAGTCAAAAAGACATGATTTATTCTATGAGTCAAGCCAATATACCTGTGTCTAAGCAACTTGCATTAATAGCATCTGAGTCTGGTGGTTATGACAAGTTGATATTTACAAGTAGACAAGCTCATGGACGCCTCAATAGGAAGAGAAAAGAGTCTGCTGATCATGATGTGGATATGGTTTTGGATCGTTTTGCAAACTTCAAAGTCTTGGATTCTAAATTCTTTTATGAGTATCAAAAAGATTCTAATGGTTGTTTGACACACTTGTTTTGGTCTGATCCGATCTCTATTGATGACTCTGCATTGTTTGGTGATGTGATTGTATTTGATACCACTTATCGTACCAATAAGTATTCCATGGTTTTTTGCATGTTTGGTGGTGTGGATCACCATCGCAAGACAGTGTTATTTGCCTCAGCCTTAATGGCGGATGAGAAGTATGATTCTTTTATATGGGTTTTCAAATAATATTTACTGTGTTTTGGCAAAGAGCCTGTCTCCATCATAACTGATCAAGACCCAGCAATGACTGCTGTTATTATTACTATTTTTCCAACTTGTAAGCATCGTCTCTGTAGCTGGCACATTCTACAGAAACTCCCATCTAAACTTGGTGGAGTTCCTAACAAGGATCAAATCATTAGTGCGTTGAATGATTGTGTCTGGAATGTAGATGATATAGACAATTTTGAAGAGAAATGGAGTTCTATAGTTGAAGAGAATGGCTTACTGTCCATTAGTTAGTTTTGTGATGTGTATGCTATGCGGTGTCAGTGGGTGCCATGTTTTATGCAGGATTCCTTCTTTGTTGGCATGAGGACAACGCAAAGAAGTGAGAGTCTTAATGCATTCATTAGAAACCATGTCAACAATAGGAAAACTCTCTTTGAACTTGTTTGTAGCTTGGAGATTGCTTATTCTCATGTGCGGGAGATAGAAAACTTCAAGGATTTCGATGACGAGTACAGCAATCTGCCTTTGGCTTCATTGTGACCTTTGGAGGATCAAATGAGAGGTATATACACAAAGTCTATTTTCAAGATCTTTCAATCCGAAGTTCATCAAAGTATGGTGTATAACGTGAAAGAAACTTCTGATGAAGGTGTGTTTGAGGTCTATCGTGTTGGTGGTTCTAGTTGTCCTCATGTTTTGAAAAAAGATTCATCTACAGATATGTTATCTTGTAATTGTTTCATGTTAGAATTCAAAGGAATTCCATGTAGGCACATTCTTTCTTATCTAAAGAGTCATGATTTTTGCACTCTTCCTGAGCCATATATATTAATGAGGTGGAGCAAAGGATATAGAGATCACCCTTTGATTTTTGGCAAATCATCTGTGCATTCATCCACAAGGAGGACACTTCAGCTTGTTTCTTCTTGTAATTCAGTTGTCAACATGGCTTGTAGGAACAATGCCATAGACCTTTGTCATGAAAATCTTATTTCTTTGCAAAAGGAGCTGTCGAAATTGGATAGTGTTGATATTGGTGTAACTGGTTCTAATACAACTTCTTCTTCTGCTGTCAATGTCCATATTCCTAGTATTTGAAAAAAAAAAGGCAGACCTAGAGCGACCGATGTGCGGTATAAATCTGGAGTTGAAATTTCCCAATCTAAATCAAGGCGGTGTAAGAATTGCTTACAATACGGCGTCAATCATGATAGAAAAAAATGTCCTTTAAAGAAATAGGTGTGTATGTTACCTATTTTGCAAATAAATATTGTAAATCTATAACATTGTCATTCTGTTTTGGAAGTTGACTATATAAGTAGGAACTGAGTAGGGTTTCTATTTGTATATGTGCAAGAACTGAGTAGGGTTTCTATTTGTATATGTGTAGGAACTGAGTAGGGTTTCTGTTTTGGAAGTTAATAAGGTCTTCATACTGAAGAAGTTGCTGCTATGGTGGATTTGAAATTATTCTGATGCTTTTGGACTTGATGCTGCTGCTGCATTTGTACTGGTGCTTCTAGATTTGTAATGGAACTACTGGATTTGTAATGGTCCTTTCTGCATTTGTACTGGTGCTTCTGGATTTGTAATGGAACTGCTGGATTTGTAATGGTCCTTACTGCATTTGTACTGGTGCTTCTGGATTTGTAATGGAACTTCTAGATTTGTAATGGTCCTTTCTGGATTTGTACCGGTGCTTATGGATTTGTAATGGAACTGCTGGATTTGTAATGGTCCTTTCTGCATTTGTACTGGTGCTTATGGATTTGTAATGGAACTGCTGGATTTGTAATGGTCCTTTCTGCATTTGTACTGGTGCTTATGGATTTGTAATGGAACTGCTGGATTTGTAATGGTCCTTTCTGCATTTGTACTGGTGCTTATGGATTTGTAATGGAACTTTTGGATTTGTAATGGTCCTTTCTGGATTTGTACTGGTGCTTATGGATTTGAAATATAATGTAACCATGTTGAGTGAGACTTATATACTTATTCAATTTTATAATGGCATATGTGCCCTGGGTTCTTATGTGCTTGACTTATATACTTCTTCCTTTTGTTTGTGTTTGTATCAAATTCAATGGTGTTGGACGACCTGCTACATTTGTAATGTTCTGTTGGGTTTGCAATGGAGTTGTTGGATTCGTAATGGTGTTGTTGGGTTTATCATTGTGTTGTTGGGTTTGTAATGGAGTTGTTGGCTTTGTAATGGTGTTGTTGGGTTTGTAATTGTGTTGTTGGGTTTGTAATTGTGTTGTTGGGTTTGTAATAAAACGGATGGATTCATATGTGTACCTGAACAGATGGGTTAGCTCTTCCTGGAAGATCTATAATGACTTGAGGCCTCAAAACATAATGAAAATCTATAAGAAAATTGTAGTGATTTGCACATTGAGACTTGTTATCATCTGTCTGATGATTAAGTTTTATTGCATTAACATATAGATCAATCAAATTTTTTTCTTATAGATCATTCAGATAATCATATGTATAAATTCCATCTAAAGAACTGCTATTACTACCAAGATCGGCATTTTAGAGGACAAAAAGGATTAACAAGCTTAGGAGAGATGACCGACTTGATCAAAGGCAAAGGATGACATATACTATATTACATAAAGAAAAGAAACGATAGTCGTACGTGCACCCATCTGTATAAAAATCTACATAATTTTTGGATCGAAGTCAAAAATCCTTTTCCTGATAGTAACAAAGTATTACACCAGAATCTGCACCTGAAACTCAGATGATTACCAAAGTAACTGGTTCGATAGATTCATATGTACATCAGATGATTATAGAAAACTAAGGTTCTGCTAGAAGACAACTGCGTTCCTATCTTCTTGTACAGAAGGCAGTTGAAACTCAGATGATTACCAAAGTAACATGTTTAATAGATTCATATGTACATCAAACGATTACAGAAAACTAAGGTTCTTCTAGAAGACAACTAAGTTCCTATCTTCTTGAAGCTGAAAATCAGATCATTACATAAGTTGCAGCTGAACTTTGGTCAAATCACAGTTAGTTTCATTTGTACATAAAACATCACAAAAAAGATCATTTCTGCTCTTCCCCCCTTTAACTCTTGCATGTCTTCACTTCTGCCCTTTGACACTTTCATTTCTTCAATGATCCCCTTTGACTCTTGCATGTCTTCACTGCTTCCCTTTGACACTTTCATTTTTTCAATACTCCCCTTTGACTCTTGCATTTCTTCAATGCTCTTTAATTTCCCAAATGTCATCATCTTGTGAAATATATCACCTCGTATTGCCGGCATGTCTTGATTTGTAAAGGTCATACTATGTCCATTAACTAAGCATTCCAAATATTTCATAACAAACACGCCACAGTCCACCTCATTTTCTGCCTGTTGTGGGCAGTCAACATATTCAACTTCCCATTTAGACATCTGACTCCCTCTATCAGACATTCCTCTTAAGTATTCCAATAGCCATCCAACCTAAAACAAAATAACATATCTATGTCATAAAATGTATTTACTTTACAATCCTGTGGATAATTTTCTTCAAAAAATGCTTGATACTTACCCATCTTTGCACCTCTCTTTTGTAAGCTGAGTTTCTAGAAAGAGAGTTAAATGCCCTGAATTTTTGTTATATGAAATTAGCTTCCAGTAGATGCCAATGCGTGTCATTGTTCAGAATAGTGAACAATGAATCCATCTTATCAAAATCACTTGGTCTGATGTTGAACAGACTTGGTAGTTCACTTATTATGTCCACTGTAATGCTCTGCACACCCATGTGTATTTTTTGCTGCAAGAAACACAAATTTACATCAATACATAATTTACACAAGCAATGCCATTAGTCTATAAATTTACATTATTACATAAACTCTACTTGTAGTTCATTCTTACCGGGACATATGTTTTCAAGCAATGCCATTTGATTGATTTCTTTCTTTTCTTACTTGAAGTTGCTTTGAGCATGTCCACAAAGCCGTCAATCACCTATTCATTATAACTGAATATTAGTACATAATTTACATGGAAACTTTGTATCTGTATTAGATCTTGAGGTGTCAATGTTACATGGGATTCAATCATTTGGTTCTTGAAAAGCAGCCTTGATAGTTGTTTTCATGTGCACCATGTTTCATTTCCGAAATGCCATTCCCTTCTTGACCTGTAGAACAAAAGTTAGCCCAATATATTAAATAAGGTTGAGTATATGTATGTATCACATAATTCTTCTCTTGTGTTCTCTTACACTTCATCGATGTTTTCCTTGAAGTTCTTTACTTCTTCTTTCCACTGATCACCCTTGAAGTGTTCATATCCAATGAAGTTTGCATTCCTTTCCTGTATATATGTTAGATTACAAGGATTATAAATATTTGTTTGCACTTCCTGTAGAACAAGGAAAGATGAATTTAGCTTACCACTGGCTCCCTTCTAATCTTTACATTTTCTTCACGCTTCCAAGTCTTGAATTTAGTTTCTTTTTCTTCTTGGAAAACATCTTCATTTCCTTCTTTTATGGTGCAGGTGTTTCTTGTTTCCCTGCTACTGGAGCTTCTTTTATTGATGGAGGTGTATGTTCTGCAGAGATGAAATGTAGTGGACTGTACTGTGGTGATTCCTCTGTAGAACTGAATTGTCTCTTAAAATTTTTGTTCTCTTCCTGCAATTCATGAACCCTTACTTTCAACTTCTTGTTTTCCTCCATTACCTCAGCAAAACTTGTGAAGGCATTCATTGAGCACATATCCTTGTGCTTTGCTAGATCATCCTCAAGACACTTGACTCTATCTACCAAGTTATCATATCTTGTATCAGACTCTTCATCTAACTATTTTCTTTTTCCTTTGACTCCACATTGGTCCTCCCTTGGTGCATGCACTTGGACTTGAAGTGTGGGAACTTTTTTCCCATGTGATGTAAAATGGGATATCTTTTAACTCTTTGATCACTTCCCAGTCATCACTGTTGTCCACCTTCATATTTTTTAGAACATGTATGGACTATAACAAAGACAATGTTTCAGTAATACTTTTGTAGTTTATGTTATGAAGATAAAGCTTATGTAATTGTAAACATGAAGATTGTAACAGAGCCAATGGTTCAGTAATACAAGAACGTAGTTTGTAATGGAGACAGAGGTTATGTAATTGTAAACATGAAGACTGTAACAGAGACAATGGTTCAATAATACAAGAACGTAGTTTGTAATGGAGACAGAGGATATGTAATTGTAAACATGAAGACTGTAATAGAGAGAATGGTTCAGTAATACAAAAACGTAGTTTGTAATGGAGATAGAGGTTATGTAATTGTAAACATGAAGACTGTAACAGAGACAATGGTTCAGTAATACAAGAATGTAGTTTGTAATGGAGACAGAGGTTATGTAATTGTAAACATGAAGATTGTAACAGAGACAATGGTTCAGTAATACAAAAACGTAGTTTGTAATGAAGACAGAGGTTCAGTAATACAAGAACATAGTTTTTAATGGAGACAGAGGTTATGTAATATGAACTTTTTACCTCATCTTTTCCTATTGCTTACATTTCTTTTGTCCTATTCACTGGAGCTTCCCATTTCTTAATCCTCGGCCTCACATTCTTGTATTTGGGTTCAGCAATGTTTGTCATCTCCAGTGCCCAAACCTACACTCAATCTTTTGTAGTTAGTACATTTTCAATTTGATTGTCTTACTTATGAAGGAAAAACTAAAAAGTAAATATGGTTTTCATACTTACACATAAGCACACCATACAACCGGTGGCATAAAGGGTCTTCTTCATCGTCATTTCACCTGATCTTCTTGTCCTAATATGTCCTTTCATGAACTCCATCCGCTGGAAAATTTGCTTGTGTACCAGCTTTGCCCAATTTAGGGATGGAGTTGTTGTCACATCATTGAGATAATGCAAGATATACAGCGGTGCATTGTACCTTGTGTCTGGTAAAAGGAATGTGACCATGAGGTACAACATCCAACACCTACACATATTTTGGCAATCAAGCTCAGTATCACCAGTCATCATTCTTTGCCATGTCGTGGCAAGGTTTTCCTTGTGAAGTAGCTCAAGTTCCTTCATCCTTTTCTCCTAAAATTCCTGCTTCCTCTCTTCCTTGTTTGTCATCTTGGAAAACTTTTCCTCCCCAACCTTCCTAACTACGTCTGAGTTCTTGATTGGCACTATATCAATGCCCACATATGGTATTCCTAGTGAGACACCAACATCTTGTACTATCATACTCACTGTTAAACCCTTCTCCAATTCAAACTCATCACCACCAACATATTTCTCAGTTATGTCCTGTAAAACTACAGTCTCAGCTTTTAGCAGTGGCATATTGATTAAGTTGGCAAATGTTGCACTCTTCATCATTTTAAGCTGATTCTTACTGAAAATCAGTCCATTACAGATTTGGATATATCCATTGATGTAACACCGATGATTTAAAAATTGAATAGCTGCATTTGTATTACAAAAACTTCATTTAGGGTAATGGAGATAGAGTTTATGTAATTCTAAACATGAAAATTGTAACAGAGACAATGTTTCAGTAATACAAGAAGATAGTTTGTAATGGAGACAGAGTTTATGTAATTCAAGACATGAAAACTGTAAGGGAGATAATGTTTCAGTAATACAAGGGAGATAATGTTTCAATTATGGTCATTATATCTTTTAGATATAAGGGGCAAACAACCCCTTAGGTCCAATCAGCTCCCATCTTTTAAATGTTAAACTAGACTAACAGTAGCTTGATTTTTAGAACAAATCATTACATACGAGCCAACTCAATGTAGAATTTTTAGAACAAATCATTACACACAAGAGCTGACAGCAAACTCAATGTAGCATTTACCTCGAGATTTACTGACCAATCTTCCATCATAAGTCCTGCCTTCATCGTCAGCTATACCCTCAGCGTCAGCCCTACCGTCATTGTCAGCTATACCCTCAATGTCAACCCTTCCTCCAGAATCAGCACTGCCTTCATCGTCAGCTCTTCCTCCAGAGTCGGCCCTTCTTCCAGAGTCATCACTTGCTTCATCTTCCGTAGATACGACTCTTTTGGAAACAACATTCCGTTTTCTCCCTTTCTGCTTGCCCTTAGATTTCCTCAAAGTTGTGGAGTTAGCCCTTGCTTCATCAATGACCATATCTTGAGCGTCGACCATTGCCTCAGTCCTGCTTTCATCAACGACCAAAGCTTCAGTAGACACAACTCCTCTAGAAATGGCATTCTGTTTTCCCCCTTTCTGCTTGCCCTTAGATTTCCTCATAGCTGTGATTTGAACGGGGAAAGAGGGAGCAGGGTAATGGAAGGAAGATGGAGCAGGGTAGGGTTGAAGTTCAAGGCAAATCGCCTTCGCCAGTTCCTTCTCCACGGAATCGCCTCCACATCGTCTTCTCCGCCCGCGGCGCGTCCCTATTGAAATGAATAGGAGGGGCACGGGTAGTAGCGTCACTCTAAAGAGGGCCAGGAGAAGACGATGGCATAATTCGTAAATAAGATGAAAAATAAAAAACACGGAGGCACGGGTAGCCAAATCACTGTACCCGCATGGGCAGCCAATATATCCCCCCCCCACACACACACATATATATATATATATATATATATATATTTATATATATATGTCGTTCATTCGCTATCCGCATGGGTAGTTACCCGTGGATCTATTTTGTAATAGAAAGGTACATGTTTGTAATGAGATAGACAACGTTTGTAATGAGATGCCCAAATTTATAATACAAATACTCATTTTGTATTACAACGTAAATTGCTGTCATAAATGTCATTTATATTGTAATCAGACGTGTAATACAAAACAAGTGTTTGTATTACAAATTTGGTCATCTCATTACAAATGATATTTGTCTCATTACAAATAGGTACCTTTCTATTACAAAATAGATTCACGGGTAACTAAAGTTAGTTGCATGCATGGGTAGTGAATATATACCCATATATATATATATAAGTTTAAAAGTCAATGTGATCTTTAATTGGATATGCACATTAATCATTTTAAATATTTCTATCGTATGCAATAAATAAAAGTAAAAAACTAAAATCTGATCACATTGATTAAATCCCAAACACAATAGATTGATATGGCTATGATACCACTGTAGGAGAATATGACATCAGATAGGCAACATAAATAAATAATTTCTATCCATATTCTAATAAATCAACGGATCACGTCAATAACTATATAATGGAAATGATGGTTTAGCGAGGTCATACATGGTCCTGGAGCAAGTCCATCAACTAACCCATCATTAATGTTGTGCAGCTCCCTTCTAGTTGCACTTGGACGACGTCTCCAGTATCTCCTGGTCTTCACCATAGACAACGGACTAATCACGCCTCTAGAGAAGTCCACACTGACCATCTAGAACTCCTGTCATTCTATTAGAACAGACAAGGAGTTGTCCCTTCCATCGATGTATTAGTCGACAACTTGCTCTCCCACAATTGTTCTTATTTTCTATCCATCCCTTTATCGGGTAGGTGTTACACCCCAATCTCACAATTACCACTAATCATGAGATTAGGGCATAAATTGAGGACTTAGCGTAATACAAAGATCACCCTAAACTTTTTCTTTTCTTAATCACTTAGAATTTACCTAAAGGAAAATCTAATAATTTGGTTAACACCAAATCGTATTAAACTGCGGAAGCAACTTACCATTTACCTCACTAGGAAGATAAAATAGAGTTATACGACATATTACATTTTTTATGCGGAATATAAAGAACAAAGGATAACTTAATACTAAACTACATATTACATTGCATTCTTTCTCTTCCACACCACATGCCCGAGGACCAAGGGGAAAGGACTAAGAGACCTCTAATCTAACTACAAACTACTTTCTAAGAGCTTGGGTGAAAAGATCTTTCAGCTTCCTCGTGCTGACGCTGACCTGAAAAATTATTTTAGTAGGTTGGTGAGCTACTGGCTCAATGAATAGAATTTCACCCAACCATCACAGATAACTCATTTATGTTTATTAAACTGATATAAAATGTAGGAATTACTACACTGAGTAGAACTAACAATTACAATTAAATACCACAAGAAATGTAAATAGTACAATAAAAGAACAACTGTTGTAAAACTATATCTGAATCTTTCTTAACCTTTCTTACTTATAAAAAACTCGTTTAAACTTATATGAACATATTTTAGCTTATGCCCAGATCATATGCAGTGTACTCTATATATGAAGACTCGTAGCGAACTACGATCTCACCGTACAAGACTTAGCTTAAAACCCGAGAAGCTAAGCCTAGAACTGAATCAGGGTCTGCTTGACTCGAACCGTCACGTCTGACTAAGGTGGCTAAACAGGTGGCCTTTAACTGGACCTCTCCTTCTAGGATGAGTACACAGGCAGAGGGTCTGAGACGCTCTGTGGGCCTCATCTTGGTATGCTCTGTGGGTACCTCTGGGTTGCCACCGGGATCTCCGATTCATGTTGGGTAACCTATCTTCTCTTAGGAGACTTCCTCAAGGGCTTTGTCTCCTCACACGCTCTGTGGGTGCGTTCTGATCCCCGTATACTGGTCACTGCCAGGGTAGCTTGTTTTCTCCCTACATTGCAGACATCCGTAGGAAATCTAAGGTGTTCAGGGCACCTATGTCTATTATTTTATTATTCTTAGAAAGCTCTTACTATCTCGTATCTCTCTCTTACTTATTCTTGACTTTGGTATCTCTATGGTACCGTGTCTATTTATTTGAAGTTTATAACACAACATGTATATCATTCAGAACTTGGCAGAGAAATATACTCAAACACTGTAAATATACTAAGAAATCAACATTTTATACATGCAAACAAACTAAAATACTTAAATAAGAAGAATACATGTCCACTTGGCACGTATACACTGGAATCATGCAATTAAACTTCTTAATATACTGATAAGAGTTAATTACTTGACATATGAGTAATCGTCATTTGCGCCTTTAAATTATTTGTACTTTTCTTAGAAAATGTGCACATTGACCTAAATCCCGAGTTGTGCATCTCATAACTTAATTAAGAGTTAATTACTTATCATGGCAAGAATTATTAATAATATCTGAGAATTTCTAATGATGTCCTTGAGAAACGTGCCAATTCATGTTAATACTAGCCACACACATTAACTATAACTTGGGGCGTGCAAACAAGTTTCCATTGAAACATTACATGTCATCATACTTTTCTTTGAGATCGTTCAACTAGTTAAATTACCAGGATCGTACAGCCTGGGTTTATACCTAAACCGTGCAACTACTGAAACCCTGGGGTCGTGCACAAAGTAAGTCATGCCAAACATGGAGAAGAAAAATGTACAGTAAAGAGTTAGGCGACACCAATACTGCACAACACCTGGGTAATCGCTATTAACTGCGATGAACACAAATCGAACTGAAATTGTCTGTTTCATGGAGTTAGTACTGCTTCGTGAGTGAAATTCTACTCACAGTGGTCCAAGATGACCAAATTCAAATAGAAGCACATCTAGAGTCCTATTTCTGAGCCTCAGCAGGTTGTCTTCAACCTTGAAACTGCACTGGTATGAACGTGCTACAAGCAGGTTGTTGCTTTCTCACGCATAGGTAGGAGAAGAGGGCTAGGTTAGGTGCTAAACACAGCTGGAGCTGCAGATTCGAGCATGGACCTCAAATTAAGAGTCAAGGGCATTGCTTGGTGCTGCTCCTCAAGCCCAAACGGCTTCCTAGCCGTTGTTGTAGCTGCTGCTGCTCAAGCTGGTAGGGGCGCCACCCTTTCTAGTTGAGGCGCAGGTGGGCGCAATAGGGGTGAGGAAGGAGGGGAAGAAGGTGGAGAAGGTTGGCGCCTGTTGATCGGAGCTAAGGGGCCAAAACGCCCCACCCTTCCTCTACTGGTCGGGTAGCAGCTACTGGGTGCGACACCTACTGCTGGTCGGCCGCCCTAGCAAGTCGAGTGGTAGGTGGTTAGGGTGAGGAAGAAGAAGAATGGAGGACAGAGCTCGGCTCTAAGAAGCCCTAAAATCGCCCTGCTTCTCCTCTACTCCGCAGGTCGATCGACTAGCTGGGTGCCCCTTAGGCGGTGCTGGGATTGATCGGGGAAAGAAGGGAATAAGGGAGAAAGGGGAAAGGGGTTATTAAGCTAATAAATGGAAAATTTGCAGCTTCAACCCAAGGGTCCTAAAAATGCCATATGTTTTGCCTCATAGGTCCAAATTGAGTGATTTCTTTTGCAAAGTTTCAAGCACGGAATGAAAGCATGTTAATTAGCTTGTATCAACTAGTCAAAGAACTAATCACATCTCTGAACACTTATCTTAACTTAATCAACATGATGATGCACTAATCGCTGTACTTACTGATTAAGCTTAAAGTGGGTCATGACATTAGGACTTGCTCGAGTTCTCTTAGTTACCACAAGAAGAATAGACAAACAAATTTCAAAGCAACAGAGTTGTTTCTGATAAGCCCTTAGTGCCCCTCTATTTATAGGAGGGTTAGGATCAGAGTTCCCAGTCTGAGTGGGAACAAAAGAGACCAGAATTTTGCAAAATTTACAACATGTGACATGTGAAATGGTCAGTTCACGGGCAGACCGATCGGTTGGCATGCAAGTTGATCGATTCACACAGAGAATCGGTCATTTTGTCATATTTCCCAATTGTAATTTATTGTCAATTCTAATCCAATTAATTCACGACATGATGCCAACACTAATCCTTGATGCAATCAAATTTCTTCATGAACCAGGCGACTTGCTTCACAAAATAGTCAGCTGATGACTTTGAACCGATCTATTCACTATGTGAACAAGTCATTTCTCTCCCTGATTCATCCAGAATTCAGCCAATGCAATTTCCAATCGGTGTGACACTCCAACCGGTTGCTTCAACACTTGAATCGGTCAGTTGGGAGTCTAGTCAACTAATTTATTATTTTAAATGGAGTACCTAAATACTTTAGCAATCAATTCAAATATCATTCATGAATAAACTCCTCTTTGAAGTGTATCCTAAGTGTGTGACCCTATAGGTTCCAATATATGTTGGTAGTGAATGTCCATAACCAATTTATGACATCACAAGAAAAGAGTGGTGTCTAGTCACGCATCAGTGCTACCAAAGTAAACTGGAAAATTGGTGAATAACTTCAACCTAAAATCTATATAAGGTGTTATAGTGATTGTCTAATTCATCTGTCTCTGATATTAGGAATGAACTCGGGACATGAAATCATCATCGTTTCAATGTCCAATCCATTTTCCTTGAACTAGAGAAGACTAACTGATATATATGTGACATCAATAACATATATTAATTCCGGTGTGCATGTGCATGTCTTTCTCAGTCTCGCTTTTAAGTGGCCTAGATGTCAAACTTCAGTGGGAGGAAAAAATCCCATCCACATAACTCACAGTCATCCTCATGTGTCACAATGCACCTAATCATCACCTTTATAACAATCCTTATTCAAGGTCACGGTGGATGATATCAAAATACAATGAACGACATGTGATGAGTGTATTGATTTCTGGTCTAAGAATCACAATCACCACCTTCACTACAAGAGATGATTATAGCAACCAATTATAGTTTCCATGTGTCATTCTCAAGGTGGGTCTGTCTGATACACTATTCTACAACAAATATCTATGTGCTTGGTTTGATATCACATGTATCATTACTGATGAGATTTTGTCATCAACCAACACACACTCTAGTCTTAAGTGTCATTACTATCTATCAGCCTTCCACTATGACATTTGACTTGGGACATGACCAGAATGTACATACTCTTAAGATATGTATGATCTCATTGTTCAAGTCATCAATCCAAAGACATACGTCATTGAGTAATGTTATTCTTAGACATCTGTTATGTTTCATCATTATCTCATAACTGGTAGAAAAAGAAAAAATTAGATGATTAATCTTAATATTAATCATACCATTTATTTGGTATGCCATCACAATCATCATATGATTGGCTCGACAATACATAGCAGCATGAGCTGCATGACCTTCTTGATTAAATAAATATGAATGTGGTTGGGAAATCTAATTTGTTTATGGATGTATTCGTGCTCATGGATATGAGAAAGGAGTTACATGAAGTCAGATTTGGTGTTTCCCCATATGATCTGATAAAATTATCTGTTGATACATTAGTTCCAAGTGATTTTTATGAGCCTAGTCCAAAGATAGCCTCTTTGAGTTCATTTTTTAAGAATCGTATGGCGACACTTGTTGGTGTTTCAATGGGTTTGGGACATAGTTTTGATATGCATGAGAGTTATAGGATTATGACAATTTTTGAAAACTTTGTTGAAATGGGAGACAATATGACTGGTGATAAGGTGTTTGTTGGTGGTAAATACACCTTGCATGTTTATACAGTGAATGGTATTGGTTCTAATATTATTATTGCGGCATTTGTGGAAGACTTTGGTGTCTTTTCTCCCTCTTTTATCCATTTGATCTTGGATATTTGCTTTCAAAGAGTATCTTGTTGGGCTTGAATGGTTTCAATCTTCAACTTTATAGCTAAGGTGTGTCAGGTCTATATATGGGTTACTGTCAGCTTTTTGAAATCTGGTTTACAAATCTTCTTGTTTTTTTTTAATGTTGCCATGTTTGTGTTTATTTTCGAATATGCGACAACCAAGTTTAGGAGTTTTAGTGATGGGTTTCCAGCTTTGGGTACATATAGTTTTGAAATCCACGTCTTTAAACCAGATTTTTTCAACTCAGAATGGTTTTATCCCCAAGAAATGTGGGAAGTGTTAATGATAATGGGGAAGTGGTCTGAGATGGGCCTGGAAGTCACAAAGGTTGATGTGTGAAGATGTTGGTCTTCCCAAGATTTAGTGCAAAGGAAGCAATTGATTCTAGTGCATTAAGTTCCATGATTCCAAGTGAATTTCATGTTGGATGGTTGTAGGTCAATCATCTGATGTTGTGTGATGATGTTTTTGAAAAGCTTGTCAAAATGATTGGGCAAATTAGACAATATGTTTGTGTTTTTAATGTCCTGAGTGTCCGCAATGAAATTCCCACCTAAGAGCCAGAAGGAGGTAGCATAGTTGGTGGTAAGTTTAGAGATTTTGTCAAGAAAATGTTGTCTATCATGGCTGGCTTAGCCATAGAGTCCTAATGATATACCAAGATTGAAAGTTAGTTTTTTTGTGATTTGTAAAGTGATCTTATATTCTTAGTATTCATGACTACTGATGTGAAATAGATTTATATCGATACCAATAATAACTCCTCCTTTGAAGCCTTTAGGTGGAATTTGATACCACTTGTTGATGTTCTTACCCCCTATGGTTATGAGTGTGAATGGGGTAATCTTAGTTTTTGTCTCTTTGATGGTGATGACAATGATCTTTTGTTTGTAGATGATTCTACAAATGAAACATCTTCTTTTAGAATTTGATGCTCCACATATGTTCGTAGTAATGATCATTGAGGAAAAAGTGTTGTACTCTATGGATGGTGTGTAATGATTTATTACTATAGGTAGAATTTTGAATCTCTATTTCTGTCTCATGAATGTATCTACAGTTTATTGACCCATAAACTATTGTAATTGTTAAGAGATATATTGGTAGATGAATCATCTTCAAAGTTGATTCCTAAGATAGAGGAAAATGTAGTGAATGTTTTGATGTCAGTCCATGATGCAATGTTGTCATAATTGTATATTTGTACTCCCACCTTATTATAGTCTTGATGATAATCATTAAAAAAAGATAGTGATTTTAGGCTGAAATAGTGTCTAGATGTTATGATGTACCTGCTTCCTCTGTAGCAAAGTAACTTATCTTTGTGCACCCCTCTGGAGTTGCAATGAGCCTGCTATAGTTGGAGATAGGTGTTGGGTTTTATAGAAGGTCTTGTTCTTTGGGCTCTATTCATTCTAAGTTCTTCAATGATAACATATTTGAGTTTGTCCATTATGTTATGGGTGGGGTTGATGTGGAATGGGAATGATTTAATTTTTTCCATAAAGGTAGTTGTTTTTTTTTCTCCTTAAAGGGAGATGATAGACATTGCCTCTTATGGGGGTTGTGATTTTTAGGGTTGACTCGATGTTGTGACGACTTTATTTTATTTCCCAAACCATCTTTCTGTAAATACTTTTTCGTGCAAAGTAAAAGATGGTTTACTTATGGTGGTTTTTGAGGGACGGAACCAAGAATGGGTCGGTTATTTACATTGGTGAAAGTGGTAACACGTTGGGATAGATTTTTAGACACAAGTTCGATAGTGTAAATTATTTCACGTAAGAAAATATTTATATAAGTGTGTAGTTTAATGGCCTTTTTGTCGAGAAGACACAGGAAGCTTTGATGTAATTTGTGGATTGGAGTGTATCTTAGATAATGAAATGTAGGGTAGCCGCAACGTCATGTGTGATGGCATGGAAGATGTCAACTTCCCAAAGATGTGGCGGAGATAGGAAATGGAAATTGATCTCGAACCTCTAGATCCAACTAGGGAAGATCCATGGTCAGTAGACCACTTGGTGATTGAAGCCTGGACAAAGCTATTTCTATTAGGGATCGTCATAACTTGGCCAAATAGGTGCTCAAGTTTAGTTCTTTTGTGAACAGAATAGATAAGGGTGAGATAATCTTGGGTTTGAGGATAGTGTGACCAGGTAGAAGGTGAGTTATGGCCCTTGTGACATCGAGGATGTTCATAGGATTGTTGTTCGGGTTGTTGATAATAGAGACCTATAAACATTTGTTGGAAAAAACCTTGAGGAGTCTCATTGAATTTGTGGGAAGGTGGATAGGGAACTCTATGTCAAGATGAACTGATGGTACCATAATGGTATGAGGGGGCAAACTAGAATGAACATAGGAAGAGGTGGATGGATAGGAAGATGATGGTGCATATTTAAAGATAGGGATGGTATAGGAGGTGGAAAGGAGGAAGAAGAGAGGTGATTTGGGGTAGGCCAGAGAAGGGAGGGTCCAAGTTTTCTGGAAGAGGTGAATAAAGGTGGTGAATTAGTGACATTGTTAGGAATAAAATGGCATGAAAATGGTTTATATATGGTGGGCGGGAGGGGTGTATAGAGGGTGGGGAACAAGAATATTTAGAAAAGGTGCCAGAAGTATGATGGGAATTATGGGGAAGCCAAGTTGGGATGTGTATTGATAATCATTTCATGTTCATGGGTCAGTGATGTGATGGTGGAAAGGAGATAGGATGTCAGTATTCATAGGAGAGGTTACCAGTCTTGTGATAAGAAAAACAAAAGGTAGGGAAGGTACAATGATGTTTGAGGTGTCCTCATCGGAAGTAGAGAGAGCAAAAAAGCATCTTGTGGTATCGTTAGTGGGTATCAATGGTCCAACCAATAGTTGACATGGATGATGAGAAGAGTTGTGGCAGATATGAGAGAGGAGTGAAAGCAGCAAGAAACTATGGATTAACATGGGAGTGAGGTGGAGTAGATGGGGAGGACGATGACTATGAGATGATGAAGCAGACGATGAGAAAAACAAGGGGAGCTTAGGGTTAGGTTTGTACCTGGAAGGAGGTGGTATAAGAATAGACGTAGTCGTATCTTCTTATGATGATATTTGATTTGTTTATGTTGTTGATTTTATCTGGATTGGGTTTGTGAATGATCCTGGTGGGGATTAATATATATCCCAAACAAAAAGTTGATCTTCAAAATCAAAGAATTTGAGTTTTAGGTCACCAAGAATTTGGAAGAGAGGGGGTAATTTAGTAGGGGGTTTTGATAAGAGATCAGTTAACCATATGGTGACGGTCTAGTGGTCTAATGTCCTAAGGTAGATGATATAGTAGGATTAGAGCTAGAGTTATGTGATCATGTCTACCCATTCTTCTCTTATATGTAGAGTGTCATCATTTTCTTCTTCAAGGTTGACTTGGAAGGTCTTATTTCCCGTGAGTATGGTGATTGGTCTAGATATCATCTCATATCTATGATATTGCCATACTTTCAGTATCTATACTGATTTCATTATTTTCTGAGTTAAGCATGTAGTCCTAAAATGGTATGTCGATAGCCATCGGTGGTTCTAAGGAAGGAAGGAAGGGGAAGGTTGGAAGTGTGTTGGTGTCTTGTTTTTCTTTCTATCATTCCTTTCATATGAGAGTTTGATCTTCTGATGGATGGATCTGGATGGTCGACAAGCCTTTGTAAGGATGTTAGAAATAATCCCTCTTGTTCTCATAATGGCCGACAGTTGTGTGTCTTAAAGACCCTTAAGGGGAAAGTTGGGTAAAAAAATGTCTCAACGGTAGGTGGTGTGTGTTATGTACAATTTTTCAGATAAATGTAGGTTGTGTCACAGATTTGATGGTATACAAAATTTGTAGGATTATGACTATATAGTTATAGTATTTGAGGAGGGGTTCGTTCCTCAGAAGATGCTAGTATTGTACCTGAAGGTATGATTTTTCTTCAAAGAAAACTCGTGAGATGAGGAGGTGGTGTATCCATTTATTATTGAGAAGAATCATGGTTGTTTGGAGGAGAAGTTGTTTCAACCTCTCTCTAGTTATCAATTTACTATGGATATCTTGTTGTGCAGTGTACCTATAAGCTTTAAGCATAGAGATGCTACGACAATTTAGTGAACGGAAAAAGTGGCATTGAGATTTTCCCTAGGCTTGTGGTGCGGTGCATAGGGGAAGCCTGAGATGATGATTTCAAAGATGAGGTGGTGCCTATCTTTGTTGAAGGTGTTGCTAGTTCCTAGGTGTTGTCGGAGAAGGTACAACACCGAGATGATGGAAACTATATCTTTTACTTATTTTCTCGATTTTATTCTCTTTTCTCTTTGTTACCAAATATTTTGTCATCTCAGAAACTCAACATGGATGCACGATGCAAACAATCAACTAGTTCCTACTACTACAAAAAAGGTTGATAATCTATTTTAAAGGCAGTCTTAACTTCTTTCGTCAATCGAACAAGATAAAATAAAACATATTAATAAATGAAATATTTGTTGTGTTTCCTAGCCGTTAGTATGTCATAGTGTATTAGGGTTGTAAATGAGTAGGGTATTACTCATTTACTTACTATCCATACCCTTTAGGATAGGGTAACATTGAAAATATTTTTATGCACCACCTTTTTATTACCTATTTTACCCTTATCAAAATAAGGTAGGGTAAAGTTAGAATATTTATACTACCCACTTCATCCATTTACTCAATAATATAAGGTTGGATTTATTATCTTAGACTCTATTATAATATATTAATGTCTACTAAAAATCTCTACAAGTCACCGCTACTTTCTTAATTTTTCCATTATTTTATTTGAGAAAATTTATTATACAAATGATAGCATGTCTAACTTTTTTTATAACCATATATTACAAATAAAAAGAATTTCTCAATAAGAAAACAACATTGTAAAAGGGTTTAACCTTGTTTCTAACAACAAATTGTATGCTAAGTATTATTAGTTTTGGTGTATTTTACCAAAAGCATGATGCTTAATGTTGTCTAGTTAGTTTTATGATTGGAATATCATTAGAAATAAATTACCATTAAATATACTATATACCTTTCTTTATTTTTCTTTACTCATTTCTTGCTTATCCTACCCTTTTACACTATGGGAAAATTGGTGTTGGCTAAAATAGGGTAATGGTTTTTCAAGAAAATGTAATTACTGTATCCACGTCGACAGATATTCAAAATTACACTATGGGGGTGAAATCAATGTATATGTAAATATAATATTGTTTTACCACATAGGTAGTTGAGTTAAAAAATTGTAGCCACTAGGATTTGAACACACGCCACTATCTTTCATAAGCAAGCCATCCAACTACTTTTTTTATTTTGTAGGTATGCATTCAATGATTTATATATATATATATATATATATATATATATAGGCTTTGTTTATGCTATATATATCTATAAAAAACTATTAGTATATACATACATATATGTGTGTATGGGAGTAAATTCATATGTGTGTATGTATATATGTGTGTATGTATGTGTCTGTGTGTATATATATGTATGTATGTATTGGAATCAGGTAAATATATTCCAACTTCCTCCTAAAAATATAGGAGGTCAAGAGTTACATATATCCCAACATCATATATAAAAAGGTGTAAAACAACACACTATAACTAATGTGTAACTTACGGATAACACATTTATAAATTTCTACAATAATAGTGTTTGGATTTGTGGCTAAACCTCTGTGTCTACGTGCATTCTTATCCTCCCAAATATGGTAGTAAAGAGCACCAAATAATATCCTCCTCTTATCACTTTTTCCACAGCAAGATAACATTTTTCATGGCTCCTCTATCAGTTGTAGATGCACCCTAAAGTCATCGTATATAATCTTCCACACCTCCCTTCTAAATTTGCAGTAGCCCACTAGATGAGAATGAGACTCCTCCTCATCACATAGTAGGCAAATAGCATCAACCTCTTGGTTCCATCTATGTACTTTATCCAGTGTAGATAAAGCACTATGTAGAATTTTATAAACGCACATACTCCACTTTGGTACGTGAATTCCAGCCCATATATGCTCCATTTTTCTATGTTTTAGTGCTTTGAATCTCATTACTTACCATAGATTGATTCGTGCACCTTTGAGCTTCCATCCACCTACCTCAAAGGCCTCAAACAAATATTTAACTTGTTACCACATCTCTGTCATAACACAGATTGTGTGTGAATATCCTTCTCTTGTACTCATTATGAAGTCTAGCCCCTGTGGATATTTTTCTCTCATCCACTTCCCCCAAGTAGATGTGCCCTACTAGTATATAATAGTTCTTCTCATTATCCCCCACTTTGCTATGTCTCTTGGTTCTTTCAAGTTCAGCTTGCCTTCATCCTTTGAGAGTGCCATACGTGCATATCTCATCAGGTGGTACATGCTTGCCCAAAGGAAATTTGCCATCTTCATTTTCATTCTATCCAGAACAGGATCAGGAATCTCTCCTTGTTGTACCCAGAAAATAAGGAGTCCATCAACGGACGCCTTCATAAGAGTATCTCTCCCTGCCATAGAATTTTTCTATGTTGTCCATCTATTGATCATATTCTCCATTTTATCCATGAAATCATCAAAGTCTTTGACTTGTAAGTTACCTCCCGCTAAAGGAAATTGATGAATCTCTATTCATCATGATTTTTAGTCGCCTTTTTGGGACCAATTCGGTTCAATACTTTCAATTTCATCTCCTAAATCTCACAAAATGCAAGTTTTCTTAACTGGTTCAATTATCAAGATTATTAACTAGATTTATATTGATTTTGTGCAGGTCATGAGGTTCAACCATCGTATGGAATTCACTAAAGATCCTCTCAACCTTGGTCTTGACCAATCGGTCTTGACCAAATAGTTTTGCCTATTTGGTCTTGATCAATCGTTCTGTATCAAATAGTTTGCCCTAACGGTCTACCCATTCGGTTTTGACCTCTCAGTCTTGGCTATTCACTCACACGGTCCTTCACCTGCCACATGTCCAAACGGTCCCCAAGACCATTTGGATCGAAGACCATTTGGAGCCAAGAACGATTGGATCCCATCAGTCTCCAAGACCGTTTGGACGACAAAGACCATTTGAAGCCAAGACCGTTTGGAGCCAAGACCGTTTGGACCCAAGACTGTTTGGTGGCGCACGACCGCGAGACCGTTTGGAGGAGAAGAACGCCATAGACCCAAATCGTTTGGAGTGCAAAACCGATCAGTATGCAAGACCATTAGAGAAAAGAAGCCAAGACTGTTTGGTTAGTCCAATCGGTCTCCAAGACCTTTTGACGTGAGTCCCAAAACCATTAAGACTCCAAGACCATTTGGATGAAGACCGGTTGGAGGAACTTTACTCTAAAAAGTTTGGACCCAAAACCGTGTGAAGTATCCTCATGCCAAAAATGTGAAGAGGCCATCCAATCCTATAAACAGGACCAGCAGGGTCCTCATTTGGGCATCGATCTGGGGATGCCACCAGGCTACCCAAACGCAAGGCTCGATCCAGCTCTATCCACGTACGTCCATGACATAGCCACTTCACCTGCTCCTCTTGCTGTGAGCAAGGAGGTCGAGCAGAGAAGGAAGGTGGAGAAGAAGGTCCACCACATCAAATTCTTGGTTCTTCCTCGCCTTCCAAGATCTGCCTCGACATGACGTAGAAGACTGCATCATCTTCACCGAGTTGTGACTATCTTCTGCATCATGCTCATGGTGGAATCTTCCCTCTCTCTTGTTCTTCTTGATTCTCGCATCATGAGCGAGTAGTTCCTTTTCACTGGAGTATGGGGACTAGCCCTACTTCCCATGCTTTCATGTCTTTTCATTTAACATTCCAAGGCAATGTATATAACTTTTCATTTCGTTGTTAATCGTTAATGTTTGTAGATTGGTTACCTACTTGCTTTCATCATGCTTTTCCCTATGTTGTGAGAACTTCTATACGTAGGGTAGAATGTCGATTAATGAGGTTGACTCCCAAACTAGAAATAGAATGGGATTCCTTGAGGTTGTAAGTGTATGATCCATGAGGGGACGAGCCATCTATCCTACGGTGACGCTTCTGTGGCCTAAACATCCCTCAGGGAGGGCCACAACCTTAGTTAGATTTTGTATCTTCTTTGTTAATCGTCAATGTTTGCTTGTAGATTAATCACCTGCTTGCTTGTCAATTAGAACGGTTGACTCCTTGACAAGAACTTCTGATAGGATTCCTTGAGGTCGTAAGTGTGTGATCTGTGAGGGGATGAGCCATCTAGCCTACGGTGACACTTCTGTAACATCCCTGACCTGGGTTATGCTTTAACCCTAGATCTTTTATTTAACAAAGATAATTATATGCTTGCTCTTATCTTTTGAAAAGTAATTAAGGCTCAAGAGGAGCTTATGTTTCAATTTTAGTCCTTTTTTAATAATGTTGAAAACAATGTTTTGCTTGTTTTGGACTAAAGTGCAAATTACCCAAGTTGAGGGGTTGACTTACAAATGTTACATGATAAATGTTCCTCAAGTGTTGAAGTATAATAAGAATGAAAATGATACATAGTTATGGCTTGTGGCAGCCTGAGTACCAAGAAAGAGCTTATTCAGCAATGTTTATGCATTAAAACCTAGTTTTGTTGAATGTGCAATTTACCCAAAACCTAGGGTTCAATATGCAAAATATCACTCCTAGAGAGTCCCTAATGTTTCTTGGTATCAATTAGAGACAAGAAAATTAGAGGGGCGTCTCATTAAAATCTCTTTGGAAGAGAGAGAATCTTGATATTAAAATAATCAAGATTTAAGCATAATTGAAACCCTTATTCAATTTAATGCAAAAATAAATATATTAATGGAAGTGCCCTTCAACCAAAAATGAGATGGTTGAATTTGTATAAGTATGGGCGTTCTTGTGCCTTGAAATGTAACCTAAATATCTAAAGTGAGTGGAGAGCCCACTCACATTAGTTAAAGAAACAGTAATATCCACTCAATTTTGGATATTATTATTATATTGATTAAGGTGCTTAATTTGTCTTCTTTTAATTTATGGATAATGAAGAGGAATTACAAGGTGGGGGATATGGATTCGTATGCAAGGGATGGAGGGGAGTATGTGGCACCAATTTTGGGAGTTGAAGGAATTATTTATCACTTTCTCTCTCATTGAAATTCCCTTATATACATCCCATTTTCAACCCACATGAAAGGCTTTTTCAATTCCTTTTTCTTTCCTTTCTTTGGTTGAACATAAGGGAGCTTAGGAGAAGCATGAGGACGTGCCCAAACCTGTAGGTAAGCTCCATATTCATCTTCAACCTTAATTTCATGGTGGAAATCGAAATTCAATGCTTAATTTCTTCTTCTCTTCATTCAATCTTCAACCTTAGCCATTCATTTCACTCAAAGACTTGAGGACGAGCCTTTGGAAGTTGAGGAAGCTTCATTCACCATTGAGAACGTGAATCTTGAAGCTTGGATTCAATTTTGAAGGTGGGTTATATAACTTGAACCCTTAAATGTCATTATTGCTTGCAATTTATTCATCATGTGTTGAATCTTTCTTCTTTCTCAATTTTCTTTTGATTAGTTGTTGAAATCACCATAAGAATCACAATTGATTTCCAAGGTTTGAAGATTGAAGATGATGATGTCATATTAAGCACACACCTCAACAAAGGAATGTGCAAATGGTTTTCAAAACCGATTGAGCTAATTCGGTTTCAAAATCGATTGAGCTAATTCGGTTTCAAAACCGATTGAGTTGATTCGGTTTCAAAACCGAATGGGTAATTGAGTTCAAGACCGAATGGAAAATTGAACCCAAGACCGAATGGGTAATTTACTTCAAAACCGAATGGGTAATTGAGTTCAAGACCGAATGGGTAATTGACTACAAGATCGAATGGGTAATTGAGTTTAAAACCAAAATGGGTATTGGATCTCAAGATCGAATGGGTAAATTGAACTTCAAAACTGCTTGGGTACTTTGACTGTTTGAAGGAGTAGACCATTTTGAGGTCAAGTACCTCAAGACCATTTGAGGTCAAGTAGATTCATGGATGGATGGAGATCTAAGGATTACATTTTGATCCCCTTTCAATGGTCTCAATGTTGGATGGTTCAATGAGTGCAAACCCTAAATTGATTGGTTGAAGGAAACCCTAATTGATCCATTCAGTTTCAAGGTGGTTTGGACCAGACTGTCTTGAGACCATTTGGGATCAAACGGTCTTCAGACCGTTTGGAGGGCAAACGGTCTCAAAACCATTTGAAGTTTAAGGAGGTCAAAACCGTTTAAAGGTTCAAAAGTATCAAAACTATTTGAAGTTTAAGGAGGTCAAAACCGTTTGAAGGTTCAAAGTATCAAAACTGTTTAGAGATCTAATAGTCTCAAAGCTATGAAAGATCAATTAACTTTATGATTGTTAATGATGTTTAACAAAGATAATTATAATGGTTGTACCTTTAAGGTACTAGGGTGATTAGTACCCTTTGAGGGGTTAATCTTTGATGCGTAAGGAAGCAATATCTCAACACACTATGCTAACCCTAAATGTGGGTACTTGAATGAAAGAATGACCTAATCTAATCTAGCTTGAAGTAATCAACATCCTAGAGAGGATGAGAGAGAGAGAGAGGAATTCATACATGAATGATAATCACGTAGTGATTAAAACTCAACACTCTCAACATGAATAAAATATATATTTAGGGTATGATCCTTGATAAAGAGATCATGAAACCCTAATCGAGAAGGTTGATGTGCGCTAACCCTAATTTAGGGCAATGATAGATGACACCCTAATTTAGGGTAATGGTGTAACCCTAATCTAGGGTGATAATATGAGAAATCCCATTTTAGGGAATATAATGAAAAACCCTAATATAAGAGAATGCTTCATGAAACCTTAAATTGGGGAAAAGTTATAAGGAACCTTAATTCAAGATAAAGATGTGTGAAACCCTAACACAAGGTGATGTTATATGAAACCCTAATTTAGGACAATGTTATGTGAAGCCCTAACATAGGGTGATGTTATGAGAAACCCTAACACATGGTAATGATATGTGAAACCCCAATATAATGTGATGTTATGTGAAACCCTAATACAGGGTGAAAGTCATGAGAAACCCTAATTCTAATGAGGGAATAGTGAAACTACCATTACATTGCATAGTGCTGATATGTAATTGATAGAACTGTTATCATGTGTACTAACCATGCAGGTATCATGAGATGTTGGGCATAGCCAGGTATGAGCTATGATGTTTTATTAATAAAATTGTTTATGGGCCTTTTTATGCCATAATATGCATTGTTGCCTAGCAAGAGGTAACAAGAGATTAAATGGGCCTTGAAGAGCCATGTGGGATGCTTGTGTAACAAGTATCATGTTTACCTTGGTCAGATGACCTGAAGGTATTAGTTACCTGATAAGTAGTAACATGTGTTCTTTGATGAACTGAGGATTTGAATACCCATATCCCATAATCATGATGATGAGATGTTAAGGGATGAGAATGCCCATGATGAGACAAGGGATTGAGATCCCAATGTTTTATAAAGCTTTGAGAAGTATTTGATAAAAGTATTACACATTCTTTGTAGCATATGTTATAATAATTTATGTTTGAAAACATGACTGATGCTAAACGAATATGGTAATGCACTTAATTAATCAAGTGAAATCTTATCATGTAGAGCCCTGACCATAGATCCATCATCGTTAGTAATTGGTGATGGTGAAACAGGTTTTTCCTACGGAAATTCCTGGAATGCATATTTTGAAATATGTGGGGGTAATGGGAAAAAATATCCTTACGCCTCATAGGAATGACTGAGGGCCATATCCTATGTACAGGAATGGTTATGGACCATATCCCAATAAGAGTATGGCTATGGGTCATAACTCCACAATACTAGGCATTGGCTACAGGCCATATCCTGAAAAGAGTATATGCTATGGGCTATAACTCTATAGCGAAGATGCCAGTATACCCTGGAAAGCTATTTAGTAGAGATACAAGATGTCCTGCATATGATCTCGTACTGACCGAGACAGATGAGGTGATGGAGTTCGACTCTTCCATTGACCTATGTATGGTATCGATGCTTTACTTAATCGTGTTCAGTTGGAGCATGAGTGGTATACCTCATCTCCTCAGGGCTTAAGTATGATTGTAAAACGTAATCAACCATGTAGTGTATTTTCTTAAGGTTGAAATACAATAATCATTGGTTGATGATATCTTGCTTAGTATATCCTAGATGGATAAATGTTATACATGTTCTTCATATTCCTTTTTGGACAAATGATATGTTGTTTTATCAATTATATCTGAGATGCTTTAGAAAGGATATTGCTCTAATCTATTTAGACACTGATTTATCTGCTGATGAACATATATGATTCTTCTACCCAGTTTTATCCTATTAATTGCAATAATAATGTTTTTGGCGGAGAGTTATATCTCTTGTTGGGACAATTTTCAATTGTCTCACCCCCGTGGGATCCAACCTTTTTAGGTGGACGAGGATGAGGAGGCAGAAACCATACAACAGGGGAAGGACAGCAGCAACAGGGACAACATTAACATCTCAGGTGGAGATACTGACTATCGTGTCATGTAGATATGAGTCCTATGAGTCATCTCTGTAGTCTCAGGTCCTAGGAGTTAGTAGTTAGTACTTTTTATGATCGAACTGAGATTTTGGCTTGATGCCTCGAGGTTCTTATGTTGTCTGTATATAGTTTTTAATAGAGCAGTTGATACTTGTAACCCTCGAGAAGGGATGGTACAGGATATGTACTTTGTGAACCAGAATGTATGTGTAAATTAATATTTTTGGTTCTTGCTATAAGAGTTTCCTGGAAATGGATCTCTTAGTAAATGGTTTTAATTTTTAGTGATTTTTGTTAATCCGCTGCAAATGATCGCTTCCGCATAATCAATGATGGTTTGTTTAAATGCTTCACAACAATTAGTGGTATCAGATCTCTAGGTTCGCTGAGTCTACAGAGACATAGGATTAAGGTTGTTGAGTCTGTTCTAGTGTCTTCCAGTTATCTGATAGTGTCTTCTGCTCATATAGGAGGAGAAGAAGAACTTAAACATGTCTGGATCACATGAAGAACATGCTGCTGAGAGCAGCATTGCTGCACCAGGAAGAGGTGCAAGGGATTAGACTAGGGAGGAACCAGAACCTGAACATCCCCAGCTTAACCAAGTTGCACTGGAAAACCCAACTTTCCATGATCTGTTTGGGCAGTTCATGGCAGCCATGATGCATATGGCGGATAGGATGCAACCACCTGCACCTAGGGAACCATCCCATAATGAAGGACAGGGGGCCGGAAAGACTTTCGAATGACTTCACCGGGCAGGAGCCATAGAATATGCTGGTACAACTGACCCAGAAGATGCTGACATGTGGCTGACTGAGCTAGAAAAGGCCTTCATAATCCTTAATATCCCAGAAGCTGAGAAGGTTAGACATGTAATGTAACTTCTTAATGGGAGTGGTGGCCATTGGTGGACAATAGAAGAGGGTAAGAGGCCAGGTGTTGAAATCAAATGGGAGGAATTATGACGAGAATTTGTCAGTAGATACTTCCCTAAGACGTTTCTAGATGAGAAGATCTCTCCGTTTGAGCGGATAAGTCAAGGACCATTGAATATTAGTGAATATGAAGCTAAGTTTATGGAGCTTTTGCAGTTCTGTCCGCATATGGCTGCTACAGATGAGGAGAGGATTCGGCGTTTTGAGAAGGGGCTGAACACTAAATTGACCACTCTTATGTCTACCTTAGAGAATAGGGAGAGGTTCGCCACCTTTGTGGAGTCCATGAGACAGATAGAAAGGTCCATGACTGAGAAGCGTCAAGCCCATAGTAAGAAGGTATATACACAGTTCCAGGGATAGAGGTCTGAGAGTTTTAAGAAACCAAGGTTTTCTGCACCAACAACACCACCAAGGTTCAACACCCAGACACAGTGGACATCCAGCAAGGGTAGAGGTCATAGTTTACCACTGAATAGAGTTCCCAGTACAACATCAACGTCAACAACTAGACCTTTTAGACCATATCAAGAGAATAGAACATGTCACCAGTATAGATAGGTAGGACATTTAGAAAGGGATTGTCCAATTTGAAACACAATGGTGACTCAACCTCCAAGGCAGAGTCAGCAAGGCTCTGAGAGGAGACAATTTTTGAGTGGCGCTAGAGGACGTGGACAAGCATCCCAAGCTGGTTCGTCGACACCCAACAACCGAGCATAGGGTCAACAACAAGCAACGGAGAGATTCTATGCGATGAATCAACCCGAAGCAGTAGTCAACCCTTGAGTTGTGACAGGTCAGATGGAACTATTTCATTCTGATTTGTCTTTATCCTGCTTCATATCTGTTTTAATTGATCCAGGTACTACGCATTCCTTTATCACTCAAGAAGTGATTCATGATTGCAATATGACTGTTAGTCATAAAGCACATAGTCTGTTATTAGAAACCCCTCTGATGGGTTCTGTAGTGTTGCGGGAGGTGTGTTCTCCCTGCATTCTTTCCTTTTCTGAACATCGCATTCAAGTGGATCTTATACCACTTGAAATGCATGGGTTTGATATAATTCTTGGGATGGACACCCTAGAAAAGTATAAGGTTGTCTTGGATTGTGAGTCCAAGCAAGCTGTGTTCACTGATGATGGTGACACATGGATCTTTCAGGGAGATAGAAAGATTCTTCCAACTGTCTTGTGTCATCTATGGTAGCTGAGAAGCTGATGAGACAAGGATGCTTTGCATTCTTGGCACGTGTGGTAGATACCACAATGGAGAGCCCTAATCTTGCTGAAGTTTCGATAGTTAGGGAGTTTGAAGATGTGTTCCCTGAGGAACTTCTAGGTGTACCTCCGCCCCAAGAGATTGATTTTGAGATTAATTTAATCTCGGGCATACAACTAATAGCACAAACACCATATAGAATGGCACCTGCTGAGATGACAGAGCTCAAGAAACAGTTGCAAGAGTTGCTTGAGAAAGGTTTTGTCCGACCGAGTACTTCACCATGGGGTGCTCCGGTTCTCTTTGTTAAGAAGAAGGACGGATCGATGAGCCTATGCATTGATTATAGACAGTTGAATAAAGTAACCATAAAGAACAAGTATCCTCTGCCGAGGATCGATGACTTGTTTGATCAGTTGTGTGGTGCAACTATCTTTTCTAAGATAGATCTGAGGTCAGGATATCATCAGTTGTGTATCATGGAGAGTGACATATCTAAGTCTACCTTTAGGACAAGGTATGGTCACTATGAGTTCATAGTTATGTCATTTGGAATAACGAATGCACCAGCTGCATTCATGGAACTCATGAATAGAATCTTTCGACCTTTTCTTGATCAGTTCATAGTACTCTTCATAGATGACATCTTGGTATACAGTAGAGATGCTCAACAGTATGAGAAGCACCTCCGTCAGGCTTTAACTTTGCTAAGAGAGCATAAGCTATATGCTAAGTTTAGCAAATCTGAGTTCTGGTTATCAAAAGTTTCTTTTCTAGGACACATAATATCTGCCTCAGGTATCCATGTTGATCCTAAGAAGGTAGAATCTATCCTGCAATGGGAACAGCCAAAGACACCAATAGAGATACGTAGTTTCTTAGGACTGGAGGGCTATTACAGGAGATTCATTAAGAACTTCAGTTCTATAGCCTTACCCCTAACCAAGTTGACCAGGAAGGAGGTTCCTTTTGTTTGGAATGACAAGTGTCAACATTCTTTCCAGCTGTTGAAAGAAAGGTTAACAAGTGCACCTGTGCTGGTGTTACCTGAGCAAGAGAAGGGGTACATAGTTTTCTGTGATGCATCTAAGAATGCCCTAGGATGTGTGTTGATGCATGATAATCAAGTGATTTCTTTTGCCTCTCGACAGCTTAAGAAACACGAGGAGAATTATCTGACACATGATCTAGAGCTAGCTGTTGTGGTCCATGCTTTGAAGATCTGGAGACATTATCTCTATGGAGAAACATTCCAGATTTTCACATACCATAAGAATCTAAAATATATCTTCTCACAACATGAGTTGAACATGAGACAACGCCACTGGATGGAGTTAATCAAGGACTACGATTGTACAATTGATTATCATCCAGGGAAGGCTAATGTAGTGGTTGATGCACTAAGTAGGAAATCATCATCACCAGCCTTAGATAAAGCACAGTTGAACTCCTTAGTGTGCTTTAAAAGAGATATGCTCATCTCTTTGAGGAAAAACAATATACAACTTAAGGTATCGTTGTTAGCTGGGTTGTTAGCTGAAATGCAAGTAAAACCTACTCTGAAACAGTAGATTAAAGAAGCACAGCAAGTTGATGCTATGGTTCAGCAGATCAAGTCAGAGTATGGTAGTGAGAAACGGGATGGCTTTCATGAGTTAGAGGATCAGGTAGTCTGTTACCATGGTAGGATGGTAGTACCTGATGCCAATGACTTAAGAAAGTTCGTCTTTGAGGAAGATCATTCTTCAATGTATGCAATGCATCCAGGAAGCACCAAAATGTATCATAACTTGAAGGATATGTATTGGTGGCCAGGATTGAAGAAGGATGTATCTGTGTTTGTTATGCGGTGTTCGGTGTGTCAGCAGGTTAAGGCTGAACATCAAAAGCCCGTAGGAACAATGCAACCTTTTCCTATACCACAGTGGAAATGGGATCATGTGACCATGGACTTTGTGGTTGGTTTACCTAGAACAAACAAAGGTCATGATTCCATATGGGTGATAGTTGATAGGTTGACTAAGACAACACATTTCCTTCCTGTCAAAACAACCTACACTGATGAGAAGTTTGCACAGATATATATAGATGAGATAGTGCGGTTGCACGGAGTTCCATCTACTATTGTTTCTGATAGAGGTCCCCAGTTCATGAGTCATTTTTGGGAATGACTACATAAAGCTTTGGATACGCAGTTAAGTTTAGTACATCCTTTCACCCACAGACAGATGAACAATCTGAGAGGACCATACAAACCTTGGAGTATTTTCTTAGGGCATGTGTCCTTCAGTTTGTAGGAAGTTGGGATCTACACCTGAGCTTGATAGAATTTGCTTATAATAATAGCTATCAGCACAGTATTGATATGCCACCATATGAAGCATTATATGGTAGACGTTGTAGATCTCCTTTATGTTGGTATGAAATAGGAGAGTATCAACTTTTGGGTCCTGAGCTTGTGCAGCAAACAACTGAGAAAATTAAAGTAATACAACAACAATTAAAGACTGCACAGGATAGACAGAAATCATACGCCGACAAACGGTGAAGACCTTTAGAATTCCAGGTTGGAAATAGAGTATATCTCAAGATCTCACCTTGTAAATGTGTCCTTAGATTTGTAAAGAACGGAAAGTTAGCTCCTAGATTTATGGCGCCTTATCCAATCATTGAACGGATTGGAAAGGTAGCCTATAAGCTGGAGTTGCCACCTGAGCTGCATAAGTTACATCCAGTGTTCTATATCTCGATGCTGAGAAAGTTTCATCCTGACACAGAGTTAGTTCTACAACCTTTGGAGGTAGAATTAAATGATGATATATCATATGTTGAAGGAGATGTGATGATCATTGATAAAAAAATTAAAAAGCTGAAAAGAAAGAGATATGTCTTGTGAAAGTTCTTTGGCATCACTGTGGCATTGAAGAAGCTATGTGGGAGCTAGAGGAGGAAGTACCCTTCTCTTTTCTCTTGATGATTTTGGGGATGAAATTCCTGTTAGGGGTGGATAATTTGTAACATCCCTGACCTGGGTTATGCTTTAACCCTAGATGTTTTGTTTAAGAAAGATAATTATATGCTTGCTCTTATCTTTTGAAAAGTAATTAAGGCTCAAGAGGAGCTTATGTTTCAATTTTAGTCCTTTTTGAATAATGTTGAAAACAATGTTTTACTTGTTTTGGACTAAAGTGCAAATTACCCAAGTTGAGGGGTTGACTTACAAATGTTACATGATAAATGTTCCTCAAGTGTCGAAGTATCATAAGAATGAAAATGATGTAGAGTTATGGCTTGTGGCAGCCTGAGTACCAAGAAAGAGCTTATTGAGCAATGTCTGTGCATTAAAACCTAGTTTTGGTGTAATGTGCAATTTACCCAAAACCTAGGGTTCAATATGCAAAATATCACTCCTATGGAGTCCCTAATGTTTCTTGGTATCAATTAGGGACAAGAAAATCAGAGGGGTGTCTCATTTGAATCTCTTTGGAAGAGAGAGAATCTTGATATTAAAATAATAAAGATTTAAGCATAATTGAAACCCAAATTCAATTTAATGCAAAAATAAATATATTAATGGTAGTGCCCTTCAACCAAAAATGAGATTGTTGAATTTTTATAAGTATAGACTTTCTTGTGCCTTGCAATGGAACCGAAATATCTAAAGTGAGTGGAGAGCCCACTCACATTAGTTAAAGAAAAAGTAATATCCACTCAATTTTGGATATTATTATTATATTGATTAAGGTGCTTAGTTTGTCTTCTTTTAATTCATGGATAATGAAGAGGAGTTACAAGGTGGGGGAGATGGCTTCGTATGAAAGGGATGGAGGGGAGTATGTGGCACCAATTTTGGGAGTTGAAGGAATTATTTATCACTTTCTCTCTCATTGAAATTCCCTTATATACATCCCATTTTCAACCCACATGAAAGGCTTTTTTGATTCCTTTTTATTTCCTTGCTTTGGTTGAACACAAGGGAGCTTAGGAGCAGCAGGAGAACGTGCCCAAACCTGTAGGTAATCTCCATAGTCATCTTCAACCTTCATTTCATGGTGGAAATCGAAATTCAATGCTTAATTTCTTCTTTTCTTCATTCAATCTTCAACCTTAGCCATTCATTTCAGTCAAAGACTTGAGGACGAGCCTTTGGAAGTTGAGGAAGCTTCATTCACCATTGAGAACGTGAAGTTTGAAGCTTGGATTCAATTTTGAAGGCGAGTTATATAACTTGAACCCTTAAATGTCATTATTGCTTGCAATTTATTCATCATGTGTTGAATCTTTCTTCTTTCTCGATTTCCTTTTGATTAGTTGTTGAAATCACCATAAGAATCACAATTGATTTTGAAGGTTTGAAGCTTGAAGATGATGATGTAATCTTAAGCACACACCTCAACAAAAGAATGGGCAAACAGTTTTCAAAACCGATTGAGTTAATTCGGTTTCAAAACTGATTGAGCTAATTCGGTTTCAAAACCGATTGAGTTGATTCGGTTTCAAAACTGAATGGGTAATTGAGTTCAAGACCAAATGGGTAATTGAACCCAAGACTGAATGGGTAATTTACTTCAAAACCGAATGGGTAATTGAGTTCAAGACCGAATGGGTAATTGACTACAAGATCGAATGGGTAATTGAGTTCAAACTTGAAATGGGTAATGTATCTCAAGATCGAATGGGTAAATTGAACTTCAAAACCATTTGGGTACTTTGACCATTTGAAGGAGTAGACCATTTGGTGGTCAAGTACCTCAAGACCGTTTGAGGTCAAGTAGAGTCATGGATGGATGGAGATATAAGGGTTACATTTTGATCCCCTTTCAATGGTTTCAAAGTTTGATGGTTCAATGAGTGAAAAACCTAAATTGATTGGTTGAAGGAAACCCTAATTGATCCATTCAATTTCAAGGTGGTTCGGACCAAACGGTCTTCAGAACATTTTGAGGGCAAATGGTCTCAAAACCGTTTGAAGTTTAATGAGGTCAAAACCATTTAAAGGTTCAAAAGTATCAAAACAGTTTGAAGTTTAAGGAGGTCAAAACCATTTGAAGGTTCAAAAGTATCAAAACCGTTTAGAGATCTAATAGTCTCAAAGCTATGAAAGATCAATTAACTTTATGATTGTTAATGATGTTTAACAAAGATAATTATAATGGTTGTACCTTTAAGGTACTAGGGTGATTAGTACCCTTTGTGGGGTTAATCTTTGATGCTTAAGGAAGCAATATCTCAACACACTATGCTAACCCTAAATGTGTGTACTTGAATGAAAGAATGACCTAATCTAATCTAGATTGAAGTAATCAACATCCTAGAGATGATGAGAGAGAGAGGAATTCATACATGAATGATAATCATGTAGTGATTAAACTGCAACACTCTCAACATGAATAAAATATGTATTTAGCGTATGATCCTTGATAAAGAGATCAAGAAACCCTATTTGAGAAGGTTGATGTGCCCTAACCCTAATTTAGGGCAATGATAGATGACACCCTAATTTAGGGTAATGGTGTAACCCTAATCTAGGGTGATAATATGAGAAATCCCATTTCAGGGAATATAATGAAAAACCCTAATTTTAAGAGAATGCTTCATGAAACCTTAAATTGGGGAAAAATTATAAGGAACCTTAATTCAAGGTAAAGATGTGTGAAACCCTAACACAGGGTGATGTTATATGAAACCCTAATTTAGGGCAATGTTATGTGAAGCCCTAACATAGGGTGATGTTATGAGAAACCCTAACACAGGGTGATGATATGTGAAACCCCAATATAATGTGATGTTATGTGAAACCCTAATATAGGGTGAAAGTCATGAGAAACCCTAATTCTAATGAGGGAATAGTCAAGATACCATTACATTGCATAGTGTTGATATGTAATTGATATAACTGTTATCATGTGTACTAACCATGCAGTTATCATGAGATGTTGGGCATAGCCAGGTATGAGCTATGATGCTTTATTAATAAAATTGTTTATGGGACTTTTAAGACATAATATGCATTGTTGCCTAGCAAGAGGTAACAAGAGATTAGATGGGCCTTGAAGATCCATGTGAGATGCTTGTGTAACAAGTATCATGTTTACCTTGGTCAGATGACCTGAAGGTATTAGTTACCTGATAAGTGGTAACATGTGTTCTTTGATGAACTAAGGGTTTGAATACCCATATCCCATAATCATGATGATGAGATGTTAAGGGATGAGAATACCCATGATGAGACAAGGTATTGAGATCCCAATGTTTTATAAATCTTCAAGAAGTATTTGATAAAAGTATTACACATTCTTTGTAGAATTTGTTATAATAATTTATGTTTGAAAACCTGACTGATGCTAAGATAATATGGTAATGCACTTAATTAATCAAGTGAAATCTTATCATGTAGAGCCCTGACCATAGATCCATCATTGTCAGTAATTCGTGATGGTGAAACAGGTTTTTCCTATGGAAATTCATGGAATGCATATTTTGAAATATGTGGGGGTAATGGGTAAAAATATCCTTACGCCTCATAGGAATGACTGAGGGCCATATCCTATGTAAAAGAATGGTTATGTACCATATCCCAATAAGAGTATGGATATGGGTCATAACTCCACAATACTAGGCATTGGCTATGGGCCATATCCTGAAAAGAGTATATGCTACAAGCTATAACTCTATAGTGAAGATGCCAGTATACCCTTGAAAGCTATTTAGCAGAGACACAAGATCTCCTGCATATGATCTCGTACTGACCGAGACAGATGAGGTGATGGAGTCCAGCTCTTCCATTGACCTATGTTGGTACCAATGCTTTACTTAGAGTCGTGGTCAATTGGAGCATGAGTGGTATACCTCATCTCCTCAGGGCTTAAGTATGATTGTAAAATGTAATCAGCCGTGTAGCGTATTTGCTTAAGGTTGAAATATGAGAATCATTGGTTGATGATATCTTTCTTAGTATATCCTAGATGGATAAATGTTATACATGTTCTTCATATTCCTTATTGGACAAATGATATGTTGTTTTATCAATTATATCTGAAATGCTTTAATAAGGATGTTTCTCTAATCTATTTAGACACTGCTTTATCTGCTGATGAACATATGTGATTCTTCTACCCAGTTTTATTTTGTTAATTGCAATAATAATGTTTCTGGCAGAGAGTTATATCTATCGCTGGGACAATTTTCAATTGTCTCACCCCCGTGGGATCCAACCTTTTTAGGTGGACGAGGATGAGGAGGCAGAAACCATAGAACAGGGGAAGGACAGCAGCAACAGGGACAACAGTAACATCTCAGGTAGAGATACTGACTATCGTGTCATGTACATATGAATCATATGAGTCGTCTCTGTACTCTCAAGTCCTAGGAGTTAGTAGTTAGTACTTTTTATGATCAATCTGAGATTTTGGCTTGATGCCTTGAGGTTCTTATGCTGCATGTATATAGTTTTTAACAGAGCAGTTGATACTTGTAACCCTTGAGAAGGGATGGTATAGGATATGTACTTTGTGAACCAAAATGTATTTGTAAATTAATATTTTTGGTTCTTGCTATAAGAGTTTCCTGGAAATGGATCTCTTAGTAAATGGTTTTAATTTTTAGTGATTTTTGTTAATCCGCTGCAAATGATCGCTTTTGCATAATCAATGACGGTTTGTTCGAACACTTTGCAACAACTTATGTGTGCCTAAACATCCCTCAGGAAGGGCCACAACCTGTAACATACTAGATCTTGGACCTTACCCTAGAACTGTGACCTTTTGGGTTTGACCAAACAAGGTTAAGGTTAGAGTGATCCTAATAAGCTAATGCATGAATAATGTAATCTAATATGTCAAATAATTCATTTGGTGATAATAAGATGATAAATAACTTAATTGGATGCATAATGAGTTAATGGGCCTCTAATGGGCCAGATGACTAAACCCTTGTAAGAATGCTTCAAAATAAAGAATAGACTTAAAAGTCGTAATCTACACATTAAAATAAGTCTACATGTCAATTTTCATTTAATTCGGACAACCTTGAAACAATATGGTAAGTTAAGAGAGAGAAATTGCCTAAAAAGTGTAATTAATAAATAAATATAATAATAAACTCCAAAAGAGGAAAATAATCTTAGATTCGTAATCTACATAATAAATATAGCCTTTGGGTAAATTTTTATCCAATTTGGAGAAAGTTTGCTTAAAGGGTAAAATCAAGAGAGAGAAAGTGTGTAGAACCTTAAAAATATTAAATAAATACTCAAACAACTCCAATATGTAAAATTGATGGCAAATTCGTATTCAGCACATCAAATATTACTTAAGGATGAAGTTTCACCTAATTTGGATAATCCATGTGTCATTAATGAATCAGGAAAGAGAAATAAAGAATATATTAAATAATACAACTAAAGTTACCAAAAGTGAAATCTAATTCGAAATTCGGAATCTACATGTTTAACTTAACTTGTGTGCCAAGTTTGGATTAATTTGGATAATGTTTGAACCCTCAAATCAAGAAAGAGAAAATAGGGAAATAATGCTTTCCAACTTTGGTTTAATCGGTTTTGATTTTGGTTTATTTTGTCACAAGTCACGATTTTCCTTCTTATGTGCCTCTTCACAGTGGCCGTTGGATCTCAAATGGACAACATCCAGTCGTCTCCTACCTTGAGTAGGAGCCCGGCCGGATTGCTATATTCTCAGATTTTTTCGATTTGATCTTTCTCCCTACCTCCTCCACCGATTTTTGAGAATTTTCTTGCGTTGTGATCGGAAGGGGAATCCACATCTTTCCATCCTTACTTTCCATACCGTTTCCTTCCTAGATCGTGATACCCCAAGCCTTTCCCAACAAGCAATTCAGGCAACTGTCTTCTCGACTCTGTACCCAACCCTGCCTATTTATACCTTCACCCTCGACTTTCTGGAGGTCCGTGCAATGATCCTCTCAACTCAATCAAATTGTACCTTACTCGTGTGTCGTCGGTACAGACTTGAAGCCCAAACTTTGCGGCAGATTGTTCTCTCGCTCCTCTCGACCTTCGATCGAATTAAAGGTATCAACAACTTCGTCTTCACTCAAGCTTTCCTTCAGTACCAATAACTCAGAGTTTGGACAAGATTTATGGTATCGCCCAATCTGGCCATCAACCTGCTGTCGCTGCGTGTGTGAGCGCGAAGTAGAAGATGGTGTTTTTTTATTTACCTTTTTGCCCTTCGTTGATCTTCTTTTGTTGTTTTATCGCCAGGGGTGTTTCTGTCTTTTCCTCTTAATATCTTTTTCTTTGGAGCAAGTCAACTGAGCCTTGACCCGCTGACTTGGCCAGCGTTCATTGGGCCATGTCAGGCTGGGCCCTGCCCTCTCTCTTTGTTTCTCGCCCTTGATTTGCTCAGTTGGCTTTTCTGAAGTTTCCTATTGGTTGATTTTATAAAATCCATAACTAATAATATGCCCAACAGAAAAATATAAATAAATACTCATTGGAATCAGAAAAATAAGGCCTATCTAATGGTATATGTTTTAAATCTAATGAATAATAACATGTGTTTTTAATGGATCTAATTAATAATGAATTAACTTGTATAAATCATAACTAATTATTTATAAGTCAGAAAAATATAATAAAATATGTTTTGGAATCCTAATGACATATACTAAAATATGGCATGGTTTTGATGACCTAATTCACATAATAATAAAAAGGCAATTTTCTAAGTTTTGAATAATTAATGGAAACCTAACCCTAATTCCACATATATGCTTAATAGGTTCTTTGGAGGCCTAGGCTTGGACCTAGATGTGACCTTGGATCGTTTGACTCTGAAGTTGAGGTATGATTGCATCCCACATTAATTCTGTATTGAGCAATACTTCTATCTTATGTATGTTTGCATCCCCGATTATTCTTCTTGAGCAATTATCCTATTTTTATCTTACTTTTGGTCCTATGGACATTAGCCTACACATTGTCTTGTTCTTTTGAAATCATGCTTCATGTGAAGTATCTTATTTTGTTATTGATCTTGTGATCATGGATATTCTCTTGGAATCTTATCTTGTTGCCTTGGTGCAATTTGTACTTTTGATATTATATGCCCAATGTGATGTGGAAGTTTACTTGTTGATATATGCCCACTATGATGTGGATGTTTATATGTCTGTGTTGTCCATTGTGTGATGGCAACCTTGATAATTCTGACTATACTTATTTACTTGCCTCTACATTATACATGCAATGTGATTCAGTAGCACTAGAGTAGTGTAATTACATTGGTTTTGGGGCAGTATTCCCCTATTGTTTATTTGGAGGGTGGCAGTATACCATTCCTCTGTAAATCGAGTATGGCAGTAATCCATGCTCAAACTTTATATTTTGGGAGATTGGCAGTATTCCTTTCTCTATCAGGTTCAAGTGTGTGCTTGGCCTCCAATTGTGTTTATATTGTTCTAGGGCTATGCTTATCTCACATGCATGCATGTTGATGATGATATGTGCTTTGTTTCCCACCATGGTAGTGGATGTTTATATTGATAGCACATTCTTATTATTTGTTGGTTATGGAAAGTATCACTTTTGTTATGATCTTTTCTCTTGATACCCATTTGGGTGGTCCTTATCTCTTGCACGGGAAGCCTTTTACATTTGATGTCCTTTATATCCTGAAATTGCTCAAAGTTTGCTTTTAGTATGCACATACCAACCTTTGCTGATGTTTCCTTTTGTTTCTCTTTTACTGGGGTATGCTTCCAACCCTAGGTGGAGGACTTGGTTGACAATACGTGATGACCTAGACTTAGTTTGCGAAGATGAAGCTTGGAGACAATCTTGAGGTGGTTTAGATTTCCTCTACATGGATCCTTATGATGTAAGTTTGTAACCCCTTTGTTACATAATTGAATATAGTCATGTTTTTATTCCGCTGCTATACATTGGTCTTTTGATTACCATTATATAAAGATTTGAAAATTTTACACCCACTCCATCATGCCTTCTGAGTATGTTTGGACTGGAGGTTATATTGTTCAAATTTTTAGTAAGGAAGTGGTTTCACTTCTTTACAGCATGGTATCAGAGCCCATGGTAGTCGGAATCGACTATTTCAATTTTGTCTCCCTTTAGAACCCTTGACTTAGTTAGTTACCTTTAAGTGATATGTTGACCCTAGATTTGATCTATGATGATCTTTTAAGCAATAAGGTTTGGTTTGAGGATAAAATTAGGTTATGAGGAATTATTCATATGGAAATATTGTGACTTGGTTTCCACAATTGATTTTGGATCCACATTTTATTTCATCTCGAATTGTTTTCATTACCAAAACTTATTTTCAATTATACTACTATATGTAAAAAAAAAATTTCTCAGATTTATCGATGTTTTCTTGAACTAAGTCACAATGAAGTGAAACCCTAGTTTGAGTAGAATCTAACCCTAGTTTTGTGACTAGGATTGATATAATGGTGTAGTTGACCTACCCTATGACTTTTTGGTTGTTCATATAGGGTTGTTAGGTTAGAGACACAAGGACCTAAAACTCAACCCTAGATGGTGACTTATAGTTGAATACATGAGAAACATAAATCTCTAAACCTTTCATAACTAAGAGATGTGGGTAGCTAAAAAGTTGTTTAGTTTGACTTGTTAGGTTTAACCCTTTAAGGGGTGGAGAATAGTTTATAGTTGACGTTTGAATCTATAGATTTTGAGGACGAAATCCTTTTAAGGGGTGGATTGTTGTAACATACCAAATCTTGGACCCTACCCTAGAACTGTGACCTTTTGGGTTTGACCAAACAAGGTTAAGGTTAGAGTGATCCTAATAAGCTAATGCATGAATAATGTAATCTAATATGTCAAATAATTCATTTGGTGATAATAAGATGATAAATAACTTAATTGGATGCATAATGAGTTAATGGGCCTCTAATGGGCCAGATGACTAAACCCATGTAAGAATGCTTCAAAATAAATAATAGACTTCAAATTCGTAATCTACACATTAAAATAAGTCTACATGTCAATTTTCATTTAATTCGGACAA
Source organism: Alisma plantago-aquatica (assembly GCA_963693085.1). Lineage (NCBI taxonomy): Eukaryota > Viridiplantae > Streptophyta > Magnoliopsida > Alismatales > Alismataceae > Alisma > Alisma plantago-aquatica. Next base: position 579,923,893 of record OY856413.1, read on the forward strand.
CCTTGAAATACTATGGTAAGTTAAGAGAGAGAAATTGCCTAAAAAGTGTAATTAATAAATAAGTATAATAATAGACTCCAAAAGAGGAAAATAATCTTAGATTCGTAATCTACATAATAAATATAGCCTTTGGGTAAATTTTTATCCAATTTGGAGAAAGTTTGCTTAAAGGGTAAAATCAGGAGAGAGAAAGTGTGTAGAACCTTCAAAATATTAAATAAATACTCAAATAACTCCAATATGTAAAATTGATGGCAAATTCGTATTCAGCACATCAAATATTACTTAAGGATGAAGTTTCACCTAATTTGGATAATCCATGTGTCATTAATGCATCAGGAAAGAGAAACAAAGAATATATTAAATAATACAACTAAAGTTTCCAAAAGTGAAATCTAATTGGAAATTCAGAATCTACATGTTTAACTTAACTTGTGTGCCAAGTTTGGATTAATTTTGATAATGTTTGAACCCTCAAATCAAGAAAGAGAAATTAGGGAAATAATGCTTTCCAACTTTGGTTTAATCGGTTTTGATTTTGGTTTCTTTTGTCACAAGTCACGATTTTCCTTCTTATGTGCCTCTTCACAGTGGCCGTTGGATCTCGGATGGATGACATCCAGTCGTCTCCTACCTTGAGTAGGAACCCGGCTGGATTGCTATATTCTCAGATTTTTCGATTTGATCTTTCTCCCTACCTCCTCCACCGATTTTTGAGATTTTTCTTGAGTTGTGATCGGGAGGGGAATCCACATCTTTCCATCCTTACTTTCCATACTGTTTCCTTCCTAGATCATGATACCCCAAGCCTTTCCCAACAAGCAATTCAGGCAACTGTCTTCTCGACTCTGTACCCAACCTTGCCTATTTATACCTTCACCCTCGACTTTCTGGAGGTCCGTGCAATGATCCTCTCAACTCAATCAAACTGTACCTTACTCGTGTGTCGTCGGTACCGACTTGAAGCCCAAACTTTGCGGCAGATTGTTCTCTCGCTCCTCTCGACCTTCGATCGAATTAAAGGTATCAACAACTTCGTCTTCACTCAAGCTTTCCTTCAGTACCAATAACTCAAAGTTTGGACAAGATTTGTGGTATCGCCCAATCTGGCCATCAACCTACTGTCACTGCGTGTGCGAGAGCGAAGTAGAAGATGGTGTTTTTTTATTTACCTTTATGCCCTTCATTGATCTTCTTTTGTTGTTTTATCGCCAGGGGTGTTTCCGTCTTTTCCTCTTAATATCTTTTGCTTTGGAGCAAGTCAACTGAGCCTTGACCCGCTGACTTGGACAGCGTTCATTGGGCCATGTCAAGCTGGGCCCGACCCTCCCTCTTTGTTTCTCACCCTTGATTTGCTGAGTTGGCTTTTCTGAAGTTTCCTATTGGTTGACTTTATAAAATCCATAACTAATAATATGCTCAGCAGAAAAATATAAATAAATACTCGTTGAAATTAAAAAAATAAGGCCTATCTAATGGTATATGTTTTGATGGATAAATCTAATGAATAATAACATGTGTTTTTAATGGATCTAATTAATAATGAATTAACTTGTATAAATCATAACTAATTATTTATAAGTCAGAAAAATATAATAAAATATGTTTTGGAATCCTAATGACATATACTAAAATATGGCATGGTTTTCATGACCTAATTCACATAATAATAAGGCAATTTTCTAAGTTTTGAATAATTAATGGAAACCTAACCCTAATTCCACATATATGCTTAATAGGTTCTTTGGAGGCCTAGGCTTGGACCTAGATGTGACCTTGGATCGTTTGACTCTGGAGTTGAGGTATGATTGCATCCCACATTAATTCTGTATTGAGCAATACTTCTCTCTTATGTATGTTTGCATCCCCGATTATTCTTCTTGAGCAATTATCCTATTTTTATCTTACTTTTGGTCCTATGGACATTAGCCTACACATTGTCTTGTTCTTTTGAAATCATGCTTCATGTGAAGTATCTTATTTTGTTATTGATCTTGTGATCATGGATATTCTCTTGGAATCTTATCTTGTTGCCTTGGTGCAATTTGGACTTTTGATATTATATGCCCAATGTGATGTGGAAGTTTACTTGTTGATATATGCCCACTATGATGTGGATGTTTATATGTTTGTGTTGTCCATTGTGTGATGGAAACCTTGATAATTCTGACTATACTTATTTACTTGCCTCTACATTATACATGCAATGTGATTCAGTAGCACTAGAGTAGTGTAATTACATTGGTTTTGGGGCAGTATTCCCCTATTGTTTATTTGGAGGGTGGCAGTATACCATTCCTCTGTAAATCGAGTGTGGCAGTAATCCATGCTCAAACTTTATATTTTGGGAGATTGGCAGTATTCCTTTCTCTATCAGGTTCAAGTGTGTGCTTGGCCGCCAATTGTGTTTATATTGTTCTAGGGCTATGCTTATCTCACATGCATGCAGGTTGATGATGATGTGTGCTTTGTTTCCCACCATGGTAGTGGATGTTTATATTGATAGCACATTCTTATTATTTGTTATTTATGGCAAGTATCACTTTTGTTATGATCTTTTCTCTTGATACCCATTTGGGTGGTCCTTATCTCTTGCACAGGAAGCCTTTTACATTTGATGTCCTTTATATCCTTAAATTGCTCAAAGTTTGCTTTTAGTATGCACATACCAACCTTTGTTGATGTTTCCTTTTATTTCTCTTTTACTGGGGTATGCTTCCAACCCTAGGTGGACTTGGTTGACAAGACATGATGACCTAGACTTAGTTTGCGAAGATGAAGCTTGGAGACAATCTTGAGGTGGTTTAGATTTCCTCTACATGGATCCTTATGATGTAAGTTTGTAACCCGTTTGTTACATAACTGAATATAGTTATGTTTTTATTCCGCTGCTATACATTGGTCTTTTGATTACCATTATATAAAGATTTGAAAATTTTACACCCACTCCATCATGCCTTCTAAGTATGTTTGGACTGGAGGTTATATTGTTCAAATTTTTAGTAAGGAAGTGGTTTCACTTCTTTACACAGCCTTAGCTAGATTCTATATCTTCGGAATCGTAAGTGTATGATTCGGATGGCGATGAGACATCTGATGCCTAAGGGGATGCTTATGAGGACCTAAACATCCCTCAGAGAGGGTTCGCAGTAGTTCTATTTGGATAGTTATATATTGCCTGGATGTTTGATGTTTGGATGTGTTTGCATGTGTAGTGGTGGTGAAACCTGAGACCATATCATTAATCTAGATCCAACTTTAATTCCGCTCTTTACTTTCTTGCAATTAGTTTAATTAAGCTCAAATCAACCAATCGTTCTAAATTTTAGCCTTACTTGAACTGGACTAGACTAGCAACAATTGTTAAAAAATGTTGTCCCTTGGGATTCGATCCTTAACTATACTGTGATAAGGCCCGTCCTCTTGCGGGTGGTATTATTGTACAAGGTTTTGGTAAAAGCTCAGGGATTTCAACCCTGAGTGAATTTACTAGTGCGATAATATTCCACTTCAAATTCTGGCATTGTTGCCGGGGACAACAGAATCAGTTAGTCAAATCTAGTTCTTTTAAGGATAATTTAGGATTTTGCTTTTTCTTTTGATACAATCGATCGTCCACTTGAATTTGGTTCTACTCCGTCAATCTCACTTCTGACAAATCTTTCCATCCCAGGTACCAACAAAGACTAGTGCATGCACCGCTCAAATAGTCCCGGTCTCACTGTTAGTTTTGATCCTGAAATAGATAGAACTTTTTGTCGTCAGAATAGAGAGAACCAAGCAAGAATGGTTCAAGAGGAGGAAATAGCCACAAGGGTTGCTCAATCCCTTGCTGCACAAAGAGATAGGCTTATGCAAGAAGCCAGATCTACGGCTGAAATGGAAATCCGAGTAGCTCAAGCAGCAGCACAAGCAGCAGAACTACAAAAGGATCTTAGGGAGTTCTCTATCCCAAAAGCTACTGACATTCATCACCCAGTACAACCTCCTCCCATCAATGCTCCCAACTTTGAGATACGAGCACATTAGATTACCTTGCTTCAAAATAGCCCATTCTATGATAAACAAGGAGAAGATATCCAGGAACATCTTCTAAGGTTTATCGATCTATGTGCCATGACAAAGAAAAATGGAGTATCTGATGATTCCATTTGACTCTGTCTCTTCAAGTATTCTATTGCTGATAGAGATATAAGTTGGTACAATTCCTTGCAATGTGAAACCATCACCACTTGGGAACAACTTCAGAATGTCTTCCTGGAAAAATTCTACCCTCCTCTCACATATGAAATTAGGGGACTTATAACTCAATTCACTCAGGTCCCTGGAGAATCCCTAGATGAAGCATGGGAAAGATACAAAGAGCTTCTACGCAAGTGCCCACACCATGGGATTCCTAAGAATTAGCTCATCGAGATCTTCTATAGGGGTGTGGATGACGACATCAAAAGGTTCTTAGACTCCTCATCAGGAGGAAACTTCATGCGTCAAAGTTATGATAGCACATGGAAGGTTGTCACCCTTGGAGCTAAAAATCAAGCTAATTAGGGTAGATCAGTAGGAAAAGGAGTGTTGAAGGTAGTTATGGATGAAGCTAATCTTGAGTACAAGTGTATCGCTGAAACCCTCAAACTCTTAGTTGCCAAACAAGACCACATTGAATCATCCCTTGTTGCCTATGAAAGAAGACACACACTCCCACAAAAACAAGAACAGATCAAGTCAGCTTCATTGTTCTGTGAAGCATGCAAAGGAACTGATCATTCTACCTTGTCTTTCAATGTGCTCTATGATGTTGTCCTAAGAAAAGTCAACAGACAAGCAGATAATGTCTAGATGGAAAGTTTGAATGTTGTCAACACTATCTATGGTCAAGGATGCTACAATCCAAGTCAGAATAGGAACCATCCTGGTTTTTAATATGGAAATCCTTCGGGAGCGGTAAACTCACATCAATTTGGTTCAAAAAACCAATAAAAAAATTTCAGAAGTCAAGGGAACTTTAGGGGTAACTTCCAGAACATGAACTACAACAATTACCAGAACAACCCTCAGTTCCAAGACCCTAATCAAGTCCCTTACCATAATCAACAACATGGGCAACAAGCTAGCCCCATTTCTCCTGATGACAAGTTATCAGCCATTGAGAAGATGTTACAGTCACAACAAACATTGATAGCTAGACAACAAACTATGATAGATAACCAGCAAGCCCATCAAAAGGCTATTGAATCTCAATTAGCTCAACTTGAAGCAAGTATGAAACCACCCACTAGAGCCTTTGCTGGCCAACCAGAAAATAACCCTAAACACCCTGAGCAACTGAAGGCTATCACCACTAGGTCTGGAAAAGAATATCCTGATCCTCCTGTCAAGACACCTGTGGTTATTACAAATGAGGATGAACATGTGATTGTCTAAGACTCAACAACACCTGAGTCTCAACCAAAAGAACCGGTAACTGCTGATAAGATAGTCGAGCCAAGATTTGAAAAACCTATTAATGAAGAAGCTGATACACCAGAGCCAGATGTGCCAGTATACAAGCCTCATCCACCTTTCCCAGCTTGTTTGAAGCAAACCAAGATCGACACTCATTTCAATAAATTCAAGGAAGCTATGAAAAAGCTTCATGTCGATATACCCTTCCTAGATGCGCTGGCTGAGATACTAGCGTGTACAAAGTATTTTAAGTCACTTCACACAAGGAAATATATAACGGAAGAGTACGAGATAGTTAAGTTGGCAAAAACTACTTCAGATTTCATCCAGAGTAAGATGCCCAAGAAGCAGAAAGATCTAGGATCTTTTGGGATTTCTTGCCATATCGGTGATATTTCCTATAAGAAAGGATTGCCCGATCTTGGTGCTAGAATTTCCATCATGCCACTTAGACTTTGCAAAAGGCTAGGGTTTGCTGAACTTCTCCCAACTGGCTTGACCATACAATTTGCAGATAACACTATAACCCTTCATTTAGGTATCATTGAAGATGTCCGTATCAAGGTAGGAAAATACTCCTATGTCCCATGTGATTTCATCATCATGGACATAAAGGAAGACGCTAGATACCCTCTCATCTTTGGATGTCCATTCATCACCACTACAAGAGCTCTGATTGATGTTGAAGCAGTAACTTTGCTGCTCAGATTATGAAAAGAAACTCTCGAGTTCAAGGTTTTTGAAAGTATGCGAAGACCAAGCATGCAAGAAGAAGTTTACTTGATTGAGGGCATAGAGCATATGTCACTCCTCACGCAGGAGGATTATGAACAAGAAGATCCTTTAGGGATGACCCTTACTAATCCGAATGCAGAAAGTTCAGTTGACGAATAAGTGAAAAGTTATGTTTTCCACCTCGATATTGTTGAAGAAGATCCTGAAGCCAAGATTGAGGAACTAAAAGTTGTAGATGTTACTAAAGAATCATGTTAGAAACCAAAAGCTCCTAAAATGAAGCCCCTACCCGAAGGATCTAAGTACGAATTTCTAGATTAACTCAAGGTGTGCCCATTTATCATAAATTCAGATCTAACAGCAGAACAAGAAGATAAACTCTTGATGGAATTAAAGGAAAGAAGAAAAGCCATCGACTACAAGATGAGTGATCTCACCGGGGTCATTCAAGCACTATGCATGCACAAAATCCCCATGGTGTAAGACCACAAGTCGACTATCAAACATCAAAGGAAGCTTAATCCAAATATGAAAGAAGTAGTCTGTTGTGAAGTTATCAAATTGCTTACTATAGGGATCATCTATCCTATATCTGAATCGCCATGGGTAAGTCATGTACATGTTGTCCCTAAGAAAGGAGGAACTACAGTGATAAGGAATGAAGACAATGAACTCATCCCCACTCAAACAGTCACCAGGTGGAGGATGTGCATTGATTATAGGAAGTTGAACAAGGCGACACGAAAAGATCATTTCCCAATGCCTTTCCTTGATCAAGTCCTAGAGAGATTGGCTCACCAAGAATATTTATATTATCTCGATGGTTATTCTGGATTCTATCAAATACCCATACATCAAATGACCAAGAGAAAACTACTTTTACCTGCCCATTTGGAACATACACATTTAGAAGAATGTCATTCGGCCTCTGCAATGCACCTGCAACCTTCCAACGTTGCATGGAAGCTATATTCTCCAGTCTCACTGAAACTATCATGGAAGTCTTTATGGATGATTTTTCCGTATACAAAGATTCTTTCGACTCATGCCTAAAGCACCTCTCCCTTGTCCTCAAATGGTGTGAAGAAGCACATGTTGTGTTAAATTGGGAGAAGTGTCACTTTATGGTAAAAGAAGGCATTGTCCTTAGTCATAGAGTCAGCAGCAGAGGTATCGAAGTAGACAGAGCAAAAATCGAAGTGATTTCCAAACTTGCCATCCCAACAAGTGTAAAAGAGGTTTGTGCATTCCTAGGTCATGCAGGCTTTTATAGACGGTTCATAAAAGATTTCTCAAAGGTGACCAATCCGATGATGAATTTGTTACTAAAGGATGTTGAGTTCAATTTTGATGAAGAATGTGTTAAAAGTTTCAACAATCTAAAGCGTGCTCTTAAAACAACACCCATCATCAGAGCTCCCGATTGGGATCACCCATTTGAAATTATGTGTGATGCCAGTGATTATGCTGTGGGTGTTGTTTTAGGACAATGTATAGAAAAGAAACATTATGTGATCTACTATGCATCAAGGACCCTCGAAGAATCTCAGAGGAATTATGCAACTACTGAGAAAGAGCTCCTGGCAGTTGTGTATGCCTTTGACAAGTTCAAATCCTATCTCATTGGTTCAAAATTCATTGTCTACACAGATCATGCTGCTATCCATTACCTCCTAGTGAAGAAAGATGATAAACCCAGGTTAATAAGATGGATTCTCCTCCTACAAGAATTTGATCTGGAGATAAGAGATAAGAAAGGTACAATGAATGTTGTGGAAGACCACTTGAGTCATATCCACACCTTGGAAACTGAGAAGATCCCAATTAATGACTCCCTACCAGATGACCAACTTATGAAAATTTCAGAAGCTACCCCTTGGTACTTGGACTATGTGAACTACCTCACCGTTGGTATCATCCGCCCAGACTACACTGGAAATGCACTGAAGAAATTCGTGCATGATGTGAAACGGTATCACTGGGACGAGCCATACCTATTCAAGCTCTGTGGTGATGGTCTCTATAGACGTTGTAGCACTGAAGAAGAAGCTCAACCAATTTTACAACAATGTCACTCAGGTCCAGTTGGAGGCCATATGAGTGCTAAGAAAACTGCCCTAAAAGTTTTGTAGTGTGGTTTCTTTTGGCCAACCATATCCAAAGATTCCTAAAACCTTGTTTTGTCATGTGACAAGTGTTAGAGGATTGGAAACATTACAAAGAGAGATGTGATGATACTTAAGTTGTGGCAAGAAGTCAAGATATTTGATGTTTGGGGTGTGGACTACATGGGCCCATTCCCCTCTTCACATGGATTTTCCTACATCTTGGTCACAATTGATTATGTTTCAAAATGGGTCGAAGCCATACCGAACGTCACTAGAAATTTCAAACATGTCATCAAAATGTTCAAAGATATCATTTTCCCCCGATTCAGAATCCCACGCACTGTGATATCTGACAGAGGTTCTCATTTTCGAAAGAAGCTTTGAAACCTTACTGAGGAAATATGGTGTAACACACAAGGTAGCCTCACCTTACCATCCACAAACAAGTGGACGGCTGGAGGTTTCTAACCATCAACTCAAGGCTATTCTAGAAAAGATAGTAGGCCGCAACTAAAAAGATTGGTCAGTAAAAATCAACGACGCCTTGTGGGCCTACTGAACTGCTTTTAAAACTCCTCTTGGAACTACACCATTTCAATTGGTCTATGGAAAGTCATGCCACATCCCTGTAGAACTCGAACACAAAGCATGGTGGGCAATCAAATAGCTAAATTTTGACATGAAGAAAGTGGGAGATGTCAGGATTCTGCAACTTCAAGAATTCGATGAACTCCGAATGACAGCTTATGAAAATGGACGAATCTACAAAGAACGCACAAAGCTTTGGCACAACGATCATCTGAAAAGAAAGGACATTCAAGTCGGAGACCAAGTTCTTCTGTTCAACTCAAGACTGAGGTTATTCCCAGGGAAACTCTGTTCTCACTGGTCTGGACCTTACATTGTTAAGAGCATCTACCCACATGGTGCTTTCTCCCTCTGGAGTGAAAAGTCAGGCAATTTTGTGGCAAATAGCCAACGCATAAAGATATACTTCATCCTAGCAGATACTAACACTGAAGAATCGATAAATCTTTCCAAATCAACATATCCACCAGAAAGTTCAAGGAAGCAAGTCAAGCCATCGATGTAAAATAAAGGCACTTGTCGGGAGGCAACCCGATCAATAAATTCGTATTTAATTTTAATTTTGAATCAAAAAAATTTCTTAATTTTGTTTTTACTTTTTAGATAATTTTGCACCAAATAAAAATTGCATCGTGAGATGCTATCTTGAGTTCTAATTAATCTTCATTTTTGAGATTTTCAGATGAAGGATGCACGCTGATTGGAACACAACCACATCTGGTGGTCTAACCAGCATGAATTTTCTGCTCCATCTCGTATTTAGAGTTTTCTCGGGAAGAGAAAAATTCTAAGTTTGGGGTGGAGGGTGGGTGGTATGTATTTCACTTTCCACCTACACCCATCCTTTCCTGACTAAAGATTTCACCGTTGCATTTTTTTGATCAAAATTTTCAAAAAAAATTAAAGTTTTTTAAAGAAATTGAATAGATACTGGATGAAGTTTTGACGCTTTTCATTTCTCTTCCTATGCATTTTGAATCATTATACCCTCCTTATTCAAACCAGACCCTCAAAAGGACTTTTTTTCTAAAAACTAGCCTTTTGAATTGAAATCATCTTGTGAAGCTTATGAATCCTAACACCATGATCCTTCTACAAAAATGGCAAGTGTTTGTCAAACTGATAGGGATCAAACACGTCGTGCTTCCTAACTAACTAGTGGAACAATAACATGGAATCTCCACTGGATCATCATCAAGTCATTATTTGAGCAAAGTACGATAAAGAGAATGACCCAGTGCACTGAATAGTAAATCAAGTTGTATTTTGATCTAAACTCTCTTCTACACTTCTTCTATCATCTTCGTACCCCTCCGTCCATCAAAAAGAAACAAAAATAGTCAAAATAGTGCCAAACCCTAAGTTCGGGGTGGCATGCCACTTCCCTCTATATCCGCTTCTTCCATACCCCTCACAAATTAATATATAAGGTACGGTAAGAGTAAGTAATTTTTTACCCACCACTCATTTACCCTTTACTCTCTTCACCAACATATAAGGAGGGTAGGGTAAAGGGGGATGCTTTACCCTACCCACTTTACCCACTTATACATTAATATATGGTTAAAGTATTAATCTCACAAATAATACATTTTTTCTCTATACTTACAAAAAACCCCGCAAAGCCTCCTACTTAATTTGTACTAATATCTTATTCTAGAAACTTACAAAACAACTGGTAATATGTCACACTTTTACAGTCATATATTACAAAAAAAAGTAATTATCCAATGGTCAATTACATATCCAAAAGGTTAGAGATTTTATGCAAATATACATGTTGGGGAGAATATTAGTATTTTTAATGAATATCATTACTAGTACTATCTATATTTAGTTTTAGGAGTATATTGTGTTTGATGTAGAGAATATAATATGAAGCTATTTTAAAGATATTCTATTTATTGATTCATGCTACTTTACCCATATCACCTATTATCCTACCCATTACCATGTGGATAAATAGGTGTGGGTAAGTGTAACGACCCATTTTCAGATTGACCATCTAATTAGGGTTTACTTGGATGATTGTTTCATTAACTAGATTGATCATTTTTTAAAGCTTGATTAATGATGTTAGTTTAATCATGATTCTTTGAGACTAATGACAACCTCTAAATATGCTTTTATTTCAATTAATTAGATTTTGATCATTAAAAACCCTAATTAGAGAAAAATAGGGTTTTTATGGCATATGAATATAGAATTTGATAAGTATAGCAGTGTACTAAATTATTATTGATATTTTATGTACAACTATAATTTTGTTGAAACTTGGCTATGGTATGGATAACTCAAATGGAATTTAGGTCAATGTACATGTAATCAATATATATAGACTATATACTTCATCATACACTTTTCATTTATTTCATTCTTAACTTGTCATCTCCACTCAGTTGATTCTTGTCTATTTCCTTTCTTGTAATTGATTGGGTGTACCTTGTCATTGACTTCCAATGAAATTCTCAAAATTAACAAAGATCATTATGTCCCTTATAATACTATTCATTTTATATTACAAGAATGGATTAGGTTACATCTTCTTACACCATAATATCGAATTACCCTTCCCAATTCATTTATTTGTAGATAGTATAAAAGGACCCATATTCATGTGAGACTTTATTCATCATTTCACAGGTCTTACTAAAATATATGCATTAGGCTTAAATCATATTAGTAAGACTCATCATTTTCAATTGAAGTAGTAATACCCACACTGTAACATTTCATCACATTTACAATGTTACATACAAGTTCTATCTATATTACTCATACTCATCTTAATATTAAACTCCTTGGGGTTTTGAAGAAGTCATATTAGTTGAATGCATCATAAGAATCATATCATTTAGTAATCTTATCATGGTGGACATGGGTCCATTAGGGATACTCACACACATGGAAACCCTAGTTTCAATTTCCACATATTTCATTCATCAATCATAAGTATACATTGATTCATTATCTCATTTGATTCAATCCCTCATTGGAAAATCTAAACAGGGAACATCACAATATCATATATATCATTATTTATATGTCATATTCAATTTCAGTAAGACTCAACAATACAATTATATAATTCATTCTAATAGAATTCAAATATGATTCTATACATGTCAATTCAATTCCCTAGCATATTTGGCATTGGGATGATTTTTAAGCAATATTCACATGAAACAAGATAGTCATCTATCCATAGAATTTCCCACGGAACACCAATCAATATATCAGGAACTAAGCAAGTTAAATTTAATGAGAAATAATTTAAATTAGTAGAATTTTATTCCCTAATATCTCTTCAAATCAAAACCCAATCACATACAAATACAAGCAAGGCTACTGATTATTTTAGTCAGATAGAATTAGGCTTTCAACATGAATTTAGAGCTTAAGTGGGAGATAAACACTCACCTAAGGTGACAAGAACATTAAAAACGTAGGTCAAACTCTAAATTTCTAGAAATCCAATCAAACTCTAGCTGTTGAATCCTTTTCTTCCTCCTCTCAACTCAGAAACCCTACAAATGGAGATTAGGATAGAAAGAGTGAGAAAACAAGAATATTTGATATCATTTGAATCAAATTAGAGGTGGGATGGAATCTTGACATGACCATGAAAGGTTATGAAAATAAGCTAAACTTACTTGATTTCATCATATCTCTGGCAGTGAAACCCTAGGTCAACATCTCAACCACTTTCTCTTCTCAAAACCCTAACTCTTCTCTCTCTCTCTCAGATTTCATTTCTTTGGAATCCATCATGAAATATGAGAGCTCCTTGGTTGATAAGTTTTTCATATAGATCAATTAAGGTGATTGGGTCAATTGCAAATTGACCCAACTTATGCTTTATATTATTTTATTAGATTTATTTGTCATAAAACATGTTACTGAAGTTCATTGACATAATAGGTCAAAACTCCTTAAAAATTATGAAAAAAATTATATGTTGCCTAAAACAACATTGAATATATCCAATAATAATTTCTAATTAGTCAAATTTACCAATAAAAAGAAAAAATCAAATATGATCTGCTATTTTTTAGCCACAATGCATGGTAGATTGAGTTTGTCTAGGGAAAACTCAATTGACACCACTCTTTGTAAAACTCAAACTCATATTTGAAAGAATGTCTAAATTTTAGTTTGCAATATTCATGTAAAATTTTAGATCAATTGGACACACCAATAAAATAATAAAATTCAAATACCAGACTGCTAGATTTCAATCCGAATACATGGTTGTCTGAGTTTTTCTTGGGAAAACTCGACCGACAAACATGTCATAAAATTATTCCAAAATTCTAATATTTTTCAAGAATAAGAGCTTTGGGGGCGCAGGAGAGAGTGAATGTGATGACCGATAAACAAATTGTTACTGATTAAGCAGAATTAAACATTAGCAGCGGATTGCTAAAAATCACTAAAAATTAAATCCATTTACAAAGAGATCCAAACATAGGAAAACTCTTTCATCAAGAACCAATGTATAACATTTACATCCTGGTTCATAAGTACATAACTTGTACCATCTCTTCTCGAGGATTACAAACATCAACTTTCCTATTAACATTATATACAGACAATATAAGAACCTCGAGGCATCAAGCCAAAATCTCAGATCGATTCGTTAAAAGCACTAACTACTAACTCTGACGACGTGAGAGTACAGAGACGAAACATATGAATACTATCTATATGACTTGACAAACAATAGACCTTTATGGAAGGGTGGAAGAGGCGGCGACCTTTGTGGAAGTGTGGAAGAGGTGATGACCCGGTGTGGTGCGGCAACAAGGTCTCGACGGTGCGGCAATGTGGTCTCGGCGGTGCGGCAATGAGATCTCGGCGGTGTGGCAATGACGTCTCAGCGGTGCGGAAAAATGGTCTTGGTGGCAGGAGAGATTCGCACAAAAAATGCAATCAATGAAATTGCAATAATAAAATAAAAATCTCGAGTCGGATAGAGGAAAGATTTATTTCTTCCTTCCATACCACCCTTCACTCCCTTTTCTACCTAAAGGTACAATGAATGCATCCACTACCCTGAAAAACACCAATGTCAGATCAGGTGCACACTTGTTGTTCTGCGGGTATCTATGGACTCTTACAAAACTCTTAGAAATGCTTGTTTTTGAAAAACGTGAGGAGGAAGTGATGTTGGAAAACAAACTCAGGAACAAAGACATGGTAAGATGTGTTCAGTGGTCTCAGGAAGTTGAGATGCTTAGTCATACTGAGCATAGAGAAGAAATCGTGATGTGAAGAGGAGGCAAACACACGATTTGAAAGTATTCAGTTGGTGACTATTTTAGATTTTCTGTTACTTGAGGATGAGCAACATTTAAGTTCAGGGTATTCTAATGAATCTCTATTCATCATGATTTTCAGTCACCTTTTTGGGACCAATTCGATTCAATACTTTCAATTTCATCTCCTAAATCTCACAAAATGCAAGTTTTCTTAATTGATTTAATTATCAAGATTATTAACTAGATTTATATTGATTTTGTGCAGGTCATGATGAGGTTCAACCATCATATGGAATTCACTCAAGATCCTCTCAACCTTGGTCTTGACCAATCGATCTTGACCAAACGGTTTTCCTTATTTGGTCTTAATCAATCGTTTTGTATCAAACGGCTTGCCCTAGAGGTTTACCCATTCAGTTTTGACCTCTCAGTTTTAGCTATTCACTCACACGGTCCTTCACCTACCACCTATCCAAACGGTCCCCAAGACCCTTTGGACCAAAGACCGTTTGGAGCCAAGACCGATTGGATCCCATCAGTCTCCAAGACCATTTGGATGATGAAGACCGTTTGAAGCCAAGACCGTTTGGAGCCAAGACTGTTTGGAGCCAAGACCATTTGGCGGTGCACGACCGTGAGACCATTTGCAGGAGAAGAACGCCAAAGACCCAAACCGTTTGGGGTGCAAAACCGATCAGTATACAAGATTGTTAGAGCAAAGAAGCCAAGACCATTTGGTCAGTCCAATCGGTCTCCAAGACTGTTTGACGTGAGTCCCAAAACCGTTAAGACTCCAAGACCATTTGGATGAAGACCGGTTGGAGGCACTTTACTCCAAACTATTTGGAACCAAAACTGTGTGAAGTATCCTCACGTTAAAAATGTGAAGAGGCCATCCAAGTCTATAAATAGGACCAACAGGGTCCTCATTTGGGCATTGATCCGGGGACGCCACTAGGATGCCTAAATGCAAGGCTTGATCCAGCTCTATCCATGTACGTCCATGCCATAGCCACTTCACCTGCTCCTCTTGTTGTGAGCAAGGAGGTCGAGTAGAGAAGGAACGTGGAAAAGAAGGTCCGCCACGTCAAATTCTTCGTTCTTCCTCTTCATCTAAGATCTACCCCGACACGATGAAGAAGACTGCATCATCTTCACTGAGTTGCAACTATCTTCTGCATCATGCTCATGGAGGAATCTTCCCTCTCTCTTGTTCTTCTTGTTTCTCACATCATGAGCGAGTAGTTCCTTTTCGCTGGGGTGCGGGGACTAGCCCCGCTGCCCATGCTTTCATGTCTTTTCATTTAACATTCCAAGGCAATGTATATAACTTTTCATTTCGTTGTTAATCGTTAATGTTTGTAGATTGGTTACCTGCTTGCTTTCATCATGTTTTTCCCTATGTTGTGAGAACTTCTATACGTAGGGTAGAATGTCGATTAATGAGGTTGACTCCCAAACTTGAAATAGAATGGGATTCCTCGAGGTTGTAAGTGTATGATCCGTGAGGGGATGAGCCATCTAGCCTACGATGATACTTCTGTGGCCTAAACATCCCTCAGGGAGGGCCACAGCCTTAGTTGGATTTTGTATCTTCTTTGTTAATCGTTGATGTTTGCTTGTAGATTAATCACCTTCTTGCTTGTCAATTAGCACAGTTGACTCCTTGACGAGAACATCAGATAGGATTCCTTGAGGTCGTAAGTGTGTGATCCATGAGGGGATGAGCCATATAACCTACGGTGACGCTTCTGTGTGCCTAAACATCCCTCAGGGAGGGCCACAACCTTAGTTGGATTTTGTATCTTCAGAACCGTAAGTGTATGATCCGGATGGCGACGAGACATCTGATGCCTAAGGGGATGCTTAAGCGGACCTAAACATTCCTTAGGGAGGGTTCACAATAGTTCTATTTGGATAGTTATATGTTGCCTGGATGTTTGATGTTTAGATATGTTTGCATGTGTAGTGGTGGTGAAACCCGAGACCATCCCAATGATTCCATATCATAAATCTAGATCCAACTTTAATTCTTCTCTTTACTTTCTTGCAATTAGTTTAATTAACCTCAAATCAACCAATCGTTCTAAATATTAGCCTTACTTGAATTGGACTAGACTAGCAAAGATTCTTAAAAAACGTTATCTGTTGGGATTCGATCCTTAACTATACTGCGATAAGACCTGTCCACTTGCGGGTGGTACTATTGCACAAGGTTTTTGTAAAAGCTCAAGGATTTCAACCCTGATTGAATTTGCTAGTGCAATAATATTCTACGTCAAAAATTCAATGTATTTTCTAGGAAACTTCCCCAACTCCACACCCATCGCCTTCTTTAGACGATCTTCCAACAAATAGAATAGTTATTTAACAAGAAGAGTGTCTTATTTTCATTAATATGATGCCCCATCTACTCACCAAACATCGTGAGTAACTCCTGCGAATTCCCCAAAGTGTTTTGTTTGGCTTCTACAAAGACAAGGACATCGTCTACAAAAACCAGATGTGTCATCACTTTGGTTCCATGTATTGTGTACAGTTTGATCTCCTTCCTCCTTTCTACCCTATGCATCTTCTGGGTAAAGTACTCCATGACAATTACAAAGAGAAGAGGGGAAAGTGAGTCACCTTGGTGTAGTCTTTTGCCACCTCTAAATATATTTGTAGAAGTTCCATTCACCAGAATAGAGAAGCTTGTAGTTCCCATGCACTGCTTCATCCAGCTAATCCATTGATCATTAAACCCCATCTACTTCATGATCCACTAGATATTGTCCCATCTAACACTATCATAAGCTTTAGACACATTAAGCTTTAAGCAAACCTTCCTGCTTCCTCTCATCACATTGTAGTCATGTAGAAACTCTCCCACCAATAAATAACAATCACTAATACTCTTTCATTCCAAAAAAGATCCTTGGTACATGGAAATGAGGTAGGGAAATATTGTCTTTAATCTAGCAACCATGATCTTTGTAATGATTTTATATTGTACAGAGAAGCAAGCAATAGGTCTGAAATCAATAAGAAACGTTGTCACTTTCTTCTTGGGGATGAGTACAAGAAAAGTGATTGTTTTGTCTGACCATGTTCCCTACAACAAACAACCATCTCACATATGAAAACATGTCCTCTTTGATTATCTCCCATGTCTTCTTATAGAAATAAGCATTAAACCCATCTAAGCTTGGGGACTTACTGTTGCCAATACTCCACAATGCTTCTTTGACTTCCTGTTCATATGTATCCCTAGTAAGGATGTTATTTTGGGTACTTGTCAATTTAAACTTCCACTCCATCTCCTCCTCCTCAAGTTATTCCAAATACTCCTTGTTGTAAAGATAAATATAGAACTATATAGTCAATTATTCCATATCCTCTTGCTTGTTAACAACATTCACATCATTATCTATAAGTTCTGAAATGAATTTATTCGCCTCTCTTCTTTTGACTGTAGTGTGGTAGATCTTGGTATTTCTACCCCCATATTCCATCCAATTCTCCTTGCTCCTCTACCAATAGAATCTTTCCTATGTCTTCTTTAAATCTTCTAGCATCCTTTTGAGCTCGCCATCCTTCTTTATCATCTCTTCATCAAGTGGATTATGCAGCAGCAACAATTCTCTAACCTCCTTACATTCTTTTTGGTTTCCTTTAGCATATTGGGGATGTTCACTTCTTCCTTTGACCACCTCCAGAGTGCTCTCTTTGTATTGGCAAGTTTCTTGGTAAACACATACATCAGGTTCCCTATTGAAGCCTTTCCAATCAGCTCAGTAGTTCAAAATTTTGAAAGGTCTTCTATATGTATATTCTCTATGATATACACTAAAATAGGAGTGTGATCACTCAGTTTAGATCCACCTATTTTGACATGCACATTAGGAAAATTTTGTATCCTTCCTCATTCACCAGGGCTCTTTCTAGCTTGCTAGCAATTCTATCCTCTAGTTTCCTTTCATTGTTCCAAGTGAATAAATCGCCACCAACCATTGGTAGTTTGAACAAGCCATCGTTATCAATGGTATGATTGAAAGCATTAATCACTGCATTCAATGTTGGTCTACCACCTATCTTCTCTGCCTACATATGGACGTTATTGAAATCACCAATCACCAGCCAAGGAAGGGATGTTTGTCTAGATATATCTATCAGTTCCTGATAGGAGCTCTATCTTCTATTATCATCATTATGACTATAGACAGATGTCATCCATATGTGTAGACCACGTTCTATAATGATGTGGAATATTATCGCACTAACAAACTCATTCAGGGTTGAAATCCCTAAGCTTTTACCAAAACCTTATACAATAATACCACCCACAAGCGGATGGGTCTTATCGTAGTATAGTCGAGGATCGAATCCCAAAGGACAACATTTTTAATAAATGTTTTTGGTCGAGTCTAGTTTAAGTAAGACTAATATTTAAAATGATTGGTTGATTTGATGTTAATTAAACTAAATGAAAGAAAGTAAAGAGCACAATTAAAGTTAAATCTAGATTAATGATATGGAATCACTGGGGTGGTCTTGGGTTTCACCACCATTATTCATGCAAACACATCCGATCACAAAACATCCAAGAAAGATCTAACTATCCAAATAGAACTGTTGTGAACCCTCCCTAAGGGATTTTTAGGTCCACGTAAGTATCACCTTAGGCATCAGATGTCTCGTCGCCATCCAAATCACACACTTACGGTTCTGAAGATACAGAAATCCAACTGAAGTTGTGGCCCTCCCTGAGGGATGTTTAGGCACATAGAAGCGTCACCGTGGGCTAGATGTCTCATCCCCTCACAGATTATACACTTACGACCTCAGGGAATCCCATTCTATTTCCAGTTTGGGAGTCAACCGTGTTAATCGACATTCTATCCTACATATTGAAGTTCTCGCAACATAGGAAAGAACAAGATAAAAGCAAGCAGGTGATCAATCTACAAGAAAACATCGACGATTAACAATGAAATGAAAAGTTATATACATTTCCTTGGAATGTTCAAATGAAAAGACATGTAAGCATGGGAAGCGGGGCTAGTCCCCGCACCCCAGCGAAAAGAAACTACTTGCTCATAGTGTAAGAAACAAGAAGAATAAGAGAGAGGGAAGATTCCACCATGAGCATGATGCAGAAGGTAGTCACAGCTCGGTGAAGATGATGCAGCCTTCTACATCATGTCGGAGTAGATCTAGACGAGGAGGAAGAACCACCAAGGCAGACCGAGCAGATCTTCTTCTCCACCTTCTCTCTCATCTTGACCTCCTTGCTCACAGCAAGAAGAGTAGTAGGTAGAGTGGAAATGGCGTGGATGTACGTGGGATCGAATCTATGTTCAGGAAGCCTCTCAGCGTCCTGGGTTCGATGCCCCAAATGAGGACCCTACTGATCCTATTTATAGGATTGGATGGAGTCTTCACGATTTGGACCCAGTTGCAATTTTCATAGTTTGGACCCTTTATACATCTTCATAGTTTTGCTTTAACGATTTTGGAAACCATTTAGTCTTCTCATGGTTTGGGATCGTGAGACTTCCTCACGATCTTGAGACCGTGAGGGTCTTCTCGGTTTGCTGCTTTCATCCAAATAGTTTGGAATATTGCCTCCAATCGATCTTGGTTGCCTCTGGTTCTTCATGGTCTTAGATCTCTTCATGGTTCTGGATCCCTTGCGTGCCTATCGGTCTCTTGCTTCATGGTTTTACAGACCGCTAGGCCTTGCGCGGTCTCATGGTCATTTGCTCTGATTGGTTTTGTGCCCCAATGTTCCTGCGTCAAAACGGTCTTCGGCGTCCCTACATCCAAACGGTCTTCATCCTCCAAATGATTTTGACTCCAACCAGTCCTGGAGTTTTAACGGTTTGGAGTCTTGTCATCATCCTCACGGTTTGGAGATGTAAACGGTCTTGAAAACTGATGGGTTCCAATCGGTCTTGAGGACCAGTTAGGTAGGTGGCAGGTGCGTCGACCATGAATGACGAGGAGGTGCTTGGTGACGGTGGTGTCGAGGTGGGTAGGTGCATGGAGGTTCTTAGGGTCATGACTAATCAGTGCATCACTGCATCCGAGGTTGAAGCGACTGGAGGAGGTTCATGCAGTTTTAGCACGAGCGGGGGCTCCATACGGTCTTGAGACCGAGGGAGGGGGAGATTGTATGGATGCAGACCGATAAGGGGGATTGTATAAGTGAGACCATTTGGAGAAGGAAGGGCTAAACTGTGTGGAGAAAAAAACACAAGACCATGTAGGTAGGTGAATGAGAAGCGTCGATCCAAGATCCGATGGTGTGGAAAGCTTGCGATTTTGAGACCATGTAGGGGGGTGCAAACCACAAGGCCAAGACCATTTGGTTGGATGGATGGGGACCGTTGATTGGTGATCGGGTGGCTGAATGGCTAAGACCGAGAGGTCAAAACCAAATGAATGAAACCATTTGGATCGAGACCGAGTAGACAAGATCGATTGAGCAAACCAAATGGACAAACTGTTTGGATCAAGACCGAATGGTCAAGATCGATTGAGCAAACCAAATGGGCAAACCATTTGGATCAAGACCGATTGTTCAAACCATTTGGTCAAGACTGATTGATCAGGACCAAGGCTAAGAGGATCTTGAGTGAAGGTGAGTTCCAGTTGATGGTTGAATCTCATCATGACCTGCATAAAATCAATATAAACCTAGTTCATAATCTTGATAATTGAATCAATTAAGAAATCTTGCATTTTGTAAGATTGAGAACATGAAAGTGAGATAATTGTGTTAAATTGGGCCCAAGATAGCGATTGAATTTCATGATGAATATACATTCATCAAAACACCTCGAACTTAAACATTGCTCGTCCTCAAGTAACACAAAATCTGAAATAGTCACCAACTGAATACTTTCAAATCATGTGATTGCCTCCTCTTCACATCGTGATTGCTTCCTCTCTGCTTAGTATGACTAAGCATCTCAAGTTCCTGAGACCACTAAACACATCTTACCATATCTTCGTTCCTGAGTTTGTTTTCCAACATCACTTCCTCCTCATTTTTTCCAACAACAAGCATTTCTAAGAGTTTTGTAAGAGTACAGAGATACCCGCAGAACAACAAGTGTGCACTTGATCTGACACTGGTGTTTTTTAGGATAATGGAGGAATTCATTGTGCCTTTAGGTGGAAAAGGGAGTGAAGGGTGGTGTGGAAGGAAGAAATAGATCTCTCCTCTATTTGACTCGAGATTTTTATTATATCATTTGAAATTTCATTTATTGCATTTTTGTGTGAATCTTTCCTCTATTCGACTCGAGATTGCATTTTTTTGTGTGCACTTTGGCATCTTTTCTTGGTGGTACGCCCTTATTTATTAATGAGGGGTATGGAAGAAGCGGATATAGAAAGAGGTGATGTGCCACCCCGAACTTAGGGTTTGGCACTATTTTGGCTATTTTTGTTTCTTTTTTATGGACTGAGGGGTACGAAGATGATGGAAGAAGTGTAGAAGAGAGTTCATATCAGAATGCAACTTGATTTACAATTCAGTGCACCAGGTCGTTCTCTTTA
Source organism: Alisma plantago-aquatica (assembly GCA_963693085.1). Classification (NCBI taxonomy): domain Eukaryota; kingdom Viridiplantae; phylum Streptophyta; class Magnoliopsida; order Alismatales; family Alismataceae; genus Alisma; species Alisma plantago-aquatica. The sequence continues at coordinate 579,945,575 of OY856413.1, forward strand.
TCGTACTCCACTCAAATAATGACTTAATGAGGATCCAGTGGGGGTTCCATGTTATTGTTCCACTAGTCAGTTAGGAAACACGATGTGTTTGATCTCTATCAGGTCGATAGACACTTATTATTTTTGCAGAAGGATCATGATGTTAGGGTTCATAAGCTTCACAAGATGATTTCAATCAACATGCTAGTTTAAAAAAATGGTCCTTTTGAGGATCTTCTTCGAATAAGGAGGGTGTAATGATTCAAAATGCATAGAGTGAGAAAATAGCCAGCTAGATAATGGCTTTTGATGAAATAGAGAGCGTCAAAACCTCATCAAGTATCTGTTCAATTTCTTTGAAAATCTTTAAAAATTTTGATAAAAAATGCAATGATGAAATCTTTCAGTCTAAAAAGGATAGGTGTAGGTGTAAAGTGAAATACGTACCACCCACCCTCCACCTCAAACTTAGAAATTTTCTTGTACTGAGCAAACTCTAAATCCGAGATGGAGGGGAAAATTCATGCCGGTTGGACCACCAGATGTGGTTGTGTTCCAATTAGCGCGCGTCCTCCATTTGAAAATCTCAAAAATGGAGACTAATCAGAACTAAAGATAGCATCTCACGATGAGATTTTTTATTTATTGCAAAATTTTCTAAAAAGTAAAAACAAAATTAAGGAAAAATTCTAATCCAAAAATTAAAAGTAAAAATGGATTTATTGATCGGGTTGCCTCCCGACAAGCACCTTTGTTTTACGTCGATGGCTCAACGTGGATACTGTCACCATGGTGGGGCTCTAGGTGGAGCTTGATCTAGATTGACGTATTCTTTTGGTGGTTTCTTTCTCAACCATTCATTAATCTTCACTTTGATTTTAGCTTCTTGTATTCTTCCCCATAAAGAGCGAGCAATGTCAGAGCACATAGGGAGACAACTTGAGTTATGTTGAATTGTTCTTTGTCACTCAATATGAGGTAGAGAATAGTTGTATGGGGTCTGAGTGGCACCATTGATGGTGTAGTGCTATTGAGGTGTAGAGGAAAAGTTCATTTGTTGATGCACTATCCCTTCATTGTAGCAATGATGGTCATTAACATCTATCAGATATGGATCCTGGGGATGTTCTCGATAGAAACTGCAGTCTAAATCTTGTTGCGGAGGAAAGACAAAATCAGTAAACTTTGTTTGTTGGACTACCGGTGCATTCCAGAGGGTTGTTATTTGAGGAGGCTCATGGTCTACTAAAGTAGGACCAGCGTGTGTAACCACAGGGTTGAGAGGTGCCTCTTCCATAGTTGGTGGTATTTCTTCATACACTGGTTTGCTCTCAGTCTTATCTTCATCATGGTCTTTTTCTGAGGGAACATCCGATTTTAAAGAAAGGAATTGTTGTTGCATCTGAGTGAATTAGTTAACACAATCAACAAAATATGCCTCTTCTTCTTGAGTGCGCTCCTTAGCACTTTTGGATGCATAGAATTCAAAAGATTGGTTTCCCACTCTTAGGGTCAAAATTCCAGCTTCAACATCTATTAGAGCTCTAGCAGTGGAGAGGGAAGGTCTTCCAAAAATGAGGGGGTAGCATGGATTTTCCTTGATGTCCATAACTACAAAATCAAATGGGACATATAGATTCCCAAGCCTTATGGGGATATCTTCTATTATGCCAACTGGCTTGGTCATGGAGGAGTCAGCAAGCTCGATAAACATTCTGGTAGGTGAGAAGTTAGTAAGGCCCAGCCTGTTGCATAGGCTAAGAGGTATGATAGAAATATGAGCTCTAAGATCAGCTAGACCTGGTCGATTGATGGAATTTCTTATCGAGCAAGACATTCTAAAAGAGCCAGGATCCTTATGTTTGCGAGGCATCCTGTCCATCACTAGATCAGATGATGTTCTTGCCAATTTCACTTTCTAATGATCTTCAGTTTTGTATTTCTAAATAAGTAGGAGTCTGAAGAACTTTGACCATTGGGGCATCTCGGCCATGGCATCCAAGAGCAGAATATTGACATACAACTTTCTCATGATTTCTTTGAACTTGTTGAACCTATTATCGAGCTGGGTAAAATTGAGTTGACTTGGAAATGGTATACGAGGTTTATACACTGGAACAACTCGCTCAGGCAAGTCTTCTACATCAACAACAATAGGTTCCTCAGAACTTTCCTTGTCGGTCATATCGTTCTGAGTCGCCACTATGCTATGCTCAACACCTTGGACATTTGTCACAGAGACATGAGTCATGGGTTCTGGTAAGACAAAGCGTGAATGAGTTGTCACAGCCTTAAGTTCTTTCACATGCCTCAGATTGTCTCCTGGTTGCCCAGCTAAAGCTCCAGTAGGTGGCTTGAGGCTAGCTACAAGTTGAGCTAGTTGAGATTCAATGGCCTTCTGGTGGGCTTGCTGGTTAGCTATCATATTCTGTTGCGACTGTAACATCTTTTCAATGGTCATTAGCTTGTCATCAGAAGAGACATGACTGACTTGTTGTTGATAAGGGGTCTAATTTGGATCTTGGAATTGATTCCTATTCTGGAAGTTACCTCTGAAGTTACCTTGGTTTCCAAAATTCTGTTGTTGGTTATACTGGTATCCCGACTAAACTCGTTGTTGATTGTTTGAACCAAGTTGATGCGAGTTTACTTCTCTATAAGGGGTTCCATATTGAAAATCGGGATGGTTCCTGTTCTGATTCAGATTGTAATAACCTTGATCAGGGATAGTGTTGACAACATTCAGACTTTCCATCTGGCCATTATCTCCTTGTCCACTAACTTTGCTTAGAACAACATCATAGAGAACATTACAGAACAAAGTGGAGCGATCAGTGCCTTTACATGCTTCACAGAACAATGAAGCTGACTTGATCTGTTCTTGTTGTCGAGGGGGTGAGTGTCTTCTTTCATAGGAATCTAGAGATGATTCAATATAGTCTTGCTTGGCAACTAAGAGTTTGAGGGTTTCAGCGATAGACTTGTACTCAGGAATAGCTTCATCCATAGCTACCTTCAGCACTCCTTTACCTACATATCTACCCTAATTAGCTTGATTTTCATCTCTAAGGGTGACAACTTTCCATGCGCTATCATAACTTTGACACATGAAGTTTCCTCCAGATGAGGAGTCTAAAAATCTCTTAATATCGTCATCCACACCCCTATAGAAGATCTCGATAAGCTGATTCTTAGGAATGCCATGGTGTGGACACTTGCATAGAAGCTCTTTGTATCTTTCCCATGCTTCAGCAAGGGTTTCTCCAGGGGCTTGAGTGAATATTGTTATTCGACCCCTAATTTCATAGGTGAGAGAGGGAGGGTAAATTTTTTCCAAAAAAATGTTTTGAAGTTGTTCCCAAATAGTGATGGGTTCACATTGCAAGGAGTTTTACCAACTTATAGATCTATCAGCAAGAGAGTATTTGAAGAGAAGGAGTCGAATGGCATCGTCTGAGACTCTGTTTTGCTTTGTCATAGCACATAGATCGATAAACCTTAGAAGGTGTTCCTTACTATCTTCTCCTTGTTTACCATAGAGTGGGCTATTTTGAAGTAAGGTGATCCAATGTGCCCTAATCTCAAAGTTGACAGCATTGATGGGAGGAGATTGTACTGGGTGATGAACGTCAGTAGCTTTAGGAATTGAGAACTCCCTAAGATCTTTTTGTAGTTTTGTTGCTTGCGCTGCTTCTTGTGCTGCTTGAATTTCTTCTTGAACCGTAGCTCTGGCTTCTTGCATGAGCCTTTCTCTTTATGCATTAAGGGCTTGAGCTATCCTTCGGGCTATTTCCTCCTCTTGAGCCATTCTTGCTTGGTTCTCTCTGATCTGACGACAAAAAGTTCTATCTATCTCAGGATCAAATCTAGCAGAGAGTCCAAAACTGCTCGAATGGTGCATGCAAAAATCTTTGGGGGTACATGAGATGAAAAGTTCTTTTGAAAGTGAGATTGACAGAGTAGAAATAAATTCAAGTGGATGATCAATAGTTATCAAAAGAAAAAGCAAAATCTAGATTAGCCTTAATGGAACTAGATTTGACTAACTGATTCTGTTGTCCTCGGCAATGGCGTCAGAATTTGATGTGGAATATTATCGCACTAACAAACTCACTCAGGGTTGAAATCCCTAAGCTTTTACCAAAACCTTGTACAATAATAGCACTCGCAAGTGGACGGGTCTTATCGCAGTATAGTTGAGGATCGAATCCCAAAGGACAACATTTTTAAGAATCATTGTTAATCAAGTCTAGTTCAAGTAAGACTAATATTTAAAACGATTGGTTGATGTGATGTTAATTAAACTAAGTGCAAGAAAGTAAAGAGAAGAATTAAAGTTGAATCTAGATTAATGATATGGAAATACTTGGGTGGTCTCGGGTTTCACCACCACTACTCATGCAAACACATCCAATCACAAAACATCCAGGCAAGATCTAACTATCCAAATAGAACTATTGTAAACCCTGCATAAGGGATGTTTAGGTCCGCGTAAGCTTCACCTTAGGCATCAGATGTCTCGTCGCCATCCGGATCACACACTTATGGTTCCAAAGATACAGAATTCCAACTGAAGATGTGGCCCTCCCTGAGGGATGTTTAGGTACATAGAAGTGTCACCGTGGGCTAGATGTCTCGTCCCCTCATGGATCATACACTTACGACCTCAACGAATCCCATTCTATTTCTAGTTTGGGATTCAACCGCATTAATCGATATTCTATCCTACATATTGAAGTTCTCACAACATAGGAAATAACAAGATAAACGCAAGCAGGTGATCAATCTACAAGCAAACATCGATAATTAACAACGAAATGAAAAGTTATATGCATTGCCTTGGAATGTTAAAATGAAAAGACATGTAGGCATGGGAAGTGGGGCTAGTCCCCGCACCCCAACAAAAAGAAACTACTCACTCATGGTGCGAGAAACAAGAAGAACAAGAGAGAGGGAAGATTTCACCATGAGCATGATGCAGAAGGTAGTCGTAGCTCGGTGAAGATGATGTGGTCTTATACATCGTGTCGAAGCAAATCTGGATGAGGAGGAAGAACCACCAAGGCAGACCGGGAAGATCTTCTTCTCCACCTTCTCTCTCATCTTGACCTCCTTGCTCGTAGCAAGAAGAGCAGCATGCGGAGTGGGAATGGTGTGGATGTACGTGGGATCGAACATGTGTTCAGGCAGGCTCTCGGCATCCTAGGTCTGATGCCCCAAATGAGGACCATGTTGGTCCTATTTATAGGCTTGGATGGGGTCTTCACGATTTGGACCCAATTGCAATTTTCACAGTTTGGACCCTTTATACATCTTCATAGTTTTTCTTTAATGGTTTTGGAAACCATTTAGTCTTCTCATGGTTTGGGATCATGAGACTTCCTCATGGTCTTGAGACTGTGAGGGTCTTCTCGGTCTGCTTCTCCAAACAGTTTGGAATATTTCCTCCAATTGGTCTTGGTTTCCTCTGGTTCTTCACGGTTGCAGGGGCATTTCCATACAAATGATATGGGCAAATTGAGGTATTTTCTGGCCATTAAAGTACTTAGATCTCATGCATGTACTAATTTGTCTTAGAGGAAATAGATGCTAGATTTACTATAGGAAGAAGGTACGAGTGAGTACAAGCCAGTGTCTACTCCTATGGACTATCATGTGAAGTAGACAACTGATGATACTGATTATCCAGATCTAGGATGCTATAGGAAAATTGTTGGTAAACTAATATATCTAACAGTTACTCACCCTGACATTTTCTTTGCTTTAGGAGTGGTGAGACAGCATATGAGCTCACCACAATAGTCACATTGGATAGAAGTTTGTCTTATTCTAAGATATCTAAAAGGCACACCTAGTAAGGGGATCATGTATTACAGACCCAAGACCCCATTGTCTACTCTTGTTCTTATTGTTTATGCAGATGCATATTGGGCTGGTAGTCTAAATGATAGGAGGTCTACTTTTGGATATTGCACGTTTCTAGGAAATCACCTTATCACCTAGAAAAGCAAAAGGTAGAATGTTGTGGAAAGATCTAGCATGGAGGCTAAATATCGAGCAATGGATCATACCTGTTGCGAGTGTTGTCTCCCATAGAGCACAGATGTGACAATCAAGTTGCAATCTGTGCTTTCTGAATTAAAGATTCTTGTGTTGGCTCCCATAGAGCACAGATGTGACAATCAAGTTGCAATCTATATTTCCAAGAAGCCAGTCTTCCATGAACGTACTAAGAACATAGAGTTTGATTTCCACTTCATTAAAGATCACATCAAGAATGGCATTGTTGTGACTCTGCACGTCAAATCTGAAGATCAACTTGCAGATGTTCTCACAAAGCCATTGACTCCAACAACATTTTAGAATTTTTACAACAAGCTGGGCATACATGATGTGTATGCTCCAACTTGAGGGGGAGTGTTAATGTATCTTATTTATATTATCTTTATTATATTTGTAATTTCTATATATTGTTGGACCTCTATGTAATTTCTTCAGGTTCTCTTATTTAAAAAGTGAGAGGGCACATTGCTCCTCTCTACACACTGCATTGCAGTACCCTATATTTCTTATTCACAGTCATGTTGCACTTTCTAGATTCCTTGAGACTCGGCTTCTTGAAGGTAGTGAAGGTCACCGGATTGATACTTGCCCCTGAGTCGCATAAAGCCTCCCCAGACTTGGTCTTCCTAATGTAACATGATATGTTGAAGCAACCTAGATCTTACCTTTTTGGTGGTAGTTTTCCCAAAATGAAAGCACTAACTTGCTCCTTCATCACCCCTACATCTGAATCGGCTATCCTCCTCTTTTTATTGATTATATCCTTCAGAAATGTTCCCTAAGAAGGACTCTTCTCAATTACATCAATGAGAGGAATGTTGACATGCAATTTTCTGAAAGAACCCAAAATTTTGTAAAATTGTTGGTCAACCTTCTTAGCCTTCAAGTTGTTTAGAAAGGGCACTAACGTCACCAACTTCCTTTGGTGAGGTAGGACATATGCCTCCTTCCTTGTCTCCTCTGGTTCATTGATTTATTCATCAGTTGTCTTGTCCTCTACTGCATTGTCTGGCTCAACCAGATCAATAAACACTGCTAGTCCTATATCACCTGCATTACCCTTTGACTCTATAAGTGTCCTCTTTTCATTCAACACTTTCTTCCCACTACAAAGCAACACTGACTTCACCTGATGATTACTAGAAGGTATGTCTGTATTTCCTAGAAATCCTTGCTGAATGAGTTTCTTCAAGGAAGCCACTTCTGCTGCTATCTGAGAGATCTGATTCTCTATACTGCAGATCTGTGCTCCTTGGTTATGCAATTCCCTCTAGGCTTGCCCAATGATCACCTCATTTTGACTGATCAGCTTACCTAGCATGTCTTTAATATAGTCTATTTTACTAGGGGGCCTGTCCTGTTGTTGTGCACCAACATGTTGTGGCTTGGCTTGCTTTTCTTGGGATGGGTCCTGTTGAAAGTGATTGTGATATTTCCAAGAAAGATTAAGATCCTTCCTCCAAGAGTAGTCATTGCCCCTATAGTTCTACTGTTGTGCAAACATGCATTCTTCTTCCTCTCCTCCAAAGGAATTTCCATCCTTATGATATAGTTTCTTGGTTACGAGGTTTGACTTATCATTCAATGTTGTGATGACTTTAGACTCTCCAAGAATTTTAATGGTTGCTAGACGATCTCTTTCTTCTCCCCATGATTGATTCTTAGTCGTATTCTTCAGAATCTCATGGCACCTAGATGGCTTGTTGTTGAGGAAGAATCATGTTCCTACACTATCGAGTGTGGTTCTCTCTCATTAATGCAGTCTATAATAGAACATCTTTGCTTGTCCATAAAGATTGATCCCATGATGAGGGACCTTCCTTAGCATATTTTGAAACCTCTCCCATGCTTCAGAATACAACTCTTCTTCTTGCTTCTTGAAGTTGTTAATCTTCCTGACCAACTCATTCATCTTTTGTTAATGGGAAATAACACTCAAAGAAAACAACTATCATCCCCTCCCATATTTCTATTGACTCAGGAGAGGGGTTAAGGAGACATGACATTGCATTATTTGCCATAGAAGAAGGAACAATTTCAAGCATATGATTATGGCTGGAACCCTATCAATTTTCACCATATCATAACTTTTGAAAAAATTGTTGATGTGAGTCACTGGATCCTCAGTGTTATGACCATGGAACACTTGTAACTTAACCACTGCCACCAAGCTAGGGTTTATCTTGTAGCTACCCACATTGATAGCCTACCTTTTTATCGGGCCCAACTGAGCTATTACATATGATGCCTTGATCTTATCCCAGATGGTCTACTCTTCTGCTTTTGCGTCACCCATCTCTATTGGTTTGGGTTGTTATGTCGGAGATGGTAGAGTTTCAGGTGGTGAAGCCTAAATCAACCTTGGCGCAAAGTTACTATACTCATGTGCTCTACGTATGAAATCCTCCTAAAACACTCTCTAGGAGTTGACCCTTTGTAATCAATGCTTTGCGTCTGCACCATGCACTAGTACCTGAAAAACAACAAACTCCATGTGACAACACAGTAGTAGTGATTGAATAAATATTTATAATTTAGTTTAGAAATGGTGAAAGAAAAGAAAAATAAAAATTGTGGCCTAGAGTGGTCGTTCATAGCACTCATAGTGCTAGACACACCATTTTCCCTGACAACGGTGCCAAAAATTTGATGCACGTAAACTATACGTCAAAAATGCAAATGCATGAATCAATATAATATAGGTCTAAAGAGGCCCAAATATCAAAATAGGGAAAATCTGTACCTAGAAATTGCTACTAACAATGCCCAATCAGCTAGGCCTAAGAAATATAGTAATTTGGTTGATTAATGACTAAATTGCAAGAATTAAAACTAAGAATATTGATTGTGATCACAAGTGGAATGATTCCTTAGGATTGTGGTTTCACCACGGCTCACATTGAAATTAACATCATTTAATTAATATTAATATCTCCTAACCCTGGACAAAGAGACATGTAGCAAGAATTACCCACTCTTGTAGTTTAATTCACTACCTAATCTAATGCCAATCCCACTTTTGTAGCAATTGTGTTATCAGTTAGGTGCTTTACCTAAATCTCTGGGTTATTCTCTTCACATTCATAAGCCCTCTCTTGAGGAGCGAAATAAAATGTGTAAATCTATGAGTTTTCCGACCCTTAATCCCAACAACTATCTATGGTGATAAAGCATAAATAATTTGTGATGCTCTAATAGAAATATGTCCAGAAATTAAGAGAAACATATTTATTAAATCATAATCATCAATTACAATGTAAAACTAGACTACTCCTGGGTCCTAAGGAACAAGAAAATTAGCCCTACAATATTTCAGTTGCTCTACACATAGAGAAAGAAGAAAGGAATGATGAAAACATGAAGAACAAGAAAAACCCCTTGGAGAAAGATGGTATGGATGGTTCCTTTTGATGAACACTATAATTTACCATCTTTTGACTACAAATTGGGCCACAGATAGTGCACAAACTGTTTGGAACATTACTTTCTACTCTCATTTCTCTCTTCTCTGCTCTTGTTTGTCATACAATTGAATATGACATAATTATTAGCCCTGGCCGAACTCCCCCTGAGTCATAGAAGCGACTTAGGGTGTCATTAAGTCCCAACTATCAAATTAATGATGATTTTTAATGTGGCCTGATCCCGTCCTATTGGTATTACCGACTAGGTGTCGATAGAATTGATGCCTTCGATTATTTGTGATCCATTGTAGCGGTCGGTACTACTGAGTTGACCATCGATAGTACCAATATTTTCTCTGAATCAACTTTTTGGATATTTAGCTCGAGTTGGTACCACTGAAATGAACATCAATAGTAGTTATTCTTCTGTAAAATGCTCTCTATTGATCTGTCGGTAGTATCTATTCCTTTTTCGATACTACCAAGTTTCCTTGAGTCATCATGTTCCTTTACCTTAGACGTCGGTACCCCCGATAGTCAAGTCGGTAGTATCAAGTTGTGTTGTTTCTTATAAAATTACTTGAAATATGATAAAAATGAACACAAGATCCAAAATAATGATAGATCATTCAGAATAGTAAACTTAAAAATTATTTGATGCAATGAAGTGCCATTGGCTAACGATGATAAATAATGCACAAATGATATCAAAACAAACAATAAGTGCGCCAAAATCCATAATAAACAACCTATTAGAATGACAATTATTCAGTGCATCAACTTATTATGTCTATTAATTCAATATTCATTGAAATAATGGCATACGATTCATATTTATGGATATGAAAACTCCAATTATCATTGCAATTCATGTTTTTAGCACATTATACTTATTATGCATTATGTAAATATTATTTAGCTAAGGAAGTATATGTGACATTTTTCAGAACTCAATTACATGTTAGCACACATATATGTCATTATTTTAATTTGAGTGTATTATGATATAAGATGTTGACTATAGATCCTAATGTCACTCAATGTCTTATATTTGTTTTCAAGAGTATACATATTTGGGTGAGTTATTCATGTTCATGCATTATATATAGTAATTAAGGTATAACTCCATCCTTGTTTAGTCAAATGTAATTGACCTAGAATACTAACCTCCTAATCTTAGGAATAGGGTTTCTAGAGTCAAGATGATAAGTTTTAAAATGTTATAGAAATAAGTACTTAAAAATACATGGAACTTGAAAATGACTTGAAAATTGATGCATGCCATTATAATGTATCCTAAATCAGTAAAATATCATCAAATATACTAATAAGAAAATTGAACTTAGGTTGGACAAAACCCTAAACTTGAGCTAGTTAGGGCTAATAACGGGAACCTAATAAATCTGGTTCTTAATGAAGTGGTTTCGTGTGATCTAAATGGTCAAGGATTTGTTAGGTTAAGAATCTCTTATTCAGGTAAGGGATTTAAATTATTATATGATTATGTTTTTTTCACTTGAACCTTGATATGCATGAATGCTTGTTTATTTGCTTCAATATTTCCATGTAGTATTTCAATATTGTCGCCAATGCTTTGTCTCGCTTGAACACATAATACATAAATCCATCATAAAAACCTTGAGCACCTTTATGTATTCTCAAGTTAAGGATACTAGGTCGGAAGCCCTACTTAAGTTGTTAAGATAGGGTTGATCAAGTAGATAAATAGGGTTAGGTAATGGCATTGAGACATAAGCACCCTCACAGACCCTTCTAAGGAGAGAAGTTATTCACGTGAGTTGTAATATATGATATTGTTGGTATAGTAGGAGTAAAATGACAGAAAAACATGGGTTTTTGTTCTTCTTAGTACTTAAGTTGCTTATTCTTATTTGTTGAGTTCTGCAATTTTTTCAAATTATACACACCTTTTTGGTCATGTATTCAACTTGTTGTGTGTTGACCAAATTGTTTATGGTATGTTTTAGTTCAGAGATAGATTGGGAGATGATGGTTGGTAAGCAAGTGTTTGGGTCGTACTTGTTGAGATCCTAGCTAGTGTGTAAATGAACTCTCAGACTGTAACTGGAACAATGTTATAAATAAAGTTGTCATTCATAATACTTGTTGAATGTGAGATCATGTTTGTGATGGCTTGATCTTGTTATTTTTTCATGTATGCTAAGTATTTCACTCTTCTGCATGTTGTCTTTGGTATTTGTTTAGTTCATGGGGTTTAGGTTATGGCTTCGTGATGACACCAAATTGTATTGGAATGACCAACCTCGTTACATAAAGACTATTTTTTATAAATATAGTGCAAATAATTCTTTTTTTCAATTTAAAAAAGTAAAAATGATATATACGACAAAAAAAATCATTGCCCAGATACGTCCAAGAGTGAAAATTGTAACCAGAATGTCAAAATTATAACAAAAATACTCAAATTATAACCCATATTATTTAGTAACAAATTTATATTACCCAATAAAACAAGAAATGTTGACCCATACATATACATACACACACACACACAGATATATATATATATATATGTATATATATATATATGGGATTAAGAGAGAAATATTTCTCCCCCCCTCTCCCATGCCCGTGGCGGATGCCGAACGCCCGGGAGGGTGGTAAATCAAGACAACAACTGGGATTCGAACCCAGTTCCCTTTGTTAGAGACACCGTACTTGACCACTTGAACCACTTCTTGTCGAGATCTCTCTCTGTGTGTGTGTGGGTGGGTGGGTATATATATATATATTTATATATATATATATATATGGGATTAACTTTAATACATGCACGGGTAGCTACCCGCACACCCTTCCTATCACTTTAAAAAAAAAATTACAATTGTAGAGGAGCATTTTATCTAGCTCCCCAAAAAATTTCATCCAAAAATAACATCATATGCCCCACCAAAATAAAAAATCTTGTCCATATATTTACTGACTGTATATTTTCTGCGCATTTACTTTTGTTAGTCATATAGTTACTCTTTTTATCAATATAGTTACTCTTTTGATCTTAGAGTTACTTTTGTGTACCATATAGTTACTCTTTTGGATGAGTGGGTAGTGAAAAATCAGGCTACCCACACGGGTAGCTAATAAATCCCCTATATATATATACATATGGCTCATCTTTAATACTCGTGTGGGTAGCTACTCGCACACCCTTCCTGTTACTTCTTTTTAAAATTGCAATTGTCGAGGAGCATTTTATCTAGCTCCCCAAAAAATTTCATCCAAAAATAATATCATTTGCCCCACCAAAATCAAAAAATATGTCCATATATTTACTGACTGTATATTTTCTACACAGTTACTTTTTTTAGTCATATAGTTACTTTTTTATCAATATAGTTACTCTTTTGATCTTAGAGTTACTTTTGTGTACCATATAGTTACGCTTTTGGATGTGTGGGTAGCAAAAAATCAGGCTACCCACGCGGGTAGTGAATAAACCCCCATATATATATAGTTGATCTTAGATGCCCGCAGGGGTAACAAAGAAGAACATACCCGGAAGTAGGGCACAGTGGCAAGACCGTAAATTATTTGAAAAGAAAATAAGCAAAAAAAAGTGAGAAAAAGGGCAGAAAGACAGCGAGTGAAAAAACCCCAAAACCTCCGTTCGAACCCTCACTCTGCCCTTCGATAACTGTCGTTCTCACACAAAAGCACCGGCAACCACATCCCGCAAACCTTCCATCCCCACTTCCTCTGTCTCCAGTCGCTCCGACTGCAAATTCCATCTCCATCATCTTCGATTCCACCTCCTCTCTCTCACTACATCTCAATTACGGAGCAACTACCCTCTTCAGAGATGACGAGGACGAAGAAGGCATCACGAAAGACCTCAACAATGATGTCGTGGAGAAGGAATCGACAATTAAGGACTGTGATTGAAGAAGATGATGACTTTGAATTGCACCACTATCAAGCCAACGAGAAGATGGCCAAAGAACCAGATAAAGCGGAAAAAGCAGCGGCCACAGAAGGGGAGATAGAACGGGATACAACACCACTGAGTACTCCGAAAGGGGATAAGGAAGGGGCTATGATGGCCAAAGAAATGGATGAAGTGGGAAAAGAAGCAGGTGCTGAAAGGGAGAAGGAAGGTGTTGCGGCGACTACTCTGACGAAATAGAAAGGGAACAAAAGAGGGGTTGTGATGGCCAAAGAAGCGGATGAAGTGGGACAAGAAGCGGCTGCGGAAGGGGAGAAGGGAGGTGCTGCTGAGACTCCTCAGACAAGACATAAAGGGAACAAAAGATGGGTTGTAGATCCCTAATGAGTAAACCTTCAGCGAAAAGAGAAAAATGCAGTAAGATGGCTACTGCTGGTAATGGAGACAATGGAGCTATTGAGACTGAAGAACCTCCGTGTGACAAAGAGGAGAACGAAGAACGACGAGGTAATTTGTGTTTGCATGTACATTACAAATGAAAAACATAAAAAAAGATTTTGACTAAAAAGTAACAATGCATGTTGAAAGAGTAACTATTATAAGAAGTAGAGTAACTAGACGATGCCTTGAGTAACTACAGCAAAACATTGGAGTAACTATACGATAGTCTAGAGTAACTGAAGTAATGCTGGAGTAACTATTACAGAACAAAGAGTATCTCGCACACTAGATATAGCAGTTAAACTAGGAAGACCATATTGTTAAGCTAAAGACTACACTTTTTGAGTAACTGTGTTCGTATGCAGGAGAAGAAAGGAAAGGGAATGATGACAGTACATATGAAAATCAGAAAAAGAATGAGATAGAAAAGGCTACTACGGATGAAGGAGAGATGAAAAGAAGTAAAATGAAAAAGAAGGGGAAAGGGAAGGCCGAAGCAACTAAGGAGAAAGCAAAGGCTGCTGATGAGAGGGGGGAAGAGGAAAGAAGGAGGAGGAAAGAGAAGGGAAAAGAAAAGGCTACCAATGAGGGAGGAAAAGAGGAAAGAACGAAGAGGATAGAAAAGGGGAAAGGAAAGGCAGATGAAGGTAAGCTTGTATGGATTTATAATTGTGTTAGTTTGTTGTTACTCTCATAGGACACTTACTTGCAATATATTAAATTGTTGTTACAAAATAAACAGTTAGATTTAAAAATGTGATCACCCTACAATGTATAATGAATTGTGAAAAATTTAAGAGTAACTTGACTGACTAAGAAGTAATAAGCAAAAATAACCTAAGAGTAAGTTTTGATATGTTTGCAGTGGGAAACAAAAGGTTGTACCATAGGTGTTACATAAAGAGCTACATGTTGGTATGTATGCCCTGAGAGCCAATCATGGGATGATTGGTGGGATACATTAAGATTGATTTGATAAACATCAAAAGGCAAGCTTCCAATTCTTTCTCGTTCAGTCATATGAGATAATGATAGAACATATTGAATGTCTAGAGAATGATAGTACTCAATGACGTATGCTTTCAGGTTAAGGATCTGAACGATGAGATCATACAAATGCTAAGAGTTTGTACATTCTTACCATGTCCCTAGTCGGATGTCATTGTGGAAGGTAGATAGACAACAATGAAACACAAGACTAGATTGTGGTGTTGGTTGATGACAGAATCTCATTAGTCATGATATGGAGATATCAAACCAAACACATAGGTACTTGTTAGAGAACAAGTTTACCGGACAGACCCACCGTGAGTTTGACACATGGAACCATGACATGGTAGTCACCGTCAGTTCTGACAGTGATGGTGGTGAGTGTGATTCTTTGACCTGAAATCACTACACTCAACACATGTCATTGGGTACACTTTGACATCAACAAACGCAGTCCTGAAACATGGGTTGTTATAAAGGTGGTGATTAAGTGGCTTTGACACATGGGGCTTTTGAGGGGTGAGTGATAGATATGGTATTTGTCCCTCCTGAGGGAGTTTGATATCCATGGCCACTTGATGAGTAGGATTGAGATAGGCGTGCACATGCATGTGTGAATTAGTATGTGATATTGATGTCATACATATCTCCTCCAATCTACTCTGAGATCAAGAAAGTGAATGAATGTTGATAGGATGACTGTTCCATGCCTTGAGTTCATTCGGGATATCAGTGACAAAGGAATTATACATTCGTTGTAACTCCATTCACAGATTGTAGGATTGAAAGTTGTTCTCCAACTTTCTATTTCACTTGGGTAGCACTGATGTGCGACTAGGCACCTCTCTTTTCTTGTGAAGTTTATGGACTTTCACTGCCAACGTGAAATGGACCTGCAGGGTCACACACATAGGATTTAACCTGGAAGAGGAGTTTATCCACAAACCATGTTTAGATTGATTACTAAAGGAGTTTAGTAGTTCAATTAAACACTCAATCAATTGATAGCTTAATATCATAGTGTTCAAGGTGTTGGACCGATTGATCGGAGTATCAGATTGATTGAAATTGTGATTGGCTGATTTGCACAAGTCTGCTGCTCCAATCGATTGGCTAATGAGATGAACTGATCGTCTCAGGTTGGTGAACCGATCGGCTCAAATAGTGAGACGATCGACTCATGTGCAATGAACCGATCGGCTCAAATGTTGAACCTGTCGGCTCATGTAACCAACCGAGATCGTTTGGAAAGTCAGAAGACTATTTTGCAAATACAATTTGTTTCACTTGTACAAATTTGATTTGGACAAGGATTAATATTTGATTAATCGGAGAAAATTTTGAAAGTCAATTTGAGTTGGACCAGGACCACGAACCGATCGGCTCAGGTGTCCCAAATGATCAGTTCAGGTGTGAACTGATCGGTCGAGGTCACCAAACGATCGTTTCAGGGTTGAAACGATCGGTTCAGCTGGCTCAAGTTTCTGGTTTTGCGGAAAATCTCGAATCCTTCTACTCTTGCTTTAATCCTGCATTGCTTGGGATTGAGAACCATACCCCATGACCCTCCTATATATAGGGGTATTGGGGGCTTCTCAGAAGAACAACTCAGTGCACCAGTTGCTCTGTAAAGTTGTTGTTCTCTCTGGTTTTGGTAACCGAGAGAGAGCCCAAGCAAGTGCTACCCGATAAGGGAGGCACAACAAGGGAAATACAACTACAGAAAGTGACTGGTGGCAGGAGAGTGTGTCAATGACTAGTATGCCGACAGGAGGGTGCGACTCCTTTCGATTCCTTGTGGGACAAGGAGATCGGAGTTCCAGGTGGTCCATGTGGACTACTTCAGAGGCATGAGACTTCTGCCACTCAGAGGACAACTATCAATTCTTACAGTCCCGGTGAGACCAGGAGGTGCCATTCCCAGTGAGACCAGGAGCTGCACAGACACCGTCCAAGACCGGAGGTGACGACCGTGCAAGCTGTGAGGTAACGTCGTCGATCAAGCCTCAGGTCAACGTATACCTCTACAAACCATCCTTCCTATTGTATAGACATTGACGCGTTTCCTTTGTTCTGGGTTTAGGAGGATAAATTTTTGTTTCCGCTACCTTCTCTGTCTCCCCTAAAATCCAACAGTGGTATCAGAGCCACGTCAACTGCTCTATACTTTAGGATTATCGATGTGATCGATTTTGGTTTGTCTACTTTATTTATTGCATACGATGCGAATAAAATTGGCTTTATGCTTGTCCAATCCTAAATCCACAAATCCCAATATACATATATGATATGTAATATGAATGCACTCGATTTGCGTCGCCCTTAAACGAGTTTTTTGGTGGATGTATAGCGTGGTTATGGCCAATAAACCCTATGTGTGTGCTTGGTTGTATGTGGTTGCTTGCATCTCGGTCTGCGCACTGATTCACTATCTCCTATTCCTGATGTAACTTGAAATAATTCGAGATTTCTTTCCTACCTTTGCTCCCCCTAAATGTAGCTCAGGGTTTCCCTTTTCAAATGTAAAATAGGATAGATTTTATTTCCTATTATATCAAAGAACGGCGGACAACCTGACGCAACTGAGACGATCAGTTCAAAGAGTGAACCGATCGGTTGGCGATCCATACGACCAGTTTGTGGAGTGAGATGATTGGGTGGCAGCCACAAGGAGATGCACGACGACCAGGCGAACCGATCGGTTGGAGGAGACAACCGATCGGCTGGTGGCACCCAGACGACCAGCCTGATGGCGAGTCAATCAATCATGGAGATGAGTTGATCAAACCCAGAATGGCATAGCACAAAGTTCATCTTGTACAGGTTGCATGTGATGTAGACCTAGATGACTGTGATTCCTCTTGGCTCAAGGAATCACATTAGGATGGCCATAATCATCGCTTTTATCATTTCACATGTTTTCTATGGGTTATAGCATGTATATGATACATACTATGTAGTGTGGTGATTGGATATGTATATGTACCTATAAAACCAAATCCCTCATCAAATATTAAGTCTTATACGCCTTCCATTAGTGGAACACATGAAAAAATTGATCGACCAAGCATAGGTTACGCCAAAGTGTGGTGCACCATCTATCTCACAGAAGTGTGAAGGGTAAACATGTAGGTTCTGCCAAAGCAGGGTGCATGTTTACCATGTCGGCTTTTGGGTTAGACTTAACTGGTGATTCTTAGAATGTCTAAGCCCAGAGGCACAGAATGTTCATGGCAAGGTGTTGCGCATATTCATTCATCAAGAGTTGCATATGATGCAATTGGCATGATGGCCTACCTAAATAGTTAAGATTGTGGGCGATCAGCCAAAGCTGACTCATGACTTGATGAAATATGGATCTTGACCCATTAGAAGATTGTACGCTGCAATCTTCCGAATTGATGGTGAGGGCTATCAATTTGAACAAAATAGTGGGAGCGATAATTAATTAAAGACCTAATTATATTGTCAACTTTTCAAATCAATCAAATAAGTCAAAATTGAGTTTTTGACTAAATTGCATAAATTTCCTTTTGTAGTTCAAATGACAACAAACAACACTTTTTGTTGCGATCGGTCCTTGAAAAGGACAAGCTAAATGGGACTAACTTCCATGACTGGTTTAGGACATTGAGAATTGTTCTCACTCAAGAGCGAAAGCTCTATGTCTTGGATACTCCAATTCCAGAGGAACCTGCTCCTACTGCAGCAAAGGCAGAAAGGGATTCTTACAAGAAGCATTCTGATGATGCCATTGATGCAAAGTGCTTGATGTTGTGCTCCATGAACCATGAGTTGCAAAGACAACATGAAAACATGGGTGTCATTGAGATGATTCAGCATCTCAAGAACATGTATGAAGATCAAGCACGGCAAGAGAGATATGATGTCTCAAGGGCGCTGTTCAAGTGTGTCATGACATAAGGAGATCCAGTTGGTCCTCACACACTCAAGATGATTGGGTATGTGGAGAACCTGATGAGACTGGGATTTCCCCTGAGCCAAGAGTTGTCTACTGACGTGATACTGCAATCATTTCCAGAATCCTACAGTCAGTTTGTGATGAACTACAACATGAACAACTTTGACAACCCGTTGACAGAGTTGTTGGGCATGTTGAGGACAGCCGAGACACATATGAAGAAGGACAAGCCTAAGTCTATGATGATGATCAGTAGTAAGAAAGGCAAGTCCAAGCGCAAGCGCAAAGGCAAAGCTAAGAAGGGTTCTAATGCTAGCCAGGAGCCCAAGGCGTCTTCAGTTCTTAAGGCCAAGGGAGGCGTGACCAAGAGAGGCAATTGCCACCATTGTCAAAAACCAGGACATTGGAAAAGGAATTGTCCACTCTATCTAAAAGAACTAAAGAAGAAAGAGGTGATAGACGTCTCCACCTGAAGGTGTCATGAAATAAACTTGTAACACTTTTTGAGGTATATGATACCAAGATGTAAAAGTGTAAAACACTCAATGGGGCAAATGTTTCTGCCATAGATAGGAGTACTTTAGTTTATTTTCAGCCTTGAAGGCATGTAATAGAGTTATGAATTTCTATTTCATATTTGCCAATGGATAGAAACACATTATTTTTGCATATTGTATGACAATGATTGCAATTTAATAAAGTTTATGTTTCAATCTCAAAAGATATGATCTTTATGGCAATGCCTTGTTTATCTCATATTTGACTGCATATATGAACTCGTGTAATAGAAGTATGTAATTTAATTAATAGGTTTGCAAACCAAAAAGTAAAAATTCTACTAGTCGTCCTCCTATGCCCAAGCGATCTATTATTCCAGAATCCACATTCGATGAGTTGGGAAGTAAATGTAAATGTTTGTGTCGATACTTAGCCAACCAAAGCTCTGGACTACAAATGTTGATCAATTTAATAGAAGATGCAACTGGGAGGGACTTTGACAATTATATTTTTCTTGATGATATTATAGAGTTGTTCCGGTATGATTGGCTGAATACTTTGATATTAGAAGTATGGATAAGGTAAGGATCTATCAATATAGAAAATTCCAATACACATTTTTAGCTTATTTCTACATATGAAAATAATTACAAATGTTTAACAACCATTTATATACCGAGGCCACAAACTTTGATATAAAGAATGTTGGATTCTTAGTTCCTTCGGTCACTAGTCATGTGGAGACACATATTGAGAAAGTGAGTGAGTACTTCTCTGATGCATTCAAATATTTTGCTACTGTGGGAAAGGAAATTATCCTAATTCCTTTTAACGTCCAGTAAGTATTATTATTCAATATAATTTTAATAATGAACAAATGTATTTATTTTAATGTTTGTTTTATCCTTACTCAGATCTAGACATTGGGAATTAGTGGTGATTGTCCCAAAATTGATGACTCTTTATTATCTTGACCCAATGGGAAAAACAACAAGGGGTCACAAACTGAAGTTGCCAGCTATGGCGTAAGCATAAATATAGTCAATGCTTCAACATGATATTTCTGTTTAGAATTTCTATTTTACCAACTATCGTTTAATTGATAGGGGTATAAAAGCTTTTCGTGAAGGCGGAGGACAAATACCCACAAAATTAAAGACATTGACTTTGAAAAATGTCAAGGTAGCTACTTTGACAACTGCTTAGTCTTATATGTATTAATTTTCAACTCTTATATGTCAACTCTATAGTCTTCTATTTATAGTAGTTTACTAACATTAAGTATAATTCGTTATTTGTAGTGTCCTATAAAAAATAATGGTTGGGCTTGTGGCTACTATGTAATGAAATATATGCAAGCTATTGTCAAACAAGCATCAAATGACATTCAAACTATAGATCAGGTAATAACGAATAACATTATAAATTTACAAGTGAGTTGTAGTCATTTTATAAAATATTAGCACGTACATTTTCTGTTACAGATCTTTAGAACTCAGCCTTACACACGTGAGGACTTAAATGAATTCCGAGAAGAGTGGTCAGATGCTTTTCTAAATGAAGTCAATATAGCATTGGAATAAATATGTCAGTTACGTTCTATTTATGTATGTGGTTTCAGTACTCTTTCATATTTACTTTTGTATCTGACATTTAATATCATCTCAGACTTGCAATCTATCATTTTTGTAAATTATGATGTGACTGTGTGTACTCAACTCCATATATGAATCATTTTTGTTATGAATGTGTGGTTTGTAATGGTGACGGTTGAGCATCAATGCTCCCCTCTCCCATGTCTTATTCTTGTTCTTCTATTTTGTTCTGTTCAGTTTCTGCAGAAATTTTAAAAAAAAAATTTGACCCTATAGCGTCGATTTTCTTAAAAAACCGACGCTATAGGTGTCTTGGCCGTTTCGCGTAGAACGGTCGTGCTGCATAAAATGACCATGTTGGGATGAGGTAGAACGATCGTGCCGTGTAGCACGGCCGTGCTAATATAGACCAACACGGCCGTGCT
The DNA here is from genome assembly GCA_963693085.1 of Alisma plantago-aquatica. NCBI lineage: Eukaryota > Viridiplantae > Streptophyta > Magnoliopsida > Alismatales > Alismataceae > Alisma > Alisma plantago-aquatica. The sequence goes on from OY856413.1 coordinate 579,966,817, forward strand.
AGGCGGCACGACCGTTCTACCTCATCCCAACACGGCCGTTTTATGCAGCACGACCGTTCTACGCGGAATGGCCAAGACACCTATAAGGTCGGTTTTTTAAGAAAACCGACGCTATAGGTTTTTTAGAGTCAGTTATTTAGTAACAAACCGTCCTTAGAAATAATCTTTAGAGTCAGTTATTTATTAAAAAACTAACATTATAGGGTTTAGGTACAATTTCATTTCTCATTTGGGTTTAGTTTTTGAGAGCCTATAGGGTCGGTTTTTATTATACAAGGTCGGTTTTTTTGGGTTAAAAAACTGACACTATAGAGAAATTTATGTATCGACGACCACTTAGGCGTAGGATGAAAAGTGATGCTATAGGCTTAAAAAATTGACGCTATAGACCATTTCTGTACTAGTGGTGGCTTCAACATCTTTTTTAGCAGAGTCGAGGGATTCGATGCAATCTTTTACTTGTTCGTGAATTGGTTCATCAACTGATGGGTTCGTTAGAGTAACTTCTAAAGGATCGTCTGATTCATGATGCTCTTGAGTCAGAAGTGACATTTTCTCAATGTAGTCAATCAGATATACTTCTTCTTGCATACTTGGTCTTCTCATACTCTCAAAAACCTTGAATTCGAGAGTTTCTTTGCCTAATCTGAGCAGTAAGGTACCAGCTTCAACATCAATCAGGGCTCTTGTAGTGGCGAGGAATGGACGACCAAAGATGATCGGATATCTGGCGTCTTCTTTTATGTCCATAATGACAAAGTCGCATGGAACATATGTGTCCTTGCCTACCTTGACTGGGACATCTTCGAGGATTCCTAAAGGATGTTTTATCGAATTGTCTACAAGCTGTATAGTCATGCCAGTAGGAAGAAATTCTGCAAATCCTAGTCTTTTGCATAGGCTAAGTGGCATAATAGAGATGCTTGCACCGAGATCTGCCAATCCTTTCTTGCATGATGAGTCATCAATGTGACATGAAATTCCAAAGGATCCCGAGTCTTTTTGTTTCTTGGGCATCTTGCTCAATATGATATCAGATGTAGTTGTATCTAGTTTTACCGTCTCATGCTCTTCAGTTATATACTTCCTGGTGAGGAGTGACTTTAAGTACTTTGTCCATGCCGATATCTCAGCCAGAGCATCCAAAAAGGGTATATCAACATGAAGTTTCTTCATAGCTTCTTTAAACTTATTGAATCTGGTATCAAGCTTTGTTTTCCTTAGACGAGCTAGAAAAGGTATACGAGGTTTGTACATAGGGATATCAGGTTCTGGAGTCTCAATTTCTTCGTCTTCTTGAGAAGACTTCTCAAAATTTCCTTTTTCTGACTTATCCTCTTTTGCTTGAGTGTCTTGTGTTGTTGAGTCTTGGGCAATCACAGGTTCATCCTTGTCTGTAATAACCACATGTGTCTTTTCAGGGGGATCCGAATAGTCTTTCCCTGACCTAGTGGTGACTGCCTTCAACTGTTCAAGATGCTTAGGATTGTTCTCGGGTTGGCCAGCAAAGACTCCAGCAGGTGGTTTTATGCTAGCTATGAATTGAGCTAATTGAGATTCAATAGCCTTCTGCTGAGCTTGTTGGTTAGCTATTATGGTTTGCTGAGTTTGCAACATCTTCTCAATGGCTGATAGCTTGTCATCAGGAGAAATTGGACCTGCTTGCTATCCTTGTTGTTGATTAAGATTCTGGTACTGAGAGTTATTTTGGTAATTATTGTAGTTTCTATTCTGAAAGTTCCCTTTGAAATTTCCTTGATTCCCAAAATTCTATTGTTGATTATACTGGAATCCTGGAGGGCCTCTTGATTGATTGTTTGAACCAAATTGATGTGAGTTTACTACTCCAGAGGGGTTTCCATATTGAAACTTGGGATGATTCCTATTCTGATTCGGATTGTAATAACTTTGACCAGGAATGGTGTTGATAGCATTAAGATTTTCCATCTGACCATTATCTCCTTGGCCACATACATTGCTCAGAACAACATCATAGAGAACATTGCATGATAAAGTGGAATGATCGGTGCTCTTACATGCTTCACAGAATAGGGAAGCGGACTTGACTTGTTCTGGTTGTCGAGTGGGTGAATGTTCTCTTCCAATAGCAGTAAGAGATGATTCAATATGGTCTTGCTTGGCAACTAAGAGTTTCAAGGTTTCAGCGATAGACTTATACTCGGGAGTAGCTTCGGCCATAGCTACTTTCAAAACTCCTTTACCTACAGATCTACCCCAATTGGCTTGATTTTCTGCTCCCAGGGTGATGACTCTCTATGCGCTGTCAAAACATTGACGAATGAAGTTTCCTCCAGACGAGGAATCGATGAATCTCTTAATGTCATCATCCACACCCTTATAAAAAATCTCAATGAGTTGGTTCTTGGGAATTACGTGGTGTGGACACTTGCGTAGAAGCTCTTTGTATCTATCCCAAGCTTCAACAAGGGTTTCTCCAGGAACTTTAGTGAAATTTGTTATCCACCCTCTAATTTCATAGGTACGAGATGGAGGGTAGAACTTTACTAGAAACACATTTTGGAGTTGTTCCTAGGTGGTGATGGGTATTTCACTTTGCAGAGAATTGTACCAACTTATAGCTCTATCAGTAAGGGAGTACTTGAAGAGACTGAGTCGAATGGCATCATCTGTGACTCCATTTTGTTTTGTCATGGCACATAGATCAATAAATCTCAGAAGATGTTCTTGGCTATTTTCTCCTTGCTTGCCATAGAAAGGGTTATTCTGAAGTAGGGTGATCCAATGCGCTCTTATCTCAAAATTAGGATTGTTGATAGGAGGAGGTTGTATTGGATGATGAACATTCACAGCTTTCGGGATTGAGAACTCTCTTAGATCTTTTTGTAGTTCAGCTGCTTGTGCTGCTAGGATTTCCTGTTGAACCGCAGTCCTGGCTTCTTACATGAGCCTCTCTCTTTGTGCATTGATGTCTTGAGCCACCCTTTGGGCTACCTCTTCTTCTTGAGCCATCCTTGCTTGATTTTCTCTGATCTGACGATGAAAAGTTCTGTCTATCTCGGGATCAAAGCTCGCAGTTAGTCCGGGGCTGTTCGGACGGTGCATGCACTATGCCTTGGATTGTACCTGAAAATAGAAAGATTTCAAAGGTGAGAACCATGAAGTAAAGTCAAATTCAAGTAGATGATCGATTGTTTCAAAAGAAAAAGCAAAATCCTAGATTAGTCTTAAAAGAACTAGATTTGACTAACTGATTTCGTTGTCCCCGGAAACGGTGCCAGAATTTTACGTTGTAATTTTATCGCACTAACAAACTCACTCGAGGTTGAAATCCTCGATCTTTTATCAAAACCAAAGTGCAATAATACCACCCGCAAGTGGACGGGTCTTATCGCTAATAATTAAGGATCGAACCCAAAGGACAACTTTTTAAAGAATCTTTATTAATCAAATCTAGCTCAAGTTAAGGCTAATATTTAAAATGATTGGTTGATTTGATGTTAATTAAACTAATAGAAAGAAAGTAAAAGCTGAATTAAAGTTGGATTTAGATCAATGATATGGAATCACTGGGATGGTATCAGGTTTCACCACCTCTACGCATGCAAACACATTCAATCGCAAACAATCCAGGCAAGATATAACAATCCAAATAGAGCTGCTACAGAACCCCCCATACGGGCGTTAGGTTCGCATAAGCATCACCTTTGGCATCAAATGTCTCATCACCAACCAGATCACTTACTTATGGCTTCGAAGATACCAAAATCCAATGAAGGTTGTGAGCCCCCTAAACATGCGTTAGGCACACAGAAGCGTCACCGAAAGTTAGATGGCTCGTCCCCTCACGGATCATACACTTATGACCTCAAAGAAATCCCATTCTATTTTTAGTTTGGGAGTCATCCACATTAATCGATAAGCAAGCAGGTGATAGATCTACAAACTAACATCGATGATAAACAAAGATGATACAAAATCCAATTAAGGCTGTGGTCCTCCCTGAGGGATGTTTAGACCACATAAGCATCACCATAGGCTAGATGTCTCGTACCTGCACAGATCATACACTTACAACCTCAAGGAATCTTATCAGAAGTTCTCGTCAAAGAGTCGAACTTTGTAAACTGCCATTCTATCCCACATATGGAAGATTTCACAATATAGGAAAGAACAAGATGAAAGCAAGGAGATAATCAACTACGAACATACCAATTAACAACGAAATGGAAAGTTATATACATTGCCATGGAGAGTTTTAACAAAATAACATGATTGCATGGGCAGCGGGGCTAGTCCCCGCACCCCAGTGAAAAGGTACTACTCGCTCATGATGCGAGAGATAAGAAGAATGAGAAAGAGAGATAAATCTACCATGAACTCAGTGCAGAAGGTAGTCACAACTCGGAAAATAAGATACAACCTTCCACGTCGTGTCGGAGCATATCTGGATGTGAATGGGAGATGCCAAGACAGACCGGATAGTCTCCCTCGCTCCGTCTTCCTTCTCTCCTTAGCCTCCTTGGTTGCAGCACGGGCAGCAGGTGGAATGAAATTGGCGTGGATGGAACTGGATTTGGATCAGACCTGTGTACATGCATCCTGTTGGCATCCCGGAACTGATGCCCCAAATGGGGACCTTACAGGTCCTATTTATAGGCACATGACTGGCCCTAATGGTCTTGTAGATATTTTTGTTCAAACGGTTTGGTAAAGTTTTGACCAAACAGTCTTGAGAAATAGAGGAGCAAATGATCTTGGATTGTTAAGTTCAAACGGTTTCACAAATCGTTTGCTTTCTTCCAAACAATCTTGTGCAAAAAGGGCAAACGGTCCTCAAGTCAGCAGAATCAAACGGTCTTCACATATCCCCCCTAAACAGTCTTTTGCTTTGGGCAAACGGTCTGGAACGTTGAGATATCCAAATGGTCTTGAATGCTTAGGCTCAAATGGTCTTCACGTTTTCTACAAACGGTCTTTGCCTTAGATGACCCAAACAGACTTGTGTTTTGAGAAAACGGTCTGGAACACTGAGATATCCAAATGGCCTTGGATGCTTAGGCTCAAACGGTCTTCACATTTTCTACAAACAGTCTTCGTAGCAGGTTCATTCGGTCTTCACGCAGCCAGTAAGAGACCAAACGGTTTTCACGTTGACCGATCCAAACAGTTTGCTACTGAGATCTCAAACGGTCTTATCCTGAGATCGAGTAGTTGCTGCTCTGTCGGCGGATGGGCTTGAGGGACAAGATGGAAGGCGAGGGGTAGCGTGGCAGAAGGTAGCAGGTGCGGGGGGTGGAGGTCACAGCAGCAGGGTTGCAGGAGGTAGAGGACAATGCGCCACAGCCGTTGTGAGACAACACGATCATGGTGAGGTTGCTACCACACGGCCGTGCTGCCTCGCACGGGCGTGGCGGGTGAGAGATATAAGTTCTGGTGGCAGTGTGCCACGGCCGTGGCGTGACAACACAGTCGTGGTGAGTGGGATTGGGTAGATGCCAATGATGCTTTACCACGGCCGTAGTATCACCAAACGGTCGTGGCGGGGATAGTGTACCACGGTCATGGGTATTCAAAATGGATGTGGCGTAGATTCTGCTTCATGGTTTTAAATTCATGTACTGCTCGATTCCTCACGGTTGGGTTAAGCCCCCAAACGGTCTCTGCTGGTCTATCAGTCTTGAGACTGTTTGGACTCATACGGTTTTGAGACCGAATGGGATCAAACGGTCTTGAGACTGAATGGGCTCAAACAGTCTTGAGACCGAATGGGCTCAAACGGTCTTGAGACCGAATGGGCTCAAATGGTCTTGAGATCGAATGGATGAAATTGCTTAGTTAGATTGATTGGTCAGAACTAAGGGTGAGTGAAGGAGGGCCCCAGCGGATTGTTCATCTTTATCAAGACCTGCATCAAATTAACATAAATTCGGTTAAAACTTTGATAATTGAATCAAATAAGTAATTTTTCATATTATGATGCATTTTGATATTTAATGAGTGAAATAGTAGATATAGAGTTGAATTTGTCCCAAAGTGATAATTTAATTCCATGATGAATATGCATTCATCAATATGTCCTTGGCCGAGATGGTGCTTGGTTGACATCCCCTCTTGAGTACCTTGGATGACATGGATAGGCCATGCCTTGATGATTGAGCAATACCCCTCCTTCCTTGAAATGTGAGGTGATATCTAACATTTGGCCCATATGATGTTGCCTGATATGGAGTCTTGGTCAATATAACCCTAGTGGTGATACAGTGTTTTGACCTATAGGGAGCCCTAACCCTAGCTTGGACAATAGGGTTACCTTGGGTGATATGGAATCTCCTTGGGCGACATGGTGTGTTGCCCAAGATGTTGCTTGATGGCCAACAGGGATATGGCTGTAGTGCTGCCCGATATGCTTGTTAACTGATATGTGGCTTGGTGCCCTAGGGTTTAGTAGTGGCTGATACCTTTGGGTGAGGGATAGTGCCCTACCCGATATCCTTTTAGTGAGGGTAGGTGACACCTCTAGTGAGGGATGTGCCTAACCCAATAACCCTAAGTATGTGATCATGTTATCTTGAGCCACATCTTTGACTATGATGATGAGATATGACAGATGGGTGGTGACCAGTGATATGGTGGTTACCTAAGGATGATGATAAAGTGAACCTTTGATAAGCTTGATGGTAGATCATGGTTGTCTGATCCTTAAGGATGAATCCTTAGGGATGGTATTCATGATGTTATGAGATATAGGGTAAGGTGAATACTCACGGTTTGGTAACAATAATATAAGTTGTTTAAACATACCATCTACAACTTTATGCTTCATGTGTTCATAATAATAGATGTTGTTCCAATCCTATGCACCATAAATCTTAATGACATGATAATCATGATATGTTCTCTAAAGATTTGTATTTGGTGATCAAGTATCTCTTCTGAAATGCATTCTAACCATGCAAATATTATTAATTGAACTCATAGCCAGGTAAGAGCTATGATGTATATGTGTTTTGTGTGGCACTTAATAATGATGCTCCTTGTTGATTAGATAACATGTATCACCAGTACAATGAGAAAGGACTTGTGACCTGATGAAGGTTGAGTGCCTGATTGAGGTGTTATCATTGTCAGTAGCTGGTGATGGTGAAACGAGTTTGTCCTGCGGGATTACCTGGAGCGCATATTGTTGAATATGCGGGGTTTCTCCTAGCCAAAAATAGGAGGATTAGAGTGCAACTTTGGTTGTAGACTTAGTATGGTTAGAGCATGGTGAACAGGTCCATGGCTCAGTGTGATAGAGCATGAATGCATTCATGGACCAGGAGCACGATGAATAGGCTTGTGGCTCAAGGTATGCTAGCGCCAAGACCTGTACCAAGGAGGGCTAGAGAAAAGGGTAGCCTACAGAGTTGAACCTGTGATTGAGGTCACTTAAGTAAGAGACTACTTTGGACATCATGGACTGACCACGAGGAGGTGAGGCCGTGGAGTCCAACTCTTCCATTGACCTTATATGGCACCAGTTTTGGGCTTCACAGCCGAAGGTTGGATTTGAGCGGTACGGCTCACTTCCTCAGGGCATAATAAACTGTAATCCAGCCACATAGTATATATTGCTTAGGGAAAAACATGGAACATTGGTTGAGGCCTTGTTTGTATAGTTGTCCTAGTTATATCTTGTAGTTAATTACATTTTCATCACATTTTATGATAAGATCTTATATGACTTGTCTTGTCAATCATGTTCCATAAGTTATCTGTTTATATGCCTCCTAGATATCATGGTAAGATGTTAATAGAGTTAGTTTTGTTCAGTATGTTACATATATTATCTTCTTATATCAGTTACCTACTTTATCTATTCTAGCTTCTTTGAAGTTTTATAGTTCGGCGGGGAGTTATGTTTCTTGTTGGGACTGTGTGTCTCACCCCGCTGGTTTCAACCTTTTTAGGTGATCGTGCTAGACGTTGTGGCGATCGTGGTGTTGTAGTTGAGCAGCAAGAAGAGCAATAGGAGGCAAGAGATGGATATGATGTTGTTTTGGTTGTTCTGTAGTAGAGTCCTAGAGTCATCCATGTACTCTCAGGTCCTTGGAGGTGTTTTGATGATGTTTCACAATGTATAGTTGATATGGCTTTCTTATCCTATTTTTGGCCTGGTATGGCCTTTTCTGTACATAAACCGGTGGTGAACTCTTTGTGCTTATGGGACAGCTAGATCCTATAAGTTGTGGACATGTATCAAGTTTATGTACATTTATATAACATGTTTCTTTGCAGGATGCAGATCTAGTTGTAATAGTTCCTTTCTTATCTGCTTTCTGCAATCAGTTTTAATTAACCCATGTTTTTGGTAATATGATGTTTATGGTTGTTCCACATGTTTTGGTGTGGCGTTCTGCTGTCTTTGTGATGGCAGGATGTCACATTTTCACTTTCCCACATAAGAGCTCTTTAGGTAGAAATTTGAATGCCACTCATAACATATGAGATAAAATATACTTTTTTTGTAAGATTTTGCAAAATGTGAGATAGGATTTACTCATCATTGGGGACAATATAAAAATACACAACAATATCTCATATTTAGAATAGGAAATTTTCATTCAAAATAGGCATACCCTCTGTATGATAATGCATGGTGATTTCCAAACGGTTGACTCTAACACAGCGGCCCATATACCAATTGAATCCTGCATCGGCCCCAAACACAACCTGCCTTTCGAGTCTTGTACAAAACCTCAAGATAGGTGCCCAGGCTTCGTCATTTGCCTCGACACCCTTCTCCCTTTGGATCCCCTCCTAGATCATCAATGGCCCCAATATATTACCTGGGTATACCACCACTGGGTGTCAATCCACAGCCAACCACCGCATCATGGCCATCTAGCCCTTTGGCCAATTTTGCATCATCAAGTCTGGTCACCAACAATGACACACTGACTCCTAGATAGGATGGGCCAAATGGACAGGAGTCTCCTCCTCCAAATTCATATTTTTAGGCTCCACAAGGCGGTCCTCCTCCAAGTGTGTGACCCATCGTTAGAACGGGAAGCCCCCCTCCTGTTGTAGTGCCCTTTGGTTAGCTCATAATAAAACATACCCCTTTCTCGATTACATCACATTTGCATGAGTTTTCTGGTTCTATATAGGTGAAACAACTACCATTGTTTGGTCCCTTTAGATCCATGCCGCCTTTCTCTTCGACCCCGCACATGTAACAAACACCATTTGCCGGAGGCCTATCTACAAATGCATGGCATGGTTCAAGCAAGGAGAAAGGACCAATGGCGACCGATGGAAAGGAAAATGAAAAATCAAATGATAGTGATGAAGATGTTGATGGACTAACAATAGAAGTCATATGTTCAAGCTCCCAATCTCGTCGTTATTAAGCTACTCAACAAAACTTCACATTTGTCTTGTACTTCTTCCAAACAGAGTCTCCTTGAATCACAGCCCCCCGTAGGTTAGTGCTAAGGAGATATTGATTTGAAAATTTTAAAAAAACTGCACCAAAAATCACAAACTCTTGTTTTTTATGTTAGCAATACAAAAGAGGACTTATTTATAATTTTTTGAAGCTTTAGAAAATATTGCAAGCGACTCTAATAAGGTTGTACAAGTAGAGGGGACTTATTTGTAATTCAATAAAGTTATGAAAAATTGCAAAAGAATTCCAAAATGGGGCTTGTTATATGATATAGATAAATTATCTATTTACAGTCGGTACCCAAAAATGACGTCATTTTTTTCTTGCCAATTCGACGTTTGAGCACGAATATCTCCACACAATTGTCATGGGGGTGGATTTTCCTCTGTTTTAAATAGAAAACATAATATGAGGTGTCTGAGTCAAGAAACAAATGACCACATGCAATAAGTAAAAATGATCTACACTTCTTCCATTAGAGTCCCTTATATTATGGGAAGAAGGTTTTGAATTGATTTTTTTAATGTGAATGAGATTCTGATAACATGAGTGTGACTAAGATTATAATAAAGTGAGACACCCATTTCACTTGAAATTTTCTAGTTGAAGTTTAAAATATATCTAGACCCTTACAGTTAGAGAAAAATATAGTTATATCACCAACAACCATATATCATTCTTTTATTTTCTCAACACTTACCTTTGCCTCTAGATGGGATGAGGAGAGGGAATGAGGGAGAGTGATCGGCCTTTTTCTCGCATCTAGATTTGAACGAGGGACAAAGGAAGGAAACATACTTTTTAAATTTATAAATCGAATCCTTCTAGGCCCCTGCAACTTTTATTATGGGGTCGAAGTAGATATACAGGGTCTAACACTGGGATGTGGTGACATTTAGGATGCCACAGATCTTGTTCTTGAGTCAGATAAGCCAAAAGTGATAGTCGATAAAAGTATGTGCTAGAACTAGTCTAGCAGGTTGTCACGAATTAAAAGAAAACAAAGAAAAGAAAGAAAAGAAAAGAAAACAGAGTCTGCGAGATTCTACTAATCAAGAGAGAAGGAGTTCTTGGCTATGTAACCACAAGTTGGATAGTCTATGCACCCATTCTCGGGCATAGACAACCCTCGAACACATGAGCAAGCAATCTATATCAAACATAGTACATACTGTCGTGTCTTTTCCTATGGGGTCATCCCACTCGCTCTCGTGATGCATGACTACAACCATCAATGATATGTCATCGAGCCTCTGTCAAGGATGACATATCAATACCTCAGAATATGCTAAGTTCCCTCTCAGGTCTTAAGGCATCTGAAGGTATTAGGAACAAAGTACCTTGGATCTTCCTCCTCTCGGGTTCAGATCCAAACTATCATCTCTTAACCATTCCTACACGGATCTCTCGATACAAGCAGAAATAGCAGTTCAAACTAGTAAGAGATCAACCAAACTAGTAATCACAACTAGAGAGAGAAGATAGAACAAGAAACAAACTAGATCTGAGATGAATCTACTTGCTTAAGGCAACAGTACATAAACATACCCAAAACGGGCTACATAACCAAGAAGGAGCTCAACTAGCCATAGACAAGCATAGTTAGCACCGAACAAAGATGAAAGAACATCATTGTATAAGAAACCAAGAAACACATCAGAAGAAAGGGGAAGAAGAAGAGATTTAGCCCGTAGAGGAGAGGTGGCTCTCACTCCTTTGCCTCCGTATAGGTTGGATCTCATCTTTTGGTCCTCCTCATTGATCAGATCTGGACTCCTTGCTCCTCTTTCTCTCTTGATCCACCCCGAACATCAACTTGGTGGGTGAATGGAGGTGGTGGATGATGGAGGTCGTGGGTCTTATCACTCCTCAGCTTCCACTCTTGGAGCTCGAAGACCAAGGGATGATGGAGAGTGGTGGAGAATTGAAGCTCGCTGAAGAGGAGGGCATAGGGTGAGCTCTTTGGCCTTCTCAGACCTATGGGCTCTCCCATAGAACTTTGGGAACCTTCATATGTCAGAGAAGCATCCTATCAATGTCCTTCATCGAGGTCTGTCTTCAAATGAGTGTGGGGGCATCTATTTATAGAGGCAGACTGCAGACTGAGGCCAACACCGTGGTCACGGTTCATTGAATGGAAATCACAGTCGTGGTTATGAAGACTGCGGTCGCAGTCTAGCGACACGGTCATGGCGCGTGGCCACGGTCGTGGTGGAAGGAGTCGGCCACAGTCATGGTGAAAGGACACGGCGGTGGTAAGGAATCACAGTCACGGTTGTGGAAGGAAAATCAGTGGTCGTGGTCACAGTTATTGGACACTGTCGTGGTGGATGGCCATAGTCGTGGCGAATAATCGCAGTCGCAGTTGTTGAAGATGAAGACCGCGGTCATGGTGTTGAAGCCCGCGGTCGCAGTTATTGGCCACGGTCATGGCGGATGGCCACGGTCGTGGCGAGGGATCGCGGTCACAGTGTTGAAGACTGCGGTCGCATTTATTTTCCACTGTCGTGGAGGACGTCCACAGTCATGGTAGGTGGCCACGGTCGTGGCGAGGACCGTGGTCACAATTTTGAAGGCTGTGGTCACGGTGGGCACCACAGCCGTGCCCGATTGCCACGATCGTGGTCACGGTGGATTGCCACGGTCGTGGCTGGTTTCCACGGTCGCGGCGGGTTCATAGTGCCGCAAAAACCATGTGTCGGGGAGAAATCTTTGGAGAATAGATGTCTTATCTGGTTCAGTTCCTAGAAGTCCCAGAATTGGCTAGATTGGCTACTTTATTGGCTATTCTAACTACATTATATAATGAGAGATAGAAAGCATAAAACATGAGCATTATTGAGCAAATTAAGACTAAAGTGACACGAAACTATAGATAAAATGCATATATAATATGCGTAGATTTGGGTGTTATCGACTACCCCAAGCTTAAAACTTGCTTGTCCTCAAGCAAGACTGTGCTCAAAGAACAAAAAGATAACATCCAAATTAAGCTTGTCAATAGATGCTAAGGTTAAGCAAAACAGTTTAAAGCATCTATTCTCCTGATCCATGTCGTTTCAGAACAAACCCCCACCAATCAACCACAGTCCTACCAAAGCAAGATCAAAGAGTTTCCAGGCAAGATTAAGTGAATTCACTACAACCTGTCGATACTCATGAGGGTTTGAATCATAATTATTAAACATGAAAGAATTTTCTCATAGGTGATCACGCGGGTGATGACCAATGAGCAATCACCATGATCCATGCATACCAATCGGGAACAACACGCCTCTCACTTATTCATGTCCTTAAGAAACAAAGCAAAAAGACTCTAATGACTTATGAGGATCCTGATCTGTGTCAGGTTGGTCCATGTAGCAAGCAACAATCCCTACAGTTCGAACCAGTTGGTCTAAAGCAGTGAGATGAACTCCTCGTACTGCGCTCAAACCAACCCTACTACTGAGATGATCTCATAGGTCTCCTAGGGGTTCCTAGTGACTCAGGTCAAAGAATCACACTCACCACCATCACTGTGAGAACTGACTGTGACTACCATGTCATGGTTCCGTGTGTCAAACTCACGGTGGGTCTGTCCGGTACACTTGTTCTCTAATAAGTACCTATGTGTTTGGTTTGATATCTCCATATCATGACTAACGAGATTATGTCATCAACCAACTAAAAGATTATGAAAATGTACTTAATTAATCAAGTGAAATCTGTTCATGTAGTGCTCCGACCATAGATCCATCATCGTCAGCAGTTGGTGATGGTGAAATAGGTTTTCCTATAGAATTCCTGGAGTTTACATATTCTGAATATGTGGGGGTAAATGGGCGAAAATATCCTTACATCCTTGTGAACAAATTAAAAGAAGGTAAACATCAAACCTCTCAATCCTTCATGTGTCGAGATAGATGTATCACAAATCTCCCGATGGTTGGGATGGATGTATCATTAATCTCCCAATGATAGTTAATCTCAGGTCGATGGAGATAAACATTAAATATCTCGATTGCCGATGAGAGTGCAGTTGACGTTGTAACTCTATAGCGAAGTTCCAGTATACCCTGGAAAGCTATTTTGAGCAGTCGACACAGTCCTGCTTGTGGTCTCGTACTGACCAGGATGTGGGAGGTCATGGGAATCCGGCTCTTCCATTGACCTAATTATGGTACCAATTTTGATTCTAGAAATGGTTGGTTGGAGTATGAGCGGTATACCTCATCTCCTCAGAGCTTAAATATGTTTGTAAAATATAATCAGCCGTGTAGCGTATTTGCATAAGAATGAAATACGAGAACCATTGGTTGATGTTATACTGCTTAGCATGTCCTTGATACATAGATGTACTTATGTCCTTTTAATTAATATTGAATAAGAGACATGCTGCTTTATCAAGTTATAATTGAAATACTTGCATAAGAATGTTGCTCTAATCTGCATAGATGTTGATTCATCTGCTACTGATTTATTATATCCCACTGCTCAGTTTATTTCTTTTAAACTGCAATGACAATGTTTTGGCAGAGAGTTATATCTCTTGATGGGGAAATTTTTATAATTGTCTCACCCCTGTGGGATTCAACGTTTTTAGGTAGAAGCAAACATCAAGGCAGAAACCCTTCTGAAGGTGGAGAGCAACAGTAGCCACAGGGACAACAGTGATCCATCAGGTGGAGACATTGGCTGTCTGGTTTTGTATAGTTAGTCCTATGAGTCGTCTCTGTACTCTCATGTCCTAGGAGTTAGTGCTTTTGATAATTGATCTGAGATTTTGGCTTGATGCCTCGAGATTTTTATACTACTTATGTATAGTTTAACATAGCAGTTAATGTTGTAACTCTCGAGAAGAAATAGTACAAGAGATGTACTAGTGAACCAGAATGTAGTGATTTACTTTGGTTCTGAATGAAAGAGTTTTCCTGTGAGTGGATCTATTGATAAATTGTTTTAATTTTTAGCGATTTTCAGTAATTCCGCTGCTAATAATACGCTTTTGCATAGTTAATCTCATTTTTATGAGTTGTATGCCACAAGTAAAGTGGTATCAGAGCTCTAGGTTCGCTGAGTCTACAGAGACATAGGATTAAGGTTGTTGAGTCTGCTCTAGTGTCATCCAGCTTATCTGATAGTGTCGTCTGCTCATATAGGAGGAGAAGAAGAACTACAGATGTCTGAATCACATGAAGAACACGCTGATGAGAGCAGTGTTGCTGCACTGGGAGGAGGTGCAAGAGACCAGGATTGGGAAGAACCTGTACCTGAACAGCCCTAGTTCAACCCAGCTGATATGGGGAACCCAACCTTCTAGGCTATGTTCGGGCAGTTTATGGCAGCTATGACCCACATGATGGATAGGATGCCATTACCTGCTCCAAGGGCACCAGCCCATGATGGGATACATGGTGCCGGCAAGACTTTTGAAAGGCTGAAGAGGGTAGGAGCCTTAGAGTATGCTGGTACAGCCGACCTAGAAGATGCTGACCTATGGTTGACTGAGTTGGAGAAAGCCTTCAGGATCCTCATGATTCCTGATGATGAGAGGGTCAGACATGTTGTATATCTCCTCACAGGGAGTGATGGCCACTGGTGGACCACCGAGGAAGGTAAAAGACCTGGAGTTGTGATTCGATGGGATGAATTCAGGCGTGAATTCGTCTCTAGATACTTTCCTAAGACGTATCTAGATGAGAAGATTTCCCAGTTTGAGAGGATTAAACAAGGACCAATGAACATTAGAGAATATAAAGCTAGGTTCATGGAACTTTTGCGGTTCTATCCGCACATGGCATCAAATGATGAGGAGAGAATTTGGCATTTTGAAAAGGTACTGAACGCTGAATTAACCACTCCAGTGCCTGCTTTGGAAAACCGGGAAAGGTTTTCCACTTTCGTGGAGTTTGTAAGATGTATAGAGAGGTCTGTAGTTGAGAAGTGACAGACCAAGGGTAAGAAGGAGTACCCACATTTCCAAGGACAGAGTTATGGGAGTTTCAAGAAACCAAGGTACTCTGTGCCAACACCACCGCCAAGGTTCAATGCCCAGACGCAGTGGATGTCAAGTAAGGGTAGAGACCGTAGTTTACCACCGAAGGGAGCTCATAGCTCAGCTTCAATGTTTGTAACAGGACCACCCATACCACCAAGGGGAAACGTAACATGTTATAGATGTGGGAGAGAAGGCCATGTGGTGAGGGAATGTCCTGAGAAAGTCAGGAGTGTGACCCAACAACCTAGGCAGAGTCAACAAGGCTCTCAAAGGAAACAATATGGCAGTGGTGCTAGAGTACGTGGAAAAGCATCCCAAGATGGTTCATCGACATCCAATAATCGAGCACAGGGTCAACAACAAGCAACGACTAGATTTTATGCTATGAATCATCTTGAAGCAGTAATCAACCCTCAGGTTGTGACAGGTCAGATGAAACTATTTTATTCTGATATGTCTTTATCCTGCTTCGTATCTGTGTTAATTGATCTGGGTGCTACATACTCTTTTATAACTCGAGAAGTGATTGATGACTGCAACATGATTGTCAGTCATAAATCAGATAACCTGTTCTTAGAAACACTTTTAATGGGATCTGCAGTGTTGCAGGAGGTGTGTTCTCCCTGCAATCTTTTCTTTTCTAATCACCGCATTCAAGTGGATCTTATACCACTTGAGATGCATGGGTTTGATATAATCCTTGGGATGGACACCTTAGAGAAGTACAAGGTTGTCTTGGATTGTAGTTCTTTCAAGGAGATAGAAAGATTCTTCCAACATGTCTTGTGTCAGACATGGTAGATGAGAGGTTGATGAGACAAGGATGCCTTGCATTATTAGCCCATGTGGTTGATACCACCATGGAGAGTCCTCATCCTTCTGAAATTCTGGTAGTCAGGGAATTTGAAGATGTATTTATTGAAGAACTTCCAGGTGTTCCTCTGCCCTGAGAGATTGATTTTGAGATTAATCTAATCCCAGGCATGCAACCAATAGCACAAACGCCGTATAGGATGGCGCCTGCTGAAATGGCACATCTCAAGAAACAACTGCAAGATTTTCTTAAGAAGGGGTTTATCCGACCGAGCACTTCACCCTGGGGTGCTCCGGTCCCTTTTGTTAAGAAAAAGGATGGGTCTATGTGCTTATGCATTGACTATAGACAGTTAAACAAAGTAACTATAAAGAACAAGTATCCTCTACCAAGGATTGATGACTTGTTTGACCAGTTGCGTAGTGCAACTGTCTTTTCTAAAATAGATCTGAGGTCAGGATACCATCAGTTGCGTATTAAGGAGGGTGACATACCTAAGTCTTCCTTTAGGACAAGGTATGGTCACTATGAGTTCACAGTTATGTCATTTGGAATAACTAATGCACCAGCTGCATTTATGGAACTCATGAATAGAATATTTTGACCTTTTCTTGATCTATGTGTTTTCGTCTTCATAGATGACATTTTGATCTATAGTAGAGATGCTTAACATCATGAGCATCATCTTCATCAAGCTTTGACTTTTCTAAGAGAGCATAAGCTATATGCTAAGTTTAGCAAATGTGAGTTCTGGTTGCCAGAAGTATCTTTTCTTGGACACGTAATATCAGCTTCAGGTATTTGTGTTGATCCTAAGAAAGTAGAATCGGTCCTGCAATGGGAACAGCCGAAGACACTGACAGAGATAGGAAGTTTCCTAGGGCATTCATGTGAACTTAATTGTTAAATCTTAAAATAAGAATCTTATAAAATCTTATATTCCAAACTTAAATAATCTTACCACATACTTGATTCTTAGATCTTTAATCATTTTAAGAAATCTAGTCAGCACTTGGTTCTTAGATCTTAATCTATCTAAGAAATCCTAATATTACATTTCTACTTGAAATCTTAATACATTCTTATCCCACATTATCATGTATGACTATCTTGGTCGCACATATTATCTTATAGTCTTATTCATCAATATGAACTATTACTAATAGTTCTTATGGAAACATGATCATTTAATTTTCTCATGAACCTAGTTCATGTGTCTCTATCATTCTTATAAATCTTAATAACATATCTTTTCTTGAGATATCAGGCACATGTAAGGGCATAACAATGAATGTTGAAAATCTCACTTGCATTTCTTAATATTAGAACACTAGATCACATAAAGCATGCATTTGAAAATACGATGAGTTTGATAAATATAAATACTCATGGGCATTAACAAGCCCCTAAGATCTCTTCCATCTTCCCATCTTCAATTTACCTATATTACAAAGCCTGATCCCTAGATTAGGATCTCAAAACCCTAATTACCATAGGTGTGGATATTCGTGAAAATAAAATCAAAACAGGTCCTATGTCCTTTACCATTGGCTAGGCCTTGAAAAACTGATCTAAATACATATATGGTTTGCATTTTTCTGATACATAGACTAATTTCTAGGATTTATACGAGTTTGGAACATTATTTAATTGAATCGAAGCATGTGTTACCTTGGGAGGCATCAAATGGGGTAGGGCAAGATCTAGGATCTGCTTAACCAGTGCCCCAATCAGCCTTCATCCCCGGGTCATGAAGAGTGCCCACTCCCTCTGTTTCATCTGTAAAATAGAGTACTAGGCTGAGGGTTCTCAACGGTGCTCCAGGAAGAGCCTCCTCTAGCTCTTACTCTGCGATCAAGCCGTCGTGATGTGTGATCTTCCAGCCAACCCAGCCTTCCCGACTCCGTCATACCTTCTCTGACATAGCTATACTATTGATCATGCGAACTACACTTTGAGACCTCCAATCACAGCAGACTGGTCTCCATGGCAAGGGTGGCTCATTTTCATTCATCAAGGGTCTTGGGTCACAAAACCAACAATTATAGTCTCTTCCCATATCACTGCTGATGAACATGATGAGTAGCAAACTGTTGACCACGACTGTGGTGAGGAGAGTCCGCTTAGGGAAAGACGATGAGGGTTTTCCCAGATTGTGGATGATCTTCGGTCATCTGTGAGGGAGTTCATATATATATATATATATATATATATATATATATATATATATATATAGGTAGGGATCCAGGGACGAGCTAGAGTCTAGAGCAGTAGGGTTTTGTTGGTTTCGAATGAGTCCCAATACTGGGAATCTAACTTTGGTTTAGACCAAAGTCCGTGTGACACACTAAATACCTCTAAATTATAGGTTTGTTAATAACTTGATAAATTTTTATTAATAATTACTGATGAAACTTTCCAAAATGTTTTGAGAGGGCATAAGAGATCATTTTAGCCTCAAATTTCAACAATAGGAACATTGTAGGATCTAGAATATCCCTAAGTAGGTACTTTCTAATTTTTATGACTAAAACTTAAATTATTATCATAATGTAATTTACATCACTTATGTAAAGTTGATGCAATATGGTTGCTCCCAACCAAAATGACTTTCCCTTTAAGGGCCATTTAGTGTTTATCTTAGTTCATTTAAGTCTATTTGATGAAATTATCCCAATCACGGTTCATATACTTGTTGGTGATCTAATGTATTAAGAAGAGAGAATGTTCATTATATATAATTACAATTAAATTAACTATCATCATGAATAATGAAACTATGCCACTCATCTTTATATTATTAAAGAGAAAAGATATTCTATTTACTTGGGTTATTTTCATTGAGGCTCAAATTTGATTACAACTAGTGAGAAATGTTATGAAAACCCCAAAATTTATTTAAGTCCAAAATTGGGATGTTACAATCCTATCCACCTTAAATGAATTTTGTCCTCAAAATTCTTCTAGTCTACCCACCTTAGGGCTTTGCATATTATATATAAAATTATCTCTAATATTTTCTAACTGGCTCATAAGCATGTGCATGGTGAAAATTTCTCATAGTTATCATTATTAAGCATACATGTGGATGTACTATTAATGAATTTTGAGATCTAAACAATACATTCACCATCTATCATGGTAAGGACTCTATGTTTCCTCTTCTCTATGACTAGATTAGGGTTCCAGTTCCCTTAAAATTAACTCACTTATCTATGCCAAAATATCTACCCTTCATTTACATGCTCAGTATTAATATGTTTATGATTAGGTTTTGGCCACTATATGTCTCAAACTTTTCATGCAATAGTTGTTTTCTTTGTTGCCTTTGGATACATGCCAACCGGCCATATATTCAAAGGTGACATGTCAGATCACACTTATCTTGGCACTTCCTCATACGCATGCCCCATACCACATTCACTTGAAAGGACAAGACAAGCATGATTATGCACATAACATTCTCTCTGCAAAACCCCATAAGCATGTGTCCCATACCACAAACTTGCGAGAAAAAGAGAGAGAATGTTATATACAACTATAGTGTTAACATAAAAGTCTAAAACATCTAGGCACGTAACCCTAATCCTTATCTAAATGCTTATCTCCTATCTAGAGCTCTACTTTGATTGCTAATATCTTTCACTTGATTAATCTATGCATAAGGCTACTAGGTATCTTTCTAGACCTGTGCTCTACTTTAACTTAAGTTCTTATAGGGTGATCTTAAGTAAGAATATGAGAATTCATCTGGTGGCCAACTATAATGTTTCTTTTATGCCATCATGTAACACCCTCCCTAAGCACACAAATGCACATAGAGGAGGCAACATTGAGTTTTCTATAACCCATGCACTCAAGGGCGTATTACATAAAACTGGCATTCATAACAACAATATAATCAATCACACAAAGTGAAAATATGAAACATTCTCATAATTGTTTTTACAAAAGGAACATAATGGATATCACATGGAAAACTAACTCAACATCTCGAGTCATAGTCTGTACTCTAAAGTTCCAAACATTGAAACATATATCTGAGTCTATAAACCTAAGTATCATCTTATGGTTGGCACCCCACTAGATCTTATCCTGCTCTATCCTTGTGCTCTAAATCTGTGAGATCTACTCTGCTCGTGATCTCACCTGCAGACATCTCGTCCCCAACCATGCATTGGAAAAATGGTTGTTAGCGTAAGTGGCATGAGTATTCTAATATACATATTACTAAAGAGATAAAATGCTACAAAATATCTTTGAAAATTATAACAATAAATCTAACATTAAACTTTGTATAAGATCTAAAACATAAATCTATCTTCTTTCTTTAGCTTATCTCTTATCTTTTTACTTTATCTTATCTTTCTATGGAGACCTATACTCTGGTACCTAGGTCTCATGACCTGCACTAAGGTACCTGGGTCACATAACGTGCACTCTGGGCCTGGGTTATTGATAACACCAAATTTTGTGATGTTTTGGCCTTTATTCTACTATCAAAACTGCCTTTTCTGCTATTTTCCTCTCTTTTATATGCATTTTCGCAATAATTAGCCAAGAAATGCTCTCAATCCGATATTTCCTTCTTTTGTAGAGTTTTCCTCCTATTTTGGCCCATTCAGCACCAATAAGGCCATCCCGGCCCGCAATAAGTCCAAGTCTGTTTCGGCCCCCTAACGGCTGATGCGAACGTTGACCGACAGGGCTGCGCGATACGACGATGTGTGATGCAAGGATGCCGCGCGAGAGGGCACCGATGGGCGACACGCCTCCTTACCCGACAGGGAGCTGAGCACGCCGCCTCTACTCCCCTTAACGCGCGATATCGGCCACCCACCGGCAGGCGCCTCTCGCCACAACGCCCGACGGCCAGCACCCTTGTGTCGTGCGATACTTGCATCAGCCGACACCAGCTGAGTGGCGGTAAGGAGGACATGTGGTGCTTCAAGCACCATATCTTCTCAACGACCAGCTGCCTATAAATAGCAGCTACAGGGAGCCGAAAAGACAGTTTGCACAGATCGGACAAGCTTGGTCACTTCAGGTTTCGGACAGTCGAGTGATCTTCGGAGGAGACTGCGAGAGCAGGCGTATCGTGCTCCAGTGTTCGTATTGGGCGACACTAGGTGAGCTCTTCCTCATCCCGAGAGGGAGGGGACTGGTTCACCTAGGACTATACCGGGCGACAGTGAGAGCCGATATTGAACGATGTAGATACGCGATACGAGTGCCCGACACCAGTGCCAGACAGTAGGATACGCAGCTCCATTCCCGAAATGATAACGAACCCGATACGCTCTGCCCATCATGCGTACCGCCCGAGAGGGTGTGCCGCCCGACTTGAGCATATCGGCCAGGTCCTTGAGTAGTGCAGTCACCCGTCGCGGTGTGCCGCTTGAGAGAGCGTGCCGCTCGACATGGCTGTATCAGGCTAGGCCATTTGTCCGATATCGGGCGGGATGGTTACTGTAGCCTGTCGTCCTTCTACATCAAGAAGGCGACACATATCTTTAATTCTGTTATTTAAATCTCTTTACTTATGCATTGTAATTAAGACCTTTAATAGAAATAGAAAAGCTTAATTACTTGCTGCTCTATGCTTGGTGCAATATGTTGGATGACTGCTATGATTAATATCTGAACTCTAGCTTGCATGTTTTGGATCGCATTTCGCTTAGCTACCGAATCGTGTTTTCCCATCGCAACAACTTCGAGAGTTGTGTTGTGGCTCTAGTGCTTGGTCCGATTCTGGAGTACGAGAGTGCCCGGAACGGAGTTGCTTTAGTAACCTTTCCACTCTAATTCGACTCCGGTGACCCCGAGAGTTGAGCCGATGCCTTGTTAGAGGTACCCGCTTCGAGAGGAGGGGTACAGGATTGGTTCTACCGCCGCTTGTTTACTATGGTCCTATCCTTCATACCTTGCTCTAGCTCTAGTTTTATCTTTCTGTTTCTATTGCATGAAAACCCCTAAAAACTGCTAAATGCTTAAAACCTTAATCTTTCTAGTAACTCTTCTTGGAGATAGTTTTCTTGTTTTGTTCGTGACATCTTTATGCTTCCCTTCTGGGGAATTTATAATCTCTTCGTACCTGCCGGAGTGTAGTGTGTCGATTCTGGGTTCTCAACACTACCCCCCTTGTCCCTGTGTTTGACCCCATATATCTACTTCGACCCGTAAACAAAGTTGCGGGGGCCTAGAAGGATTCATGTTTATAAATGTAAAAGCTCGACTACCTCAAATCCGCCTCCAATTTTAGGACGCGCGATTTAGGCCGGTTAACTTTTTGGCGCCGTTGCCGGGGACAAGGCAATACGGCACTGTTGACGAATCCGAATCCACTAACTACACTCTTGTGCCTCAAGCTTAGCAATGAGTTTGACAACACTCTTTTTCTTTTTCTTCCTTTACTATTATTCTCTGTTTGAAGTTAATAGATTAATTATCTAAACTTGGTTTTTTCGTGCCACTTTCAGGAACCCTGAAGAACAGATTACTGTTCCACCGAGCTCCGACACCAATCAACGTTCTGACCGAGCACAGTCATCGACATCATGCCTCCCCGTGTCAACCCAGAACAAGCTGACAGGGAACAACAAGGAAGGCATGGGAATGAATCTCCTCCACCAAGCGGCAATGATCGCTATAACGGCAATGATCAACATGAAGATCAAGGATCAGAGCACTCCAAGGAAGGCCACCCCCGTATCCGGCATCGCCACCATCGTCGACACAGGCGACACCAGGACCAAGAACAATAGGGAGGCAGCAACAATGACGATTTAGACGAAGAAGAGAAGACTCTAAGGGAGCTAGCCTCCACTAAGGCCAACAATTCCAGATGCCCTGTCATCATTCCGCGATTCAACGCCGCAAACTTCGAACTCAAGCCGTCTGTCATCTCCATGATTCAGAACAAAAGCTTCAGAGGGAGTTCTAAGAATGACAATCCGTATCACCATTTGGATGCTTTTAAGAACATATGTGATACTATCAAGATGCGGGGAGTTCCCCAGGAGATAATCTATTGCAAGGGCTTCATCTTTTCTTTGGAAGATAAAGCTCTATCGTGGTACCTAGGGCTGCCCCACCAGGCTCTGAACGGATGGGGAGCATTGGCAGATGCATTTGTAAATAAGTTCTACCCGACTGAGAAGATAGTGAGAAACAGGCAAAGGATAACTTCTTTCATGCAAAAGCCTAACGAGAACCTCCACGAGGCTTGGGAGTGATACCAAGAATATCAGAGGGATTGCCCTCACCATAAATACAAGAAAGGGTTCTTTATCACTACCTTCTATAACGGCCTAACCCCCGAAGAAAGGGTTTCATTGAACGCAGCAGCCGAAAGTGACTTCCTGGGGAAGAAGCCGAGTAGGTCCGAGAAGATCATCAAGAACATGGCCGAGCTGCAAGCCGGCACTGACTATGACAGATCTGACCGGGGCCAAGCTAAAAAGGTTAGTGAAGGGCACTCTTATGAATCCAAGGCCCTGGAGATGATCACTTCTCAGATCCAGAGGATAGCTACGGATGTAAAGCAGCTAAAGGAATCTGGCGGAAAGGGGAAGAAATAGGTCGAAAAGGTAATGAAATGTGTAACATGTGGAGAAGGCAGACACGAGGTAGACAATTGCATCTACACCCAACCAGACGCATCAAGCGATACCGAATCTGATGACGAGGAAACTGAGAAGGTGGCTTTTGTGAATTTCAAAAGGCCGGACCATCCTGGTTTCAGCTATGGCAACAAGGATGCAGCTGAAAATTTGCATCAGTTCAAGGCGCCTCCAAACAACCTCAGGCTTTTGAACAAAGGGGAGGACCAAGCCAATACCCCAAAAACACTCCTTTCCCATCAAACAAAGGGAACTTCCAAGCACAGGGGAAGTATCAAGGGCCTAACCGAGAACAAAGCAAGGGCACGGGCCAGGAAGACATGATTGGCCAGTTATTTGATTTTGTTAAGAAGCAAGATACTATCAACAATCAACTGGCGCAGAGTGCGTTATCAAATTCCGGTGTCTTGAACTCATTGCAGGTGCAACTGGCAGACATGCAGACGCACCAACACCAGATCGACCAGCAGCTAGCTCAATTGGCTGAAATTGTGAAGAACCCATCGGGAAGGATTCCATCCAATACCGAACCGGCGAAAAGAACAGGACAATGACCGCAGAAGTAGGGATGAAGATGCAAGAAGAAGAAACCTATAGCGTCCAGCTGAGGACGAGAAACGCAGCGCTTCTCGGGAGGCAACCCGAGTTGTCTTTTTAATTCCTAGAATAGGACGTTTTACTTTCCTGCTAGAAAAAAAAACATTACAAACATTCTGGGATGTAATAAGGCCTGAGTCAGTGCATGCGCCACAAGCGCTGACTCTGTTTTATGGGTCACCGAAGTATCTATAGGACGGGATGGGTAATGCTAGCTAAGGTCGGGACCTTAGTTTCGGGCCAGTGATGTTTTACTCCTCAAACCGCTTTTGTTACCCTTTTTCATTTTCAAGTTTCCCTTTTTCTTTCTTCTATCTTTTGCTCTGAAGGTCGGGATGGAAAGCAACCTTTCCGGGGGGATATGCGCAACATCATGCAAATAGTGTTTCGGGCATCGCTAAGGCCATGACAAAAGATGCTCCTAGATGGTATGAGCCTGTGACGATTGTGCCAAAGGACTGATCACCCTTAGGCCGACAGATGGACTGCCCGTCTCGGGAATGGATTGCCCTATCGGCCGATGCATGCCCGAGATTGCTTGTCGTGATTTCACCGTAAACCGAGTTTGAATTTGCTATATATATATGAACAAGTTTTACCATGTAGGGCTACCTAAATTACTGTGTTCGTACTCCCATATCGTGCAAAGGACTTTGTGCTTTTTGCTCCCGTGTCGGTGACACCCCCTTGCCTTCGAAACGTGCGGAAGTCTCGAACTCTGTGAGGTACAACCCGACAGACCTATCGCCCGACAGAGATATCGCCCGGTAGATCTATCGCGCGACAGTCTATGCTGCCCGACATGTTCTCTGTTAACATGTATATATTATCAGACTTGTTGACTGAACGGTTTCGTATCGCCCGACATGCATATCGCGCAATGTATCTTTTAATAACTATTGCCCGATATGCCATGTCAGACGATAGTCGTGTCGCCCATTTTTGTATCGTCCTGAATGTTTTGTTCCGGGTGACAAGCTGCTTTCTTTTTATATATATGAGCCGTATCGGGCATCTTTTATCGCCCGACACGGCCGCGCGTTTGTCGCCCTATCACCTTGTCGTATGAGGCGATACCCGTCCCTAGTATCGGCCACATGACTTTACCTCAGAACCTTGTGTGTCACCCGATATTGAGGAGGGGTAGGGGGGGCCTGACAATCTTTGTACAAAAAGACACTGTGCCACACATTTACTCTTTATTATATACTTCTTTCAAGGGCCAACATGTTTAATCAAAGTATTTCCTTTGTTGTCCTATAGAGATGGCCTGCACCAAGATAATTGTTGTCCCCGTTGACTCTCAGGGTAGGAGGATCCACCCCGAGACTGCGGCTGAACCCTCCAACGCCGGGCGGAAGCGCCCGAACCCAAGACCAGTCGAGGCCTCTTCAATAGAAAAGAGGGCCAGGGTTGGAGAAGTGACGACTCCAACGCCCCCAGAAGCAGAAGCAATCCGGGAAGCCTTGGTGGTGAGCTTCGAGCCAAGAAACGACGAGCATACTCGCCGGTACGCTGAGCTGGTGCCCAAAATCTACCGCCCCAGTAGGTTCTACCATGAAGCCTCATTTGCTGATCTAGGTATCGAGAAGAGGCTGAAGGCCGTCCTCGCCGCGGCGGGACTGAAGAAAATCTGCTTCAGCAGATCTTCCGCGTACACTAGGCTGACAATGGAGTTCATGTCTTCCCTCCAACGGGTGAGAAATTCACCGGCGGAGAGAAAAGAATTCGGAGGGCCAGACAGACTCCAAGCCTGACTCTACAACTCGGAGTGCACAATCTCCGAAAACTTCCTAAACCGGATCTTCTCTTCAAGCGAGGAGGAGAGGAGTCTAATGGACAATGGTGAGAGAATCACCGAAGGAGACGGGTTCGATCCTGTGAAGCTCTGGAACAAGTTAACCGGCGAATCTTCATTCAAGCTGAGAAAGAAGGTGGCTGCTATGCACTCATGCTTCTGGAGGATAGTACACAAACTGGTGGCATGCCTCCTGTTCAGCAAGTACAAATCCAGCAACATATACACGAAAGAGCTCCAAGTCATGTGGCACATAATGGAGGGCCGAGTGATCAACCTCGGGCAGTTTTTGCTGAACAGACTACATCCGATGAAGGAAGCTACCAAGGAATACTGCATGGGTGGCATCGTCAACCTAATCGCAGTAGGACTCGGGTACCCAAAGGAGCCGCGTATCCTTTCAAGGACGCAAGGCGATGAGGTGTTTGACACCAAGTACCTGATGAGGACCGACATCATTAGGAAGGAAGGGGGAGACTATTTCTATAAGTTCGCAAGGACAAATACACTCCTCCCGCTCCCTCTCTGCGCCAACTACGACGTAGACAAGTTGGTGTTCACTACAGCCGAGATCGAAGCTATAGCAAAAGGCACAGCCCCCACCACAGCCACCAAGGCCCGAGAAGGGGCAGTTCCAGAGCTACCGACTACAACTTCTAGTAGGGTTGTAGTCGCTCCATCTATATCAGTCGCCGCCTCAACAAGAAGGGTGGTAGGCAACAAAGAACCGGTGATCGTTGGGGTCACCGAGATAGAGACTTCGGGAGCTTCCGCAGAAGAGACGGCCGCAGCCCCTGCCATCCTTGAAATACCTGTAGAGGCAGAAAAAGAACCAGAGCCGAACATCAGCAATGCGGTGTTCTCCGAGACCCTGAGGATGGATCTCGAGGGGGCTCAGCTGATACCTACGCCACCGCCTGTGTCGCCTTTTATAGCAGGAGAGGAGATCTCTGACAGTGCGGAGGTGAACTGAAGTTTGCCCGCACCACAGCCGTCACCTCACCGACGAAAAGGCAAGGTGATGGCTACAGAAGTAGCACCGTCGCCCTACCTGGCAGCATCGGCAACGCAAATTGTTTATGTAAAGTCTAGCACGCCTGATAAACCATCGCATGAGAAAGAGGTAGCGAGGATGGAAGGAAGATCTACCGGAGCTTCCCCGTTGCTCGGAATGACGCTCGGGCACGAGCTCGACAGGTTGCGGGAGGTAACAGATACCAACTCTGACATTTGTACTTCCCTAACCCACAAATATGCGTCTCTTCAAGACAAGCTGAGCAGCCAAGAGCGAGAGCTGCTGAGCAGATTAGAGGCTGTAAATTCAATAATGCAACAAGTTCTCCAACGCATCAACAAGATCGAAGAGAGGCTGGATAGAGGGGATGACCATCCGCGCCGAAGGCAGTAGAGACGATCGCCGTCACCTCCGAGCCGTGGCTCTCCATCATCTTTGTCAGTGTCTCCCTCGACATCAGCATTGCCCTCCTCCTCCAGTGGGCGATCCTCAACGCCCAAGGAGGAGACGCAACCGAAGTCCACTGACGGAGCTCCAGCAGGACAGGCGAGCTCAGTAGGTCCCGAGGAAGAAAATCCCTCAATCCCCCTGGATGATATTGAAGACGATAACGGAGATGTCAGCATCGGGACGGACTCTTCTGACGAGTCAGGGGGAGAAAAGGGGGACGTGTACGCAGCCAATGAAAGACACTTCCCCCGAGGTAGATGCTCGATGGCAGACAGGTTCTGTGAGCCATCAGAGATACCTTCCTTCGAGATGGCCGACTTCGACAGAAGGGCTATCGGCTACCTGTCGATCAGAGACCAGAAACTGCTAGACAGGGTTCTAAGATCATAGGAAAATGAAGAAGACGTCGTCTGGAGTCACAGATACTTCTCCATACGACGGGGAACACTCCACAGCATGTTCCGCTCGCCAGCCGTCGTCTAAAAAAGACTGTTTAGGGTCCTGGAAAATGCGATAATCGAAAATATCAATAGCAGGACAGGTCGGAAGAAAATATACTGTGCCACCCCGACCTTGGCAAGAAGGTTGATGTGTAGAGAACTAGACTCCTCTATGGTGTCCAACATGCTGCAGCACATTGACGAGCATAACCCTAACCTCGTGTTGGCACCATACAAGCACCACAACATATGGTTCCTCTACGTAGCAGACCTAAGGAACCACGAAGTCCGGCTCCTGAACTGTAGCTACAACGAGGTGCCGCACTCCGGGATCGCCTTCTGCCGCCCGGAAGACAAAAACATGAGGCTTCTACCGGTGCATCTTCAAAGAGTTATCAAGCAAGGAGCCAAACGCCACAGCGGCGTTTGGAATTTCTTTTCTATTTGCAACTTCCCCGTCCAGGCTGAAGAGGGAAGCAGAAACAGTGCCTTAGTCATCTTAAGTGCCATTGAGGTGCTCAGTACATTTGGCAACTTGAGGGCCCTTAGGGGCCATTGTTTCTATCAACGCAGGGGCATCTACGCCATGTTGCTGATCAAGGACAAGCGCTATTTCCGGGATGCAAGGGTACCGGAGCAGCTGCTGGACAGTGACCTAGATGAAGACTCTTCTCAGTCCAGTAGCCCCTCAGAAAAAGAAGAAGAAGTGGCGACCGTCAAACATGGGGCACGCAAGGAGCTGATGGTCCTCAAGAGAGTGCACGGGATGGAAGAAACTGCTTCACCTAAAGCCACAGAAGGGATGATCAAAAACTTCGACCGTTTCTCGTGCGCTACACTCACGCACGAGTAGGTAGATGTAATCCTTCTGAAGTTAGCAGATGCTACCCCGAGGGATGTCATCTACAAGGCGGGTAATGTCGTAGTCCCAATTGATGAGCTAAGGGACGTGGTTAAAGAAGGAGGATGTTTGTCGATATCGGTATTAACCGCTTGCATCCAAATATTACAACCAAAGTTTGACCATGCATATATAGCCCATCCTATGCTGTTTAACGACGTTTGCCTAGCCGACGAATCAGGAGCACAGAAGCTTTTTCTGGAAGAGTTGGAAAGCATAGTCCCCAGCCAAATATTTCTTCCAATTCTTCATTATCACCACTGGACGCTCCTGACGGTGTACACCCGGCAACAAGCAGGAATCTTTTACAACAGCTCGGACGGCAACAGGAACCATCCAGTGCCGTGTACATCAGAACTGTTGTCATCCGTCGAACGCTTAACTCGGAAATACTACGAAGGGGTGATAAAGATGATACAACCATTCCTGGACACTCAAACAAACAAATGGCACGAGCTTCAGTTCTGCCACTGCAGCCCACAACAGATCCCATTATCCAATGACTGCGGCATCCACGTCCTGGAATGGATAGCGAATAAAGAGATGCCTGACCAGCTCCATCACATCGACTACCATAGCAAAAGAGGAGAATATGTGTGGGAGCTTCTATCTGACGAAGGCGTGCTCGTCGGCTAACCCTCACTGGATTAGCATTACCTTGCCTAATCTACTTCACAACTCTGGGACAGAGTGTGGAGTAAGTTGGGGAGGGTACCATGGTACCAGTGAGGGAGGTACAAAATTCTGTCAAATTTTCTAACTTAATCTTTTGATTCTTTTGTTCATCATGTATACATATACTTGTTCATATAAAACTCTTGGATTACATATACTTGTTCATATAAAACTCTTGGATACATATACATGTTCATATAAAATTTTCTCATATTTCATTCCTATGCATATGTACAAAGTCACTATATTAGTAAAAATCCCGATGCAACTGCTTGCCAAGTTTATTTTCTTTGTACTTAATGTGATACAAGTTTTGTTATATCTTTTTGATAATGTTGCTTCAAATGAACAAAAGAACATGTTTCGTCTTGTCAAAAATTTCAAAAAATACAATAATCTCGTAAACAGTTAAGAAACAAGTATGGAGAAGGAAAAAGCTGCCCAAACAGCAAGAATCTCTTTGTTCCCTTACCCAACAAAAATCCCAAAAGAGAGAAAAGCCTTATGAGTGTGAATAAAAGCATGAGAGTTGTGCCCAATAAAGAAAAAAAATAATATATACACACTTGTCTTCCAAAAGTACCCATCTTTAGGCATGGTAGATTCGGGGCAGTGGTACGTAGGATGTGAAATCACTGCTCTAAAGCCAACTGGCTGGGACTGCAGGGACCACTTGCTTGTTAACGGACCCTTACCTGGATGGACTGATGGGAGAGAAGAATGAAAAAACCCAAAAAGCCTTAGCCTACCCTATACACAACTTTCTGCCCCAAAAATAAAGTTGTTTGGTGTGTAAGCTAACTTCAGAATCATACAACTAAGTCTCGCCAAAGCTGTAGAGAAAAATCTTACTTAAAACAATAAGACAGGGAAAACTAAGTCTTTTGTTCGTATTGAGACAACATTATCTTTAAGGCATTACGATCTTTGTTTCACTTTTTGAACAAGAAGCTTTCCCAAGCAAGAAGAAGCATCACAAAATAAAGTTTAAATATTGATTGAGGAAAATCAAAACGTTAAGTTTGGGGGAGTTGATAACACCAAATTTTGTGATGTTTTGGCCTTTATTCTTCTATCAAAACTGCCCTTTTCTGCTATTTTCCTCTCTTTTATATGCATTTTCGCAATAATTAGCCAAACAATGCTCTCAATCTGATATTTCCTTCTTTTGTAGAGTTTTCCTCTTATTTTGGCCCATTCAGCACCAATAAGGCCATCCTGGCCCGCAATAAGTCCAAGTCTGTTTCGGCCCCCTAACGGCTGATGTGAACGCTGACCGGTAGGGCTGCGCGATATGACGACGCGTGACGTAAGGATGCCGCACGAGAGGGCACCGATGCGCAACACGCCTCCTTACCCGACAGGGAGCCGAGCACGCCGCGTCTACTCCCCTTGACGCGCGATATCGGCCACCCACTGGTAGGCGCCTCTCGCCACAACGCCCGACGGCTGGAACCCTTGTGCCGTGCGATACTTGCATCAGTCGACACCAGCTGAGTGGCGGTAAGGAGGACACATGGAGCTTCAAGCACCATATCTTCTCAATGACCAGCTGCCTATAAATAGTAGCTACAGGGAGCCGAAAAGATAGTTTGCACAGATCGGACAAGCTTGGTCACTTCAGGTTTTGGACAGTCGAGTGATCTTCGGAGGAGACTGCGAGAGCAGGCGTATCGTGCTCCAGTGTTCGTACCGGGTGACACTAGGTGAGCTCTTCCTCATCCCGAGAGGGAGGGGACTGGTTCACCTAGGACTGTACTGGGCGACACTGAGAGCCGATATCGAACGATGTAGATACACGATACGAGTGCCCGACACCAGTGCCAAACAGTGGGATACGCACCTCCATGCCCGAAACGATAACAAACCCGATACGCTCCGCCCGTCATGTGTACCACCTGAGAGGGTGTGCTGCCCGACTTGAGCGTATCGGCCAGGTCCTTGAGCGATGCAGTCGCCCGTCGCGGTGTGACGCTTGAGAGAGCGTGCTGCCCGACACGGCTGTATCAGGCTAGGCCCTTTGTCTGATATCGGGCGGGATGGTTACTGTAGCCTGTCTTCCTTCTACATCAAGAAGGCGACACATATCTATAATTCTGTTATTTAAATCTCTTTACTTATGCATTGTAATTAAGACCTTTAATAGAAATAGAAAAGCTTAATTACTTGCTGCTCTATGCTTGGTGCAATATGTTGGATGACTGCTATGATTGATATCTGAACTCTAGCTTGCATGTTTTGGACTGCGTTTCACTTAGCTACCGAATCGTGTTTTCCCGTCGCAACAACTTCGAGAGTTGTGTTGTGGCTCTAGTGTTTGGTCCGATTCTGGAGTACGAGAGTGCCCGGAACGGAGTTTCTTTAGTAACCTTTCCACTCTAATTCGAGTCCGGTGACCCCGAGAGTGGAGCCGATGCCTTCTTAGAGGTACCCGCTTCGAGAGGAGGGGTACATGATTGGTTCTACCGCCGCTTGTTTACTACGGTCCTATCCTTCGTACCTTTCTCTAGCTCGAGTTTTATCTTTCTGTTTCTGTTGCATGAAAACCCCTAAAAACTGCTAAATGCTTAAAACCTTAATCTTTCTAGTAACTCTTCTTGGAGATAGTTTTCTTGTTTTGTTCGTGACATCTTTATGCTTCCCTTCTGGGGAATTTATAATCTCTTCGTACCTGCCGGAGTGTAGCGTGTCGATTCTGGGTTCTCAACACTACCCCCTTGTCCCTGTGTTCGACCCTGTATATCTACTTCGACCCGTAAATAAAGTTGCGGGGGCCTAGAAGGATTCGGGTTTATAAATGTAAAAGCTCGACTACCTCAAATCCACCTCCAATTTTAGGACGCACGATTTAGGTCGGTCAGTTATGTCTCTGAATTGGCCTACACTCTGGCGCCTGGGCCACATGACTTGCATAAAGGGCCTGAGTCATGTCACTCTTATCTTAATCTCTTTTACAAAACTATAGATGATATTATGTACATTCGCTTAACTAAGACATCTTTTGTTTATGAGTTTTATCTGAATGTGCCCATCATTATACAATAAGTCCTCCTCTGTTGACACCGAAGTGTCTTCTATGATGCAACACACACTCAATTGGCACAACGTGCCCTATGTTGACACTGAAGTGTCCTCTATGGTACAACACACCCTTTGTTGGCACAACATGCCCTCTGCAATGGATTAAACACTCCTCTGAATTGGCAACAGATGCCTCTGAATCATCCCAGGACTCTCTGATTGAGGACTTATCATATAATGTATTATGTGAAGGTTTTGAATTAATTATCTTAAGTCTACCTTTACTAAACTCTAAATCTGAATGTATCTGAAATTGAGTACTAAACATGTACTGAATCTTAATCTTGAATCTGAATCTGAATCTCTGCTCTTAAATTTTAAATTGAATCTATTAATGGAATATGAATATGTATCACAAATTACTACATAATTGAGATTGGGTCTACAACACGGATCATGTATCTTTATTCAATATCTAACTACTCAGACACATAGTAATTTAAGTCTGAATCTAAATCTAATATTCTCATTATCTGGATAAACTTTATTCCGAGACTCGGATTTGGTAGACAAACTTCATTGATAAATATAACACAACTGAGCCTAAAGGCTTAGGAAAAAGGATCTGAACTAAATATTTAAATATCAACTATACAAAAGTGATTAAAGTAAAGTATGTGAGGGTAACTTAAGTATAACATATCTAAAATATGATTCCTGACAAGATAACTCAAACTCTTGAAAGTCTCATGAAATCAAATATTAACATGAATCGTAATGCATTCATGTGAACTTAATTGTTAAATCTTAAAATAAGAATCTTATAAAATCTTATATTCCAAAACTTAAATAATCTTACCACATACTTGATTCTTAGATCTTTAATCATTCTAAGAAATCTAGTCAATACTTAATTCTTAGATCTTAATCTATCTAAGAAATCCTAATATTACATATCTACTTGAAATCTTAATACATTCTTATCCCACATTATCATGTATAACTATCTTGGTCACATATCTTATCTTGTAGTTTTATTCATCAATATGAATTATTACTAACAATTCTTATGGAAAAATGATCATTTAATTTTCTCATGAAATTGGTTCATGAGTCTCTTTCATTCTTATAAATCTTAATAACATATCTCTTCTCAAGATATCAGGCACATTTAAGGGCATACCAATGAATGTATGAAAACCTCACTAGCATATCTTAATATTAGAACACTAGATCACATAAATCATGGATTTGAAAATATGATGAGTTTGATAATATAAATAATCATGGGCATGAACCACTTACCTAGGTCAGTAGGAACAAGCCCCTAAGATCTCCTCCATCTTCCCATCTTCAATTTACCTATATTACAAAGCCTGAACCCTAGATTAGGATGTCCAAACCCTAGTTACCATATGTATGGATATTCGTGAGAAAAAAATCAAAACAGGTCCTAGGTCCTTGACCATTGGCTAGGTCTTGAAAAACTGATCGAAATACATGTATGGTTTCCATTTTTCTGATACATAGACTAATTTCTAGGATTTATGAAAGTTTGGAACATTATCTAATTGAATTTAAGCATGTGTTAACTTGACAGGAATCAAATGGGGTGGGGCGAGATCCAGGATCCGCTTAACCCGTGCCCCAGTCCTCCTTCATCCCCAGGTCATGAAGAGAGCATGCCCCCTCTATTTCCTCTGTAAAACATAGTACCAGGATGAGGGTTCTTAGCGGCACTCCAGGAAGAGCCTCCTCTATCTCTTACTCTGCGATCAAGCCGTCGTGATGCATGATTTTCTAGCCAACCCAGCCGGCCCAGCTCCATCATCGTGCCAACCCTTGTACCCACACATGGAAGCCAAACTCAGCTCCCTTTACACACCAGAAATAGGGCGCCACCACCATGAACCTTCTCTGACATCAGGCCAACTACGCTTTGAGACCTCCAATCACGATAGACTGGTCTTCATGGCAAGGGTGGCCCATCTTCATTCATTAAGGGTCTAGGGTCACAAAACCTAGAGTCATAGTCTCTTCCCATATCACTACCAATGAATAGGATGAGTACCAAATTGTTGACCACGACTGTGGTGAGGAGAGTCCGCTTAGGGAAAGACGACGAGGGTTTTCCGAGATTGTGGATGATCCTTGGTCATATGTGAGGGAGTTCATATATATATATATAGGTAGGGATCCAGGGACGAGCTAGAGTCTAGAGTAGTACAGTTTTGATGGGCTCAGAGGAGTCCCATGAATACTGGGAATCTAACCTTGGTTTAGACCAAAGTCTGTGTGACACACTAAATACCTCTAAACTATAGGTTTGTTAATAACTTGATAAATTTTTATTAATAATTACTGATGAAACTTTCCAAAATGTTTTGAGAGGGCATATGAAATCATTTTAGCCCCAAATTTCAACAATAGGAACATTGTAGGGTCTAGAATATCCCTAAGTAGGTACTTTCTAATTTTGATGACAAAAACTTAAATTATTATCATAATGTAATTTACATCACTTATGTAAATTCGATGCATTATGGTTGCTCCCAACCAAAATGAATTTCCCTTTAAGGGTCAATTAGTATTTATCTTAGTTCATTTGAGTCTATTGGATGAAATTATCTCAATCATGGCTCATATACTTGTTGGTGATCTAATGCATTAAGGACAGAGAAAGTTCATTATATATAATTACCATTGAATTAACTATCATCATCAAGAATGAAACTATGCCACTCATCTTTATATTATTAAAGAGAAGATACTTTATTTACTTGAGTTATTTTCATTGAGGCTCAAATTTCATTTCAACTAGTGAGAAAATTTATGAAAACCCCAAAATTTATTTAAATCCAAAATTGGGATGTTACAGGTTGTCACAATCTTTGGGTGACCTAGATCGACTTTCTTTGCTAATGGCCGTCATGATCCATGAAATCCTAAACTGATATGATAAGCAATAGGTGTTGTTGGAAATGCTATTGCCCTTGCAGATTAACTGTCACGACTTGATGCATTACCCTTGGAGGTGTTGCAGCCTGACAACCCCAACATTTGTCACCCTTAGAAATGCCTGAGATACTTGCGTTGCTTAGCATGTTGACAATCTGTCACGGCCTAGTGCATTCCTGAACCCTAAGTTGTCAGAGAGGCTTGTGTTTCTCATTACCCTAACGCCCGTCACACCACATGATGGTGTTGCCCGTCAGGGTAGGTTAGCTGATACCCTCCCCCTTAAGCATTGTTTCCTGACACACCATCTTAGATGATAAATTGGTATGCCTTGTGCTCTAAACTAATACACATCCTAGTTCGTAGGTCGACACCCCCTTCTTAGGTGTTGCTGCCTGATACCCTTATGATGATAAACTAATACACATCTAGGGTTAACCTGATACCCTATGTTGTAACCCTAACCAACATCTTGTGGCAGTGACTGTGATACACCATGTTGATGATAGGGTGATATGAGATTATGTGATACCCTTTTGAGTGGTCGTATGTGTGATAATAAGGGTCATGTTTCTATAACCTTTATCTTATAACATGTGTCATAATGATATGAAAAGTGAAAATCTAAGGGTGGTTGTTGATCCAACCTTGTAAACCCTAATTGAGTAAAGAGAAACCCTAATTCTAATGATGTAAAATGTATGGAATGAGTCCTATGATGGTGTTGATGATGCATTGCTTTCTTGTTATCAATTTCTAACCACGCAGGAAACACCAATTTATGTACATAGCCAGGTATGAGAATTGGTGGTTATGATCCATTTGAATGGGCCTTGTGAGGCATCTAGTGTTGTTGACATCCTTTGAAGGAGGAGGTGAATGGTCTTATGACCTAATGATGGCTTATTGCCTTGTATGAGATGATTTTCCTTAGTGATGAGAGAAAGGGTTGTCACCCCAAGATATGTAGTCCTTGTGATGGACACATGTTGAAAGATAGGCAGGAAGTGATGATGTGATAAGATCACACCTTATATGTTTAAGTATGTATTGATGATGAGTTATGCCCTTGTTTATGTAGAATTTGTTAAGAGGTTGTATGTTGTTACTTGATTGATGCTAAAGTTGTTTAAATTGGTCTAATTAATCAAGTGAAATCTAATAGTGTAGTTTGCCTTGTACTGTAGATCCATTCAGTGTCATCATTTTCTGAATGGTGAAACGAGTTTAACTCAGAGTGCATATTTTTTAATATGCGGGGTACAAGTCAAGTTCTTTCTTGTATCCTTAACTACAGGATGTGTGAGATGACCATGCGTGAGTCAATCTCAATGTGGTATGGTTGGCCATGCGTGAGCCACTCCTTTTTGTTAGAACGACCATGTGTGATCCTATTCTTGTAGCATTGTACATATACCAAGGTGGGCTAGTTATGATTACATATGTGGATGGCCATGTGTGAGCCAATCCCTGACTTTGACTATATGTCATTGTTTCAGTTGATTGATATGTCTCTTTGATGTTTTCTCTTGTGCTGACCAAGAGATGTGGCGAGGTCGTGGATTCTAGCTCTTCCATTAGACCTTGTATGTCATCGATTTTGACTTATCAAGTGGTCGGTGGGATTTGGGTGGTATGACTTAAATCCTCAGGACATAATAAAATACATAATCAACCGTGTAGTATAAATGGATGGGATTAAAATATGAAAACATTGGATGACACCTTTCTTGATCTTTATACAATCTTGTTGATAGAAAATACATGTTCTTCATATTTCTTTTAAATTCTTAAGATGTTTCATAAATCAACACTAATTTCTCTTCTTATTATCGATCAATACCTGCTTCACTTAGCTATAACTTTGTCGTTGCTTTGTTTATCTTATCTGTGACAATAATAGAGTTGGTGGTGAGTTATATCTCCCACCGAGATTTGGAATAGTTATATCTCCCACCGAGATTTGGAATCTCAGCCTATGGGTTTCCCACGCCCTTTTTAGGTAGATGAGCATGAAGAGGTAGGGATCATGCAGTGGAGGTTGAGAAGCAGCTCGAGGAGTTGTAGTTGATGAGGTCAACTATGCTGCTGGATGTCTTTTGCTGATAGAGTCCTAGAGCCGTCATGTACATTCGGGTCTTCGGGAACATTTTGTAGATGTTTTGCAAATGTGCTTTCTTTATGTGCCCTTTTGTATACTAGATGAGGTGGAATCATGTATATATGATCTAGAATAGTTCCTTGGTTATAGGATGATAGAATGCCTTGTATATGATTTGAGGTATGAAAGGACTTATATGTGAAGGATCTTGTTGCTTGGTAGTTATATGAAAATGGTTTTAATTTATTATGTTTTCTGATAATACACTTGTTAATATTTCTTCCATGGTTATGTCTTGAGTAATCTCACTTTGTGTGGCATGGGGCGTCACCTTCGTGACACTCAGATTGGTAGACCTTGTGTAGGACTATGTGTGTTGTTTATGTGTAAGAGAAAGCTGGGAAGAAAATGTCATATCATGTTCTGGTTTGGTGCGTTCTTGAGCATGACAAATGCAAAGGAGGTAAATATGAGGTTCCTAGACCAAAGAGGGGAAGTAGAAGTATCTATTGCATATACTGCACACAACATTGAGTGATTTCATAAGGATTCATCATGGTACCCCCCCTCAAAAGTTTGTGGACCGTGGTGCGGCCAAACATTAGTTTTATCTTGTCTTGGGAAAGGACCCTTCTCAAAAGGGTGAGTTCCAAAATTGGAATAAGAATGGAGGTATAATTAAAGGTCACTTAAAGGAACATGAGATATTAAGTGCATGAAGCACAAAAGCACATAGAATGAGTATGATTCTTTAGACCCAAGTATGACCATCTCTAAGGGACATGAAGAAAATTCACTATGGAAGTTACCGATAGAATGGGCCCAGACCTAGATGGGTAGGTCCTCGTGTTACCCCATGAAGGGACACATGGAAAACTATGGGTACCCTAAGAGATTAAGGAAACTGGGTGAAATAATTACAAAAGATATGATGTGCTTATGTAAGATCAGAGAAACCTCAAGGCAAAATGTATAATCAATAGAACCCTAAGTCAATCCTAAGGTCAAGAAGGGGTGATTAAAGGTAAATATGACTGATGGGATTGGGAGGTGATCATCTCTAACTACATAAGGCCATAGGTTCAGGAGGTAACAACAATCTTTGTCGACAACCAATGGGTTAGGAGATTGGTCACTTCCATGAGTTCATGAAGCCAAAGGGTAAATGGGGGGGGGCACTCTCTATATGCATATTGATGAGATTGATTCATAAGTACATGTACCCCTAGAGATCTTAGGGATATGACTAAGGCTAATAAGACATGAGGTATAGGAAGTAAAATAATAATGAGATTGCAAAAACCTTGGAGTGACGAAGGCTTTAGACTTCATGAATTGAAACACATGTATGGTTTAGAGTCATGTGCGATGTACCGTCTCTACTCTTGGAATGGGATGAGCTTTGTATTTGGACTACAACCAAATGCTTATATCATCCCATTATGAGTGTGAAAGATGAGACAGACACATGTCATATTAGAAAAAGAAATGATATGAGTAATAAATGCTTAAGATGAAATCCTTTTTAGACAACCGAGAATTTGAGGTATTACATTAGGAGAATATTGAATGAATGATTTGGAAGAACTAAAGGAGAAAGTTAATTGTCAAATTTTTGGGGAATGAAAAGAGAGCTAGGAGTATATGTAGCCAAGTTTTCATAAAGACCACATGGTGAAGGCTGAATACCAATGACCCGGTGGGTCACTGGAAACAATTGAGTTTTCCTGAGAGGAAATGCAACTCAACCACTATGAATTTTGTGGTGAGTTCACCATGAGTAGGAAAGGTCATCATGCAACATTGGATAGCTAAACTAGATGTTGAGGTACTAGTTTTCTTGCATGATGTTTTAGGTTTAAATATTTGTGAACATAACCCAAAGTTCATACATAAGTCATGAAAATAAGTGCATGAAGAACTCAGTACAAAATTAGAATTTCATACAACTTAGGGCCCGTTTGGTTGGGCAGAAATTGAACCTATGCAGCTTCAACTGCATGTGTTTTGCAACTAACGACGTTTGGTTATGTGAAGTTAAAACCAGCAACGTGAAAACGAACTCAGCGCCCCAGCTATTCCTGTACAAATTTGAGGAAAATGGACCGCAGTCCTTTTGGGCGCAGTTCCACTTCTTTAGGTCATTAACGACCGGAAAATTTTCTGAACAAAAAGAGCATTAATGTCTAACGTCACGAGTTGACCTGAAGATCATGTTACGAGTTATTTTTTGCACCTGACCAGTAGGTCACCGGGAAACTTTCCTCCAGGAACTGCAGTGCACCAAACGGAATCAAAGCAAGTAGAGCGGTCTCATTTCCGTCAAACCAAATATATGAATTGTATTTACAACTATCGACCATTGGTTTCCTGTTTCTAAAGTACCGATATGGGTTGGTTTTACATCCAACCAAATTAGCCCTTATCTCCCCTAGACTAATACCTAGTCAATTAATATGACTCAGACTTTAGGAGTTTTTTTTTGAGCATGTGTGATCAATTGGGAGTGATACTTGCCATTAGTTGAGGTAGCTACTCTGTATGAAGATCTATATCAGAGGTTGTGCCATTCACCGCTTCACTAGGATGAGGTCGGTGAGAGGACCTTGTTGAGGTTAGAAGAACTATAGTTGTATGCTGATAAAGTTGTATTGATCAGGCAAATGCTAAAGAGAGCCCAAGATCGACATGATTCATATGTTGATGCAAAGCAAACTGACTTGCACTTCACCATGGGTGAACATGTATTTCTAAAATTCTGACCTCTCCGAGCTATAGCTAAGAATAGAGGAAAGTTGAGTCCCTGATACATGGGTCCATTTGAAATCCTAGAACGGATTGGTAACGTTTCTTATTGTCTAGCCTTACCCCCTCTGAGCTATAGCTAAGAACAGAGGAAAGTTGGGTCCATGATACGTGGGTCCATTTGAAATGCTGGAATGGGTTGGTAAAGTTGCTTATCATCTAATCAGACCCACAGACACACGAGTTGTTCCATCTAAAGCTCTATGTGAAGGATGCAAGCCATGTTGTGAGCATTGAACCTATTGAACTCCAAGGCAGGCTGACATACCCTGAGTCACCTATGGGGGTATTGGATGCCAAGGTGAAAGAGCTCATGAGTAAAAAGATGGAGATGGTAAAGGTTCTTTGGAAGCACCATGGAGAGGATGAAGCCATATGGGAGCTAAAGGCAGACATGGAAAGGTCTTATTCTGAATTGTTTTTACGATTAGTTGAATTTTGAGGACAAAATTCCTATAAGAGGGGAAGGATGTTATAAACTCAATTTTGCTTATATTTTAATAGGTGAAATGCAATTATTCTATAAAAAGAGACTTGTTTGGAAATGTGTGTGCTTTGTTTTAAAGAATGGATCCCTTTGAAAATTTCCCTTGAATGAAATATTTCATGAGTTCAATGGTCTTATTAATCTAATGATGAATAAAAGGAAAATGGAGAGAAGAAAAAATCCCATAATAATCAAAGAGAAAAAGAAAATAGATAATAAATGAATGTGCTTGAGAGAATAGTGTAGATTTCTCTAGAATGTGGCATAGATGGCCATAATTGATTAGTTTCATTTGCACATAGTTTCTAATATAAATAATAGCCAAACCAAAGAAAATAGAAAAGAAATAAAGAGAAAAGATGTGCTTTAAATGCATAATATATGCCTTAAAAGTGGATGACTTTCATGTTAAAAAAACATATTTTCTTTTTAAGTTTTGGTCTCAAACCTTGCCCGTGTTTTGATAAAAATAATTAATAACGTTTTTACAAAGGTGGGATTAAATTGATAAGAGAGAGAGAGAGAAATAATCTGGAATTTATGGTAGAATTATCGAATAAAGTATCATGTGTTGATGTACTTTCTTTAATGACTTTTGGAATGCCAACTAAATAAAATTGGAAACTAATTTTGGACATATAAGACCCATAAGGGATAAACATTGAATGAATTCCTCATAACAACTACATATATATACCTTTCTTTGAGTACCTTTTTAACCAAGAAAGAGAAAAAGGGGTAATATGAAAGAAGTAAGAAGGAGTATATGGTCTCGTGTGTTTTTGGCAAAGAATAATAGAAGTGGTAGGTTTTCATTACTCTGGTCATCTTCGTATGCCAAGGAAAAGAATGTAAGAAGTGATGTCAGTACACGGGAATGTATATATCGGAAGTAGACTGGCTTGCCACCCATACGTCCCTTTATGTTTCTCTCATAACCCTAAACTCTATGGAAGCAATACCTATATAAAGGGTAGCTTTTTGCACTTATGTGGGCAACCTATAGATATTAAGGGAGGCGGCACTCCATTACTCCTAACTGAAGACAGACCTACAGATGAAGCCTAGCCACAATAGGGATCTTTTCTCCTTCTTCCTCATTCAGTTTCCTACTCTTAAACTGTGACAGTTAAGTGGCATGCCTTAGGGCCGAACAAGAGCCATGGTTTGCAGAGCCCAGATGGCATGTATAGGTTTCATCCCTCATATCTCCTTCTGCCTTCCTTGTGTGTGCGGTGGAGGTTAGGGCTAGCTAAAGTCGACCAAGCTTGGTCACAAAGGGAAGAAAGGGCGAGCTCTGTACGAGGGTTGAGGAGTTGCAACCATAGGTTGAGCCAAGAGGGTGGCACACGAGCGGGGCATTGGCCTTCTAGAAATGGAAATTCGTTGGTGCTTGGAGCAGGCGAATGTGAGGGAAGGGAAGGACAGAGTTGAAAGACTCTCTTGCCCCTACAGACACGACCAAGACATAAGGGAAAGATGGACCTTTCTACGCCCCAGCAGTTGCTGACTCAGGTAGCTATGATGATGTGGCTTCTCCTCATTGGCCCATTTATAATAATCTTGCAAAAATCCTAATAATTAGTAGAATGATCAGATAATAGAAAATAATATATGAATTCAGATCAAAAAAATACAAGCTATTTAATAAAAATATATTTTTGGTATATATCTTCTTATAGTTCAAAAAGTATTTAAAGTTGTTGTCTTTAAAGTGAGTAAATGGACCAAAATCCTAATTTTGGAGTATTAATGAATAGAATAAATATATTTGATGTTATTACTCAAAGATCAATCTTTTATGAATAAAAAGAACACCTTGGACTCATATGAATATCATAATCCAAGATTTTAAAGATTAAAGTTTATTTGTGATTAAGAGTACCTTTGATGATGGAATTAGGGTTTGGAAATC
Source organism: Alisma plantago-aquatica (assembly GCA_963693085.1). NCBI lineage: Eukaryota > Viridiplantae > Streptophyta > Magnoliopsida > Alismatales > Alismataceae > Alisma > Alisma plantago-aquatica. The sequence goes on from OY856413.1 coordinate 580,009,808, forward strand.
CAAAGAATATAAGTGTCAAAATACATTTCCTTTAACTCACTAGCCTTAATATGATTTAAAAAGAATAAAAGTTGGTACTTTTGCATAAGAAAACACCTTTGGAAAGCAATCATGCACATTACACCAAAACTAGGGTTTTGTAGACCAAAAGAGCATTAAAGAGGATAATTGGGTTCATGGAGGTTAGAACTTAATGAAACACTAAGATGGTCTTAAAAACCTAACTTGGAACCCCAATCAATCCTAATAGTAGGTTTTGGAATCATGTAATGACACATTGGTGTTATGCCTTAAAATTTAGGTTGACTTGCTTGGTTGCTCATGTGGTTATTATTGATTATTCATAATTGGACTTCAAGTGCTTCTGTTACAGGTATGTGGTGATGCTTATGTGTATTCAATTTAGTTTCACATGGCGTTATCGGGTTTCTCCACATGGTTCGCAAATATATGAATGTTGGATGAACTTTACTTGTAAATTATAAAGTGACTATGTCTATCACATTATATATGGACATGACTAGCTCATTTCTAGGCCACGTATGGATCTATGGAAAGGCCATCTACCTTAATAGGGGAAGGCACAAATTGGTACCAGCCTAAATAGGGGGTACATGAGAAGTCACCCGCCTGAATAGGGGAAGACATGATAAAGTCACCCACCTGAATAGGGGAAGACTGTGAATACTACTGTGTGATGCCCCGAGGGGTTATGACAGAGGGTGGAGACACCTAGATTGGGTAGTCTTGATGAAAATGTTAAATTTGATTTGTTAAATTTGATTTGTTAAATAATAATTGCTAAATTATGATGTTACCATTACTTGTGAAGTTTTGTGTCCCCCACATACCAGTATAACTTGTTTACTGACCAAAGTTTTGTTTGTCTACATTTCAGGTTAATCTGCTCTAAGATGGAAACTGGGAAAATAATGGAAAAGACATTGAAAGTGAACTGGCTAGTCTAATATTTGGAGGATATAGCTAGTTGGTACATATATTGGGTAAAGTCCTGGAATCTTGTATTTTATAAACTTTCATGAAAAGAATCTTTATCATGTATCCAACTTAGTTAGTTTAGTAGGATTTATTAATTATTTTTTATTATGTAAAAAACCATTTCATCATGTTTTTGGGATAACAGCTCTAGTTTCTTGGCCTTCCTTAATTGGGGGATTTCAGGGAATGGGTCATTATAATGAATGTCAGTAGAATCATGGTGAACTATATGGCCATCATATTTCTAATGGATCTCTATCTTTCTTCTTCTATATATACTACTATTACTAACTTCTTCTAGCATGGTGATGATCAAATTCTAGAATTAAGATAGGTTGATCAAGTCACATGTATACTGCATGTAGCTTCCAAAAAATGTTGTTCAACATTTCTCATGCAGTCTCAGTATTTGTCAGGCTTCTACTTCCAGTTTCACTACTACTTATAAAAATATACTATACCATGTGCTACAATGAATAAGTTCTATATTGGCATGCATGCAAAACAATGTATATAGAGAAAAGGTTCCTTATACACATTTATAAATACCTAAAGAACACCAATATGCTAACATTGATGATCACATGTAAACAAGTGGCATGCAATTGAACCAGTAAGAATTGTATACAAAGCAAATATAAGGTGTCACTGTGAACGATATATTGTCCTATTCTTAGTGTGGGGAAAATGCCACGTAATCTTTTAACACAATTATTGGCTTCCAAATTAAGTTTTGTTGTTTCTATTTGTCTATGTCAAAATGCAAACCAATCTTCAAATAATATAAACCACATTTAGTATTTTCCATATATATCATAATTACGCCGACAAGGAGTGGCTCAAGTGATAAAAAACGGTGTCCCCTAACAAAAAGAACCAGGTTCGAATCCCAGTTGCCGCCTTGATTTACCACCCTCCCTGGCATTCGGCCTCCATGACAGGCATGGGAGAGGGGGAGAAATCTTTCTCTCTTAATCCCATGTATATCATAATAATCATTCAAGGCATGATCATCTCTCTTACTGGACGAACTAGCCATATATTACAAATAAAAAAAAATAATAAATCCCAGACATGTCATAATTGGACAACTTGTGTAAACTAATAGCCAGAAAACTAGACACAATATGATTAATTAGTAAAATTACTCATCGTCTAAATTTTCTTTGATCCTTAAATATTTTATTTAAATTAATAAGTCAAGAAGGACATTTATATAATAACCATATGTAAACTAACACTAGGTACATAAAATCATTTGCAATAGCAATATAGACTAATCTTGGTTACGAAATATTAATGACTTATTCAGGTATCTCAATAAAATATGCCTACAAGACAACATCCTAAGAATTCTACAAGAACATAAGATAGAAATTATGATGCATGAATTTAGTGCATTAAGGACAATGCACATAAAATACATATGCAATGTAAAATATAGATAGCTAATGCAGTGTGTTAAGCTAAGTTATGTGACTTGCTTTAGTTGCATATATCATGTGAATTCTTACTCATCTTGAAGCTAGAAGAATCCAGTGTAAAGGAGTTCGATGACTTTCGCTTCTCCTCTAACTAATGGTGGCAAAGACTTTCTTTCCATTGTTATAACGACACTCTATTTTTTATTACTATGGTTACCATAAACAAGAATTTACAATGCATACATCGCATGATCTATATCCTAAATTTACAACTAGTGTAGTGAAGAATTTATTAAAATAGAAATAGGTATAGTTCACTTTTGTCCCATCCTCCTCTTCTTCTACCACTCTTTAAATTACTGACAACTACATAATGTGGTTGATGCACAACTTATAGAATAACTTATGAGAAAGCAATGACATAAAGATCATTGTTAGCACAGATCATGGGTGTGAAAACTTGCAGAATTTGAAAAGGAAAACATGAAAAGGCTCAAAGATTATTGTTAGTATAAAGAGTGGGCGTGAAAACTCGTAACATTTGAAGAGGAAAGCATGAAAAGGCTCTTACTCTTAATAAACTCTCTAGCTTCTTCTTTGCTAGATGGATTTTCTATAATTTTTCCATTACAAATTGCCATCATCACCAAATTTACTTGAATTCAATAATAAACTAAGCTATAACCTTCAACATGATGGGATTTTGACTCCTCAAATATTAATTATAAAAGGTAATGGGCATCAGGACATTGAACTGTATAAGATAGCCTGATTGTTTCATAAAATTTATAGAATTCAAAACAAGGAACCCCTTTTCATGATGGAAACCATACTAAACTCTCATTTATTTAGTAACCTTATCCTAAATCCACCATGAATAAATACATTACAAAAACCTCATCATTTAATGAACGCTTAAACATTGTGTAGAAGGGGATAAAAAGGCATTAGATGTGATGCATGTTTTAAGCATGTCTATGTAGATACTAGAGAATACGAAACATATCCACAAAGTTATAAATCATTATAGGAAGAGGGAAGATGTTCCCACACATTAATTTGGAAATTACCTATGTTGTGGAACAAGTTTTATAATATTCTCTCACCCATAGTGGGAGTGACAAAAATAGCTTATGTTTAAGGCAACCCGCAATCTTCAAAGTTCTAGTGCATCAAGCGGGGAATGGAAACGAAGATTAAACATTTGTTTTTTATATTACCCTATGTTATTATGATTTTCTTTCAAGGGATGATGTTGTTGGTTAAATATACAAAAACAAATGACAATTTTACCTCTTCTCAATCTCAGATCTAAGGTGAAGGAATAATTCATGCATTAGTTAAAAGTTTCCCTATACCTTCATAACATCACATTATGCTTGTGTCCTTCTACTAATGTGGTTCATAATGTTAAGTTGGTATACTATTTATGTATGAAGTTCTATTTTCTTTTATCCCATCCTCCAATGGTCCTATTTGCTATACAAATAGCCCACTTGTGCTTACATTTGGATTCTAAGGCTCATGACTCAAACTAGACCTTAAAATTCATCCAACCCCTTCATTATTTTATCAACCACAAAATTTAGGCTTGATATAATCATAATATATTAATCTAAATTAATAAAAATTTGAGGATCTTACATGTACACCTCTTCAAAAGGCATTTTGTCCCCAAAATTTAATGCAACTTATATTACCCCAAACATTTGGTCTAGCAACCATTCTTGGATAAGTCTTAGCTACATTGTCATTAAGGAGAAAATCATCTATGTTGGAACCCTAATTTAAGCCAAGGGTACCTCCACATTCCCCTTCATCACGTGATATTCTCACTTGGTGATTACATTTTCACCTAGGTTTCCAAATTATTACTAATATATATTCGTATAAGGTTGAGGCATCACCTCAATACATCATATTATGCCATCAAAGTCAACTTCGGAATTCATCTTCACAAATCAATTTTTTTGTGCCACATGTGTCTACCCCATCTCTCACACTCAGAATAATATGATATAAAAATTTGTATGCAGTTAAAACCCAAAGTTCATCCTATTTCCATGTGAAGAGAAGGTGTATTCCCACCTTATCTTATAAATTTCGAATTTTAGGTTGAGTCACTCTTAACAATGACTCCAAACCATGCATCCATTCTGATTTCACAAATTTACTTTAAAATCGTGTACTTAAGGATAATCCTTTTCTCAACTCTTGATTTTATATCGAACTCCATTGAATATCTATTCTTGTTACCTTACTTCTTGTATTCTTTATATCTACACCTCATGTAACATTAGCCTTAGACATTCCATTAAGGTCTCTAGGGGTATAGATGTCTTTATAGTGATTTCCTCTTGACCTCAAGGGCCTTATGTACTCATGGAGTACCTTTTCTCATTGACGCCTTGGACCTTATGTACTAATGGAGGTGGCCATTCTCCTAACAGCATGGGCCTTAAGTACTCATGTATGGCTTTCTCCTGACCCCATGTGCCTTCCGCACTTAAGGCATGGTCACCTTCTGACCCCTTTTGTCTTATCTACCTTTACTCATCTAGACTTGACCCTAGAGTTTGACTTAGGGCTCTACCCTATCTGGGGTTTATTGAAATGTTATCAATGTATTTCATTTATTCATTACTTACAACTTGTTTTAGGAAAAGGTCTCCAATATCATTATGTTTCTATGTCCCATGACTCATCCTTCCCAAGGAGAGTTTATGACTTAGATTTCCATCATGGGAGTTTATTTCAATGTGTTAACTTTTCATATTACATGTTATTTTCTTGATATTTCACAAACTAAAGTTTTCATTCTTATGTATTATGCGTCCATGGCTTTAATCCAAACTCACACCCTTATTTATCAGACTTGGTGGTTGTAGGAATTATATACCTTAGATGCATGATTTCCTTCAATGTAATTACTTTCCATTACATGTTTACCAAGGATTTCTGTAACCAAGGTTTTCATATTTGCATTCATTGGAATTAAATTTCCTATTTGACAGCTTACTTTGATTAAGTAGTTGTAGAGGCTTCCATGCCTTGTGCCATACCATCCTATCACATTCCATTCCTTTAGGGTTAGTCCCTTAGAGTACGTCTAAAGTTCCCTTAACTCTTAACACGAGATTGGTCAACTCACCTTCTAGGGAATTTCCTTGTAACAAATGGAAACCTAGAATCTTACCTTATTCCGTGATTAGGAGCTGGTAATCTCAATTCCTTAGATTTGACCAAACAAGGGTAAAATTATACTTGGATGTATATAGTTAGTGCATATTACATGAATAACTCATCCTAGCATATATAGTCTAAAAATATATACACTATGTTCTATAATCAACATCTTATAACATAATACACTCATATTAACATAATGACCTATATGTGTGTTAAAATGTGTGAAGTTAATGAAATAAGTTATATATGATTCCTTTTCTAGATAATATTGACATAAAGGCTATTATTTGCTTAATAAGGGTATAATGTCCTTAAAAGTGAATATGGATAACAATATGCATTTTCATGTCCATAAATATGAATAATTTACCATCATCTTATTAAATATTTAACTAATGGTAGTCCATTCATAGTAGCCCGGGTGGTAAGAGCTCAGTAAGTCCCAATGAAGGACCCAGGTTTGAAACTCACTGAAGGCACTTAGCGAATGGCAATCCACACAGATTAGGAACTGGAGGGGGGTGACCAGACCACACCCATTCATGCCTCAAGAGTTTACCAAGTCGGGCTTACCTAGGGTGGGTTCTCTTAGTCACCAAAAAGATATTTAACAAATGGACTTAATAGAATTCATGCATAATGATATAAGGAAAAACTTTTTGTAACAATGTGAAGATAATGTGACAATAAAGTAGAAATAATGATGGTAATGATGTAATGTCATAATAATATAATAGTGATGAGCCCAAAATTTTAATTGAAATACAACTTCAAAAATAAAATTTCAAAAATCAAATCTGATGTGAAAAATGCATTCCTTGGGTCCCAATTGGCTTGGGTACCATGTTTTATATTATTTGAACAATCCTATGTACCCTGATTCCATCAAGAAATCAAAATATAAGATAAGGAAAAAAAGTATTAAATGCAAATATAATGACTTAAAAAATGAAAACAAATCCAACATTTGTATTCTACATACTAAAATTGTTCTATGTGTGAATTTTCACATTGTTGAACAATCTTAACTATCCTAGTTATATTCAGGAGAGATAATATAACTTAAAGTAAATAAATATTAAATAAAATAGCAAACAACCCTAAAAGTGTAAACTAGTGCCAAAAATGGTTTCTTGATGTCCTAATTGATCTAGGCACCAAATTTGGCATAATTGTGGAACTTTTATGAATCTTTAATGAATTTGTAAAGTAAACTTAATAAAACAATTAATTAACATTTTGATTAATTTCAATTTTTAGTTCTAATGTCCTAAATTATCATATTTATTCCCTTGCCATGTATCTTTCCTGATTTCACAAATCTTGTGAGCCCTTATATCATGATCCGATGAGACATGTGTCGTCTCCTACATTGGGTAAGAGATGTACATGGTGTGAATAGTAGCGGCGGTCACATGCCCTAGTTTTTGCAGATTCCTCCATCATTTCATTATAGTTTTTCATGTGTTTTTGTACATTGAATTTGTGAGAAAATTTCCCACAAGATGTGCCATAAATCAAACCATGTTTTTGTCTTTTAGAGATTTTCCCAGATCTCCTCTTGAACCCCCTACTCCCGAAGCCCTAAAACCAAACCCCATCTATAAATACATGTACCCTGATCACAGATGACTCCGTTTCTTTCAATCACTCATAATAGTTTGATAAGTGTTCCATTGTGCAGCCTCCACCAACCGATTTTTCATGTCTCTCCAAACCTACTCACCTCCAAGGACGCACACCATCCCAAGAAAATGAGAGGGTGAGTTTCTTAGAACTATGTACTTCATTTTATGTAAGATCAAAACCTCACCTTCTCACCGTGAAGATTTCCCCCCAAACTTGTATGGACTTGCAACCTACTTTTCACACTGCAACATGAAGGTCATGAAGGAGAACACCCTCTCATATGGTCTAAATTGCACGTCCAAAAGGAGACTGACTCAGAAGGAATCAGACTTTAAATTTATAACATGAAACCTTCAACGACCCCCACAATTTTATTATGGGGTCAAACACAGGGACGTGGGGATGTTTAGGACGGTTAAGATCTCATTCTTAAGTCAGATAAACCAATCTAATCGTTGATAAAAGTATGGAGCTAGAACTAGTCTAGAATATTATCACTAAGTAAAACAATGCAAAGAAAAGAAAACAAAATAGAGTCCATAGGATTCTACTAATCAGAGAGAAGGAGTTATTGGCTATGTAACCACAAGTTGGGAAGTCTATGCACCCATTCTCAGGCATAGACAATCGTCGAACACATTAGCCAGCAACCTACATCTAAACATAGTACGTACTATGGTATCTGTTCCTATGGGGTCATCCCACTCGCTTTCGCGCAGTGTCACTAAAACACATCAATGGCATGAAACCCCTCTTCAGGATGACAAATCAACACCCTAGAATATTGTAGATACCCTCTTAGGTCTATAATATATTGAGATGCTAAGAACAAGTGTGATCTGGGCAGAACCTCATAGTGGGACCGACTATGCCCATGTCTACAATTCTACACAAATCACCTTGAACAATCCTCCTTTTAGATTCTGATCCAAACTATCTTCTCTTATCTATTTCTACAATGAATCCCTCGATATAGGTAGAAATAGAAGTTTTAGAAAGAAAAAGGTCAACCAAACTAGCGATCATACCCACAAAGAGAAGATAGAATAGAAAACGTACTATTTCTGAAATAAAACTGCTTGCTCAAGGTAAAAGTACATAAGCATGCCCAAAATGGGCTACATAGACAAGAAGGAGCTCAACTAGCCATGGACAAGCATAGTTGGCACCGAACAAAGATGAAAGAACATCATTTGTATAGAAATAAAGAAGAATAATAGAACAAAGGAGGAGAAGAGATATATCACATAGAGGAGAAGTGTCTCTCACTCCTTAGCCTCCGTATAGACCGGATCTTGTCTTTGAGTCTCCTTGGTCTTCTGGACTCGTTGGCCTCCTTACTCTTTGATTCCACCCCAAACAGAAGCTTGGTGAGTGTATGGAGGTGGAAGATGGTTGGGAATGGTAGGATATGGGTGAATGGTGGTGGAAAATGGTGGTAGATGGAAGCAAACTAGAGGAACGGATGTAGGATGAGCACTTCAACCTTTTCAGACCTTGGAACTCTCCCATAGGGCTCTGGGAACTCATACTATGCGGAACCACAATGTGGCACCAAAAAAATCTCTAAACCCCTCTCTAGGTAGCGAGGGGTGAGTATTTATAGGTGAAGGAAGAAGATGGTCGCTATGTCTGCCTTGGTCACAACCCTAGTCTCGGTAATGACCGTGCCAGGATAAGCATGGTCATGTCGGGGGTCGCGGTTGAGGCTGATGCCATGGTCGAGATGTCACAGTCGAGGCTGATGTTGTGGTCGAGATAGATGTTGCCATTGAGGCTGGTGATGCAGTCACAATGGTGCAACGTCGCGACACCTTGTCCTTGGCCCGGCTGAGCCAAACTAGGCCCGACCATGCCGATTGTCGGTCGACATGACGTCTTGGTCGCGGTTGCAGCATTGTCTTCTTGGCTGCAGTCGCAGCATCCTTCTTGGTTGCAGTCGTGACATCATGGAACAAGCCCAACCCCCGGGAGAGGGGGCTATTACTGGTGGTCGATGGGCCCGCATTGGTGAACCTTCTAATTGGAGAGGATGCATTCTGATGAGAGGGACCACAGTCTCCTAAGTTGGTGCACATAGTGTGATGCTTAGTGTAACGACCCTACCTCCCGGTAACCCCCAATTAAGGGAGACCAGAAGGTCAGAGCCATTATCCCAATTAATAGAATCAAAGGTTCGACAAATAATCAATAACAATTATTAAATTCTACCAGCTATACTGAAATATGGTAAAAATAAAAACTTTGCATACCTTTTGAAAATTTGGATCTCTAAACTTCTATCCACATAGGAATTATACTCTAACTAATCATCCTTGTATTTTAATTCATGTATTTCACAATATGACATTTTACTGTTTGTCCTTTTGGCTTGTACCTAAAACGCCGACAAACAAAACGTCAGTCAACATAAAGCAGGTATGTGGGGGAAACAATAATCATGCAACTAAGATAATAATGTAATCAGTCCATTATGATTTAAACAAACAACTTTATGTTTTCCACATAACTTCTCAATCCCTACATACCCTAGCCTCTGCGATGTCCCTGCAGTGGACCTCAATGCTACCTTCCTTATGGTAGATCCCCATTAAACCCCTCATGATCCCACCTAACAGGTGAACCAGTTTCTAGGGTTGAGTCACATGGCACTACTCGTAGGTAGCCCACTCCTTAACTCATGGCATGCTAAAGAGTTTCATGGAACTACATGTGGGTAGCCCAATTTCTAACTCACGATAACCTAGACCTTACTCTAGGTTACCTATTTTTAGCCTTTGCAAAGCCACAGAGGTGGACCAGGATCTGAGCCAGTCATGTATGCACATTTATAGTGATAATCATAGTCACTTTATAGTTGCATGAAATAAATAGGCATGCAACAGTTATTTCCAAGCAACCGATAAAATGTTCGGGAATCGCCGTGAAACTAGAGCGATTATTCATAAGCATAACCACATACCTGTCAGGCTGATTTAAGACAGAATAACCCATGCAAGTAAGAAATCCAAGAAAGCACACATACAAGATCCTGAAATAACCATACAATTTCCTTTTATTACTCAGGTCATCAAGATCTATTAAACCTAGCTCGCTTCCTTGGGTTTCTATTTCACTTTTAGGGTTTCCATTGCAATTAGGGTTTCCCTTCATCTTTTACTATTTTAAACCCTAATTTTATACCATTACTCATAAACCCTTATTATCTTATCTATTCTTCAATATTAAGGTTATATTAACAACATATAACCCTATTTTCAGATTTAAAGGCACCATTAACCATTAATTAACTTCATTAAGCTTCTCTTACATTAAAGCTACTATTTTTATCCTTTTAATCCATGACAAGATCATTATGCACATTCATAATCAATTCATAGTTCATTATGCTCTAATTCACATATGAACTCTATTTGTCATTAATTCTACCTTTTATTCATTAGTAAACCCTAATTACTACATTAAGGGCATTTATCCAAAAATTAGGAACTTTAATGCTCGAAATAGCTTAGAGTCATTATAGCTTAGCTTTATTTACGATTTTGAATAATTAAATCCATTAAGAGTCGCATTTACTAATATTAGGGTTTCAAGGCCCATGAAAGCATATTTATGCGCATGAAACTCTAAATTAAACTTATTATGTGCAAAGTTCATCCTCTTTAGATTTAATATACCTTTTTACAATTAACAAGTTAATATCAACTTTAATCATCCATAAAAACCTTCTAAATGGATTAATCATCTCAAAATAGGGTTTCATAGTCATTAATACATTAAAGTTAATAACTTCCATTACTTTTCAAATTGCAATAATAATTAGGCTTCCAATATATTTTTATTTTATTCCTTGAGTTCTCCTGATCAAAATTCATATATAATTTATCTAAATCCGAGCTACCAGTGATTAGTTATGAATTTTGTAAGAATTACCTGTTTGGACCACTCAACAAGCGCCACGTGTTCCTCATTGCATGCAACCCACCGATTTGGAAAGATAATTGAATTATGCATATGCCCTTGTGTAAAACTTCAATGCTTCATAACCTCGGGGGTACAACTGTCTAACACCACTCTGATTGTCTTCAACCTCCGACGCAAGACATGGACGCCGAGTGCAGCCTGTTCGGGGTCCGTCGCGGCTCCGACTCCCTTCCCCCAACCCCAACGACCCCCACCTTCGGTTCCCCTACGTATGCAGCCCCCTACTGTGCCCAGAAACACCCTCAAACCACGGCTGGTGTGGTGCAGTTTGACCTGTGATGAGCGGATGACCTGCAACCTTCTTGCGGTGTCGTGTAGGGGTCAGAGTGGCATCGTGGGTGGTTGGACTCCTTTCTGGGGTCGTGGGAGCATCGCGCTTCCTCCCTACTCCCATCCTCGGATCCTCGTCACTCCAGGGTCACAATAGCACCCTTAGTTAGGGTTAGGACGAAGAAGATGAAGGAGAAGAAGAAGAAGAGAGGGATGGCTGTGTGGAACTTCCTTGGGCCCTAGCTAGAGGCTCTATCCTTTTATAGAGGAGGAGAGAAATGCCCAAGGATACTCGCCCACGAAGACAACAAGGTCCCTTCTCAAAAGGAAACTTTCTTTCTCTTAAACAAGCATGAGATCTCTCTTTTAATGAATTATTAGATTATCTAGGATCCTTGACTATTAAGGAATTCGAAATTCCTCTCTCTTATTCTCTTCATGTTTGCTTTTTAATCCATGGGCATGAATTTCTATTTTCTTTTAGTAGAAAATATTTCATTTTTAATAATGCCACACAATCCATTAATAATGTATTCACATTATCTTCTTATTTTCTATTATTGTTTTTTTTTCTCTTTCTTTTTCTTCAATGGGACTCCTTGGATCCCAAGAAACTCAAATATTTCGAAATTCCCTTTTAAGGATACTTATTATCCTTCTGGATGCAACTATATTCATTATTTCACATTATCTTGTTTATTTCTTATTAAAATATCTCTTTTTCTTTCTTTTTATTTTCCTCATTAGCATCCCTTTTAACATTAGGAATCCTTTGGATACGAAATATCATCAAGGATAACTTAATTACACCTCTTTCCACTTGTTTTCCACATTTTACCATTATTTTTAATTTGTTTCTTAATAAAGAAATACTTAATTAATCTTTTTTTTGCAACTTTGGACTCCTTGGAACCCAAGGAACCCAAGAGGCACGAAATCCATCCTTGGATTACATTCTTTTACCTTCTAGAGGTTTCTACCTCATTCTTTTCTCCATTTTCTCATTTACTTATTTAATAATTGAATTTCCTTTTTCATTTCCTTGTTATTGGGCCCAATAGCCAATAAATCCCACAAAACAACCATCAAGGCTATCGTAAACGAAATCCATTTATTTAAAACAAGTTGTATCATTATTTGTCCAAATATCTTTAATATGAGAAATTACATTTCTCAGCAAATGAACCCAAAAATTGGGGTTGTAACATCCTTCCCCTCTTATCGGAATTTTGTCCTCAACATTCCATCAAGCAAACAAACAATTCAGGATAAGACTTTTCCATGTCCATCATTGGCCCCTATGTGGCTTTATCTTATCTATGGCGCTTCCAAAGAACCTTTATCATCACATATTCTTTTCTCTAAGTTCTTTCACCTTGGCATCTATAAACCTCATAGGTGACTCAGGTCATTTCGACCTCCCTTGGGGCTCACTAGGTTCATTGCTCCGCACATGGTCTGGGCACCTCACATAGTGCTTTAAATTGGACACATGAAACTCATCACACATCACATTATCCTGAGGGGTAAGGGCAAACTTAACCTTCTCCACCAAACCATGTCAAAAGAACCCATGCATCGGGAACTCAACTCTCTTATCTATAACTTAGAGGGGTCGGATTTTTATGTCACAGATTCCCCCACAGTGAACTGCATGTCAGTCTACTTTGTATAAGCTTACAACTCATGTCGTCTCTGGGCTCCTTTCAGCCTTTGCACGATTAAAGCGACTTCATCTACACACAATGTGGTCCTTTCTTGACCTTCGCAAGGTCCCTTCACCAACATCATCTTAATGAAGTGGTGACCGACACAACCTCCTTTGTAGAGCTTCTTTACATCCCGATACTGGCTATGGTGGTTATCATCACATCTACTGTAGACAAGAACTGTCTCCATGTATCACCCTGAACGAGCACACATGCTCTCATCAGACCCTCTAGTCTGGATCATACTAACCATTAGTTAGGGGTGATAAGCGGTACCCACATCGAGTTCTTCATGTACCTACTTCCACCTTATGGAAGTGTATCTTTAGGTTATACTTAAGAACTTTTGAACTCGTATCATGGTGTAGTTGAACCATATCTCTCATATGTAGTTCAACCGGATATGTCCCTTGAAAGTACTCTTTCTTTCTCATGTCATATAGGTGAGGTGATCTACTATAACCCATATTGCATCTTGACCTTCCTTTGTCTAGGGGAGACTTATCACAACATCCATAGTGATGAACTCTCATTCCTTCTCAAGGACTCTTTTATCCTCTATATTGATACACTAGGTTACTGGTGTTCGTCCTTCACCTCCTGACTTGCATGGCAACATACCCCATGAAACTTCATCTTAAGCATCCAAAGTACTACTTCCACTTATTATCTTTGTAGTATCATGGTATATGGTGATCTTCAATCATGATCTCCTGTATTGTCATGATTCTTTAAGGTTGATTCTTCAAAAACCCTAAACCACTCTAATCGGGGTTTCATCACCTTCCCTTTCATAGAAGTGCATCTGAGGTTCTACCACCATCCTTTCATCATGATAAGCCCTAGGCTGGCTAATCAGACAACCAATAACTTGATCAACTAATATTGTCACATCTGTGTGTTAGCCAAACTTATCTCTTTTTCCAACTGGGGGGTTATCATATCAACCTCTTCTAGCCTCCCTCTAAACTAGGCAACTGTATCTCATCCAGAGTATCTATTACTACTTCACATCCTGAGTGTTAGGTAACATTGAAGACATACACCTCCATGTATTCCACTTATTATCTCATCTCAACTCTAACTCTATCTTCCTCAAGAAAACTCTGAGTTTATCATCATGATGATCAAAGTCAACCTGGTATAACTTGCAAGTTCCACATAGCTCATGATAAAGATGTCTACCTCATTTCTCTTAGTGTTTGTAAACCATCCATGTATCGTTCACTCCACCAGGGTACGTTATCATCTTTGTCCTCATACCTCATAGCCGCGTTCCAACTTACATCATCCTTTATCCTTGGTGTATGGCCTGCGTACTGTCCTATCTCTCACCCCCATAATAAGAGGAAATAAGCATTTGGTTGCAGTCCAAATACAGAGTTCTTCTTGTTCCAATAGTAGAGATGGTACATCCCACCTTGCCAGTACACATTTAAATCTAAGTTGAAACGTGCTACATATGTCTCTACATCACAATCATCTTGTTATCAAAGTTACTTCCATGGAGAACTGGTCTTGAACCTATTTGGGTCCACATACATTCCTTGGTCATCTCCTCTAGGTATATAGGGTGTTGTCACTTTAGGGGTCATCCCTCTTCCCTTATGCATCCAGAGAGTGCCCTACTCATCTGCCCTTTCGGTCCCATGAGATCATGAAGGTGATCAATCTCCTAACCCATGGCCCTCAGACAATGATAGTTGTTACCTCCCGACCCTATGGTCATGTGCAACTAGATAATTAGGCAACTCCTACTTCCATTGGTCTTATCCCTACCTGACCCTAGGATAGACTTAGGATTCTCTTATAGTACATGTTCAACTTAGAACCTTACCCAAGCCTTCATCATCTCTCTCTGCATTCATGGGCTGACTTTCATCCTTTCATAGGGGTCATGGTGACCTGTCTACCTTGGTCAGGCCCCATACCAGTTACCTCCATGGTAACACATCCACATGCACTTAGAGATGGTTATCTATGGGTCTACAGGTTCATCCTCATACCATGTACTTTTCACTTAGCTTCTCAAGATCCTATGAGACCTATTTAGGTTACCTTAAACAAACAAAACTGGTATACACCCTACAAAAGGGTCCCTCTCCCAGGATGGGAGGAAACTTTATCCCTTCACAACAAGGTCACAACGATCCTTAGGGTTTACATAAACATGAGCATGCTTAACCCAGCTACTACTAAGGCATAAGCATACCACCTACTAAACCATACTAGGTCATACTTGTTCACTTTCCTCAACACTGGATCAAGATCATACCTTCCCATGTCATCAACTTATTTGTGAGGGGTTCGTCAAACACACCTTAAACTTAAGGGGTTTCCCTTTCATCTAACCATGTGGAGTACCATGCTCGCATCTATAGAAACTCAAATCTCATCATGAGCATCAGGTACACCACTTCCCCTCTTAGGCCTAGGTTCACTTTTGGGTGTCCAACTGCATGCTCAAACTCTTAACCACGAATCAAGCATGTATAAGGAATGACATGCACTCCATGTCATCCTTCTACTCGAGCAACACATCAGGGTCGAGTCCTCCTCAAGGGCAACCAATAAGGTACAAGGCCTCACAACCTATTACAAAACCTCTCCAGGTCTGAGGCACTCTTTGTCTCATCTCAGCAGGTAACCACTTATACCATAGGCACATAGGTACCAGAAGCATCATCTTCTCTCTAGTGTTTGGTTCCTTTAAAGGAAACCAAGATATCATCAGCCTCCAGGGGTCAAGCATGAGGCAACCACTATCATCCACTTAGGTCATATCATCCTCAACTCCCCACTTTTCCTCATATCTCGGGGTCTAGGCTTCCAACCTTTTTGCATGGTTCCTGCTCTCTCTCTCTCTCTAGAACTAACCCTACAAATAGCCTTACTACCAGAGGTTCTCTCTCTATGAAGGTGGATCAAGCTCACAATCATACCTCTACGTGGGTGAAGTCTATGTTCAAACTTATGTTTGTTCAAGGTTATCCCTAGCCCTTTATGCTTATCTCATCAGTGATCCAACATACTCCCTTAGCTAGGGTTTCAACCTACTGCTCACACTACTGACGTATTCTGGGTGCCTACTATGCCATGCTCATATAAGCTCATGGGGTTCTTATAGGTTCTTCTCTAACCTCATCAAAGAAGGTGCTATGCCTCCCTCTAACATGCACGACCCTTCCCAGGGTTGGGTCGCCAAAGGTGCTAGGTCATCCAACCTCTCATGGCTCATATGGCATCCAAGGCATGTCTACCCAAACACCTGGTCTACCATGACATCTAACTCATCATTTCACCTCTCTATCTAACCTTCACTTAGGGTTAGGGTTAACATCATCCTTAGAGGATGTGCCAGGTCTCTACTTATAATGGAGATCTCTACCTCCAAGACTAACTCTCTTTACTTATCCTCCTGAAAAGAAGGTCTAGCCTCAGGTCTCTCTTGAGGGCATGACAACTTATGTCATACGACCTAAGCATGTATCTATTCACTTACGCTTAATCTATTAAGCTTATGTCCATGACATCTTATTTACATTCTTTTTATTAATTTACTGGAGGATCCCTTAAACCTTATCAACCTTACCCATACCTCAAGAGGGTGAGGAAAAGATAGACAACCTTAATCCTTATAATCCTTAACAGCATTTGAGTTGAGAAGGGATGAACAAGATGAGAGAGTCCTAAAGGTATCTTATTTTGAGTCAAATCCTGAGACTTTGGCCAGGCAGTCACACGGATCCGTATGTCCTCGTATTCTGACTACCGATGCAGAGGAAAATCTTGCCAGCCCCCGGACGTGATCCTTTTCTAGACACCCCTGTCTTTCGGAAAATCCTCTAAGAACTCCCTTGGGTTCTACAGAATTTGTAATATTTAATAATTATTAAAGATCAAGTGAGGAACCTATTCTCTGATACCAAATGTAACTACCCCGCCTCCCGGTAACCCCCAATTAAGGGAGACCAGAAGGTCAAAGCCATTATCCCAATTAACAGGATCAAAGGTTCGACAAATAATCAATAAAAATTATTAAATTCTACCAGCTATACTGAAATATGGTAAAAATAAAAACTTTGCATAACTTTTGAAAACTTGGATCTCTAAACTTCTATCCACATAGGAATTCTACTCTAACTAATCCTCCTTGTATTTTAATTCATGTATTTCACAATATGATGTTTTACTATTTGTCCTTTTGGCTTGTACCTAAAATGCCAACAAACAAAACATCAGTCAACATAAAACTGGTATGTGGGGGAAACAATAATCATGCAACTATGATAACAATGTAATCAGTCATTACGATTTAAACAAACAACTTTATATTTTCCGCATAACTGCTCAATCCCTACATACCCTAGCCTCTGCGCTGTCCCTGCAGTGGACCTAGATGCTACCTTCCTTATGGTAGATCCCCATTAAACCCTTCATGATCCCACCTAACAGGTGAACCCGTTTCTAGGGTTGAGTCACATGGCACTACCCGTAGGTAGCCCACTCCTTAACTCATGGCATGCTAAAGAGTCTCATGGAACTACACGTGGGTAGCTCAATTTCTAACTCACGATAACCTAGACCTTGCTCTAGGTTACCTCTTTTTAGCCTTTGCAAAGCTACATAGGTGGACCAGGATCTGAGCCAGTCATGTATGCACATTTATAGTGATAATCATAGTCTCTTTATAGTTGCATGAAATAAATAGGCATCCAACAGTTATTTCCAAGAAACCGATAAAACGTTTGGGAATCACCATGAAACTAGAGAGATTATTCATAAACGTAACCACATACCTGTCAGGCTGATTTGAGATAGAATAACCCATGCAAGTAAGAAATCCAAGCAAGCACACATACAAGATCCTGAAATAACCATACAATTTCCTTTTATTACTCAGGTCATCAAGATCTATTAAACCTAGTTCGCTTCCTAGAGTTTCTAGTTCACTTTTAGGGTTTCCATTGCAATTAGGGTTTCCCTTCATCTTTTACTATTTTAAACCCTAATTTTATACCATTACTCATAAACCCTTATTATCTTATCTATTCTTCAATATTAAGGTTATTTTAACAACATATAACCCTATTTTCGGATTTAAAGGCACCATTAACCATCAATTAATTTCATTAAGCTTCTTTTACATTAAAGCTACTATTTTTATCCTTTTAATCCATGACAAGAGCATTATGCACATTCATCATCAATTCATAGTTCATTATGGTCTAATTCACATATGAACTCTATTTGTCATTAATTCTACCTTTTATTCATTAGTAAACCCTAATTACTACATTAAGGGCATTTATCCACAAATTAGGAACTTTAATGCTTGAAATAGCTTAGAGTCATTATATCTTAGCTTTATTCACGATTTTGAATAATTAAAGCCATTAAGAGTCACATTTACTAATATTAGGGTTTCAAGTTCCATTAAAGCATATTTATGCGCATGAAACTCTAAATTAAACTAATTATGTGAAAATTTCATCCTCTTTATATTTAATGTACCTTTTTACAATTAACATGTTAATATCAACTTTAATCATCCATAAAACCCTTCTAAATGGATTAATCGTCTCAAAACAGGGCTTCATAGTCATTAATACATTAAAGTTAATAACTTCCATTACTTTTCAAATTGCAGTAATAATTAGGCTTCAAATATATTTTTATTGCATTCCTTGAGTTCTCCTGATCAAAATTCATATATAATTTATCTAAATCTGAGATACTAGTGATTAGTTATGAATTTTGTAAGAATTACCTGTTTGGACCACTCAGAAAGCGCCACGTGTTCCTCATTGCATGCAACCTGCC
Source organism: Alisma plantago-aquatica (assembly GCA_963693085.1). Lineage (NCBI taxonomy): Eukaryota > Viridiplantae > Streptophyta > Magnoliopsida > Alismatales > Alismataceae > Alisma > Alisma plantago-aquatica. The sequence continues at coordinate 580,028,835 of OY856413.1, forward strand.
GATTTGGAAACATAACTGAATTACACATATTCCCTTGTGTAAAATTGTGGCGCTTCATACCCCTGGGGGTATAACTATCCAACGCCACTCTGGTTGTCTTCAACCTCTGACGCAAGACATGGACACTGAGTGCAGCTGTTCGGGGTCCGTCACGGCTCCGGCTCCCTTCCCCCGACCCCGACGACCCCCACCTTTAGTTCCCCTACGTCTGCAGCCCCCTTCCGTGCCCAGAAACACCCTCAAATCGTGGCTGGGGTGGCGCAGTTAGACCTACGACGTGCGGCCAACCTGCAACCTTCTTGCGGTGTCGTGCAGGGGTTAGAGCGGCATCGTGGGTGGTCGGACTCCTTTCTGGGGTCGTGGGAGCGTCGCGCTTCCTCCCTACTCCCATCCTCGGATCCTCGTCGCTCCAGGGTCACAATAGCACCCTTGGTTAGGGTTAGGACGAAGAAGATGAAGAAGAAGAAGAAGAAGAAGAAGAGAGGGATGGCTGCGTGGAACTTCCTTGGGCCCTATCCATGGGCTCTATCCTTTTATAGAGGAGGAGAGCAACGCCCAAGGATACTTGCCCACAAAAACAACAAGGTCCCTTCTCAAAAGGAAACTTTCTTTCTCTTAAACAAGCATGAGATCTCTCTTTTAAATAATTATTGGATCATCTATGATCCTTGACTATTAAGGAATTCGAAATTCCTCTCTCTTATTCTCTTTATGTTTGCTTTTTAATCCATGGGAATGAATTTCTATTTTCTTTTAGTAGAAAATATTTCCTTTTTAATAATGCCACACAATCCATTAATAATGTATTCACATTATATTCTTATTTTCTATTATTGGTTTTTTTTTCTCTTTCTTTTTCTTCGTTGGGACTCCTTGGATCCCAAGAAACTCAAATATTTCAAAATTCCCTTTTAAGGATACTTATTATCCTTCCAGATGCAACTACATTCATTATTTCATATTGTCTTGTTTATTTCTTATTAAAATATCTCTTTTTGAGAATTTCTTTTTTTTCTTTCTTTTTATTTTCCTCATTGGCATCCCTTTTAACATTAGGAATCCTTTGGATACGAAAAGCCATCAAGGATAACTTAATTACACCTCTTTCCACTTGCTTTCCACATTTCACCATTATTTTCAATTTCTTTCTTAATAAAGAAATACTTAATTAATCTTTTCTTTGCAACTTTGGACTCCTTAGAACCCAAGGAACCCAAGAGGCACAAAATCCATCCTTGGATTACATTCTTTTCCTTCTAGAGATTTCTACCTCATTCTTTTCTCCATTTTCTCATTTACTTATTTAATAATTGAATTTCCTTTTTCATTTCCTTGTTATTGGGCCCAATAGCCAATAAAGCCCACAAAACAACCATCAAGGATATTGTAAACGAAATCCATTTATTTAAAACAAGTTGTATCATTATTTGTCAAAATATTTTTAATATGAGAAATTACATTTCTCAGCAAATGAACCCAAAAATTGGGGTTGTAACACTTAGTATGCCACGGGCGTGACAGATCGAAGACTAGCTGTTGCATGTGTTGGGGAGAAATATTAGAGAATAGATGTCTTTTCAGGTTCGGTGCCTACAAGTCCCAAAATTAACTAGTTGAGCAACTTTATCTATGAAAAGATATAAATTGCTAAAATATAAGGATCTAGGGTTATTTTGGGCATATTAAGGCTATATTGACACAAAACTATAAATAACTACTTAGCATACATGCCTTAATTTAGTGTTATCACCCTCCCCGTTGTATATTTTCCATTTATACCTCTTCACACTGCATTTCTTTTGTTATATTTTCTAAAGGAAATCTCGTCCTTTAACCAATTTCATACTCATTTAGTCGTGATTTTTTCTCACATGCACTGTGGACCACTATGCCATGTCACACTCCCTTTTTTAATTTTAATAAAAGGGCATTATCATATTTTTATTATTTATTTTTCAAAAGTTTAGTAAATATAGTTAACTTCAACAATTCATAACTAATTCTCTAGTTATTCCAATGATAAAATCACGTATCAAAATAAATGCATTTCATAACCCAAATCCAAATCTAATAGGTGCGACACCCCGCACCACACAAAGCAAGATTTCTCAAAACAAAATTGTGGAAGAGAGATTAACGAACTTATTAGCAGGAAACACTAAAATTCAAACCTTTTTGCATAAAACCGACATATAGAAAGAACCTTTACACATGAGTACTTTCATGCCTCAGAGAATTCACAAGGCATGTTGTCAACCTGTAATGAAAGTACTATTCTAGAACATATATACATGATTCCATCACATCTAATATACAAAGGGAACATAAAGATATCATGTCTGCAAAACATCTACAAAACATTCCCAGAGACCCGAGTGTACATGGACGACTCCAGGACCCTACCAACAAAAGACATCTGGAAGAACTTACAGACTTATTAGCTATTGCTCCTCTGGATGCTGCTCAACCTCCTCTGTACGATCTCTACCTCTTCATGCTCGTCCACCTAAAAAGGTTTGGGAAACCCATAGGGTGAGATTCCAAATCTCAGTGGGAGATATAACGCACCACCAACTCTATTATTAACATAGATAGATAAACAGAGCAGCAGTATAAATACAACTAAGAAGAAGTAGATAATGATTATTAATAGGAAGGGAAGTTATTGTTAAATTATGAAACATATTAATAATAAAAAAGGAATATGAAGAATATGTATATTTTATATCAATAACATTGAATAAAGATCAAGCAAGGCCTCAACCAATATTTAGTATTTTATCCTATACAATTGTACAACACGGCTGTTTACATCTTCATTATGCCCCAAGCATTTGAATCGTACCACCCAAATCGAACTGACCACTTGATAAGTTGAAATCGTTTCCATACAAGGTCTAATGAAAGAGTCATAATCCACGACCTCACCTTCCTCAGTCAGTACAAGTAAATATACAATGACATCATGGGTTAACTGCTTCCAGTGACATATTGTATCATATTAAATCTTGGGTTTATTTGCAATTTATCCCATTTTCAAGATTTTATTTCCTTCTTTTCCTTTTGGACTTTCCCCTAAATTTTCCTAGCTTTTCTAGCCTCTTTGGCCTCAACGTTGAAATTTAGCTATACTGATGGATTGAACTTTATTTACCCATATTCATTTCCATGAATGAGTTTTTGCACGAATATCTCAAATAAGATGTTAATTAGAGTTCCATAATGTAAAATGACCATTAATGAGAGATAATCAATAGATTATGTTGATTTAGAGTCCTTATGGCCTTTTGAGACAACAAATGATAAAATAATGTGGAATTTACTTAATTAATGAGATAATATCCCTCTTATATTCTCTCTCCTCCTAATTGTTATTTAAGCATTAAAAAATGAGAATAATAGGTGGGTCATGAAACTTGAATTATTTATAATATCCATCTCAAATATTATTAAAGAAATTGCTAAGAAAATAGCTTTGTATTAATTCACCCTTTTAAAATGCATTAATATACACATTAATGGACAATATAGTGGTTTATGACTATATCTCATATAAAAATGAAAATATAATTACATAGCATTAATCTAGGCATTAATATTAGCCTATGGTTCAAATTTGAGGTCATTTGACCCATTTTTGACCCTCTAAAATGATTTTAAAAGAATTGATTATAGACTGACAACGTTTTGATTATTATTTCATTGATGTGAGCATTTGTGCTAAAGTTTTCATTATTTCTCACCTTTCACATGTTATTGCATTCAATTTTATCCCCTCCACACGATCCAACAACCAAGGTTTGATCATCTGAAACCTGACCCGATCCAACGACTCCAAAGTCATCCTCTATCTCAGCCTCGCAGGATCTAGTAGCCTTTTCACGACTGATTCATTCGACGAGCCCGTTCTCCCTCGACTGACCATCAATTCATGTAATTTCTTTGTGGTTGAGTTCATCTCTCTCCACCATTTCTAGCAAGACTTAACTCCCCTCTTCTCTCACCTTGTGCATGAAATGCCCATTAGGGCAGTAACAACCCTCTCTACCGCCGGTTCACAGTAGAGCCTATGGATCATCTCCCGCCTATATAAAGGCACGTCGAGAACCCTCAATCCACACAACATCATCCTCCTCTTAATGATTTCTCATCAAAATGCCCTGAGACCCATGGCCTACTTGCTCCTTGTCTCTGGAGACTACGATCTTACCCCGACACTGGGCGCTGCCTCACTCAAATTGAGCATGCAATTAGTATCCTCGAACCTCCTCCTTCATTTCTACATTTCAAGTTTTCCTGGTTTTGCTCCGAGTTCCCACATCCTATAACTCCTTAACTGACCTAACCGACGCTAGTCGCCATGGCATTCCAATGAACCCCCGATGACAAAAATGGATGGCTTGGCTTTAGTTTGCTTCTAGGATTCTTTGCCGACCTTTGGGTGGTCCCGTACTGGTTTTTCTTTTAATTTTGAACCTCGGAACTCCTCCTCTATTCTTGAGGCTCCGGAAATCAATGCTAGGGTCATGATGGTCCTTTAACTATCTCGATTGTTGCTCTAAAATCGGTGCCTCCTTGTGACTCCCCTCAGTAGCTTTGCACTAACATGTTGTCCTCATCGTCCCTGTTAATTGATCGAGGGCTGAGTGCTGGAGGGTGCCTCACGCCATGGCTGAGAAGAAGCCCGGTAACTGAATGACTCAAATAGCCATTCTACTGTAACCGAATTATCTCATTTGCAAGGGCATTCTAGGTAATCCACACACCAGTTTTGATTTAGTAGTGCCGATACATGTTTTATGTGAAATGATGATTTTACCCCCGTGTGCTTGATTAATGTGTCACATGCATCTAAGTTTTATATTCCATTCACCAATTATTTACATCAATTTTAATTGATGATTTAAATGACTATCACTCTATAGTTCTCCAATTTTCTGATTGGTCAGATTTCAATAATTCCTAATAAATCATAGGATTATTGGAAAAATGCAAATAAATAGTCGTCAGAAAGCATTTTTCATGTAGAATATGATTTGTGGTTTTTAAGTATCGATGTGTATCCCTGTTTGGAGATAATTCATAATTTCCATTTTAATTATATAAAATTCCTTAAAATATTTACCTAATTCATTTTAACTCCAAATCTAAGAAATAAATAATTTTTTCTTAATCAGAAGAATCCAAGTAGTCGATTGGTCATAGTTTTGAGTCCTAAATAGATGGTTTTCATAAAAGGTCCAAATTAGGGTTTCTCACCTAATATGATTTGTAAACCCTAATCCTTGTGTATAAATTTGTATCTAGGACAAAAGTGAGATCAAACACATTTAGTTGATGAAAAGTCTTCTTTAAGAATCTCGAGTGAGGTATGTATATGCAGCCCTATTTATTGATGAGTTTGAGCACTATCCTTCAGTAGGACATTTGATATCCAATCCTATTTTTCCAATGAGGCATTGCTTGGCACTTTTAGGTTCTTGGACCCCACTTGCAAAGTTATTTAAATTCCTTATATCTGCCATTGAAATACTTTAGCATGATGATGAAAATGACTAATTAACTAATGTAGTGTACATGAGGACAAACCACCCATAGTTTTGGGAATGAGCCTAGGGGAATGTGACCACTCCCCCCAGAGGGATGTGATAATTCTCCCCACTTTATATGTCATGAAACCCTAATCTAGGTTAATGATGTAACCTAGGGTTATATGTGCACAAAAAGGATATGGAAGATAATGTTCAGATAATGAGCCATAATCTGGAAAGTGACATCAGTAAGATAATTCTAAGATAAGAATTCAAGTAAAAGTGGGAATATCCTAATGAGATAAGATAAACCCTAATGAACACGAATAGGGTTAAGATGAGATATAAGATGATGAGAACTTGATGATAGTATATGATCTTGTCTTGATCAGGTTTAACAAAGTTATAGTTGACATGAGGGATATCTGATGATTAGGTTTATTTGTGATCAAGGTACGCCATTACCTCTTACTTGGCTTATTATACAATATTCTTGTGTTATATGTGTAGTAAAATACTTGGCATATGATATTGGATGAAATGATTGTTCTTGTATGATATGTTGGATGATTTTCCATACTTATTTCTATAAACACATGAAACATAATATATCTGTTCCATTTTATCTAAGCACTTCAACTCTTTGGTAGTAAAGTGTTGGAAATAAGTACTTCAACTCTTTGGTAGTAAAGTACTTGAAAGTGATCCAACTGTTTGGTAATAGATCACATTGTGAAATGATCCAACTCTTTGGTAGTAGATCATAAAGGCCTTAATGCATTCAAATCTCAGGTAGTAAATGCATGGATGATATAATGGAAAATATGCTTAAAATATGTGTTTCTCTTTTTTTTTGGATAAGGTAAATGTATTGCCAAAAAAGAAACTATAGCAGGGCTATAATGTACAGAGTAGGGCATCAAAAATTGACCCTAGGGAAACCAAAACACGCTACTGGGTTATATTACAGACCCCACTAGGTTCTCGTATTAGAGATGAGATTATAGGAAATGTTAAAGTTGGCTTTCACAAGCCATCAAAGGTGGTAGCCTATCAAATCCACCAATGCCAGATAACTCTTTTCAGTATTCATGAGTACCCTGACGTTTCTTTCCTGCCAGATGCAGTAGCAGTTTGCCACTAGGCAAAGACTAGGGAACACCATCTTCTTCCTGTTTTGACTATGGTTGGTAACAATCCATTGAAGGATGTCTTTTAGTCTGTAGTTGTTCAAGTTTCTCCATTCGTTTCTGAGACACACAATAGACCACACCCTCTTGGTAAATGGGCAGTTCAGGAAAACATGATCTATTGATTCCTCATGTGTTTTGTAGAGTGGGCATAAAGGATTAACATCCATTCCCCATCTAATTAGTCTATCTTTTGTAGGTAGGCACCCAAGGATTGTCCTATAGAGGCACGTACTCCATTTGGGACAATGGTGTTTACACCAAACAATAGAAGTCCAGTCAAGGTTCGGTGCTTTGTCGATGTTGATCCATGGTGTCTGGTTAGATCATGACCAGGTACCATGGCAATCAACACTATGCAGCTACTGGATAGCTTGAAAGCTTGTGCACATCCTCCTCCAAGTTCTGGAAGGGTAGCTCTGTTTGTTAAGAATAAGGTTCCCGCCATACCTCTCTATCATCCATTTTTTCCAGATGTTTTCTTTCTTCATGAGGAAGTGATTGATTCTTTTGATAGTATTTATTTTAAGGATCAACTTAGGGTCGACAATATGTAACCCTCCTTTAGAAAAAAGGTTGAGTGATGACCTTCCAAGCTATGCCATGGGTTTTACTACCCCAAAAAAATCTGGCCATCATGGATCTGAGGTTCATGATCGTTGGGTTAGGGATGTCGCACATCATGGACCAGTATCTGATCAAACTTTGAAGCACAGTTCTGACAAGCACCAAAAGAGATTTTCAGACCACTCCACCCTTTAATTTTGTCTCGGAACTTGTCTTTGCACATGCTGAAATCCTTATCAGAACTCTACCCCTTGCTATGGGTATTCCGAGGTATTTAGTAGGTAGTTTTCCCCTTCTCATACCGGTAGCTCTCTTGAGTCTACCTCTTCTAGAATCACACAACTTGGATAGGAAAATGTGTGATTTAATAGCACTAATGTAGAGGCCAGTGCTATTCCCAAACTGGATAAGCACTTTCACATACACCCTTAGACGATTAGCGTGCCCCACCGAAAAGAGTAAGACGTCATCCACAAAAATAAGGTGTGTCTTTACTATCACACCCTTAACTTTAAACGGTTTAATAAGGCATTCAGCTTCAGCCATCTTAATCAGACCCGACAGACCTTCCATCACTATGGTGAATAACAAAGGAGATAGAGGGTCTCCCTGCCTTAAACCATTGGATGCTTTTGATAAACATTCCGGAGTTCCATTGATGAGGATAGAAAAGGACGTAGTTTCTGTACATTGCCTCATAATGTTGATCCACTTCTTAGAAAAGCCCATCTCCTCCATTATTCTCCAAAGGTGTCCCCATTGCACATGGTCATACGCTTTAATAATATCAACCTTCATGCATGCTTTTGACGAAGCTTTTCCCCTGTTGAAGTCATTCAAAAATTCAGCAGCCAACAGAGAACAGTCTGCAATCTTTCTACCTTGGATGAAAGTGGTTTGCTCCTCAGAGATGATGAGAGGTAGAACACCCTTTAACCTTCTAGCCAAAAGCAAATATATTTTTTATAAAGAACTAAATAGCAGACAATAGGCCTATAATCCGTGATCTCACAGGCGTCATTTTTCTTTGGTATGAGCTTGATGAAACAATGGATAACAGCTATAACTATGTTCCTGCCTTTAATAAACCATCTAATAGCTTTGCACAAGTCCACCTTGACTAGGGGCCACATGTGTTGGAAGAATCTGTTGTTGAAGCCATCAGGTCCAGGTGCTTTGGACGGGTGGATGGATTTAAGGGCTATATGTATCTCTTCATCAGTAGTTTCTATGCAAAGAGTATCTGTCACATCCCAATTTTCATAGTTAATTTTTAACTTATTATGAAGTTTTTTTTTCTTATAAACAATAATGATTGAGGGGTTTAAAGAAAAAAAATCATATAATGATTGTCTTTATACAAAATAGGATGAGAAAAACTTAAGATAATATCCAAAGTCATATTTCATTTTCAAATATGAATTAAACATATCCATCAACTCATATTAATCCCTTTCATTTTCTCTCCCCTACAAAATGGCTATAAAGCATAGAGAAAAGTTATAGGGTGACAAATGTTACTAGTTAATAGTAATCTCAAATTTATGACTCATGAATTCAATAATAAAAGATCTTTTCAAAATATATTACCTTAAGTCCACTATACAAGTTATGGACCAATATATGCCCAAAAATGAAATCTAACTTCACAAGAATAATCTAGACCCTATATTTTGCCTATGGTTCAAATTTGAAGTCGTTTGAACCATGTTTGACCTTCCAATTAATTTGAGAGAGATTTGAATATAGATGGACCAAGATTTGAATATCATTTCATTGAATGCAATGTAATTAATGGCTTAATTTTGAATGCATGTAACATTATCTTCTCTCGAGTCTCTTTCTTCAATAAAATTTTCCATAAAGGCATAATAGACTTAAATGTGATTAAATATTGATCATCTCATTTTTAGAGTCAAAGAAATAATTAAGGAGAATCTGTTAACATTATCTCACCTTTTAATGCATGAAAATGAATTATATACAAATATGGACATTGTGAATAAAATATTCTCAAATTTTGAATTTTATTGACTAGGAAGGATATAGAGTATGTAATTAATGTGTGGTCTACATTTTGTTTTGTTTCAAATTTGTTTGACCTCTCAAATAAATATAAATCACAATGTCAATCAATTTAACACATGCAATGTAAACATTTATTAATTGTTGATCAAAATTAGTCAAGATGAGACCATATGTTTAAAATAATAGAAGGGAATCTAGAAGGAGAGTTTGATTATTTTCTTTCTTTTAACATTCCAAAGTTTTAATAATTGAATGCAATGGATAAATATATTAATTTGAGACTACAAAAATGTGGGTTTTCACCCGTCACCTTTCCAACACTACTAGGAAGCTTTATATGAAAATGAAAATGTCATTATGGATGAGAAGATATAAAATTTATGTAATTGGTATGGACACTGAAAAATGGTTTATTGTTACATAGTTATAACATTATTTTAAACAACAATGAATTATATGTGAATGAGTAATTGCAGTCAACAATTTTTAATTAACACATTGAAATCACATTGCATACTCTTGCTTTACAACTAGTGCATGTAGATGTAACATAAAGTTCTTTTTCTCTTTCCTTCACTTAGTGATTTGTTTTATTATAAAATGAAATAATGTGTCTCGGCCATAGATACATGGAAATAAGACACTATGGTAATTATGTAAGGAATGGTACAACTCTCTCACGTTTTCTCTCTTGCTTTGTGATTACAAATAAAATGTAATGGTAATTTAGTTAATGTAATATTTTTGATAAACAAATAAAAGCAAACGATAATACATTCTCTCTTAAATATCTCATACAAAAGATATGAAAGATGATAAAGGAAATTCACAAACAAAAGATAATTATTTTAACCACAAAGTTGGACTTTAGTAATTAACAAAGAGAAACACGTTTTTCACAAAGTCTTACCTTTTAATATATTGGAGTTAAGATAATTCCAATGTTTAAGTAAAGGACAAAAGATATTAAAAAAATTTAAATCCACTTGTACTAGAAAGTTCTAGACCCTTAACACCTATAAAACGGACCCCCATGATCCTAGCATACCAAGGAAAAAAAAGCACACTAGCCTATGTTCTTGCAAATCACATTCAAGCACTGCCTCAAAGATTAGAGAGATCATCTTAGGATCAACTTCGCTCCAAGTAGACTAGCCTATTTTCTTGTAAATCACATCCATGCGCTTCCCCAAGGATCGAAGATATAATTTTAGGATCTACATTGCTCCAAGGTAAATGGGTCATGCTGCTGAGCACAAATACTTATGGTTGCTTGCATGTTAAATATGAAATAGATATTACTTCTTCAAGTTTAATGCTTTTGTCACCATTCACTATATTATTGATTGTTGATTTCTACATGCTATGTCCTATGTTATAATGTTCACCATGATTATTGTTTATCATTAAAGACTCATGAAAATAATGTTAATGATCAAGAGGGAGAGATCCCATGATGTTTAAGATATCGTCTTAATGGGGAGAAATCCCTTCATGTTAAGTTTAAAGAATCATGATTTATGTTAATGTCAACATTATGTTAATGGTCAAGTAATTGGAATTGAAATAGTTTTGTTATGCTCCCGGTCATGGACTTCAAAAGGGTCGTCAAGGGCTTTCCTAGCATCAAGGGATTTCCTAGAAATCATGTGCTCCTAAGGGGGCGTCACAGAGGGACGCATAAGATTTCTTTTCAATTCTTTATGTTAATAATGATGATTCAAGAATGCTTAAAGTTAATTCATGTCAATTTTCTTACATGTCAAGTATGTTTACTTTGTTTATTTTATAAAGTGCCAGTACCGTTTATTGATGTGTTGTTTTTCCCTTCGCATGGCTGGGGATGTGATGTCCCCAAGATTTGGAGCAAGTAAGGACTCAAGAAGAGAAAGCCAAGACTAGAAGACATCCAAGAGTTATCTGGTGGGGTGCCATCCATTCTAGGCGATCCAATCATATAGAGTTGTTTATTGTTATGCTTAGTTTCCCATGTTGAGGGATGAATAGAATTCTAGACTTGTTGTTTGTAGTTTCCTATTCATATAATAATGTATGAATCTCAATAGTGAATTATTTGTTTACTTGCAGTGATTATCTTTTTGTGACAACCCTCCCTAAAATGCCAAGTACCCCACATTATGGATAATGATGGGGATTAGGCTGTGCTTCCGAAGGTTATGGACGAAATCCTAGGGAGGGGTGTTACATTAATATTGTAACGTCCCAGGATTTGAGGTCTCAGATAAAAAAAATGATCTTATAAGGAATGATTGGACTACCCATATCACCAAGGTGCACCTCCTTTTCCGGGAGCCCATCTCTAAAGAACTCCATAGTTAAGCGTGCTCAGCTTGGAGTAGTACTAGGATGGGTGACCAGTCGGGAAGTTGATAATGGCTTGTGCGTGAGTGGACAAAAGTGTGCAGTTAAGGCTAGTGGTGGTCTGTGGGGCCAGTCGTCATTCCTAAAACTCTGCTCCGTCTGGGCAAGTTGGAAAGGGCTATTCGTAGAGATGAGATTGAGCCACCCTTGCGCTGGTAGCCGTGGATGGGAGCTGGGTGTGCATGGGCCATTCTGGGTCTGCACTGAAATGTGGAAGATATTATGAGGCTGTATAGTTGAGCCTTGACAAGGACGTCAAGAGTCTAAGTGGGGGAGATTGTAACGTCCCAGGATTTGAGGCCTCAGATAAAAAAATGATCTTATAAGGAATGATTGGACTACCCATATTACCAAGGTGCACCTCATTTTCCGGGAGCCCATCTCTAAAGAACTCCATAGTTAAGCGTGCTCATCTTGGAGTAGTACTAGGATGGGTGACCAGTCGGGAAGTTGATCATGGCTTGCGCGTGAGTGGACAAAAGTGTGCAGTTAAGGCTAGTGGTGGTCTGTGGGGCAAGTCGTCATTCCTGAAACTCTGCTAGAGCCGTGGACATTGAGCCCAAGTGTTACAATATCATTAATGATGTTGGTAACTTTCCTCTCAACATTGAAAGTCCACTCATGTTCCTCTACTCTATCTTTATTGTATAGGTTGTTGAAGATGTTTATGGCTTTAAAGGCTATCTCTTCCCTGTTGTTCACAGTTTGTCCCTTCTCATCAATGAGCTCATGGATGGTTTCTCTCATTTCCTTCTTTCTAATAGTTGAATGGTATGTCTGGGTATTCTTATCCCCATCATTAATCCATCGAATTCTACTTCTCTGCCATAAGTATCTCTCACAGGATTTTTCCAACTCCAAAAGCCTTTTATCCTTCAATCTCTCCTCTTCAATCACCTCTCTAAGAAGAGGGTTATTTCTCAAGTTTACAGCAGCAACATTGTATTCACCTTTAGCTTTTATAAGCAGGTTAGATATATTGACCTTCTTCTTTGCCCTCAGCATCCACCCATGAAGTTGGTTGAGAGCCGCCTGCCTTCCAAGGACTTGGATGATGACTGAGTGTCTGTAATACTCCTCCATGGCTTCGACAACCAGCTCCGAGTAGGTCATCCAAGGTCGATCGTCACCTTCCTTGAACTCTGGTATCCTTGCATCTTCGGGCATGAGTAGGGGCTTGAATCTTCTATGGATGACCATCGGTTTGGCCAGCGCTTTGGCCCAGGTGTGCCCCACTGTAACATCTGCATGTGGATCACCCCAAGGCGGAAGGGTAGGGGGTGTGGGACTGGAAGAAGAGGGGTGTTCGGAGGTGGTGGAGGCAGGGATGGAGGAGCCCACCCCCTAGGTCTGCCACCATCGGGCATGGCCAACCCTGGTAGAGATGGAACATAGCAGGGAGGGTGCGGGTGTCTAGAGAGAGAGAGAGAATTTTTTAATCCAATATTGATTGAATGGTACATGTATCATTTGTGTTTCTCTTTTGTTAATGAACATCTTTGTGCAAGTATATGATTTTCTTATATTTCTTTATAACTTCCAAGTATTAGTTTTATCTTATTGCCAAGATATGATGAGAGGTATATAAAAGACACATAGGTATACTCAGTACAATATTCTTGAATATTATGCTGACGTGTACCACATGTAATATTTTGTTTAGGTTTTGGTTATGCTCTTAAAGATCCAAGATAGTGAGAGTTGCATGGCAAGCTGATGTATAGGTGGACATGTTGTCTTAAGATCTTGTTGTTTAGATGTAGTACATGTATATGTAGAAGTTTGTTGTTCAATATGTAATATCAAATGATGTAACAATTCATGATGTAATTATATGTTTAATGCTGAACATGTGTGTATGGTTTTATTATTGTTCATGTACACGTGATACTGATTGTTTCCTTCTAACTCCCTTGATTTTCTCTTTCTTAGCTTAGTGTGTGATGTTTAAATTTGGATTCTCACTGAGGTGAGGGTTTCAATTTGGATGTCACACATCAGTTTAAGTTTTAAAAAATCCGGGGACGTCACACTCCCTCACTTAGAGGCTGAGGTCTAGTAGGTACATCAACCCTATATTAGTTTGATTATTGTCATATTGACCATTCATGCAAATTTTACGATTATTGGAATTGGTAGAATTCTTATTAGTTTTACTTGCCTCATATTCCTGACCCTCTTAGCATAGTGAATCTTTAATTACATTTTGCTTTAGTTATAAATGTCCTTTATTCCTTTAATTGACACATACTTTTATCTCCTCTTGCTGGGTAATCCCAACCACCTAGGTTTAGGATCAAAGTGCGCAACAGGAGCCCGGTGAACCAGCCTAAGACTGGGAGAAGGACTTCATTCTTCCCTCATGAAATTAATTGTTAAGTTAAATATTTTTGGAGACATATTGTCGTAGTGTAGCTTCCCTCTACTTAGATCTTTTATTTGTATAAAGCATGTACACCATTTTGGGAAAAAATTATGTACTCTTTATTTAAATTGAATATAGTCAAAAAATTTAACTTCTGCTACTATCCAATTGGATTTTGTTTACAATTTTTAGTAGAGAGGTGATCTCACTTCTTTGCAGAATGGTATAAGAGCCAATGGTAGTCAGACTTGACTATTTCAATTTATCTCCTTAGTTAGAAATCCTTATCTCATATAGTTTCCCTTTAGTTCACCTTATAATTGACCTATTATGAAAGGTTTATATAGGACAATAAAAAAATTCATATTATAAATATCTTTAGTCATTTTTAGGTGATTCGCCTATTAGGTAGCTACTAGGGCTTGAAGTTGAAAGTGATGGGGTATAGAAAAGGTTAGAACTTGGGGGCTGGAAATATTTTCCTTCGTGCTACTAGCTTGGTTTACGGGGACTCCCGAGTTCATATGACACTGGCCTGACCTGATATGATAAGGAATGCCTGAAATAGCATACCTTTAGGTAAATAACATCAATGTTGAGTATCCTTAAAAAACTCTATTTGATTACCCAAACAAAATCATCTTGTAATCCTTAAATTCCTTATATGAGACTTAAATTTCCATGTTTAGGGTTATTGTACCCTATAATAGACTTTGAAGTTTGGTAATAGTGATTAGTAAGACAATTAAGTGTTGGGTCTTATACATGTTTAGACTCACTCTTTTACCTCTAGTTTAGTTTTAATTAGTCAACCCTTTTAAGTGTAGTAGTAGTAGTAATACCTTAATAAATTTTGGAGTTACTGATTTGAAGGATGAAATCCGTTTTAGGGGGATGGAATCCTATACATAGCAAATATAACTACTATGAAATTGGAAACCCCAATTCCATAGATAAGATATTAGTGAGCTTATATGATTAGTTTTGACCAAACAAATGGTAATTATAATTTAACATGTTTGTTTATATATAAGTCATCTAAGGAATAGTTCATATGGTTGAACCCTAACAAATACTTAAAACACATAATATGAGTAACTCACTAATTGTGAATACACATAATGTTGACCATGTCACCCTAATCTTATGATAAATGGAACTAATGCATACTAAGAATGCATAACATAAAATGGTCATGTTGACTTAAACCCTAAGATGTAATCATCTATTCTTAACACACACACACACACACACACACACACACACACACACACATATATATATATATATATATATATATATATATATATATATATATATATATATATATATATATACACCCTTAATGACTTCATAATACATTAGTGACATCAGGTGTCATCATCAATAATACACTTGATACACCTAAATGACATATAATCGCCTAATCATAACTTGGTTTATGAATCAATTCATTAAAATGGAATGTGTTCCACCTTATTCACTCAAATACATACAATAACTCAAATATGATAAAGAGTAATTGGATTTACAGAAGCATGACTATTAAGTCTACAATTCCAAATGCCTACTGTGATGTTAAATGTATAATTTATAATAAGAAGTGTAAATAGGGGAAGGTGGTTAGTAATGAGTAATGTGAGTATGAAAAATGATGTGACAATGTGTAATATAGGTGTAATAAATTAATGTGATATTATTTAGACTTAATAAATTGTTGGATAATATTATCTATTTCTTACAAAATAATTTGTGAAAAATCTACATGACAGTAACATGAGGATAATGGAGCATAAAATCAAGTTATTAAGGATTTTGATCTAACATATTAATAAATATGGAGATGATTTAGCAAACCCTAATTATGCTTAAAATTCTTATTTAGTAAATGAGAAATACATACGATTTGTACATAATGTTAAGATATATTTCTTTTGACAATAATCTGAATATAACTTGACACACTTAATAGCATAATAATCAGGATGTAATTTCATAATGGAGATAATGCTAATAAGCCAAAAGGTTAATTGTGTTATATTTGATAAAAGGTGATATCAATAGTGGAAACCTTACTAAACATCACTTATGAGTAGAGCACATGAAGTACCCTAGATTAGGGGTTATCACCTAGGTGCTTAAGGTTGAGATGTTACATACTCACTCTTCCCTTTTGTTGAGATTTCAGGACCGAAATCCTCTTTAAGGGATGGAGTGCTGTAACATATTGAATCTTGGGTTTATTTGCAATTTAACCCATTTTCAAGCTTTTATTTCTTCTTATCCTTTTGGACTTTTACCTAAATTTTCCTAGCTTTTCTATCCTTTTTGGCCTCAATGTTGAAATTCAGCTATACTTGATGATTGAATGATATTTATCCACATTCATTTCCATGAATGGGTTTTTGCACAAATATCTCAAATTAGATGTTAATTAGAGTTCAATAATGTAAAATGACCATTAATGAGAGATAATCAATATATTACGTTGATTAGAGTCCTTATGGCCTTTGAGACAATAAATGATAAATTAATATGGAATTTAGTTAATTAATGAGATTATATCCCTCTTATCTTCTCTCTCATCCTAATTGTTATTAAAGAAATAAAAAGGAGAATAAGTGGTGGGACATGACACTTGAATGACTTTATGATATCCATCTCGAATATTATTAAAGAAATTGTTAAGAAAATAGCTTTGTATTAATTCACCTTTTTAAGATGCATTAATATACACATTAATGGACAATATAGTGTTTGATGGTCATATCTCATAGAAAATGAAAATATAATTAGATAGCATTAATATAGGCATTAATATTAGCCTATGGTTCAAATTTGAGGTCATTTGACCCTTGTTTGACCCTCCAAAATGATTTACAAGAATTGTTTGTAGATTGATTATGGTTTGATTATTATTTCATTGAAGTGAGCATTTAAGCTAAAGTTTCCATTATTTCTCACATGTCACACATTATTGCATTCAATTTTATTCCCCTTACACAATCTAATGGCCACGGTTTGATCATCTAAAACCTAACCTGATCCAACAGATCCAAAGTCGTCCTCTACCTCAGCCTCACGTGGTTCAACAATAGTTTCACGGCCGATTTATTCGACGAGCCTGTTCTCCCTCGACTGACCATCAATTCACATAATTTCTTCATGGTTGAGTTCGTATCTCTCCATAATTTCCAACAATCCTTAACTCCCCTCATCTCTCGCCTTGTGCATGAAATGCCCATTAGGGCAACGACCACCCTCTCCACTGTCGGTTCATAGTAGAGCCTATGGCTCATCTCCCGCCTATATATATAAAGGCATGTCAAGAACCCTCAATCCACACAACATCCTCCTCCTCTTAAAGATTTCTCATCAAACTACCTCGAGACCCCTTGCCTACTCGCTCCTCATCTTCGGCAATGACGAGCTTGCCTCGAGACCCCTGGCCTACTTGCTCCTCATCTCTGGTAATGACGAGCTTGCCCCGACACTAGGCATCGTCTCGATCGAATTGAGCACCAGTTAGTATACTCAACCCTCCTCCTTCATTTTTGCATTTCTAGTTTGCCTGGTTTTGCTCCGATTTCCCACGTCCTATAACTCCTTAACTGACCTCATCGGCGCTAGTCGCAACGACATTCCAGTGAACCCCCAATGACAAAAATGGGTGGTTTGGCTTCGGTATGCTTCTAGGATTCTATTCTGACCTTTAGGTGGTACTGTACTAGTTTGTTTTTTTATTTGGAACCTCAAAACTCCTCCTTTCTTCTTGACACTTTGGTGATCCATTCTAGGTCCATGATGGTCCTGTCATGATCGTGGTTGTTGCTCTAAAATAGGCACCTCCTCGCGACTCCCCTCGGTAGCTTCACACTAACCTATTGGTCTCATCGTCCCAGTTAGCCAATCGAGGGCCGAGTGCTAGAGGGTGCCTCACGCCATGAATGAGAAGAAACCATGTACAAAATGACTCGAATAGCCATTCCACTTTAATCGAATGATCTCATTTGCAAGGGCATTCTAGGTAATCCACACACCAATTTTGATTTAGTAGCGTTGATACATGCTTTATGTGAAATGATGATTTTAACCCCACATGCTTGATTAATGTGTAACACCCATCTAAGTTTTTTGGTCCATTCATCGGTTTTAATCAATGATTTTAAATGATTGTCACACTATAGTTTTCATATTTTCTGATTCGTTCGATTTTAATAATTCCTAGTAAATCATAGGATTATCAGAAAAATGCAAATAAATAGTCGTTAGAAAGCATTTTTCATGTAGAATTTGATATTGTGCTTTTTAAGTATTTTGTATCCTTATTTACAATGACTTGTTGTAATTATCATTTTAATTATATAAAATTCCTTAAAATATATATCTAATTCATTTTAACTCCAAATCTAAGAAATAAATATGTTTTCTTAATCAGGAGAATTCAAGTAATCGATTGGTCCTAGTTTTGAATCCTAAATAGATGGCTTTCATAAAAGGTCCAAATTAGGGTTTCTCACCTACTATGATTTATAAACGCTAATCCATGTGTATAAACTTGTATCTTGGACAAAGGTGAGATCGGACACATTTAGTTGATGAAAAATCTTCTTTAAGAATCTCGAGTGAGGTATGTATGTGCAACCCTATTTATATATGAGTATGAACACTATCCTTCAGTTGGACATTTGATATCTAACCTATTTTTCCAATGAGTTTGAACACTATCCTTCAGTTATCCTTTATACTCTTTATTGCCTTCTTGTGGCACTTATAGGGTCTTGGACCCCACTTGCGAACTTATTGAATATCTTACATATGCCATTGAAATACTTTAACATGATGATGAAAATGATAATTAACAAATTTAGTGCACATGATTACAAACCACCCATAGTTTTGGGCATGAGCCCAGGGGAACGAGACCACTCTATCCAGGGGAATGTGATAATTCTCCCCAATTTATATATATATGGGTGTTTGGGAATGTGTTACTCTCCCTCACTCAGAGGTTGAGGTCTGGTAGGTGCTTCAGCCCTATATTAGTGTTATTATTTTCATATTCATCATGCATGCAAATTTTACAATTATTAGAATTGGCAGAATTCTTATTTGTTTTACTTGCCTCATATTGTTGGCCCTCTTAGCATAGTGAATCTTTAATTATTTCTTATTTTAGTTATAGATGTTCGTTATTCCTTTAATTGACACATACTTTTATCTCCTCTTTCTGGGTGATCCAAACCTCCCACTTTTAGGATCAATGTGCGCAACAGGAGCATGATGAACCATCCTAACACTATGAGAAGGACTTCATTCTTCCATCATGAAATTAGTTGTTAAGTTATTTAATTTTGGAGACATATTGTTGTATTCTAGATTCCCTCTACTTAGATCCTTTATTTGTATAAACTATGTACACCCTTTTGGGAAAAATTATGTACTCTTTATTTAAATTGAATATAGTAAAAAAAATTAACTTCCGTTTCTATCCAATTGGATTTTGTTTGCCATTTTTAGTAGAGAGGTGATCTAACTTCTTTACACATATAGTCTAGTTGTGCATATTTAGTCAACCTTGGTACAAATGAGATACTACAACTTGTACCCTGCATATTCAACAATATGTGTTCCAAGTTAAACTCGTTTCACCATTCAGCAAGTGCACACACTGAATAGATATGGCACAGGGCAACTACACTATTTGATTTTACTTGATTAACTAGATCAATTTAACATCTTATATCGAATCACATTAAGTGTGATCTCATCACATCTTGTCTCTTTATGCTTACTATTTTTCATATGTCCATCACAAGGACCAATGTCCATTACAAGGACCTATGTTCATCACAAGGACCGAGCATCACAAGGACCAATGTCCATCACAAGGACCAATGTCCACCACATCATAACCACCATAGCTCATACCTGGCTATGTACATCAATCGCTATCACTTGCATGGTTAGAAGCTAATAAAAATAAGGCAACACATCATCATTTCTTAGAACTCATGCTAACATCATACACCTTACATCATAACAATTAGGGTTTCAATTCTCCCGATTAGCGTTTACAAGGTTGCATCAACAAACATCTTTAGATCATCACTCCCTTCATTGCTATGAAGTATATTTAGATATTTGGAAACATATTGTATTATTATTATGAAACATGCAAAGAGAGATTTAGCTCTCAAAATCATACACATGATTATACCATAGGGTATCATCTCACACCATGTAACCCTAGCATCAACAAGATGCATCACTGCACATCACATAGGGTATCGGTTAACCTTAGATATTGGGCAACCAACCTAAGCAGGGTATCAGCCTACCAACTCAAATATGAGTATTAGTTTATCATCACTTTGTATCGATTTAACATCACTTGGTATTAGGCTCAATACCTCAACGAGAGGGTGTCAGCTAAGGCACAACAAAGGATATCAATCTAGAGGCACAACACAATTGTATCGGTTGTACCATCTCATAAGGTATCGGCCACACCATCCCTTAGGGTATCGGCCTCATTTTTCATTAGGGTATCAGACTCAACATTCCTTAGGGTATCAACCTCACCTTCCATTTGTTGGTATGTTTTCCCTGAGAGCCAATCATGGGATGATTGGTGGGATACATTAAGATTAATTTGATAAACATTAAAGGCAAGCTTCCAATTCTTTCTGGTTCAGTCATATGAGATAGTGATAGAACAGATTGAATGTCTAGAGAATGATAGTACTCAATGACGTATGCCTTCAGGTTCAGGACCTGAATGATGAGATCATACGGATGATAAGAGTTTGTACATTCTTGTTATGTCCCTAGTCGGATGTCATTGTGGAAGGTAGATAGACAATAATGACACACAAGACTAGATAGTGGTGTTGGTTGATGACAAAATCTCATTAGTCATGCTATAGAGATATCAAACCAAACACATAGGTACTTGTTAGAGAACAAGTGTACTGGACAAACCCACCGTTAGTTTGACACATGGAACCATGACATGGTAGTCGCAGTCAGTACTCACAGTGATGGCGGTGAATGTGATTCTTTGACCTGAAATCACTACACTCAACACATGTCGTTGGGTACACTTTGACATCATCAAACGCAGTCATGAAACATGGGTTGTTATAAAGGTGATGATTGGGTGGCTTTGACACATGGGGCTTTTGAGGGGTGAGTGATAGATATGGGATTTGTCCCTCCTAAGGGAGTTTGATATCCAAGGCCACGTGATGAGTAGGATTGAGATAGGCGTGCACACACATGTGTGAATCAGTATGTGATATTGATGTCATACATATCTCCTCCAATATGCTCTGAGATCAAGAAAGTGAATGAACGTTGACAGGATGACTGTTCCATGCCTCGAGTTCATTCGGGATATCAGTGACAAAGGAATTATACATTCACTGTAACACCATTCATGGATTGTAGGATTGAAAGTTGTTCTCCAACTTTCTACTTTCACTTGGGTAGCACTGATGTGTGATTAGGCACCGCTCTTTGCTTGTGAAGTCATAAGTGTTATGGACTTTCACTGCCAACGTGAAATGGACATGCAGGGTCACACACATAGGATTTAACCTGGAAGAGGATTTTTGTCCACAAACAATGTTTAGATTGATTACTAAAGGAGTTTAGTAGTTCAATTAAACACTCAATCAATTGATAGCTCAATGTCATAATGTTCAAGGTGTTGGACACATTGATTGGAGTATCAGATTGATTGGAACTAAAATTGACATATTCTGCACAACCTGCACTCCCAACCGATCGGTTCATGTGATGAACCGGTCAGCTGAGGTTGGTGAACCGGTCGGCTCAGGTCCAGGGTGAACCGATTGCTTCAAGTGTTGAAACGATCGATTCAACTGGTGCAACCGAGCAACTTGGGAAAATAGGATTGGTGAGAATTTTCCTTTTAGTTTCAATTGCCCAATTTGATTGGGAAATTGGATTGGTATTCGATACCAATTAGAAACAAAAGAAGGAAAGTCAATCGAGAACTGATCAGGACCACGAACCGACCGGTTCAGAAAGTGAACCGACCGACTCATGGGTCCCAACTGATCAGTTGAGTGTCAACCGACCGGTTCAGGTCACCAACCGACCATTTTAGTTGTGAAACGATTAGTTCAGGTTCCGAGTTGGTTGTTTTTGTGGAAAATCTCGAACCCTTCTACTCCTGCTTTTAGTCTCGCATTGCCCGGGATGGAGAACCCAGTCCCATGGCCCTCCTATATATAGGGGTATTGGGGGCTTCTCAGATTGCAACTCAGTGCAATCAGTTGCTCTGTAAAGTTGTCCTTCTCTCTAGTTTTGGTAACCGAGAGAGAGCCCGAGCAAGTGCTACTCGCAAAGGGAGGTGCAACAAGGGAAAGACAACTGCAGTTGCAACTGGAGGCAGGAGAGTGTGTTGGCGACTAGTACGTCAACAGGAGGGTGCGACTCCTTCCAATTCCTTGTGGGACAAGGAGATTGGAGTTCCAGGTGGTCTGTGTGGACTACTTCAGAGGCTGGAGGTTTCTGCCGCTCAGGAGGACGACTGTCAATCCAGACAGTCCCGGTGAGAGGAGGAGTCTTCATTCCCGGTGCGACCAAGAGCTGCACAGACACCGTCCAAGACCGGAGGTGAAGACCACGCAAGCCACGAGGTATTGTCACCGAGCAAGTCTCGGGACAAGGTATGATTCCACAAACCATCCTTTCCTATTGTATAGACGTTGACATGTTTCCTTGTTCTGGGTTTGGGGTGGAGAAAATTTTTGTTTCCGCTGCCTTCTCTGCCTCCCCTAAAACCCAACAGTGGTATCAGAGCCACATCAACTGTTCTATATTTTAGGAATATCGATATGATGTATTTTGGTTTGTCGCCTTTATTTATTGCATATGATGTGAATAATATTGGCTTTATGCATGTCCAATCCTAAATCCACAAATCCCAATTACATATATGATATGTATTGTTAATGCACTCGATACGCGTCGCCCTTAAACGAGTTTTGTGGGGGATGTATAGCGTGGTTATGGCCAATAAACCCTATCTGTGTATTGTTGTATGTGGTTGCTTGCATCTCGGTCTGCGCACCGATCTTCCCTCTCCTATTCGTGATGTAACTCAAAATAATTCAAGATTCTTTCCTACCTTTTCTCACCCCGAATGTAACTCGGGGTTTCCCTTTTAAGAAATATAAAATTAGGATAGATTATATTTCCTGTTATGTCGAAGAACGACAGACATCCTGATGACAGCTGAGACGATCAGTTCAAGGCGTGAACCGATCGGTTGACATTCCAGACGATCGGTTCAAGGAGTGAGCCGATCGGTTGATGACTGGTTCGAGGAGCGAGACGAGTGGGTGGCGGCCATAATGAGATGCACGACGACCAGGTGAACCGATTGGTTGGAGGAGCCAACTGATCGGCTAGTGGCACCCAGCCGACCAGTCTGATGGCGAGCCGATCATTCATGTCATGAGTTGATCAAACCTAGAAAGGCAAAGAACAGAGTTCATCTTGTACAGGTTGCATGTGATGTAGACCTAGATGACCGTGATTCCTCTTGGCTTGAGGAATCACATTAGGATGGCCATAATCATCGCTTTTATCGTTTCACATGTTTTCTGTGGGATATAGCATGTATATGATATGTACTATATATTGTGGTGATTGGATATGTATATGTATATAAAATCAAATCCCTCATTAAAATATTAATTCTTATATGCCTTCCATTAGCAGCACACATGAAAAACTCGATCGACCAAGTGTAGGTTATGCCAAAGCGTGGTGCGCCGTCTATCTTGTGGAAGTGTGAAGGGTAGACATCTAGGTTCTGCCAAAGATGGGTGCATGTTTACCGTGTCGGCTTTTGGGTTAGACTTAACTGGTGATTCTTAGAGCGTCTAAGCCCAGAGGCAAGGAATGTTCATGGCAAGGTGTTGCGCATGTTCATTCATCAAGAGTTTCATATGATGCAATTGGCATGATGGCCTACCTAAATAGTCAAGATTGTGGGCGATCAGCCAAAGCTGACTCATGACTTAGAGGATTTCAGGATCTTGCCCACTAGAAGATTGTACGCTGCAATCTTCTGAATTGATGGTGAGGGCTCTCAATTTGAAGTAAAATAGTGGGAGAGATAATTAATTAAAGGCCTAATTAAATCATCAAACTTTCAAATCAATCAAATAAGTCAAAAATGAGTTTTTGGACTAAAATTGCATATTTTCCTTTTTGTAGTTCAAATGGCAACAAACAACAATCACTTTTCTTTGCGATCGGTCCTTGACAAGGACAAGCTAAATGGGACAAACTTCCACGACTAGTATCGGACATTGAGAATTGTTCTCACTCAAGAGTGAAAGCTCTATGTCCTGGATACTTCAATTCCAGAGGAACCGGCTCCTATCGCACCAAAGGCAGAAAGGGATGCTTACAAGAAGCATTCTGATGATGTCATTGATGCAAAGTGCTTGATGTTATGTTCTATGAACCATGAGTTGCAGAGACAGCATGAGAACATGGGTGTCATTGAGATGATTCAGCATCTCAGGAACATGTATGAAGATCATGCACGTCAAGAGAGATACAATGTTTCTAGGGCGCTGTTCAAGTGTGTCATGACAGAAGGAGATCTAGTTGGTCCTCACACACTCAAGATGATTGGGTATGTGGAGAACCTGCAAAGACTGGGATTTCCACTGAGCCAAGAGTTGGCTACTGAGGTGATACTGCAATCGTTGCCAGAATCTTACAGTCAGTTTGTGATGAACTACAACATGAACAACTTTGATATGCCACTGTCAGAGTTGTTGGGCATGTTGAGGACAGCCGAGATACAGATGAAGAAGGATAAGCCCAAGTCTGTGATGGTGATCATGGGCAAGAAAGGCAAGTCCAAGCGCAAGGGCAAGGGCAAAGCTAAGAAAGGTTTTGATGCTAGCCAGGAGCCCAAGACATCTTCAGCTCTCAAGGCCAAGGCAGGCATGACCAAGAAAGGAAATTGCCACCATTGTCAAAATCTAGGACATTGGAAAAGGAATTGCCCTCTCTATCTAGAAGAACAAAAGAAGAAGGAGGCGAATGATGTCTCTACTTAAAGGTGTCATGAAAGTAAACTTGTAACACTTTTTGAGGTATATGATACCAAGATGTAAAGTGTAAAGCACTCATAATTGGGGCAAGTGTTGCCGCCATAGATAGGAGTACTTTAGTTTATTTTCAGCCTATAAGGCATGTAATACAGTTATGAACTGCTATTTCATATTTGCCAATAGATAGAAACACTTTATTTTGCATATTGTATGACAATGTTTGCAATCAATAAAGAGATGTTTCAATTTATAAAGATGTGATCTTTGTGGAAATGCCTTATTTATCTTATGGTATTTGATATGCATAAGATAAAATGATACCTAAAGGTTATAGATAACTCAAACAATCAAATTAGCATTAATCCTGAGAAATTCATTTCTAGTTTCCATGTGATGGATAAATTTAGGGTCTTTTAGTTAAAGAACCAGTGAGAGACATGAATGTCTTGGACATGATTAATCAATCTTCACTAATGTAGTGGGAGACTGATTATCCTATTAGGTATAATACATGTGATGTATTTACATACCTATTGGAACAAATGCTAATACTTCAAATGGTGTTTAGAGAAATACCAATATGAATATCTTGAAGTGTTCAAGATTATCATAGATGAAGTGTAAATTTGGTAAAGTGTTAATTCTTGATGAGATCAATGAATGAAATACTCGGACCAAATGTTTGAGATCCTTATGAGTGATTATGATAGTGTATCATAGTGAACTCATGATTAAGGCATGGTGATGTCTAAATCAAGAAGGAATCATACTCGAAGGAGTTAGAGAATGATTATCAAATAGCTGAATTCTTCTTAATAAAAGAATACCCCACACTAATAAAGGACATTAAGAATCACAAGGAGTTGTGAGTTCTTATATCCTTAACAGACACACCTCGATCATCTATATGATGAGTTGTTCATGAGATGAGTCAACTATCTAGATGAATATGAGGAACTGAATTTTGAGTTATGGTTTATGACCATTTCATCCTAAATGACATCCATGTGAACCATAAGGTATGACCTTGATGGTAGCACTCATTGGATGAAATCCATAAGTGCGAATAAGTCTTAAGTGTTAAGACACATGGATAAAATTTTGAGAAGGATGATGCTTATTGATTGCAACTTAATGACTAAGACATTTGGCATATGGATACTAAAACTGCATTCCTTTGAGGAATAAAACAAGGATGTGTACGTGACACAACCTATAAGGTTTATGAATCCACTAATGCAAATTAAGTCTATAAGTGACAATGGACTAGTCAATGTGATTGATTGAGTACAAGCAACTCAAAATTGGATCTTTACTTTGATGATATAGCCAAAGGGTTTGACTGATATGTCAAAGATAAAGAAGAGATCTGTGATTTAGTGGGAGCGTGTTCACATTCCACATGTTGATGTGAAATGGAAATGTTCTAGAATGGAAATCCAAAAGTGGAAATTATCTTTAAGGAAGATAGAGATGTTTCCTATGTGATAGGAATAGAGATCTATAAAGATAGTTCTCAAAAAACCTCTTGACCTGAAAAGAGAAAGCATACATTGGCAATTTGTATGGAAGAGTTCAGTATGCACAGATTCAGTGGGAGAGAACTTGTCCATGTTACATGGAGTTAGTATCCCAAAGGCCAAGTGTCCAATTCTTATGAAGAATGGGAGCACTAAGAATAGATATGGATCTATCATGTATGTAATCATCCCATTATCTTGCATGTATGTACATGGCAAGAATAAAATGCATTCATCATCTTGTATGTAGGACATGACAATATGATGTGCTCATCCTAATAACTCGTATGTGGGACAAGACGAGTGGATGTCTATCTACTTCCAGTAAGGGTTACTGGAAACCATAAGAACTTGATAAGTACTTGAGAAGTACTAGTTCTATGGAGATAAGGAAGAGTTCGATGTAAAGAGTTACATTGATGCGAACTTCCGAAAAGGACAGAAAATTAATCGCAAAATATATATAGGATATATAAAAGTGAAAGTTTGTTGATAATTGGAAACGTTCCAATAAATCCGTTTAAAAGGAAATGTCGAGTATCCGTGTGTTAGAGAACAGAAGTGGATGCTATATGGATCTGGAAGTTCATGAGATGAACTTGTAGATATTCCAGTCATTGATGACAAGTATGGAATCCTTGATCATGCAATGTGGCTAAAGGTTAGCAAAGGAATACTGGATCACATATTACAGCAACTCCATCTCATACATGTGACGTACGGCGAAGAGATGTGAGACATGCAATTTATGTTGACTTTGGCAAGGTGTTGCCATAACTCACTATGTTGGCACAAGAGCACAGTAACATGTGGGACATGTTTGAAGATCACTATGAATATGATTCAAGGGTGATTGGCTCGCAGTGCAAGTGGGAGTCTATTGGTATGTATGCCCTAAGAGCCAATCATGGGATGATTGGTGGGATACATTAAGATTGATTTGATAAACATTAAAGGCAAGCTTCCAATTCTTTCTGGTTCAGTCATATGAGATAGTGATAGAACAGATTGAATGTCTAGAGAATGACAGTACTTAATGATGTATGCCTTCAGGTTCAGGACCTGAACGATGACATCATACAGATGATAAGAGTTTGTACATTCTTGTTATGTCCCTAGTCGGATGTCATTGTGGAAGGTAGATAGACAGCAATGATACACAAGACTAGATTGTGGTGTTGGTTGATGACAAAATCTCATTAGTCATGATATAGAGATATCAAACCAAACACATAGGTACTTGTTAGAGAACAAGTGTACCAGACAGACCCACCGTGAGTTTGACACATGGAACCATGACATGGTAGTCACAGTCAGTACTCACAGTGATGGTGGTGAATGTGATTCTTTGACCTGAAATCACTACACTCAACACATGTTGTTGGGTACACTTTGACATCATCAAACGCAGTCCTGAAACATGGGTTGTTATAAAGGTGATGATTGGGTGGCTTTGACACATGGGGATTTTGAGGGGTGAGTGATAGATATGGGATTTGTCCCTCCTAAGAGAGTTTGATATCCAAGGCCACTTGATGAGTAGGATTGAGATAGGCGTGCTCACACATGTGTGAATCAGTATGTGATATTGATGTCATACATATCTCCTTCAATCTTCTCTGAGATCAAGAAAGTGAATGAACGTTGACAGGATGACTGTTCCATGCCTCGAGTTCATTCGAGATATCAGTGACAAAGGAATTATACATTTTCTGTAACACCATTCACAGATTATAGGATTGAAAGTTGTTCTCCAACTTTCTACTTTCACTTGGGTAGCACTGTTGTGTGACTAGGCACCGCTATTTTCTTGTGAAGTCATAAGTGTTCTGGACTTTCACTGCCAACGTGAAATGGACCTGTAGGGTCACACACATAGGATTTAACCTGGAAGAGGAGTTTTGTCCACAAAAAATGTTTAGATTGATTACTAAAGGAGTTTCGTAGTTCAATTAAACACTCAATCAATTGATAGCTCAATGTCATAATGTTCAAGGTGTTGGACACATTGATTGGAGTATCAGATTGATTGGAACTGCAATTGACTGATTCTGCACAACCTGCACTCCCAACCGATCGGTTCATGTGATGAACCAGTCGGCTGAGGTTGGTGAACCGGTCAACTCAAGTGTTGAGCCGATCGGCTCAGGTCCAGGGTGAACCGATTGCTTCAAGTGTTGAAATGATCGATTCAACTGGTGCAACCGAGCAACTTGAGATAATAGGATTGGTGAGAATTTTCCTTTTAGTTTCAATTGCCCAATTTGATTGGGAAATAGGATTGGTATTCGATACCAATTAGAAATAAAAGAAGGAAAGTCAATCGGGAACTGATCAGGACCACGAACCGACCGGTTCAGAAAGTGAACCGACCAGCTCATGGGTCCCAACCGATTGGTTGAGTGTCAACCGACCGGTTCAGGTCACCAACTGACCATTTCAGTTGTGAAACGATCGGTTCAGGTTCCGAGTTGGTTGTTTTTGTGAAACGATCGGTTCAGGTTCAGGTCACCAACTGATAATTAGCTCCTTGGGATGATTCTTTGTAAATCGAGGAGTAGGATCCTTCTTTTCTTCATCTTCAACTTCTATCACCTTCTTTCCTTTGCTTTCGATGTTGAGATCTTTCAAGATAGGAATTAAGTCATCTGCAACATCATTATCAACAACATTCTTGCCAACAAAAGGGTTAGTTTCAATAAACTTAACATTAATAGATTCTTCAATTTTAGACAATTCAATATTGAAAACTCTATAATCCCTACTTTTAGTACTATAGCCAAGGAAGAAAGCCTTGTAAGATTTTAGATCAAACTTGTCGAGATAATCCTTCATGTTTAAAACAAAACAAGGACATCCGAAAACATGAAAGAAATCGATGGATGGCTTTCTACCACGCCATAACTCATAGGGTGTTTTCTTCAAAGATGGATGCATGAAAACTCGGTTTTGCACAAAACATGAGGTGCTAATGGCTTCAGCCCAAAACTTCTTTGGAGTGTCATACTCTAGAAGCATGGTCCTATCCATCTCATGTAGCGACCTATTCTTTCTCTCTACTACCCCATTTTGTTCAGGTGTACGAGGAGAAGAGAAATTGTGCGAGTAACCAGATTTTTCACTAAAATGCTCAAAAAGATCATTTTCAAACTCTCCCCCATGGTCACTATAGATAGAAACAATCTGGCAAGAAGCTTCATTTTCAATTCGTTTACAAAGGATCGAGAAAACATCAAGAGTATCACTTTTCGAAACGAGAAAGAAGGTCCAAGTATAGCGAGAGAAATCATTGACAATCACAAGACAATACTTGGAACCACGAAGCGTTTGAGTTCTTATAGGTCTGAATAGATCAATATGAAGAATCTCAAGAGCTCTTTTGGTACTAAGGACTCCTTTATATTTAAAGGATGACTTGGTTTGCTTGCCTTGTGTACAAGGTTGGCATTCCTCATCCTTTTCAAAATCCAATTTGCGAAGACCTCTAACCAATTCCTTTTTGCTTAATTTCTTCATTTGATGCATATTCACATGACCCAACTGGTGATGCCAAAGAGAGATATCATTTTTATCCACAACCAATCATCTATCAAGTACGGGCTTAAGAGCATCAAGAACAATCACATAAAGATTACCATTTCTAGTTCACTTATATATAACATTGTAAGTGAGGGAATCTAGAAGCAAACATTCTAAAGAAGAAAAAAAGAACAAGATATCCATTATCACAAAGTTGGCTTACACTTATCAAGTTGTGATGTAGACCATCAACAAGAAAAACATTTTTAATACATATCTCGTTGCCTACATCACCCTCACCTATTACCTTACCCTTTTTGTTGTCCCCAAAAGTCACTGATCCTCCTTTCTTTTTCATGAATTTGTTGAAATGGCTGATTTTACCCGTCATGTTCTTAGAACAGCCACTATCAACAATCCACCTCTTTTTGACCTGCATGAAAGAAGGACATCAGTAACCAACTCAAACTTTGGGATCCGGGGTTAGCTTGGGGACCCATTTCATATTTGGGTTGGTCCCCTTTGGCTTGTAAGGACAATAAGTGGAGTAATGGTCATCACATTTACAATGAACACATACCATAGGGTTCTTAGAGCCAGAAGTCTCTCCATGGAAGATAGGAGGTTCCACATTCTTCTTCTTACCCTTAATTTTGTTCTTATTCTTACCTTTGGGAGCAGTCCCATCATATCCCAAACCACTAGTACCAATTTATTTGGTAGAGTGTTCTAGGATAGAATTAAGGAATTTCTTTCCCATAAGAAACTTTTGCAAAGAAGCTCTTAACTTTTCATTATCATCACTAAGATTAATGACAGTAGAAGATAGACTAGCAAGATCATCTCTAGCATGCAAAAGATCGGCCTCTAAACAGAGGGCTTTAGTATGATAAGAATCACATTCTAGATTAGTGCTAGCTACTTCATTACCTTACAAGATAGGTCTAAAATATAAATCATTAACTTCAGCAAGCAACTTTGCATTTTTAGATTTTAGCAAAAGAATTTCTCTATGATAAGCATAAACTTCATTTCTCCTAGCATCATCAATGAGTTTAAGTTCTACATTTTCAGTTTTAAGAACATCAATCTCATCTAGGCACTTTTGGTTTTCTTCCTTAAGATTTTCAATGTTCTTAAGGTAGACACCATTCTCAACTTCAACTCCATTGTATTGGAGATCAAGATCAACAAATTGTCCTTGCAATGAATCTATGTTATCAAGATGCAAATTTTCATTTTGATCAAGAATTTCAATCTTAGCATAAAGATCATCAATAATCTTACCTAGCCTTTTCATTTTAGATCTGCATTTAGTAAAAGACAAATGGCTAGCATTAAGCATATCAATGAGAGTTTCTGTGGACAACTCATGCAAGTTGACTTCACTTACCTCACCTACATCATCACTTGTGGAGGCCATGAGAGCAAGGTGGCATTATCCATCTTCGAAGCTTGAAGAACTTGAGGAAGACTCCTCCCAACCTGCATGAGCTGCATCTTTGCTTCTTCTTTCTCTTGTATTTGCCTTCTCTCTTATACTACTTTTCCTTCTTGTGGCTTCTCTTATGATGGCTCTTCTTCTCCTTGGGGAAGTCACTCTTGTAATGGCCTTTTTAGCAACATTCATATCATCTAGGAGTCTATGAAGAAGACTTCCCCTTGAAGTGTTTTCCCTTGGAGTAGTTTGCTTCATGCTCATTTGGGCCTTCATCTTCACTTGGGGAAGGAGTAGGGGACTTGAGTGCAAGTTGTTGCTGCCGAACCATCTCTTCAATTTGAGCTTTGAAGCCTATGTCCTTGATCTTCTTGGACTCCTTCTGTTCTCTCTTTTCTTCTTCCTCTTGCTTATCAAGCCTTGGCTAATGAGCTTGAAGGTTGCCAACCAGCTCCTCGGTTGACAATTCACTTAGATTGTACACTTCTTCAATGGATGTAACGTTGGGCTCCCATCTCTTTGGAAGAGATCTCAAGATCTTGGAGTTGATAGTGCCTTTGTCCATCACACTACCAAGGGTTGCCAATCCATTTATGATGACATTGAGCCTTGTGTACATATCAGCCACTCTTTCATTCTTACCCATCTTATAGTTCTCAAGTAGACCACCAAGCATGTAGATCTTGGCTTCCTTCACTTGCTCCGTTCCTCCATAGGTGACACAAAGCTTGTTCCATATCTCATGTGCGGTGTCCCAATAGGAGATCCGGTTGAACTCGGATGGAATGAGGGTTGCATAGATGATGCTCACGACTTTGGCATTGAGTTGAGCTTGCTTCATTTGTGCTTCAATCCATGAGGAGATTTCCCCCTTTGGATCTTCATACTTGAGGTGGACCACCTTCCAAATCTCATAGCTTACACCTTGGAGGTAGAACTACATTCTTCTATTCTAATATAGGAAGTTTGTGTCGTCGAAGACCAGAGGTCGTAGGGAGAAGCTCCCTTCTAGGTTGAGGGATCCAAGTGCTAAATCACCCATCTTCTCCTACTTATGGAATTAGCTTGGAGAAGACCTGCTCTGATACCACTTCTTAGATCAAGGGCTCTAGAGGGGGGGTGAATTGAGCTTCAAAATCTCACAAAATGGATTAGACCACCAAATTATATTAAGTGCAAAAGCTAAAGCAAGTAGAAAATTGATGTCCTAACTAGCATGCACAACAAGGAAGAGTGACAAGTAAAGCATGCACTTAGACAAGGTGGTTTAGAGTGGTTCCACATCCTAACTAGGAGCAATGTCAATCCACTACCTAGAGGTAGTTAATCTCTAGGATTTGCAATCTTGGTACTCTTATATTCCATCAATAGATTATAAGACAAAACCACACTCATCCAAGGGCTTAGTACCTCAATCAAGAATCTTCAACCTATAGGAGGAGCTTACCCAGTTGAGCCATGGAGTCTTCAGCCATCAACATGGACTTACCCACTCATTCTTCAAGTCTTTAGCCTTCAAGGAATTACTAATCCTTCTTGAGCATCGCCTTTCCTATATCCTTCACTTGGAGATCTGGAACACAGTGCTTTCTTCAACCTTGAAGAACAACAACTCCTTCACCTTCACTTATAGAAGATCTTCAGCCTTTTCTTCAATAGGAAAGGGGGTAGGAAGATGGAGGTGGAGAGCTTTACATCAATACAGGGAGTAGCTCTCATTCATCAGAACCTAACTCACTCATACTAATGAATTTGACTAGAGGGTAGATAGAGAAAGGGGCTCAAAGGGTTGGAACACTCTCAACTAAGCTAGGACCAAGCATGTAGTGAATGAGAAACATTGGAATGAACTCTAAGAGGTCCTATTTATAGCTGAGGGTGCCCCTTTGAGTTGTGGGACACTTACGGCCGAAATATAGCCATTTTTTTCCCAAAGAAATGACTCTATTTTCAATCAAATAGCTCACCATCGGTCACAATCACTTTTTCTACAAATTTTGTACAGTGCAATAAGTCGAGTTTCAATAAATGTAACTTGACCGATAGAGTAAAAGACAAAGCCGATATTCAAACCATCGGCCGAGTTTGTCCTGGGGAAACTCGACCGACCAATGAAAATCAAATTAGCTAGTTACTCGACCGATCGAGTTCTGTGAAAACACAACTCGACCGATGCACTCTTCAAATAATTGATCCAAGGGGATCGGTCGAGATTCCAGCTCGACCGAACAACAATCTGTGATCAATTTCTAAAGTGCACCAGAAGTGATTAAAACTTGGTGTTAAGTGTCCCAATCAATTTTCTCATCTTAGTTACAAGCCAATTCATCAATACAAGTGATTACAAAAATATTCTAAGGTCATTTACATGGATTTCCTAAATTGTACACTTGTAGAGCTTTTGGTTTGAACTTGAGCAAATAAGGCTTTTGAATTTTGATCTTTTTCATGTACCTAAGACCTAAAATCAATCCTGAATACACCTATTAGATACATATGAATGGAATGGTTAAGTCATTATCAAAATATGGACAATGTATAACCTCTAGGTCAACAACTAGTATAGCAACAGGAGGGACAAATCCTTTCGGTCCATTCTAGGAGGACTACAAGAGTTCTAGGTGGTTTGTGTGGATATAGGCGAGGAGGTTTTTTCCCATCGCTAGGATGATGTCGTCATCCTGCAATTTGAGGAGAGACCAGGAGTTGTCGAAGGCTCTATTTGAGTCGGCTATGTATGGATGAGCTTTCGCAGATGAGTTCTAGTGCAACTAGGAGTGCACTACTACTGCAACAAGTTATTCTCAATGGACTTGCTCTAGGACTAGGTATGGACTTTTTCAACCATCCTTTCCATTGCATAATAGTTGACATGATCTTTTTGTTTCAAGAAATATGGATAGATAATTTTTTGGTTCTACTGCCTATGTTATGCTTGTTTTTTCCAAC
Organism: Alisma plantago-aquatica; assembly: GCA_963693085.1. Lineage (NCBI taxonomy): Eukaryota > Viridiplantae > Streptophyta > Magnoliopsida > Alismatales > Alismataceae > Alisma > Alisma plantago-aquatica. The sequence goes on from OY856413.1 coordinate 580,063,438, forward strand.
AGAAATTGAGTCAAATATTGAATTTTCTAAGGTGGCATGTCCTATAAATGACAGAGTTCGGTGTTCTTAGGATGAGATATGAGTTTTAAAACATTTAGGGTTTATAAGTATAGTGGATTATCATATTTAAAGTTAAGGATCAAGAACCTATAAGTCTTCTTAGATTATGTGAATGTGATATCTCCATCATTCAACTGATTCATCTTCTGATGAGTTATTAGTGTTCTTTGAGAATAATAAAGCAAATTTGTCCTTATATTAGGTTACACAAAATGCATTTTCAAAGTTCTTCAAACAAATCATGATTTTTCTTCTTCAGTTACAATCACCTCTCAAAAAGATGATATCGTATGGAAAACATGTAAGGTTATTTCCATGTAATTTGTGGAGGTTTTCATCTTCCTACAATGTCTAGTTATGATATAGCTTGACTTAATTTTTCTAGGCATTGAACAAAAATGTATGATCATAGGAGATTTCCTTGTATATAACCTCTTATCAGTTTAAATGGTATCATTATTCTTCCTTTTCTGATAATGGTTTCACCTAATTGTATGACATTCCTAATATCTATGATTAGGATCGGTGGTAGGGTTGTCCTCCTCATGTAAAATTCATTTACTTAAATGCAATTTCCAAGTCGAGTTTCACCACCATGCATTATTGTCTGAACTTCCTTGGTATCATTGAATGGATCATATAATGTGTCATGATAATGTTGTAGTTAATCCTCCTTCTAGGTAAAAAACTACTTTTGTATGGTGAAACCCTATTCTAAAGGAATGGGTTGATGCATTTGATGATTATCTTTGAAAGAAATTGGATTTTAACATTTTCCAGACCAATTGGTTGGAAGTTATTACATTTCTTAGGTGTGATTGTTTGCAGTACAATAAATATGTCAAGGTCACTATTTTACTTTGGATAGGTAGACCTATAAAACATTGAGCAATTTTTAGTGATAAAGTTTTTCTAATGCATGCCCAATTTTGTCGTAAAACATCAACGTCAACTTCATCAGGTTTTAGGGCCTTAATTCAGTTCATCTTTAGAAGAGTGGAGTGAACTTCAACCATGATTGGAGTCTATGCAAGAAGCATCATTTGTCCATCATAAGCTAGGGAAATGACTAGGATAATGGATATCATCGGTGTCTCAATATCTTATATTATTCTAAGTGAAAAGATTTTTGAAGTTTCTTTGGACATGTTGTTGTAAAGATGTTTTGTCTTTGATCCAGTGACCATCATCAGTTTTTAGTTTACATATAGAGTTCCTTCTTTGCTTTGCTTAATCAGGGTCTGAAAATATTTCATGTTGGCATATTCTAGGTGTATTCATCCACATGTGGAGTTTTGTTTCCACTCCTCCCCATCTTTATCTAAGATATTAAGGTATTCAATTTGCAATTTACATATTTCATCATAAGCATTGGCTATTTTTTTACATCCAATGAGTAGATGACTTGGATTTTCCATGCTACAAAAATCATGAGCTAGGTTGGTTAATATGATTTGGGATATACTCCCCCTGATCTGTGATTTCAAAGATCATCATACAGTTTCTTCTCTCCCTCTTCAATGAACTTGTGTGTACAAGATCAGCTGAGTTATAGATCTTATAGTTTCAAAAATGAATTCCTAAACCCCCCACTCTAGGGGTTTGTGAGTGAAACCCATATCTTTCTAGCCTTGATGATGATGATGGTCCTTTCCCAATATAGAATTCCATTGTTGGACTTTGTTGTTCGTAATCTCCCATGACAAAAATTATATCTTGTTTTTCCGTAACAGTAGCTTCGTGTGTGGTGTTGTCTTGGTGTCTATCTTCCTTGGTTATTTTATATTATTTCTTTGAGGTGTTTGCATTTGGTTTTCTTGTTGGTACCCATGTGTTAATATTGTACCTCTAGGTTTCCTTTTGTTGATGCTAGTTAATGTATAAAATAGATCTACCGTTTGTTGTATATTTATTCCATATGTTTCCTCCTCTTTGATCTATATAGATACAAAGTTATTATTCATATGTATGTGACCATAACTGGTATTCTATGTTGGCTGCTTCTAACAAAATTGGAATCGGTGGGCATTCATACCTCTAAGAAGTCCCCCAATGGAATGACCTATTTTGCTGATGTATTTGCTTGCGGGTCAACAAACTGATGATGTGCATCTTCAATCTCCTTCCTTATTTTACAATTATAATTGTTGTGACCAAATATCTTTTCATACTCTATAGTGTATCTTTAGCCATGATTGATTATGGCCAGAGTTATAGGCTTTGTTGTGTCAAGTTTTGTGGACAATATTACAAATTACTCCCTTTACATTTAGGTTTGTGTTTGGGTTAAAATTCATCATAGTGCCAATATAATCTCTAATCTCCTTGAGAATATGACATTGATATAGGAATGTTGAAAGTTTTGGATGATATGCATACTAAAATAAATCACACGTTTTCATCTAAAGGGATGAAGGTTGGATCCCATGGTTTTCCACTAAAGTTGGATTCCATCATTGTCTAAGCAACTCCATTTTAAGCATTACCATAGTCATCTTCTCTCAACAATTGTACTAGGTAGTATTGGTTGCCAAGATATATCTAATGATAATTGAATTCCATATTGTTTTGATGTGGTTCATCAAAGTCAAGATTGTCACATCCCTTAAGAGCACCTTAACAATAATAGTAGCACCATGGCTACATTAGGTCATGATAATTCCCTTGTAGATGGGAAGGGAGAGTTTATCATCTTTTTCACATAATATAATGTACTATTTGGATTCATCTACATATGTATCTTCACATATGATGCTGGAGTTGGATGAGTTGCAAGAATAACTGTTGGAAATATACTTTTAAGAGATAGGGTGATTGAGGTATTTTGGTTGCTAGGGTCTGCCATTAGCATCTTGTAAATTTCTTTGTGTACACGGAAAGCTTTCATCCCCTAAGTTAATTACATCCTTATGCATGTCTGCATTGTGGAAGAGTTCTTGTACCATGGTCATACCGTTTTATGAGTATCATAGTTTAGATATAAAATGGTTCTTTTTAGCACCTCCACTTGTTTCATTGTTCCTTGTCATAGGCCTCCTTCTTCTATGACTATTGAGATGTTTTTTTTTTCATCAGGGTCATCTCGTCAGGGTTTATGGGTTTACCGTCACTATGGCCACCTTCTCCTTGTCTAATCTATTGTGGATCTCCATTGTCTAGTAGTTGGTGACTGCATCCCCTACCACCTCCTCCATGGCCTCCAAACCCTAGAGCCATAGCCAATTTTTGACCATATTCTTTTAAGGTAATATTATAGATTCATTCTTTATAATCCATACAAAATTTACATGAAGAAATGGGCACACCAGAGGTACATAGAATATCTTTCAAAGAAACCATACAACCACATAAACTAAAATGACAAAGTAGTAAATAAATTTCAGAGTAGATCCCTTTATTACAAAGTTGACCAAAACATCTACAGACAAGGGATACCACGAAGTAGATGATTCTCATATGATAGACAATGAAAACAAAACTAAATATCTCAAAAGGTGTTAAACTCCACAAGATTGGAAAATTAGACTCTTAGGAAATCAAAAGTAAATGAGATAAGAGAGAAAATAGTAAAAGAAATGAGGTAGGGAGACAAATTCAATAGAGACAAAGTAGTGTTGAGGGGTTGAATGAACAAATCTAAATAGCTAGCATAATACATTACATATGTTATTTCCCTATATAGGATGATGACAATGGAGATGATTCATGGTGGCAACATCATGCCACACCACCTAACCACCATGCTTAAAATCTAGCCAACGCTTGAACCTTTAGAGTAGGATTCTAGAAGATGAGGCCAGTTTAGAGATAGGCACATGACAGTGAGATATCTATAGGTAGACACCCCTATCAATTTATAATATATTTATGATGGCTACTTGCGGATGAAAGCCTCACATTGAAGGAGAGGAGGGCCTATAGATCCTGGGGAGAGGAGGTTGTGATCACCTCCCTCCCTCAGTTTTAGTGGAGAGGGGATGGGTCAATGCCTTTTGAGTCTCACTAATGACTACTTTCCCTAGAGGAAATGAAAAAATCAGATGTATTATAGATTATATATCTATCCCCATTTGAAAGACTATAATTACATAAAAATGAGTAATTATTATGAATGTATCCTAATTGGTTGGAAATTTTGGTTTTTCCTGTTAAAACATGTAAGGTCGGTAATGGACTCAAAAGTTCTATTTGTTTCCATACATATAATCATTAGAATATATTCTAGATGCTTAATTAGTGAGAAAGAAAATAGACTAAATATAAATTATAGGTTTAAGCTAATGGGGACTGGATCACTGGAGGCTCTTCTAAAGATTTAAAAAATAACCCACTGGAGGTTGAATTGATTACTATCATAAGGGGTATTCAGGCATATCAGCATGAAATGTATATGTGGTGTGAGGTGATTTTAGATACATTATAATCAATTAGGTATATAGAGGAAGAAAATCAATGTGCTCCTAAATACTTGCCTCTCGTAGATAAAAAAACATGAGAAAATAATTTAATCTTATTAATTACATGAATGTTGAAAGAGAAGATATTCTCCTAGATGACAGTCTGCCAAAGTGCTTCTTGAAGATTCTAAGAGAGTAATTCAATGCACATACCTACCCAGATGAGCTAAAGATTCCTTTAATGAAAGATAAGAATCAATATGCACTTGGTTGATTTAAATATGTTGTAATCCCACAAGAAAAGACCATACCTCTGCTAAAGAATATATATATATATATATATATATATATATATATATATATATCAATTTAGGATAAAGTGACACTATTGTCCAATTATTCTTGTATGAATATGTATTTACAATTTTGTGCATAATAAATTCACTACAATTTTTATTATAATAATTAACATATCTACGACCTCAAAATACTCATGTGAGTTAATATCTAACACACACACACACACATATATAGGACTATATACGTATAATATATATATGGGATTAAAAGAGAAATATTCCCCCCTCTCCCATGCCCGTGGCATAGGCCGAATGCTAGGGAGGGTTGTAAATCAAGGTGGAAACTGGGATAGAACCCAGGTCACTTCGTAAGGAGACATTGTGCTTGACCACTTGAACCACTCCTAGTCAACATATATATATATATATAAATATATATATTTGTGTGTGTGTGTGTTAGATATAAGATCAAAGGAGCGTTTTGATGGTGTTTATATGTCAATTAATATAAGAAGAATTTTAATGAATTTATTATGCACACAAATATACAAATGTATTCATGCCATAATAAATGGACAGTAATTTGACTTTATCCTAACTTTTCATATTAGGAATAGTTGTATTCTTAGTTACTAATGTTGATTGTTAAGTATGAATACTTCATTTATATGGCCAGGATAGAATACATGGATTTATCAAATTAAATAAATAATAGAAACATAAAGAATTAGGAAATAGTTCAACTAAGACCTTCAAAATATATTATCAATGTATGTGGAAATTGAAACCAATATTGACATATATTTATGAGTATTATAATTAATGGCCTTAATGGAATATGAGTTAGAGGAAAATAGAGTAAATAATATGTGAAGGTAAAAAGTGTTGCTTATATCAAAGCTATATTGTCACAAAACCGTTTGTTACCTTGATCCTAACTTCAAATGACTATACAGTCAATGGATACAAGATCTAGGCGTATGTACCTAGCATGGTATTATCAAAACACAAATGCAGAAGTGTAAATCTTGGCATACATGAAAAAAAAACATAAAATCACCTATCATAATCTCAACATTCAATAAGTATTATTAAGCAACATTGTTTATTACATGCTTTCAATGACATATTCAAGAGTACAATTTTATAGGTCTGCTCTTGTATATTAGGGTCTTACAACAACTACACCTGACATAGCTCACCAATCCTATCAACTTCTATCCATCTTTGAACCTATAAAATATGTGAAATAAGGCGGGTCAAGCACACAAGGTGTTCAGTATAGGGCTAAATGATACATATAGATAAGTTGTTCATAATTTGAGAAGAGTTGTAGAAGTAACAAAAAAGAATAAATAAGTTAAGTATTTAGTAAAGTGAGAGACTGTGTTTTATATCATTTTACTCCAATTATACCGACAACATAATATATCATATGGCCTTTGACAACTTACCATCAGAAGTGTCCATAAGGGAGCTCAAGATTATATAACCCTTTAATCAAAATGGTCCACCCAATCTTGACAACTCAAGTAGGATGCCCAACCTCATGTCCTTACCCTGAGAATATAAGCAGGTGCACAAGGTTTGTATGATAGAGTTTCTATATTATGTTTGCAAGTTATAAAACAAAGGTATGATCCAAACAACGAGTACAACACTATAGAGTACTACATGGCAACATTTGTGCAGATAACCAAGCATACATATGTATCACATTTCAAGCAAGAAAGCCATAGTCATATAATTATTAAATCTTGTACCTGATTAAGAGATTCTTACTTAACTTAGCATTGACCATCTAGCCATAAGCAACATGTGATTAAGAAAAAGATTACATGTGTGTATTAGATTCTCATCAAAAACCCTAACTACTTCCATTTAGGGGTTTTTAGCCAAGTGAGGTTCAATGTTTCTTATTGGTACATTTGATGATATGGTTCTAACTTAGGGACCATTATAAAGGTGTGGTTCACGTTTCATGTCCTTTTGGTGTTCCATTCATATCATACGACCATTTCATTGTTTGAGTCACTTACTTGCATATTAGGGTCAAAGGACTCGTAATAGGGTAGAAAGGTTCATGATCATCAAGACAAGGTTTACAAGCATAAAGAGTGATGTTGAGAAATATAGTAAGACATAGGAATCATAAACAAAGTTGGGTAGATGTCCCCTAGGGTATAGGTATCGTATACCATATTTGGTATCATCATATCAGCATACATCCAATATCCAACATATATGACTTATTTCATTAGGACCAACACATAACCCAAGTGGGAAATCCACAACACAATGATCGTGTTGAATAACATTTACTAATTTAGAAGGACAAGACGTGATATAAAGATCCACATCAAGAAATCGAGCATAAGAGCATAAATCAAGTACATATGTCACATAAGAGGGAAATCGATGGTGAAATAGGGTCACATACATCATATTACCCAAACGTGGTTTCAATTAGCCACTTTTATCTCAAAATATCATTATACTATTGATTTAGATTATTTACTAATGCTGGATATACCAATTGGGTAAAGGAGCTCATTAATAAAAAGTTCCACATACATCATCATTAAGGAATCACAGTTAAACCATCTCAAGCCATATAAGCACACATAGAAAATAGGAATTAGGAAATGATTCTTGAATCATGGAGGAGTATTAGTTATTGATTTAGTGTGTGATTAAACATGATCCAACATTAAGATTCAAGATTAGCATATTAGGGCATGGTACATCATTAAAGTCCAACAACAAGTCACTTTATAAAATTTGGGGACATTCATGGGCAATAGGGGTGATTATGAGCCTCATTTAGTTAAAAGGATCATAAAGGTTTTTGATTTGATTGGAAAGAGAGTAAAAGTGCACTAATTATTCAAGTTATATTACAAGGATGAATAAAACGTGGTTAACATAGTCAAAGGCCTCATTTTTAGCAAATCAGAGAAATAGGGGTTTTTACGGCATGAAACCATCCCCAATGTGTAGGTCTCGTAGTGTTGATCATTTTCATATATTATTTTCTAGATTTGTTGAAAGGAGTGGAAGTTATGGCTTTTAGAACAATTTAGTCACAACTATAGGAAAACAAGTTAGGTGTTACCTTCATTTATTTCATGATCAACCAGGGTTGTTGATCTGTGATCCTATGGTGATCACGATCCATTCCCCTTCCCCTACTTCTGGATGACTCCACAACCATCAAGTGGTCAAACGGCGCTTGGGACCACTCGCCATCACCATGGAGCACCATCTGAAGCCCGGGGCTGCTCGCCACCTTCTTGCCCCCGATCCAGCTGTGGTGGGCTGCGATTAGGGTCTCTTTTAGCTGAATGGATCTATGAGATCTTGTTAGACATTTTCCTAGCACACCCTCCAAGCCTGCTCGCATGCCAGGGCAATACTGCATGAAGCATCTTGTCGGCTATGGTATCACTAGTGCACCTATCATGCCTGATCAAGCCTCTAAGGCCATAAGATGGCTGGTCATGCTTGCCCAAACCTGGTGGAGGAGATTTACATAGGATAAGAGACCGGGGAGGGACCAGGTTGAGAAGACCCATGGGAAGAGTGTATCCATCCTATTGAGAAGGAGGGGGAAGAAGAGATGAATTTGGGGTTGGAGAGTGGTGCATTTTGGACTGCCTTGGGTTACAACTAGCCAATTAGATTTGATTAAGTACAACTTAACCAAACACACATGGATCTTTCGAATTTGTAATGGGCTTAATCTAACACACTAGCTTAGAATATTCATACTTCACCTGCAAGCGCTCGGGGTCATGTTGTAGTATAGGCAAGTGGCAAGAGAAGGGTCGATCCTCAGGGAGAGGGGGAGAACTAGAGCTAAGTTAATGTGAGCTAAGTTCCTAAAGAGGATAGTAGAGTTTTAAGATTTAAAAGTTTGTTTTGGTTGGTTACACCAAGATTGCAAGAAATTAACAACAAGAAGGAATCTATATTACCAAAAACTCTAAATTACCCTAAGAAAGTTAAGACTAAGGAGTTAGGGTAAACAAGTAAATCAACAAGAGAAAATAACTACAACTAGATACACTAGACTAGAATTTCAAATTAACAACTAAGAGGTAGGTTAAGCACAAGAGAAAGAAAGAACCTAGATTATCCCTAGATAACAAGATAAACACAAGAAAGCTCAAAAGAGCACTAACTACCTTAGAAAAATCTAGCTATCAAGAACTAACCAATTAATTAAGAAGCAACAAAGGCAATTAAATAATCTAGCATTAACAAGCTAAGATGACAAGGTGGGTTTTAAGCAATAAGATAGATAGGTGGGCCGTTCATGAATGATAATTTGACATTAGTTGGGGGAACATAACAAACAAGTTTTATATCCTCAGTCTAGATTTCAAAACCTAACAACAAGGCAAGTGCTATTTCAATCTATCCTATGCTACTAGTTGGGGAACTATGTCTAGGTGTAATTATAATAGGACTTGGCAAGTCTAGATTTATAGGGTTAGGGGTATTAGGGCAATTCAGAGACAAGGGTAGGAATGGGGGTATATATGAGGGTGTTTCACCTCATGTTACTCACCATCGAGCCTTTAGAAAACTCTAGGCAATTGCACTAATCACTCTTACACAAGCTACTTAGATCTCACACCTTCTTGTAGAAGAAGGGAGTTGTATGTGGAAACAAAGGGTTCTAGCTAGGGATCCACTAATTGGACCTAGGAGCAATTCCTAAGATAGACACATACATTCCATTTTCCCCTAGAAGTTAGGTGTTTTCAAGCATCACACAACAAGCAATCCATGTCCAAAAGCACAAACCACAAGCAGGATAATAAAAAATGAGATAGAAGCAAGATGAAATCATCATACAATGGAAATATGTTCATTACAAGTAATTTCCCCCCAACATGGTATCAAAGTAACATTTTAACCCCAAGCAGCCCACCACTAGGGGCTTAGCTAGACATGATCATGCAAAAGAGTAAAAAGGAAAAGAGAAAGAGGTAGATGGCCATGGAGCTCGTGGAAGCTTCTTCTCCTTCACTTCCTAGCTATTGTAGAACCACTCCCTCCTCCAAGATGGGTGAAGAGCATGGAAAAGTAGGGTATTATGGTAGAAGACCTAGAAAACTAGGGTTCTATGGTGGAAATGGAGTAGAAATGGAAGGTGGGAGGTAGGTGAATGGAGTGAATGCAAGGAAGAGATCAATGAATTATGTAGAGTGGCTAAGGGGTGGAAAAGGAAGATCACCTAGTGTTGTGGCCACCACCCATGTATATATAGGTGGTGGTGGAAGCACTAGGGTAAGTGGGGGTATTGATGGAAATTCAGTGTAGAAATAAACTAGGTTTTGGGTGGTAGCACAACTATTTCTGGGTAGAACGGTCGTGGTGGAAAATGAAGGTTGGTAGCACGACCGTGCTAGGTAGAATGGTCGTGGTGGGGACTCGGTAGAATGACCATATTAGGTAGCGAGGTTGTGGTGGGAGAGGTAAAGTGGGGATCGTTCTCATCAACATGCTTGTTCTGATCATTGGTAGCAAGGCCATGCTGGCTGGCACGGCCATGTTGTGGGCTTCTCGGAACGACCGTGTTGGTGGGGTTGATGTAGCTTGTCAAAATGGGGATCATTCTGTAACTTTTGCACTGGCGAGCACGACTGTCACTACAAAAAAACATGAATTAGCTACAATTTCTCTAACTACATGTGTTCTATTTGTAGTCAATAACTACTATTCTTTATATATTAAAAAATGTAAGATACAAATATAGTTAATGGTAATGGCTATAAAATTGACTACAAATCTAATTTGAACTCATATAACCTTCCTCTCGACGCCTGTTGTAAATAACTATTTTATTTATCAGGGGTGATGGTGCAACTTGTTGCCCTCCTACTTTCAAATCAGAAATACATATATGTATCTTTATGTATACATTCTAACAATTATCCATCTAACTTTTCACTCATTTTTGGTGGTGCCAATATTCCCTCCCCTCATCAAACCAGCGCACCCTGGATCGCGTGAGCACAATCAATCTCCCATAACTGTCTCTTCGTGATCACTTCTGTAACTAGTCTTCGCACGATTGCGCTCTGTCTCATCACTCTCTACAACCAGCGTTCCTTGGATCACCCACCCTCTGCTCTGGTTGTGCTCCCCCAGCCGCAGACTCCTTCACCCACTCGTTCTCCCAACCGCAGGCCATCCAAGGAAGGGTTCTGGGTGAGGAACCCCCAATCGGCATCAACGTCTAAGGAAAGCTTCTGGAGGGTGGCCGTTTCTTCCCAATCGGCCAGCCACTTCAAGTGCTCTTGGTCCCATATCCATCACTCTATGGCCGTCCATGAAGATTCGTCCTAGCTGCATCCAACAATCTATCTTCAGAACCACTCACAAGGTTCCTCTTCCACTCCCATTGTCACCGCCCACAAACGCAAGTCTGTTCCCTAACTTGCAGTCCTTCTCATGGTATATTTTCCTATGCTAGGGCATCTTCTCCAACTATCGGCTCTCCTCCAACCTCCTGCGGCTTCCTCCCTCTCACGGAAGGCATTCAATAGTGGTTGTATATCTCTTGATTAGCTCAAAGGATCAACTTAAGGGCACAACTGCTCCTCCTCCTCGCGGTTGGATTCATTTTCTTTCTCCAAACTTTGACCAGGTTTGTGTACTTTATGGAATATATATATATTGTTAGAGGGAATCATGAACAAATATATAATAAATGGTCCGAATATACATACCAACCCTTATTTTTGTACGATGTCATAGGTTTGAACTGCATCAAGTGATACATGACTGAGTGTTACGTCTATAATCTAAAATATTACAGTAGAAATAGGGAACAACTCTATCTCCTACTCAATAACTATCCAATAGATAATTACCATAACTTCTTGTTAGACTCCATCCATGCCATATGATGTCATTCTGCTATTTGACGTACATTGTGCATGTATCGATACTTGGCACATTGCTTGAATACAACAATGCATGCTAGGTAAATTTTTTGTATATTAGCTCTATAGTTCTATATACATGAAATTGTCTCTTTATTATTTAGATATTTGATTTAGGAACAAAAAATGTTAGGTATGTATACATTTCTATCTAGGAAGCATGGACACTTCCCGGAGGTTTCCGTGTTTGTGTCTGACACGTGTCCAACCTGGACACACCTTGGACATGTATGGACACGCGGCGGACACTCCTCCAGTGTTTCCACATTCATATTTTATATATTTGCAAACTGGACACGACGTGGACACATCTAGGAAGCTTAGTGGACACGGACAACCAAACCCATTGATGAATGTATATTCATCATGAAATTCATTTGCCATCTCAGACTCATTTTGACTCAATACATCCAATTTCACTTATTAAATATTAAAATGTATCACAAAGTGCAAAATTACTTAATTGATTTGATTATAAAAGTTTTAAATGAGTTTATATCAATTTTATGCAGGTCTTGATGAGGTCGAACAATCAGCTGGGACCCACCTATATCTACCCTCACTCACCCTCAGTATCATCCAAACGGTCTTGCCCATACGGTCATGCGCGACCGGTTTCATCCAAACGGTCTTTGCCCATACAGTCGTGCGCGACCGGTTTCATCCAAACGGTCTTTCCCATATGGTCATGCACGACCAATTTCATCCATTCAGTCTCAAGACCGAATGGACATGCTCACTACGAGACCGGTTGAGGAGTACCGGTCTGCGAGACCGTTTGGAAGAGGTCGTGAGATCGTTTGACGCAGCTGTGAAACTATTTGGAAAAGGCAGGACTGCGAAACCGAATAGAGGTTGTCCTTAAGACCGAATGGAAAAGCATATTGCAGAAAACCGTTTGACATTGGAAACCGTTTGGAAGAGCTACGTGCATTGGAAAGGCATGCATGCATGCATGGGACCGTTTGGAGGAATGCAGTGAGACCGGTTTAATAATGCTACATATAAGACCGTTTGAGCAATCAACCGCGTAGACTCAATTGCCACATCATGTGAAGATCGTTTGCTGGATCGTGAAGAGAAGCAAATCGAATGAAGCTGGAGACCGTTTGTAAAAGTATTCACAAGAGAACATGCAAGATCGTTTGGGCTATTCATTCGGTTTCCAAGCTAATTAGAATATGGAATCATTGCAAGACCGTATGGAGGTCTGTGCCAAACCGTTTGGAAAAGTATACTATCAAGATTGTTTGGTCTTTTGCATAAAACTGAATGGCACGTGCATGCGGAGCTTATTGGAAAAGATCATGCATGATCGAATGGAATTGAAAACTGTTTGATAAGAAAACGGTTTACAGACTGTTTGCTATGACAAATAAACCGTTTGGCTGCAACAACATCAAGACCGTTTGACGTGAATGATGACATGCAACTGAGACTGATTGGATAAAATGCATGCAAACTGATTGGATTAGCAGCATGAAGACCGAATGGAGGCCAGAGCAAGACCGTTTTCTAAAGCTAAAGGACTCCAGACCATTTGGTAAAGGAAGCAATACGAGACCGAATGGAATACCAAACCGAATGGAAAAGTGGCTTGCAATGAAACCGTTTAAAAAAGATATTTACCAAATTGTTTGATGCCAAAGCCTCAAGACCGTTTGGACTTCAAATATACAACAAACCGTTTGGACTCACACCAAAAGCATGAGGGCCAGATTTGTGCCTATAAATTGGACCAACAGGGTCCCCATTTTTGGAGGGGGGTTCCGGTACGTCGACAGGCTGCCTATATATAGGTCTGATCCAGATCCAGCTCCATCCACACCAGTTTCACTCCACCTACTGTCTGTGCTGCAATCAAGGAGACCGAGAAGAGAAGGAAGATGGAACGAGAGAGATTGTCCGGTCTGTCTTGGCATCTCCCGTTTCGCGTCCAGATCTGCTCTGACGCAACGTAGAAGACTACATCATCTTCACCGAGCTGCGACTACCTTCTGCACCGTGATCATGGAAGATTTCTCTCTCTTTCTTATTCTTCTTATTTCTCGCATCATGAGTGAGTAGTCCATTTTTGCTGGGGTGTGAAGACTAGCCCCACTGCCCATGCAAGTATGTTCTTTTGTTAAGAATTCCATGGCAATGTATATAACTTTTCATTTTGTTGTTAATTGGTATGGTTGTAGTTGATTATCTACTTGCTTTCATCTTGTTCTTCCCTATATTGTGAAATATTCTACATGTAGGGTGGAATCGCAGTTTAAAAGTTTGACTCCTTCATAAGAAATATGATAGGATTCCTTGAGCTAGTAAGTACATCATCCGTAAGGAGACGAGCCATCTAACCTTCGGTGATGCTTTTGTGGCCTAAACATCCCTCCGGGAGGGCCACAACCTTAGTTGGATTTTGTATCGTCTTTGTTTATCATTGATGTTTGTTTGTAGATTAATCACCTGCTTGCTTATCATTTAGCGCGGTTGACACCTTGACTAGAAATAGAATGGGTTTCCTTGAGGTCGTAAGTGAATGATCCGTGAGGGGATGAGCCATCTAACCTTCAGTGATACTTCTATGGTCTAAACATCCCTCAGGGAGGACCACAGCCTTAGTTGAATGTTGTATCTCTGGAGCCATAAGTATATGAACCAGATGGTGATGAGACATCTGATACCTAAGGTGATGCTTATGCAAACCTAACGCCCATATGGGGAGTTTTGCAGCAGCTCCATTTAGATAGTTATATCTTGCCTGGATGTTTGATGTTTAGACGTGTTTGTATGCGTAGTGGTGGTGAAACCCGAGACCATCCCAACGATTCCATATCATTGATCTAAATCCAACTTTAATTCAGCTTTTACTTTCATACAATTAGTTTAATCAAACACAAACCAATCAATCGTTCTAAATATTAGTCTTACTTGAACTAGATTCGACTGACAAGATTCTTAAAAACATTGTCCTTTTGGTTCGATCCTTAACTATACTGCGATAAGACTCGTCTGCTTGCGGGTGGTATTATTGCTCATTGGGTTTGGTAAAAGCTCGGGGATTTCAACCCCAAGTGAGTTTGTTAGTGTGATATTTGCCACGTCAAATTCTGGCACCGTTGTCGGGGACAACTGAATCAGTTAGTCAGATCTAGTTCTTTTAAGGCTAATCTAGGATTTTTTTTTCTTTTAATACAATCGATCATCTACTTGGATTTCATTCTGCTCCATCAATCTCACTTTAGATCTCTTCATTTCAGGTACCCCTAAGACTGGTGTATGCACCGCCTGAACAGCCCCGGACTCACTGCCAGTTTTGATCCGAAGATTGACAGAACCTTTCACTGACAAAACAGAGAGAACCAAGCAAGAATGGCTCAAGAGGAGGAGATAGCTCGAAGGGTAGCTCAAGCCCTTAATGCACAGAGAGAAAGATTCATGCAAGAAGCTAGAGCTGTGGTTCAAGAAGAAATTCAAGTAGCACAAACAGTGGCACAAGAAGCAGAACTACAAAAGGATCTTAGAGAGTTCTCGATCCCCAAAGCTGCTAATGTTCGTCTTCCAGTACAACCTCCTCTTATCAATGTTGCCAATTTTGAGATTAGGGCACATTCGATCGCATTGCTTCAAAACAGCCCATTCTATGGCAAACAAGGAGAGGATAGTCAAGAACATCTTTTGAGGTTTATTGATCTATGTGCCATGACAAAGCAAAATGGAGTATTCGATGATGTCATTCGACTCCGTCTCTTCAAGTATTCCCTTGCTGATAGAGCTATAAGTTGGTATAATTCATTGCAAAGTGAAATACCCATCACCACTTGGGAACAACTCCAAAATGTGTTTCTGGAAAAGTTCTACCCTCCATCTCTCACCAATGAAATTAGAGGTCGAATAACAAATTTCACTCAAGTCCTTGGAGAAACCCTTGCTGAAGCATGGGACAGATATAAAGAGCTTCTACGCAAGTATCCACACCATGGAATTCCTAAGAATCAACTCATCAAAATTTTCTATAGGGGTGTGGATGACGATATCAAGCGATTCTCACAGCGCATGGAGGGTTGCCACCCTTAGAGCTGAAAATCAAGATAATTGGGGTAGATCTGTAGGTAAGGAAGTATTGAAAGTGGCTATGGCTGAAGCTACTCCCGAGTACAAGTCTATTGCTAAAACCCTAAAACTCTTAGTTGCCAAGCAATACCATACTGAATCATCTCTTACTGCAATTGGAAGAGGGCGTTCGCCTGCTCAACAATAAGAACTGATCAAGACTGCTTCTCTGTTCTATGAAGCATGTAAAGGAACTAATCATTCCACTTTAGCATGCAATGTTCTTTACGACATTGTCCTAACCAACGTATGTGTACAAGGATATAATAGTCAAATGGAAAATCTTAATGTTGTTAATGCCATCCCTGGTCAAGGTTATTACAATTCGAATCAGAATAGGAACCATCCAGGGTTTCAATATGGAAATCCCTCTAGAGCAGTAAACTTGCATCAATTTAGTTCGAACAATCAACCACGAAGCCCACCAGGATTCCAGCATAATCAACAACATCATTTTGGAAATCAAGGAAATTTCAAGGGAAACTTTCAGAATAGGAACTTTAATAACTATCAAAACAGTTCTCAGTACCAGAATCTTAATTATCCTCAAGGACAAAAAGTTTTTCCCCTCTCACCTGATGACAAATTGACAACCATTGAGAAGATGTTACATTCACAGCAGAATATGATAGCTAACCAACAAACCTTGATAGCTAACCAGCAAGCACAACGAAGGCTATTGAATCTCAACTAGCTCAACTTGCAGCTAGCATTAAGCCACCAGCTGGGGTTTTTGCTGGCCAACTCGAGAATAATCCTAAGCATCTTTAACAATTGAAGGAAGTTACCACCAGGTAGGGAAAAGACTATTCTAATCCTCATGTCAAGCCACATGTGGTTGTTACATATGAGGATGAATCCGTGATTATACAAGACTCCACAATTCATGAATCTCAACCAAAAGAACCAGTAACTAATGGTAAGTCAGACAAAGAAAATTCTGAGAAGGCTGCTCAAGAAGAGGGAGAAGCATCACCAGAACCCGATGTTCCTGTGTACAAACCTTGTATACCTTTTCCAGCACGTCTAAGGCAGACAAAGCTTTATACAGGGTTCAATAAGTTTAAAGAAGCATTGAAGAAACTTCATGTTGATAAACCCTTTTTGGATGCTCTGGTTGAGATACCAGCCTGGACAAAGTACCTAAAGTCACTCCTCACCAGGAAATATATAACTAAAGAATATGAGACAGTCAAGTTAGCTAAAACCACTTCAGATATCATCCAGAGTAAGATGCCAAAGAAGCAGAAAGATCCAAGATCTTTTGGGATTTACTGCCATATCGGTGATTCTTCATGCAAGAAAGGACTGGCAGACCTTGGTGCTAGCATCTCCATCATGCCACTCAGTCTTTGCAAAAGGCTAGGATTCACTAAACTTCTCCCAACTGGCATGACCATACAACTCACATACAATTTGATAAAACACTCATTAGGAATTATTGAGGATGTACCTGTCAAGGTAGGAAAAGATTACTATGTTCCGTGTGATTTCATCATCATGGACATAAAAGAAGACCCCAGGTATCCTCTCATCTTTGGACGTCCGTTCCTCACCACTGCAAGAGTTCTAATTGATGTTGAAGTAGGAACATTACTGCTCAGACTTGGTAAAGAAACTCTCGAATTCAAAGTTTTTGAAAGCATGCGAAGACCAAGCATGCATGAAGAAGTCTATCTGATTGACTGCATTGAGCAAATGTCACTCCTCACACAAGAGGAATATGAACAAGATGATCCTTTAGAAGTAACTCTAACAAATCCATCTGCTAATAATTCCATCAATGAACAAGTTAAAGAGTGTGTCCTTGACCTAGACACTGCGGAAGAAGATGTTAAAGCTACTTTTGAAGAACTCAAGGCTGTGGAAGCTAGTGAAGAAACATGCGAAAAACCAGAGGCCCCCGAAATGAAGCCCCTACCCGAGAGACTGAAGTATGTGTTTTTGGATGACCTCAAGGTTTGTCCAGGAATAATAAATTTCAATCTTACTATCCAACAAGAAGATAAACTCCTGAAAGAATTGAAGGAGAGGAAGAAAGCGATTGGCTACAAAATGAGTGACCTCATTGGGGTTAGTTAAGAGTTGTGTATGCACAAGATCCATATGATGGAAGATCACAAGCCAACTATTGAACATCAATGGAAACTAAATCCAAATATGAAGGAGGTAGTGTGTAAAGAGGTCATTAAACTACACACCACTGGAATTATCTATCCGATATCAGACTCACCATGGGTGAGCCCAGTGCATGTAGTCCTTAAGAAAGGTGGAACAACTATAATAAGAAATGAAAATGATGAACTCATCCCCACCCGAACAGTCACAGGGTGGAGGATGTGCATTGCTTATAGGAAGTTGAACAAGGCAACTCAAAAATATCATTTTCCAATGCCTTTTCTTGATCAAGTATTAGAGCGGCTGGCCCATAAAGAATATTTCTGTTATCTCGATGGTTACTCTAGATTCTATCAAATACCTATACATCCAGATGACTAGGAGAAAACTACTTTCACCTGCCCACATAGAACATATGCATTTAGAAGAATGTCATTTGGCCTCTGTAATGCACCTACAACTTTCCAGCGTTGCATGGCTGCAAAATTCACCGGTCTCACTGAAACCATTATGGAAGTTTTCATGGATGATTTTTCTATATATGGAGATTCATTCGACTCATGTCTAAAACACCTCTCCCTCATTCTCAAACATTGTGAAGAAGCACATCTCATGCTAAATTGGGAGAAGTGTCACTTTATGGTAAGGGAAGGCATTGTCCTCGGCCATAGGATCAATAATCGAGGAATTGAAGTAGATAAAGTCAAGATTGAAGTGATATCCAAGCTCTCCATCCCTATCAATGTAAAGGAAGTTCGAGCATTCCTTGGTCATGCAGGCTTCTACAGACGGTTTATAAAGGACTTCTCAAAGATAACCAAGCCGATGACAAATTTGTTACTAAAGGATGTTGAATTCGATTTTAACGAAGAGTGTGTTAAAAGTTTCAACAAACTGAAGCATGCCCTTACAACCACACCTATCATTAGAGCTCTCGATTGGGACCATCCTTTTGAAATTATGTGTGATGCAAGCAATTATGATGTGGGTACTGTCTTGGGCCAATGTATAGAAAAGAAACATTATGTGATCTATTATGCATCGAAGACCCTCGATGAAGCTCAGAGGAATTATGATACTACTGAGAAAGAACTTCTGGCAGTCATTTATGCCGTTGACAAGTTCAGATCCTACCTAATTGGTTCAAAGGTCATTGTATACACAGACCACGCTGCCATATACTACCTTCTGGCTAAGAAAGATGTGAAACCCAGGCTAATTCGATGGATTCTCCTATTGCAAGAATTTAATATAGAGATCAGATATAAAAAAGGGTACAGAGAATGTTGTATTAGACACAGTCGTGACCACACTCTGCATACTGAGAAGATTCCGATCAATGATTCCCTTATGGATGACCAACTGATGAAAGTTGTATAAGTCACCCCCTGGTACTTAGACTAGGGGAACTACCTCGCCGCTGGTATTATTCATTTTGAATACACTGGGAATGCACTGAAGAAATTCATGCATGATGTGAAGCAATATCACTGAGATGAGCCATATCTCTATAAGCTATGTGTTGATGGTCTCTACAGACAATGTATCATTGAGGAAGAAGCCCAACTAATTCTAGAACACTGTCACTCAGGCCCAGTTGGAGGCCATATGAGTTCCAAGAAAACTATGATAAAAGTTTTGCAATGTGCATTCTTCTGGCCAACCATATCCAAAGATTCCTACAACTTTGTTATATCATGTGACAAATGTCAAAGAACATGTGACATTACAAAGAGAGATGAGATGCCACTTAAGTTGTGGTAAGAAATCGAGATATTTGATGTTTGGGGGATGGACTACATGGGTCCATTCCCATCTTCTTATGAATTTTCTTACATCCTAGTGGCGGTTGACTACGTCTCAAAATGGGTTGAAGCCATTCCATCGGTCACTAGCGATTCAAAACCCATCATCAAGATGTTTAAGGATATTATTTTCCCCGAATTCAGTGTCCCATGCATTGTGATATCCGACGGAGGTTCCCATTTTCTTGAAAGAAGTTTTGAAGCATTGTTGAGAAAGTATGGTGTAACACACAAAGTAGCCTCACCCTACCATCCATAAACAAGTGGACAGGTATAGGTTTCTAACAGACAACTCAAGGCTATATTGGAAAACACAGTAGGCCGCAATCGGAAAGATTGGGTAGTAAAAATCAATGACACATTATGGGCCTATCGAACTGCTTATAAAACTCCCCTTGGGACTACACCTTTTCGAATAATCTATGGAAAGGCATGCCACCTACCCATAGAACTGGAACATAAGGCATGGTGGGCAATTAAACAATTAAATTTTGATATGAAGAAGGCAGGCCAAGCCAGGATTCTACAACTCTAGGAGCTGGAAGAACTCCGGATGACAGCTTATGAGAATGCACGAATCTATAAAGAACACACAAAACTTTGGCATGATGGTCATCTAAAAAGAAAAGACATACAAGTGGGTGACCAAGTTATTCTATTCAACTCAAGGTTGAAGTTATTCCCAGGGAAACTCTGTCTCGATGGTCTGGACCGTACATTGTCAAAAGTATCTCCCCACATGGTTCTTTCTCTTTATGGAGCGAAAAGTCGGGCGAATTCGTGGCGAACGATCAATGTTTGAAAAGATATTTCACCACAGCCGACATAAGCACAGAAGAAATAATAGATCTCTCCAATCCAAAGGAACCAGCGTGAAGTTGAAGATATCAAGTCGATCCATCGACATAAAACAAAGGTGCTTGTCAGGAGGCAACCCGATAAATAAATTCGTATTTAGTTTTAATTTTGAATTATAATTTTTTCATTAATTTTGTTTTTACTTTTTAGATAATTTTGCACCAAATAAAATTTGCATCGTGAGATGCTATTTTGAGTTCTAATTGATCTTTCTTTTCTAGATTTTCAGATGGAGGACGCGTGTTGTCTGGAATGCAACCACATCTCGTGGTCCAACCAGCACGAAGTTTCCCCTCCATCTCGGATTTAGAGTTTGCTCGGGATGAGAAAATTTCTAGGTTCGGGGTGGAGGGTGGGTGGTACATAACTTACTCTCCACCTTCACCCATCATTGCATTTTTGACCTAAATTTTCAAAAAAAACTTCAAATAAAATTTCCAAAATTTTAAAGTTTTTCAAAGAAATTTGAACAGACACTTGATGAAATTTTGACATGTTTTCAATTTCTATGCTTTTTTCACTATACCTTCCTTATTTGAAGCTGATCCTCGAAAGGACCTTCTTCTGAAAACTAGCCTTTTGATTGAAATCATCTTGTGAAGCTTATGAATCTTAACATCATGATACTTATGCAAAAATGACAAGTGTCTGTCAAACTGATAGGGATCAAACACATCATGCTTCCCAACTGACTAGTGGAACAATAGCATGGAATCCCCACCGGATCCTCATCAAGTCCTTATTTGAGAAGAATTTGATAAAGAGAACAACCCGGTGCACTGAATTGTAAATCAAGTTGCATTCTGATCTGAACTCTCTTCTACACTTCTTCTATCATCTTCGTACCCCTCCATCCATCAAAAAGAAACAAAAATAGCCAAAATAGTACCAAACCCTAAGTTTGGGGTGGCACACCACTTCCCTCTATATATGCTTCTTCCATACCCCTCGCAAATTAATAGGGGCGTACCAAAAAAAATGCAATCTCGAGTCGAATAGAGGAGAGATTTGCAAACAAAAAGATGCCAAAGCGCACACAAAAAGAAATGCAATATCGAGTCGAATAGAGGAGAGATTTACTTCTTCCTTCCATACCACCCTTCACTCCCTCTTCCTTCTAAAGGCACAATGAATGCCACCACTACCCTGAAAAACATCAGTGTCAGATCGGGTGCACACTTGTTGTTCTGTGGGTATCTCTGGACTCTTACGAAACTCTTTGACATGCTTGTTGCTGGAAAAAAGTGAGGAGGAAGTGAGGTTGGAAAGAAAACTCAGGAACGAAGATATGGTAACATGTGTTCAGTGGTCTCAGGAAGTTGAGATGCTTAGTCACATTGAGCAGAAAAGAAATAATCGTGATGAGAAGAGGAGGCAATCACATGATCAGAAAATATTCATTTGGTGACTGTTTCAGATTTTGTGTTACTCGAGGACAAGCAACGTTTCAGTTCGGGGTATTTTGATGAATCCATATTCATCATGAAATTCATTTGCCATCTTGGACTCATTTTGATTCAATACATCCAATTTCACTTATTAAATATTAAAATGTATCACAAAGTGCAAAATTACTTAATTGATTTGATTATCAAAGTTTTAACTGAGTTTATATCGATTTCATGCAGGTCTTGATGAGGTCAAACCATCAGCTGGGACCCGCCTATATCTACCCTCACTCACCCTCAGTTTCATCCAAACGGTCTTGCCCATACGGTCATGCGCGACCGGTTTCATCCAAATGGTCTTGCCCATACGGTCATGCGCAACCAGTTTCATCCAAACGGTCTTGCCCATACGGTCATGCGCGACTGGTTTCATCCATTCAGTCTCAAGATCAAATGGACATGCTCATTGCGAGACTGTTTGAGGAGTACAGGTCTGTGAGACCATTTGGAAGAGGTCGCGAGACCGTTTCACACAGCTGTGAAACCATTTGGAAAAGGCGAGACTGCAAAACCGAATGGAGGCTGGCCTTAAGACCAAATGGAAAAGCATATTGCAGCAAACCGTTTGACATTGGAAATCGTTTGATTTTGCAAACCATTTCAAAGATCTATGTGCATGGGAAAGGCATGCATGCATGCATGGGACCGTTTGGAGGAATGCAGCGAGACCAGTTTAATAATGCTATGTATAAGACCGTTTGAGCAATCAACCACGTAGACTGAATGGTCACATCACGTGAAGATTGTTTGTTGGATCGTGAAGAGCAGCAAACCGAATGAAGCTGGAGACCATTTGCAAAAGTATTCACATGAGAACGTGCGAGATCATTTGGGCTATTCATTCGGTTACCAAACTGATTAGAATATGGAATCATTGCAAGACCGTATGGAGGTATGTGCCAAACCGTTTGGAAAAGTATACTATCGAGACCGTTTGGTCTTTTGCACAAAACCGAATGGCGCGTGCATTTGGAGCTGATTGGAAAAGATCATGCAAGACTGAATGGAATTTAAAACTTTTTGATAAGCAAACGGTTTACAGACTGTTTGCTATGACAACTAAACCATTTTGCCGCAACAACATCAAGACCGTTTGACATGAACGATGACATGCAACTGAGACTGATTGGATAAAATGCATGCAAACTGATTGGATTAGCAACATGAAGACCGAATGGAGGCCAGCGCGAGACCATTTGCTAAAGCTGAAGGACTCTAGACTGTTTGGTAAAGGAATCAATATGAGACCGAATGGAATACCAAATTGAATGAAAAAGTGGCTTGCAATGAAACCGTTTAAAAAAGATATTTACCAAACCGTTTGATGCCAAAGCCTCAAGACCGTTTGGAGTTAAAATATACAGCAAACTGTTTGGACTCACACCAAAAGCATGAGTGCCAGATCTGTGCCTAGCAGGGTCCCCATTTTTGGAGGGGGGTTTTGGGATGCCGACAGGCTTCCTATACACAGGTCTGATCCAGATCCAGCTCCATCCACGCCAGTTTCACTCCACCTACTGCCCGTGCTACAATAAAGGAGACTGAGAAGAGAAGGAAGACGGAACGAGAGAGACTGTTCGGTCTGTCTTGGCATCTCCCGTTTCGTGTCCAGATCTGCTCCGACATGACGTAGAAGACCACATCATCTTCACCGAGCTAAGACTACCTTCTACACCATGATCATGGAATATTTCTCTCTCTTTCTTATTCTTCTTGTTTCTCGCATCATGAGCGAGTAGTCCACTTTTGTTGGGGTGCGGGGACTAGCCCCGCTACCCATGCAAGCATGTTCTTTTGTTAAGAATTCCATGGAAATGTATATAACTTTTCATTTCGTTGTTAATTGGTATGTGTGTAGTTGATTATCTACTTGCTTTCATCTTGTTCTTCTCTATATTGTGAAATCTTCTACATGTAGGGTGGAATGGCAGTTTACAAAGTTTGTCTCTTTGATAAGAAATATGATAGGATTCCTTGAGGTAGTAACTGCATGATCCGTAAGGGGACAAACCATCTAACCTTCGGTGATGCTTCTGTGGCCTAAACATCCCTCCGGGAGGGCCACAGTCTTAGTTGGATTTTGTATCGTCTTTGTTTATCGTCGATGTTTGTTTGTAAATTAATCACCTGCTTGCTTATCGTTTAGCGCGGTTGACACCTTGACTAGAAATAGAATGGGTTTCCTTGAGGTCGTAAGTGAATGATCCGTGAGGGGACGAGCCATCTAACCTTTGGTGACACTTCTGTGGTCTAAACATCCCTCAGGGAGGACCACAGCCTTAGTTGGTTGTTGTATCTCCAGAGCCGTAATTATATGAACCAGATAGCGACGAGACATCTGATACCTAAGGTGATGCTTACGCAAGCCTTATGCCCGTATGGGGGGTTTTGCAGCAGCTCCATTTGGATAGTTATATCTTTCTAGGATGTTTGATGTTTAGGCGTGTTTGTATACGTAGTGGTGGTGAAACCTGAGACCATCCCAGCGATTCCATATCATTAATCTAAATCCAACTTTAATTTAGCTTTTACTTTCTTGCAATTAGTTTAATCAAACACAAACCAATCAATCGTTCTAAATATTAGTCTTACTTGAACTAGATTCGACTGATAATATTTTTAAAAATGTTTTCCTTTGGTTTCGATCCTTAACTATACTGCGATAAGACTTGTCTGCTTGCAGGTGGTATTATTGCACATTGGTTTTGGTAAAAGCTCAGGGATTTCAACCCCGAGTGAGTTTGTTAGTGTGATATTTTCCACGTCACCCACATAAGATCTAACTAAAAAGAAAAGAGAAAATAAAATCCAACAATGTAGACTCATCAACCAAACCCCAAATCCTCACCAAAATCCTTATCCCTTCCTAGTAGTGCACACCCTCATTAGTATTGGAACCTTTGGACCATTGTTTGTAATTAAGTTCTAATGATTTTCTAGTATTTCATTTCATCATTCTTGGATGGTATACTACTTTAATATATCATTTTGTATGCTAAATTTTGTAGCATCAGCAATATGAAGTGGATATCATGGTGATCTTTGTTTCTGCTTGTTCCTAAGAATAATGGAGATTCTTATGTTCACAAATAAATTATATACATGTGTCTATAGTTGTATATGTTTATGTAAATTCACAAAGAATAAGGTAGTTCCACAGTACAATTTGTTGATAAACTTTCAAGACAATCACTAAGGTGCATGACTAAAGCCATTGAACCGATGAGAGAAAATCAGGTCTGTTAATAAACTTTCAATTTCATAGTATATGAATGCTATCAAAACACAACAGTGAGTAGGTGACTAGAGTTGGCTAACAGAAAATCAGATATATTAATTTATAGAAATATGTCAGTTTCATGATTACTGAAAAAAATAGTTGTGTTATACCTGTTTCACATCAGAAGCATGTGTAGGAACTATCTGGAAACTACATGCTCGAGTTCTAGAATTTTAAATTCCCTATAGTTATTTTTCAGTGAGGACAAAAAATTGTAACATGTGGTTAACAATTATGCTCAAGCAAGAAATATCGGATTCACCATATATGGGTGTGTGGTGTTTTCCATGTTCACCCTTATAATGGCAGTAGAGTCAACAAAGTTTTCCTTGTTCACCTTGACAGTAGAATGCATGGAAGGAACAGAGTTGGACCATCACACAGGAAATGTGACAAGATGGCATTGATAGAATTAATATTAAGATAATGGATGTGAACTCACTAGTTAACAAATTGGGGAAAAGTGTGGGTAGCTATGATATGTGTTCACAACATGAATTGCTGGGTATATCAATACTTTAGAAGTTATTATGTACAGTAGTATAAACACATATAAATAGAATAAATTCCTAATGATACACAAGTTAGCTCACAGCTACTGTATCAAATGAGTCTTGACAATGACACAGTGGTTAACAGTTGTATCAAACAAGTCCTCGATGAGCTTACGTGACAATCAGTAGCATTACAACCATAACTGATCTAAACGACCTAACAGTCAGTAGCAAGGAAAGTCAATTGTGGGCAAGTCTGGGAAGTGAAACAATTGGTTCACGGGTGAACTGATCAGCTCACCTACCCAAACGACTAGTTCAATTATGAACTGATCTTCTCACATGCCCAAATGACCGGTTCATTTATGAAATGATCGGTTTGCCTGCCGCAGTACAATCAGTTCGTGGAAAAATTAG
Source organism: Alisma plantago-aquatica (assembly GCA_963693085.1). Classification (NCBI taxonomy): domain Eukaryota; kingdom Viridiplantae; phylum Streptophyta; class Magnoliopsida; order Alismatales; family Alismataceae; genus Alisma; species Alisma plantago-aquatica. The sequence goes on from OY856413.1 coordinate 580,089,674, forward strand.
GACCCTTCTACTCCCGCATAGACTGGGAACCCTGACCCTGCCCTCTACTATAAATAGAGGGGTATATGGGGCTTCTCGGAACACACAACTTAGAACATCAGTTTCTCTGCAAAGTTTTTGTCCTCTCTGGTTGTCATAACCAGGAGAGCCCAAGCAAGTTCTACCCGTCTAGGGAGGAATAACGATGGAAAGACAACTGTAGAAAAGAGAATGGTGGTGGGATCATGTGTTAGTGACTAGTACACCGACAGAAGGGGACAACTCCTTCTAGTTTGTCCGTCAAGACGACTAGAGTTCTCAGTGGTCCATGTGGACTATTTATAGAGGTGGGAGATTTCTTCCGCTTAGGAGGATGACTGTGTCAAGACCAAGAGATGCACAGATGCCGTCGAAGACTAGGTGGTTGAAGACCGCACTAGTTGTGAGGTGTTGTTGCTGAGAAAGCCTCAGGACCAAGTATATCTTGCTAAACCATATTTCCTATTACATAGTTGTTGATGCGATCTGCTGGTTATGGGTTTGTGGTTAGATAAATTTTTTATTTCCGCTTCTTGTTCTATCCCACTAAACCCAACAGTAGTATCAGAGCCACGTCAACATACTATGTTTTAGGATTAATTGATATAATCAGATTTTGGTTTTTCTCCATTTATTTATTGCATGCGATGTGAATACTTTAACTGGCTAATGTGCATATTTGATTAAACACCACAAATCCCTATATACATATATGATATGGTATATATATGCAATCGATATGCGTCGCCCTAAAACGGTTCTAATGGTGGATGTGTAGCGTGTTTATGGCATATAAACTTCTATGTGTGTGCTTGGTTGGTTGTGGTTGTTTGCATCTCGATTTGTGTATCGAGTCCTTTCTTCTATTCTAGATGTAACTCAAGATAACTCGAGCCTTCTCTTCTATCTTTGCTCCCCTCGAATGTAACTCGGGGTTTCCCAAAGAGATATGTAAAAGTAGGATAGTTTTATTTCCTGTTATGTCAAAGAATAGTGGGTGCCCAGACAAGCAGTTAAAGGACCAAGACGACTGACTGACGGTGCAAGACGAGTAGCTGGTGGACTAACGAGGAGCACGACGACCCGACAGACCGACCGTCTGGAGGTGCCAGATGATCGGTTGGCGACAACCAACTGACCAGCCAGGAGGCGAGCCGATCAGTCATAGGATGAGCTAATCAAACCGAAACGACCCAAGCACATATCTTCATCAATAATAGGCTGCTGCATGTGATCTAGACCTAGATGACCATAATTCCTTGTGGCTTAAGGAATTACAAATAGGATGGTCATAACCATTGCTTTATCTCTTTGCATGTTTTCATGTGGGATATAGCATGTATATGATACGTACTATATATGTGGTGATTGGATATGTATATGTATATAAATACAAAACCCCTCAATATAAATATTAAGTTCAAGATGCCTTCCAAAAGCAACACACATAAAAAACTTGATCGACTAAGTGTGGGCACCCCCTAGCATGGTGCACTGTCTATCTCGTGGAAGTGTGATTGTGAATATGTGGGTATGCCCTCGCAGGGTGCATATTCATTGTGTTGGTGTTTGGGTTGGACTTAACTAGGTGACTGTGATCATATGAAGAACCTTGAGTCATGGAGATGTACGTGACAAAGAGTTGTTCATGACATCTATCAAGAGTTACATAAGATGCAATTGGCAAAAGTTGCCTACATGAAAGAATCTAGTTGTGGGTGACAACCCTAGCTGGCCCATGACTTAGAGGAAATCAGGATCTTGCTCACTAGAAGGTTGTAAGCTGCAATATTCCAAATTGATGGTGAGGGCTATCAATTTGATCAAAATAGTGGGAGCGGTAGTTTCTTAAAGACCTAATTAATATCGTCAACTTTATCAAATCAAACAAATAAAAAATGTTTTGAAATATTGCAAAATTCTTTTGTAGAATCCAAAAGACAAACAAAAATACATTATCGTTGCGATCAATTCATAAATGGTATAAACTTTAAATCTAGTTTGGGACCTTTGAGAAGTGTTCTCAATAGTGAGTGTAAACTATGTAGTCCTTAAAAGACTAGAGCTAGCAGAACCACTCCAAATGCGCCTAAGTTTAAAATTAGATGCTTACTTGAAGTATGCCAATGATGCCTAAGACATTAAGAACCTTATGTTGAGCTATATGAAATATGAGTTGCATATATAGCTTGAAGCACGGACATTCTTGAGATGGTGATACATCTTAAGAATCATGTAAAGAGTGAAAGGTATAATGTCTTCAAAGCAATATTTGAGTATAATCAGACAGATGGAGATCGAGTATAATCAGACAGATGGAGATCAAGTATAATCTCATTTTCTCAATATGATTGTGCATATAGATCAACTGTGATTTCTTATAGGTCAAGAGTTGACCAAACATATGATTCTACAAATCATTGTGTGAATCATATAGCCAGTTTATCAAATGTTGAGAAACATGGCCAAACCATTGTATGAAGTGCTTGGCATATTGTTGACAAAGCATGAATGAAGAAAGGACAAAACCTATGATAATGATCAGTAGAGTGAAGTCCATAGACTAAAGCAAGGTCAAGAAGTGTTATGAAGCCAATCTTAGGTCCAAGTCTTCATCACTCAAGATATGGAGAGGAGTAAGAAGGAAAGGGAAATAACGTATTTATGGAGGATCTCAGGAATTTGAAAGAGAGATAGAGATATCTACTTCAGGACCTAAGAAAAAGTAAGCTAGAAATCGTATCGAGCAAGAGTTTCTACCATTAAAGTTACAATATGACATTCATGGGAATATAATATAATTAGTGAATTGCTATTATACATCTACCATCAATGAAATTATCATACATCTTGTATGGACAAGAGTGTAATGAACTAATGTTTCATTTCAAAGAAATAATCTTTGATGGCAATGCCTATGTTTCATCAACTATACTTGATAGTTAAAGAGACAAATGTGTGTGACACATGTAATGAATGACATGATAACTCAAACTTGAATACCTATAGCATAGTCATCTGTAGTGCATAATTGAGAATTGCATTCCTAGAAATCCATATGATGGTTATTTAGACTCATTTTGGTTATTGAACCAATAGAGACATGCTAATCTCATTCATTGTGCAATATGACAAAGGTTCTTTACTAGATGTAGTGGGAGAATGGTTATTCTATCAAGGCTTATACATATTGATGTATATAGACCTTTTAGAATAAATGCTAAAGGTAATCAATAGTACTTCACTACTATAGAACATGCCTTTAACGTCAGTTAATTAAGGGCTTTAGTGTCGGTTTCCAAGCGACACCCAAGTGGGCGCGGCTAAAGGTGGACCCCTTCGGCGTCAATTCCCAACCGACGCCAAAAAGCTTCCCGCCACTGAAAACACACCAGCAAAGGGACTATAGGTGTCAATTTTTTAAGAACATCGACACTATAGAATTGTTATAGACGTCGGTTATTAAAAGAACCGACGTTACAACACTTCCAGCCACTGAAAATGTGCCAGCAAAGGGCCTATAGGCGTCAGTTTTGTAAGATAACCGACGCCATCTCCCCTGCCACCATGGTCGTTCTTCCTAGCACAACCGTAGTTCCTGGCCATATCAGCTGAACCGACGTCGGTTTTATGCAAAGAACTGACGCCATATCCCCTACCTGCCATCACAGTCGTGCTTCCCAGCACGACTGTGGTTCCTGGCCACATAGACTTCGGTTTTTTATCAAAAAGCACCGCCGTATGTCTTTGGTGTCAGTTTTGTTCAAATAACCGACGCCTATGTTAAGATTTTTTTTCTCTTATCTGTTTGCAGGCCTGTTGTATGGCTGGTCAGTAGGATGAGAACCTATAGTTCAGTTCTGAACCGTAGGTTTACGACATCCATTGATATCAGCCAACAACAGGCCACAAACCTGCAAAATTAACAAGATGGACAATATTATATATATGTGATTCACACACATGTATAAGCACATTTAATTCATATTATTTTTTCATCACACACATGTAGAAACCAGCAGCAACCTGCAGTTCCATTCATTTCATCTCTTTTCACATTCAGACACATGTAGAAACATTTATGTATTGATCATCTTCACACACATATGACAATTCATAAAAATTCATTCACATTCACACAAAAATAATTATGAGAACAAAGTTATTCTTTATTCATCATTGTCATCATTTTCATCATTGTCGATAAAATTAAATCTAAAAATTCCCACTCTTTGTAGGGCTTTTGCCCATTCTTCTCTTACAGCATCTAATTCATCTCTCGTATAGGGAGCATGTACATCCAAATGCTTTCCACCTGTGCTGAAGTTAGCAGTTTTAAAGACCTACAAAGAGAATGATGTATACATAATTAATAATATATAATAAGATTGATATATTTCATATTATCAAATGAGACTATGTATAATACCTGCTATATCTTATCGATTTCCATTATGGCATGTTTGATGATTAGGTCCATAAATAGCATCACATAGTAGGCACATGCCCAGCCGTTGTCTTGTGTAGCACACTATAAATTGAAACATACAAAATATTCAAAAATACAAATAAGCACAGTTCACATAAATAATATATACATTGGACTCAGGAAATTACTTTCACATTCTCCCAAATTAGTGACAAATCCTTTTTCCTGGGGACCTTTCCTCCAGCTTTTTTGAACTCTTGTAAATCCCTACATATGTTAATGTAACCCATTAAATTGCATAATTAAATAGTAATGTAGGTTAACAGATATAAAAACATGAAATATTTATCACGAGAATAATGGCCTTTTAATTGCATGTCCATATAATTATAACTCATTCCCCGTAGGATCTAGATAATAGACAGTGAATGTCTTGGGGATAATAACTAGTAACTCCCAATGCCTACCACTACATGTAAGAAAGTTAAAAATTAATAACTCAAAATCCACAATAAAAATGTACTTTTCTTAAGTCCAAATTATATGCAAAGTAAACTTACTCAACATTGAATGGAGCTATTATCACCGTCTTCTTATTTTTACCAAAATATTCAAAAGCATCACAGCAGTATGAAGTAACTGAAGAAGGGTATGTATCTACAAGACTAATCAAAGATGGAACCAAAAATCCCACATGGGAAAACCCAAAATCTGAACATGTCTTATGTAACTGGCTACAAAACATGTATTGCGTATGGATTAATATATAAGAAACCAGATCACCGTATATAAAACAAGGTATATGGATGTATGAACAATATCTCACCATATCCACAACTCTATCATAGATGTGTTCAGCCATTGATAACTAAACAACTCCAAAATATCTTGTATAAATATCTTGTTTTCATATGATTGACATGCATTAATACATATGCATTAATATGTATGTATGCAGAACTTGTATTACGTATGCATTAATACATATGCTAAACTTGTATAAATAGATTGTTATCGTATGATTTACCTACGGCATCCTCCGGAATAGTAACAATTATAGGGCAATTTGTATCATGTTCGCCGATCCATACTGCCACACCCCTACAATTAGGACCTATCGAGGCGTGTAGGTCCCTTGGAAGCCAACTTGGTAGTCAAGGAGGTGGAGGCTGAGATGTAGTGGGTCTCTTATTTTTGACATGTATATGTAATTTCAAATCAATTGACTCATATATACACACTAACAAATTAAAGTAATGGAAATTTATCATACAATATCAGTATAGAGGACATCCGCTTTGGGCCACAGTATCACTCTACCTACTGCCTCACCAAGTGTTTCAGCATCTGGGTGTGCATGAGGTAGTGTAAGATCCGGCCAGTCAGGGAATACATGTATCAGGCTCACACGTACCACACCATCTGGTACTGGATACCCATGAAACATGCACCCTTTAAGGGGTGGGTAAGCCGACGCCTCTACAACGATATATTCTTGACTTTTTAGTTGGCATGGCTTCAACCCCTACAAATTTATATAAAGAATGTTATATACATATATACACAAACATATCATCTTGAACAGACTAGCTATTATGTCATAAAAATACTTACAGAGGACGTGCTAGGTGGTGGGTGTACAAGATTACTCCCAACCACTTCTATAGTAGGAGAAGAGCGGCCCGCCACAGGTACTGTCTAAATGGCAGGCTGAGACGCCTGCCACTTCGCCATTGCTTCTTGGATTCTCTTCTCAATTAACGAATCTACCTATACATGGATAAAAGAAACACTAGCTTCTGATTATTGAATTCCCTTTTGCAATAACATTCTAAAATAAGAATAGGTTACCTCAGCTTGTGAAAGTCCCTCTTTTGGGACAGGTTTGCACTGGGATGGCCCAAAGAATGCTTTGATACCCACACCAGCACCTGCACCCCGAACACGTCCAGTATGCTCTGGGTTACCCAGAGCAACTGTTAGTTCATCCCTTGTGCCCTGAGGGATGAACTTGCCTTCCTTCCTCTGCTCGTGCAGCTCTCGCTAATCACCATCAACAAAAATTAGTAAGTAAATATAAAAATAATCAATATCTATCGATTTCTCTAAGATTTGATTTTTTACCATTTTTGTAGCCGCCTCAGCAGTTGCGGGATTTGGTATGTCTCCCTTCTTATTTTTCCTCCCAGCTATCCACATAGCATGGCGAGGCAGAGGTGCGGGAGCAGTAGTAGAGGACTCTGTAGTCTCCTGAGTAGCAGTAGGCTCAGCAGACTCAGCATGTAGTCTTTGGCAAATGCATGCATATCCTCTTGGACCCATTGTGTGGTCGTGCACACTCAGCCTGTAGTCTTTGGCGAATGCCTGCATATCCTCTTGGACCCATTGTGTGGTCGTGCAAATTCAGTGCACGCCTTGCTCTTTGCACCTCACTGAGGGCCTAGTTAGTTAGCACATTGATTTGGTTAGTAACACTAAAGGTTAATCTTGAATAGGTGAATACATAAAAATGTATATTAATTAAATTGGGAGTGGTGCTTAATACCTTGAATTCATATGTTTTTCTTTGGGTAACAAACGCCTCCCAGTCTTTGGGGTCCAGGTAGTTCCATTGCTGTGTGGCTTCCTTCTGCCTAAATTTATTTTTAAAAGAGAATACAAACAAAAATTATTAGTGTAGAGTTAGTGAAGTAGTCATCAATGTCTAGAATTAGAAATAAATCAAGAACCTCTTATCAGCATCGTGTATGTAATCTCAGGTGAGATTGGTCCTATAGTTCCTTAGGACCCTCCCACGGCGTTGCATCACACATTTACGATGCAGCTTTTCATCCAGATCAAATATGCTCTACAAATTAAATAGAATTGCTATTAACTAGTATCCTAAAAATTAGTAATCTACACAAATAGAATTACAAATAATAATAACTCACGCATAGTTCCTTCCATATGTGGTCTTTCTTCCCCTTAGGAACTTTATGCCAGGATTCTAGGATAGGACTGCAATGGTTGCGAGTAAGAACCCCAAGATATGAAACAAATGAGTTGCGGTTCACTCCATATGGATTTCGTGCATGATCAAAATCCACAGCCAATTTGGGTCCATTGCCCCTTTGTTGTATTAACTTGTTCATCATTGTGATTCCCCTCACTTTCTCAATTTTCTTTTGCTGCTCATCAAGTGTTGTAATTTCTTCAAGGGTTACATCAACAACCTAAAATTTGATAAAAAACACACTTACATGATATAATTATAAATGAACATATAGATAGAAACCTCAGGGATACATTCTTAAAACTTACATTGTCAGGCGGCACAAGCACGTCCCCACCCTCACAGTGATCATCAGCATGGTCATCATGGGAATTCTCAGCCATCTAAAAGTTCACATTCAAATTATAAATTTCACATTGTAAGGTAACACTAATTGTAAAGTTCACATTGTAAAGTACACATTCACATTGTAAAGTAATTCACATTGTAAAGTTCACATTCACATTGTACAGTAATTCACATTATAAAGTTCACATTCACATTGTAAAGTTCACATTCACATTGTAAAGTAATTTGCATTGTAAAGTCCACATTCACATTGTAAAGTTCACATTGTAAAGTTCACATTCAGAAAAATAAAACATATAAAAAATATAAGTATTCATGCCTCTAATATTGTGATCTTTTATCACATTTCAGAAATATAGTTAATTCAATATTATGGTGAAATTTGTATTAGGCTTTTAATATCATAATTCAACATGCATCAAAATTTACAGAATTAGGTCAAGCATTAGTATTCAATTGCAAATGTATCTTCTTCCTGCTCCCTCCTTTCCAAATGGATAAAAGAAAGGCACGACCTATGGGCTAGACACGACCATGGTTGTGCTGGCCATCATGGCCGTGGTCGGCCAACACAGTCACTCGTGTCCAGCCCACAGGTCGATCGTGCCTTGCTTTTATCCATTTGGAAAGGAGGGAGCAGGAAGAAGAAGAGGTGGAGGAAGAAGAAGGGGTGGAGGAAGAAGAAGAGGCAGCCGCCTACCTGTCAGTGGCGTGGAGGAAGAAGTGAGCAGTTGTCGTCGGTGGTGGCGGTGTGAGGAGCTAGCGGGTGGGAGGAAGAAGCTAGACAGTAGGGGGTGGCGGCGACGACCCTGTGAGGAGTAGTGATCGGCTTGATCAGGCGGCGGTGATGAGCAGGGGGCGCAGTAGCTTCGGGCGGGGACTCGCGGCGATGAAGCAACAGAGAGAATGGGGCGTAGTCTATTTCTCGATTGATCGCCCGAGGGTTATTAAGTTAACAAAGGCATCAGTTATTTAAAAAACCGACACCTATTACCCATCATCGTCAGTTTTTAGAAAAAACTGACGTCCATTGGACAATCTTAACCCTAAAAATTTTTGCAGGAACGGCGCGTGAAACCTTATCAGCATCGGTTTTTCCACAAAAACCGACGACCTTTGGAGGTAATTTTTTTCTTTCGTTAGGCGTCGGTTATTAGGTCAAAAAACCAACGTCGTATGTGAAACTTTGGGGGTAATTTTTTTTCGCTCGAAAATTTGGATTTGGCGGGCTACTTTAGGCGTCAGTTCATTATAGGGAGTCGACGCTAAATAAAAAGCAATACCCATGTTTGGCCGGTCTTCAAATATAGATGTTGGTCTCTGTAATTAGCCGACATTGTAGGGTTCAGGCGTCAGTTTTCAGTAATAACCGACACCTCTAAATGTGACGTTATAAGTTATTTCTGTAGTAGTGCTTCAATATATTTATTGATGACCTCAGTAGATATGGTAGTTTGTATTTTATAAATACAAACATGAATCTCTTGAAGTGTTCAAGGAGATCATAAATGAAGTACATAAAAAACTTGGTAGTAGTATTAAATTTTGATATGATCGATATGGAAATACTTTGAACCAAGAGTTTGAGAACCTTCTAGAAGATCATGATAATGTATCATGATGGACTCCACCTGAAACACAATGATAGTGTATCATGAGAAGTGTATCAAAAAGATGGAATCACACCTTGATAAGTCAGAGTGTGAATTCCAGCTAAACTTCAAATTTCATTTTGGGCACATGCTTAACACTAAAACAATGTACCATTAGTTCAAAAGACACCATATGAGATATGGAATGGGAAGTGTCCTGATATGTCTTTATAAAGATTAGGATTGAAAACCTAAATAAGAAAAATGTTTCTTAAAAGGTTTTGTCCACAAATTGCATAAATGTTATTTTTTGAATACTACTTTGATATCCAAATCCAACAACAAAGGTGTTTTGGATGGCTGTATTCCTTAAGGAGAACCTAGTTCTAAAGGAATCAGTGGGAGAGAAAAGTAGAACTCGAAATGTTCACGAAAAACAAGAAAACATTGAACTTAAAGAGGTACAATGGAAATAAAGAGAACCACAAAACATTGTGGAATCTCAAAGTTCGTTACGTAACACACAAAACTCATGGTTCTTGTAGAACATGCCTAGAGATTGAATGATATATGATATCTTATCGACAAGAAGGTGGTGAGTTGATCATATGATGAGTCAACAGTCTACCTAGAAGCTAATGAGAGCCAGAAACTGAGATATGGCTTGAAGCCATGAAATCCAAGATGGACTCCATGTACATCAACAAAGTATGACCTTGGTTGATGCACCTGAAGGGGTAAAATCCGTAGGGTACTTTTGGGTCTTCCATAAAAAGACTAACATGGAGGGTAATTTGGTTGCAAAGAGTTTCTAACAAGTTTAAGGCATTGAACATGATGAAATCTTTTCAGTAGTTACCAAGGATAAATCCATTGGGATAATGCTTGCTATTGTTGCTTAATGAAAATAAAGTCCATGAAGCTGCATAGATTGATCTTTGGATTGAAGCAGGAACCTTAGAATTGGGATCTTCTATTTGACAAGATTGTCAAAGAGTTTGACTTGAGTCAAAATAAAGAAGTAATGTGTGATTACAAGATTTTAATGGGAGCATATGTATATTCCACATATTTATGGGGAATAACATCCTTATACTACAAATATTAAAACCTGGAAACAAAGTGCATTCTAAAGTTTTAAAGAAGCATCCTATGTGGTAGGAATCAATATCTAGAGAGATAGATCAAGAGGGGTTCATGACCTAAGAAAGAGAACATACATCGGCAAGATGTTGAAAGGGTTCAACATGATGAGAAAAAACCAGTCCATGTTCCATGGAGTTAGTCTCTCTAGAGCCAAGTGTCCCAATTCATATGAAGAATAAGGAACACATAGATAGATGCCATATGCATTCACAATTGGATCTATCACGTATGAACTCATCTCATTATCTTGTATGTATTGGACATGACAAGAAAAATATGAACTTATTATCTTATATGTATTGGACATGACAAGAATATACGAACTCATCATCTTGTATGTATTAGACATGACAAGAAGATATGGAATCCAGTTATTTTGTATGTATTGGACATGATGAATGGATATCTATCGAACTCCAGTAAGAGTTACTAGAATACCATGAAGGACATCTTTATGCACTTGTGAAGTACTAAAAGGATTAGTCCTTTAGCTATGGTAATAAGGAAGAGTTGGGTGTAAAGAGTTACACCGATGCAAACCTCTAAAATGACAAAATTGTGTTTGACCTTAGAATAAGAATTGTTAGTTGGAAATCCAAACATAAGACAATTGATTAATTCTACAATAAGAAGTTGAGTACCTTAGTGTTACGAACACTGTAAAGGACACTGTGTGGATCTAGAAGTTCATATGGATGAACTTATTAGAGGTTCCGACCATTGGTGACTCAGTAGTAATATTGTGACAACAATGGAGCTACTAGTTAGGCAAAGGAATTTTAGATAGCATACTATGACACTTCCATCTCATATGAGCTATCGTACAATGAGGGGATGTGAAACATATAATATACTGACTTGAAGAAAATGTTGCTTACCCGCTATAAAAACACTTGTGCAGCAGAAACAAGATGAACATGTTAAGATCACTTGGAATATGATTTGTGGGTGATTGTCTCTAAGTGCAAGTGGGAGTCTACGGGTAAAGTATGCCCAGAGAGCCAATCATATGATGATTGCAATGAGGCATGTGATACTTGATTTGATAATAATAAAGGCAATTTCCATCTATATGTTTTAACTATTTTTGAGATAATAGTATAACATGTTAGATGTCTAAAGAGTGACAATGCTCAATGACGTATGTCTTTAAGTACTTGACTTAAACAATGAGATCATATAGATGTTAGGAGCATGCACATTCTAACTATTGTCCCTAGTCAGTTGTTATTGTGGAAATAACCATAGACATCAATAACACAAAAGACTAGTGTGTGTTGGTTGATGACAAAATCTCATCAATCATGATATATGATACCAAACCAAGCACATTGATACATGTTAGAGAATAGTGTATCAGACATACCCATTGTAAGAGTGATGCATGGAAACCACACTTGGTTAGTCAGGATCATCTCTTATAGTATTGGTGGTGACTGTGGTTCTTAGACCTAAAACCACTGCACTCATCACATGTCATTGGGTGCACTTTGACATCATCAAACGCAGTCCTAAAACATGGGTTGTTATAACAGTGATGATTGGGTGACTTTGACACATGGGGACTTGACTGTGAGTGATAGATATGGAATTTATCCCTCGTAAGGGAGTGTGATATCCTGGCCACTTGAGGAGTGAGACTGAGAAATGCATGGCCATGCACATGTAAGTCAATATATGATATTGAGCTTACATACATCTCAAACAGTCTACTTTGAATCAAGAAACATGGATTGAACATTTATAGAGGATGACAAGTCCATGCCTCGAGTTCAATCTGATTATCAGTGATAAAGGAACTAAACATTCACTGTAACACCAATAATAGATTGTAGGTTGAAATTTGTTCTCTAAATTTCCTTTTCACTTGGGTAGCACTGATGTGCGACTAGGCACCACTCTTTTCTTTTGATGTCATAAGTTAGTTATGGACATTCACTGCCAACATGAAATGGAACCTATAGGGTCACACACAAAGGATTAACCTCGAAGAGGAGTTTATCCAAGAATGATGTTTAGATTGATTACTAAAGTGTTTAGGTACTCAATTAAACATTCAATCAATAGACTTGACTCAGAATCATCAAGTTCAAGTGTTGAACCAACTGATTAGAGAGTCAGATTGATTGAGAACTGCATTGATTGAGTTCTACACAACCTGGACCACCAACCAACAGGTTCACTGAGTGAACCAATTGGCTCATGGTCAGTGAGACGAATAGTTCACTCTAGTGAACTGATTAGTTCACATGGACTAAATGAGCATGTGTTGGGTTTCCCAGTTCGTGAGAAAAGATCATCATTTCACTTGTTCAATTCCATTGAGACAAGAATTAATCTTTGCATTAATTAGAAACAAATAAGGAAATTCAACTGTGGGCAAGTCTGGGAAGTGAAATGACTAGTTCACTGGGTGAATTGATCGGCTCACCTGCCCAAACGACTGGTTCACTTATGAACCGATTGGCTCACCTACCCAAACAATTGGTTCGCCTTCCACAGTACAATTAGTTTGTGGAAAAATCTGGACCCTTCTACTCCCGCACAGTATGGGAAACCTAACCCTGCCCTCTACTATAAATAGAGGGGTATAAGGGGCTTCTCAGAAAACACAACTTAGAGTATCAGTTTCTCTGCAAATTTGTTGTCCTCTCTTGTTACTGTAACCAAGAGAGCCCAAGCAATTTCTACCCATCTAGGGAGGAACAATGAGGGAAAGACAACTGCGAAAAAGTGACTGGTGGTGGGAGAGTGTGTCGGCGACTGGTACATCGACAAAAGGGGAATACTCCTTCTAGTTTGTCCATCAGGATGACTAGAGTTCCCGATGGTCAGTGTGGACTATTGATAGAGGCGGGATATTTCTACTGCTCAGGAGGATGACTGTCAACCGCAGTTCGGGTCAAGACCAAGAGCTGCACAAACGTCGTCAAAGACTAGGTGGTTGAAGACCACTTTAGTTGTGAGGTATTGTCGCTGAGTAAGCCTCAGGACCAGGTATATCTTGCTAAACCATCTTTCCTATTACATATTTGTTGATGTGATCTACTTGTTATGGGTTTGTGGTTAGATAAATTTTTTATTTTTGCTGCATGTTCTGTCCCACAAAACCCAACACAAATCCCATATCCATCACTCACAATCAATCCCCATGTGTCAAAGCCACCCAATCATCATCGTTATAACAACCCATGTTTCAGGATTGTGTTTGATGATTTCAAAGTGTACCCAACGACATGTGTTGAGTGTAGTGATTTCAGGCCTAACAACCACAACCACCACCATCAATGTGAGACTTGAATATGACTTCCATGAAGATGGCTTCCATGTGTCAGTCTCACAATGGGTCTATTTGATATATTGTTCTCTAACATGTATCTATGTGATTGGTTTGATATTGCCATTTTGGGTTTTAGGGGAGGCAGAGAAGGCAGCGGAAACAAAAATTTTCTCCTCCCCAAACCCAGAACAAGGAAATGCGTCAACGTCTATACAATAGGAAAGGGATGGTTTGTGGAATCATACCTTGTCCCGAGGCTTTCTCGGCAACAATACCTCACGTCTTGTGTCGTCTTCACCTCCGGTCTTGGACGGTGTCTGTGTAGCTCCTGGTCGCATCAGGACTGTCGTCTCCTGGTCTCACCGGGACTGTCGGGATTGACAGCTGTCCTCTGAGCGGCAGAAATCTCTCGCCTCTGAAGTAGTCCACACGGACCACCTGGAACTCCAATCTCCTTGTCTCACAAGGAATTGGAAGGATTCACACCCTCCTGTCAGCGTACTAGTCGCCGACACACTCTCCTGCCACCAGTCGCTTTCTGCAGTTGTGTTTCCCTTGATGTGCCTCCCTTATCGGGTAGCACTTGCTCGGTCTCTCTCGGTTACCAAAACCAGAGAGAACGACAACTTTACAGAGCAACTGGTTGCACTGAGTTGTTGTCAAAGAAGCCCCCAATACCCCTATATATATAGGAGGGTCATGGAACAGGGTTCTCTATCCCAGGCAATGCGGGACTAAAGCAGGAGTAGAAGGGTTCGAGATTTTCCACAAAAACAACCAACTGTGTGACCTGAACTAAGTGTTTCATTTCTGAAACGGTTGGTTGGGGACCTGAGCCGGTCGGTTGACACCTCAACCGATCAGTTGGGACCCCTCAACCAGTCGGTTCACTTCTCAACCGATCGGTTTGTGGCCCTGGTCAGTTCCCAATTGACTTTTCTTCTTTTGTTTCTAATTGATATCAAATACCAATCCCTATTCCAATCATATTGGACAAGTAAAACAAAAAAGAATTTCTCACCAATCTTACTTTCCCAACTTGCTCGGTTGGACCAGTTGAGCCGATCAGTTCAACATTTGAACTGATCGTTTCATCCTGTCCATGAGCCGATCGACTCACAACCTGAACCGATCGATTCACCAAGCTCAGCCGATCGGTTCATCACATGAGCCGATCGGTTGGGAGTGCATATTGTGCAGAAATAGTCAATTACAGTTTCAATCAATCTGATACTCTAATCAATCGGTCCAACACCTTGAATATTATGATACTGAGCTATCAATTGATTGAGTGTTTAATTGAACTACTAAACTCCTTTAGTAATCAATCTAAACATTGTTTGTGGACAAAACTCCTCTTCCAGGTTAAATCCTATGTGTGTGACCCTGTAGGTCCTTTTCACGTTGGCAGTGAAAGTCCATAACACTTATGACTTCACAAGCAAAGAGCGGTGCCTAGTCACACATTAGTGCTACCCAAGTGAAATAGAAAGTTGGAGAACAAATTTCAATCCTACAATCCGTGAATGGTGTTACAGTGAATGTATAATTCCTTTGTCACTGATATCCCGAATGACCTCGAGGCATGGAACACTCATCCTGTCAACATTCATTCACTTTCTTGATCTCAGAGTAGATTGGAAGAGATATGTATGACATCAATATCACATACTGATTCACACATGCATGCACGCCTTTCTCAATCCTACTCATCATGTGGCCATGGATATCAAGCTCCCTCAGGAGGGACAAATCCCATATCTATCACTCACCCCTCAAAATCCCCATGTGTCAAAGCCACCCAATCATCACCTTTATAACAACCCATGTTTCAGGACTGCGTTTGATGATGTCAAAGTGTACCCAACGACATGTGTTGAGTGTAGTGATTTCAGGTCAAAGAATCACATTCACCACCATCACTGTGAGTACTGACTGTGACTACCATGTCATGGTTCCATGTGTCAAACTCATGGTGGGTCTGTCTGGTACACTTGTTCTCTAACAATTACCTATGTGTTTGGTTTGATATCTCTATATCATGACTAATGAGATTCTGTCATCAACCAACACCACAATCTAGTCTTGTGTGTCATTGTTGTCTATCTACCTTCCACAATGACATCTGACTAGGGACATAACAAGAATGTATAAACTCTTAGCATCCGTTTGATCTCATCGTTCAAGTCATGAACCTTAAGGCATACGTCATTGAGTACTATCATTCTCTAGACATTCAATCTGTTCTATCACTATCTCATATGACTGAACCAAAAAGAATTGGAAGCTTGCCTTTGATGTTTATCAAATCAATCTCAATGTATTCCATCAATCATCCCATGATTGGCTCTCAGGGCATACATACCAACAGACTCCCACTTGCACTGCAAGCCAATCACCCTTGAATCATATTCATACTGATCTTTAAACATTTCCCACATGTTACTGTGCTCTTCTGCCAACATAGTGAGTTATGGCAACACCTTGCCAAAGTCAATATTGATTGCATGTCTCAAATCTCTTCGTTGTATGTCACACGTATGAGATGGAGCTGTCATAATATGCAATCTAGTATTCCTTTGCTAACCTTTAGCCACATTGCATGATCAAGGATTCCATATTTGTCATCAATGATCGGAATATCTATAAGTTCATCTCATGAACATCCAGATCCATATAGTATCCATTGCTATTCTCTAACACATGGATACTCGGCATTTCCTTTTAAAAGGTTTCATTGGAACATTTCCAATTATCAACAAACTTTCACTTTTATATATCCTATATATATTTTTCGATTAATTTTATGTCCTTTTCGGAAGTTTGCATCAATGTAACTCTTTACATCGAACTCTTCCTTATCTCCATAGAACTAGTACTTATCAAGTTCTTGTGGTTTCCAGTAACCCTTACTGGAAGTACTGGAAGTAGACAGACATCCACTCGTCATGTACCACATACGAGTTATCAGGATGAGCACATCATATTGTCATGTCCTACATAAAGATGATGAATGCATTTTATTCTTGCCATGTCAATACATGCAAGGTAATGGGATGATTACATACATGATAGATCTATATCTATTCTTAGTGTTCCCATTCTTCATAAGAATTGGACACTTGGCCTAGGGATACTAACTCCATGTAATATGGACAGGTTTTCTCCCACTGAATCTGTGCACACTGAACCCTTCAGTACAGATTGCCAATGTATGCTTTCCTTTTCTGGGTCCAGAGATTTTTCAAGAACTATCTCTATAGATCTCTATTCCTATCACATAGGAAACATCTCTATCTTCCTTAAATATAATTTCCACTTTTCGATTTCCATTCTAGAACATTTCCATTTCACATCAACATGTGGAATGTGAACACGGACCCACTAAATCACAGATCCCTTCTTTATCAGTCAAACCCTTTGACTATATCATCAAAGTAAAGATCCAATTCTGAGTTTCTTGTACTCAATCAATCACATTGATTAGTCCATTGTAACTTATAGACTTCATTTGCATTAGTGGATTCATAAACCTTATAGGTTGTGGCACGTACACATCCTTGTCTTATTCCTCATAGGAATGCGGTTTTAGAATCCGTATGCCAAATGTCTTAGTCATTAAGTTGCAATCAACAAGCATCATCCTTCTAAAAATGTTATCCATGTGTCTTAACACTTAAGACTTATTCGCACCTATGGATTTCATCCCAATGAGTGCTACCATCAAGGTCATACATTATGGTTTACATGGAAGTCATTTAGGATGTAATGGTCATCTACCATAACTCAAAATTCGGTTCCTCATATTCATCTGGATAGTTGACTCATCATATGAACAACTCATCACATAGATAATTGAGGTGTATCTGTCAAGGATATAAGAACTCACAACTCCCTGTGATTCTTAATGTCCTTTATTAGTGTGGGGTATTCTTTATTTAAGAAGAACTCAGTTATTTGATAATCACCATGACTTAATCATGAGCTCACTATGATACACTATCATAATCACTCATAAGGTTCTCAAACATTTGGTCTAAGTATTTCATTCTTTGATCTCATCAAGAATCAATACTTTACCAAATTCGTACTTCATCTATGATAATCTTGAATACTTCAAGATATTCATTTTGGTATTTCTCTAAACATTGTTTGAAGTATTATCATTCACTCCAATAGGTATGTAAATACATCACATGTATCATACCTAATAGGATAATCATTCTCCCACTACCACTAGGGAAGATTGATTAATCATGTCCAAGATATTCTTGTCTCGTACTGGTTATTTAACCAAAAGAGTCTAGATTTATCCGTCACATGGAAACTAGAAATGAATTTCTCATGATTGATGCTAATTTGATTGTTAGAGTTATCAATAACTTTAGGTATCATTTTATCTTATGCATATCAAATACCACAAGATAAATAAGGCATTGCCACAAAGATCATATCTTTATAAATTGAAACATCTCTTTATTGATTGCCATTATTGTCATACAATATGCAAAAATAAAGTGTTTCTATCTATTGACAAATATGAAATAGCAGTTCATAACTGTATTACATGCCTTTTAGGCTGAAAAATAAACTAAAGTACTCCTATCTATGGCGGCAACACTTGCCCCATTTATTGAGTGCTTTAAACTTTACATCTTGGTATCATATATGTAATGGAGTGGATTTTTGAAATCCATAAATCTCCAATAACATATTAGAACCCATATCTTGAGTTATAATGAGAAGTTGGAATGTTGATTGAGATTTATATAATGATTAAGATCTCTCTTTTAATGCTTTTTTTTGAGGAATTTAATTGAATGGTCTAATAGCTGAGTTTGTCACCAAATTTGAGTAGAACGTATCTTGAGATGTAGTAAAGGTATGGTTCAAATTTGGTGGCGATTGGATGTTCCTAGAGGAAGCTATTAAGGTTTAGAAACTGGTTAAATAAATGATGCATAATGTAAGTTGGATTACTGTTTAGCATAAGTTGTTGATATAATAATTTATCATACGGGAAAGAAGTGCCTTTGCATCCGCACTACACAAGAGTAGGGACGTATTATATACGTGGCATCCTTTGGACCCTTGGATGGTCAGATCAGATGTTTAGGATATCGTAACCTCCTTACTAGTTTGGCGGGCAGTGAAGCTTCTTGTTAGCACACTCACCACCCCACCTTTGCACGACGTGATCATGGTATGGGGAACGTGAGGAAGACAGGCAACCAGGTGGTTATCTTTAGGCTTACAGAGAACTACAGAACGACCCCCCACCAGTTTTCCAAGGAAAGATTAGCGAGAGAGGAGGCGAGTTGCGCTGGGTCTAGTTCACAGTACCGAGCCAACCATCAGAGTTGTGGGGGCGGCTGCGTGACTAAGAGAAGGGAGCCACATAACACGACCCGTGACTTGAAGTGGAGCAAGAGGTAGCGGTGGCAGGCTCTCCAGCTGTAGGGAGGAGGTAACAATGGCGAGGCCTTGTGGTCACCAGAATAGTAGGTGATCTACTGAAGATCGTGGCTATAGTGGATGGTGGCCTGGAGACACCAATGGAGATCGATCGCTCACCGGTGATCATCCTCGCAGTGGCATGCCCGACAATTGACCTGCTGCTCCTAACGAAGAGGAAGAGAGGGATTCATCAGCGCAGAGGATCTCTTCCAGTCCCTAGCCTCAACCAGCCACGTCGGCAAAGCAACTAACGCACGATGCGTCAGGCTGAGCGAGAAGCGACGGGCGGCCTTGAGGCCACTGGGTTTGCTAGCCGAAGGAAAACCCCAGGTCAGCAATGCAGAGGGATGGAGCTCAAAGCTCCTCGAAGCATTGGGTTGTGACAAGGAGGAGGTGATGAGGGTGGATCTCATCGTCGGAGCTTGTGATGCAGATGACATCGACCTCGCAGAGAGTGAGATCAGAGCTGCTTCATCCTGGAGATCTGGGTGATGCCTCGTGTTGCAGAGTGGTCGGAGATGGTTACAAGAGGGAGCCGAAATCAAAGGAGGAACCATAGTTGAGTGAGATCCCGACATGTTGTTGGGATTGCTCATCGGAGCAGAGACCAGCGACGGCGTTGGTGCTTCACAGAAGAACGAAGAGCCGCAGAGCGCGACTCTGATGAGAACGCGAGGAGAGAGAGAGAGAGTCGGATCGTGAGAGAATAGAAAGAGACTGGACCGATTTCTAGGAACCAGTGAACGGGCTGGCTCAACGTGATCCCAACAACGTCGGCGGCCACGTGGCAGCGGTCTATTGGCTCAATAAAGGTAATTCCTTCATAATGTTCAGATCTTGTCAAATTCCTAGATATTAACTCGTTTATCAGAAAATTACAAATAAAGTACCGTTTTTCTCAGAAAAATGAGTAGAACGAAATGAAAGCTTAATATCAGTCTTTTGAGACAGTAATATCAGTGATATCATGTAAGATGTGAAATGCTTAATTGATAGATAATAAATATCAAATGCTGGCCTAAAATTCTGATAAAATGCAAATAAATATATGTTCATGCTTATAATCCAGTGGATGTCAGTGATTATGATGTTGATGCAGAAAATCATGTAATTTGATTAATATGACTAATTATGACTAATAACACTAAAGATAATGCAATTAATGCATACATGTTCAATAAATGATGGAATTTATAGAACACACTTATATCAGTAGCTAGAAGATAATATATAAATCGGAGATCAGTTTTATGCATGAAATTCATATTATATGAAGTCGACCCTTAATACATGGGTTGAAACCCTAATTTAGGTTAATGCATGTAACCTAAGGTTAATAGGTTCACATAATGATGGAAACACGATTATCAGTTAATGAGTAAATATTCTGGAATATGATATCAGTAAGATGATTCTAATACAAGAAAGCAAGTAATAATGATGCGCATATCCTAATGAGATAAGAGAAACCCTAATGGACATAATTAGGGTTAAGATGAGATATAATAAGATGAGAACCTGATGGTGATATGTGGTCTTGTTTTGATCAGGTTTGACCAAGCTTATAGTTGACATCAGTGATATGTATTTAGTATGATCTGTCTCTTTGGAAGGTACGTTATTACCTCTTACTTGGCTTATTATACAATATGCTTGTGTTATATGAGTAGTAACATACTTGGCATATGGTATTGATTGAAATGATTGTTCTTGTATGCTATGTTGCTTGATTCTCCATACTTATTGCTATGAACACATGAAACATAAGATATCTTGTTATGACCCATAATTAAGTTAACTAATAAGTACCTCGATTAGTGTGAAGTACCTCGATTAGTGCTAAGCACCCTGTTAAACATCATGGTTAATCAAGATAAGCTACGTCATGAATCAATGGATGAGATTGAATCATCTGAGGTAATTAATGATAATTGCAGTGTTAATTAAATAAGTTCCTCTGAAGCAATTAGTATTTTTATTAGTTGAAACGAGCTAGTTAGCATGATTTCTTGCCTTGAGAAGGTAGCGGATTTTGTGATTTATAGTTTACAAAAAGAATCAGTTGATTTGGACTCTCGAGGTGAAAGTTATAACACTTTTACTTTCTTTGGATCTAATCTGCAATTTTCCCAAATTTGTAGCTATTTATTTTCCCTTTTTCCGTTTTCTTCTTTATCCCTTCATTTTCACGCGATCGATTCACAGAAGTAACCGCTTGAAAGCTGCGCCCGAACAACAGCTGGAAGGGGGCGATTTTGGGGTGATTTCGGGAGCACATAGCTCCGATCTTGTTGGTCGACCTCCCCTTCTTCTTTTTCTCCTTCCACCCTTCTCCTTCCTCCCCTCTTCCTCGATTCTACCCTAGCCTAGCAACGCCCGACCTACTGCACAGAGCAGCAGCCGCAGCAATGGCCAGTAGCTGGGCGGCAGGCCTGGAGCTTGTGTGGGCGTGAAGGGCAGCACCTAATCGATCGTCCTGAGCTCAGCCTCGAGCAGGGATCTAGAATCCGCCGCTTCCTACCTTGTTGCACTCACTGGTGCTCCAAACAGCAGGGGCAGTGCCTAGCTAGCAGCAACAGCTACTGCTGCGTACGGCCAGGAAGGCCACGGTGTGCGCCCAGTACGGTGGAGAGGAGCTAGTTGGAGTTGGCTTTGGAGTTTAAGGTCATAAATCTGTAGCTCTAGCTACGATTTGGCTACCGAGGGAGCTCTTCGTCAACCTGTTGTGTGTGTATGCGTGAAGCAGCTTACTACAGGATCGTGAAATTGAAATACCAAAGGTTGAAGACAACCAAATTCTGCTCGGAAACCAGCCCTGGGCACATCTCTGGACGAATCCGGACAGTCCAAATCGATGTGAGTGGGGTTTCATTTTGTTTATCATTAATAAACTCAGGCGTTTGAATATTTTATGTTTTGTGCGCAAATTACGCTGATAACAGGCGTTATCAGGCGTCGGGCAGCTTTTGGCGTCACCCGACCTTTTTAGTTCATAAAATGCTTCTAGACACTGTTATATGATTAAATTTAGCATTTGAACAGTATGGATTGAACCAGTAGATTTATATGTTCATTGGAACCTAAATTGCTCATTTGAATGTTGAAATTAGAAATTCATGTCTGAAAATGGTATAATTTGGGTATGAACTGAGACAATGAAGATTTCTGATAAATTATCAGATGTACGATTTCAAAGTTGATATGAATAAATAAAATATGCATGAAAACCCTAATTGCATATATCTTTTGACATTAATATGTGTAAATTGATATTTACATGAAATGGCACATTTCTCTGAAATATTACAGAAATTCTCAAGTATTGTTATTAAATTGTGTTGTGATATGTAATTAACTCTTAATTGAGTTAAGTGATGCACAAACCAGGATTTGGGTCAATGTGCACGTTTTTCGAGAATTTTAGAGAATTGATAATTGTTGAGTATGATTCTCATATGTGAAGTAAATTTCTTTAATTTGTGCAATAAGATGTTCAACTGCGTAAATTCTCTATGTATGTGCCAAATTGAAATAAGTTGGGTTATTTATGCATTTCTAATTTGTCTGAATGCATGGTATGAGAATTTCTCAGAAATTACAATGATTTAAAATATATTGCTCTGTCAGTTTAGAATGACAGTGTATTGTGATCTGATATGAAATCAGTAAATGTGATTTTCCTATTTAAATGTTTATATGTTAATCAATTAATAGACTTAGGTGCCCTAACATCGTAGAACCCCTTTTGAGAGGTCTGCATCCAGGGGGTGAAACTCGTGTTGCAACAATAACTGTGCGGAGTCACAGGCACGAGGATAGAGAAAGGCAGTGTTCAACAACAACGCGTGCGATGTCACGGTGACACTGGAGTATATAGGGGTTATTCAACATTAATCCGTGCTTGTGTCACGGTGGTAACCCGGTAAGACTCTCCGCCTGTGTGCTCAGGTTTGAGGAGGAGTCTAGAGTTCACTCTTTTGAGAGTGTAGTGAGGCCTTGTGAGCCTGAGAGTCCTGCAGCAGACCAGGGCTGGCAGTCAGACTTAGCATTTCCCGGGTGTGTCGCTAAGTCTTGTACGGTGGGATCGTAGTTCTCTACAGATCTTTATATGCAGGGTACACTGCATATGATTAGGGCATAATAATAATATAAATTGGTACTCATATAGGATCACAGTAAATTAAAGTATTCGAACTTTTGTGCTATTTCTTTATATCTATTTATCTGTTCAAATTATCTCTTATTGCATGGAAATGTGATTATATTCTACAAAGCTGTTATGTTATTAGAACTGCCCTACTTAGTACTGTACTTATGTTTTATTTCAATTTATAAACCTGATGAGTTGTTTAGTGATAGCTAAGTGAAATGCTATTCACTGAGCGAGTAGGCTCATACCTCTACTCAAAACATTTTCAGGTCATCACCAGCAGCAGGAATCTGAAGGATCCTTTCATCCTAACGCTTAGTCTGTAGAAGGTATATGTAGTTAGTTTAGTTAGAGGTCTCTTAGTCCTTTCCCCTCGGTCCTTGGGACATGGCGTGGGTGAGAGAGAGTGTGTATGTGGAATGTGTATAAAGATGTAAATTAACTGTTATGTTTACTTTCTGTTAAACAATGTTACATGTTGTAAACTCTGTTTACGTACTCTAGCCAGTTTAATTGAATTGCTCCTGCAATAGTTTATTATGTTTTAGTTTACCGCAATAATCTGAATATCATTACGAGGTTTTAAAAAGGAAAAGTTCTCAGTGATTTGTTTATGTGATAGTCCCTCCGTCGCGCCCTAATCTCGTGATTAGTGGTTAGTGTGAGATCGGGGTGTGACAACTTGGTATTAGAGCATAGGTTGAGTATATGAATACTCTAAGTCAAGGTCAGGGGACGACAAGAGACCAATAGGATTAGGACTTAGGTGTCTTCCTTCTAACTACAATTTTATAACAAGAAGTATTCTGTTATATTATTGCAGATGGCAGGAAGAGGATGTGGTCACGAGAACCAAGTAGAGAGCTTAGGCTGAGTCATCAGGGATCATTAGGATCAAAAGATAAAGTTATAAGTGAGGAAAATAAGAAGTGATATGCCTTTAGCTCTGGGAGGTCTGAGTGTTTAGATACCTTGGCCAGGTGTCTGAATACTTAGATTGACCAGTATCAAGCTACTTTGTCTATTCTTCTCTGGATGCCCTGGCCAGGTATGCAGAGGAAGGATAGGCTAGAGACAAACCCTAGAAATCTTAGGGTTAAGAAATCGGAAATTAATACAGGAATAAGAGATTAAACATAGGATGTGATGCAACTCTTGCCTTATATTGCTTATTTGTTTGGAAATCACTAGAAATGCTCTTATATGTATGAATTTAGATTTTCATCTTGTAGAATAAATATGATTCTTTTATATTGATTGAGTGTCATGAAGTGATTTATTTATTGTTTATATTCTTTGTATTAAGTAGACCAGAAGTTATGTTTAAATGAGTCTGCCCTAAGTGGATATTCTTTCCACATGTTTGAGACTAATAGGAGTTGGTTAATCCTGAGTAGCTCTTGGCTTCAGGACTATAGGTTCGGCCTGGTCCGGTTGGCAGGATGCGTTACTGAGATCTAATGACTCCTATTAACAGTATAATAAGAGTAGACTCTGGATAATTTAGACTCACATCATAGTAAGAATGTACATACACTAAGATGTTGAGATGTAAGAGAAAGATTAGAACAGCTAAGAATTTGCTGGAAATGATATTAGAGGACCAATGTTGGAACCTCATATGAGCAATCCTTAATTAGAAATAAAGGAACACAATTAGGGTCAGATTAAATTTAATGATTAGGTGAGAAATACCCTTAATGGTACTAATCAATAATGCATAACAAATGCATGGATCCAATACATGATTAGTAAACCCTAGTGGAGGGTGTATCGTTGTGAAACCCTAGTTGAGGGTGTATCATTGCGATTGTTTATAGGCAACTTTATAAGTTATGCCTTAAACTAAGATAAGTCCATATCATGTGAGGTAGTTGGACAATTCTAATATGTGGCCTATGCATTATATGCTTAGGGTGAGTATTATGTGATGGAATGAATTAAGAGGGGAAATACCTTAATACAAGATAAAGTTGGTTAACTCAAGAGGGTCTGAATTAATGAACCCTAACCCTAATTTGGGGAAAAGGGAACGATAAGCCCTGTTTGATAGTGAACCCTAATTCCTGGTTAAGGAATGATGGTATTACTACTGTATCACATGATGTGATAAATATCTTGTATGACTATTATCATGCCTAATAATCATGCAGGTATGATGAGATGATGAATATAGCCAAGTTTGGGCTGTGACATTTATATAATAAATGATTGATTGGTTTTTTTTGTGTGTTGATGTTGTTGTTGCTTAATAAAAGTAATAATGTGTACGGATTTTATGAGCCATGTGAATAAGTTGTTGCCTAGTGAGAGGTGACAAGATATGAATGGCCCGGTGAGCCATGTGTGACGCTTGGGTAACAAGTATCATGTTTATTTGTAGCATTTGTGTTAATAAGTTATGCTAGATAACTTGGTTGATGTTACATTTCTGTTATATATCTATAGTTCATTGATGATTATTCATATCTGTTGTATTCATTACAAGTAGATGGATGAACTTATGAGATCTAAAGTTTGATTTCAAACTAAGGAAGCAAAGTCACACCACAATAATGCTATGTTACTGATAAGGACCAAACCCTAGAATGTTTAGAGTTGAAGTAGTTCAAGGGATGTCGCTAGTGATTTGACCTTGAATACTAGTATCTTTATAAAACAAGATCATACGATTTGCTCTATGAAAGGTAAGCTAACATTAATAAAATCTAGGGTTTAAAGGTAGATAAACAATATGAAAATAACTTGGAGAAAAGAGTAAGATATAAATTTGAAATGTAACAAGTGTGTTTGAAACAAAAGGAGAAATATAACATAACTGAAGTGTATTTTGAAATAAATTCTTACGGTAATAACATGAAGTAAGTAGCATAGAATGAGGGGTATTACCTGATACATGTTTTGGAGATATCTGTTGTAGTTCATGCTCTTATGACACAGCGTCACTATCTTTATGGTGTGATGATAGATTATCACCCTGAAAAGGTGAATGTGGTGGCTGATGCTCTAAGCATAAAGTCAAGTTCAACAGTTAATGCATTTTCTATGGTAGGTTTCAATAGAGACCTGTTAGTAGAAATGTGGAAGTTGAACTTAGACTTAGGGGTGGCAGCACAGAGTGGTTTGATTGCACAGATGCAAGTCAAACCTACTTTTATGATCAGATTAAAGAAACTTTAGCAGAATGACAGTGAGTTACAGCAGATCATGCATGACATGACATGGGGTAAAGACCAGAGTTTAGGTTTCAGATGATGTTGTGTTGTATCAGCATGACAGGTTGCATGTACCTCAAGATAATGATTTGAAAGAATAGATTCTTGAGGAAGCACATGCATCAATGTATGCTATACATCCAGGTGACACTAAGATGTACATGAATCTCAAGGAATTGTATTGGTGGTCTGGTATGAAGAGGATGTAGCTGAGTATGTGACTAGGTGCGGTGTGTGCTAGTAGAATAAGGCTGAGCATCAGAAACATGTAGGTATTCTGTAGTCTCTTTCTATACCATAATGGAAGTGGGAGCATATCACAATGGATTTTTGTGATAGGGTTTCCCAGGATACCTAGAGGTTGTAACTCGATATGAATGATTGTGGATAGACTAATTAAGTCTGCTCACTATCTTCATATTAAGTCAACCTTTGATGTCTCAAATTTGGCTAAGATATACATGGATGAAATAGTCAGGTTGCATGGTATTCTATCACATTCAAGTTTTGGAATCAGTTGTATCGTGCTTTGGGCACAAAGTTGAGATTCTGTACAACTTTCCATGCACAGACTAACGGTCAGTCAGAAAGGGCCATTCAGATTCTTGAGGACATGCTGAGAGCAGTAGAAAGCTGCATAGGATAGGCATAAGAGTTATGTTGAGATGAGACATTGACTTCTTAAGTTTGAAGTTGGTGATGAAGTGTATCTGAAAGTTTCACCAAGGAAGGAGGTGCTGAGGTTTGGTAAAAGAGGCAAACTAACTCCTAGGTTTATAGGCTTGTATCCTATCATTGAGAGGATTGGACCTGTAGCCTATATGTTGGAATTGCCACCTGAATTGGCAAATCTACATGAGGTGTTTCATGTATCCATGCTGAAGAAATGTTATCCTGGTACAGAGAAGATAATAGACCCAGAACCCGCAAAGCTCAGACAAGATGTGTCCTATGTTGAGGGACCTGTACAGATAATTGATCGGAGGATCAAGAAGTTTAAGAATAATGAGATACCGTTAGTGAAAGTTCTATGGATGAATCATAACCTAGAGGAATCTACGTGGGAGCTTGAGTCAGATATGCATAACAAGTTTCCTTTTCTCTTTTAGGAATTTCGGGACGCAATTCTCATAAGGGAGGGAGATTGTTATGACCCATAATTAAGTTAACTAATAAGTACCTCGATTAGTGTGAAGTACCTCGATTAGTGCTAAGCACCCTGTTAAACATCATGGTTAATCAAGATAAGCTACGTCATGAATCAATGGATGAGATTGAATCATCTGAGGTAATTAATGATAATTGCAGTGTTAATTAAATAAGTTCCTCTGAAGCGATTAGTATTTTTATTAGTTGAAACGAGCTAGTTAGCATGATTTCTTGCCTTGAGAAGGTAGCGGATTTTGTGATTTAGAGTTTACAAAAAGAATCAGTTGATTTGGACTCTCGAGGTGAAAGTTATAACACTTTTACTTTCTTTGGATCTAATCTGCAATTTTCCCAAATTTGTAGCTATTTCTTTTCCCTTTTTCCGTTTTCTTCTTTATCCCTTCATTTTCACGCGATCGATTCACAGAAGTAACCGCTTGAAAGCGGCGCCCGAACAACAGCTGCAAGGGGGCGATTTTAGGGTGATTTCGGGAGCGCATAGCTCCGATCTTGTTGGTCGACCTCCCCTTCTTCTTTTTCTCCTTCCACCCTTCTCCTTCCTCCCCTCTTCCTCGATTCTACCCTAGCCTAGCAACGCCCGACCTACTGCACAGAGCAGCAGCCGCAGCAATGGCCAGTAGCTGGGCGGCAGGCCTGGAGCTTGTGTGGGCGTGAAGGGCAGCACCTAATCGATCGTCCTGAGCTCAGCCTCGAGCAGGGATCTAGAATCCGCCACTTCCTACCTTGTTGCACTCACTGGTGCTCCAAACAGCAGGGGCAGTGCCTAGCTAGCAGCAGAAGCTACTGCTGCGTACGGCCAGGAAGGCCACGGTGTGCACCCAGTACGGTGGAGAGGAGCTAGTTGGAGTTGGCTTTGGAGTTTAAGGTCATAAATCTGTAGCTCTAGCTACGATTTGGCTACCGAGGGAGCTCTTCGTCAACCTGTTGTATGTGTATGCGTGAAGCAGCTTACTGTAGGATCATGAAATTGAAATACCAAAGGTTGAAGACAACCAAATTCTGCCCGGAAACCGGCCCTGGGCACAACTCTGGACGAATCTGGACAGTCCAAATCGATGTGAGTGGGGGTTCATTTATTTATCATTAATAAACTCAGGCGTTTGAATATTTTCTGTTTTGTGCGCGAATTACGCTGATAACATGCGTTATCAGGCGTCGGGCAGCTTTTGGCGTCGCCCGACCTTTTTAGTTCTCAAAATGCTTCTAGACACTGTTATATGATTAAATTTAGCATTTGAACAGTATGGATTGAACCAGTAGATTTATATGTTCATTGGAACCTAAATTGCTCATTTGAATGTTGAAATTAGAAATTCATGTCTGAAAATGGTATAATTTGGGTATGAACCCAGACAATGAAGATTTCTAATAAATTATCAGATGTACGATTTCAAAGTTGATATGAATAAATAAAATATGCATGAAAATCCTAATTGCATATATCTTTTGACATTAATATGTGTAAATTGATATTTACATGAAATGGCACATTTCTCTGAAATATTACCAGAAATTCTCAAGTATTGTTATTAAATTGTGTTGTGATATGTAATTAACTCTTGATTGAGTTAAGTGATGCACAAACCAGGATTTGGGTTAATGTGCATGTTTTTCGAGAATTTTAGAGAATTGATAATTGTTGAGTATGATTCTCATATGTGAAGTAAATTTCTTTAATTTGTGCAATAAGATGTTCAATTGCATAAATTCGCTATGTATGTGCCAAATTGAAATAAGTTGGGTTATTTATGAATTTCTAATTTGTCTGAATGCATGGTATGAGAATTTCTCAGAAATTACAATGATTTAAAATATATTGCTCTGTCAGTTTAGAATGATAGTGTATTGTGATCTGATATGAAATCAGTAAATGTGATTTTCCTGTTTAAATGTTTATATGTTAATCAGTTAATAGACTTAGGTGCCCTAACACCCTAGAACCCCTTTTGAGAGGTCTGCATCCAGGGGGGTGAAACTCGTGTTGCAACAATAACTGTGCGGAGTCACAGGCACGAGGATAGAGAAAGGCAGTGTTCAACAACAACGCGTGCGATGTCACGGTGACACTGGAGTATATAGGGGTTATTCAACATTAATCCGTGCTTGTGTCATGGTGGTAACCCAGTAAGACTCTCCGCCTGTGTGCTCAGGTTTGAGGAGGAGTCTAGAGTTCACTCTTTTGAGAGTGTAGTGAGGCCTTGTGAGCCTAAGGCCTTGTGAGCCTGAGAGTCCTGCAGCAGACCAGGGCTGGCAGTCAGACTTAGCATTTCCCGGGTGTGTCGCTAAGTCTTGTACAGTGGGATCGTAGTTCACTACAGATCTTTATATGCAGGGTACACTGCATATGATTAGGGCATAATAATAATATAAATTGGTACTCATATAGGATCACAGTAAATTAAAGTATTCGAACTTTTGTGCTATTTCTTTATATCTGTTTATCTGTTCAAATTATCTATTATTGCATGGAAATGTGATTATATTCTGCAAATCTGTTATGTTATTAGAACTGCCCTGCTTAGTATTGTACTTATGTTTTATTTCAATTTATAAACCTGATGAGTTGTTTAGTGATAGCTAAGTGAAATGCTATTCACTGAGCGAGTAGGCTCATACCTCTACTCAAAACATTTTCAGGTCATCACCAGCAGTAGGAATCTGAAGGATCCTTTCATCCTAACGCTTAGTCTGTAGAAGGTATATGTAGTTAGTTTAGTTAGAGGTCTCTTAGTCCTTTCCCCTCGGTCCTTGGGACATGGCTTGGGTGAGAGAGAGTGTGTATTTGGAATGTGTATAAAGATGTAAATTAACTGTTATGTTTACTTTCTGTTAAACAATGTTACATGTTGTAAACTCTGTTTACGTACTCTAGCCAGTTTAATTGAATTGCTCCTGCAATAGTTTATTATGTTTTAGTTTACCGCAATAATCCGGATATCATTACGAGGTTTTAAAAAGGAAAAGTTCTCAGTGATTTGTTTATGTGATAATCCCTCCGTCGCGCCCTAATCTCGTGATTAGTGGTTAGTGTGAGATCGGGGTGTGACAACTTGGTATCAGAGCATAGGTTGAGTATATGAATACTCTAAGTCAAGGTCAGGGGACGACAAGAGACCAATAGGATTAGGACTTAGGTGTCTTCCTTCTAACTGCAATTTTATAACAGGAAGTATTATGTTATATTATTGCAGATGGCAGGAAGAGGATGTGGTCACGAGAACCAAGTAGAGAGCTTAGGCTGAGTCATCAGGGATCATTAGGATCAAAAGATAAAGTTATAAGTGAGGAAAATAAGAAGTGATATGCCTTTAGCTCTGGGAGGTCTGAGTGTTTAGATACCCTGGCCAGGTGTCTGAATACTTAGATTGACCAGTATCAAGCTACTTTGTCTATTCTTCTCTAGATGCCCTGGCCAGGTATGCAGAGGAAGGATAGGCTAGAGACAAACCCTAGAAATCTTAGGGTTAAGAAATCGGAAATTAATACAGGAATAAGAGATTAAACATAGGATGCGATGCAACTCTTGCCTTATATTGCTTATTTGTTTGGAAATCACTAGAAATGCTCTTATATGTATGAATTTAGATTTTCAGCTTGTAGAATAAATATGATTCTTTTATATTGATTGAGTGTCATGAAGTGATTTATTTATTGTTTATATTCTTTGTATTAAGTAGACCAGAAGTTATGTTTAAATGAGTCTGCCCTAAGTGGATATTCTTTCCACATGTTTGAGACTAATAGGAGTTGGTTAATCCTGAGTAGCTCTTGGCTTCAGGACTACAGGTTCGGCCTGGTCCGGTTGGCAGGATGCGTTACTGAGATCTAATGACTTCTATTAACAGTATAATAAGAGTAGACTCTGGATAATTTAGACTCACATCATAGTAAGAATGTACATACACTAAGACGTTGAGATGTAAGAGAAAGATTAGAACAGCTAAGAATTTGCTAGAAATGATATTAGAGGCCCAATGTTGGAACCTCATATGAGCAATCCTTAATTAGAAATAAAGGAACACAATTAGGGTCAGATTAAATTTAATGATTAGGTGAGAAATACCCTTAATGGTACTAATCAATAATGCATAACAAATGCATGGATCCAATACATGATTAGTAAACCCTAGTGGAGGGTGTATCATTGTGAAACCCTAGTTGAGGGTGTATCATTGCGATTGTTTATAGGCAACTTTATAAGTTATGCCTTAAACTAAGATAAGTCCATATCATGTGAGGTAGCTGGACAATTCTAATGTGTGGCCAATGCATTATATGCTTAGGGTGAGTATTCTGTGATGGAATGCATTAAGAGGGGAAATACCTTAATACAAGATAAAGTTGGTTAACTCAAGAGGGTCTGAATTAATGAACCCTAACCCTAATTTGGGGAAAAGGGAACGATAAGCCCTGTTTGATAGTGAACATGCACAACACCTTACCATACAACTCTTGATGAATGAACGTGCACAACACCTTGCCATGAACATTCCTTGCCTCTGCGCTTAGACGCTCTAAGAATCACCAGTTAAGTCTAACCCAAAAGCCGACATGGTAAACATGCACCCTGCTTTGGCAGAACCTAGATGTCTACCCTTTACACTTCCACAAGATAGACGGCGCACCACGCTTTGGCGTAACCTACGCTTGGTCGATCGAGTTTTTCATGTGTGCTGCTAATGGAAGGCATATAAGACTTAATATTTTAATGAGGGATTTGGTTTTATATACATATACATATCCAATCACCACAATATATACTATGTATCATATACATGCTATATCCCACAGAAAACATGTGAAACGATAAAAGCGATGATTATGGCCATCCTAATGTGATTCCTCGAGCCAAGAAGAATCACGGTCATCTAGGTCTACATCACATGCAACCTGTATAAGATGAACTCTGTTCTTTGCCTTTCTGGGTTTGATCAACTCATCACATGAATGATCGGCTCGCCATCAGACTGGTTGGTTGGGTTCTACCAGCCGATCGATTGGCTCCTCCAACCAATCGGTTTAGCTGGTCGTCGTGCATCTCATCATGGCGGCCACCCTCTCATCTTGCTCCTCGAACCGGTCATCAACCGATCAGCTCACTCCTTGAACCGTTCGTCTCGAACGTCAACCGATCGGTTCACTTCTTGAACCGATCGTCTTAGCTATCGTCAGGATGTATGTCGTTCTTCTACATAACAGGAAATAAAATTCTATCCTATTTTACATTGTAAAAGGAGAAACCCCGAGTTACATTCGGGGGGAGCAAACGTAGGAAAGAAATCTCGAATTATTTTGAGTTACATCAGGAATAGGAGAAGGAAGATCGGTGTGCAGACCGAGATGCAAGAAACTACATACAACCATACACAGATAGGGTTTATTGGCCATAACCACGCTATACATCCACCACAAAACTCGTTTAAGGGCAACGCGTATCGAGTGCATTAATATTACATATTATATATGTATATTGGGATTTGTGGATTTAGGATTGGACATGCATAAAGCCAATTTTATTCGCATCGTATGCAATAAATAAAGGCGACAAACCAAAATCGATCATATCGATAATCCTAAAATATAGAGCAGTTAACGTGGCTCTGATACCACTGTTGGGTTTTAGGGGAGGTAGAGAAGGCAGTGGAAACGAAATTTTTCTCCTCCCAAACCCAGAACAAGGAAACACGTCAATGTCTATACAATAGGAAAGGGATGGTTTGTGGAATCATACCTTGTCCCGAGGCTTGCTCGGCGACAATACCTCGCGTCTTGTGCGGTCTTCACCTCCGATCTTGGACGGTGTCTGTGCAGCTCCTGGTCGTATCGGGACTGTCGACTCCTGGTCTCACCGGGACTGTCAGGATTGACAGCTGTCGTCCAAGCGGCAGAAATCTCCCGCCTCTGAAGTAGTCCACACGGACCACCTGGAACTCCAATCTCCTTGTCCCACAAGGAATTGGAAGGAGTCACACCCTCCTGTCAGCGTACTAGTCGCCGACACACTCTCCTGCCACCAGTCGCTTTCTGTAGTTGTCTTTCCCTTGATGTGCCTCCCTTATCGGGTAGCACTTGCTCGGGCTCTCTCGGTTACCAAAACCAGAGAGAACGACAACTTTACAGAGCAACTAGTTGCACTGAGTTGTTGTCAGAGAAGCCCCCGATACCCCTATATATATAGGAGGGTCATGGGACATGGTTCTCTATCCCGGGCAATGCGGGACTAAAGCAGGAGTAGATGGGTTCGAGATTTTCCACAAAAAAACCAACTGCGTGACCTGAACCGATCGTTTCATTTATGAAATGGTCGGTTGGGGACCTGAGCCGGTCGGTTGACACCTCAACTGATCGGTTGGGACCCCTCAACCGGTCGGTTCACTTCTCAACCAATCGGTTCGTGGCCCTGGTCAGTTCCCGATTGACTTTTCTTCTTTTGTTTCTAATTGATATCAAATACCAATCCTTATTCCAATCGTATTGGACAAGTAAAATAAAAAAGAATTTCTCACCAATCTTACTTTCCCAACTTGCTCGGTTGGACCAGTTGAGCCGATCAGTTCAACATTTGAACAGATCGTTTCATCCTATCCATGAGCTGATCGACTCACAACCTGAGCCGATCGGTTCACAAAGCTCAGTCGATCGGTTCATCACATGAGCCGATCGGTTGGGAGTGCAGATTGTGCAGAAATAGTCAATTGCAGTTTCAATCAATCTGATACTCTAATCAATCGGTCCAACACCTTGAATATTATGATACTGAGCTATCAATTGATTGAGTGTTTAATTGAACTACTAAACTCCTTTAGTAATCAATCTAAACATTGTTTGTGGACAAAACTCCTCTTCCAGGTTAAATCCTATGTGTGTGACCCTACAGGTCCTTTTCACGTTGGCAGTGAAAGTCCATAACACTTATGACTTCTCAAGCAAAGAGCGATGCCTAGTCACACATCAGTGCTACCCAAGTGAAATAGAAAGTTGGAGAACAACTTTCAATCCTACAATTCGTGAATGGTGTTACAGTGAATGTATAATTCCTTTGTCACTGATATCTCGAATGACCTCGAGGCATGGAACAACCATCATGTCAACGTTCATTCACTTTCTTGATCTCAGAGTAGATTGGAAGAGATATATATGACATCAATATCACATACTGATTCACACATGCATGCACGCCTTTCTCAATCCTACTCATCAAGTGGCCATGGATATCAAGCTCCCTCAGGAGGGACAAATCCCATATATATCACTCACCCCTCAAAAGCCCCATGTGTCAAAGCCACCCAATCATCACCTTTATAACAACCCATGTTTCAGGACTGCGTTTGATGATGTCAAAGTGTACCCAACGACATGTGTTGAGTGTAGTGATTTCAGGTCAAAGAATCACATTCACCACCATCACTTTGAGTACTGACTGCGACTACCATGTCATGGTTCCATGTGTCAAACTCACGGTGGGTCTGTCTGGTACACTTTTTCTCTAACAAGTACCTATGTGTTTGGTTTGATATCTCTATATCATGACTAATGAGATTCTGTCATCAACCAACACCACAATCTATTCTTGTGTGTCATTGCTGTCTATCTACCTTCCACAATGACATCTGACTAGGGACATAACAAGAATGTACAAACTCTTAGCATCTGTATGATCTCATCGTTCAGGTCCTGAACCTAAAGGCATACGTCATTGAGTACTTTCATTCTCTAGACATTCAATCTGTTCTATCACAATCTCATATGACTGAACCAGAAAGAATTGGAAGCTTGCCTTTGATGTTTATCAAATCAATCTCAATGTATCCCATCAATCATCCCATGATTGGCTCTCAGGGCATACATACCAACAGCCATATCATGACTAATGAGATTTAGTCGTCAACCCACTCACACTCTGATCTTATGTGTTATTGTTATCTATCAACCTTCCACAATAACAGCTGATTAGGGACATAATGAGAATATGTACATGTACTCTTAACATATGTATGATCGCACTTCAACAAGGCTAATACTTGAAGACAAACAACATTGAATAATATTATTCTCTAGACATTTAGAATGTTACATCATTATCTGATAACTGAATTGAACATAATAAATTTGAAGCTTTTCTTTTATTAATAGTCAAATCATTTTTACATGATATACCATTAAAATCATCAAATGATTGGCTCTCTGGCCATACATAACCAATAAAAGCATCTCCAGATGATTCATATATTTTAGGAGAATTCTAAAGAAATTTGGATAGAATTGGTGGAATATGCAAATTCCAACTAAAACTCAATGATTAATGAAGGAGAAAGCAATCCATTCATGATTATCCTTCATTATTATCAACAAGATATGCATTTTTGTGAGAGGAAAATAATATTGAATAACTGTGGGAAAAAGTGAATATTTTATTAAGGATAATTCAACTAAAATTTTCTATGGGAAATGCTTTTAAAAGAAGAATTGGTAAGCAAATAATAATTTAGTCCAAAAAAGAAAATCTTGTATATAGACCGACCTTAATTTGGAAAAAGGGGGTGAAAATGAAGGGATTGAATAGTAACAAAATATGAAAAATATAGGAAAATG
The DNA here is from genome assembly GCA_963693085.1 of Alisma plantago-aquatica. Lineage (NCBI taxonomy): Eukaryota > Viridiplantae > Streptophyta > Magnoliopsida > Alismatales > Alismataceae > Alisma > Alisma plantago-aquatica. Next base: position 580,126,066 of record OY856413.1, read on the forward strand.
TGGAAAATTTTGAGTGAACTCCACCATTAGTTAAAGGGTGAAAATTTTTCATGAATTTCCATCGAGTGAGAAAGAAATGTGTAAATGGTTAGCCCCTCTCAAGACAAAGTTCTAAATAAAGTGAGAACTGCATGTTGGAGCCAAGTCTAACCTCCATTTTTTGTCATAAAAGAAAAATGTGAGACTTGACAATAATAGTTTGATAAACCTTATGGAGGGTGGAAAACATATGTATTAATGAATGATATGATCATTCATAAAAAATAAGATTCAACATAAATGATATATCTAGAATGAGGGTAGCATTTTGTCAAAGGCATTTACCTTTATTTTTCCGATCATTCCTTCCTTGGAGTGTTGATGAGCAATTTTATTTTTATTGTCCTTGAAAGCAAATCGAATCATTGCTCTAATTATTGCATTAGTATTTGTATGATTCTCTCACTAACTCATGTCTTAGCAAGAAAAGGTACATGTGAAAAGTGGATAGAATTGGGGCTTGTCACAATTCAATAAAATTGAGAGTCTATGATTATTGAAAGTCATGGTAATGGCTTAATTTGTAAAAGGATCTTGAAAAGTCATCTTATCTCTTCTTTTTCTTACTTTTTAGTTTTTTTAATTTTGTTTATGTTTTTTGTCATTAGGAATTTGAGTGAGTTAAATCAATAGAGAGACTTGACTTATTGGACCAATTTATGGTTAGGACTACAACCCTAAAAAGTAAAATTTGGTGAGTATGCCTATCCAAGATAAGGCTTTGGTTGCTCAATATTGAAGATTAGGCGTCAAACAAATTCCCAGTTATAAGGTGACCTTCATGACCAATGACGATACTGGTAATTGTCTTCTGCCTAGAGAATTTGTGATCTTATAGGATAAAATTATTAGTAAGAGTTTGTAAAACAAATTTAGATTGGTCGTTAGGTGACCATCCAGTGATAAGGTAGTCTCCATGATGTGTTCCCCACAAATACATCACGTGTTCCCCTCTATTGTCGATAAGCAATTTTCCCCAACTTTCTAGTTCTCACTTCTTTTGGAGGAACCTATCCTTGAACTTTATCTCTACTAAAAATGATCATCAAGTATGGAAATGAGAGGATAAGTCGTTATGGAAAATTTCTAGTGGGTGTAGGAAATATGCTCATGACATGATTTTTAGGCCATGATCTTGGATCATTAAGAGACATGGAAATTAAAATCATGTTGTTTTAGTTTTATGTCACAATCCAAGACCATTATAGATACCAAAGTAAACGTGGAGGTAATGCCCCAATTTAGGTCATGGTTCAAAATGATAAAAGATGTGAAAATTGAAATTAGTCTAGCTTAAGGTGTAGTTTGTGACCCAAGATTTTGATCTTGAGGTTTAGGATTGATTCTATTCTCAGTCATGATCTTGGATGATGGAAACTCAAATCTAGAATTGGCTTAGTTTTCGTTCATGATCTGATACCATAAAAAATACTTTGAAGTATAAGCAACATGATTGGTTTGGTTTTAGGTCATAATCTGTGACCATGAAAATTAGAAGATTGAGGCTATGGTTGGGCCAGTTATAAGCCATAATGCAAGACCAAATCATATGAGAATTTGATTCCCTATATAGTAAAAGAATTATTCTTTTCTTAAAAATATGGAGATTCTTCACTTTTAAGGACAAAATTTTGAAATATTTAGATATTTTACAAAATTTTGATATTTTTTTATATTTTCCTATGATTTTTATGATGTTTAGGAGATTCTAAAAATTATGTTGAACATATAGGGACCTATGTGTTGTTTTGCAAAAGGAAAATAGGAGGAGGGGATTGAGAGAAAGTTGGGCATCCTTCACATTTTGCAACATGAGGTTGTAGTTGCCACCACATTGTAATTGTAAAATAAGGAAATATAAGATAAATATTTTGAATCCACAATAGATAATCGATCAACTTTGGGATCAATAGTTGGATATATAGAAAATTGGAAAGTGTAACCAGAGTTTTGATGATCTCATTATTAGTGGGGAATGATTAGTACCCCTATATTGACTATAAAACAATATTGAACTTATTTCTTAATGTTCTAAAAAATATGGCAGTTTCAAGTTGGGTTATAAAGAAGAAAAAAGTGGTATAATGTGATAAAAAGATGTTTCTATTGTTTGTAGACTTTTAGGACTGAAGATGTATGTGGCTTTCCCATCATATCCATAAAGGTCTTAATTTTTAGGTTTTGGATTCCTAATCACCTCAAGACCTCCCACAATGAAGATTATTCTCAAGCATTTAGGACCCATGCTTAGGAAAAATTAGAGGATGATGGGAAAAAGATGTATGTTAGAAGAAAGATTTAATCTTGTAAGAATAATTAGATCAATCTATAAATAGATTATATGTTAGTGGTAGGATTCAGTCTAACCACTAAACATGCATTTATGACCGATTAAAACTTACCAAAAATGGGAGATAAAAATTAAGAAATTTTTTAGAACATCAATTTAAAAAGGCAAAATTACTATTGTGCATCCAAACTACAAGTAGGTGGTGCTAGAGGAAGGATCCTCTAAAAATGAGCATTGAAAAAAGGGATATAGTTGATCCTCTAGCTTCATAAGGATCAAAGGGCCCATTATACATTCATATGAAGGGCTTATCTATAGGATAGATTTAGGGTTTGGTATCTTTGGATAGAAGACTCTGGAAGAAGCGTGCAACATGACACTGCACCATGAAGGCCTATTGTGTGGGGATCATAGCAATCTGCCACATGGACATGCATCTCTATAATCATGTATATATGGAGTGGGCTTTCTCTATGAGGTAGGAAAAGCATCTTTCTAAAAACTCCATAGTGATGTACCACAATTAGAGTGATATAGTTATATGTTACAATACCAAATCAAAGTAGAATTATGATGCATTTAGGCATGTTGATTAAAGAAAACTTACAATTTAAATGACAATACAAGGAGTAAAACTCAATCAAACTATCAAGTCATATTATTTTCAAAAAAATTAAAGTATGCCTAGAAATCCGAAGGGATGTATAAGATGCACTTGTCCCATGTTAACACAAGTACATATTAAGAGTTTTATGCACACAACTCATTTCCATATATCTTCCCAGTATAGGAGGCTAGGGTTGTGAAGAAAAGGACACATACATATAGTACAAATATTCCCAAATCCAAGAGAATGGGCTTAGCCTTTATCTATTTTCCATGCATTAGGCCATAGTTCACGAGGTTGAAGACACATTGGATCCCAACTCTACTATGGCCAACACCCCAATACTTGAAAAATCATGGGGTATCTCATTTACAAACCACCACAAAGAGATATGGGTTGGGTGTCCCAGAACACCGTAAGAAGGGTGATGGTGAGGGTGATTTACAAGTGGGGCCTAGGCCCTGTGCAAATTGGTACCACCCTATTCTCCAAGCATTATATCCACCATAAAATATCAATCAATCACTTAAAAACAAATCATATGTGTGATTGTATCATATCTCGTCTAGGATATTGACAAGGAGGAACTTAACGAGTATCCACACATTGTTGACAACATTACGAAAATCCCCATCAGTATTGACAATTATCTTGATAATTTATATATATTCCATATAAATCACGAGTTCAAGGAACCATTATTCAAAGAGAAGGTTTTTAAAATTGAATACCAGATTTAATAATAATTCATTGAAAAAACATGTAAGTACCTTAAAAAACCAATCAAACTGTTTAACCCCATCCCAATTTGCATGGGAAAAAAAGGTAGATAAATCACTTCTCACTAGACTCTAAAGTGACTAGAGTGACTAGTATCTAAAGAAGACTTGTCATGATCCCTAATGGGAATCTAAGATGCATATGATATAATTGAAATCTAGATAATCACATCACTGAAAAAGAACAATGTAGTCAACATCTTAAAGAATTACATGACCAATATAAATATTTAAAGACATATCTAGATGTCATTCGAAGAACCAAGTTTATACTAAGAATGAACCCCCATAATTCCCAAAAAAATCTTTATATTAGAATGACAAATGAAAAACATAGAGATATCAAAAGGACTATTCATCCAAACTCTAAGTTGCAAATCATGTTTGTATCATACCAAAAGCAAAAAAAATTACAAAATTAGAAACACAAAGAACATACATATTTATGCTCAATAACTAGAGGATAAGGACATTATTCTTAGAGGTTCCTAAAATATTTCAACATGAATGTGGATTACAAAGATACTCAAATATGTTGGTACATGATAAAAGAGAGCCAACAATTTCACATCAAAAAAGAGACAGAAATGATCAACCTCATCTCTGGCCCAAAGAAACATAAAATCATGATTATGTATCTTCCACAACATATTAAATATTAATTGACTGAGATTTTATGCATTGAAATCAATATCTTCAAATGAGATATGTATAAGTGTCATGTATGGATGAGTGTACATAACGTATCTAATTCCCATTGTTCCCAGTGCTCACCTAGTTAAACAAAGAGTGTGGTGCTTGTCACTCTGTGTAGCCTCAAGACCAGAGAGTAGGTCAGAAAGACATAGTGTTAGTTTCTTAGAGTTGATCAACTATTTGATATGGTTGGCCAACAACATGCCAGTACCTAAGAAAGATGACAAACTATGAATGTGTGTGTATTATTGATATTTGAGCAAGGAGTCACCAAAATATAAGCTTCCTCTACCCCTACATATATGTATTGGCAAAAGATATAGTTGGACACGAACTCTAAAGTTTTATGAATGTCTTTGCATGATAAAACTAGATAAAAATGGATAATAAGGACAAGGAAAAGATGATCTAGATCACTAAATAGGGATGTTTTGCAACTTAGTAATAAACCGATCCTAAAAAATGTAGGAGCTAACTACTAAGGAGTAAGCTTATCCTCTTCCATGACACAATGCATAAAGAGGTTAAAGTCTATGTAGATGACATAATTACGAAGTCCAAAGAGAGTAATAACCACATACCTTAGCTTTAAAATTTCTACCAAAGACTGTAATGATTCTTTCTCCATCTTAATCCCTCTAAATGTACCTTTAGAATCATGTTAGGTAAAATCTCCTAGGATACACTGTCATCCAAATGGAAATCAAGGTTGACCAAAGGAAAGTTATAGATAGAGTGTAGAAGAGTCAAATGATTAATCTAATCTATCAGCAATATTTATTTCTTCATCACTTTATTAACACCATATCATCTGACAAGTTTCAAGATACTAAAGGAAAATAAATATTCTGGGTGGAAACTCAATGCAAGTAGCACCACAAGTAATATAAAAAGAACTACCTAGAAAGTCCATTAATGCTAAAATTTGTCTTGCCATGATATCCATATATGTGCTTTTATGTATGTGAAACGTAAAAGGGGAATCATGATTGAGTCTAAAAATAATAGAAAACATGTTTCCCATTATCGATCAGAGAAGTTCGATAACAAAGAATCTTGAAATATAATTGTGAAAATGTAACATGCCCTTGATATATTCTTCCAAAAGGTTGAGGCTCTGCCTAATGACATAGTCGTTGCATCTAACTATGTGACATGAATTGAAATACCATACTATCATAGACACACCTTGGCATAGAAATGAGTGAAATGATAAGATGTGATCTCCAAACTCGACATCACATGTTTTTCTCACGCAAGTAGTCAAAGCACAAGCCATGGGTGATCGTTTGACCAACTTCCCACATCTTAAGTATCAATTGCATGGATATGAACTCATTGGTGAGGGCATAGGAATGATGAGCACTCCAAGAGTCATCATCCATGTTGATCTTTATACATAAACATTGTTATTGGATGGTCCATCATCCACATGTGTTTTGTGATAGGAATCTTCATACAATATCCCATGGGGAGAAAATACTCATAGAAAGAAATTGGAATTCAAAACTACTGACAATAGTTTTGTATAAATTTAGTATTTTGGACATTTAGATGAGTAAAAGTAGGGAGATAAACACCTTTAGGTTCTTTAGTGAAGCACTCCTTGTCACTTCTCAAGTCAAAAACAACAATGCAATCAGCCATCACAATATGATCCCAATTAGGAGTATATGTTCTCCCTCACTGTGTATTTTAGATATATATCATTTTACTTCATTAACCACATTGTGAAAATCTACCAAATATTATACAATCATATCCTACTGCAATGTGTCAATAAAGCAAGGATCGAGTCCATAATGAAATAGATAAACAATGTTATATGTAAGACACATATGTGGCATCATTCTTGGTTAGAAGATACATGTATTGGCCTTCTATTGAAACATCATGGAGGTATGTTAATATAGAAACATATGAAAATGGCATGTGAATTAAATCATAGTGAATATATACATTCACCACTAAGAAGATATAGAATATGGCCTATTGTAGTCGGTGAGTAGTAGCCCAGCTGGTCGCTGCTTGGGGCCCCTCACGAAGGGTCTCAGGTTCGACTCCCGCTGGAAGTGCTACTCAGAAGTGAATTTTCCACAGCGTCAACCGACTTCTGATGCGACTTATTGAGATACCGGTGTGCGGATGCATAGGTCTCCCAGGTTTACCTTCCCTTCTATTTGGGCCTCCACCTTGGGGGGTGGGTTTCCCCTGGAAAACTAAAAAGAATATGGCCTATTGTGTCCCTTAGCCACCTCAAGATTGATATGATAGGAAAGATCCATCCAATGATATCAATGGAAATTGCTTTATTCTAGTTGAAACCAACCATACTCTATTTTTATTGGTTGGCAATGTACCTATAACTTGCAAATTGGATTAGATTTTAGGAACATTGTAGGTCTATGATTTATTGATTTTCAAGCATCATGCCTAGGTAAATTTGACTTGAGATTCTATAGGCTAATGATGAAGGGAAGATCTGGGATTCTTGGATCGAAATAAGGTTTGTTCCCACTGTAAATAAGTAGTATTTTCTTGGGATGTTTCTTTTAGTAGTTAAATAATCATAACACAACTATTTATGCCTACTAAGACTAATTGGCCTCTTTAACTCAAACAAATAACCAAAATATATCAAGATATTGGTAAATAAGATGATGGAAGAATCCAATTTTCATATAGTGAACTTCTTTACCAGTTAGCTGGAAGCTTGAATGTATGACTCTCATAGTGGTAAGTAAATGAGGTTACAATTCATTTAGATGCAACCGTGGTTGTTAGTATATAAAGTAAAAAGGAACCATTCAAAGGCAAAATAAGATTATTGTAGATTATAAAAATAAAAAGTAACTTTACACTACAAACTATTATGATCGCCAAATATTTTGAACTTTGCACATCAAAATATTGATTATGCTGGATAACATCTTTGAAACTATTGAAACCTAAATTTCATTTTTAGTTTAAAAAGTTGGAGCTGGTGTATTTATGATGATAGTTGTACATGAGAAATTAATGGGTTATCTTTCTTATGGAAAGCTATTTGAGATCTATGTTGTTTCTACATCATATGTGACGCATATCATTCAATTTGTGCAAATAATCTAATATGTTCCATGATTTAGACATGGAGAAGGTCATAACATTTAGGGATATTGTATATTTTAGGTCAAAAGGACAAATAGTGGAAAGTTGCTTGTGATTTTTGAAATTGAAAAAAAATTCTCTTTCACAACTGAAATATTTATGTACATATATGTTGCATTGTTTACATATGACATGAGAAGATCTAATATGATCATTTTTTCCCTCTTTTTTATCATTATCCATTTATTAGCATGAAGTAAAAATTTGAATTATTGAGAGTGTCCATGTTTGTGTTGTTGGAGTAGTAATGCTCTAGCGTTGTTGGGAATAGCTTCTTGGTTCATGATCAAGTGTAGGGATGATGGATCACGAGTAATCATCATTTACTTCTTGGTTCATGTTTAAGTGTAGGGATGACGGATCACGAGTAATCATGGTTTGTCCTTCCCTATATGTCTAGAAGATAAGTGTAACATCCCTGACCTGGGTTATGTTTTAACCCTGGGTGTTTTGCTTAATAAATTTGATTAGATGTTTTCTCTTATCTTTTGAAAAGTAATTAAGGCTCAAGAGGAACTTCTGTTTCAATTTCAGTCCTTTTTGAATGATGTTGAAACAATGTTTTGTTTGTTTTGGACTAAAGTGCAAATTACCCAAGTTGAGGGGTTAACTTGCAAATTGTACATGATAAAATGTTCCTCAGATGTTGATACATCATAAGAATAAATATGATGCAGTGGTATGGCTTCCACAAGCTTGAGCACCAAGATAGAGCTTGTTGAGCAATGTTTATGCTTTAAAACCTAGTTTTGGTGTAGTATGTAAATTACCCAAAACCTAGGGTTCAATAAAATGATAGGGGCACCTCATTTGAATTATTTTTGGAGGAGAGAGAATCTTGACATTAAAATAATTAAGATATAATCACAATTGAAAATATAATTCAATTTAATGCAAAAAGAAATATACTAATTGAAGAGCCCTTCAACCAAAAGTTGAGGGATAAATTTGCAAAGGGTTGTACGAGCTTGTGCCTTGCTAAGGCATGAAAATATCTTGTGTGAGTGGAAAGCCCACTCACATTAAGTTAATAAAAAGTAATATCCACTAAAAATGGGATATTAGTATAATATGATTAAGGTGCTTAATTTATTTTCTTCTAATTCTTGGATAATGAAGAAGTTTTGCAAGGGGAAGAAGATGGCTTCAGGTCCAAGGAGTTGAGGGGGATATGTGGCAATAATTTTGGAAATTAAAGGAATTAATTCTATTTTCTCTTTCCTTGAATTTCCTTATACATATCTCATTTCCCACCCACATAAGGATCTTTTTTCAAAATTCCTTTCTCTTCTTGCTTTGGCCGAGCACATGGGAGCTTAGGATCAGGAGAAAGACGACCCCCAACTTGTTGGTAAGCTCTTGACCTTCTTTCACCTTGATTTCATGGTGAAAACTGAAAATGAATGCTTTATTTCTTGTTTTCTCCATTCGATTTTCAACTCTAGCCAATCCTTTTCACCTAAAAGATTGAGAACGGACCTTGGGCAGTTGTCAAAGCTTCATCCACCATTGGATTCGTGGAGCTTGAAGCTTGGAATCAGATTTGAAGGCGGGTTATATAACTTAAACCCTTAAATGTTGTTATTGCATTCAATTCTCCATTATTTGTTAATCGTTTTGTTCTATTTGAAATTCCCTTGATCCATTGTTGTAATTACCATGAAAATGGAAGTAGCTATTGAATGAACAAAGGTAGATGATGATGACATCATCTTGGACACTTTTCCCAAAGAAATTCTATTCCAATCGGTTTCAACAAGTTGGTTCAATCGGTTTCAACAAAACCATTTGGAATTAAACAGTTTCATCAAACCATTAGGAATTAAACGGTTTCAAACCGTTTGGAAGAGTTGACCACAGTTGACCATTTGGAGATTTGATGCTAATGATGATGGTTGATGACCCATTAAATTTAATTGATTAATTCCAAAGGGTTCATTAGTTGAAGGTTCATCAATTACCAAACCCTAATTGGGTTAAGTGCTGAAATTGCAATTGATTGATTTAAAACTTTGGGTTGATTAACCCAAATGGTTTCAAAACCATTTGGGAATCACCCAAATGGTCTCAAGACCGTTTGGAGGTCAACCAAGACCGTTTGGAGGTCTAGGGTTGAGTATGGTTGAGTAATTGAAGATCTAAAGATACCAAATTGATATGCAATCAATAGCTAATGTGATGATCATTCCAATGATCTAAACCCTAATTGAATTTCATAGATTTTAATGATGGGATGGGGAAAACGGTCTTCAACCATTTGGAGGTCATCCAAATGACCTCAAGACCATTTGAGGTTAGGTCATGCCCAAATTGAATGGTGGACCAATGATTTCAAAGTAAGTAGTTACACAATGACTAATATTGAAGGTTCATTGATTTCAAACCCTAATCCAATTGGGTTCAAAACCCTAATTGATGATCAAGTGAAAGTTAAATCAATTGAACGATGATTTATTAAGCTCAATTGAAGTATGGTACTTAGGTTCAATTGATGAGTGGATACATGGATTCAATTGATGAGGGAATCAATCTTGGAAACCCTAAATCAATATAAGTGGTTGAGACCATTTTTGGTCCAATCGGTTTTGAGGAGGTTTGGACCAAACAGTCTTAAGACCGTTTGAGTCCAAATGGTCTCAAGACCGTTTGGGACCAAACGGTCTCAAGACCGTTTGGGACCAAACAAACCCAAACCAATTGAAACCCAATCGATCTCAGGAGTACTTTTGGCTAAACGTTTTTAAGCTTAAAACTTCTAAACGGTTTCAAACCGTTAGCCCTAGACCGTTTGGAGGTCTAAATGGTCTTATACCGTTTGAAGGTCATTCAAGCAAGACCGTTTGAGGTCTGGTTGGTCAAGACCGTTTGGGGGTCTAAGTGACCAAAACCGTTTGGGATGAAATTAACCAAACCGTATGGACACATAAGGTGATTAAAGGACAATTGTTAATTGATCATTACATAATGTAATCAAGGGTGATTATAGCAATTGTACTCTTAATAAAATAGGGTGATTAGTACCTTTTGAATGATTAATCTTTAATGATTATGGAAGTAATGATACAATACCTAGTGTCCACTTTTCATTCGAGATGAGTTGGCCTAATCTAATCAAGTCTGAGGTATGTATCATCTTATAGAAGATGAGAGAGAGAGAACATCCTACATGAATGATAATCATGTAGTGGTTAAGTCTCAACACTTCCAACATGAATGAAGGTGTAATTAGGGTATGATCCTTGATAAAGAGATCATGAACTCTAATTAAGAAGGTTAATGTGCCCTAACCCTAATTGAGGGTAATGATAGGTGAAATCCTAATCCAAGGTGATGGTATGACCCTAATTTAGGGTAATGACATGAGAAACCCTAATTCAGGGTATTTTAATAATAAACCTTGATTGGATATGAATAGTAAACCCTAATTGAGGATAATGTTATGAGAAACCCTAATCAAGGGTGAAGCCATAAGAAACCCTAAGTGAGGGTAATGTCATGTGGAACCCTAGACAAGGGTGATGTCATAATGAAATCATAATAATGTGATGTAAAACCTAATTCAAGGTAATGCTATGTACTGGTATGTGATACTATGATATGAAATCCTACACTGATATAGGATAAAGAAATGTGGAGTCCTAATATTGGGTTATAGTGTTTGAAACCCAAATTTTGGGCAATATGATGATAAATCATAACCCAAATCTAGGTAATGAGATGAAGTATTCCTAATGGACATAAATTGGGAAACCCTAACTCAAAAGAGGAAATAGTGATGTTACTCTTACAATGCATGGTGATGATATGAAATTGATGTAACTGTTATCATCTGAACTAACCAAGCAGGTATCATGAGATGATGAACATAGCCAGGTATGAGCTATGATGTTTTACTATTGAAACTGCTTTATGGGCCTTGTGATCCATAATATGTTGTGTTTCCTAGTGAGAGGTAACAAGAGATATTAATGGGCTTTAAGAGCCATATGAAATACCTACAATGCAATTTTTATGTTTACATTGGTCAGATGACCTGAAGGCATTAAGTTACCTGATAAAGTGGTATCAAGTGTTTTGATGAACTAAGGGTTTGAACACCCATATTCCATAACCATGATGATGAGATGATAAGGGATGAGAATACCCCTGATGTGATAAGGGATTGAGATTCCAATGTGTAATAAAGCTTTGAAAAGGACTTGATAAAAATAGTACTTATTCCTTGTAGCATTTATTATAATGATTTATGTTTGAAAAAATGTTTGATGTTAAAAGAATATTGGAATGTACTTAATTAATCAAGTGAAATTGTATTATGTAGAGCCCTGACCATAGATCCATCATCGTTAGTAGTTTGGTGATTGTGAAATAGGTTTTCCTATGAGATCTCCTGGAGGGCATACTTTTGAGTATGTGGGGGTTATGGGCGTGAATATCCTTATGCCCTAATGAAGGAAATGATGTGAGGTAAACATTAAATCTCTCAATCCTTCATTATAAATGTCAGGATGGATGTATCACTAATCTCCCAATGATGTTAATGCCGAATCGATGTGAGATAAATATAATATCTCTCGATTGCGAAGAGAGTACAGCATGCCACTGTAACTCTAATAGTGAAGTTGCCAGTATACCCTCGAAATGTATCTAGTAGAGACACAAGATGTCCTGCATTTGTTCCTCACACTGACTGAGGAAGATGAGGTCATGGGAATCCGGCTCTTCTATTGACCTATGTATGGTACCGATTTCGATTTCGCAATGGTCGGTTGGAGTATGAGTGGTATACCTCATCTCCTCAGGGCTTAAGTATGTTTGTAAAATGTAATCAGTCGTGTAGCGTATTTGCTTAAGGTTGGAACACGAGAATCATTGGTTGATGGTACATTGCTTGGTATGTATTAATTGGATAAATGTTATACATGTTCTTCATATTCCTTATTGAATAAATGACATGCTGCTTTATCATGATATAGCTGGAAGTACTTGAATGGAGAATACTGCTCTAATATGTTTATACATTGACTTAGATGCTGTTGAATATTTATAATCCTTCTGCTCAGTTTTATTCTAATATCTGCAATAATAATGTTTTTGGCGGAGAGTTATATCTCTCGCTGGGAAAATTTACAATTGTCTCACCCTCGTGGGATCCAACTTTTTAGGTAGTCGCCGAAGAAGAGGTAGAAACCCTACAGCGGGTATAGAACAGTAGCAGCAGCAACAACAAGGACAACAGTGAATCCTCAGGTGGAGACACTAGCTGTCATGTCCTATAAATAGAGAGTCCTATGTGTCATCTTTGTACTCTCAGGTCCTAGGAGTTAGTAGATAGTTTTAATATTGATCTGAGATTTTGGCTTGATGTCTCGAGATTTTTATACTGCCTATGTACAGTTTAACAGGGCAGTTGATACTTGTAACTCTCGAGAAGGAATGGTACAAGAGATGTACTGATGAACCGGAATGTAAATAACTTACTTTGGTTCTTTATGAAAGAGTTTTTAAGTTTATGGATCTCTTTGTAAAAAAATTTAATTTTTAGTGATTTTCAGTAATTCCTCTACTAACGATACACTTCCGCATTAGTTAATCTTGTTTTTGTGAGTTGGATGCCACAGTTTAGTTGGTATCAGAGCTCTAGGTTCACTGAGTCTACAGAGACATATGATTAAGGTTGTTGAGTCTGTTCTAGTGTCTTCCAGTTTATCTAATAGTGTCTTCTGCTCATATAGGAGGAGAAGAAAAACTAAAATGTATGGTTCACACGATGAATGTGCTACTGAGAGCAGTGTTGCTGCACCAGGAGGAGGTGCAAGAGACCAAGATAGGGAGGAGCATGTACCTGAACAACCCCAATTCAATCAAGCAGATATGGGGAAACCAGCCTTCCGAGCCATGTTTGGACAGTTTATGGTAGCCATGACTCATATGAAAGATAGGATGCCATTACCTACACCTAGGGCACCAGCTCACCACGAAGGACAGGGAGCCGACAAGACATTTGAACGACTTCGCTGGGTTGGAGCTACAGAATATGCTGGAACAGCTGACCCAGTAGATGATGAAATGTGGCTGACTGAGCTGGAGAAGGACTTTAGAATCCTTAATATTCTAGAAGCTGAGAAGGTTAGACACGCAGTGTACCTTCTTAAGGGAAGTGTTGGTCATTGGTGGACCATAGAAGAAGGCAAGAGGTCGGGTGTGGAGATCAAATGGGAAGTATTCCAATGAGAATTCGTCAATAGATACTTTCCTAAGACGTTCCGAGATGAGAAGATCTCTCAGTTTGAGAGATTAAGGCAAGGACCAATGAACATTAGCGAGTATGAGGCTAAGTTCATGGAGCTTTTGTGGTTCTATCCACATATGGCAGCTACTTATTAAGAGAGGATTCAGTGTTTCGAGAAGGGGTTGAACGCTGATTTGACCACTCATGTGTCTGCTCTGGAGAACAGGGAGAGGTTTTCTACTTTTGTGGAGTCTGTTAGACGGATAGAGAGTTCAGTGGCTGAGAAGTGACAGACTAAGAGTAAGACAGTGTATCCTCATTTTCATGGACAAGGGTCCAAAAGTTTTAAGAAATTGAGGTTTTCTACACCAATAGCACCACCAAGGTTTAATACCCAGACGCAGTGGACATCAAATAGGGGTAGAGGCCGTAGTTTACCACCAGAAGGAGCCCACAGCTCAACATCATTGTCGGTAACAAGACCATCCAAACCACAGCCAGGGAACAGAGGTTGTTTTATATGTGGAAAGATGGGGCATCTGATGAAGGATTGTCGAGCCAGAGAAGCAAGTGTGACTCAACCTCAGAGGCAGAGTCAGCAAGGTTCTCAGAGGAGATAGTTTCCAAGTGGCGCTAGAGGACGTAGACAACCATCCCAAGTTGGATCGTCGGCACCCAGTAATCGAGCACCGAATCAACCGTAGGCAATGGCGAGATTCTATGCGATGAATCAACCTGATGCAGTAGTCAACCCTTAGGTTGTGACAGGTCAGATGAAACTATTTTATTCTGATATGTCTACATCCTATGTCGTATTTGTTTTAATTGATCTGAGTGCTACGCATTCCTTCATCACTCAAAAAGTGATTCTTGACTGCAATATGACAATTGGTCATAGGGCAGAGAGTTTGAAGTTAGAAACTCCTTTGACGGGATCTGCAGTGCTGTGAGAGGTGTGTTCTCCCTGCACTCTTTTCTTTTTTGAACATCACATCCAGGTGGATCTTATACCACTTGAGATGCACGGGTTCGATATAATTCTTGGAATGGACACCCTAGAAAAGTACAAGGTTGTCTTGGATTGTGAGTCCAAGCAAGCTGTGTTCACAGATGATAGTGACACATGGATCTTTCAAGGAGATAGAAAGATTCTTCCAACCTATCTTGTATCAGCTATGGTAGCTGAGAAATTGATGAGGCAAGGAGGTTTTGCATTCTTGGAACATGTGGTAGATACCACCATGGAGAGCCCTAATATTTCTGAAGTTCCGGTAGTCAGGAAATTTGAAGATGTGTTTCCTGAGGAACTTCCAGGTGTACCTCCGCCTCGAGAGATTGATTTTGTGATTAATCTAATCCTTGGCACGCAACCTATAGCACAAACACCGTATAGGATGGCACCTAATGAGATGGCAGAGCTTAAGAAATAGTTGCAAGAGTTGCTTGAGAAGGGCTTTATTTGACCGAGTACTTCACCATGGGGTGCTCCGATACTCTTTGTTAAGAATAAGGACGGATCGATGCTGTTATGCATTGATTACAGGCAGTTGAATAAAGTAACTATAAAGAATAAGTATCCTCTGTCAAGGATTGATGACTTGTTTGATTAGTTGTGTGGTGCAACTATCTTTTCTAAGATAGATCTGAGGTTGGGATACCATCAGTTGCGCATTAAGGAGAGTGACATACCTAAGTCTGCCTTTAGGACAAGGTATGGTCACTATGAGTTCACAGTTATGTCGTTTGGACTAACTAATGCACAAGCTACATTCATGGAACTCATGAATAGAATCTTTCGACCTTTTCTTGATCTATGTGTAGTCGTCTTCATAGATGACATTTTAATATACAGTAGGGATGCTCAACAGCATGAGAAGCACCTCTGTCAGGCTCTAACTTTGCTAAGCGAGCATAAGTTATATGCTAAGTTTAGCAAATGTGAGTTCTGGTTATCAGAAGTTTCTTTTCTAGGACACGTAATATCTGCTTCAGGTATTTGTGTTGATCCTAAGAAGGTAGAATTTGTCCTGCAATGGGAACAACCAAAGACACCGACGGAGATTCACAGTTTCCTAGGGTTGGCATGCTATTACAGGAGGTTCATTAAGAACTTTAGTTTTATAGCTTTACCCCTAACCAAGTTAACCAGAAAGGAGGTTCCTTTTGACTGGAATGACAAGTGTCAACAATCATTCCAGTTGTTGAAAGAAAGGTTGACAAGTGCACCTGTGTTGGTGTTACCTGAGCAGGGAAAGGGGTATATAGTTTTCAATGATGCATTTACGAATGGCTTAGGATGTGTGTTGATGCAGGATAAGCAAGTGATTTCTTATGATTCTCGACATCTTAAGAAACATGAGGGGAATTATCCAACACATGATCTAGAGCTAGCTGCTATAGTCCATGCTTTGAAGATCTGGAGACATTATCTCTATGGAGAAACATTCTAGATTTTCACAGACAATAAGAACCTAAAGTATATCTTCTCTCAGCATGAGCTAAATATGAGGCAACACCGCTGGATGGAGTTAATCAAGGACTATGATTGTACAATTGATTATCATCCAGGGAAGGCCAATGTAGTGGTTGATGCACTAAGTAGGAAATCAACAACACCAACCCTAGATAAAGCACAGTTGAATTCCTTAGTGTGCTCTAAGAGGGATATGTTTATATCCTTGAGGCAAAACAATGTACAACTAAACGTATCATTGTTAGTCGGGTTGTTAGCTGAGATGCACATAAAACCAACTCTAAGATAGCAGATTAAAGAAGCACAGCAAGCTGATGTTGTAGTTCAGCAGATTAGATCAGAGTATGGTAGTGAGAAACGGGATGGCTTTCATGATTCAGATGATCAGATAGTCTGTTACCATGGTAGGATGGTAGTACCTGATGCTGATAATTTAAGAAAGTTAGTTCTGGAAGAAGCTCATTCTTCTATGTATATCCAGGAAGCACCAAGATGTATCATAACTTAAAAGATATGTATTGGTGGCCTAGATTGAAGAAGGATGTAGCTAAGTTTGTTATGCGGTGTCTGGTGTGTCAGCAGGTTAAAGCTAAACATCAGAAGCCCGCAAGAACAAAGCAACCTTTGCCTATACCGCAGTGGAAATGGGATCATGTGACCATGGATTTTGTGGTTGGTTTGCCTAGAACAGCCAAAGGTCATGACTCCATATGAGTGATAGTTGATAGGTTGACAAAGACAGCACATTTCTTACCTATCAGAACAACCTACACTGCTGAGAAGATGGCACAATTATATGTAGATGAGATAGTGTGGCTGCATGGGGTCCTAGTTACCATTGTTTCTGATAGAGGTCCCCAGTTCACGAGTCGTTTTCGGGAACGACTTCATAAAGCTTTGGGTACACAGTTAAGTTTTAGTATAGCCTTTCACCCATAGACAGATGGACAATCTGAAAGGACTATACAAACCTTAGAGGACTTGCTTAGGGCATGTGTCCTTCAATTTGTAGGAAGTTGGGATCTACACCTAAGCTTGATAGAATTTGCTTACAATAATAGCTATCAGCACAATATTGACATGGCACCACATGAAGCTTTATATGGTAGACATTGTAGATCTCCTTTATGTTGGCATGAAACTGGAGAATATCAACTTTTGGGTCCTGAGCTTGTGCAGTAGACAACCGAGAAGATTAAAATAATACAACAACAGTTAAAAATTGCACAGGATAGATAGAAATCATATGCCAACAAACGGAGAAGACCATTAGAATTCCAAGTAGGAGACAAAGTATATCTCAAGGTCTCACCCTGGAAAAGAGTTCTTAGATTTGGAAGGAAGGGAAAGTTAGCTCCTAGATTTATGGGGCCTTATCCAATCATTGAACGGATTGGAAAGGTAGCTTATAAGCTGGAGTTACCACCTGAGTTGCATAAGTTGCATCCAGTGTTCCACATCTCTATGCTGAGGAAGTGTCATCCTGACACAGAGTTAGTTCTACAACCTGTGGAGGTAGAACTAAACGATGATATATCATATGTTTAAAGACATGTGATGATCCTTGATAAAAGAATTAAAAAGCTGGAAAAGAAAGACATTTGTCTTGTAAAAGTCCTTTGGAATCACCATGGTGTTGAAGAAGCTACGTGGGAGCTAGAGGAAGAGATGAGGAGGAAATACCCTACTCTTTTCTCTTAATGTTTTGTAGATGATTTTGGGGACGAAATCCTTGTAAGGGGTGGATAATTTGTAACATCCCTGACCTGGGTTATGTTTTAACCCTATGTGTTTTGCTTAATAAAGTTGATTAGATGTTTGCTCTTGTCTTTTGAAAAGTAATTAAGGCTCAAGAGGAACTTATGTTTCAATTCAGCCCTTTTTTAATGATGTTGAAACAATGTTTTGTTTGTTTTGGACTAAAGTGCAAATTACCCAAGTTGAGGGGTTAACTTGCAAATTTTACATGATAAAATGCTCCTTAGATGTTTAGACATAATAAGAATGAATATGATGCAGTGGTATAGCTTCCACAAGCTTGAGCACCAAGATAGAGCTTGTTGAGCAATGTTTATGCTTTAAAACCTAGTTTTAATGTAATATGTAAATTACCCAAAACCTAGGGTTCAATATGAAAATTATCACTTCTAGAGGGTCCCTCATGTTTCTTGGCATCATATAGAGAAAATAAAATGAGAGGGGTGCCTCATTTGAATTATTTTTGGAGGAGAGAGAATCTTGACATTAAAATAATCAAGATATAAGCACAATTGAAAACATAATTCAATTTAATGCAAAAAGAAATATATTAATTGAAGAGCCATTCCACCAAACGTTGAGGTATGAATTTGCAAAGGGTTGGACGAGCTTTTGCCTTGCTAAGGCACGAAAATATCTTGTGTGAGTGGAAAGCCCACTTACATTAAGTTCATAAAAAGTAATATCCACTAAAAATGGGATATTAGTATAATATGATTAAGGTGCTTAATTTCTTTTAATTTAATTCTTGGATAATGAAGAAGTTTTTCAAGGGGAAGAATATGGCTTCATGGCCAAGGAGTTGAGGGGGATATGTGGCAATAATTTTGGAAATTAAAGGAATTAATTCTATTTTCTCTTTCCTTGAATTTCCTTATACATATCTCATTTCCCACCCACATAAGGATCTTTTTTCGGAATTCCTTTCTCTTCTTGATTTGGACAAACACATGGGAGCTTAGGAGCAGGATAAGGACGACCCCCAACCTGTTGGTAAGCTCTTGACCTTCTTTCACCTTGATTTCATGGTGAAAACCGAAAATCAATGCTTGATTTCTTGTTTTCTCCATTCGATTTTCAACTCTAGCCAATCCTTTTCACCTAAAAGCTTGAGAACGGACCTTGGGTAGTTGTCAAAGCTTCATCCACCATTGGATTCATGTATCTTGAAGCTTGGAATCAGATTTGAAGGTGGGTTATATAACTTAAACCCTGAAATGTTGTTATTGCATTCAATTCTCCATTATTTGTTAATCGTTTTGTTCTATTTGAAATTCCCTTGATCCATTGTTGTAATTACCATGAAAACGGTAGTAGCTATTGAATGAACGAAGGTAGATGATGATGACATCATCATGGACACTTTTCCCAAATAAATTCTATTCCAATCGGTTTCAACAAGTTGGTTCAATCGGTTTCAACAAAACCATTTGGAATTAAACAGTTTCATCAAACCGTTAGGAATTAAACGATTTCAAACCGTTTGGAAGAGTTGACCACAGTTGACCATTTTTAGATTTGATGATAATGATGATGGTTGATGACCCATTAAATTTAATTGATTAATTACAAAGGGTTCATTATTTGAAGGTTCATCAATTACCAAACCCTAATCGGGTTAAGTGCTGAAATTGCAATTGATTGAGTTAAAACTTTGTGTTGATTAACCCAAATGGTTTCAAAACTGTTTGGGAATCACCCAAATGGTCTCAAGACCATTTGGAGGTCAACCAAGACCGTTTGGAGGTCTAGGGTTGAGTATGGTTGAGTAATTGAAGATCTAAAGATACCAAATTGATATGCAATCAATAGCTAATGTGATGATAATTCGAATGATCTAAACCCTAATTGAATTTCATAGATTTTAATGATGGGATGGGGCAAACGGTCTTAAACCGTCCGGAGGTCATCCAAATGACCTCAAGACCGTTTGAGGTCATGTCATGCCCAAATTGAATGGCGGACCAATGATTTCAAAGTAAGTAGTTACACAATGACTAATATTGAAGGTTCATTGATTTCAAACCCTAATACAATTGGGTTCAAAACCCTAATTGATGATCAAGTGAAAGTTAAATCAATTGAAGGATGATTTATTAATCTCAATTGAAGTATGGTACTTAGGTTCAATTGATGAGTGGATACATGGATTCAATTGATGAGGGAATCAATCTTGGAAACCCTAAATCAATATAAGTGGTGGAGACCATTTTTGGTCCAATCGGTTTTGAGGAGGTTTGGACCAAATGGTCTCAAGACCGTTTGGGACCAAACGATCCCAAACCAATTGAAAACCAATCGATCTCAAGAGTACTTTTGGCTAAACGGTTTCAAATCGTTAGACCTAGACCGTTTGGAGGTTTAAACGGTCTTAGACCATTTGAAGGTCATTCAAGCAAGACCGTTTGAGGTCTGGTTGGTCAAGACCGTTTGGGGGTCTAAGTGACCAAGACCGTTTGGGAAGAAATTAACCAAACCGTATGGACACATAAGGTGATTAAAGGACAATTGTTAATTTATCATTACATAATGTAATCAAGGGTGATTATAGCAATTGTACTCTTAACAAGATATGGTGATTAGTACCTTTTGAATGATTAATCTTTAATGATTATGGAAGTATTGATACAATACCTAGTGTCCACTTTTCATTCGAGATGAGTTGACCTAATCTAATCAAGTCTGAGGTATGTATCATCTTATAGAAGATGAGAGAGAGAGAACTTCCTACATGAATGATAATCATGTAGTGGTTAAGTCTCAACACTTCCAACATGAATGAAGGTGTAATTAGGGTATGATCCTTGATAAAGAGACCATGAACCCTAATTAAGAAGGTTAATGTGCCCTAACCCTAATTGAGGGTAATGATAGGTGAAATCCTAATCTAAGGTGATGGTATGACCCTAATTTAGGGTAATGACATGAGAAACCCTAATTCGGGGTATTTTAATAATAAACCTTGATTGGATATGAATAGTAAACCATAATTGAGGATAATGTTATGAGAAACCCTAATCAAGGGTGAAGCCATATGAAACCCTAAGTGAGGGTGATGTCATATGGAACCATATACAAGGGTGATGTCATAACAAAATCATAATAATTTGATGTAAAACCTAATTCAAGGTAATGCTATGTACTGGTATGTGAAACTATGATATGAAATCCTACACTGATATAGGATAAAGAAATGAGGAGTCCTAATCTTGGGTTATAGTGTTTGAAACCCTAATTTTGGGCAATATGATGATAAATCATAACTCAAATCTGGGTAATGAGATGAAGTATTGCTAATGGACATAATTTGGGAAACCCTAACTCGAATGAGGAAATAGTGATGTTACTCTTACAATGCATGGTGATGATATGAAATTGATGTAACTATTATCATCTGTACTAACCATGTAGGTATCATGAGATGATGAACATAGCCAGGTATGAGCTATGATGTTTTACTATTGAAACTGCTTTATGGGCCTTGTGAGCCATAATATGTTGTATTTCCTAGTGAGAGGTAACAAGAGATATTAATGGGCTTTAAGAGCCATATAAAATACATGCATTGCAATTTTTATGTTTACATTGGTTAGATGACCTGAAGGCATTAAGTTACCTGATAAAGTGGTATCAAGTGTTTTGATGAACTAAGGGTTTGAACACCCATATTTCATAACCATGATGATGAGATGATAAGGGATAAGAATACCCCTGATGTGATAAGGGATTGAGATTCCAATGTGTAATAAAGCTTTGAAAAGGACTTGATAAAAATAGTACTCATTCCTTGTAGCATTTATTATAATGATTTATGTTTGAAAACATGTTTGATGCTAAAAGAATATTGGAATGTACTTAATTAATCAAGTGAAATGGTATTATGTAGAGACTTGACCATAGATCCATAATCGTCAGTAGTTTGGTGATGGTGAAATAGGTTTTCCTATGAGAACTCCTGGAGGGCATACTTTTGAGTATGTGGGGGTTATGGGCGTGAATATCCTTACGCCCTAATTTAGGAAATGATGTGAGGTAAACATTAAATCTCTCAATCCTTCTTTATAAATGTCGGGATGGATGTATCACTAATCTCCCGATGATGTTAATGTCGAATCGATGTGAGATAAATATAATATCTCTCGATTGTGAAGAGAGTACAGCATGCCACTTTAACTCTAATAGTGAAGTTTCCAGTATACCTTGGAAAGCTATCTAGTAGAGACACAAGATGTCCTGCATTTGGTCCTCACACTGATTGAGGAAGATGAGGTCATGGGAATCCGGCTCTTCTATTGACCTATGTATGGTACCGATTTTGATTTCGCAATGGTCAGTTGGAGTATGAGAGGTATACCTCATCTCCTCAGGGCTTAAGTATGTTTGTAAAATGTAATCAGCTGTGTAGCGTATTTGCTTAAGGTTGAAACATGAGAATCATTGGTTGATGATACATTGCTTAGTATGTCTTCATATTCCTTGTTGAATAAATGACATGCTGCTTTATCAGGATATAGCTGGAAGTACTTGAATGGAGAATACTGCTCTAATTTGTTTATACATTGACTTGGCTATTGTTGAATATTTATAATCCTTCTGCTCAGTTTTATTCTAATATCTGCAATAATAATGTTTCTGGCGGAGAGTTATATCTCTCATTGGGACAATTTACAATTGTCTCACCCCCATGGGATCCAAATTTTTCAGTAGACGTCGAAGAAGAGGTAGAAACCCTACAGCGGGTGTAGAACAGCAGCAGCAGCAACAACAAGGACAACAGTGAATCCTCAGGTGGAGACACTAGTTGTCATGTCCTGTAAATAGAGAGTCCTATGTGTTGTCTTTGTACTCTCAGGTCCTAGGAGTCAGTAGATAGTTTTAATATTGATCTGAGATTTTGGCTTGATGCCTCGAGATTTTTATACTACCTATGTACAGTTTAACAGGGCAGTTGATACTTGTAACTCTCAAGAAGGAATGGTACAACAGATGTACTGATGAACCAAAATGTAAATAACTTATTTTGGTTCTTTATGAAAGAGTTTTTTAGTTTATGGATCTCTTGGTAAAAAGTTTTAATTTTTAGTGATTTTCAGTAATTCCACTGCTAACGATACGCTTCTGCATTAGTTAATCTTGTTTTTGTGAGTTGGATGCCACAATAAGTATGAACCAAAAGATAGTTCATTTTTCAACCATTAATTGAGCTACTAAGTGTGGAATTGGAACAACATCAAGTTATCTCAGTTCAAAACATGCAAGAGGTGACATGTGGTGACTGTACATGCTAGTTTCTAAGGGTAATATCTCAAGTCCTATTTCCCTAAATGTCTAATGCCTGAAAGTAACTATTGCCAATGTAAGGAGTGGGATCCCAGAGGGGAACCACTCCCTACTAAAAATTTGAAGAATAAAACATCCAACCCAAACACACCCAAAAAGGTATGATGGAGTGGGTGTAAAATTTTCAAATCCTATTAATGGTATTCAAAACAACCAAAGTTTAGCAATGGAATAAAACAAAGACTATATTCAATTTCTCAACAAGATTACATAAGTTTATTGGTTTACGTAAAAGGTACAACATATGGATCTAAGTAGGAAATCTAGACCATAATAAGTTTGTTTCCAAGCTTTAAAATCCTTAAGATATGTCCATAAATTCACACCATGCCCTCCTTGTCCTTCACCTAGGATTGGAAGCATACCCCAGCAAGAAGAGAGAAATAGATGACGTCAACAAAGGCTAGTATGATCATGCTAAAAAGGGAATTGAGCAATATATGGAAGAAAAGCCATCAAAATAAATACTTCCCATGAAAAAGAAAAGCACAGCCCAAGTGGGTATCAAGAAAAATGATTTGTAATAACAAAAGAGATACTTTCCATCATAAAACAATATCATTGTTCCACATAAGCATGTATAAGTTATTGGGCACAAAACCCATAATAATAACCTCCATGCATGTGAGATATATATATATATATAGGGCCAAACCTCATAAATTTGAAACCCGGTATGGGGCCACCTCTATCCCAAAAATATAATAAGGGCACATAACCCAAAACCAATGCAATTATACTACTCTAGCGCTACTGAATCACATAGCATGTTAAATGTAGAGGCAAGTAGAAAGTATAGTCAGATTATAAAAGTAGTCACCACAAAAGTGACCAACATATACATCTACCTCATAAGTGGGCAAAAGACATTTCATGTCATCATATAGAGTTCCATCATGAACAAAACATAAGAAAAGGCCATGAGAATTTCCAAATATGATAATATGATCACAAGATCAATAACAAATAAAAGGTACTTGACATGAAACATATTTTCTAAAAGAACAAGATATGGTGTAGGCTAATGTTTATAGGACCAAGAGAAAGATAATTTAGGTTATTGCTCAAGAAGAATAATAGAGGATGCATAGATACCTTATAACATATTCCTAGAAACACTCGTCACCAATCTAGTTGTTTCCAATATCAACTTTACCTAATTACAATTATTCACATGTATTAGGGTTTGTCATATGTAATGCAAAGAAAATTCTAGTTTTTGGACTTTTCACACAAAACTCTGATTTGGACTCTAAAATCATCACCATTGATCTTATTAGATTCTCTTGATTAAGAAAATATATAATTTTGTCTATTTTGGAGTTATGATGATTAAAGTGTATTTTTGGTGATTTATATATATTAAATTCAATTTTAGAAAACACTTTTTGACAAAACTCAAAACCAAGCCTCAAAAGTATTTGTATTGTAAATATCACATTTTTTCGATTCCAAAACATATTTTACTTTAATTTTTGGATGAACGGTTAAAAAGTTATAATTTTTTGAATATTAGCCAATCAGAAATCGACACCTTAGCATATTGAGTGAGAGAGGCAAAGAGAGGGGGCTTTCCCGAATGTGTTGTCCCAATGATGGGCAGACAACTGGTCTCGGCCCATCGCCAGTGAGGCACAAACTAAGGAATCAAAACACATACAAAAGGCCTTTTTGCCCTTGGTAGAAAATAAAAACAAAATAAGAAGCAAGGGGCACAACTGATAAAATACAAGGGGATCATTCCTTTCCTTCAGTCGTTACCTTGACACGAGCAACAACTCAGCAAGTTGTAGAGGATTTGGGAAAAACAACCTCGTGCCTTATCTAACCAAAGAAACACACCCTAGGAGGAATTGTAATTCGACGAAGGCAAGCATCATGGAGGCGGACCGCAAGCTCAGAGATGAAAGCTCGATCATGGCAGATGTGTAAGGTGATCTGAACAAATTGGCATGAGAGAGCAACTTAGAGATGACCAATAGAGGTTTTGGTGGGGATATATATAGGTGGGGTTCAGTATAATGGTTCCTCGGGTAGTATCTTCGAGAAGCAAAAATGAAAAATTAGGCAAATCCTAAATATTTGAAGAAAACTCGCAAATAATGAATCAGTTGGTGCAAATTCGAGCCATGAATGCATTGGCAAAGAAATCTCGAACAATGATTGAGAAATAAAATAGAAATATGTGAACAACTAGACCTTACAGTTAGTTTACTATTCACATGCGTGGACCTTTCCTACGTGAGGTAGGTGATGGGTCCAGTGCCTTTGGATCAAGATTCGTCGACCATCCATACACGCAAAAATAAAAAAAGATGTGTGACATTTAACTGCTTACCAAATCTGATTCAAACTAAAGTTCTTATTTAAATCATTTGACATTTTCTCTTTCCTTATTCGAGGGTGCAAACGACCTCCAAAATTAATGAATTTTTGCACCTAGGCTAATTTGAATATGTAAAATCTGAATATTAATTATATTTGACTTTTGAAGACTTTTGATTTTTTTTAGGTCTAACTTGTCCATCTTCTATTAACCAATCAAATCTTTTACATCATGAGTGATTACAGAGGACGGGAAGGAAGAGGTGGAACTAAAAGAAGAACTATTCGAAACAGCCCTCCTAGCTAGTTGATGCGCTATCCCATTGGCCTGCCTCTTACAAAAACTAAACATTACACTAAAAAAACAAGAACAAAGAAGGTAGATATTATCTAGGTATGTTCCTAGCAGGTCCTTCCGCCTGGCTGCTGACTTTAGGAGTTTTATCACTGCTTCCGAGTCCGATTCCATGATGAGATTGGTGAGTCCCTTATCTTTCGATATATGTAGCCCCTCATGGATGGCCCAAGCTTCTGCACATCTGACATCCAACAAAGACGGCTTCCTTGTACCATCTATCCTCAACACCTGACCGGAGCTGTTCCTCCACACTAACCCAGCTCCGTCCCAGTCTTGGACGCCTACCGCTGCATCAGAGTTTAACTTTGTAGCTTCCGACGGTGGAGGAGTCCACCTGTTCTGGTTCACCGCCGCTGGCCTGCCTCTTTTCTCCTCCTCACTTCCATCTCGGTATGCTCGGATCAGCTGCAGAAGTCCACGGTAGATGATGTGCGACGGCCGATATTTCTGCTCAAAGATAATCTCATTTCGTCGCGCCCAAATCACCCACATGGCGGCTATCGCTTCTTCTTCTTGCTCTGAGTCGCCCGTCCGCGTGAGGGCAAGGATGGCTTCAGCTGTTGTAGCTTGTCTGCAACTCAGAACTCTTTGTTGTTGAACTCAAGAACAGCCGCTCCATACCTCTCCTGCCTTCGGGCACCTGAATAACAGGTGGCTTATGTCCTCTTTTTCTTGTTGGCATAGGTTGCATATTCCCGCCTCATGACAGTGACGGTCATATAGCCGCCCCGTCGCGGCCAAAGCTCCCTTCGCGCAGTGCCACAAGAAGTGGACTGCCTTTGGGATGAGGCCTCTCTTCCAGATAGCTCGCCAAATCAAGTCACCTCCTCCTATGGGACTCGCAATAGCTGATGCAGCTGGCTTAAATGCTAGCCAGTAGGCGGATCGGACAGAAAACTCGGCTGTTCTGCTCGGCTTCCAGAAAATGGAGTCTTTTGTGCTTGATACATCCAGTGGGACAGCTAGAACTTTGCTTGCAATCTCCGGTGTGAAAAGCTCTTCTACACTCTCACTATTCCACATCCTGGTGGCTGGATCGATAAGCTGTTGGACCCATTGAATAGTTGGGCTAGATACTCCATAGATGGCCTCCAGACTTCCATTTATATTTGGTATCCCGTGGTCTGTCCAAATATTTATGTCGGACCCGTCTCCTATTCTCCATTGCAAGCCTTCCAAAACCAGACACTTTGCATTCCATATACTACGCCATGTGAAACTCGGATTATGCCCCCTCCTCGCCTGTAGCATACTCACTGATGGGAAATATCTCGCTTTAAGTACCTTGTAAGCTAGTGTGTCCCTTCTGTAAAAAAGTCTCCACACCTGCTTAGCTAAAAGTGTCTGGTTAAAATTTTATAAATTTCTAAATCCCATGCTTCCTTGGCTTTTTGGTTTACACAGATTTTCCCAGCTGATCCATGTCATTTTCCTTTCAGTTCCCTTCGCTCCCCACCAAAATCTGGATATGTTACTATTGATGTTGTCCAGTAGGTATGCTGGTAGCTGAAAAATGCTCATGATATAGGATGGGATAGCTTGCGCCACTGCTTTGATGAGGACTTCCTTCCCCTCCTTGGATAGCATTTTTTCTTTCCAACCTTGCAGCTTCCTCCAAACACGTTCCTGGATGTAGGCAAAAACTTGCTTTTTTGATCTCCCCACCGCTGTTGGAAGACCCAAGTATTTCCCGTACTTGTCCACCTCCTTCACCTGCAGGAGACTGACTAGTTCCTCCCTCTTCTCTCTGTGAACTCCTTTGCTAAACGCCACTTCAGTCTTGGATAAATTGATTTTCTGCCCGGATGCCCGTTCGTATTAGTTGATGATCTCAGCTATTTTCAGACAATCTTCCTTAGTGGCTCTAGTGAAAAGTATGGAGTCATCTGCAAAGAAAAGGTGATAAATCCTCGGTCCGTTCCTGCTGGCTTTAACACCATGAATCATATTTTGTTGTGAGGCTAAAAGAAGGGAAGTAGAGAAAGCTTCAGCGCATAAAATAAAGAGGTAAGGAGAAAGAGGGTCTCCCTGACGCAGTCCTCTGGATGGTTGATTCTTCTTGGTACGCTCTCCATTTATAGAAAAAGAGTGAGACACTGTAGCCATGCAATCTAAAGTCTTCTTCCTCCACCTCTCAACAAACCCCATTTTTTCCTGGATGTGATCAACAAAACTCCATTCGACCCTGTCATAGGCTTTTGACATGTCCAGCTTCAAGGCAATCTGACCCTTTTTGTTTCCTTTGCTCCCTTTCATAGTATGGAAAATTTCGTAGGCAATGAGGGCATTATCAGTGATAAGTCTACCTGGAATGAAGGCACTTTGTTGTTCCGTGACAATTTTATCCATCAATGGTCTCAATCTATTAGCAACCACTTTAGAGGCGATTTTATAAACCACATTGCATAGACTTATAGGCCTATATTCACCGATCTCAGTAGGCTTGGGAACTTTTGGGATCAACACTAGAAGAGTAGAATTAATGTCAGAAATGCTTTTATCTGAATTCCACCAGCCCTTAATATAGTTTGAAACATCCTCCCCTACAATGTGCCAAAAATTCTGGAAAAACATTGCTTTCATCCCATCCGGACCCGGTGCTTTGTTTGGGTGCATGCTCTGTAGCGCAGCCCGGATTTCATCAGTTTCTATCTCCCTTTCCAGAGCTATCTTCTCCTCCTCTTCAATTTTTCTCATGATACCTTGCGTTGCTTCCTGTCATCCCGATGGGTTAGATGTCTGGAAAAGATTTTGGAAAAAGTCAGTAATGATCTTCTCAACCTCTTCCGGCTTTGTCATCCATCTCCCCTCAGCATTTTTTTAGGCCTTCAATGTTATTTTTTTTCCTCCTCTGGGAAGCTTTGTGGTGGAAATAAGTTGTGTTTTTATCGCCAGATTTCATCTCATTTACACGGGCTCTAGCATGCCAGTAAGCTTCATCACATCTATGCCACTTCTGCAACTCTCCTGCAAGAAAGGTACACCTGTCTAGATTTTCCCTGTCCGGAGGTAGAAGTTGCGCCTCCCCTTTGATTTTTCTTTTCATCTCCCCGAACGTTTCAGTAGCCCATGTCTTTAGTTTTCTGCCACAGAAGTTGACCTTTTCCTCAAGCCTTGACGTCTTCCTTTCCTCCCAGACCTGTCTAACAATTTGCTCACACTTTTGATTTATTAATCAAGAAAATCTTATTTTCTCTTTCCTCATGCATTAATAGCTCTAGGATTCTCTAAAATTTATGAAACTTTACCCACAAGTCATATTAAGTGTTTTAGACATGAACTTGCCATTAGTTTCATTTGTTGAAGTTGTTTGTTAATTTAATTAATGATTTAAAGGTTCTACACACTTTCTTTCTCCTAAATTCACCTTTTCATCAAATATTTTCCAAATTGGATGAAAATTCACCCAAAGGTCTATTTTAATAGGTAAAATTCGAATTTGGTATTATTTTGTTTTTTGAAGACTTTTATTATTTTATTTAAACATTTAAATATTATCACTTCTTTTATCCTTTTAATAAATTAGAGGTATATAGAAACCTTATAAAAATATGAAACTTGGCCTATAAGCAATACTAAACGTGAGGATCATGATTCTGACAATAATTAATTTTTTTCAACATATTATTTAATATTTATGGTCTTTAAATGATTTTCTCTCTCCTAGATAAAATAAAATATTTAAGATTGTCCAAATTAGATGAAAATTCACACATAGACTTATTTTGACATGTAGATTACAATTTTAAGGTTTGATTCCACTTTTCTAGTTATTTAATAATTATTAATTAATTTGGAGAAAAACTCATATTTTCCAATTCTAATTAATGCAAAGATAATTATTAATTTTTTAAATTTATGAAACTTGTCATTAAAGCAAACTCAAACCCAAGAAAAATGAATCTCAAGTTATTTTAAACAAATTAGTCTTCCTTTTATGAATTTTATCTCATTATCTAATATTTCCACTATTTCTCATATTAAATAATTCAATATCACATTAACATGTTTAAAGCATTATTATTCATTCCCTTTTTCTCCTCCTTGCTCTAGAAGACTAAGGAATTATCTAGAACAAATCTATCTATCATTATCTCCCATAAGTTTATTTATTTCATTTTTGGTTGAATTATGTATCAATTCTCAATTATAGACACCTTGTCCAATTATGCAGATTATTACCTCATATCATCAATTTTAAGTAACATTGTTTCATGTGACATATTTTAGGTACCCTTTATTGATCTAAGGATTAATTATGTAAGCATTAAGCCATATTTGTTTTCATGTGAGGGTGATTTGTTCATCCATTAACATATTAGGGTTTACAATTAACTACTATTATGTGTATTTTTATCCTTGTTTGGCTAAGTCCAAAGAACAAGGTTGACTAACCTTCAAGATATATGATCAGGGTCAAAAGATTAGGTTTCGGTTCATTACAGCCAACCTGAACTGTGGAAATCCTACATAAGTTGTTCCATAAGAACTTGATATATACATAGTATTTCACCCTTCTCGGAAAAGAGAGATAGTGGATATACAGAGAAACACCATCCTCTAGGTAATAAAACTTTGTTCAACAGTCACCTGGAAAATAAAAGATTGGTGTATGGAGTCACCACCTCGTTTGATATGAAAAATGAGAAAAGTTCAATAGATCTTTGATGAAACAATGTAAATATGAGTTGTCATTTGAGACAGATAGATAAAAAATAACATGAATAAAAACTAAATCTAGAGATCATATCCAATGATCTTGTTATGAGTGGTAAAGACGTGAAGTAGAGTACCCCCATCTCGCCCATAAATCAGTATCAAGCCATTTTTTATTGTGAAGGAAAGAGCCATTCAGGGATATAAGTGAAAAATAGGAGAAATTCTTTTTATTGCTAGGAGAGTTGGAGATGTCCATGTCCTTTCTATAATATCCCTAAAAGTCCTATATTTTAGGTAAATTGGGGTCCTAATCACCTCTGGACCTCCCATCACGGAGATCTCTCATGGGTAATTAGTACCAATGTGTATCATTAGAGGGTGATTAGCATATGCAGGTAAATGGGGGGATTTTATTTATTAGAAGTGAATAACCACACAATTATAACAACAACAAAACATATCAATTAAAGTAATTGAATAGATCATATGTAGTAGTTAAATAGATCAAATGTAACAATTATAGCAATTTAGGTGCAGTAGTTATAGCAATTTAGTGTTCTATAGATGCCAACAGGACATGCTATGTCATAGGAAGGATCTCTTGATCATGAGAAAGAAAAATAAAAGAGAGAAGTAGTTTGATCCTCTAGCTTTAGGAGGTTCAAAAGGGGCACTAGATACACATGAAATGGGGGGGGGGTTATTTATAGATGGATATTAGGGTTTGGGATAATGGACTGGACCTTCTCGAAGAGGCTGTAGATCACAATGATACACCACACAAGAAGGGTACACGGATCGAGGTAGTCTTCCATGTGGCACATGGTGAATGACTTAGAATTGTCAGATGTCCTGATTGGTTGAAGATTGATGTTTCAATTTCCTAAAGAATGTTCTGTAGAAAATTTTAGAGAAAGATAATTTTAGTTATCTGTTGGATTTCTATGGAAAACAAATTAAATATTCTTGGGGGAAAAGAAATGTTTTTCTCTTGGATGACTCAAGTGGGAAATTTATGAAAAAGGTCTTGTAAAAGCATTATTGATGAGAAAATTGCATTTTTAATATGAAAAGAAGGTTTTTTTTATAGAAAGGCCTAAACTTCATGAAAAATGAGTGAAATTGGTGAATTAAACATGAAAAAATATGGAAAAGTGTGGGAAAATCATTAATGTGGAAATTGGATGGAATTTAGAAAGGACCCCATCATTAGCCAGAGAATATGTATTACTCGTGAATTTCTACTGAGTGAGAAAAAATGAGATGTCGAGTCATATTTTCTCCAATGGAAAATATGGGCTCATATAGGGTCGATGTTAGAGTTGTGATATTTCCATAAAATAGGTGGAGGGAGGTATTTACATAGATAAATTCACATTTTGTAATTGATACATAACTTTCCATATTCACATTAGTATATGTGTGGGAGGTGGAGTCACAAATTTTGTTCATGGGGATTTGTCCAGGTAAGGTTCTGGTATAACAAGAATAAGATGGCATATAGATTAATGATTTTTTTCATTTAAGGAGAATCTGATGGATTAATACATAACATGTTGTTGGAAAATAACAAGACTTCATAAGAAAACTAACCAGATCAATGGTTTCGAGTCAACCAAAATGATCATGTCCCTCTTAAAAGATAACTACAGCTCAAAATGTATCTCCATTTCTATGAAAAAACTCTATCACTCACCAATGTAGGCTGAGATAGTAACATCAATCATGTACACCCCTTTAACTGTAGGCAATATCCTCACAAGAGTGAAGAAGATATAGGAGCAGAATGTAAATGACTCCATACTCTGTGCGGCAAACAACCCTCTGGATTGCCTCTATATGAGTGTACCAAAAGGCCCAATTATTATCATGCAGAACCTTTTGAATCATGAGAATCTTCTTCCTAACCCTCCAAGACGTGGTAGTTTCATCAACAAGCCCCCATATAATAATCATTCATCATACTCTACCAAGAGATTCCCATGTCTTCTCACTAAGCATAATATGATTCCATATTCAACAAATTCAAAAATATTCTCCAACCCATCTCTACTTCTCCACGACCTAACATATCCTGAAACCATATGTGCTTATGCATATCTAACAATCCCTCTCTCACCCTTCCTCTTCTCCTTTATTTATAGGGTTGGAAGGCATGTTTCTCACCAAATTTTGTGATTTGATCCATAGTTGTGCCATACTTCCTAAACGTTGGTGTGGTCATCTTATGTCTTTTCAACAATCCTTTAGATATTACACGTCACAATGTTGAAGCTGTCGTGTGTAGTGAAAAGTCATGAACCAAAATTTTTATTTTGCAATAAAATATCTAAGAATTATTCATCCATG
This sequence comes from Alisma plantago-aquatica, assembly GCA_963693085.1. Classification (NCBI taxonomy): domain Eukaryota; kingdom Viridiplantae; phylum Streptophyta; class Magnoliopsida; order Alismatales; family Alismataceae; genus Alisma; species Alisma plantago-aquatica. The sequence goes on from OY856413.1 coordinate 580,159,121, forward strand.
ATGTTACTAGGAAAGGAAAGGTTCTCTCTTGAATATTGATCAGTAATGCTAATTAGTTTGCAAGTAGAATCTAACATTTAGGATTAATAAATCAATTAGTATGGTGCAATATGGAAGATATGTTGTCGTCAAAAGCTTGTTATTACCAGTGAGAGGACCTCGTACAAGCTATAGCCATAGCGTTAAAATGATGAGCCATATTAAGGTCAATTAGAAGTTACATTAGAGGGGTAGGAGGATAGACACCTCATTGAAATGAAAATGCTTTTGTCACATGCAGATGGGTTCACATGTTGGCGGTGGTTTTCAGGAATTTGGGAAGTTTTAGATGGGGGATAAGTGATTTTGAGAGGGTGATGTGGTAGAGGTATGGCATAGTATTTTGGGGTGTGAGTGGCGGCTAGAGAGAGAGAATGAGTGAAAGAGGGAGAAGGAGAGGGGGAGAGAGTGAGTGGGCCCTTCCTTTTTGGGGAGAGAGAAAATATAAATGGAGGGAAGGAAATAGGAAAGAGGAGGAAAGTGATAATTTTTTAAGTAGGGAAGTAGTGAGGTAGAGGAGGGTGTTGAGGAGTGAAGTAATGGGAAAAGATGAGGGAAGTAATAAGGAGAAATGTAGTAAGCGAGGAGGGAAGTAATGGTGAAATATTAGGGAATATAGGATAGTAATGTGGAGAGAGAAGATAAGTGAGGAGATAAGTGGGAAAACTGGAGGGAAGATATGGGAAAGATGAGGGAAGTAATGGGGATAACTATATTAAGTGAGGGGGGAAATGATGGGAAAAGAGGAGGGAAGTGAAGGGTAGAGAGAAGATAAGTGAGGAGGGAAGTAATGGGAAAAGATGAGGGAAGTAAGGAGGGAAGTAAAGGAAAACAAGGAGGGAAGAGAGTTGCAGGTAATGGAGAGAAGTAATAGAGGAGGACATAGTGAAAAAAACAGGGCGCAAAGTGGTCAATACAAAATTGGTCACAAGCCAAAACTGGGTGCAAAATATCCAAAACAAAAGTTGGGCAAAATTTGACCAAAACTTGGTGATAAAAGACCAAAAATAGGTGCAAATTAATCAAAAGTAGGCACAAAGTGTCCAAAGAAAATATTCGGCTCAAATTGATCAAAACCACACACCCAAAGTCTAAAACTAGATGTTGAAAGGCCATAATGGGCATCAAAAGACCACAACTAGATGCAATTGAGCACAATGGGGTGCAAACTGACCAAATTTAGGCAAATTAACAAACAAATAACCGCAAATTAACCAAAAGTGGGCACAAAAGACCACAATGGGGGCGTCAGAAGACCAAAACTAGGTGCAAGAGAAAAAAACTAGCTACAAAATGACTAAAATTGGGCACAATTTGACAAAAAAGAGCACAGATTGACCAAAAGTAGGCGTAAAAAGACTAAAAGCAGGCGTGAAAGGGAAAAGTTGGACGCAAGTGGCCAAAATTGGGTGCAAAGACCAAGACTAGGCACAAAAGACCAAAAGTGGGTGCGATGTTTTCAAAGGTGGACACACAACAATAGAAAGTGGGTGCACAAAATGACAAAAAGTGGCACAAAATTGGCTCCCAGGTTATGAACCTCCTCACTCCCATTGATTTCATCATCATGCTCTTGCATTACTTCCCTATTCACTCCCATTACTTACCTCCTCTTTCTTCATCACTCACCTCCTTCCCCCTTACCTCCTCTTTCTTCATTACTTCACTCTATCCTCATTACTTCCTTCCTCTTTCCTCATTACTTCCATTGTCTTTCCTGATTACTTCCCTCCTCTCACACTCCTCTCATTACTTCCATCCTCTTACCTCATTAATTACCTCCTGTCCACCTCCTCCCATTAGGTTTGACCTCTACCCTCATTTATTCTCTCCTTTCTCCATCACTTCCCTCATATTTATTCCCCCCTAAAAATGAATCAGAAAAAAAAATGCATGTGGATAGAGGGTCAGGTACAACAAGTGATGGGGGGACATGTGCAGCTTGTAGGAAGGTGATGCATCCCTATTTTAAGGCTTCATCTTGTGTCATATTGCATTTCAATCACATCTATACCTGTTAGATTAGATGTTATCTCCCCTAATATGCATATTTGTATAAAATACACTTATGGAGATTATTTACATGTTCTTCAGGCTTTTGGACAATGCTTGGATGGAAGAGAGAGAGAGAAGGAGTGGTCCTAGGGTTTCTCTACCTTTGGAGAGGCCTAAAGTGAAGTCTGAGGCTCCCTCAAACTACCCCTAGTGGACAAGGCTCCATTGAAGCAAAGATGTCCAAGAATGAAAAAAGAATCAACTCAAAGTGTTGCCGCAGAGACCAGCATGGTCGTGGTGCAACAAAATAGCCGTGCTAGATCACTCAAAGACAACAGAGTCAAGTAAAGAAAGTGCAGAGATCAGAACAGTCATGCCACCAAAAATGGTCGTGCCATGAGACCAGAAAATGACAGTGCCACCTTGCACGGCCATGTAGCAGCTGATCCAGAATGGTCGTAGATCCAAGAACGGGCAGAGCAATCCAACACACCATAGCTGTGGTGACCTCCACGTCCGTTCTACCCTTGCCCCACCACGATCGTGCTACTTCATGTACAAATTTAACCAAGTTACTGTGATTTTTCCCCCATTTCTCACCTCGGTCATTCCACTCCACCATGATCATTCTCACACCCCTCCACCACTTCTCTGGTGCCCACCTCAGCCGTGCTACCCACAAAAACCTAGCTACTTTCACACTACATTTCCCACTTTACCCCTACTTGACTTATTGCTTCCCTCAGACCTATATATACCTAAGTGGCGGTTGGAGCATGAGGTTAGCTACCTTCTACCACCCCTTGCTCACTCATAGCACCCCATTTTCACATTCCACCCATTCCACCCCATTTACACCTTCATTCCACTCCATTTCACCATTTCCACCACTAAAACCCTAGTTTCTAGGTGTTTTGGCCAATTCCCACCATCATTCCATGCCCTTTCACCTTGGAGGAGGGAGGAGGACAACTTGTAGCAACTGAAGAGGAGGATTCCTCCATCTAAACCGAGCTCCATGGCTTCTTCTACCTCTTTATCCTTTCTTTTTGTATTTTGCATTTCCATGAGTAGCTAGGCCCCTTAGGTGGGTTGTTTGGGGTCAAAAATGTTACTTTGATACCATGTTGGGGAGAAATGATATGAAAACTTGTAATTTCGTTTGCTAATGATTATGTTCTATATCCAACTCACTGTTCATGAATTTCTTGTTGGTTTGTGTTTAAAATCACCTAAGAATTTAGGGAAATTGCTTATATTAGTGAATTTTGGGATTTGCTCCTATGTCCAATTCATGGATCCCTAGCTAGCCACCCATCTTCCTACATGCTAATAAATTCTCCTAACCCTAGTTGAGAGATCTAAGTAGCTAGTTTAGTTGAATTTAGTGTGCTTAGTATGGAGCTTTCTCAAGACTAGAATGTGGGTGATGGGAGGCCTAGAACCTCACTTCCACTCTCGTTACTAACCTCAACACCTAATCATCCTAAGATCATATAACCTATAAACCTAGCCTTCTTTAGACTCTAATTGAATTGCACCTAAACCCTAACCCAATTGAGCCTCGCAAGGGTAGTATTGGGGGTGTTAGGGACTAGTTCCCCTATACACAACCTAGTATATCCATGACTAGTTAGTAGTTAAGGATAATTCATTAGACTCTAACTTGTTGTTTGGTTTGGTAATCTAAATGAAAGCATAATGTTCACATGTCACCCCTCAACCTAATTGATAAGTGCATCTCCCAAATAGCCAACATTTCCCTTCATTGCTTTAAAACCTTAATTGCCTTCTTGCTTAGCTAGTGTTAGTTTAGTTAGCTCTTTACTTGCTTAGTTAGCTTCTTGCCATGTTTTTGCTTTGCTCTTGCTAGTTTAGGTATTTAATTGCTCTTTTGCCATGTTTTCTAGCCTAGTGTAGTGTAGACCTTTTCTTGCTTGCCTTAGTGTAAATTGTTCTTTCCTTGACTTTCCTTGTCTTTTCTTGTTCATTACAATTAACTATCTAGGGTTAACTTAGGTTTTGTTCTTGCTTACTTTCCTTTGCTTCCTTTCTTGCTCAACTTAGTCTAATAAATCAAAACAACCTTCAGACCCCCAAACCCTAGACTCCATAGTAGGAACCTAACCCAAAAACTAACCTAGCTCTAGTGCCCCCTTTTCTCCCTATGGACCGACCCTATACTTGCTGCCCTCCTATACTACAACATGACCCTGTGTGCTTGCAGATGTAGTGTTTTGGTTTCTGTGAGTATGTTAAGTTAGGTCTTTATAAATTTTGAAAGTGATTCCACCGTATGTTGTTCGCTCATGGAGTTACGTCTATTCAAATTCCAATTGAGTAGTGTGTAACACCAATGGTAGAAAAGCACCAAGATTTCTGGCGTCGTTGCCGGGGAGAAAGGCGCTCGGCCTAGCTAGTTAGTTTTGCTTTGATCTTTTCCTACTTCCCTCATCATTTCTATTATTTATTCCTTAATCTTTGTATTCTTTGTGCGTATTAGTTTGCTAACCTGTTTTCTTTTGTTTGGTTGTGCTTTGTGCATGTGACAAGCCCACTCGGGGAAGACAAGATGGAAGGTCAAAATGCACCTCACAAGCCACTTCAAGATTACTTCATTCCTAGAAACTACAAATCACAAATTGCTAGCATAGTTGATCAAATTCTAGGGGAGAAATTCTCCATCCCTCTAGGTCTTCTTAGGATCCTACCCATCTTCTATGGCTCGGAGAGTGAGAACCCCTACAAGCACTTGGACTCATTTCTTGAAACATGCTCCACCTTCAGGACGCCGACAACCAATGATGACACAATCTAGTTGACCTTGTTCTCATTCTCCCTCAAAGGCAAAGACAAAGATTGGTATGATTCAAGGAGGGACATCATGAGTTTGGGAGAGATGAAAAATTCCTTCTTGTGGAGGTGTTTTCATGGCTAGTCCACCTGAGGAGATATGATCATTGTATGAGTAGCTGACAGAAGGTTCAAGAATTTGAGATTATAGCATGATGAATGACGGTATCCATGCCTTTGGTGTCACATCTCCGACTCATAATGACTCAAGCCTGCAAGTGATGAAGATTCTTGGTGACATGGTGAGCTTCATGAAGAACCAAGTGACAAAATTTTCCTTGGCACTCGATCATTTCTATTGAATTTTATGGTGAAGAAAAGGAGACACCTCACTCCTATAACTACCATGAACCACAAAGTCCAAGATATATCTCAAGGTTTGAGGAAGAGGTTCTCTCTTGGTTGAAGAGATTTGATGACATACAAATGAATCTGACAAGGCTTGAGGAGAGGGTAGAACATTTATCTTCCATAATTGCTTTCCAAGAAGAAAAATTGTCTTCAAAACCCATCTTGACTTTCAATGAAGCAAGTGGACCGATGACTTCTTCACAAGTTTTCTGTAGTCCACCTCCCATGCAAGTGCAACTCATATACCACTTCCAAGGCCATCCAAGGCCTTATACACCACCTCCCCCTCCATCTCCACAACTTTCTCAACGATTCACTTTCCCACCTCAATTCTCCCCTCTACCTCAATTTCAATATCAAGTGCCACCTCCACCTCCTCCACAGCCAGAACTAGCTCCCCCTCTCCACCATGAGCAAGGAAGTGTTGTGACCGTTCTAAGGAGTGGGAAATATCTTAAGCAACCCACAAGTCAAAGAAAGGTTGATAAGGCAAGGCAAAGGCATCCAGGTGGTGATACTGTGATTGAGATTGATGAAGATCATTCTATGAGACCTCGTGTTGATTTTGGGATACCATGTGCTCCACCTCACACTCCATTTGTAGAGCCCACCCTCCCTAGTGTTCCATCTCATGTTGATGCAAGCAAGGCCAAAGCAAGTAAGCCACCATTCATTGAAACATTTGATGAGTCTCTGAAAGTAAGGAGGAGATAAAAGCATAATGCTGACATTCTTGAGGTGTTTTGCCAAGTGAAGGTCAATATTCCATTGTTGAATGCTATCAAGTAAAACCCATCATATGCCAAGTTTCTTAAGAACTTATGCACTGTGAAGAGAAGATCAACGGGGAGAATACCAAAGAGAGTCAAGCTGACCAAACAAGTGAGCTCAATCATCGAACACTCACTTCCCCTGAAGAGGAAAGACCAAGGAGCCCCAATCATACCTAGATACATTGGGGGACACTGCATAGACAAATCCCTACTCAATTTGGGATCTAGTGTGAATTTGATGCCATATAGTGTCTATATTGAGATGGGTTTAGGAAAGTTGAAATTGGCACATTGCACTCTCCAATTGGCGGATCGCTCCATCAAAGTGCCTAGAGGATGAGTGGATTATCTCTTGGTGATGATTGACAAGGAAAGAGGAGCAATGTTCCCAGCTAATTTCATTGTTCTTGACATGGAGCCAGATGATAGGAAGATCCCCATCATCTTGGGAAGCCCATTCTTATCTACAGTTGATGCTGAGATACATGTTCGTAGTGGTATCATGATCGTCTCTTTCATGGACATGAAGATAAAGATCAACACATACAAGTCCTCAAACCAGTGAGTTTGAGATGAGGATATTGGACATGGTCACTTTAAGAGTTCAACTGGCCATTTGAGGGGAGGAGATCTGGATGAAGAATTTGATGATAGCCTTGGTGATCAAAGGGATGAGGAGCATAATTTGGGTCCAAATGAGAGATGCATTTATTGCAAGAATGGGCACATGAGGACTCTAAATGGATGAATGATTGAAAAATCACCAAGAAGCTCAGCTGAAGGCATGAAACTCAATGGTTGTAGGAGGCAACCCACCTAGGTTTGGGAACTTTTCACCCAACCTTCGATTTTTGATGTTTTTTATTATTTTTGCACTTTTCCAAGAAAGCACACACACTCTTGTTTTTAATAGTTTTTGTTGAGTTTTAAGATGTGCATGTGAAAATAGGTTTAAATGAGGAAAATTAGATGAAATTTAGACAAAGAATTCATGAAAAAATCATTTTGGATCAAATAATTGGTGCTTTGATGAGATTCAAGTTGAAATGAACTGCCACAATACTCACCACAGACATGGTGCCATGGAAAGACCATGGTGGTACACTCAAATAAATAAAGAAATTAAGAAATTGAAGAATTGAAGAACAGACCCAGCACAGCTGTGCAAGGCAGTACGACCATGTAGCCACCTAATCAGAACGGTTGTGTGGATCACTACTGCCATGCAGCTAGTGAGCCACCACAGCCATGCCGCACAACATGATCGTGTTGCATCCTGATCCAGTACTTAAAATCAGCAATTTGCAATTTCATTCTTCACTTGTTCATTCGACCCTTGTGCGACAGAACAATCATTCCATGTGAGAAAGCAACCATGCAACACTGCACCAGCGCCATTCCACCCCTGATTCATCCTCAAATCACCCCAAGCCATCCCAAATCATCTCCCTACCTCCATCCATCATTTTCACCCAGTTTCAGCCACTGATTTCTCCATTTTCTATCCATTCCGCCCCACCTACGTAGAACTGCGAAAATCCCTAAAACCCCACATTTCTCCACCAATTTTAACCAAAGATGAAGCAAATGGCTAAGACCAAAGATTGATCTCCTACGGCCGTCAGCCCAAGAACAACTCATCTTAAGCTCTATCGGCACCATTAGCTCTTCCACCACCATCGACAGCCTCTGGTTCACAAGGAGAATCACCGTATATAGAGGCAACCGTGGACCCTATGATGGAGGAATCCACAAGATTGCATAGCGGAGGAGGGACAATAGACTAGCCTTTAGTCCCCTTAGCTTGGCTATCAATTTCAGCTGCATGACCTTTGACCGCCATGACACCACAGCCACAGCCTCAGCCTCGAGCATGACGATGGATGCTTATAGATTATTAAGACGAGGCAATGCTAGACGCATGGAAGGAGGATGTTGATGCACCTGAGACACATCATGAGGCAAAACCTGAGAGTAATAGCTAGATGGTGAAGAAGGCAAAGCACCCGGAGTGCCTGACATACTGAGTCATTACCACTCACTATGCTTTCCAAGAGACGCTGGAGACTTTGGGCATATTTTTTTCTTTCAAGATATCTTGGAACCCGTCGGGTTATTTGAGGTGTTGACCACAATCCAGGAAACTTATGTTGAGCTTACATATTAGTTCTTCACAACCCTAGAGAAAGTCTCACAAGATGTCATTACTGTCACTTTGGGGAATGACACTTACCTTATCACCGCATCTTTTCTCAAACACATTTTCACTCCAACCCCTGAGGCAGTAGAATTACTTGATCAAGGAAGCACAGATAGAGAAAACAATGTGAACTATGCAACCATGTGGAAGAGGCTTACATGGAAAAGAAATTTTGTGGCAGGAAAATCAAAGACAAGATTGATTCACAATCCCATCTCGAGATACATTCATAAGGTCTTGGTAAACACCATCTTCACCTGGTATGAAAATCAAGATAGTTGTACCACAAAAGACCTCTTTGTGTTGTGATGGATGGTGCAAGGAAAGCATGTAAATCTCAGGCCTCTCATCATTGATCACATGAAGGAAATTTCCTCCAAGAGCAAGAATCCCTTAATTATGGGAGGGATTGTGATTTCAATTGCCCTAGCCCTGGAGCATGATGTATCTGGCTACAACAAGGTAGAAGGGGGGAAGCTCTTGGACCTGCACTACTTGACTCGCTCGTTAATGATTTTAGTGATTGATTATAAGATTTTCTACCAGGTCAACCCCTCCATGCAGGAGTTTCACTAGAACTCCCCTACCATGCCACATCTCTCCTAGAGGGGTGTGGTCCATCTCTGGATTTTTTGGATATCTTGAGGAGGTGGGCAGAGGAGCACCCCAGAGACACATGGCAGCAACAACCTAGAGATCTGCCTAAAGGACTTAGAGAGTCGCAGTAAGTTGTTGAGAGGAGGAGAACAGTTGTGGAGAGAGAGACACACATGGTGAGGTGATCTAAGGTGGAGACATCACAACAACCACATCAGTCCATAAAGAACGCATATGACATGTATGTTGGATCTAGGGATCTAGAAGGCGGGTTAATAGAGCTTCAAAATTCTCACAAGCTAAGTTAGACCTTCAAATTATATCAATCAAAACTAAAATCTTAAGAGAAATTTGAAGTCCTAACTAAACAAGCATAGCAAGGATGAGATAAATTGAAACATGCACTTGGGGAAGGTGGTTTAGAGTGATTCCACTCTCTAAATTAGGAGACAGTCAATCCACTACCTAGAGAGGTCAACCTCTAGGACTTTGCAATCCATATATACTTATATTCATTCATAATAGATACAAGGAGACCACCATACATCCAATGACTTACCTACTCAAGACAAGAGTCTTCCACCTACAAGAGGACTTACCCACTTGATGAAGATGTCTTCAACATTCAACAAGGACTTACCCACACTTGCTTCAAGTATTTGGCCTTGAAGGAATTTGCCCACTCTTCTTGAATCTTGGCCTTGCCCTTCTCCTTCACCTGGAGAAGATCTTCACCTCTTCTTCAACCTTAAAAAAGAAGAACAACAACTTCACCTTCAGTCGGAGTAGCTTGCTTCAACCTTTTCTTCTTTGAGAAAGGGGGTAGGGAAGATGGAATGGAATGAGAGATTTACAAGCACATGAAGGTAGCTCTCTTACAACTAGCCTAAGTCACTCATAATCATGAAATGCTTTGTAAATGAGAGAGAGAAAAGGGCTCACAGAGGTCCAACACACTCAACTATAGCAAGGACTTAGAATAGCATGAATGAGCAAACTTGAAATTAACTCTAAGGGGTCCCACTTATAGTTGCGGGTGTTCCCTTGAGTGTGGAATAACTTAATGGCAAAATATAGCCATTTTCCAAGTTACAGCATATATGTTTTCACTCAATACAACTCTCCAACGGTTATAATCACTTTTTTTGCATTTTCCATATAATATATTCAGTTGAGTTTCAATAAAGATAACTCGACCGATCCACTAAGTGACAAAGTCAATTTTCAAACTATCGTTCGAGTTTGCCCAGGGAAATTTGATAGATGAGTCAAAACCTATTTTTCTTAGTTGATCGATCGGTCAATTCTGTGAGTGTGCAACTTGACAGATTGATCTCTCTAGAAAATCCATCACTGGATCAGTCGAGTTTCCAACTCGACCGATAAACATCTTGTGACAAATTTTCTAAATTGATATTTGAGTGATCAAACATTGGAATAAAGTGTCCTTGATTTTTTTTCATCTTAGTTACAAGTCATATCATCAATACAAGTGATTAAAAAATCATCTAAGGTCATTTGGAGTGATTTTCCAAATTGCACACTTGCATTGCTTTTGACTTGAACTTGGACAAGCTAGGGCTTGTGTAATTTGGTCCTTTTCATGTAGCTAAGGTCTGAAGTTAATCTTGAACAAACATATTAGATACATAGGAAAGGAATGGTTAAGTTATTATCAAAATATGGGCAATGTATAACTCTCAAGTCGACATTCTCCCCCCTTTTGACAATGACAAACCATTCCTCAATCATATTGAAAAGGATATGTAATGTTATACCTTTACCTTGTGAATTGCAGGGGGATTCATGATTTGAACAATGTGAATTGCTCCCCCTCAATCTATGCTTACTCTTACCTTCATAGTTAGTCTTTCTACACAAAATAATATAACATGTATTCTATATGGTCCTTTATCTAGTAACATAATAAATCATATAATGAACAAGAAAAAAATCACATTGGCAATAATAGCAATATGGTTGAGCTTCAAAACATTTTACTTCTCTCCCCCTTTTGACATTATCAAAAAGTAAGGGGGTAGAAGAGCACATAAATAGGTTCTTTTCCAAGAACAACCAAACATACATCCAAAACATGCAATCTCAAAGCATACACCAAATAGAGACAAGAGAAACAAACAATCTAAGTCATAATAGCAATATGGGAAACATGACATTAACTCATGAGATATAGTAAATCAAAGAGTAAGTGTACATAGGATTAAGATGAGAACTCTGAGAGCATGTCCTTAGGAACAACTAAAAGCCAAAGCGATGAAAACATGATGATAAAATAGTATAGGTCAGAAAATGTCCCAAGATGTTTTTAGTACAAAATAGCCTAGAAAGATATATATGATTAGAATCTAGACTTAAAACTAGAAAATCTAAACATATAGGTCATCTATGTCCACATCATCAACATCAAAAGCTTCTGGCTCATAGACACCATCTCCATCTCTGACTAAAGATGCAGAAGAGACAACAAAATCACCTTCATCGCCAGAGGCACCAGCGAAGCCATCAGAATCATCATCACCATCATCCTCAGAAGCCTCCTCATTAGTAGTAGCAGCTTCCTCATCAGCTTGGTCTGGGATCTCCTAATCAGTAAGGGAACCAAAACCATGACCGGGCCAACGAGCATTCTTCTCAGCCCAAGATATGCCAAGAGCATGAATCTCATTGGCATGTGGGAAGGAGGGAGTAGAAGTACCAAGACCAGCAAGCAGGGTGACCAAAGGGACAACAAGAAGAGACAACACTCCAGGGGTAGAGCCACCAACAACATAGGGTGTAGTAGCGGAAGCAGCAGGTGGAGGGGCCGGGTAAAAGTGATCATATGCATAGGATGCATAGTCACCTCCTGGGTAGGACTGGTAGGAAGGATAAGGGTGTGCACGTGATAGGTTCATGTTGGACATGATGGCACAAAGATCTCGATGCATGTGCTCCTGAATTTGAAGGTTATATCCCTATTGATGCATCATGTAGCCCATAAGGGTTTCATTTGACACATGGAATGAGGCAGAGGTAGGTCGGGAGCACCAAGGTGGTGGAGGTGCACGGGTAGAGGTAGAGGTGGAGGCTCCAGGTGTGGTAGAGGTAGGGATAGACACATACTTCTGAAGTGTGATCTCATTGATGCAAACTCCTTTCCTAGTTGGCTTGTAGTGTAGGTCATGGAAAAGCGATTTTCTCGTGGCAGACTAAAAAAGACCACAGATCAGGGCTGGGTAGGGTGGGTGGGTGCCAAAGGTGTTCTTACCAGAGTCAAAATAGGTCATGTGGTGAAGGACATGACGAGACCATTTGAATCTGATGTTCTTTAAGAGATAGAATATAATTACGGCAATGTTTTCTACAATTTTATCCTGATTTTTCTTGGGATGAATATTGCAGTTAACAACCAGGGAAAGTATGTGGTTCTTGAGGTCTAAGGCAGAGGAGGGAAGGGTACACTTCTTCCTATAGGGGAACTGAGGATTCTTCAAGTATTTATGAATATTAGGGATAGTGAGATCATATATCTTGTACAAGGCCTTAGGGTCAAGTAGGTCAAAATACTCGGGATAGTCCTTCCTCCAAGTGTCATTCACCTCAGTACCCGAGAAGAAGATGTTCAGGGTATCCTCAGAGACTTGGAATTTCTTCCCGGAAATCATGGAAGTGAGGATTACTTGAGCATTTTGCGGACGTATGAGTTTTCCATAATTCCATTGCAAGTAAGCATAACATTCATGAACAATTTTTGTGCTAGTGATGAAATTGTTGTAGCACAAGCATTTGATACACAAGGCAGAGACATGGTGGTTGTATAGCAACTTAGATACTTGATCGATGACCCGTTGTCTATGTGGGGTTGGATCAAAAAGGGCACAGAATGGAAAGGGGTTCCTAGGAAGGAGCTCCTTGTACCTATTGAGAACCTCATTGGAGACAAAAATGTATTGGCAAAGGGTATGAGATGTGAGTTGGAATACAAAGATGGTGCTCCAGCTGGGGCTGCTCTCTTTCTCCTTTTGGATGCCATAGAAATGAAATGGAGAGGATGGAGAGAGCAAAAGCAAGAGAAACATCACCACAACCCGTCCACACACCTAGGTTTGATGGGAAAGAGGTCAAGGGAGTTCAATCTAGGTCGAACTAGGGCTAGGGAGAGGAAGTTTGGGGCTAGGTTTGAGAGCTTGAGGGAGCTAGAGGTTGGATCGATTGATTTTTCTCTAGTTGAGAGGGAGAAAAGTCAGACAAACCTAACTTATATTTGCTCCAGCCTGGCCATCGACCGAGTTCTGTTACTCAAAAATTGGACCGATTGGCTCTTTAAAAAAGCTCTCGACCATTGATCGGTCGAGTTGGCAACTCAACCGATGGTCCACCTGAACCGACATTAGAAATTCTAATTTCTAGCCATTAGAGTGCTTATTAAATTTAATTTTCAAGTCCATTTTGCATTTTAAGCATACTTGGGCACATATCACTCAACATTGGTTCTATTTTGCGATAAAACAAGCGTTTGTAAAAAATACCCAAAAACAAGAGAAAAATAAGGCAAAAAGAACATGAAAACTTATTTTTAGCAAATTGGCAAGTAAGGATGATCAAAACATAAGAAAAGCATATATGATAGATGACAACTAGCTACAAGGCATATCGGATTCATTTAAAGCAGTTATGAGAAGTTTAGATCTAATAAAATTAAATTTCTCTCTAGCTAGGGGTTTAGTGAAAATGTCCGCCAACTAATTTTATGTGTCCACATGTCTGACATAGATATCCTTTTTCGAAATGTGATCATGAAGAAAGTGATGGTGAACTTATATATGCTTAGCTCTACTATGAAAGATAGGATTATATGACAGTTAATTGCACTAGTATTGTCACAATAGATAGGAGAAGTATTAAAATGAATGTTAAAGTCTTAGAGCACTGCTTCGTTCATAGGACCTGGGCACAACAACTTCCAGCTGCAATGTATTCAGCCCCAGTAGTTGATAATGCCACTATGCTCTATTTCTTGGAGAACCAAGACACCAAGCATGGTCCTAGGAGAAAGCAAGTACCACATGCACACTTTCTATCAATCAAGCATCATGTGTAATCCACATCACTATAAGCAGTTAGAGTAAAGTCCCCTGAATTGGGATATCATAGTCCAAAATTTGGAGTTTTTGCTAAGTACCTTAAAATCCTCTTAACAACTATAAGATGTGATTTCTTAGGATTTGATTGAAAGCGAACACACAAGCCAACACTAAACATTATATCAGGTCTAGAGGCAGTTAAGTAAAGTAGAATTCAAATCATACCTCTATAGAGCTTCTTATCTACCTTACCTTCTTCATCGTTATCAAGTTTGGCAGTGTTTGACATGGGTGTGTCCATCGGCTTGGTGTTCCCCATCCCAAAGTGCTTAAGTAACTCACTTGTGTACTTGCCTTGGTTGATGAAGTTCCCATCTTTAGTTTTCTTGATTTGAAAGCCAAGGAATAATGTGAGATCACCCATCATACTCATATCAAATTCACTCTGCATAAGATCATTAAATTTCTTGCAAAGATCAAGGTTAGTTCTTCCAAAAATGATATCATCAACATATATTTGAATGATAAGAAAATTGTTAGAAGTATTCTTTAGAAACAAGGTAGAATCTACTTTTCCCATGATATACCCATGATTTAACAAAAAGTTCTTTAATTTCTCATACCAAGCTCGAGGTGCTTGTTTAAGTCCATAGATAGTTTTTTGCAACAAATAAATATGGTTAGGTAAACTATCATATTCAAAGCTTGGGGGTTGTGCAACATACGCTTCCTCCTTAATTGTACCATTCAAAAATGCACTTTTAACATCCATTTGATACAGAAGAAAGTTTTTATAACTAACCAAGGCAAGCAACATACAAATGGAGTCAAGTCTAGCTACATGTTCATATGTTTCATCAAAATATATACCTTCTTACTGATTGTAGCCTTGAGCCACTAACCTTGCTTTGTTCCTTACCACTTTGCCGCTTTCATCTAGCTTGTTGTGGTAGACCCACTTGGTGCCAATGACCTTTCTATCACTTGGCCTTGGCACTAGGGTCCATACTTTATTCTTTTCAAATTGCTCCAACTCTTCTTGCATAGCTAGGATCCATTCATCATCCCAAGAGCTTCTTTGACGTTCTTTGGCTCGATTTGTGAGATGAAGGCAATTTTGGCTTGTTCTTTGTTGAATGCAGTTTGCGTCTTCACTCTTTTAAATGGATCACCTAAAATCATCTCTTTTGGATGATTCTTTGCAAATTGGGGAGTTGGGTCTGTCTGCTCTTCAACTTTCTCTTCTTCTTGAATGACCACCTCTTTTCCCTTTTGAGTGATGTTGAATTCTTTTAGAATAGGAATTACCTCACCTGTAACATCATCATTTGGAATAATATCTTTGGGAACGGAGGGGTTAGTCTCAATAAACTTAACATTTATGGATTCTTCTACTTTATCAATATCAACACTAAATACTCTATAAGGCTCGCATGTAGTGCATATCCAAGAAAGAAAGCCTTGTAAGATTTCAGATCAAACTTGTTGAGAGAATGGAAGGCTTCCTACCATGCAATAGTCCATAGGGGGTTTTCTTTAAAGATGGATGTGTAAAAATCGGATTTTGCACAAAACATGAGGTACTGACAGTTCGGCCCAAAACTTCTTTGGAGTTTCATACTCTAAAAACATGGTCCTAGCCATCTCTTACAGTGACCAATTTTTCCTCTCTACAACCCCATTTTGTTGAGGTGTTTGAGGTGAAGAGAAGTTATGTGCATAGCCAGATTTTTCACAAAAGCGTTCAAAAAGATCATTTTCAAATTCTCCCCCATGACCACTACGGATGGAAACGATCCGACAAGAAGCTTCATTCTCAACTCTTTTACAAAAACTCGAGAAAACATCAAGCTTATCACTCTTTGAAATGAGAAAGAAGGTGCAAGTATATCTAGAGAAATCATCGACAATAACAAGTCAATACTTGGAACCAAGAAGCAATTGAGTTCCCATTGGTCCAAATAGATCAATATGAAGAAGTTTAAGAGATCTCTTGGTACTAAGGGTTCCTTTGGATTTGAAGGAGGACTTGGTTTTCTTTTCTTGGGTACAAGGTTGGCATTCCTCATCCTTTTCAAAATCCAATTCGGTAAGTCGCTTGACCAAGTCCTTTTTGCTCAACTTCTTTAACGGATGCATATTTACATGACCAAGCTGACATTACCAAAGAGAAATATCATTCAAGTTGACTACTAGGCATCGACCAACAACATGCTTAATAGGGTCAAGTACAATTACATAAAGATTACTTCTTCTAGATCCCTTATATATGACTTGATAGGTGAGGGAATCTAGAATCAAGCATTCAAAAGAAGTAAATAACACATGGTAACCATTATCACATAATTGACTTACTTATTAAATTTTGATGTAGGCCATCCACAAAGAGAACATTCTTAATACACAAGGATTCACCTACATCACCCTCACCTTTAACCTTACCTTTCTTTTTGTCCCCGAAGGTAACCGAACCTCCTTTCTTTTTAGTGAAGTTATTGAAATGGCTTATATCACCTGTCATATTCTTAGTGTAACCATTATCAACAATATGTCTACCTTTTTCCTGCAAGAAAGGAGAATGTCGGTTTCCAACTCAAACTTTGGGATCTGGAGTTATCTTGGGGAGCCATTTCATCTTTGGGTTGGTCCACTTTGGCTTGGAAGGACAATAAGTAGAGTCATGATCATCACACTTTCAATGAGAACAAATCATAGGGTTCTTAGTCCCATAAGACTCTCCAATGAAAAAGGAGGTTTTCTTACTCTTTTTCTTACATTTTTCTTTGTTCTTTCCCTTAGGTGCTCCCCAACAAATCCCAAACCACTAGTACCACTTTGTTTGGTAGAGTGATCAATGATTTCATTAAGGGAGTTTTTCCCTTTGAGGAATTTCTACAGAGAGTCTCTAATTCTATGATTGTCATCATTGAGATATATGATAGTAGAAGACAAAGTCGCAATATCATCTCTATCATGAACAAGGACGGCCTCTAAATAGAGGGCTTTAGTCAAATAATAATCTTTCTCGAGAGAAATAGAAGCAATATCATTACTAGGCAAGATGGGTCTAGAAGATAAATCAATAACTTGACCAAGAAATCTAGAATTTTCATATTTGAGCACTTGAATTTCCTTAATAAACATCCCTCTCATCCCTACGAGCATCAACAATGAGCTTAAATTTAGCATTTTTAGTTTTAAGAGTTTCAAGCTCATTTGGGCACTTTTGGTTATCTTTCTTAAGAGTTTCAATGTTCTTAAAGTAACACCATTCTCTACTTCAACTTTATTATATTGGAGCTCAAGATCTAGATATTGGCCTTACAAGTTATCAATTCTCTCAAGATGAATTTTCTCATTTAGCTCAAGAATTTCAAGTTTCAATACAAATCATCAATAATTTTTCCTATACTTTTTCTTTTAGATTTACATTTAGCAAAAGAGGAACGGGTAGAAGCAAACATATCAATAAGAGTTTTCTTAGATAACTCATGCAAGATTACCTCACTTACCTCACTTACCTCACCAATTTCTTCACTAGTAGAGGACATGAGTGCCAGGTGGCACTCTCCATTTTCTCTTGAGCTAGTGCAACTTGAGGATGATTCCTTCCAAACTGCATGAGTTGTATTCTTGTGTCTTTTCTCCTTCTTTTCCTTCCTCTTGTACTTGATCTCCTTTTTGTACTCTTCCCCCTTCTTAGAGCTGCCCTTGTGGTGTGACTTTCTTGACTTGGGGCATTCACTCTTGTAGTGTCCCTTTTGTCCACACTTGTAGCATCTAGGAGTAGAGGAGGATGATTGCTTTCCCTTGAAGTGCTTGCCCTTTGTGTAGTTGGATTCATGCTCACTAGGGCCATTATTTTAACTAGAGGAGGAGGGATACGTCTGACAAGAAAGTTATTGTTGAAGGAGGACCGCCTCCACTTGTGCTTTGAAAGCACTATCTTTGATCTTTTTGGCTTCCTTCTCTTTTTTCTTCGATTGTTCTTCTTGCTTGTCAAGCCTTGGGTAAGGAGCTTGGAGGTTATCAATGAGCTCTTCAGTTAAGATGTCACCAAGGCTCCTCACTTCTTCAATGGAAGTCACCTTTGACTCCCATCTCTTTGGTAGAGTCCTCAAGATCTTGGAGTTGATTACACCTCTATCCAAAATGTTGCCCAAAGTAGTTAGGCCATTGATGATCACATTAAGCCTAGAGTACATCTCCACAATCCCATCTTTCTTGCCCATCTTAAAGTTATCTAGAAGGTTATTCAACATGTATATCTTAGCCTCCTTGACTTACTTTGTGCCCTCATAGGTAATGCACAACTTATGTCAAATCTCTTAGGCGGTGTCCCAAGATGAGATGTGTTTGAACTCCATTGGGGTAAGGGCTGCATAGAGGATGCTAATGGCTTTGGCATTGAGCTCGACTTCTTTTAGTGAAGCGTCATTCCATGTTGAAACAGCTCCGGTTGGCTCCTTGTATGGTGTGACCATCACCTTCTACATATCAAAGTTCACCCCTTAAATGTAGAACTACATACACCTTTTCCAATAGAGAAAGTTGGTGCCGTCAAAGATTGGAGGATGCATGGAGAAGCCTCCCTCTAGGTTTAGTGAACTAGGTAGGTTGTCTCCCATCTTCTCTTCTCGTGGGAGATTATTAGAGAATATCCTTAGCTCTGATACCACTTGTTGGATCTAGGGATCTAGAGGGGGGTTGAATAGAGCTTCAAAATTCTCACTATATAAGTTAGACCTTCAAATTACATCATTCAAAACCAAAAGCTTAAGAGCATTTTGAATCCCTAATTAAGGAGGCATAGTAAGGATGAGAGAAATTGAAACATGGACTTGGACAGGTGGTTTAGAGTGG
Organism: Alisma plantago-aquatica; assembly: GCA_963693085.1. Taxonomy (NCBI): domain Eukaryota; kingdom Viridiplantae; phylum Streptophyta; class Magnoliopsida; order Alismatales; family Alismataceae; genus Alisma; species Alisma plantago-aquatica. Next base: position 580,177,876 of record OY856413.1, read on the forward strand.
TTCCACTCTCCAAACTAGGAGACAGTCAATCCACTACCTAGAGAGGTCAACCTCTAGGACTTTGCAATCTATGTATACTTATATTCATTCATAAAATATACAAGGAGACCACCATACATCCAAGGACTTACCCACTCAAGATAAGAGTCTTCCACCTACACAAGGACTTACCCACTTGATCAAGATGTCTTCAGCCTTCAACAAGGACTTACCCACACTTGAATAAAGTCTTTGTCCTTGAAGGAAATTTCCCACTCTTCTTGAATATTGGCCTTGACCTTCTCCTACATCTGGATAAGATCTTTACCTCTTCTTCAACCTTGAAGAAGAACATCAACAACTTCACCTTCATTCGAAGTAGCTTGCTTCAACCTTTTCTTCTTTGGGAAAGGGGGTAGGGAAGATGGAATGAAATGAGAGCTTTACAAGCACATGAAGGTATCTCTCTTACAAATGGCCTAACTCACTCATAATCATGAAATGCTTTATAAATGAGAGAGAGAAAGGGGCTCAAGGAGCTGCAACAATCTCAACTATAGCAAGGACTTAGAATAGCATGAATACGTAACCTTATAATGAACTCCAAGTGGTCCTATTTATAGTTGGGGTGTTCCCTTGAGTGTGGGATCACTTAAGGGTGAAATATTCTCGTTCTCCAAGTTACAACGGGTCTATTCTCGCTCAAAACAATTCTCCAATGGTTATAATCACTTTTTCTACATTTTTCGTACAATACATTCGTTCGAGTTTCAATTAGGATAACTCAACCAATCGACTAAGTGACAAAGCCAAATTTCAAACTATTGGCCGAGTTTGTCCTGGGAACTCGACCAATGAGTCAAAATTGATTTTTCTTAGTTGATCGATCAACCGAGTTCTATGAGTGTGCAACTCGACCGATTGGTCTCTCCAAAGAATCCATCACTGGATCGATCGAGTTTCCAACTCGACCGATAAATAGCCTGTGAAATTTTTTCTAAATTGACATTTGAGTGATCAAACGTTGAAATTAAGTGTCTCTGGTTTTTTCTCATCTTAGGTACAAGTCATATCATCAATACAAGTGATTACAAAAATCATCTAAGGTCATTTGGAGTGATTTCTCAAATTGCACACTTGCATTGCTTTTGACTTGAACTTGGACAAGCTAGGGCTTGTGTAATTTTATCATTTTCATGTACCTAAGGCCTGAAATCAATCTTGAACAAACATATTAGACACATAGGAATGGAATGGTTAAGTCATTATCAAAATATGGGCAATGTATAAATCTCAAGTCAAGAATGTCTACTATACATGCACACCTAGAGGGCATCCAGAGCACACAAGACAGCATACTGAGAGCCCTGGAGGGCATTTTAAGGTCACAAGAGGGTTTCCAGCATACTCAGGATGCTATGTGGTTAGACCATCATCAGATGCACTATCAGTTCAACTGCATTTATCAATTTGAGCATGCCCAGGACTAGAGGAACCCCCAGTGGAGTGAAGATTGGTGGAGCGCACTGTCAGCATATCAAGATAACTACCCGCCTCCACAGTCGAACTACTAGGGTTCCTACTACCAGCATCCTCCACCACAGGTAGGACCACCACCAGATCCACCACAGTGATCATATACCCTATCACTCCTATACTTTAGTGTCATGTTGAGGACAACATGATTCAAAAGTTTGGGGCGGTAGGGCGGTATGCCCTTTTTCTCATTTCACTCTTTTTGCATTTCACTTGCCATTTAGTTTTATTTTCTTGTTTTGTTTTCTTTCTTTTGCTATCTAGATTAGATTTTACCTTCTTTGCATGCTTGCATGTCATGTAATTTACTTTTTGTCAAATTTTACGTAATTTTCAAAAAAAATTGCTCTTTTTGCCATGCATTGCATATCATGTAGATTTTTGGTAATTTTTGCATGTTCTAACTAGGGTTTGCTTGTTTCTTGCTTTATCTTTCCATAATGAGGGCATAGATGTGATAGAAGGCAACTTGGCACCGTTTTGGCCAATTTTGCCCAATTTAGAAATTCTTGCCTAAAAGTGTGTTTTGACCCAATCTCTACTTATTTGATTGAAAATGATGAACTTTGACAAATGTAAGTGAATTATCATGGTTTATTGCTTGATGGCCTGAATATTGACTTTAACATGTGAATGACCTCTCTCATGCTTGTGAACTATTTGGTTGAATTGTGATTGAAGCAAGTCACAAACACTTAGAGTTTTGTAGAATCCCATAATACAAATGTGGATTTAATATGCTCATTCATGTAGCATGGGATTGCTTGATGAAATTGTTGGAGTAACTTTCATGCAGGAGATCTCATGTTGATGTCCACACTAGTAACCCCTCTTTGACCCAACATTCTTCTACCATCTTCTTACCTCCGCCTCATGAAAGGATGCCAAAGTGCACATATCAACCTTGGCCACTCCCAAAAGTTTGAGGTGGCCATATCCATGCCCCCCACTTCACTCTCATCATCATGTGCTCCATCCACATCAAGGGAAAAGAAAAAGAAAAAAATGCAAAAAGAAAATAAAAAATGCTCATGTTTAAGAGCATCTAAATAAAGAACAGATGAGTGTGTAAAAGCACTCCAAACTCTTATTGTGACCCTTTCTTCCTTTTGCATGCACATGGAGCTAGGAAATATCAAACCTAGCTCATTTTTTCCTTTTCCGCAGCCACGTGGGTTACTTAGTGTGGATGGATATGAAATTGAATACATGAATGTAAAACAATAAAATTAGTCATTTGTGACCTTTTCTACCATGAAACGGTTTACTCGAAGTGATATGATATCCATATGGATTGATTGTGTTTTCTATGCTCTATATTTGAAGTTTGTAGGCTCAGTGCTCTAATGATGATTGGTTTGTGAAAGAGGAGATGATAGAGGTGGAATGCATGTGCTTAGTCTTTTTGCCCATTTAGTCAATATTTACCTATCACATTGCATTTGTTGTTTCTTGATGTCAAAAATTTGTAGAGAGATTGAGTTGGAGCATACTTGACGACAAGTATGTTTTAAGTTTGGGGTGGTGATGCATCCCTATTTTATGGCTTCATCTTGTATCATATTACATTTCAATCACATCTATACCTTTTAGATTACATGTTATTTTCCATAATATGCATATTTGTGTAAAATGCACTTATGGACATTATTTGCATGTTTTTCATAAATTTGGACCACGCTAGGATGGAAGAGAGAGAGAGAGAAGGAGTGATCCTAGGGTTTCTCTACCCTTCAAGAGGCCTAAATTGAAGTCCCAGGCTCCCTCAACCTACCCCTAGTGGACAAGGCTTCATTGAAGCAAAGATATCCAAGAATGAACAAAGAATCAACTCAAAGTGTTGACACAGAGACCAACATGACCATGGTACAACAAAATGGTCGTGCTAGCTCACTCAAAGACAACATTGTCAAGTCAAGAAAGTGTAGAGATCAAAACAGTTGTGCCACCAAGAATGGTTGTGCAATGAGACCATAGAACGATCATGCCACCTTGCACGGTCATGTAGCAACTAATCCAGAATGGATGTGGATCCAAGAAAGGGTAGAGCAAACCAACCCACCACTGTCGTGGTGGCCACCATGGCCGTTCTACCCTTGCCCCACCATGACCGTGCTACTTCATGTAAAAATTTGACCAAGTACTGTGATTTTCCCCATTTCTCACCTCGGTCGTTCCACTCCACCACGACCATTCTCACACCCCTCCACCATGTCCATGGTGCCCACCACGGCTATGTTATCCAAAAAAACCTAGCTACTTTTACACTGCATTTCCCACTTTACCCCTACTTGACCTATTGCTTCCCCCACACTAATATATACCTAGGTGGCGGCTGGAGCACAAGGTTAGAAACCTTCTACCACCCCTAGCTCACTCCTAGCACCCCATTTTTGCATTCCACCCATTCCACTATTTCCACCTCCATTTCACTCCATTTCACCATTTCTGCCACCAAAACCCTAGTTTCTAGGTTTTTGGCCACTTCCCACCATCATTCCTTGCCCTTGCACCTTGGAGGAAGGAGGGGGATGACTTGCAAAAGTAGAAGAGAGGGAATTTCTCCATCTACACCAAGATACATGGCTTCTTCTACCTCTTTATCATTTCTTTTTGTATTTTGCATTTCCATGATTAGCTAGGTCCCTTAGGTGGGTTGTTTGGGCTCAAAAATGTTACTTTGATACCATGTTGGGGGAAAATGATATGTAAACATTGTAATTTCATTTGATAATGATTATGCTCTATTTACATCTCACTCTTCATGATTTTCTTATTGGTTTTTGCTTGAAATCACCTAGGAATTTAGAGAAATTGCTTATGTGTGAATTATGGGATTTGATCCTAGGTCCAATTCATGGATTCCTAGATAGCCATCCATCTTCCTACCTGCTAATAAACTATCCTAATTGTGGTTGAGAGATCTAAGTAGCTAGTTTAGATGAATTTATTGTGCTTAGCATGGAGCTTTCTCAAGGCTAGAATGTGGGTGATGGGAGGCCTAAAACCTCACTTCCACTCCCATTACTAACCTCAACCCCTAATCATCCTAATATCATATAATCTAGAAACCTAGGCTTGTTTATACTTCAATTGAACTGAACCTAAACCCTAACCCAATTGAGCCTCGCAAGGGTAGTAGGGGTGTTAGGGACTCGTTCCTCTATACATAACCTAGCATATCCATGGCCAGTTAGTAGTTTAAGATAATTCATTAGACTCTATCTTATTGTTTGGTTTGGTAATATAAATGAAATCATAATGTTCACATGTCATCCCTCAACCTAATTGATAAGTGCATCTCCCAGACAGCCCACATTTCCCTTTATTACTTTAAAACCTTAATTGCCTTCTTGCATAGCTAGTGTTATCTTAGTTAGCTCTTTACTTTCTTTTTTAGCTTCTTGCCTTGTTTTTGCTGTGCTCTTTCTAGTTTGGGTCTTTAATTTATCTTTCACCTTATTTTCTAGCCCAATGTAGTGTAGACCTTTTCTTGCTTGCCTTAGTGTAAATTGTTCTTTCCTTGCATTTCCTTGTCTTTTCTTGTTCATTACAATTAACTGTCTAGGGTTAACTTAGGTTTTGTTCTTACTGTAACGACCTCCATCGAACTGACAACCAAATCGTTACTAAAAAATGCGGAATAATTATAAGAAGCGGATTAACAAAAATCACTAAAAATTAAAACCATTTTGCAAGGAGATCCTTTTCCAGAAAACTTTTACTGAAAGATCCAAAACTCATACATATCATGATTCACATTGTACAACATTGCGTCATCTCATCTCGAGGATAACATATAACAATTGCTTTCTCAAAACATATACATAAAGCAACATCAAACCTCGAGGCATACAAGCTAAAATCTCAGATTGTTCATAAAACCAACACGTACTAAATCCAAGGACTTGAGAGTACAGAGACGACCAATAGGACTTCTATCTACAACACACGACAGATAGTACACTCAACCTGAGTTGTCACTGCTGTCCCTACTGTTGTTGTTCTCCTTCTGCAGTACGGTCTCAACCCCCCTCGTGCACGTCCACCTAAGAAAAATGTGCATCCCACGGGGTGAGACAATTGTCCCAGTGAGAGATATAACTCTCCACCAACAATGTTATTATCACAGGTAAATAGTATTAAACTAAGAAGATGATAAGTAGTTTAGAACATTCTCATCTTTTAAAGCATTCCAACTATCTATGATAGAGAAATAAATCATCTATTCACTTTATAACGAATATGAAGAACATGTATATCATTTACCCATAATACTATATCAACATCTCAAGCTTATCCTTTGATACTCATTATCATGGTATGTCATCCATGAATCATTCTCATTTCTATCTGTTGGCCTCAGCCAATCTATTAATCAGATATTGAGTTGTACCAGTCATGTGAATATACATCATCATCATATGTCCAAGTATTGGATTTTCCAATCCTGTGAGGTTATTCTAGGCAATGGACTATGCCAATCATGTGCAACTATTCCAGGTATTGGACTATGCCAATCTTGTGATATTATAGCCAGGTATTGGGTTAATACCAATCTTATGATTAACAGCCATGCATTGGGTTATTACCAATCCTGTGATTAACAGCCAGGCATTGGGTTATTACCAATCCTGTGATTAACATCCAGGCATTAGGTTATTACCAATCCTATGATTAACAACCAGGCATAGGGTTATTACCAATCCTATGATTAACATCCAGGCATTGGGTTATTACCAATCCTATAATTAAGAACCAGGCATTGGGTTATTACCAATCCTGTAATTAGCAACCATGCATTGGGTTATTACCAATCCTGTGATTAACATCCAGACATTGGGTTATTACAAATCCTGTGATTAACATCCAGGCATTGGGTTATTACCAACCCTGTGATTAATAGCCAGGCATTGGGTTATTACCAATCCTGTGATTAACAGCTAGTCATTGGGTTATTGCCAATCTTGTGATTAACAACCAGGAATTGGGTTATTACCAATCTTGTGATTAACATCCAGTCATTGGGTTATTACCAATCCTGTGATTAACAGCCAGGCATTGGGTTATTACCAATCCTATGATTAACAGCTAGGCATTGGGTTATTACCAATCATGTGATTAACAGACAGACATTGGGTTATTAGCAATCCTGTGATTAACAGCCAGGCATTGGGTTATCCCAATCCTGTGAAACTATTCCAGGCATTTGACTATGCCAACCCTATGCATCTATTCTAGGCATTGGACTCTACCAATCCTGTGCATCTCATCACTGAATACCACATCACCTTTACTAGGCATTATACCTTTGCCAAGCCATCATACATATTCACATCCTTTATATAATACATGTATTCCTCTTATCTCCTTTAAGTATATTCAAAACACTATATCCCTTATTTGGCTATAAGAATAAATCATGTATGATTAAGATTTCATTATTATTATTGTATCCATTTATTATTATTATTATGTTACTAAGTTTCCATTTCCTAGTTTATTTGAACATTATCATTTCTTACATGAGACTTTTATAAACATCTTGTTACCTCTCACTAGGAAACAACTATTCCCATGGCTCATAAGGCCCATTAAACATCTTGTCACCTCTCACTAGGCAACAACTAATCACATGGCTCACAAGGCCCATTAAACATCTTGTCATCTCTCACTAGGAAACAACTATTTACATGGCTCACAAGGCCATTAAACATCTTGTCACCTCTCACTAGGAAACAACTATTCAAATGGATCACAAGGTCATTAAACATCTTGTCACCTCTCACTAGGCAACAACTATTCAAATGGCTCACAAGGCCATTAAACATCTTGTCACCTCTCACTAGGCAATAGCTATTAGGATTAGGGTTTCCCTTTATATCTGAATAGGGTTTCAAATTCATATTATCAATCAAAACCCTAATTTATTGATCCACACATCTAGGAGCATATATTAATATCATAAGTATTCAATCATACTTATTTATTCTTTTCATTTTTCATTAAATGATTATTAACAAAAAGTATGAGTTTCTCTCTTATCCTTACTAGGATATTGATTACTTCATACTTTATTAAGTTGGCTCAACTATTCCTTCAATGTACATTAGCCTACTTCATCAATATTCATTAAACTCCATACCTCTTAATGTATGACTTGATATATGACACTTCATGTGTTACTTCATCAAGTACATTGCATCTAAGGTGCTTTCCTTCATATGGGTTTTGAGGTGCTTCCACCATATTGGGTATGAGGTGTGTGCTTGCTACCAATATCACTTTAGAGGTGTATGTGTTCTTACCATATCGGGTATGAGGTATATGTGTTCTTACCATATCACCCTTGAGGTGTATGTGTGATTACCATCTCAGGTTTGAGGTATATGCTTGCTTCCATATCACTTTAGAGGTGTATGTGTGCTTACCATATTGGGCAGAGAGGTGTGTGTGCTTCAAACCATATCGGGCAAAGAGGTGTGTGATTACTTACCATATCACTTTATAGGTGTGTGTGCGCTTCACACCATATTGAGAAAAGAGGTGTGTGCTTGCTTACCATATCACTTTAGAGGTGTGTGTGCGCTTCACACCATATCGGGAAAAGAGATGTGTGCTTTCTTACCATGTCACTTTAGAGGTGTGTGTGCTTCACACCATATCGGGCAAAGAGGTGCGTGCTTGCTTACCATATCACTTTAGAGGTGTGTCTGTACTTCACACCATATCAGACAAAGAGGTGTGTGCTTAACCCAATATCATTTTTGAGGTGTGTTTGCTTGACCACATTTCATGCAAGAGGTGTATACTACACCACCATATCGTGCAAGAAAGTATAAAATCATATCCATATTGTTTTAGTGAAGTAGGTGCATCACCATATCGGGTTAGAGGTGCAAGCTTGTGTGCTTGAACCCGATATCACTTTATAAGGTGATACCATCTTGTTCAAGCTCTAGACCTTCATTCTAACTGTTATAGTTCATGGAAATAGGTCTAAGAAACTACTAGAACTCATAATGTCATCAACTATTTCAGAAAAGTTCGGAATTAATAGTAGTTCATTAAGTATATCAATTTAGGTGATGAATAATAACATGGTTGAGTTCAAGTTATATAACTCGCCTTGTGAACAGCTTCAAAGCTCCAAGCTCCAAAGCTACACGTTACTAAGGTTGAAGATGACTTATAAAAAGTCCAAGGCTCGTTCACAACTCCTTCATATACAAGGAATCACCATGGATAAGCAATTGGTGAAGAAGAAAAGAAAGGAACATCATAACCCTAAAATCATGCTTCAATCCAAGGTTGAAGATGATCATGGCCTCACCTTAGGGTTAAGTATTGAGATCCTTCTTGATCCTTAGAACCTTTTCATGATACCTCACTACCATTGCACGATATTCCATCACTTGTGGCCGATATCCCCCTCACTTGTGATCAAAACACTTCACTATGGCCGATATCACCTCACTAGGCCGATATCACCCTACTTAGTCGATATGATCTTGCTATGGATGATACCCAAGGCCCTATGCACGATACCACTTCACTCATGCACAATACAAGGACCCTATGCACGATATCTAAATGCAAGGAGGTGGTAGGATTCGAAAAAGTTCACTAAGGGGTGAAAGAAGGGGTATATATACTTATTGTTCATGAAGAAGTGTGAAAATGAGATGTCATCAATTTGAGCTACTAGGTGCCACGTGTCCATGCATGGTTGACACATGTACATGCATGAATTAACATTTATATTGACATGCAAAACATTTTAGGATAATATAGGGATGAATTTTTGTCCATTACTTATCCCTTTGAATAAAATAAATCAACTAAATCACCACTTTATTCACAACCCGATACAACTTTTCTAAGGAAGTTGTAAACTGATACACCTCACCTCCTTGAGGTGATTTGCACATTACAGCCTTTACCAAGAGTCTAAAAACCGATATGAGGCTCCTCCTATGGCTCTTTGGCTGATAGGCAGTCATATATAAGCTTTTCAACTTGATACAACTCAAGTTAAGGTTTCATATTCAACCCTTTTCTTGGTCATTTCATCACCAAGATTATCATCACTCATAATTGATTCAAACATGGTGTCTCTTCTTTCTCTCTCGTATAAATGATACATATAGGAAGTAGGAACATTATATAGGTGGTAATTTGCATATCAACCCTACATTTTGGGTAAATTACAATTTGTACCAAAATTGGTGCACAAGGTAATAACATTATTCAAACATGTTCAAACTTGGAATTTAGGCTTTCCACAAGCCACCACTTAGCATAATTCTCTCTCTTATGATACTAAAACTCTTAAGGCATGTTCAACATGTGACAATTTTCAATATAGCCCCTCACCTTGGGTAAATTGCACTTTGGTCCAAAACAAAGGATCATTGCTCAAACAACATTCAATCAGAACCAAAGTTGGAACATAAGTGTGTCACATGATAACAAAACACATTAGAGGATTATATTAAATTTCTAAGCAACTTACTTAGCCAAAACAAATAGGGTTACCTCATAACCCAATTCAGGGTCATTACAAGTTATAAACCCCTAACAAGGATTTCGTCTCCGAAATCCCAAGTAAAGGGAGACAGATATTATTCATTCATTATATCATCAAGTCTCCACATAAAATCTTAATGTCATGGAGATTCCATAGAACGTTGATCAACAAAAAGTTGTTCCACACATGATTATCATAGAATCTGTCACACATGACACATACTCTACTGTCTTTTTCATTGTTGACTGTAGAGTCAACTCTGTGTCAGGTAACACTTTTCTTAGTCAGAGAAACATTATACATACCTTATTTAACTCAGGTGTCAAACCTCACTGATTTTTCACCTTTCTCAACTTACAACTTTTTGTGACAAGATTCTTGATTATGGGGAGTCTTCCATACTCCTCATTTAGTTTAGCATTTCACTTTCAAGGAAATACCAGAATTACGTTCTGTCACCCACTTGGGACTACAAGTATTATCATACATCTACTGTTCCATCTAATCTGTTGACACAACACTAAACTTTCTTATGACTTGTATCAACTATCCCTTTAGCTATTTATTTTTATTCTCATAATGAGAGGCTATTTATTAAAGAAGAACTATTTCAAAGGTATCTCAAGATGTGATGTATAAGCTGCCTCAATAAATCTAGATAGAGATATTCTAAGGAATTATTTTTAGCTTGATAAGCTTCTCCCAAAATGATTCCACAATTGTTCCTTCAATCCATTCATCCTTGTTGAAGTCATGTCTATGCGGGGCATAAACCCCTAACATTTGGTGTCCATAGTATATAACTAGACTATTCTCAAAGTTGGCCTCTTCTAGGTAACCAAACATAAATCATCTGATTAGGAGTTATGTTTTTACTTCCCCATACCACCTGATATTTCTTAGATACCAGAATTCCTTACTTTGGTATCTATCACATGTGTCAAAAACACATCACATCCTCATCATTTCCATCTCTCTGTTGTCATTACCAAAGACATACATATAAAAGGATCTTTCTTTCATCTTGGGACATTACTTGTTACACGTATCTTTATCTTGGAACCAAAGTCCAAGACGAACTGATACTTTTCTAAGTATCCTTCTATAGATTACTTCTAATCCCTGCACATCAAGTGTCATAAGACTTACTTGATTGTCATGTTTCCAAAAGGAAAGAACACAAGGAATCCTAGTCCTTTTTATTGCCCCATTATTATTCAAGGTTGTTTATTTAAAGAAAAGATATTATCACCTTCTTCGAGTATTACATGAACTTTCAATTATTCATGTGTCATTCAATCTTATTTCCTCTTAAGGTTCCTTACCTTCAGCATAGGAATTATAGAGATGATTACATGTCATCACCTCTCAGTGTTATCTTCATCATGATTACTAGATCTGGGTATTCAAACCCTTACTTCATCACTGAACATTGTTACCTCTCATCAGGTAACTGTTACCTCTAGGTCCTCAGACCAAGGTATACATTATACTAAATATCTTCTTTTGTTTATAAGTTGATCTATGATTAACTCATATTTCTCCATATATTATTTAGGATGTGGTAGAAATATCCATGCCACATATTTGACTTCATTATGCTCTTTAGATTGTCTCAAAATGACTACTTGATTAGAGTAATTAGAAAGATAGCAATCTAAGAGTATCATACTTACCTTCTCTTTAATAGATGAATACCTAGCCAGGGTATTCAAGAACTGAAATTAGGTAGTATGCATTTGTTTCATATTATGTTTCTTACTCTTATCATCTCTTTTGATTTTACTACTTAGTGAAGCAAAGCGTTCAAAACGTACATCATTAACTAAGCGGAAGCGATCATTAACATCGGATTACTGAAAATCACTACAAATTTAAACCTCTTGCAAAGAGATCCAAACACAGGAAAACTCTTTGATCAAGAACCAATGTATTTCATTTACATCCTAGTTCATAAGTACATAACGTGTACCATCTCTTCTCGAGAATTACATACAACAATTGCTTTGTCAAATTGTACATAAGCAACATAAACCTCAAGGCGTTCAAGCCAAAATCTTAGATTGATGATAAAAGCACTATCTACTGACTCTGAGGACCTGAGAGTACAGAGACAAAACATAGGACTTTCTATAAAAAACTTGACAGTCAGTGCCTCCACCTGAGATATCATTGTTGTCCATGTTGTTGTTGTTGCTCTTCCCTTGCTATAGGGTTCCTGCCTCTTCTTCTGCATTTACCTAAAAAGTTGGATCCCACAGGGGTGAGACAATTGAAAATTGTCCCAGCGAGAGATATAACTCTCCACCAGAAACATTATTATCGCAGTTTAATAGAATAAAACTGATCAGAGGATAAGCAGTTTAGAACATTGTCATATTTGAAAGCATTGCAGCTATCTATCATAAAATAGTAATTCATCTATTCACTTTATAAGGAATATGAAGGACATGTATATCATTTATCCATCTTACTGTATCAACATGTCTAGCTTACCATGAGATTCTCATTATCATGGTATGTCAACCGTGAATCATTCTCATTTCTGTTTATTTGACCTTAGCCAATCTGTTAACCAGATATAGGATTGTTCCAGTCATGTGAGTATACATCATCATATTTTGTCCAGACATTGGACTATACCAATTCTATACAAACCTCTCAGGCATTGGACTATGCCAATCCTGTGCAAACATTCCAGGCATTGGACTATGCCAACCCTGTGCAATCATTCCAGGCATTGTACAATGCCAACCCTGTGCAATCATTCCAGGCATTAGATTATGCCAACCCTGTGCAATCATTCCACACATTGGATTATGTCCAATCTTGTGATATTATTCCAGGTATTGGGTTATTACCAATCCTGTGCAATTATTGCAGGTATTGGGTTATGACCAATCCTGCGACATTATTCCAGGTATTGGGTTATTACCATTCCTGTTCAATTATTCCAGGTATTGGGTTATTACCAATCATGTACAATTATTCCAGGTATTGGGTTATTACCAATCTTGTGCAATTATTCCAAGTATTGGGTTATTACCAATCCTGTGCAATTATTCCAGGTATTGGGTTATGACCAATCCTGTTACATTATTCCAGGTATTGAACTATATCAAACCTGTGTATCTATTCCAAGTATTGAACTGTGTCAATCCTGTGCAAACATTCCCGGTATTGAACTATGTCGATCTTGTGCATCTTCACTGAAAACCACATCACCTTTACTAGTATTAAATCTTGGCCAAGCCATCATACTTATTTACATCCTTTATGTAATTCAAGTATTTCTCTTATCTCCTTTAATCTTATTCAACACACTATATCCCTTTCTTTGGTTATAAACATAAAGCATGCATGATTAAGAATTCATTATTATTATTGTATCCATTTATTATTATTATTATGTTACTAAATTTCCATTTCTCAGTTTACTTGACATTATCATTGCTTTCATGAAACCTTTATAAACATCTTGTTACCTCTCACTAGGCAACAACTATCCACATGGCTGACAAATCCCATTAAACATCTTGTCACCTCTCACTAGGAAACAACCATCCACATGGCTGACAAAGCCCATTAAACATCTTGACACCTCTCACTAGGCAACAACCATCCACATGGCTCACAAACCCATTAAACATCTTGTCACCTCTCACTAGGCAACAACCATCCACATGGTTCACAAAGCCCATTAAACATCTTGACACCTCTCACTAGGCAACAACCATCCACATGGATCACAAAGCCCATTAAACATCTTGTCACCTCTCACTAGGCAACAACCATCCACATGGCTCACAAAGCCCATTAAACATCTTGTCACCTCTCACTAGGCACCAACCATCCACATGGCTCACAAAGCCCATTAAAAATCTTGTCACCTCTCACTAGGCAACAACCATTCACATGGCTCACAAAGCCCATTAAACATCGTGTCACCTCTCACTAGGCAACAACCATCCACATGGCTCACAAAGCCCATTAAATATCATAAGTATTCAACCATACTTATTTATTCTCATCATTTGTCATTAAGTGATAATCAACACAAAGTATGAGTTTCTCTATCATACTTTGTTATCTTGGCTTAACCCTTTCTCAAGGTATGTTACCCTACACTTATCAACGTGCATTACATCTTAATGTAATAATTATCATAACACACTTCATTTGTTACTCATCCAAGTATATTGGATTTAGGGTACATCAATGTGTATCAACTTTAAGATGTTGAATGTGATATTTATCACATCTTAATGTTTCACTTCCCTCATCACCTTGATCTTACTTAAGTTCATTAACTTATCTTGTATTAGGGTAATTCGCCTCCTAATACTTTATGTACCAGTTCATCACATATTATGTAATGTGTTGGTCATAAGTCATTCATTTGACTTATTCAACCCTTATTGACATAAGATTATCCATTATCTGGAATAGGGTTTCCCTTCTTTATCAATTAGGGATTTTCATAACATCACTCAATGCTGGGGTTTCACATAACATCACCCTATATTAGGGTTAAGGTTTCCTAATTCATATCAAATAGGGTTACTCATCCCTTTACACAATTAGGACTAGGTTTTCAAATTAGGGTTTCATAATGCATAGCATCACCCTGGATTAGGGTTTCATATCACATTACCCAGTATCAATGTTTCTCATTACATCCTTACCTTGAATTAAGGTTTCTTATAACATTTCTCCTAAAATTAGGGTTTCATGTAACTTTACCCGAAATTAGGGTTTCCATGAAGCATTCCCTTACATTAGGGTTTTTCATTAAATACCCTGAATTGGGATTTCTCATATCATTACCCTAGATTAGGGTTACATCATTACTCTAGATTAGGGTTTCACCTATGATTGCAATCAATTAGGGTTAGGCTCATCAACCTTCTCAGTTAGGGTTTCATGATCTCTTTATCAAGGATCATACCCTAATTACATAATAATTCATATTGAGAGTGTTGAAGCTTATTCACTACATGATCACTAAATATGTAGGAATTCCTCTCTCTCTCTCATCATCTATAGGATGTTGATTTACTTCAAGCTTGATTAAATTAGGTCAACTTGAATGTAGGGTTAACATAGTGTATTGAGGTATTGCTTTCATAAGCATCAAAGGTTAACCACTTTAATTGTACTAATCACCTAAGTACTTTAGGGATTCGACCATTGTACTTATCTTTGATAATCATCATTATCAATCATGGAATCAATTGATCTTTTATAACCTTGATTCTCCAAACGGTTTTGGGCACCTTGAACCTCCAAACGGTTTTGCCCCTTTTTATCCTTCAAACAGTTTTGAAACTGTTTTCCCTCCAAACAGTTTTGAAACTATTTGGGCATCCTAGGTCTAAGACCATTTGATCTTAAATGGTTTTGAAACCGTTTTGGCACCTAGCCCTTGAAACCGTTTGAGCAATTATACATTGTAACCATTTGAACAATTTCCCTTGAAATCGATTGGATGATTTGATCTTGAAACCGAAAGTACCTACAAATGGTTTGAGACCGTTTGATCCCTAACAGTTTCAAGACCGTTTGGACTCAAACGGTCTCAAGACCGTTTGGTCCAAACCACTTTGAAACTGAAAGGAGAAATTAGGGTTTGTTTCAACCAAATTGATTAGGGTTTACTCCATTGAATCGATCATCAATTGAACTATTGAAGGATCATCAGTTTGTAGCCCTTGGATCTCCAACCATCCACCTCAAATCAACCATTGACTTCCAAATGGTTTTGAGACCGTTTGGTTGACCTCCAAACGGTTTTGAAACCGTTTGGGTCAAACAACCCTTAAATTGATTCAATTTACTTAAGGATTCAACACTCAACTCGATTAGGGTTTGCAATTGGTGGATCATTCACAATTGGAGCCATTAAGATCAAATCAATTGTAACCTATTGAATCAACCTTCAACTATGTTATCACTTGTCCTCCAAATGGTCTGGGACCATTTGATGCCAAACGGTCTTGAGACTGTGTGGTCTCAAACGATCTTGAGACTGTTTGGTCTCAAGTTCTTTGAAACCATTTGCTTTAGATATTATTGAGGTGTGTGCTTGGGATGATTTCATCATCATCAAACTACATTTCTTCAAAACTTGCTATGATTTTTATGGTGATTTCATCAATCAACCAAATAGATTTTCGAGAATAAAGAAAGAATCAACAATTGATAAAGATATGAAATCAATAATAACATTCAAGGGTTCAAGTTATATAACCCTGCTTCAAATCTGAATCCAAGCTCCAAGATTTACATCTCCAATGGTGAATGAAGCTTTCACAACTGCCCAAGGTCCGTTCTCAGGTCTTTGAGTGAAATGAATGGCTAGAGTTGAAGATTGAATGAAGAAAAGAAGAAATCAAGCATTGATTTTTGATTTCCACCATGAAACCAAGGTTGAAGATGACTATGGAGCTTACCTACAGGTTGGAGTTCGTCCTCCTATTTCTCCTAAGTCCTTTGTGCATGGCCAAAGTAAGGGAAAGAAAAAGGGATCGAGAAAGCCTTCATTTGGCTTGGAAATGGGATGTATATAAGGAAATTCAATGAAAGAGAAAGTCTTATAATAATTCTTTAATTTCCAAAATTGGTGCCACATATTCTCCTCCATATCTTGCATACGAAGCCATCTCCTTCCCCTTGCAATTCTTATTCATTATCCATGAATTAAAAGAAAGCAAATTAAGCACCTTAACCATTATAAAACTAATATCCCATATTTAGTGGATATTACTTTTTAGTTAACTAATGTGAGTGGGCTCTCCACTCACTTGGGATATTTTCGTGGCTTTTGCAAGGCATAAGGACGTCCACACTTATTAAAATTCAACCATATTAATTTTGGTTGAGGGGAACTTCAATTAATATAATTATTTTTGCATTAAATTGAATTAGGGTTTCAATTATGCTCAAATCTTGATTATTTTAATATCAAGATTCTCTCTCCTTCAAAGTGATTCAAATGAGATGCCCCTCTCATTTTATTTTCTCTAAATGATGACAAGAAACATTAGGGACTCTCTAAAAGTGGTATTTTTCATATTGAACCCTAGGTTTTGGTTAAATTACACATTACACCAAAACTAGGTTTTAATGCACAAACATTGCTTAATAAGCTCTTTCTTGGTGCTCAGGCTACCACAAGACATACCTCTGCATCATTCTCATTCTTATGATGCTTCAATACTTGAGGAACATTTTATGATGTAACATTTGCAAGTTAACCCCTCAACTTGGGTAATTTGCACTTTAGTCCAAAACAAGTAAAACATTATTTCAACATTATTCAAAAAGGACTAAAATTGAAACATAAGTTCCTATTGGGCCTTAATTACTTTTCAAGAAATAAGAGCAAGCATATAATTAACTTTATTAAGCAAAACATCTAGGGTTAAGGCATAACCCAGGTCAGGGATGTTACAAATCATAAACCCCTAACAAGGATTTCGTCCCTGAAATCCCAGGTAAAGGGAGACAGATATTTATTTATCATGTCATCAGGTCTCCTCATGATATCTTAATGTCATGGAGATGACATAGAACTTTGATTAACACAAAGTCCTTCCATACAGGGTTATCATAGAACTTGTCACACAGGACACATACTCTACTGTTCCTTTTCATAAGGGAAGTGATAAGCTTTTCCCCATAATGATTTTTATAATTGTTCCTTTAACTCATACATCTTTACTGATGTCATGTTTATGCGGGGCATAAACCCCTAACATATGGTATTCATACTATAGTATGTAACTGAATAAATTTCAAAGTTGGCCCTTCTAGGTAACCAAACATTACTTCTTATGAGGAGTCATGTTCCCATTTTCTCATATTATTGAAAGTTCTTGGATACTAGGATTCTTTACCTTAGTATCCATTATATATGCCAAAAACACATCACATCATCATCATGCTTACTAAATTTGGGTATTCTAACCCTCAATCCATCATTGAACATTATTATCTTTCACTAGGTAATTATTATCTCTAGGTCCTCAGACCAAGGTATACATTATATTATACATCTTCTTTTGTTTATAAATTAATTTATGTAACTCAGATCCCTTTGTGTATCAATTAGGATGTGGTAGAAATATCCATGCCACATATTCTACCTCATTATGCTCTTTAGATTGTTTCAAAATGACTACTTGATCAGAGTAATAAGAAAGATAGCAATCTAAGAGTGGCATACTTACCTTACCTTCAATAGATGAATACCTGGCCAAGGTATTCAAGAACTAAAATTAGATAGTATGCATTTGTTTCACATTATGTTTCATATCCTTAAGTCTTACTACTTAGTATCTTAAATTTTCTATGGGTGTTTCTATTACATCTCTTCCTTTCATCATGAAGAGAGAAATTTCAAAACATATAAGAGAATATTGAACTGAGTATAAGTTCTCATCCTTCTTATCTAAAGCTCAACAAAAACTCCCTTTCTTATAATTAGTAGGTAGAGAGTAGAAAATAAAAGATGATTCAGAATGAAAAGTCCTATCTTGACATATTACCTATTACAAGTTATCTAGTAACTTATCTGACTCAAAACGTAGAGTCAGTTGTCATCTGTTATTACCTTTGTCCTCTACTACCAGAGGTAGGTGGACCAAACTGTGACACTTGTCTTTGTCCTTGGCCTTTTGCTTCATTAACCTGAGGTCCTTGTGGGTTTTGCAGATTATGCCTTGACTGTTGGGTTGCCACATTATTTCTTCTTGGACACTGTTGCCTAAAATGTCCTATCTGTCCACATTTATGGCAAGTCCGGCCCTCACTTGATGACCACTGTATTGATGTACTATATTGTGGTTGAACCGGTGTTACTAAAAACTTTGGTTGTTTAGTACCTCCAATCCATTGTTCCTGTGATTTTGTCGAATTCCTTTTGAGGTTTGCCTCATGTTTCTTTGTCACAGACCTTTCTATCCTCCGGATTGACTCCACAAATGTGGCAAATTTCTCTCTACTTTCTAATGCAGCTGTCGAGATAGACACCTTATCATTTAGTCCTTTCTCAAAATGTCGAATCTTCTCCTTCTCAGTAGCATCCATTTGAGGACAAAACTATAAAAGTTCCATAAACCTAGCCTCATATTCATTTATTGACATGGTTCCCTTCCGAACCTTCTCATACTGTGAGATCTTTTCATCTAAGTATGTTCTTGGAAAGTACTTATTGATGAATTCTTCACGAAATTCCTCCCAACCAACCTCTTCATCATTCCTTTTTAATTCTTCTATAGCCCATCAATGGTCAGCACTACCTTTCAAAAGGTATACAGCATGTTTGACTTTGTCAACATCTGGGATACTAAGGATCTTAAAAGCATTTTCTAACTCAGTGAGCCATAGATCAGCATCTGCTGGGTCAGTTGTCCCAGCATATTCTATAGCTCCTACACGACGTAGTCGTTCAAAGGTCTTACCAGACCAATGTGGCAAGCAAACCAGTCTTAACAAAAGTAACAAGATTTAACTAATGTGGAAGCGGTCGTTAGCAGCGGAATTACTAAAAATCACTAAAAACTAAAACATTTTTATAAAAAGATCCATTACCAGAAACTCTTTAAACAAAAAGCCACAGTATTATAATTACATACTGGTCCACATTGTACATCTCATGTACCATCTCTTCTCGAGGGATATATATATACATCATTACTTTGCTAAAAAGCACAAGTAACAAAATCCTCGAGGGATTCAAACAAAATCTCAGATCGATTATAAAAACATTATCTACTGACTCCTAGGACCTGAGAGCACAAAGATGACACATAGGACTCTATTTACATATATATCAAGCCTGACAGCCAGTATCCCCACCTGGGATATCACTGTTGTCCTTGTTGTTTCTTCTGCTACTCTTCCCCTACTACAGAGGTTCTGCCTCTTTATCTGTGTCAACCTAAAAACGTTGGATCCCACGTGGGTGAGACAATTATAAAATTTCCCCAATGAGAGATATAACTCTCCGCCGTAACATTATTATTGCAGTTTAATATAAATAAACTGAGCAGTGGGGTAATGTATTTCAATGGCAGATAAATCAATATCTATGCATATTAGGGCAACATTCCTATCCAAGTATTTCAGCTATAACTTGAAAAGGAAGCATGTCTCTTATTCAATAAGGAATTAAAGAAGAATCAATAACATTTATGTATCAAGAACATGCTAAGAAAAATAACATCAACCAGTGGTTCTCATATTTCAATCTTATGCAAATACGCTACATGGATGATTGTGTTTTACAAACATACTTAAGCTCTGAGGAGATGAGATATACCACTCATACTCCAACCGACCACTGTGAAGTCGAAATCGGTACCATACAAAGTCAATGGAAGAGCCGGCTTTCATGACTTCCCACATCTCGGTCAGTACGAGATCACATGCAGGACATCTTGTATCTCTGCTACATAGCTTGCCAGGGTATAGTGGCATCTCTCTATAGAGTTACACTGGCGGTTGTACTCTCTTTGCAATCGAGAGATTTTGTGTTTACCTCCATCGATCCGACATTAACATCATCGGGAGATTCATGATACATCCATCCCGGAACATTTAATGAAGGATTGAGAGGTTTAATGTTTACCTTCCATCAATTCCCTCATTAGGATGTACGGATATTTTCACCCATTGACCCCCCCCCCCCCAAATTCAAAAATATGCGAACTCCAAGAGATCTCATAAGAAAACCTATTTCACCATCACCAACTACTGACGATGATGGATCTATGGTCAGAGCACTACATGAATAGCTTTCACTTGATTAATTAAGTACATTATTATATTCTTTTAGCATCAGTCAAGTTTTCAAACATAACTCATTAGGACAAATGCTATAAAGAAACATGTATTGTTTGCATCAGTTACTTCTCAGTCTTTAAAAGACATTGGGATCTCAGTCCCTCATCTCAATCTCAATGCTATAAACATATGGTTCTGGGTATTCAAACCCTTAGCTCATCATTGAGCACTGTTACCACTTTTTTAGGTAACCATCACCTTCAGGTCATCTGACCAAGGTAAACATGACACTTGCTACACAAGCATCTTATCTGGCACTTGAGGCCCATTAACTCTCTTGTTACCTCTTTCTAAGCAACAAGGCATATTATGGAACACAAGGCCCAATAAATAATTTCAATAAATAAAGCATCATAGCTCATACCTGGCTATATTCATCATCTCAGGATACCTGCATGGTTAGCACACATGATAACAGATATGTCAATCATATTTCAATTCCATACTATTCCAGGGTAACACCACCATTTCCCTTACCAGGGTCAGGGTTTCCTAATTTATTTCAATCAGGGTTACACATCCCCTTTGTTCAATTAGGACCAATGATTCATCATTTCATTGTCCAAGATTAGGGTTTCACACTATATAGTATAATCCAGAATTAGGGTTTCATACACCTTCACTCTATTTAAAATCAGGGTTTACTATTCACATCACATCACCCTAGATTAGGGTTTATATTCAATAATTCACCATTAGGGTATATTATTCATCCCAATTAGGGTTTTACATCAAAATACCCTGAATTAGGGTTACTGATGTCATTACCCTAAATTCATAACACTCTATCTTCTTAAATTAGGGTTTCACTCAGAATTGCCCTAATATAGGGTTTGAGTTCATCAATTAACTCTATTAGGGTTTTATGATCTCTTTATCAAGGATCATACCCTAATTGTATACTACACTAATTTCAAATACATGCATTTAAGGTCAACATGATGTATTGAATTATTGCATCCTTATGCGTCAATGATTAATCCCACTAAGGGTATCAACCATCTAAATACATTAGGTGTTCAGAAGATTTGATCAATTGAACCTTCAATCACATGAGTATTCAAATGAATTGGCCAATTGAATCTTCAATTATATTATACGTCCAAATGGATTAACCATGTTGAACCTCAAACGGTCTTGCTTATTTAGACCTCAAACGGTCTTGGACTTTCAGAGTTCAAACGGTTTAAAACCGTTTGGGCACATTGCCTTTGAAACCGTTTAAGCAAGAATGTGTTGAAACCGATTGGGCTTGGGTATCCAAATGATTTGGGATCATTTGGACCCAAACGGTCTTGAGACCGTTTGGTCCAAACCCTCTCAAAACCGAATGGACCAAAAAGGTATTTCAATACTTAACCAATTCAAGATTTCCATCAATGAACTGCCTATCAGTTGAATCCTTGATTCATACATCAAATGAACTATTGAACCATCCTTCAATTGGACCATCAATTAGGATTTTGAACCCAATTAAACTAGGGTTTATAATCAAGAAACCATTAACTAGGGTTTTGAAATCGAGGAACCTTCAATGGTTATCATGGTGAAACTAGTTCAATTGAAAGCAATGAACCATCAACAAATTATAATATGACCTGACCTCAAACGGTCTTGAGGTCATTTGGATGACCTCCAAATGGTTTGAGATCGTTTGTATAACCTCCAAACGATCTTGAGACCGTTTGCCTCATCATTCATCAAAAGTTGGGACATCCAATTAGGGTTTTAAATCATTGGATTGATCATCAATATAACTATTGACTATATTTCGATTTGATATCTCTAACTCTTCAATTACTCAACCATACTTAACCCTAGACCTCCAAACGGTCTTGGTTGACCTCCAAACGGTCTTGAGATCATTTGGGGTGACCTCCAAACGGTCTTGAGACCGTTTGGGCTAATCAACCCAAACTTTTCAATTAAACAATTGCAATTTCAGCACTTAACCGATTAGGGTTTCTATTTGGAGGATTGTCCATATATTGGATTAATCAATTGGATCAAATGTATCATCATCCAACATGTTATAGGGACCTGACCTCAAATGGTAAACCCATCCAAATGGTCAACCCTTCTAAACGGTTTGGGGTCCAAGCCTCCAAACGGTTTGGAAATTGTTTGGTCTCCAAACGGTTTGGTGAAACCATTTGGACCAAAGCTATAGAAATCGTTTGCAACTCAATTTTTTTGGAATGTGAACCTAAGATGATGTCATCATCATCATCAAACCTTAGTCCACCGAAATCTACTTCCATTATCATGGTAGTTGCATCAATTAATCAAAGGAATTGAAAGAAGAGCAATTGAACATAATTGATTGAGAAAGTGAATTCAATAACAATGAATAGGGTTTCAAGTTATATAACCCACCTCCAATTGAGCTTCAAAGCTTGGAGATTCACGTCAAAAATGGTGGAAGAAGCTTTTCCACACCACAAGGTTCGTTCCTCAAGCTTTTGAGTGAAAAGGAATGGTTAGAAGTGAAGATGGGATCGAGATAAGAAGAAATCATGCATTGATTTGTGATTTCCACCATGAATTCAAGGTGAACGAAGGTCAAGAAGCTTACCAACAGGTTGGGGGTCGTCTTCCTACTGCTCCTAGCTTCCTTGATCTTTTTTGCAAGCAAAGAGAATAAGTGGATTCGAAAAAGCCTTTGGTTTAAGTGGTAAAGGGTGTTTTTATAAGAAAATCAATGAGAGAGAAAATGCCTCATATAAATCCTTTAATTCCGAAATTGTTGCCACCTATCCCCCTTGGTTCCTTGCATGCAAAGGTACCTTTATCACCACCGAAATCCCTTCAATTATCTATGAATTAAGGGAAAAGAAATTAAGCACCTTAACCTTTATAATAGTATTTATCCATAAGTGAGTGGATAATTCTTTTTAGTTTCTTAATGTGAGTGGGTTCTCCACTCACGTTGATCTTTCCTTTGAATTTGCATGGAAAAAGGACGTACATATATCTGTATTTCAACCAAAATAATTTTGGTTGAAGAGCAATCCATTTAATATAATTATTTTTGCATTATTTCAATTATGCTTAAATCTTGATTATTTTAATATCAAGATTCTCTCTCCTTCAAAGTAGCTCAAATGAGATCCCCCTCTCATTTTCTTGCCTCTACAAGACGTCAAGAATATTAGGGACCAATTTGAAATGGTAAATTGCATATTGAACCCTGGGTTTTGGGTAATTTGCACATTACACAAAAACTAGGTTTTAATGCACAAACATTGCTTTATGAGCTCTTTCTTGGTACTCAATCTTTCACTAGCCATACCTCAGCTTCATCTTCATTCCCATGATGCTTTAACACATTAGGAACATATTATCTTGCACAGTTTGCAATTTAACCCCTCAACTCGGGTAATTTGCACTTTAGTCCAAACAAGTAAAGCATTACTTTCAACATTATTCAAAAAGGACTAAAATTGAAATATAAGTTCCTCTTGAGCCTTAATTACTTCTCAAAAGATAATATCAAGAATATAATTATCTTTATGAAACAAAACACCTAGGGTTAAAGCATAACCCAGGTCAGGGATGTTACAAGTTATCCACCCCTTACAAGGATTTCGTCCCCGAAATCATCAACGAAAACATTAAGAGAAAAGAGAAGGATACTTCCTCCTCATCTCTTCTTCTAGATCCCACGTAGCTTCTTCAATGCCACGGTGATGCCAGAGAACTTTTACAAGACAAATGTTTTTCTTTTTCAGCTTTTTAATTCTTCTGTCAAGAACCAACACAGGTCCTTCAACATAAGATATATCATCATTTAGTTCTACCTCCACAGGTTGCAGAACTAACTCAGTGTCAGGATGACACTTCCTCAACATAGAGATATGGAATACTGGGTGCAATCTATGCAACTCAGGTGGTAACTCCAGCTTATAGACTAACTTTCCCATCCTTTCAATGATCGGATAAGGCCCCATAAATCTAGGAGCTAACTTTCCCTTCTTTCCAAATCTCAGGATACCTTTCTAAGGTGAAACCTTGAGGTATACTCTATCTCCAACTTGGAATTCTAAGGGTCTGCGACGTTTATCAGCATAAGATTTTTGTCTATCCTGGGCAGCTTTCAACTGTTGTTGTATGACTTTAATCTTCTCTGTTGTTTGTTGTACTAGCTCAGGACCCAAAAGTTGATACTCTCCTGTTTCATACCAACATAAAGGAGATCTACAACATCTACCATACAAAGCCTCATATGGTGCCATCTCAATACTGTGCTGATAGCTATTATTATAAGCAAATTCTATCAAGCTCAGGTGTAGATCCCAACTTCCTACAAACTAAAGGACACATGCCCTAAGCAAGTCCTCCAAGGTTTGTATAGTCCTCTCAGACTGTCCATTTGTTTGGGGATGAAAGGATGTACTAAACCTCAATTACCCAAAGCTTTATGCAGTCATTCCCAAAAATGACTCATAAACTGGGGACCTCTATCAGAAATGATAGTAGCTGGAACCCCGTGCATATGCACTATCTCATCTATGTATATATGTGCAAGCTTCTCAACAGTGTAGGTTATTTTTACTGGTAAGAAATGTGTTGTCATTGTCAACCTATCAACTATCACCCAAATGGAATCATGACTTTTGACTGTTTTAGGCAAACCAACCACAAAGTCCATGGTTACATGATCTCATTTCCACTGTGGTATAGGCAGAGGTTGCATTGTTCCTGCGGGCTTTTGATGTTAAGCTTTAACCTGCTGACACACCGGACACCGTATATGTAACAACCGTCTCGTGAAAACAGGATTAACTAATGCGGAAGCGAATTATTTGCAGCGGATTACTGAAAATCACTGAAAATTTAATACTTTTTGCAAAGAGATCCATTCACATGAAAACTCTTTAACCATGAACCAAAGTGTTTCCATTTCATCCTGGATCACAAGTACACAGCCTGTACAATTCCTTTTTAAGGATTACAACATTGACTGCCCTATTAACAAATATACACAGGCAGTATAAAAACTTCGAGGCACTAAGCCAAAACTCAGATTGATACATTTAAAACTTCGAGGACCTGAGAGTACAGAGACGACACATAAGACTACTATCTATATGACTAGACAGACAATATTTCCACCTGAGATCTTATTGTTGTCCCTACTATTGTTGCTGCTCTTTCCCTGTTCTAGGGTTTCTGCTCTGCCTTCCATGCATACCTAAAAATGTTTCCCACGGGGGTGAGACAATTGAAAATTGCCCAAGCGAGAGATATAACTCTCCGCCAAAAACATTATTATTGCAGTTTATCAAATTAAAACTGAGTAGGGGTTACTTTTACATTATCAGGTAGAATTATTCATCATAGAACAAAATAAGATAATCTCCATTCTCAAGGAGGTCATTGCATCTACACATGGTAGATAAGTAATTCATTTGTCTATTTTGCAGAGAATATAAAGAAACATAATTAACATTTATCTACTAAGGAATGCACAAAGAAATGCAACATCAGCCAATGAATCTCTGTATTCAATCCTTAAGCAAACATGCTATACGGCTGATTACATTTTACAATCACACTTATGCCCTGAGGAGATGAGGTATACTGCTCATACTCCAACCGACCACGGTTACGTAAAGCATCGGTACCACACATAGGTCAATGGAAGAGCCGGATTCCCATGACCTCAACTATCTCGGTCAGTACGAGATAACATGCAGGACATCTTGTGTCTCTGCTAGATAGCTTTCCAGGGTATACTGGCAACATCGCTATTAGAGTTATAGCCCATAGCATATACTCTCTTCAGGATATGGCCCGTAGCCAATTCCCGATATTATTTTGTGGAGTCATGGCCCGTAGCCATGCTCTTATTGGGGTATGGTCCGTAACCAATCCCGTTCATAGGACATAGCCCGTAGCAATGCCTATGTGGCATAAGGATATAATTGCCCAATTACCCCCACATATTCAAAAATATGCGTTCCGAGTAAACTCGTTTCACCATTCAGCTAATTCTGACGCTGATGGATCTGTGATCAGGGCAACTACATTATATGGTATCACTTGATTAATTAAGTACATTATCATATTCTTTTAGCATCAGCCAAGTTTCCAAACATAACTTAATAAGACAAATGCTATAAAGAAAACATCTACTATTTCCATTAATCACTTCTCAGTCTTTATAAGACATGGGGATCTCAGACCCTCATTTCAATACTGGGAATTTTCATTCCTTTGCAACTCAATGCCATAATCATATGGTTCTGGGTATTCAAACCCTTAGCTCATCATTGAGCATTATTACCACTTTTTCAGGTAATTATCACCTTCAGGTCACCTGACCAAGGTAAATATGATGCTTATTACATAAACATCTTCTCATGGCACTTAAGGCCCATTACTTCTCTTATTACCTCATACTAGGAAATAAGGTATAGCATGGCACATAAGGCCCAATAAACAATGTCAATACATAAAATGTCATAGCTCATACCTGGCTATGTTCATCATCACATCATACCTGCATGGTTAGTACATATGATAATACATCAATTTCATATCAAGGTATACGATCATATCAGGTCACTTTCAAATCACATCTAAATCAAGCATAGAGCACCACGGCCGTGCAACCAAGAACGGTCGTGTAAAGGGAAGCCACCACGGCCGTGCTACCTTGCACGGTCGTGCAAAGTGAAGCTACCATGGTCGTGCTACAGAAGTTCCCCTCATGAATCATATTCAAGTATGAATTCTATTCTTTCATTAGGGATTAGGGTTTCACATACCATCTCCCTTCTTTAGAATAGGGATTACATATAGCATCACCCTTCATTAGGGTTTCATATCATGTTTCCCATATTCAAGGTTTGCTAATCATTCCCAATTAGGGTTTCTCATGAAATCACCCTCAATTAGGGTTTCACATGGATACACCCTCAACTAGGGTTTCACATGGATACACCCTCAGTTAGGGTTTCACATGGATACACCCTCAACTAGGGTTTCACATGGATACACCCTCAACTAGGGTTTCATAAGGATACACCCTCAACTAGGGTTTGAGTTCAATAACCCTGTCAATTAGGGTTTATGTTCATGTTTAGGATTTCATGATCTCTTTACTTAAGGATCATAACTCTTAACCACCACATGAATCATATTCATGTATGAATTCATGCTATCAACTTCTCAACTTGAATAGGTCATATCACCCTTTAGTTGAGTACATACAACTATGATTAACATAGTGTATCAAGTCATTGACCCTATAAGCAATTAGGAATTCATCCCTTAATTGGCACTAATCCCTTAGGTACTATTCGGGTTTCAACCTTTGTACCTTCTTTGATTATCATTACTAATCAACATTGGATCAATGGATCATTCATCATCTTGATTCTCAAGAGATTCAATCACATTGGACCTCCATTACATAGGGTATCCAATTGAATTAGGGTTTTCAATGTTGATTCCTTCAATCATTGAATTCATGGAACCAGTCATCAATTGGACCTACCCTCATACTTCAATTGAGTTTAATAGGTCAACCTTCAACTGATTTGACTCTCAATTGACCCTCAATTGATCATCAATTAGGGTTTGATTCAATTGAATTAGGGTTTGGAATCAATGATTCAACAACACTAATCAATGCAAGATTGGTTACTTTGAAACTATTGAACCATTATCCAAATTGGGTATGACCTGACCCCAAACGGTCTTGAGGTCATTTGGATGACCTCCAAACGGTCTTGAGACCGTTTGCCCATCATATCACTCAAATCCAAGCCATCCAATTAAGGTTTGGATCATTGGATTGATCACCAAATCAGCATTGCATTGTATAACAGCTTGGTACCTTTAGACCTTCAAACACCTAACCATACTCAACCCTAGACCTCCAAACGGTCTTGGGTGACCACCAAACGGTCTTGAGACCGTTTGGATGAGCTCCAAATGGTCTTGAGACCGTTTGGCCTATCCAACCTTTGGATTCTAGTGAAAAATCATCATGGATTGGTCTATCGAGTTGATCAACAGATCAGCACTACATTGCAATATGATTAGTACCTTTGGACCTTCAATTGGTCAACTATACTTGACCCCAGACCTCCAAACGGTCTTGAGGTGACCCCAAACGGTCTTGAGACCGTTTGGATGATCCCCCAAACGGTCTTCAGACAGTTTGGGCTAATCAACCCAAAATCTCAAATTAGCTCATTGTGATTTCAGCACTGATTTCAATTAGGGTTAGCCCAATTGATTAGCCTTCAACTCATGACTCGTTTGGAATTAATCCATAAAATTTGGTGAGTCATTATATCACATCATTAGGAACAGTAATCCCAAACGGTCAATGCTTGGTCAACGCACTCAAACGGTCTTGAGACCGTTTGCCCAAAAAGTTCAATTAAATCAGATTGAAAATCAGCACTTAATCCAATTAGGTTTCCCTAATTGATTAGGCTTCAACTCACGATTCCTTTGGATTTAATCCCTCAAATTTGGAGGGTTATTAATAAACATAATTATGAACAGGAATACCATACGGTCAACGCTTGGTCAACCATCTCAAACGGTCTTGAAACCGTTTTCTCAACCAGGTCAAGTTAATCAGGTTGAAAATCAGCACATAATTTAATCCGATTGCCTAATTGATTGGCCTTCAACTCTCGATTCCTTTGGAGTTAATCCCTCATATTTGGAGGGTTATTAATAAACATAATTATGAACATGAATCGCATACGGTCAACGCTTGGTCAACTATCTCAAACGGTCTTGAAACCGTTTTCTCAACCAGGTCAAGTTAATCAGGTTGAAAATCAGCACATAATTTAATCCGATTGCCTAATTGATTGGCCTTCAACTCTCGATTCCTTTGGAGTTATTCCCTCACATTTGGAGGGTTATCAGCCTACATAATTAGGAACCAAATTCCCAAACGGTCAACTCTTGGTCAACCATCTCCAACGGTCTTGAAACCGTTTGCTCCCAAACGGTTTCAAACCGTTTGCCCTTAAACGGTTTGCTGAAACCGCATGGCCAATCAAATTAAAACGATTTGGAGTAGCTATCAAAACGGTTTTGCTTGGTAATTTTATTTGGATAAGCATCTAGGATGATGTCATCATCCCCTTCCTTCTAACAACCAAGAACAGCAACCGTTCTTGATGGAAATTGCAGCAAAGAAACAACAGTGTATCAAATTGAAGAAATCAATCAACAAAGCATAGAGAATTGATGCAATAGCAATGTTTAAGGGTTTGAGTTATAAAACCTGCCTCCAATTGAGCTCCAAAGCTCCAAGATCACGCCATTAATGGTGGATGAAGCTCTTTCAACTCCCCCTAGGCTCGTCCTCAAGCTTTTGATTGCAAACGTTGGCTAGGGTTGAAGAGGAGATCGAAATAAGAAGGAATCCATAATTTATTTTCGATTTTCACCATGAAATCATGGAGAACGAAGGTCAAGGGCTTACCCACAGGTTGGGGACGTGCTACCTGCTCCTCCCTAGCTCCTTGGTCGGTTTTGCAAGCAAGGGGAAGAAGAAAATCCGAAAAAGGCCTTGGTTTGGGCTTGGAAATGGCACTTTTATAAGGAAATTGATGAGAGAGAAAATGCCTTATAAAAATCCAATTAATCCCAAAAAAGTGGCCGCCTCTTCCCCCTCAACTACCTTGGGTACGAGGCACCTTCCTTTCCTTTAATTCTCCTTCATTATCCTCAATTTAAAGAAAAGCAAATTAAGCACCTTAATGCTTATAATATAATATCCCACATGTGAGTGGATATTACTTTTCTTTATAAAAAGGTGAGTGGAATTTCACCTACTTAAGATATTTTCGTTCCTTATCTTGTTAAAGGAACGTCCATCATTATTCAAAATCAACCCAAAACATTTTGTTTGAAAGCCCTTCAATTATTTTTATTCATTTTTGCCCTAAATCGAATTAGGGTTTCAAATAGGCATTATTCTTGATTATTTTAATGTCAAGATTCTCTCTCCTACAACTTAATTAAAATGAGGAGTACCTCTCATTTTATTTGCTCTACATGATGCCAAGAAACATTAAGGACCATATTGAAGTGGTAATTTGCATATTGAATCCTAGATTTTGGGTAAATTGCACATTACACCAAAACTAGGTTTTAATGCACAAGGATTGCTTTACAAGCTTAATCTTGGTGTCCAAGCTTGTGGAAACCATACCACTACATCATATTCATTCTTATGATGTCTCAACATCATAGGAACATCTTATCATGAAACATTTGCAATTTAACCCCTCAACTTGTGTAATTTGCACTTTAGTCCAAAATAAGCAAACATTGCTTCAACATTGTTCAAATAGGACCAAAATTGAAACATAGGTTCCTTTTGAGCCTTAATTACTTTTCACAAGATGAGATTAAGCATATAATCATATTTCTTAATCAAAACACCTAGGGTTAAAGCATAACCTAGGTCAGGGATGTTACAAATTATAAACCCCTAACAAGGATTTCGTCCCCGAAATCCCAGATAAAGGGAACAGATATTATTCATTCATCATATCATAATGTCTCTTCATAACACCTCATTGTTATGTAGAGATCATATAACTTTGATCAGCACAAAGTTCCTTCACACAATATTCTCATAGAGTCAAATGAGAACTTATCTTAAAGACATATTTAGTTGTTATGTTTATGCAAAGCATAAACCCCTAACATATGATGTTCATATCATTTTATATAATCAGACTGATTTCATAGTTGACCATTCCAGGTAGACAATCTAAACCATCTGATAATTCTCAGATACTAGAATCTCTTACCTTGGTATCAGTCGCATGTGTTGAAAACACATTATATTCTCATCTTTCTTTTATCATATTTACAACTTTATAGAACAGGGATCACCTCCCTTGTTCTTTTTCTCATCATATGAGGGTCATACTTTTACTTCCTCATATACACATACTGATCTGAATTCCTATCAGATCCTTCTTTCTTGTTCTTAAGATATGATACATTTATCCATATCATATTTCCAATTTCATGATACTCTTTAGATTGTATCAGAATGATTGCTTGATCAGGGCAATCAAAAAGATATCAATCTAAGAGTTTCCATACTCACTTTATCATCAATAGTTGTACACCTGATCAGGGTTTACAAGTACTGAGATCAAGTAGTATGCACTTACATGCTATCATATTCCTTTCTTTTCATATTACCATAACATACCTTTTTATTAAAAAAAAAAGGTTTAGTGTACTCAACATGTACACATTTATAACATACCTTGTACTTATATCATGGTCTTAATAGTCTTATTACTGAAGCAAAACCTAAGCCATAGAATCTTACAGGTGAAAGGTTAAGACCTTTGCACTTACTTAGTGGCTACTTCCCTGGTACACTAGGCATTTATTGCACTATTAGTACTAAAAACTTGGCTTTTTTTAAACCATTAGGCAAATGTCTCTAGAATTATAGAGACCATTCCCTACTTCTCAGCTTATTGCCCCTTCTTGGGCACTACCATCACAGATTTATTATCTGTCTGAACTCATGGCAGAGTCCACTTTCTTGCCATAAGTTAATCTTTTCCATATTTTCCCTTGTTCCCACATGACTAATTCATTCAGGAACACTTTTAAAGCTCAAGCTTTCTGTATTAAGGACTGATAACCTAGGTTATAAGGCTAGCATCCAGTTCACTTATATGCATTACTGTTTCCCTAATCTTCCCAATAAGAGCATGATCATAGGATTCTCTATCCTGATCAGGTCTTAATGGGGATTCTCAGGCACTCATTCTATTCTTGCATGATCCCTTGCACCTCTTCCTGGTGCAACAACATTGCCCTAAGCAATGTGTTCATTGTGCTCTCCAGTCATTTTAAACTTTACCCTTTCTATGCACAAGCAGAAATCATTATAGGGTATACTGGAGGACACTAACACAGACTCAACAACTTAGTCCTATGTCTCTGTAGACTCAACGAACGTAGAGCTCTGATACCACTAATTGTAACAACCGTCTCGCGAAAACAGGATTAACTAATGCGGAAGCAAATTATTTGCAGCGAATTACTGAAAATCACTGAAAATTTAATACTTTTTGCAAAGAGATCCATTCACATGAAAACTCTTTAACCATGAACCAAAGTGTAACATCCCTGACCTGGGTTATAACCTGAACCTAGAAGTTTTGACTAAATATGTAATTATATACTTGTGAATACTCCCTGGCATGTAATTAAGTTCCTCAGGAACATTTACTTTCAATTTTGCTCCTTTATATGTAAAGTTGTAGCATTGTTTTGTAGTGTAGGGACCTATGTGCAAATTACCCAGTTAAAGGGGTTAACTTGCAATGTTCACAGGTTAAGATGTTCTTATGATAATAAGACATCATATGAGTAAATATGATGAAGTAAGAAGGATTTTCCAAGCTTGGGCATCAAGATGCAGCTTGTGGAATGATCCTTGTGCTTAAAAACCCTAATTTGGAGTAAAGTGCAATTTACCCAAATTGAGGGGGGTAATTTGTAAAATTCACTTTCTAGAACATCTTTTATAACTTTTGCCATCATTTAGAGTAGAAATTATGAAAAGGGGACGTCAATGAATAAACAGATAAGAAAAATGATCCTTGTGGTAAAAATCACCTAATATGGATATGGAAAGCTTTCATATATGTACCTTAGTTGAAAGTTGGCTTTCTTTACCCTTATATCTTGAGATTTCATGAGCTTTGCATAAGTTTAGATGAGTTTGGACGTGCCTTGAGCAAGGGGGTACTTAGATGTAAATTCCATACTTTAGAGGTCCTTATGGTGTAAAAAGGCCTAAAGTATATAAGCCCTTTCCTTGTAACAAGTGAACGAACCTTTCATTTCCTTCACTTCTTCTCTTCTTTCTCAACCGACCAAGGCTAGCTCTGGAGCAGAGAGGGACGACCAAGGGTTCTAGGTAAGTTTAGATCATCCCTTTTGCTTGAATTCATGGAGGAAACTCATTTTCAAGGTTAGATTCATGGCTAGCTCACCTAGCTCTATCTTTCTAGCCTTTCCTTTCCAACGTTTCCTTGGAGAATTCACCTTGGTCGAACCTGTGGAGCTCAAAGACGCCATTAAAGCTTGGAGCTTGAAAGCTTGGAGCTCAAGGAATGACCTTTAGGCGGGTTTTATAACTCTAAACTCTTTGCTTTATATGTATACTTAGTTCTTGCAAATTAGCATGATACTTCTTCTTTTACCTCCCTTCTTCCTTGCACTTTTGCAAGCAAAACGGTGGAATAACCGACCTTAACCAAGGTTGAAGATGATGGGAGTGAATTCCTATGCTACTTTATCAAACGACTTTGGACCCTTTTGGTCCAAACGGTTGCAAACCGTTTAAGGTCAAACGGTTTCAAACCGTTTGCTCTCAAACGGTCTTGCAAGACCGTTTGGATTGAAACGGTCTCAAGACCGTTTGATAGGGTTGACCAAGGGATGACCATTTGAGGGTCTGTTGGTAATATGTTGAATTTTATTCCTGCAAAGAATCAAAGATTAATTCTTAACCAATTGAGATTTGAAGGCACTTCAACATCCTAACCCTAATCGGGTTGAAATCACTATTTTAAAGCATAGATCTGGTTGAGTTTAGGGTTGAAGGACCCAAACGGTCTCAAGACCATTTGGGGGTCCTTCCAAACGGTCTCAAGACCGTTTGGGCACAACCCAAGACCGTTTGGAGGTCTAGGGTTGAGATAATCTAATGGTTTGAAGGTCCAATTGCAATAAGTTGATGAATTGATAAAAATGCTGATTTTTAGACCTAATTGGAGTTAAACCCTAAACCAACCGACTTGGTTTTTGGTCAAACTTTGGGCAAACGGTCTCAAGACCATTTGGAGGTCATCCAAACGATCTCAAGACCGTTTGGGCCCAATTGGAGGTCAATTGATAGGTTCAACCTTAAATTGATTCACATTGTTGAATATTGATGACCATCCGATTTGAAACCCTAATTGAGATGGACTTAACCCTAATTGACTTTCAATTGAGGGTTAATTTGGTGTCCAAGTGATTGAGGTTCATCCTAATTAACTCAATTTATAAGTGGTTAATATGGCTTTGGCCAATTGAGGGCTTCAACATACTTAACCATGACTAATTGTAACTTTTGAACCACTTTGGAGGTCCAAACGGTTTGAGCCCAGTTGGACCAAACGGTCTCAAGACCGTTTGGGCTCAAACCATCTCAAGGTTGTTTGGTCCAATCGATCTCAAGTTGATTTGATCAAACGGTTTCAAACCGCATGAGCTTCAAACGGTTTGAAAGTCAAAACGGTCAACGCACCCAAACGGTCTCAAGACCGTTTGAGATCAAACGGTCTCAAGACCGTTTGGTGGTTGAAGGTTGAAACCGTTTGAAGGTGTTCAAGGTGGTTTGTACTTAATCAATTGATGATGTAATTGATTCAAGGATGATCTAATCTAAACCCTAATGGTAACCTAGGTCATTAAGGGACTAAGTGATTAATGAGTTGACCCATGATGGTGATCATGAGGTAAATTACCAAAATACCCTTTGAAGGGTTTAATGGAGTAAAACCTTGTTTTAATCAAACCCTAATCACATGATAGTGATGTTTTGGCTTATGTTAGTCAATGAGGGCTTAACCCAACCTGATCTAGAGTGGTGTTATCACCATCTACTAGTAAGAGGAGAGAGAAAGTATCCTAAGAGAGAGAAAGTACCCTTTTATGGTGGAAACTTAAGTAAGATACTTTCAATACACATGAATGTACATGAGTAGGGAATGATCCACCTATGTGAGATCATGGAAACCCTAATTATGATAACTAGTGAATCTTAATCTTACTTAAGAGCTTTAATGATGATGTTTCTCATACATGATGATGTAATGAGTACAATTCACCATGGAGTGAATAGTAAACCCTAATTCTAGGGTGGTGACATGAAAGATGAATAAGTAAACCCTGATTGATGAATTGTTTACTATTACCAGTTGAATTAACCTTGCAGGTTGTTATGAGATGATGATCATATCCAGGTATGGATTATAATACTATATTCATTGAAAGCATGTCTTAAGCTTTATGAATAAGTGAAATATCTTGATGCACTGCTAGTGACATCTATTGATATTTATGGGTTGTAAGAGCCATAAATACCATCAAGGTCATGCTTAACAGATGACTTGTGGTGAAATGATTGAGAACTTATGATTGAAAAGAGTTACGCTTGCTACATTTTAGTATTCTCATTTATAGTTGTTATGCTAATGTTATTGTTTGAAGAACCATGTATGATGTTAAAAGAATACTGAATGTACCTAACTAATCAAGTGTAATGTAGAGCCCTGATCATAGATCCATCATTGTCAGAGTCTAAATGATGGTGAAACAGGTTTTCCCAAGGGAACTCCTGGATCACATACTTTTGAGTATGTGGGGTATATGGATGTGTAGAACCTTACATCCTAGTGTAGGAATTGATGTAGATTTTTATAGTCCGTCAAACCTTCACTACAAACCCAAAAGGTGAGATGTATCACTATTCTCCCAAAGTAAACACAAACACCACATCGGTGAAAGATAATCAAGAAATCTTCCGATGACGAAGAGAGTACAGAACGCCACTGTAACTCTAAAAACATAGCGAAGGTCCAGTTTACCTTGGTGAGCTATAATTAGCAGACGTCCTGCCAGATGTCCTGCAAACAATCCTCTAACTGACTGAGGAAGATGAGGTCATAAGAATCTGGCTCTTTTAATGACCTATGTATGATACTGATGTGACTTCTTAGCGATCAGTTGGAGTAGGAGTGGTATACCTCATCTCCATAGGGCATAATAATGTTTGAAAAACATAATCAATAGTGTAGTATTACTTGATTGATGTTACACTGGATAAAGTATATGTTCTTCATGTTTCATAAATGTTGAACTCTTGCTTATTATCAAAACTGCTAATGAATGCTTTGAAAGCTTTTACTGCTTAAGTTATTCTTTGTTTGCTTATAAAGCTTCTAGTGGAGAGTTATAACTCTCGCTGGGGCAATTATGTATAATTGTCTCACCCCGAAGACTTCAACTTTTTAGGTGGTCGTCGATGACGGAGGAACCGGTCTAAAGGTGACCAATCCCAGCAGCAGCAGCACCAGGAGCAGCAATAAATCTCAGGTGGAGATTCATCCTGCTATGTGGTGTAGTTAGAGTCAGTCCTATGTGTCCTCTGTACTCTCAGGTCTTGGAGTGTTTTGGTCATGAGTTCTTGAGATTTTGTATCATGTTGTATATAATTACTTAAGAAGTAATTTGACAGAGATGTATACAGTTTAAATCCTTTTTCTATGGAAAAGGTTTGTGGTTTCAAGCTCTTATCTCAAAAAGTTTTAATTTCTCGTGATTTTTGTCTTCCGCTGATTATCGATTGCTTCCGCTCAAGTTTGAATCGTGATTATTTCGTGGTTTGGAGATCGAAGCCCACAAATTAAGTGGTATCATAGCTCCAGGTTCGCCGAGTCTACAGAGGCATAGGACTTAGGAAGTCAAGTCTATCTCTAGTATTCCTTCCTTATCTAATAGAATCTTCTGCTCCTCAGGAGAAGAAGATACATAAGGATGGCTGAGCCACAAGATGAGTACGTGGCAGAGAGTAGTGCTAGTGTACCTCGAGGCGGTGCAAGGGTTCCAGAAATAGAACAGCCTGCACCTGAGCCACTCAGGGAGCCACCCCCAGTTTGACCCAGCTGACATGGGTAACCCAGCAGTACAAACGATGTTCGGGCAGTTTATGACTGCCATGACACACATAACCGACAGGATGCCTATGCCTGCACCTAGGGCACCGACCCAGCCTGAAGGATAAGGTATCAGTAAGACGTTCGAGCGACTATGTCGTGTCGGAGCTACCGAGTACCTTGGGACTGCTGACCCCACAGATGCTGATATGTGGTTGACGGAGTTGGAGAAGGCTTTCAGGATCCTCAATATCCCTGAAACTGAGAAGGTCAGACATGTTGTCTATCTTCTCAAAGGAAGCGCTGGTCATTGGTGGACAATGGAAGAGCAGAAGATACCTGGAATAGAGATCTCGTGGGAAGACTTTCGGCGGGAGTTTGTTCATAGATATTTCCCAAAGACCTTCCTAGACGAGAAGATCTCTCAATTTGAGAGACTGAGGCAGGGAGTAATGAACATTAGCGAGTATGAAGCTAAGTTCATGGAGTTGTTGCGGTTTTGTCCGCACATAGCTGCCACAGAAGAAGAAAGAATCAGGAGATTCGAGAGGGGTTTGAATGATGACATGAGTACCCCCGTGTCTGCCTTAGAAAACCGAGAGAGATTCTCTACCTTCGTTGAGTCAGTCCGAAGGATAGAGAGATCTGTGGTTGAGAAGAGGCAAACTCAGAAAAGATATCCACAGTTCCAGGGTTCTTCATCTAGGGACTTTAAGAAGCCTAGATCCTCTGCACCTAACCCTCCACCACCTAGATCTAGTTCTCAGACTCAGTGGTCTCCAAGTAGAGGTAGAGGATGAAGACAACCACCTCAGGAGACTCAGAGTTCTGCATCAATGTCAGTTACTGGACCACCCAGACCACAACAACTGGAGAGAAGCTGCTACAACTGTGGTAAAGTGGGACACTTGATGAAGGACTGCCGATCTAAGCCTGTCAGTGTGACACAGCCTCCGAGATAGAATCAACAAGGATCTCAGAGAATGCAATCTCAAGGAGCAACTCGAGGACGTGGACAAGCGTCTCAAGATGGATCATCAGCACCACCTCAACACCAGGCGACAGCGAGGTTCTATGCTATGAACCTACCAGAGGCAGTGGTCGATCCACAAGTGGTGACAGGTCAGATGGAACTTTTATATTCTAATATGTCTAAACCTTGTGTAATATCTATTTTGATTGACCCGGGTGCTACGCACTCTTTCATCACTCGAAGAGTGATTCACAACTGCAATATGACAGCTAGTCATAGGGCAGATAGGTTGTTGTTGGAGACTCCATTGAGTGGGTCTGCTGTTTTGCAGGAGGTATGCTCTCCCTGCATCCTCTTCTTTTCTAAACATTGAATTCAAGTGGACCTTATACCGCTTGATATGCAAGGATTTGATGTAATCCTAGGGATGGATACCTTGGAAAGGTATCGAGTTGTCTTGGATTGTGAGTCCAAGTTGGCAGTGTTTGCTGATGAAAGCAACACATGGATCTTTCAAGGAGAAAGAAAGATTATGCCCACTTGTCTTGTATCATCTATGGTTGCTGATAAGCTGATGAGGCAAGGATGTTATGCATTCTTGGCCCATGTGGTAGATGTTACCAAGGAGAGTCCCAACCCTGTTGAAGTTCCTATAGTCAGGGAATTCGAGGATGTGTTTCCTGAAGAACTTCCTGGTATACCACCACCTCGGGAGATTCATTTTGAAATCAATTTAGTCCCAGATACAAAACCTATAGCCCAGACTCCTTATAGGATGGTGCCTGCCGAAATGGTAGAACTCAAGAAACAGCTTCAAGAGTTACTTGAGAAAGGTTTTATCCGACCAAGCACTTCACCTTGGGGTGCTCCGGTTTTGTTTGTTAAAAAGAAAGATGTATCAATGCGGTTGTGCATTGACTATAGACAACTCAATAAAGTAACAATAAAGAATAAGTACCCTTTGCCGAGGATTGATGATCTTTTTGACCAGTTGCGTGGTGCAACGGTCTTTTCCAAGATAGACTTAAGGTATGGATATCATCAACTCTGCATTAAGGACAGTGACATATCCAAGTCTGCCTTTAGGACAAGATATGGTCACTATGAGTTCACGGTTATGTCGTTTGGACTAACGAATGCACCAGCTGCATTCATGGAACTCATGAATAGAGTCTTTCGACCCTTCCTTGATCAGTGTGTTGTCGTCTTTATAGATGACATCCTGATTTATAGTAAAGATGCCCAGCAGCATGAGCAGCATCTTCGCCAAGCTCTGACCTTACTACGAGAACACAAGCTATACGCTAAATTTAGCAAGTGTGAGTTCTGGCTGCCGGAGGTATCTTTTCTTGGACATGTGATATCTGCCTCGGGAATTCGTGTTGACCCTGCAAAGGTGGAATCTGTTCTACAGTGGGAACAATCGAAGACACCAATGGAAATTAGAAGTTTCTTGGGGTTAGCTGGTTATTATCGAAGGTTTATTAAGAATTTCAGTTATATAGCCTTACCTTTGACCAAGTTAACCAGGAAATATGTTCCTTTTACCTGGAGTGATAAGTGTCAACAGTCTTTTTAGTTGTTGAAAGAAAGGTTGACAAGTGCACCTGTGCTTGTGCTACCTAAACAAAGAAAAGGATA
Organism: Alisma plantago-aquatica; assembly: GCA_963693085.1. NCBI lineage: Eukaryota > Viridiplantae > Streptophyta > Magnoliopsida > Alismatales > Alismataceae > Alisma > Alisma plantago-aquatica. Next base: position 580,218,122 of record OY856413.1, read on the forward strand.
TGTAGTCTTCTGTGATGCCTCCAAGAATGGACTTGGATGTGTGTTGATGCAGGATATACAGGTGATTTCTTTTGCTTCCCGACAGCTTAAGAAACACGAGGAGAATTATCTGAAACACGATCTAGAGTTAGCTGTTGTGGTCCATGCCTTGAAGATCCGGAGACATTATCTCTACGGAGAAACCTTCAAGATTTTCACAGACCATAAGAACCTTAAGTATATCTTCTCTCAGCATGAACTTAACATGAGGCAACGTCGCTGGATGGAGTTAATCAAGGACTACGACTGTACAATTGATTACCATCCGGGCAAGGCCAATGTGGTTGCAGATGCCTTGAGTAGGAAATTAGCAACATCAACCATGGATAGAGCACAACTAAGTTCCTTAGTATGCTCTAGGAGAGATATGCTTATCTCTTTAAGGCAAAACAATTTACAGTTGAAGGTGTCATTGTTAGCTGGTTTGTTAGCTGAGATGCAGATTAAACCTACCCTAAGAGAGCAGATAAAGGAGGCACAACAAGTAGATGCTGCAGTTTAGCAGTTTAGATCTGTGTATGGTAGTGAGAAGCAAGAAGGTTTTCATGATTCAGATGACCAGGTGGCATGCTATCATGGGAGGATGATAGTACCTGATGTAGATAACCTGAGGAAGATAGTTCTAGAGGAAGCTCATTCTTCAATGTATGCCATGCATCCAGGGAGCACCAAGATGTATCGAAACTTGAAGGATATGTATTGGTGGCCTGGGATGAAGAAGCATGTAGCTGAGTTTGTTCTAAGGTGTTATGTGTGTCAGCAGGTCAAGGCTGAGCACCAGAAACCTACAGGAACAATGCAACCCTTACCCATACCACAATGGAAGTGGGACCATGTGACCATGGACTTTGTTGTTGGCCTACCTAGGACAAACAAAGGACATGATTCCATTTGGGTATTTGTTGATAGGTTGACAAAGACAGCACATTTCCTACCTGTCAAAACAACCTATTCTGCTGAAAGGTTATCACAGTTGTATGTACAAGAGATAGTGTGTTTGCACGGAGTTCCTGTCACAATAGTTTCTGACAGAGGTCCCCAATTTACAAGTCGCTTTTGGGAGCAGTTACACAGAGCCTTAGGCACCAAACTAAGGTTTAGTACAGCCTTTCACCCACAGACTGATGGATAGTCGGAAAGGACTATACAGACCTTGGAAGACCTGTTGAGAGCATGTGTTCTCCAGTTTACCGGGAGTTGGGATCTACATCTGAACTTGATAGAGTTTGCCTATAACAATAGCTATCAACATAGTATTGATATGGCACCCTATGAAGCTTTGTATGGTAGACGTTGTAGATCACCCTTGTGTTGGTATGAGACTGGTGAGCACCAGTTGTTAGGTCCTGATCTTGTGCAGCAAACTACAGAGAAGATTAAAGTTATACAGCAACAGCTTAAGATTACACAGGATAGGCAGAAGTCGTATGCTGATAAACGTCATAGACCCCTAGAGTTCCAGGTTGGAGACAGAGTGTATCTCAAGGTCTCACCTTGGAAAGGAGTCCTTCGTTTTGGAAGAAAAGGAAAGTTAGCTCCTAGATTTATGGGACCTTATCCAATTGTTGAGAGAGTTGGAAAGGTGGCCTATAGACTAGAGTTACCTCAAGAGTTGCAGAAGTTACATCATGTGTTTCACATTTCCATGATGAGGAAATGTCACCCAGACACCGAGTCAGTTCTACAACCAATGGAAGTAGAATTAAATGATGATATAACATATGAGGAGGGACCAGTGTCAATCCTTGATAACAGAACTAAAAAGTTAAAGAAGAAAGATATAAGCCTCGTGAAAGTCCTCTGGAACCATCGTGGTGTTAAAGAATCCACTTGGGAACTAGAGGATGAGATAAGAAGGAAATACCCTGCTCTTTTCTCCTAATACATTTTATCGATTTCGGGGACGAAATCCTTGTGAAGGGGTGGATAATTTGTAACATCCCTGACCTGGGTTATAACCTGACCCTAGAAGTTTTGACTAAATATGTAATTATATACTTGTTAATACTCCCTGGCATGTAATTAAGTTCCTCAGGAACATTTACTTTCAATTTTGCTCCTTTATATGTAAAGTTGTAGCATTGTTTTGTAGTGTAGGGACCTATGTGCAAATTACCCAGTTAAAGGGGTTAACTTGCAATGTTCACAGGTTAAGATGTTCTTATGATAATAAGACATCATATGAGTAAATATGATGAAGTAAGAAGGATTTTCCAAGCTTGGGCATCAAGATGCAGCTTGTGGAATGATCCTTATGCTTAAAAACCCTAATTTGGAGTAAAGTGCAATTTACCCAAATTGAGGGGTGCAATTTGTAAAATTCACTTTCTAGAACATCTTTTATAACTTTTGCCATCATTTAGAGTAGAAATGATGAAAAGGGGACGTCAATGAATAAACAGATAAGAAAAATGATCCTTGTGGTAAAAATCACCTAATATGGGTATGGAAACCTTTCATATATGTACCTTAGTTGAAAGTTGGCTTTCTTTACCCTTAGATCTTGAGATTTCATGAGCTTTGCATAAGTTTAGATGAGTTTGTACGTTCCTTGAGCAAGGGGGTACTTAGATGTAAATTCCATACTTTAGAGGTCCTTATGGTGTAAAAAGGCCTAAGTATATAAGCCCTTTCCTTGTAACAAGTGAACGAACCTTTCATTTCCTTCACTTCTTCTCTTCTTTCTCAACCGACCAAGGCTAGCTCTGGAGCAGAGAGGGACGACCAAGGGTTCTAGGTAAGTTTAGATCATCCCTTTTGCTTGAATTCATGGAGGAAACTCGTTTTCAAGGTTAGATTCATGGCTAGCTCACCTAGCTCTATCTTTCTAGCCTTTCTTTTCCAATGTTTCCTTGGAGAATTCACCTTGGCCGAACCTGTGGAGCTCAAATACGCCATTAAATCTTGGAGCTTGAAAGCTTGGAGCTCAAGGAACGACCTTTAGGCGGGTTTTATAACTCTAAACTCTTTGCTTTATATGTATACTTAGTTCTTGCAAATTAGCATGATACTTCTTCTTTTACCTCCCTTCTTCCTTGCACTTTTGCAAGGAAAACGGTGGAATAAACGACCTTAACCAAGGTTGAAGATGATGGGCGTGAATTCCTATGCTACTTTATCAAACGACTTTGGACCCTTTTGGTCCAAACGGTTGCAAATCGTTTAAGGTCAAATGGTTTCAAACCGTTTGCTCTCAAACGGTCTTGCAAGACCGTTTGGATTGAAACGGTCTCAAGACCATTTGATAGGGTTGACCAAGGGACGAGCGTTTGAGGTTCTGTTGGTAATATGTTGAATTTTATTCCTGCAAAGAATCAAAGATTAATTCTTAACCAATTGAGAGTTGAAGGCACTTCAACATCCTAACCCTAATCGGGTTGAAATTACTGTTTTAAAGCATAGATCTGGTTGAGTTTTGGGTTGAAGGACCCAAACGGTCTCAAGACCATTTGGGGGTCCTTCCAAACGGTCTCAAGACCGTTTGGGCACAACCCAAGACCGTTTGGAGGTCTAGGGTTGAGATAATCTAATGGTTTGAAGGTCCAATTGCAATAAGTTGATGAATTGATAAAAATGCTGATTTTTAGACCTAATTGGAGTTCAACCCTAAACCAACCGACTTGGTTTTTGGTCAAACTTTGGGCAAACGGTCTCAAGACCGTTTGGAGGTCATACAAACGATCTCAAGACCGTTTGGGCCAAGTTTGGGCCCAATTGGAGGTTAATTGATAGGTTCAACCTTGAATTGATTCACATTGTTGAATATTGATGACCATCTGATTTGAAACCCTAATTGAGATGGACTTAACCCTAATTGACTTTCAATTGAGGGTTAATTTGGTGTCCAAGTGATTGAGGTTCATCCTAATTGACTCAATTTATAAGTGGTTAATATGGCTTTGGCCAATTGAGGGCTTCAACATACTTAACCATGACTAATTGTAACTTTTGAACCACTTTGGAGGTCCAAACGGTTTGAGCCCATTTGGACCAAACGGTCTCAAGACCGTTTTAGGCCAAACGGTCTCAAGACCGTTTGGGCTCAAATGATCTCAAGGTCGTTTGGTCCAATCGATCTCAAGTTGATTTGATCAAACGGTTTCAAACCGCATGAGCTTCAAACGGTTTGAAAGTCAAAACGGTCAACGCACCCAAACGGTCTCAAGACCGTTTGAGGTCAAATGGTCTCAAGACCATTTGAGGGCAAACGGTCTCAAGACCATTTGAAACCAAACGGTCTCAAGACCGTTTGGTGGTTGAAGGTTGAAACCGTTTGAAGGTGTTCAAGGTGGTTTGTACTTAATCAATTGATGATGTAATTGATTCAATGATGATCTAATCTAAACCCTAATGGTAACCTAGGTCATTAAGGGACTAAGTGATTAATGAGTTGACCCATGATGGTGATCATGAGGTAAATTACCAAAATACCCTTGAGGGGTTTAATGGAGTAAAACCTTGTTTTAATCAAACCCTAATCACATGATAGTGATGTTTTGGCTTATGTTAGTCAATGAGGGCTTAACCCAACCTGATCTAGAGTGGTGTTATCACCATCTACTAGTAAGAGGAGAGAGAAAGTATCCTAAGAGAGAGAAAGTACCCTTTTATGGTGGAAACTTAAGTAAGATACTTTCAATACACATGAATGTACATGAGTAGGGAATGATCCACCTATGTGAGATCATGGAAACCCTAATTATGATAACTAGTGAATCTTAATCTTACTTAAGAGCTTTAATGATGATGTTTCTCATACATGATGATGTAATGAGTACAATTCACCATGGAGTGAATAGTAAACCCTAATTCTAGGGTGGTGACATGAAAGATGAATAAGTAAACCCTGATTGATGAATTGTTTACTATTACCAGTTGAATTAACCTTGCAGGTTGTTATGAGATGATGATCATATCCAGGTATGGATTATAATACTATATTCATTGAAAGCATGTCTTAAGCTTTATGAATAAGTGAAATATCTTGATGCACTGCTAGTGACATCTATTGAGATTTATGGGCTGTAAGAGCCATAAATACCATCAAGGTCATGCTTAACAGATGACTTGTGGTGAAATGATTGAGAACTGATGATTGAAAAGAGTTAGGCTTGATACATTTTAGTATTCTCATTTATAGCTGTTATGCTAATGTTATTGTTTGAAGAACCATGTATTATGTTAAAAGAATACTGAATGTACCTAACTAATCAAGTGTAATGTAGAGCCCTGATCATAGATCCATCATTGTCAGAGTCTAAATGATGGTGAAACAGGTTTTCCCAAGGGAACTCCTGGATCACATACTTTTGAGTATGTGGGGTATATGGATGTGTAGAACCTTACATCCTAATGTAGGAATTGATGTAGATTTTTATAGTCCGTCAAACCTTCACTACAAACCCAAAAGGTGAGATGTATCACTATTCTCCCAAAGTAAACACAAACACCGAATCGGTGAAAGATAATCAAGAAATCTTCCGATGACGAAGAGAGTACAGAACGCCACTGTAACTCTAAAAACATAGCGAAGGTCCAGTTTACCCTGGTGAGCTATAATTAGTAGACGTCCTGCCAGATGTCCTGCAAACAATCCTCTAACTGACTGAGGAAGATGAGGTCATAAGAATCTGGCTCTTTTAATGACCTATGTATGATACTGATGTGACTTCTTAGCGATCAGTTGGAGTATGAGTGGTATACCTCATCTCCATAGGGCATAATAATGTTTGAAAAACATAATCAATAGCGTAGTATTACTTGATTGATGTTACACTGGATAAAGTATATGTTCTTCATGTTTCATAAATGTTGAACTCTTGCTTATTATCAAAACTGCTAATGAATGCTTTGAAAGCTTTTACTGCTTAAGTTATTCTTTGTTTGCTTATAAAGCTTCTAGTGGAGAGTTATAACTCTCGCTGGGGCAATTATGTATAATTGTCTCACCCCGTAGACTTCAACTTTTTAGGTGGTCGTCAAAGACGGAGGAACCGGTCTAAAGGTGACCAATCCCAGCAGCAGCAGCACCAGGAGCAGCAGTAAATCTCAGGTGGAGATTCAGCTTGCTATGTGGTGTAGTTAGAGTCAGTCCTATGTGTCCTCTGTACTCTCAGGTATTGGAGTGTTTTGGTCATGAGTTCTTGAGATTTTGTATCATCTTGTATATAATTACTCAAGAAGTAATTTGACAGAGATGTATACAGTTTAAATCCTTTTTCTATGGAAAAGGTTTGTGGTTTCAAGCTCTTATCTCGAAAAGTTTTAATTTCCCGTGATTTTTGTCTTCCGCTGATTATCGATTGCTTCCGCTCAAGTTTAAATCGTGATTATTTCATGGTTTGGAGATCGAAGCCCACACAAAGTGTTTCCATTTCATCCTGGATCACAAGTACACAGCCTGTACAATTCCTTTTTAAGGATTACAACATTGACTGCCCTATTAACAAATATACACAGGCAGTATAAAAACTTCGAGGCACTAAGCGAAAACTCAGATTGATACATTTAAAACTTCGAGGACCTGAGAGTACAGAGACGACACATAAGACTACTATCTATATGACTAGACAGACAATATTTCCACCTGAGATCTTATTGATGTCCCTGCTGTTGCTGCTGCTCTTTCCCTGTTCTAGGGTTTCTGCTCTGCCTTCCATGCATACCTAAAAATGTTTCCCACGGGGGTGAGACAATTGAAAATTGCCCCAACGAGAGATATAACTCTCCGCCAAAAACATTATTATTGCAGTTTATCAAATTAAAACTGAGTAGGGGTTACTTTTACATTATCAGGTAGAATTATTCATCATAGAACAGAATAAGATAATCTCCATTTTCAAGGAGGTCATTGCATCTACCCATGGTAGATAAGTAATTCATCTGTCTATTTTGTAGAGAATATAAAGAAACATAATTAACATTTATCTACTAAGGAATGCACAAAGAAATGCAACATCAGCCAATGAATCTCTGTATTCAATCCTTAAGCAAACATGCTATACGGCTGATTACATTTTACAATCACACTTATGCCCTGAGGAGATGAGGTATACCGCTCATACTCCAACCGACCACGGTTACGTAAAGCATCAGTACCACACATAGGTCAATGGAAGAGCCAGATTCCCATGACCTCAACTATCTCGGTCAGTACGAGATAACATGCAGGACATCTTGTGTCTCTGCTAGATAGCTTTCCAGGGTATACTGGCAACATCGCTATTAGAGTTATAGCCCATAGCATATACTCTCTTCAGGATATGGCCCGTAGCCAATGCCCGGTATTATTTTGTGGAGTCATGGCCCATAGCCATGCTCTTATTGGGGTATGGTCCGTAACCAATCCCATTCATAGGACATAGCCCGTAGCAATGCCTATGGGGCATAAGGATATAATTGCCCAATTACCCCCACATATTCAAAAATATGCGTTCCGAGTAAACTCATTTCACCATTCAGCTAATTCTGACGCTGATGGATCTGTGATCCGGGCAACTACATTATATGGTATCACTTGATTAATTAAGTACATTATCATATTCTTTTAGCATCAGCCAAGTTTCCAAACATAACTTAATAAGACAAATGCTATAAAGAAAACATGTACTATTTCCATTAATCACTTCTCAGTCTTTATAAGACATGGGGATCTCAGTCCCTCATTTCAATACTGGGAATTTTCATTCCTTTGCAACTCAATGCCATAATCATATGGTTCTGGGTATTCAAACCCTTAGCTCATCATTGAGCATTATTACCACTTTTTCAGGTAATTATCACCTTCAGGTCACCTGACCAAGGTAAATATGATGCTTATTACATAAACATCTTCTCATGGCACTTAAGGCCCATTACTTCTCTTATTACCTCATACTAGGAAATAAGGTATAGCATGGCACATAAGGCCCAATAAACAATGTCAATACATAAAATGTCATAGCTCATACCTGGCTATGTTCATCATCACATCATACTTGCATGGTTAGTACAGATGATAATACATCAATTTCATATCAAGGTATACGATCATATCATGTCACTTTCAAATCACATCTAAATCAAGCATAGAGCACCACGGCCGTGCAACCAAGAACGGTCGTGTAAAGGGAAGCCACCACGGCCGTGCTACCTTGCACGGTCGTGCAAAGTGAAGCTACAACGGTCGTGCTACAGACGTTCCCCTCATGAATCATATTCAAGTATGAATTCTATTCTTTCATTAGGGATTAGGGTTTCACATACCATCTCCCTTCTTTAGAATAGGGATTACATATAGCATCACCGTTCATTAGGGTTTCATATCACGTTTCCCATATTCAAGGTTTGCTAATCATTCCCAATTAGGGTTTCTCATGAAATCACCCTCAATTAGGGTTTCACATGGATACACCCTCAACTAGGGTTTCACATGGATACACCCTCAGTTAGGGTTTCACATGGATACACCCTCAACTAGGGTTTCACATGGATACACCCTCAACTAGGGTTTCATAAGGATACACCCTCAACTAGGGTTTGAGTTGAATAACCCTGTCAATTAGGGTTTATGTTCATGTTTAGGGTTTCATGATCTCTTTACTTAAGGATCATAACTCTTAACCACCACATGAATCATATTCATGTATGAATTCATTCTATCAACTTCTCAACTTGAATAGGTCATATCACCCTTTAGTTGAGTACATACAACTATGATTAACATAGTGTATCAAGTCATTGACCCTATAAGCAATTAGGAATTCATCCCTTAATTGGCACTAATCCCTTAGGTACTATTCGGGTTTCAACCTTTGTACCTTCTTTGATTATCATTACTAATCAAAATTGGATCAATGGATCATTCATCATCTTGATTCTCAAGAGATTCAATCACATTGGACCTCAATTACATAGGGTATCCAATTGAATTAGGGTTTTCAATATTGATTCCTTCAATCATTGAATTCATGGAACCAGTCATCAATTGGACCTACCCTCATACTTCAATTGAGTTTAATAGGTCAACCTTCAACTGATTTGACTCTCAATTGACCATCAATTGATCATCAATTAGGGTTTGATTCAATTGAATTAGGGTTTGGAATCGATGATTCAACAACACTAATCAATGCAAGATTGGTTACTTTGAAACTATTGAACCATTATCCAAATTGGGTATGACCTGACCCCAAACGGTCTTGAGGTCGTTTGGATGACCTCCAAACGGTCTTGAGACCGTTTGCCCATCATATCACTCAAATCCAAGCCATCCAATTAAGGTTTGGATCATTGGATTGATCACCAAATCAGCATTGCATTGTATAACAGCTTGGTACCTTTAGACCTTCAAACACCTAACCATACTCAACCCTAGACCTCCAAACGGTCTTGGGTGACCACCAAACGGTCTTGAGACCGTTTGGATGAGCTCCAAACGGTCTTGAGACCGTTTGGCCCATCCAACCTTTGGATTCTAGTGAAAAATCATCATGGATTGGTCTATCGAGTTGATCAACAGATCAGCACTACATTGCAATATGATTAGTACCTTTGGACCTTCAATTGGTCAACTATACTTGACCCCAGACCTCCAAACGGTCTTGAGGTGACCCCAAACGGTCTTGAGACCGTTTGGATGATCCCCCAAACGGTCTTGAGACTGTTTGGGCTAATCAACCCAAAATCTCAAATTAGCTCATTGTGATTTCAGCACTGATTTCAATTAGGGTTAGCCCAATTGATTAGCCTTCAACTCATGACTCGTTTGTAATTAATCCATAAAGTTTGGTGAGTCATTATATCACATCATTAGGAACAGTAATCCCAAACGGTCAACGCTTGGTCAACGCACTCAAATGGTCTTGAGACTGTTTTCCCAAAAAGTTCAATTAAATCAGATTGAAAATCAGCACTTAATCCAATTAGGTTTCCCTAATTGATTAGGCTTCAACTCACGATTCCTTTGGAGTTAATCCCTCAAATTTGGAGGGTTATTAATAAACATAATTATGAACATGAATCCCATACGGTCAACGCTTGGTCAACCATCACAAACGGTCTTGAAACCGTTTTCTCAACCAGGTCAAGTTAATCAGGTTGAAAATCAGCACATAATTTAATCCAATTGCCTAATTGATTGGCCTTCAACTCTCGATTCCTTTGGCGTTAATCCCTCAAATTTGGAGGGTTATCAGCCTACATAATTAGGAACCAAATTCACAAACGGTCAACGCTTGGTCAACCATCTAAAACGGTCTTGAAACCGTTTTCTCCCAAACGGTTTCAAACCGTTTGCCCTTAAACGGTTTGCTGAAACCGCATAGCCAATCAAATTAAAACGATTTGGAGTAGCTATCAAAACGGTTTTGATTGGTAATTTTCTTTGGATAAGCATCTAGGATGATGTCATCATCCGCTTCCTTCGAACAACCAAGAACAGCAACCGTTCTTGATGGAAATTGCAGCAAAGAAACAAGAGTGTATCAAATTGAAGAAATCAATCAACAAAGCATAGAGAATTGATGCAATAGCAATGTTTAAGGGTTTGAGTTATAAAACCAGCCTCCAATTGAGCTCCAAAGCTCCAAGATCACGCCATTAATGGTGGATGAAGCTCTTGCAACTCCCCCTAGGCTCGTCCTCAAGCTTTTGATTGCAAAAGTTGGCTAGGGTTGAAGAGGAGATCGAAATAAGAAGGAATCCATAATTTATTTTCGATTTTCACCATGAAATCATGGAGAACGAAGGTCAAGGGCTTACCCACAGGTTGGGGACGTGCTACCTGCTCCTCCCTAGCTCCTTGGTCGGTTTTGCAAGCAAGGGGAAGAAGAAAATCCGAAAAAGGCCTTGGTTTGGGCTTGGAAATGGCACTTTTATAAGGAAATTGATGAGAGAGAAAATGCCTTATAAAAATCCAATTAATCCCAATAAAGTGGCCTCCTCTTCCCCCGCAACTACCTTGGGTACGAGGCACCTTCCTTGCCTTTAATTCTCCTTCATTATCCTCAATTTAAAGAAAAGCAAATTAAGCACCTTAATGCTTATAATATAATATCCCACATGTGAGTGGATATTACTTTTCTTTATAAAAAGGTGAGTGGAATTTCACCTACTTATGATATTTTCGTTCCTTATCTTGTTAAAGGAACGTCCATTCTTATTCAAAATCAACCCAAAATATTTTGGTTGAAAGCCCTTCAATTATTTTTATTCATTTTTGCCCTAAATCGAATTAGGGTTTCAAATAGGCATTATTCTTGATTATTTTAATGTCAAGATTCTCTCTCCTACAACTTAATTCAAATGAGGAGTCCCTCTCATTTTATTTTCTCTACATGATTCCAAGAAACATTAAGGACCATATTGAAGTGGTAATTTGCATATTGAATCCTAGATTTTGGGTAAATTGCACATTACACCAAAACTAGGTTTTAATGCACAAGGATTGCTTTACAAGCTTAATCTTGGTGTCCAAGCTTGTGGAAACCATACCACTACATCATATTCATTCTTATGATGTCTCAACATCAGAGGAACATCTTATCATGCAACATTTGCAATTTAACCCCTCAACTTGTGTAATTTGCACTTTAGTCCAAAATAAGCAAACATTGCTTCAACATTGTTCAAATAGGACCAAAATTGAAACATAGGTTCCTTTTGAGCCTTAATTACTTTTCACAAGATGAGATTAAGCATATAATCATCTTTCTTAATCAAAACACCTAGGGTTAAAGCATAACCCAGGTCAGGGATGTTACAGTATAACAAACTCAGCTACATATTTCTTCAAACCAGGCCACCAACACATATCTTTTAAGTTATGATACATTTTGGTGCTCCCTGGATGCATGGCATACATTGAAGAATGAGCTTCTTCTAGAACTAACTTTCTTAAGTTATCAACATCAGGTACTACCATCCTACCATGGTAACAGACCACCTGATCATATGAATCATGGAAGCCATCTCGTTTCTCACTACCATACTCTGACTTGATCTGTTGAATCCCTATATCAGCTTGTTGTGCTTCCTTAATCTGCTGCCTCAGAGTAGGTTTTACTTGCATCTCAGCTAAAAGCCTGGCTAACAATGATACTTTAAGTTGTACATTATTTTGCCTCAAGGAGATAAACATATCTCTCTTAGAGCACACTAAGGAATTCAACTGTGCTTTATTTAAGGCTGGTGTTGCTGATTTTCTACTCAGTGCATCAGCCACTACATTGGCCTTCCCTAGATGATAATCAATTTTACAGTCGTAGTCCTTGATTAATTCCATCCAGCAGCGCTGTCTCATGTTTAGCTCATGCTGTGAGAAGTTATATTTTAGATTCTTATGGTCTGTGAAAATCTGGAATGTTTCTCCATAGAGATAATGTCTCCAGATCTTCAAAGCATGAACTATCACAGCTAGTTCTAGATCGTGTGTTGAATAATTCTCCTCATTTTCTTAAGCTTTCGAGAAGCAAAAGAAATCACTTGCTTATCCTGCATCAACACACATCCTAGACCATTCTTAGATGCATCACAGAAGACTATGTACCCCTTTCCTTAGTCAGGTAACACTAACATAGGTGCACTTGTTAACTTTTCCTTCAGCAACTGAAAAGAATGTTGACACTTGTCATTCCAGACAAAAGGAACTTCCTTCCTGGTCAACTTGGTTAGGGGTAAAGCTATAGAACTGAAGTTCTTAATGAACCTCCTGTAATAGCCTGCTAGTCTAAGAAAACTACGAATCTCTATCGGTGTCTTCGGTTGTTCCCATCGCAGGACAGATTCTACCTTCTTAGGATCAACACGGATACCTGAGGCAGATATTACGTGTCCTAGAAAAGAAACTTCTAGTAGCCAAAACTCACATTTGCTAAACTTAGCATATAACTTATGCTCTCTTAGCAAAGTCAAAGCCTGACGGAGGTGTTGCTCATGTTGTTGAGCATCTCTACTGTAGATCAAGATGTCATCTATGAAGACAACTACGCACTGATCAAGAAAAGGTCGAAAGATTCTATTCATGAGTTCCATGAATGCAGTCGGTGCATTAGTTAGTCCAAACGACATAACTATGAACTCATAGTGACCATACCTTGTCCCAAAGGCAGACTTAGGTATATCACTCTCCTTAATGCACAACTGATGGTATCCCGACCTCAGATCTATCTTAGAAAAGATAGTTGCACCACACAACTGATCAAACAAGTCATCAATCCTTGGCAGAGGATACTTGTTCTTTATGGTTACTTTATTTAACCATCTGTAATCAATGCATAACCGCATCGATCCATCCTTCTTTTTAACAAAGAGGACCGGAGCACCCCATGGTGAAGTACTCGGTCAGATAAAACCCTTCTCAAGCAACTCTTGTAGTTGTTTCTTGAGTTCTGCCATCTCAGCAGGTGCCATTCTATACGGTATTTGTGTTATTGGTTGCGTGCCTGGAATTAGATTAATCTCAAAATCAATCTCTCAGGACGGAGGAACACCTGGAAGTTCTTCAGGAGATACTTCTTCAAATTCCCTGACTATCAGAACTTCTGAAGGATGAGGGCTCTCCATTGTGGTATCTACCACACGAGCCAACAATGCAAAGAATCCCTATCTCATCAACTTCTCAGCTACCATAGCTGACACGAAACATGTTGGAAGAATCTTTCTGTCCCCCTGAAAGATCCACATGTCACCATTGTCTGTGAACACAGCCTTCTTGGAACTACAATCCAAGACAACCTTATACTTCTCTAAGGTGTCCATTCCAAGGATTATATCAAAACCCTGCATCTCAAGTGGTATAAGATCCACTTGAATGCGATGATCAGAAAAGGAAAGATTGTAGGGAGAATACACCTCCCACAACACTGTAGATCCCAGCAAAGGGGTTTCTAGCATCAAACTATATTCTCTATGACTGACGATCATGTTGCAGTCATGAATCACTTCTCGAGTGATAAAATAATGTATAGCACCCAGATCAATTAACACATATACGAAGCAGGACGAAGACATATCAGAATAAAACAGTTCCATCTGACCTGTCACACCCCAAGGGTTGATTACTGCTTCGGGCTGATTCATGGCATAGAATCTAGTCGTTGCTTGTTGTTGACCATGAGCTTGGTTATTGGGTGTCAATGATCCATCTTGGGATGCTTGTCCACATCCTCTAGCATTATTACTGAATTGTCACCTCTGTGAGCCTTGCTGACTCTGTCTCTGGGGTTGACTCACCGTTATGACTTTCTCAGGACAATCTCTCTTCAAGTGTCCTGACCTCCCACACTAGAAATAGTTGTAACTTCCCAAACTTTGCCTGGGTGGTCCTGTCACTGATGTTGATGATGTAATGGGGGCTCTACTTGGAGTAAAACTATAGCCCTTACCCCTACTTGACGTCCACTGCGTCGGGGTATTAAACCTTGGTGGTGGTGGCGGTGCAGAAAACCTCGGCTTTTTGAAACTCTCAGACCCTTGTCCTTGAAACTGAGGATATACTTTCTTATTACTGGTCTGTCGCTTCTCAATCACAGACCTCTCTATCCGCCTAATGGATTCCACAAAAGTGGCAATTCTTTCCCTGTTCTCCAGAGCAGACACAAGAGTGGTTAATTCAGCGTTCAACCCCTTCTCGAAACGCCGAATCATCTCCTCATCAGTAGCTGCCATGTGCGGACAGAACCACAAAAGCTCCATGAACCTAGCTTCATATTCGCTAATGTTAATCTATCCTTGCCTCAACCTCTCAAATTGAGAGATCTTCTCATCTAGATACGTCTTAGGGAAGTATCTAGTGACAAATTCACGTAGGAATTCATCCCATCTGACTTCAACTCCTGGTCTTTTACCTTCCTCTATGGTCCACCAATGACCAGCACTCCCCTTCAAAAGGTATACAGCATGACTCACCTTCTCAGCTTCTGGAATGTTCAAGATTCTAAAAGCTTTCTCTAGCTCCGTCAACTATAAATCTGCATTAGCTGGGTCAGCTGTACCAGCATAGTCTGTGGATCCCACCTGGCGAAGTCTTTCAAAGGTCTTTCCAGCTCCTTATCCTTCATTGTGGGTTGGTGCCCTCGGTGCAGGTGGTGGCATCCTATCTGCCATATGTGTCATTGTCGCCATAAATTGCCCGAACAGGGTATGGAAGGATGGATTCTCTAATGTAGCTTGATCAAGTTGAGGAATCTCAGGAACGGGTTCCTCCCTAGCTTGATCCCTTGCACTTCCTCCTGGTGCAGCAACGCTGCTCTCAGCAGCATGTTCATCATGTGATCCAGACATCTTCAAGTTCTTCTTCTCCTATATGAGCAGAAGACACTATCAGATAAACTACAAGACACTTAGAACAGACTCGACAACCTTAATCCTACGTCTCTGTAGACTCAGCGAACCTAGAGCTCTGATACCACTAATTTGTGGTGAACAAACCAGTCTTAACTAAAGTAACAAGATTTAACTAATGTGAAAGTGGTCGTTAGCAGTGAAATTACTGAAAATCACTAAAAACTAAAACCTTTTAGAAAAAGATCCATTACCAGAAACTCTTTAAACAAAAAGCCACAATATTATAATTACATACCGGTCCACGTTGTACATTTCATGTACCATCTCTTCTCGAGGGATATGTATACATCATTACTTTTCTAAAAAGCACAAGTAACAAAATCCTCGAGGGATTCAAACAAAATCTTAGATCGATTGTAAAAATATTATCTACTGACTCCTAGGACCTGAGAGTATAGAGATGACACATAGGACTCTATTTACATATATATCAAGCCTGACAGTCAGTATCCTCACCTGGGATATCATTGTTGTCCTTGTTGTTGTTGTTGCTTCTCTTCCCCTGCTACAGAGGTTCTGCCTCTTTTTCTGTGTCTACCTAAAAACGTTGGATCCCACGGGGGTGAGACAATTATAAAAATTTCCCCAGCGAGAGAAATAACTCTCCGTTGTAACATTATTATTGCAGTTTAATAGAAATAAACTGAGCAGTGGGATAATGTATTTCAATGGTAGATAAATCAATATCTATGCAGATTAGGGCAACATTCCTATCCAAGTATTTCAGCTATAACTTGACAAGGCAGCATGTCTCTTATTCAATAAGGAATTAAAGAAGAATCAATAACATTTATGTATCAAGAACATGCTAAGCAAGATAACATCAACTAGTGGTTCTCGTATTTCCATCTTATGCAAATACGCTACACGGTTGATTATGTTTTACAAACATACTTAAGCTCTGAGGAGATGAGATATACCACTCATACTCCAACCGACCACTGCGAAGTCAAAATCGGTACCATACAAAGTCAATGGAAGAGTCGGCTTCCATGACTTCCCACATCTCGATCAGTACGAGATCACATGCAGGACATCTTGTGTCTCTACTACATAGCTTGCCAGGGTATAGTGGCATCTTGATATAGAGTTACAGTGGCGGCTGTACTCTCTTCGCAATCGATAGATTTCGTGTTTACCTCCATCGATCCGGCATTAACATCATCAGGATATTCATGATACATCCATCTCAGAACATTTAATGAAGGATTGAGAGGTTTAATGTTTACCTTACATCAATTCCCTCATTAGGACGTACGGATATTTTCACCCATTGACCCCCACATATTCAAAAATATGCGAACTCCAGGAGACCTCGTAAGAAAACCTGTTTCACCATCACGAACTACTGACGATGATGGATCTATGGTCAGAGCACTACATGAATAGATTTCACTTGATTAATTAAGTACATTATTATATTCTTTTAGCATCAGTCATGTTTTCAAACATAACTTATTAGGACAAATGATATAAAGAAACATGTACTATTTTCATCAGTTACTTCTCAGTCTTTAAAAGACATTGGGATCTCAGTGCCTCATCTCAAGCTCAATGCTATAAACATATGGTTCTGGGTATTCAAACCCTTAGCTCATCACTGAGCACTGTTACCACTTTTTCAGGTAACCATCACCTTCAGGTCATCTGACCAAGGTAAACATGACACTTGCTACACAAGCATCTTATCTGGCACTTGAGGCCCATTCACTCTCTTGTTACCTCTTTCTAAGCAACAAGGCATATTATGGCACCCAAGGCCCAATAAATAATTTAAATAAATAAAGCATCATAGCTCATACCTGGCTATATTCATCATCTCAGGATACCTGCATGGTTAGCACACATGATAACAGATATGTCAATCATATTTCAATTCCATACTATTCCAGGGTAACACCACCATTTCCCTTACCAGGGTTAGGGTTTCCTATTTTATTTCAATAAGGGTTACACATCCCCTTTGTTCAATTAGGACCAATGATTCATCATTTCATTGTCCAAGATTAGGGTTTCACACTATATAGTATAATCCAGAATTATGGTTTCATACACCTTCACTCTATTTAAAATCAGGGTTTACTATTCACATCACATCACCCAAGATTAGGGTTTATATTCAATAATTTACCATTAGGGTATACTATTCATCCCAATTAGGGTTTTACATCAAAATACCCTGAATTAGGGTTTCTCATGTCATTACCCTAAATTCATATCACTCTATCTTCCTAAATTAGGGTTTCACTCAGAATTGCCCTCATTTAGGGTTTGAGTTCATCAATTAACTCAATTAGGGTTTTATGATCTCTTTATCAAGGATCATACCCTAATTGTATACTACACTTCTTTCAAATACATGCATTTAAGGTCAACATGATGCATTGAATTATTACATCCTAATGCATCAATGATTAATCCCACTAAGGGTATCAACCATCTAAATACATTAGGTGTGGGCTCCGATCTCCAAACCACGAATTAATCCCGATTTAATCATGTGCGGAAGCAATCGGTAAACAGCGGAAGACAAAAATCACGGGAAATTAAAACTTTTCGAGACAAGAGCCTGAAACCACAAACCTTTTCCATAGAAAAAGGATTTAACTGTTTACATCACTGACAATTACTTCTTGAGTAATTATATACAACATGATACCAAAACTCTCAAGAATTCATACTCCAAAACACTCCAGGACCTGAGAGTACAGAGGACACATAGGACTTAACTCTAACTACACCATGAAGCAGGCTAGATCTCCACCTGAGATATTTACTGCTCCTGATGCTGCTGTTGCTGGGATTGTTCACCTGAGTTCTTGTTCCTTCGTCTTCGACGACCACCTAAAAAGTAGAAGTCTACGGGGTGAGACAATTATACATAATTGCCCCAGCGAGAGTTATAACTCTCCACTAAGCTTTATAAGCAAAGCAAGGAATAACTAAAGCAATAAGAGCCTTCAAGATATTCACTGGCAGTTCTGATGATAAGCAAGAGTTCAATCAATATTAAAATATGAGAACATCTATGCTATTCAAGGTAACATCAATCAAATAACTCATAATTAACTCTAACAGATATACTACGCTGTTGTTTATGTTTTTCCAAACATTATTATGCCCTGTGGAGATGAGGTATACCACTCATACTCCAACTGATCGCTAAGAAGTCACATCAGTATCATACATAGGTCATTAAGAGAGCCGGATTCTTATGACCTCATCTTCCTCAGTCAGTTAGAGGATTGATTGTTTGACATCTGGCGGGATGTCTATGTAATAGCTCACCAGGGTACTCTGGTCCTTCGCTATTTTTAGAGTTACAGTGGCATTCTGTACTCTCTTCGCTATCGGAAGATTTCTTGTTTATCTTTCACCGATGCGGGGTTTATGTCTTTAAGGGAGTGTAGAGATACAGCTCACCTTTAAAACTTTGGGGTGGGGTCTGATGGACTACTAGAATCTACATCATCCACTCACCCTTTCTGTTATAGTGAAGGTATGACGGACTACGAGAATCTACATCAAATACCTACACTAGGATGTCAGGTTCTACACATCCATGTACCCCACATACTCAACAGTATGTGCTCCAGGAGTTCCCTTAGGAAAACCTATTTCACCATCATTTAGACAACTGACAATGATGGATCTATGATCAGGGCTCTACATTTCACTTGATTAGTTAGGTACATTCAGTATTCCAATCATCATACAGTAACACAGCTATATATGAGAATACAAAATGTAACAGGCCTAACTTATCACAATTATCAGATATTCATCTCAAGTCATCTGTCAAGCATGACCTTAATAACATTTATGGCTCTTACAGCCCATAAATCACAAAGGATGTCACTTAGCAGTGCATCAAGATGGTTCACTATTCATAAAGCATAATACATGCCTTCAATGAATATAACATGGTATTCCATACCTGGGTGTGACCATCATCTCACAACAACCTGCATGGTTAATTCAACAGATAATAGTAAACACTTCAGTAAATAGGAATACATCCCCAATTAGGGTTTCACTTGGATTCACCCTCAACTAGTGTTTCACATGGAATCACCCTAAAATAGGGTTCCACATGGGATCACCCACAACTAGGGTTCCACATGGAATTACCTTCAAATAAGGTTCCACTTAATAACCCTTACAATCAGGGTTTACTATTCATCTTTCATGTCATCGCCCAAAAATTAGGGTTTACTATTCACTCCATGGTGAATTGTACTCATTACATCATCATGTAAGAGAAACATCATCATTAAGACTCTTAATTATCATTAAGATCCATTAGATATCATCATTAGGGTTTCCATGACCTCACATAGGTGGGTCATTCCCTAATCATGCACCTTCGTGTGTAAAAGAAGTATCTTACTAGAGATTCCTCCTAAAAAGGGCACTTTCTCTCTCTAGGATACTTTCTCTCTCTAGAAACACTTTCTCTTTCCTCTCTCTAGTAGATGGTGGCAACACCACTCTAGATTAGGTTGAGACAAGTCTCTATTGACTGATGTGAGCCAAAGCATCAACATTATGTGATTAGGGTTTACTATTCACTCCATGGTGAATTGTACTCATTACATCATCATGTAAGAGAAACATCATCATTAAGACTCTTAATTATCATTAAGATCCATTAGATATCATCATTAGGGTTTCCATGACCTCACATAGGTGGGTCATTCCCTAATCATGCACTTTCATGTGTAAAAGAAGTATCTTACTAGAGATTCCTCCTAAAAAGGGCACTTTCTCTCTCTAGGATACTTTCTCTCTCTAGAAACACTTTCTCTTTCCTCTCTCTAGTAGATGGTGGCAACACCACTCTAGATTAGGTTGAGACAAGTCTCTATTGACTGATGTGAGCCAAAGCATCAACATTATGTGATTAGGGTTTGATTAGATTAGGGTTTTACCCCTTTAGACCCTTCAAGGGTATTTTGGTAATTTGCCACATGATCACCATCATGGGTTAACCCACTAATCACATAGTCCCTTAATGACCTAGGTTACCATTAGGGTTTAGATTGAATCACCATTGAACTGATTACATCATCAAATGGTTAAGTACAAACCATCACAAATCTCCAAACGGTTTCAACCTTCAAACGGTTTCAACCACCTAAACGGTCTTGAGACCGTTTGGAGGTGAAGACCGTTTGGAAGGGTTGACTTCCAAACCGTTTGGAGCTTCAATCGGTTTGAGGTCGTTTGGACCAATCGACCTTGAGGTCGTTTGAGCTCAAACGGTCTTGAGGTCGTTTGAGCCCAAACGGTCTTGAGACCGTTTGGCCCCAAACGGTCTTGAGACCGTTTGGTCCAAATGGGCTCAAACCGTTTGGACCTCCAAAAGGGTTCAAAGGTCACCAAAGTTCAAGGATATGTATGTTGAAGCCCTCAATTGGCTAAAGGTATGCTAACCACTTATACATTGAGCCAATTAGGGTTAGCCTTAACCACTTAGACATCAAATTGACCCTCAATTGTAAACCAATTAGGGTTCAATCGTTCTCAATTAGGGTTTCAAGTTGATTGGTCATCAATGTTCAACAATGTGAAACAATTCAAGGTTGAACCTATCAATTGACCTCCAATTGGGCTCAAACTTGGCCCAAACGGTCTTGAGGTCGTTTGGACATCATCCAAACGGTCTTGAGACCGTTTGCCCAAAGTTTGACCAAAAACCAAGTCGTTTTGACTAAGGTTGAAGTCCAATTAGGTCAAAATCAGCAATTTTCAACAATGCATCAATTTCCTACAATTGGACCCTCAAACCATTAGATTAACTCAACCCTAGACCTTCAAACGGTCTTGGGTTGACACCAAACGGTCTTGAGACCGTTTGGATGAGTTCCAAACGGTCTTGAGACCGTTTGCCCATCCATCCTTTGGACTTTAGCGAAAATTCATCAAGGTTTGATCTATTGAGTTGATCATCACATCAATACTTAATTGCAATATGATTTGGTGCCTTTGGACCTTCAATTGATCAACTATACTTGACCCCAGACCTCCAAACGGTCTTGGGGTGACCCCCAAACGGTCTTGAGACCGTTTGGGTGATTCCCAAACGGTCTTGAAACCGTTTGGGCTAAGCAACCCAAAATCTCAACTTAACTCATAGGAGATTCAGCACTAATTTCAATTAGGGTTTGCCCTATTAATCATCCTTCAACTCATGACTCGTTTGGAATTAATCCATAAAATTTGGTGAGTCGTTAATTAACATCATTATGAACAGTAATCCCAAACGGTCAACGTTTAGTCAACCATCTTAAACGGTCTTGAGACCGTTTGCCCAAAAAGGGCAAATTAAACAGATTGCAAATCAGAAATTAATTCAATTCGTTTTGCTAATTGATTTGCTCATATCTCACGATTCCTTTGGAGTTAACCTCTCAAATTTCGTGGGTGATTAACCTACATAATTATGAACAAGATTCCCAAACGGTCTTCGCTTGGTCAACGGGACCAAACGGTCTTGAGACCGTTTGCCCTCAAACGACCCTGAAACCGTTTGCCCACCAAACGGTTTGAAACCGTTTTGAGCAATAGGTGGAGGTCGTTTGATAAAGTGAAAATCTGTGGATAAGCATAGTAATTAACGCCCTTATCTTCCACCTTAAGAACAGTAGCAGTTCCTCACGATTTTTCTTGCAAGGATGCAAGGGAAGATAGGGAAGAAGAAGATCTATCAACTATATGCATAGAAAAGATGTATAATCGAAGCATCAAGTTTAGAGTTATAAAACCCGCCTAAAGCTTGCTCCTTGAGCTCCAAGCTTTCGAGCTCCAAGCCTTTAATGGCGTCCTAGAAGCTCCACAGGTCGGCCAAGGTTAATCCTCCAAGGAAGGTTGAGAAAAGATGGCTAAAAAGATAGAATTAAGTAAGCTAGCCATGAATTTGTCCTTGAATCCGAATTCTAACCATGGAATTTGGGCAAGAAGGGGAATCCAAACCTACCTTGCACCCTTGGTCGTTTCTCCTGAGCTCCAGATCAAGGCTTGGCCGTTTGGGAAAGAAAGGAAATGAATGGAACAGGGAAAGATCGTTTGCTCATTTGCAAAGGAAAAGCCTTTTTATAGCTTAAGCCTATTTCCTACTACAAGGACCTTTCAAATTCAAAATTCACATCTAGGTCCCTCCTTGTTCAAGGGCACGTCCAAGCCCATCTAATCTTATGCAAATCTCAAGAAAACTCAAGATCTAAGGGTAAAGGAATCCAACCTTCAACTAGGGTACATACAGGAAAGGGTTTTGTACCCATTTTAGGTGATTTCTATCACAAAGATCATTTTTCTCATTTAATTATTAAATGATGTATCTCTTTCATCATTTTTACTCTAAATGATGACAAGAGTCATAAAAGATGTTCTAGATGGTGAAAATTACAAGTTGGACCCCTCAATTTGGGTAAATTGCACTTTACCCCAAATTAGGGTTTCTAAGCATGGGAATTGCTTCCACAGCTGCACCTTGGTGCTCAAGCTTGGGAAATCCCTCAAACTTTACCATAACCATTCACATGATGTTTCAACATCAAAGGAACATCTTATCTTGTGAATTTTGCAAGTTCAACCCTTAAACTGGGTAATTTGCACATAGGTCCCTGCATACAACACAATGCTACTACTTTATACAAAAAGGAGCAAAAATTGAAAGTAAATGTTCCTGAGGAACTTAATTACATGCCAGGGAGTGTTCACAAGTATATTAATTACATATTTAGGCAAAACTTCCAGGGTTAGGTCATAACCCAGGTCAGGGGTGTTACAAATTCTTTACCCCTTCAAAAGGATTTCGTCCCCGAAATCGATAAAGCATATTATAAGAAGAGAGCAGGATATTTTCTTCTCATTTCATCTTCTAGTTCCCAAGTGGCTTCTTCAACACCACGATGGTTCCAGAGGACTTTTACAAGGCTTATATCCTTCTTCTTTAACTTTTTAGTTCTGTTATCGAGGATTGACACTGGTCCCTCCTCATACGTTATATCTTCATTCAATTTTACCTCCATAGGTTGTAGAACTGACTCGGTATCTGGATGACATTTCCTCAGCATGGAAATGTGAAGCACAGGGTGCAGCTTCTGCAACTCTAGAGGTAACTCTAGTCTATAGGCCACCTTTCCAACTTTTTCAACAATTGGATAAGGTCCCAAAAATCTAGGAGCTAACTTTCCTTTCTTCCCAAAACGAAGGACTCCTTTCCAAGGTGAGACCTTGAGATACACTCTGTCTCCATCCTGGAATTCTAGGGGTCTACGACGTTTATCGGCATATGATTTCTGTCTATCTTGTGCAGTCTTAAGCTGTTGTTGTATAACTTTAATCTTTTCTGTAGTTTGCTGCACAAGATCAGGGCCTAATAACTGGTGCTCACCAGTTTCATACCAACACAAGGGTGATCTACAACGTCTGCCATATAAGGCTTCATATGGTGCCATATCAATACTATGTTGATAGCTATTGTTATAGGCAAACTCTATCAAGCTTAGATGTAGATCCCAACTCCCGGTAAACTGGAGAACACATGCTCTCAACAGATCTTCTAAGGTCTGTATAGTCCTTTCTGACTGTCCATCAGTTTGAGGATGAAAGGCTATACTAAACCTTAACTTGGTGCCTAGGGCTCTGTGTAACTGTTCCCAAAAGCGACTTGTAAACTGGGGACCTCTGTCAGAAACTATAGTGACAGGAACTCCGTGCAAACGCACTATCTCTTGGACATATATCTGGGATAACCTTTCAGCAGTATAGGTTGTTTTGACAGGTAAGAAATGCGCTGTCTTTGTCAACCTATCAACAACTACCCAAATGGAATCATGTCCTTTGTTTGTCCTGGGTAGGCCAACAACAAAGTCCATGGTTACATGGTCCCACTTCCACTGTGGTATGGGTAAGGGTTGCATTGTCCCTGCAGGTTTCTGGTGTTCAGCCTTGACCTGCTGACACACAGGACACCTCAGAACAAACTCAGCTACATCCTTCTTCATCCCAGGCCACCAATACATGTCTTTCAAGTTTCGATACATCTTGGTGCTCCCTGGATGCATAGCATACATCGAAGAATGAGCTTCTTCCAGGACTAACTTCCTCAGGTCGTCCACATCTGGCACTATCATCCTTCCATGATAGCATGCCACCTGGTCATCTGACTCATGAAAACCTTCTCGCTTCTCATTTCCAAACTCGAATCTAATCTGCTGTACAGAAACATCTACTTGTTGTGCCTCCTTTATCTGCTCTCTTAAGGTAGGTTTAATCTGCATCTCAGCTAACAGACCGGCTAACAATGATGCCTTCAACTGCACATTGTCATGCCTTAAAGAGATAAGCATATCTCTTCTAGAGCATACTAAGGAACTTAGTTGTGCCCTATCCATGGTTGATGTTGCTGATTTCCTACTCAAGGCATCTGCAACCACATTGGCCTTGCCCGGATGGTAATCAATCGTACAATCGTAGTCCTTGATTAACTCCATCCAGCGACGTTGCCTCATATTAAGCTCATGCTGAGTGAAGATGTACTTAAGGTTCTTGTGGTCTGTGAAAATCTGGAAAGTTTCTCCGTAGAGATAATGTCTCCAGATTTTCAAAGCATGGACCACAGCAGCTAACTCCAGATCGTGTGTCGGATAATTCTCTTCGTGTTTCTTAAGCTGTCGGGAAGCAAAAGAAATCACTTGGTTATCCTGCATCAACACACATCCAAGTCCATTCTTGGAGGCATCACAAAAGATTATATATTCCTTTCCTTGCTCAGGTAACACAAGCACAGGTGCACTTGTCAACCTCTCCTTCAACAACTGAAAAGACTGTTGACACTTATCACTCCAAGCAAAAGGAACATCCTTCCGGGTTAACTTGGTCAAAGGTAAGGCTATAGAACTGAAATTTTTAATAAACCTTCGATAATAACCAGCTAACCCCAAGAAACTTCTAATCTCCGTCGGTGTCTTTGGTTGTTCCCACTGCAGAACGGATTCTATCTTTGTAGGGTCAACACGAATTCCCGAGGCAGATACCACATGTCCAAGGAAGGATACTTCAGATAACCAAAACTCACACTTGCTAAACTTAGCGTATAGCTTATGCTCTCTTAGCAAGGTCAAAGTCTGGCGAAGGTGTTGCTCATGCTGCTGAGCATCCTTACTATAAATCAGTATGTCGTCTATGAAGACGACAACACACTGATCAAGGAAAGGTCGAAAGACTCTATTCATGAGTTCCATGAATGCAGCCGGTGCATTGGTTAGTCCAAACGACATGACCGTGAACTCATAGTGACCATATCTTATCCTAAAGGCAGACTTAGATATGTCACTATCCTTAATGCGGAGTTGATGATATCCAGACCTTAAGTCTATCTTAGAAAAGACTGTCGCACCACGCAACTGGTCGAAAAGATCATCAATCCTCGGCAAAGGATATTTATTCTTTATCGTTACTTTATTGAGTTGTCTATAATCAATGCACAACCGCATCGATCCATCTTTCTTTTTAACAAACAAAACCGGAGCACCCCAAGGTGAGGTACTCAGTCGGATGAAACCCTTCTCAAGTAACTCTTGAAGCTGTTTCTTGAGTTCTGCCATCTCAGCAGGCGCCATCCTATACGGAGTCTGGGCTATAGGTTTCGTATCTGGGACCAAATTGATCTCAAAATCAATTTCCCGGGGTGGTGGTATACCAGGAAGTTCTTCGGGAAACACATCCTCGAATTCCCTGACTATCGGAACTTCAGCAGGGTTGGAACTCTCCTTGGTAACATCTACCACATGGGCTAAGAATGCGTAGCATCCTTGCCTCATCAACTTATCAGCAACCATAGCTGATACAAGACAGGTGGGCAGAATCTTTCTTTCACCTTGAAAGATCCATGTGTTGCTTTCATCAGCAAACACCGCCAGCTTGGATTCACAATCCAAGACAACTCGATACTTTTCCAAGTTATCCATCCCTAGGATTATATCAAATCCTTGCATATCAAGCGGTATGAGATCCACTTGAATGTGATGCTTAGAAAAGAAAAGTACGCAAGGAGAGCATACTTCTTGCAGAACAGCAGACCCACTCAACGGAGTCTCCAACAACAACTTATCTGCCCTATGACTAGTTGTCATATTGCAGTTACGAATCACTCTTCGAGTGATGAAAGAGTGCGTAGCACCCGGGTCAATCAGAACAGATACTACACAAGATTTAGACATATCAGAATATAAAAGTTCCATCTGACCTGTCACCACTTGTGGATTGACCACTGCTTCTGGTGGGTTCATAGCATAGAACCTTGCTGTAGCCTGCTGTTGAGGCGGTGCTGATGATCCAGCTTGAGACGCTTGTCCACGTCCTCGAGCTGCTCCTTGATGTTGTCTATTCTGAGATCCCTGTCGATTCTGTCTCGGGGTTTGTTGTGTCACACCGACAGCCCTAGAACGACAATCCTTCATCAAGTGTCCCACCTTACCACAGTTGTAGCAACTCTTTTCCTGTTGCTGTGGTCTGGGTGGTCCAGTAACTGACACAGATGCAGAACTGTGCGTCCCTTGAAGTGGTTGACTTCGTCCTCTACCTCTGCTTGGTGTCCATTGAGTTTGAAAACTCGATCTGGGTGGCGGAGGGTTAGGTGCAGAGAATCTAGGTTTCTTGGAATCCCTAGATGAAGAACCCTGGAACTGTGGATATCTTTTATGGGTTTGTCTTTTCTCAACTACAGATCTCTCTATCCTTCGGACTGACTCAACGAAGGTAGAGAATCTCTCTCGGTTCTCTAAGGCAGACACTGGGGTAGACATGTCAGCATTCAACCCCTTCTCAAACCTTCTGATTCTTTCTTCTTCTGTGGCAGCCATGTGCGGACAAAATCGCAACAGCTCCATGAACTTAGCTTCGTATTCGCTAATTGATTTGCTCATATCTCACGATTCCTTTGGAGTTAACCTCTCAAATTTCGTGGGTGATTAACCTACATAATTATGAACAAGATTCCCAAACGGTCTTCGCTTGGTCAACGGGACCAAACGGTCTTGAGACCGTTTGCCCTCAAACGACCCTGAAACCGTTTGCCCACCAAACGGTTTGAAACCGTTTTGAGCAATAGGTGGAGGTCGTTTGATAAAGTGAAAATCTGTGGATAAGCATAGTAATTAACGCCCTTATCTTCCACCTTAAGAACAGTAGCAGTTCCTCACGATTTTGCTTGCAAGGATGCAAGGGAAGATAGGGAAGAAGAAGATCTATCAACTATATGCATAGAAAAGATGTATAATCGAAGCATCAAGTTTAGAGTTATAAAACCCGCCTAAAGCTTGCTCCTTGAGCTCCAAGCTTTCGAGCTCCAAGCCTTTAATGGCGTCCTAGAAGCTCCACAGGTCGGCCAAGGTTAATCCTCCAAGGAAGGTTGAGAAAAGATGGCTAAAAAGATAGAATTAAGTAAGCTAGCCATGAATTTGTCCTTGAATCCGAATTCTAACCATGGAATTTGGGCAAGAAGGGGAATCCAAACCTACCTTGCACCCTTGGTCGTTTCTCCTGAGCTCCAGAGCAAGGCTTGGCCGTTTGGGAAAGAAAGGAAATGAATGGAACAGGGAAAGATCGTTTGCTCATTTGCAAAGGAAAAGCCTTTTTATAGCTTAAGCCTATTTCCTACTACAAGGACCTTTCAAATTCAAAATTCACATCTAGGTCCCTCCTTGTTCAAGGGCACGTCCAAGCCCATCTAATCTTATGCAAATCTCAAGAAAACTCAAGATCTAAGGGTAAAGGAATCCAACCTTCAACTAGGGTACATACAGGAAAGGGTTTTGTACCCATTTTAGGTGATTTCTATCACAAAGATCATTTTTCTCATTTAATTATTAAATGATGTATCTCTTTCATCATTTTTACTCTAAATGATGACAAGAGTCATAAAAGATGTTCTAGATGGTGAAAATTACAAGTTGGACCCCTCAATTTGGGTAAATTGCACTTTACCCCAAATTAGGGTTTCTAAGCATGGGAATTGCTTCCACAGCTGCACCTTGGTGCTCAAGCTTGGGAAATCCCTCAAACTTTACCATAACCATTCACATGATGTTTCAACATCAAAGGAACATCTTATCTTGTGAATTTTGCAAGTTCAACCCTTAAACTGGGTAATTTGCACATAGGTCCCTGCATACAACACAATGCTACTACTTTATACAAAAAGGAGCAAAAATTGAAAGTAAATGTTCCTGAGGAACTTAATTACATGCCAGGGAGTGTTCACAAGTATATTAATTACATATTTAGGCAAAACTTCCAGGGTTAGGTCATAACCCAGGTCAGGGGTGTTACATTAGGTGTCCAGAAGATTTGATCAATTGAACCTTTAATCACATGAGAATTCAATTGAATTGTCCAATTGAATCTTCAATTATATTATACGTCCAAATGGATTAACCATGTTGAACCTCAAACGGTCTTGCTTATTTAGACCTTAAACGGTCTTGGACTTTCAGAGTTCAAACGGTTTAAAACCGTTTGGGCACATTGCTTTTGAAACCATTTAAGCAAGAATGTGTTGAAACTGATTGGGCTTGGGTCTCCAAACGGTTTGGGATCGTTTGGACCCAAACGGTCTGGAGACCGTTTGGTCCAAACCCTCTCAAAACCAAATGGACCAAAAAGGTCTTTCAATACTTAACCAATTCAAGATTTCCATCAATGAACCACCTATCAGTTGACTCCTTGATTCATACATCAAATGAACTATTGAACCATCATTCAATTGGACCATCAATTAGGGTTTTGAACCCAATTAAACTAGGGTTTATAATCAAGAAACCATTAACTAGGGTTTTGAAATCGAGGAACCTTCAATGGTTATCATGGTGAAACTAGTTCAATTGAAAGCAATGAACCATCAACAAATTATAATATGACCTGACCTCAAACGGTCTTGAGGTAATTTGGATGACCTCCAAATGGTTTGAGATCGTTTGGATAACCTCCAAACGGTCTTGAGACTGTTTGCCTCATCATTCATCAAAAGTTGGGAAATCCAATTAGGGTTTTAAATCATTGGATTGATCATCAATATAACTATTGACTGTATTTCAATTTGATATCTCTAACTCTTCAATTACTCAACCATACTTAACCCTAGACCTCCAAATGGTCTTGGTTGACCTCCAAACGGTCTTGAGACCATTTGGGGTGACCTCCAAATGGTCTTGAGACCGTTTGGGCTGATCAACCCAAACTTTTGAATTAAACAATTGCAATTTCAACACTTAACCGATTAGGGTTTCTAATTAGAGGATTGTCCATATATTGGATTAATCAATTGGATCAAATGGATCATCATCCAACATGTTTTAGGGAACTAACCTCAAATGGTCAACCCATCCAAACGGTCAACCCTTCTAAACGGTTTGGGGTCCAAGCCTCCAAACTGTTTGGAAACTGTTTGATCTCCTAACAGTTTGGTGAAACCGTTTGGGCTAAAGCTATAGAAATCATTTGCAAGTCAATTTTGTTGGAATGTGAACCTAAGATGATGTCATCATCATAAAGCCTTATTCCACCAAAATCTACTGCCATTATCATGGTAGTTGCATCAATTAATCAAAGGAATTGAAAGAAGAGCAATTGAACATAATTGATTGAGAAAGTGAATTCAATAACAATGAATAGGGGTTCAAGTTATATAACCCACCTCCAATTGAGCTTCAAAGATTGGAGCTTTACATCAACAATGGTGGAAGAAGCTTTTCCACACCACAAGGTTCGTTCCTCAAACATTTGAGTGAAAAGGAATGGTTAGAAGTGAAGATGGGATCGAGATAAGAAGAAATCATGCATTGATTTGTGATTTTCACCATGAATTCAAGGTGAACGAAGGTCAAGAAGCTTACCAACAGGTTGGGTGTCGTCTTCCTTCTGCTCCTTGCTTTCTTGATCATTTTTGCAAGAAAAGAGAAGAAGTGGATTTGAAAAAGCCTTTGGTTTAAGTGGTAAAGGGTGTTTTTACAAGAAAATCAATGAGAGAGAAAATGCCTCATATAAATTCTTTAATTCTGAAATTGTTGCCACCTCTCCCCCTTGGTTCCTTGCATGAAAAGGTACCTTTATCACCACCGAACTCCCTTCCATTATCCATGAATTGAGGGAAAAGAAATTAAGCACCTTAACCTTTATAATAGTATTTATCCATAAGTGAGTGGATAATTCTTTTTAGTTTCTTAATGTGAGTGGGTTCTCCACTCACGTTGATCTTTCCTTTGTCTTTGCATGGCACAAGGACGTCCATATATGTGGATTTCAACCAACATAATTTTGGTTGAAGAGCAATCCATTTAATATAATTATTTTTGCATTATTTCAATTATGCTTAAATCTTGATTATTTTAATATCAAGATTCTCTCTCCTTGAAAGTAGCTCAAATGAGATGCCCCTCTCATTTTCTTGCCTCTACAAGATTTCAAGAATATTAGGGACTATTTTGAAATGGTAAATTTCATATTGAACCCTGGTTTTTGGGTAATTTGCACATTACACCAAAACTAGGTTTTAATGCACAAACATTGCTTTATCAGCTCTTTCTTGGTACTCAGGCTTTCACTAGCTATACCTCAGCTTCATCTTCATTCCCATGATGCTTTAACACATTAAGAACATATTATATTGCACAATTTGCCATTTAACCCCTCAACTTGGGTAATTTGCACTTTAGTTCAAACAAGTAAAACATTACTTTCAACATTATTCAAAAAGGACTAAAATTGAAATATAAGTTCCTCTTGAGCCTTAATTTCTTATCAAAAGATAATATCAAGCATATAATTATCTTTCTTAAACAAAACACCTAGGGTTAAAGCATAACCCAGGTCAGGGATGTTACAACCCATGTCCCTCATTGGGAGTTGGTGCCCTAGGTGTTGATGCGGGCATCCGGTCTGCCATATACCTCATTGTGGTCATGAATTCCCTAAAT
Source organism: Alisma plantago-aquatica (assembly GCA_963693085.1). Classification (NCBI taxonomy): domain Eukaryota; kingdom Viridiplantae; phylum Streptophyta; class Magnoliopsida; order Alismatales; family Alismataceae; genus Alisma; species Alisma plantago-aquatica. Next base: position 580,249,465 of record OY856413.1, read on the forward strand.
AGAGCATGAATAGTTGGGTTTTCTATCATAGCTTCATCAAACCGGGGGTTCTCAGGCACTGGTTCCTCTCTTTCCTGATCCCTTGCACCTCCTACTGGTGCAGCAACATTGCTTTCAGCAACGTGATCCTCATGTTCTCCAGACATCTTTAGGCTATCTTCCTTCTTCTGCATAAGTAGAAGTCACTATAAGATACACTGGAGGACACTAGAACAGACTCAACACATTAGTCCTATGTCTCTGTAGACTTAGCAAACCTAGAGATCTGATACCACTAAATTGAAGCAAAGCATTCAAAATGTACATCATTAACTAAGCAGAAGCGATCACTGACATCGGATTACTGAAAATCACTAAAAATTTAAACCTTTTGCAAAGAGATCCAAACACATGAAAACTCTTTGATCAAGAACCAATGTATTTCATTTACATCCTGGTTCATAAGTACATAACGTGTACCATCTCTTCTCGAGAATTACATACAACAGTTGCTTTGTCAAACTATGCATAAGCAACATAAACCTTGACGCGTTCAAGATAAAATGTCAGATTGATGATAAAAGCATTATCTACAGACTCCGAGGACCTGAGAGTACAGAGACGACACATAGGACTTTCTATACAAAACTTGATAGCCAGTGCCTCCACCTGAGATATCATTGTTGTCCCTGTTGATGTTGCTGCTCTTCCCTTACTATAGGGTTCCTGCCTCTTCTTCTACGTTTACCTAAAAAGTTGGATCCCACGGGGGTGAGACAATTGAAAATTGTCCCAGCGAGAGATATAACTCTCCGCCAGAGACATTATTATTGCAGTTTAATAGAATAAAACTGATCAGAGGATAAGGAGTTTAGAACATTGTAATATTTGAAAGCATTGCAGCTATCTATCATAAAACAATAATTCATCTATTCACTTTATAAGGAATATGAAGGACATGTGTATCATTTATCCATCTTACTGTATCAACATGTCTAGCTTACCCTGAGATTCTCATTATCATGGTATGTCATCCATGAATCATTCTCATTTCTATTTATTTGACCTTAGTCAATCTGTTAACCAGATATAGGATTGTTCCAGTCATGGGAGTATACATCATCATATTCTGTCCAGACATTGGACTATACCAATTCTATACAAACCTCTCAGGCATTGGACTATGCCAATCATGTGCAAACATTCCAGGCATTGGACTATGCCAACCTTGTGCAATCATTCCAGGCATTGGACTATGCCAACCATGTGCAATCATTCCAGGCATTGGATTATGCCAACCCTGTGCAATCATTCCATGCATTGGATTATGTCCAATCCTATGATATTATCCCAGGTATTGGGTTATTACCAATCTTGTGCAATTATTGCAGGTATTGGGTTATGACCAATCCTGTGACATTATTCCAGGTATTGGGTTATTACCAATCTTATGTAATTATTCCAGGTATTGGGTTATTACTAATCCTATGCAATTATTCCAGGTATTGGGTTATTACCAATCATGTGCAATTATTCCAGGTATTGGGTTATTACCAATCATGTGCAATTATTCTAGGTATTGGGTTATGACCAATCCTGTGACATTATTCCAGGTATTGAACTATATCAAACTTGTGTATCTATTCCAGGTATTGAACTGTGTCAATCCTGTGCAAACATTCCAAGTATTGAACTATGTCAATCATGTGCATCTTCACTGAAAACCACAACACCTTTACTAGTATTAAATCTTGGCCAAGCCATCATACTTATTTACATCCTTTATGTAATTCAAGTATTTCTCTTATCTCCTTTAAGCTTATTCAACACACTATAGCTCTTTCTTTGGCTATAAACATAAAGCATGCATGATCAAGATTTCATTATTATTATTGTATCCATTTATTATTATTATTATGTTACTAAATTTCCATTTCTCAGTTTACTTGTCATTATCATTGCTTTCATGAAACCTTTATAAACATCTTGTTACCTCTCACTTGTCAACAACTATCCACATGGCTCACAAAGCGCATTAAACATCTTGTCACCTCTCACTAGGCAACAACCATCCACATGGCTCACAAATCCCATTAAACATCTTGACACCTCTCACTAGGCAACAGCCATCCACATGGCTCACAAAGCCCATTAAACATCTTGTCACCTCTCACTAGGCAACAACCATCCACATGGTTCATAAAGCCCATTAAACATCTTGACACCTCTCACTAGGAAACAACCATCCACATGGCTCACAAAGCCCATTGAACATCTTGTTACCTCTCACTAGGAAACAACCATCCACATGGCTCACAAAGCCCATTGAACATCTTGTCACCTCTCACTAGGAAACAACCATCCACATGGCTCACAAATCCCATTAAACATCTTGACACCTCTCACTAGGCAACAACCATCCACATGGCTCACAAAGCCCATTAAACATCTTATCACCTCTCACTAGGAAACAACCATCCACATGGCTCACAAAGCCCATTGAACATCTTGTCACCTCTCACTAGGCAACAACCATCCACATGGCTCACAAAGCCCATTAAACATCTTGACACCTCTCACTAGGCAACAACCATCCACATGGCTCACAAAGCCCATTAAACATCTTGTCACCTCTCACTAGGCAACAACCATCCACATGGCTCACAAAGCCCATTAAACATCTTGTCACCTCACACTAGGCAACAACCATCCACATGGCTCACAAAGCCCATTAAACATCTTTTCACCTCTCACTAGGCAACAACCATCCACATGGCTCACAAAGCTCATTAAACATCTTGTCACCTCCCACTAGGCAACAACCATCCACATGGCTCATGAAGCCCATTAAATATCATAAGTATTCAACCATACTTATTTATTCTCATCATTTGTCATTAAGTGATAATCAACACAAAGTATGAGTTTCTCTATCATACTTTGTTATCTTGGCTTAACCCTTTCTCAAGGTATGTTAGCCTACACTTATCAAAGTGCATTACATCTTAATGTAATAATTATCATAACACACATCATGTGTTACTTATCCAAGTATATTGCATTTAGGGTACATCAATGTGTATCAACTTTAAGATGTTGAATGTGATATTTTTTACATCTTAATGTTTCACTTCCCTCATCACCTTGATCTTACTTAAGTTCATTAACTTATCTTGTATTAGGATAATTCTCCCCCTAATACTTTATGTACCAGTTCATCACATATTATGTAATGTGTTGGTCATAAGTCATTCATTTGACTTATTCAAACTTTATTGATAAAAGATTATCCATTATCAGGAATAGGGTTTCCCTTCTTTATCAATTAGGGATTTGCATAACGTCACTCAATGCTGGGGTTTCACATAACATCACCCTATATTAGGGTTAGGGTTTCCTAATTCATATCAAATAGGGTTACTCATCCCTTTACACAATTAGGACTAGGTTTTCAAATTAGGGTTTCGTAATGCATAGCATCACCCTGGATTAGGGTTTCATATCACATTACCCAGTATCAATGTTTCTCATTACATCCTTACCTTGAATTAAGGTTTCTTATAACATTTCTCCAAAAATTAGGGTTTCATGTAACTTTACCCTAAATTAGGGTTTCCATGAAGCATTCCCTTACATTAGGGTTTTTCATTAAATACCCTGAATTGGGATTTCTCATATCATTACCCTAGATTAAGGTTACATAATTACTCTAGATTAGGGTTTCACCTATGATTTCTCTCAATTAGGGTTAGGCTCATCAACCTTCTCAATTAGGGTTTCATGATCTCTTTATCAAGGATCATACCCTAATTACATAATTATTCATATTGAGAGTGTTGAAACTTATTCACTACATGATCATTAAATATGTAGGAATTCCTCTCTCTCTCATCCTCTATAGGATGTTGATTTACTTCAAGCTTGATTAAATTAGGTCAACTTGAATGAAGGGTTAACATAGTGTATTGAGGTATTGCTTCCATAAGCATCAAAGGTTAACCACTTTAATTGTACTAATCACCTAAGTACTTTAGGGATTCGACCATTGTACTTATCTTTGATAATCATCATTATCAATCATGGAATCAATTGATCTTTTATAACCTTGAGTCTCCAAACGGTTTTGGGCACCTTGAACCTCCAAACAGTTTTGCCCCTTTTTATCCTTCAAACGGTTTTGAAATTGTTTGCCCTCCAAACGGTTTTGAAACCATTTGGGCATCCTAGGTCTAAGACCGTTTGATCTTAAATGGATTTGAAACCGTTTGGGCACCTAGCCCTTGAAACTGTTTGAGCAATTATACATTGAAACCGTTTGAACAATTTCCCTTGAAACCGATTGGATGATTTGATCTTGAAACTGAAAGTACCTCCAAACGGTTTAAGACCGTTTGATCCCTAATGGTTTCAAGACCGTTTGGACTCAAACGGTCTCAAGACCATTTGGTCCAAACCACTTTGAAATTGAAAGGATCAATTAGGGTTTGTTTCAACCAAATTGATTAGGGTTTACTCCATTGAATCGATCATCAATTGAACTATTGAAGGATCATCAGTTTGTAGCCCTTGGATCTCCAACCATCCACCTCAAATCAACCATTGACTTCCAAAAATTTTTGAGACCGTTTGGTTGACCTCCAAACAGTTTTGAAACCTTTTGGGTCAAACAACCCTTAAATTGATTCAATTTACTTAAGGATTCAACACTCAACCCGATTAGGGATTGCAATTGGTGGATCATTCACAATTGGAGCCATTAAGATCAAATAAATTGTAAACTATTGAATCAACCTTCAACTATGTCATCACTTGTCCTCCAAATGGTCTAGGACCATTCGATCCCAAACGGTCTTGAGACCGTTTGAGTCCAAACGGTCTTGAGACTGTTTGGTCTCAAACGATCTTGAGACCGTTTGGTCTCAAGTTCTTTGAAACCGTTTGCTTTAGATATTTTTGAGGTGTGTGCTTGGGATGATGTCATCATCATCAAGCTACGTTTCTTCAAAACTTGTTGTGATTTTTATGGTGATTTCATCAATCAACCAAATAGATTTTCGAGAATAAAGAAAGAATCAACAATTGATAAAGATATGAAATCAATAATAACATTCAAGGGTTCAAGTTATATAACCCACCTTCAAAGCTGAATCCAAGATCCAAGCTTCATGTCTCCAATGGTGAATGAAGCTTTCACAACTGCCCAAGGTCTGTTCTCAGGTATTTGAGTGAAATGAATGGCTAGAGTTGAAGATTGAATGAAGAAAAGAAGAAATCAAGCATTGATTTTTGATTTCCACCGTGAAACCAAGGTTGAAGATGACTATGGATCTTACATACAGGTTGGAGTTCGTCCTCCTGTTTCTCATAAGTCCTTTGTGCATGGCCAAAGCAAGGGAACGAAAAAGGGATCGAGAAAGCCTTTCATTTGGCTTGGAAATGGGATGTATATAAGGAAATTCAATGAAAGAGAAAGTCGAATAATAATCCTTTAATTTCCAAAATCGGTGCCACATATTCTCCTCCATCCCTTGCATACGAAGCCATCTCCTCCCCCTTTCAATTCTTATTTATTATCCATGAATTAAAAGAAAGCAAATTAAGCACCTTAACCATTATAAAATTAATATCCCATATTTAGTGGATATTACTTTTTAGTTAACTAATGTGAGTGGGTTCTCCACTCACTTGGGATATTTTCGTGGATTTTGCAAGGCATAAGGACTTACAAACTTATGAAAATTCAACCATCTTAATTTTGGTTGGAGGGCACTTCAATTAATATATTTATTTTTGCATTAAATTGAATTACGGTTTCAATTATGCTTAAATTTTGATTATTTTAATATCAAGATTCTCTCTCCTCCAAAGTGATTCAAATGAGACGCCCCTCTCATTTTATTTTCTCTACATGATGTCAAAAAACATTAGTGACTCGCTAAAAGTGGTATTTTGCATATTGAACCCTAGGTTTTGGTTAAATTACACATTACACCAAAACTAGGTTTTAATGCACAAGCATTGCTTAATAAGCTCTTTCTTGGTGCTTAGGCTACCACAAGCCATACCTCTGCATCATTCTCATTCTTATGATGCTTCAACACTTGAGGAACATTTTATCATGTAACATTTGCAAGTTAACCCCTCAACTTGGGTAATTTGCACTTTAGTCCAAAACAAGTAAAACATTATTTCAACATTATTCAAAAAGGACAAAATTGAAACATAAGTTCCTCTTGGGCCTTAATTACTTTTCAAGAAATAAGAGAAAGCATATAATTAACTTTATTAAGAAAAACATATAGGGTTATGGCATAACCCAGGTCAGGGATGTTACAACTTAGTATCTCTAACTTTCTCTTGGTGTTCCTTTTATATCTCTTCCCTCTCTACATGAAGAGAGAAATTTCAAAACATATAAGAGAATATTGGACTGAATATAAGTTCTCATCCTTCTTATCTCTTCCTTATGTCCTCATAGGACTAATTAAAGGAAGCTCAACAACAACTACCTTTTTATAATTATCAGATAAAATCTATAGAAGACATATCAGAATGAGAAAGCTCTATCTAACTGTCACCCCTCACAGTCATCTACCACTTTAGGTTGACTCAAACATAGAGTCAAGCTATTTCGTATTGTTACTTTTGCCTTTTTACACTTTTGGATTGTAACTTTTGTAAGCCCTGCCGAGTCTGCCTCGGTTGTTGGGTCATTTCCTCCCTTCTTTTTGAACAAAAGGGTTTAGTATTCTCAACATGTCTATATCTATAACATGTCTTATCCTCGTACCATAGTCTTATCGGTCTAATTACCGATATAGCAGCTAAGTCAGAAGTTCTTACAGGGGGAAAGTTAGGACTTTTGCCTTTACTTAGTGACTACTACCCTGGTGCACTAGGCATTTATTGCACTGGTGGTACCAAAAATGTTGGCTTTTTGGAACAACTAGGCAAATGTCTCTAGAATTATAGAGACCTTTCCTTAATTCTCAGCTTATTTCCCCTCCTTGGGCATTGCATCACATATGTACTATCTGTCTACACTTATGGTAGAGTCTATTTTCTTTCCATATGTTAATTCTTCCCACATTTTCCACTGTTCCAACATGACTATGTCATTCGGGAACCCTTTCAGAACCAAAAATTTCTGCATTGAGGGTTGGTAACCTAGGTTGTAATGCTAGTATCTAGTCTACTGTATGCATCACTGTTGTCCTAACCTGCCCAACAAAAGCATAAAAATCGGATTCTCTATCCTGACTAGGTCAAGATGGGAATTCTCAGGCACTCATTCTTCTCTTGCATGATCCCTTGCACCCTCTCTTTGTGCAACAACATTGCTCTTAGCAATGTGTTCCTCGTGTTCTCCAATCATTTTTAAACTTCATCCTTTCTTTTGCATAAACAGAAGTCACTATAGGGTATACTGGAGAACATTGGAACATACTCAACACCTTATTCCTATGTCTCTATAGACTTAACGAACCTTAAGCTCTTATACCAAACTTGTAAGGACCGCCATCGAACTGACAGCCAAATCATTACTAAAAAATGCGGAATAATTATAAGAAGCAGATTTTAAAAAATCACTAAATATTAATGTGGCAACACATCCCACTATCACACAGACAGTGAGGTGTTACTTGAAAACGTGCAGAAATCACCATAACCACAGATTACCAAAATACGGGTTAATTAAAACCGATTGTGGAAAACTGATAAACTGGGAAACTATTATATTCCAGTCCACATCCTGCAAGAAAACATATTATATATATACATATACAAGTTCTGATATGTGTCCACAGCTTAAAGGAACAGCTGTCTATCCATCACATGAGTTCATCACCTGTTCATACATACATAAAGGCATGCACCCGGCCAGCAGCAGGATATACAAAACTTCAACGATCACACATTCTGAAACAACATAAAAACACCGCCAAGGACCTGAGAGTACAGGGATGACTCTAGACTCTACTACAAAACATCAAAACAGCAGCATGTCCATCTCTTGCCTTCTACTGCTCGTCTAGCTTCTCGGCCGCAACACCACGACCACCACCACATCTGGCTCAATTACCTGAAAACCAGCGGAGTGAGACAATTGAACATTGTCCCTGCGGGAAGCATAACTCCACACCGCAACTACGGAACCTCAAGAAGATAAAGCTAAAATAGCAGACATCTGATAGCAGGTATAACAAGAACAATTAAAGCTATTCTTTACCGACCAGCTTACCATCTGTACAAAAGGCATATAACCAAGTATCTCTCAATAGAACATGATTAACAAGATATGATATATTGTTGAGGGGTACATAAGTATCCACAAGATATAACAAGATTAACTACACAAGCAAAGCCTCAACCAATGTTCAGTGTTTCTCCTTAAGCAGTAAGTACTATACGGATGAATCACGTATTTTATTATGCCATGGGGAAGTGAACCGTACCGTTCAAATCCAACCTTCGGCTGTGAAGCCCATAGCCGGTGACATACAAAGTTAATGGAAGAGTCGGACTCCAAAACCTTCCCCCTCGTAGTCAGTGTACGAGAACAACATGAGCAGGACCGTAGTCTCATGCTTAATTGGCCTCAGCCACAGGGTCAGCTTCACAGGCTACCCTTCCTCTAGCCCGCCTCGATACAGGTCATGACGCTAGTATATCTGAGCCACGGGCATGATCACCGTGCTCTGAGCCATGAACGCATTCATGCTCTTCATATCACATATCCGGAGCCATGGGCCTGTTCACCATGCTCATCACATATCTGAGTCTACAACCGTAGTTGCACTCTTACCTCCTCACTTTAGGCTAAGAGCAACCTTGCATATTCAATAATATGCGCTCTGGGTTAACCCGCAGGAGAACCCATTTCACCATCACCAATTCCTGATGATGATGGATCTATGGCCAGGGCAAACTACATGATATGTTTCACTGTAATTATTTAGTATATTTTAGATGGATTGTAAGATTCAACCAAGTTGTATAACATGCAAATTATAATAGAATAATAACATAAAACTCAACATTATGCTTTTATTATAATTACATCAACCGGGTCCATTTCAAGGATCCAACATCACATGTTATCACTTGGCCTCTTGCCAACCATCCAGATCCATCTCAAGGATCATCACATACCATGGGATCTCAATCCCTCATCATATATTTCCACTGCCTTTCAAGGCTCACTTCATCATCATGGGACAACACATCATATATACAATCTTATCAACAAGAGTAATTATTAAATTGATGCTACTCATCATGTATCTATTATAGCCTTATCAGGGCTAAGCATTACGTGCATGGTCAGTGTACTCAATAATCATAGTTGCAACCCAAGGACTATGCTTACTATTATGAGATGACATTCAAGATGATATACTTACCAATTATACATTATCTGGTGATCAAGTGCATAAAGCACATCATTAAGAAAACTATATCTATGCTTATCCTCATCTCAGTATTATACAAATAATCAAGATGATTACTTCATGCATCTAGTCATGTTGGATATACAGAATAGGCATTATCATTACCACTACCATTATCGCTCTTAGCATTAACAAATAATCACCAGGCTAAGATAAATGATCAATCTTATGATAACGTGCATCATCATCTATATATAAGGAATCACCATCGTTAAACGCAGGCATATACCACTAGGCTATTTTCATTATACAAGGATCCCTCACAAAAGATACCAAAACCCTCACTAAAAGAGGTGTATCGGGCAACCTGCCCTCACCCAAGGATCAACACTTAACGGCCGATAAGAGAGCAAGCAGCAACACTGCGTTACGGGAAGCAGAACGATGCCACATCGCGCGTCAAGGAGGGTGTCGGTCACCTGTTTTATCGAGCAACGCTCGTCTCGTCTAGGCGTTATCAGCCAAGAGCAGCGTGACTCCCGTCACACTCCACCCAACAACGCCCGATACAAGGGCTAACATATCGGCCAAGTCAGCCTACTAGGGATAACCACCAAGAGAGAGAGCCCAACCACAAAACGTGCAACAACATGGTCGAGACCTAACGGCCGACACAAAGCCAAGAGAAAGGCGTGACGCCCGACACAAGAGCAGGGCATATCGCCTGTCACAACAACCTGTCACCCGACACAGGGTCGTCTTCCTCCTCAAGCACAAGGTATACAAAACCCTAGAGGGTCAAGGAGGTGGCTCACCTCAATCAACTAAGAAAGAGGGGTATTGCACACCACCTATCACCCATCGGGCAACACCAGAAACCAACCGAGCTCACCCTTCTAGTCTATGGTGAGAGGAGGGTGTTGCTCAAGCAACTAGAACACGAGCTCACCTCAATCGACTAAGAAAGAGGGGTGTTGCTCATGAAACTAGAGGCTTAAACTCACTCCTCTAGACCAAGGAGAGAAAGCAGTGTTGCTCACCTACAAACCCTAGATCACAAGGATCGGCCAACAAGAAAGCTAAGAAGGAAACTAAGCTACTAACATGCAACCAAGATCATAGCGAGAGAAAATGGAGTTAGGGTTAAAAGTTATGCAACCCGCCTTAAAGCAAGGAAGAAGAAGAGCTCCAAGCTTCAAGGGATGTCGGCCACCACCTGCCCCTTCCAAGGGGATATCGTCCACCAAGTTGCTCCTTCCAAGGGAGGGTGTCGGCCAACATAAGCAAGGAAAGGAGGGAGTGTCATGCACTCAAGGTGGAGAAAAGACTAAAAAGATCAAAGGAACTCAAAGCAAGGAAAAGAACCACCTATATAGAAGGAAAGGGAGGATAAAACAAGGTTGGTTCAAGCAAGGTGTCGGCCACCCAAAGGACACTTGTCCTAGAGCTCAAGACACCACTCTAGCAAGCCTTATACACTTGTCCAAGGTCTTTGCCACATGCATGCAACAAGCTCCAAGTGTCCACTAGAGGTGACACAAACGAGGTCAAAGATGGGTCAAACACCATGGGCGACACAACCACATGTACCATGGGTGACACATAAGGCACCATGGGCGACACACACCCATGTTGGCTGACACAAACTCCCCCAGGCCGATACACTCTCCATCTTGGGCGACACAACCATCTCTTGGGTGACACAAAGATCAACCAAGCCAAAACAAGGCACCTCAAGGCCCAAACAAGCTCAACCAGGCCCAAAAGAACTCAAACAACAAGCCCGAGCCTTCCTCTCTACACAAGAGGAAGCAAAGAGGGAGAGGAACACCTCACAAGGTGGAAAACTTGCTCACAAAACCCTAGACTTGGGTTATTTGCATGTAGCCCCTCCAACTATCAACAAAGCACAACTAAACCCTAATCACCACTAAAGGTGATTAGCAAGCACCAAAGCATCAGGGTTGAGCAAAGAAAACAAGGTAAACCCTAAATGAAGGTCAGGGTCCTTACAAGTTAACCCCCTTCAAGGGATTTCGTCCCCAAAATCCGAAGAGAAAAGCAAGGGATACTTCCTCCTCATCTCTTCCTCAAGCTCCCACGTGGCTTCCTCAATGCCACGATGATGCCAAAGAACCTTCACAAGAACCAGGTCCTTCCTCTTCAACTTCTTAACCCTCCTTTCAAGGATCGCCAGAGGACCTTCCTCGTAGGTCACATCTTCATCAAGCTCAAACTCAACTGGCTGTATCACTGTTCCCGAATCTGGATGACTTTTCTTCAGCATACTGACATGGAACACTAGATGTGACCTGTGCAACTCTGGAGGCAACTCTATCTCATAAGCTACCTTTCCAACATGCGCTACGACTGGGTAAGGCCCCATATACTTGGATGTCAACTTACCCTTCCGACCAAACCTTAGTACACCTTTCCACGACGAGACTTTAAGATACACCTTGTCTCCTACCTGGAATTCCAAAGGTCATCGGCGATTGTCTGCATAGGACTTCTGCCTCTCCTGTGCCACTTTCAACTATTGTTGTATCACTTTGTTCTTTTCTATTATCTATTGTACTAACTCAGGACCTAACAGCTGATACTCACCAGACTCATACCAACACAAAGGGGATCTGCACTTCCTCCCATACAAAGCCTCATAAGGAGCCATGTCAATGCTCTGCTGATAACTGTTGTTGTAGGCAAACTCTATCAAACTAAGATGTTCATCCCAGTTGCCTAGAAACTTCAAAACACAAGCTCAAAGGAGATCTTCTAAAGTCTGAATATTCTTTTCAGACTGTCCATCTATCTGTGGGTGAAAAGCTGTACTGAACCTCAACTGCGTTCCCAACACTTTGTGCAACTGTTCCCAGAAACGACTCGTAAACTGAGGACCTCTGTCAGAAACTATCATTGCTGGCACACCATGCAAACATACTATCTCATCCACATATACTTGAGCAAGTTTATCAGATGCATACGTTGTCTTCACTGGTAGGAAATGGGAAGACTTCGTCAATCTGTCCACTATCACCCAAATGGAATCATGATTCCTAGTTGTCCTGGGTAGACCAACTACGAAATCCATGGTTATATGATCCCATTTCCACTATGGTATTAGCAAAGGTTGCAACGTACCTTCCGATTTCTGATGCTCAGCCTTCCCTTGCTGACAAACTGCACATCTAGCCACGAACTCAGCTACATCTTTCTTCAAGCCGGGCCACCAATACAAGTCCTTCAGACTATGATACATCTTGGTGACACCTGGATGCATAGCATACATTGACGTGTGTTCTTCCTCGAGCACCAACTTCCTCAAATCATCGGCATCTGGAACCACCATCCTATCACGATAGCAAACTAGACCATCCTCGGACTCATGGAACCCTTCACGCTTTTCACTGCCGATTTCAGATATGATCAACTGTACCGCGTCATCTATCTGTTGTGCATCTTTGATCTGCTATCTCAACGTAGGCTTGACTTGCATCTGTGCTAAGAGTCCAGATAACAAGGAAACTTCCATCTGTACATTCATCTGCCGTAGAGAAACAGACATATCTCACCTATGGCATACCAGAGAGCTCAACCGTGCCTTCTTTGAAGAAAGAGAAGAAGACTTTCTGCTAAGCGCATCAGCTACCACATTCACCTTACCAGGATGATACTCGATAGTGCAGTCGTAGTCATTGATCAACTCCATCTATCGATGTTGTCGCATGTTCAACTCGTGCTGTGAAAAGATGTACTTCAGATTCTTATGATCTGTAAAGATTTGACACACTTCCCCATAAAGATAGTGTCTCCAAATCTTTAACGCATGAACCACTTCTGCCAACTCCAAATCATGAGTCGGATAATTCTCCTCATGTTTCTTAAGCTGTCGCGAGGCAAAATAAACCACATGATCTTCCTGCATCAACACACAACCTAAACCTTTCTTGGAAGCATCACAGAAAACCACATAGCCTTTTCTAGGCTCTGACAGGATTAACACTGGAGCACTGGTCAGCTTCTCCTTCAAACTCTGGAAAGCTTGCTGACATCGATCATCCCAAATGAAAGATACATCCTTCCTGGTCAACTTTGTCATTGGCAACACAATCACACTGAAGTCCTTGATAAACCTCTGGTAGTATCCTGCTAAACCAAGGAAACTACGAACTTCTGTCGGCGTCTTCGGTTGCTCCCAATCCGCAATGGATTCCACCTTCTTCGGATCTACTCTGACTCCTTCTGCAGAGATCACATGACCCAAGAAAGTCACTTCCTCCAACCAGAACTCACACTTACTGAAATTGGCATACAACTGATGTTGGCGAAGAAGAGTCAACGCTCAACGAAGATGTTGCTCGTGCTCTAGCCTGTCCCGACTATAGATCAAGATTTCATCTATAAAGACTACAACAAACTGATCTAGGAACGGACAAAACACTCGGTTCATCAGGTCCATGAAAGCAGCAGGTGCATTGGTTAGCCCAAACGGCATAACCACAAACTCAAAGTGACCATACCTCGTCCTGAAAGCTAACTTTGGTATGTCATCTGCCTTAATCCTCAATTGATGATATCCGGACTGTAGATCGATCTTTGAAAACATTGTAGCACCACACAACTGATCGAACAGATCATCGATCCTCGGCAACAGGTACTTGTTCTTGATCGTGACCTTGTTCAACTGTCGGTAATCTATACATAGCCGCATCGATCCATCCTTTTTCTTAACAAACAACACTGGATCACCCCAAGGCGATATACTTGGTCGGATGAAACCTTTCTCCAACAACTCTTGCAACTGCTTCTTAAGCTCTGCCATCTCTACCGGATCCATCCTATACGGTGTATGTGCAACTGGCTATGTTCCTGGAACCAGATTGATTTCAAAATCAATCTCTCTGGGTGGAGGGATGCCAGGAAACTCCTCAGGAAATATGTCCAAAAACTCTCAAACAACTGACACCTCCTCAAGGCTCAGACCCTTTGCCTTGGTAACCACAACAGTGTCCACTTCGTGAGCTAAGAACGCCTCACATCCTTGTCATAGCAACTTCTCTACCACCATAGCTGATACGAAACACATCGGAAGAATCTTCCTATCTCCCTGGAAGATCCACTTCTCTCCTGCATCATCAAACACAGCCTACTTGGAACCACAATCCAAGACAACCTTATACTTCTCTAAGGTATCCATCCCAAGGATAACATCAAAACCGTGCATATCTAGTGGTATAAGATCCACTTGTATACAACGTCCCGAGAAAAACAAAACACAAGATGGACACTCCTCTCGAAGCAACGAGGAACCATCAAGAGGGGTTTCTAACAACAGGCTATCTTTCTTACAACTAACAGGTAAGCGACAGTTTTCAAGCATACTATGGGTGATAAAAGAGTGCGTAGCACCCAGGTCAACCAGAACAGATATAAAGCAAGAAGAAGACATATCAGAATGAAATAAATCCATCTGACCTGTCACCACTCGCAGGTTGACTATCACCTCCGGCTGATTCATAGCGTAGAATTGAGCCGTTGCTTGTTGTCCACGTCCTCTGCTTCCTTGAGCAGACGATCCAGCTTGAGATGCTTGACCACGTCCTCGACCTCTACTACCACTGGGCTGCTGTCGATCTGATCCTTGTTGATTCTGCCTCGACTGTTGCATCACTTCAACATCTCTATTCGGGCATTGTGACTTGAGATGCCCGGTCTGTCCACAAAGATAGCATGCCCTATCTTCAAACCGTGGCCTAGATGGCCCCGTCACTGCCACTGAAGTGGTACTGTGTGCTTTAGATGGTGAAGAAACATAACCTCTTCCCTTACTCGGAAACCACTGTGAAGGTACACCAGAACCTATCATCACTGAAGGTGCTGAAAACCTGGGCTTCTTGAAGCCACCAAACTTTTGTCCATGGACTGAGCAGGTCTTTTGCGAGACATGGACTCTCTTTTCTCCCTTACTGATCGTTCAATCCTCCGTACGGATTCCACAAACGTAGCAAACCGCTCTCGATTCTCCAACGCAGACACATGTGTTGTCATCTCAGAACTCAAACCTTTCTCAAAATGTCTGATTTGCTCTTCATCTGTTGCTGCCATATGAGGACAAAACCTCAACAGGTCCATGAACTTGGCCTCATACTCGGTGATGTTCATTGTTCCTTGTCGCAACCGCTCAAACTGATTGATCTTCTCATCCAGATACGTCTTCGAAAAGTATCTGGTGACGAACTCACGCCGGAAAACTTCCCAACAGATCACCTCACCAGGCCGCTTCTCTTCTTCGATGGTCCACCAGTGACCAGAACTACCCTTCAGAAGGTAGACAACATGCTTTACTTTGTCTTCTTTGGGGATGTTGAGGATTCGGAAAGCCTTCTCAAGACTTGTCAGCCACATATCTGCATCTGTTGGATCAGTCGTTCCAGCATAATCCGAAGCTCTGACTCGGCGAAGCCGCTCAAAGGTCATCCCAATACCCGATGCTTCTCCATGGGGAACCTGTGCTCGTGGAGGAGGAACTGGTAATCGCTCAACCATGAGATTCATCGTAGCCATCATCTACCCCATAAGCTGTTGGTAGGCAGGATGTTCAAGTATGGCTGGGTTAGGTTGGGGGACCTCAGGCACCCGATCTTCATGTGCATGTCCCTCCGCTCCACCAGCTGAACCAGCATCGCTGTTCTCGACAGCGTGTTCTTCATGGTTTCCAGACATCTTGACTTTTCTTCCGCTGAGGGCAGAAGACGGCCGTAAGAAAATATGGACAACACACAAGAACAGACACTACCTAGTCCTAAATCCCTGTAGACTCAGTGAACCTAGGGCTCTGATACCAAAACTTGTGGCAACACATCCCACTATCACACAGACAGTGAGGTGTTACGCGAAAACGTGTAGAAATCACCATAACCACAGATTACCAAAATACGGGTTAATTAAAACCGATTGTGGAAAACTGATAAACTGGGAAACTATTATATTCCAGTCCACATCCTACAAGAAAACATATTATATATATACATATACAAGTTCTGATACATGTCCACAGCTTAAAGGAATAGCTGTCTATCCATCACATGAGTTCATCACCTGTTCATACATACATAAAGGCTCGCACCCGGCCAGCAACAAGATATACAAAACTTCAACGATCATACATCGTGAAACAACGTCAAAACACCGCCAAGGACCCGAGAGTTCAGGGATGACTCTAGACTCTACTACAAAACATCAAAACAGCAGCATGTCCATCTCTTGCCTTCTACTGCTCGTCTAGATGCTCAGTCGCAACACCATGACCACCACCACGTCTAGCTCGGTTACCTGAAAACCAGCGGAGTGAGACAATTGAACATTGTCCCAGCGGGAAGCATAACTCCCCACCGCAACTACAGAACCTCAAGAAGATAAAGCTAAAACAGCAGATATCTGATAACAGGTATAATAAGAAAAATTAAAGCTATTCTTTACCGACCAGCTTACCATATGTACAAAAGACATATAACCAAGTATCTCTCAATAGAACATGATTAACAAGATATGATATATTGCTGAGGGGTACAAAAGTATCAGCAAGATATAACAAGATTAACTACACAAGCAAGGCCTCAACCAATGTTCTGTGTTTCTTCTTAAGCAGTAAGTATTATACGGCTGAATCACGTATTTTATTATGCCCTGAGGAAGTGAACCGTACCGTTCAAATCCAACCTTCGGCTGCGAAGCCCATATCCGGTGCCATACAAGGTTAATGGAAGAGTCGGACTCCACAACCTTCCCCCTCATAGTCAATGTACAAGAACAACACGAGCAGGACCGTAGTCTCATGCTTAATTAGCCTCAGCCAGAGGGTCAGCTTCACAGGCTACCCTTCCTCTAGCCCGCCTCGGTACAGGTCACGGATCTAGTATATCTGAGCCACGGGCATGATCACCGTGCTCTGAGCCATTAACGCATTCATTCTCTTCATATCACATATCCGGAGCCATGGGCCTGTTCACCATGCTCATCATATATCCGAGTCTACAACTGTAGTTGCACTCTTACCTCCTCACTTTAGGCTAGGAGCAACCTTGCATATTCAATAATATGCGCTCCGGGTTAACCCGCAGGAGAACCCATTTCACCATCACCAATTCTTGACGATGATGGATCTATGGCCAGGGCAAAGTACATGATATGTTTCACTGTAATTATTTAGTATCTTTTAGATGGATTGCAATATTCAACCAAGTTGTATAACATGCAAATTATAATAGAATAACAACATAAAACTCGAAATTTTGCTTTTATTATAATTACATCAACCGGGTCCATTTCAAGGATCCAACATCACATGTTATCACTTGGCCTCTTGCCAACCATCCAGATCCATCTCAAGGATCATCACATACCATGGGATCTCAATCCCTCATCATATATTTCCACTGCCTTTCAAGGCTCACTTCATCATCAT
Organism: Alisma plantago-aquatica; assembly: GCA_963693085.1. NCBI lineage: Eukaryota > Viridiplantae > Streptophyta > Magnoliopsida > Alismatales > Alismataceae > Alisma > Alisma plantago-aquatica. The sequence continues at coordinate 580,267,300 of OY856413.1, forward strand.
GGGACAACACATCATATATACAATCTTATCAACAAGAGTAATTATTAAATTGATGCTACTCATCACGTATCTATTATAGACTTATCAGGGCTAAGCATTACCTGCATGGTCAGTGTACTCAATAATCATAGTTGCAACCCAAGGACTATGCTTACTATTATGAGATGACATTCAAGATGATATACTTACCAATTATACATTATCTGGTGATCAAGTGCATAAAGCACATCATTAAGAAAACTATATTTATTCTTATCCTCATCTCAGTATTATACAAATAATCAAGATGATTACTTCATGCATCTAGTCATGTTGGATATACAGAATAGGTGTTATCATTACCACTACCATTACCGCTCTTAGCATTAACAAATAATCACCAGGCTAAGATAAATGATCAAGCTTATGATAACGTGCATCATCATCTATATATAAGGAATCACCATCGTTAAACGCAGGCATATACCACTAGGCTGTTTTCATTATACAAGGATCCCTCACAAAAGATACCAAAACCCTCACTAAAAGAGGTGTATCAGGCAACCTGCCCTCACCCAAGGATCAACACTTAACGGCCGATACGAGAGCAAGCAGCAACGCTGCGTTACGGGTAGCAGAACGATGTCGCGTCGCGCGTCAAGGAGGGTGTCAGTCACCTATTTTATCGAGCAACGCCCATCTCGTCCAGGCGTTATCGGCCAAGAACAGCATGATGCTCGTCACACTCCACCCAACAACGCCCGATACAAGGGCTAATATATCGGCCAGGTCAGCCTACTAGGGATAACCACCAAGAGAGAGAGCCCAACCACAAAATGGCAACAACCTGGTCGAGACCTAACGACCGACACAAATCTAAGAGAATGGGTGTGACGCCCGACACAAGAGCAGGGCATATCGCCCGTTACAACAACCTGTCGCCCGACACAGGATCGTCTTCCTCCTCAAGCACAAGGTATACAAAACCCTAGAGGGTCAAGGAGGTGGCTCACCTCAATCAACTAAGAAAAAGGGGTATTGCACACCACCTATCACCCATCGGGCAACACCAAAAACCAACCGAGCTCACCCTTCTAGTCCATGGTGAGAGGAGGGTGTTGCTCAAGCAACTAGAACATGAGCTCACCACAATCGACTAAGAAAGAGGGCTGTTTCTCATGAAACTAGAGGCTTAAACTCGCTCCTCTAGACTAAGGAGAGAAAGGGGTGTTGCTCACCTACAAACCCTAGATCACAAGGATCGGCCAACAAGAAAGCTAGGTAGGAAACTAAGCTACTAACATGCAACCAAGATCATAGCGAGAGAAAATGGAGTTAGGGTTAAACGTTATGCAACCCGCCTTAAAACAATGAAGAAGAAGAGCTCCAAGCTTCAAGGGATGTCAGCCACCACCTACTCCTTCCAAGGGGATATCGTCCACCAAGCTGCTCCTTCCAAGGGAGGGTGTCGGCCGACACAAGCAAGGAAAGGAGGGAGTGTCGTGCACTCAAGGTGGAGAAAATACTAAAAAGATCAAAGGAACTCAAAGCAAGGAAAATAACCACCTATATAGAAGGAAAGGGAGGAGAAAACAAGGTTGGTTCAAGCAAGGTGTCGGCCACCCAAAGGACACTTGTCCTAGAGCTCAAGACACCACTCTAGCAAGCCTTATACACTTGTCCAAGGTCTTTGCCACATGCATGCAACAAGCTCCAAGTGTCCACTAGAAATGACACAAACGAGGTCAAAGCTGGGTCAAACACCATGGGCGACACAACCACATACACCATGGGCGACACACAAGGCACCATGGGCGACACACGCCCATATTGGCCGACACAAACTCTCCCAGGCCGATACACTCTCCATCTTGGGCGACACAACCATCTCTTGGGAGACACAAAGATCAACCAAGCCGAAACAAGGCACCTCAAGGCCCAAACAAGCTCAACCAGGCCCAAAAGAACTCAAACAACAAGCTTGAGCCTTCCTCTCTACACAAGAGGAAGCAAAGAAGGAGAGGAACACCTCACAAGGTGGCAAACTTGCTCACAAAACCCTAGACTTGGGTTATTTGCAAGTAGCCCCTCCAATTCTCAACAAAGCACAACTAAACCCTAATCACCACTAAAGGTGATTAGCAAGCACCAAAGCATCAGGGTTAAGCAAAGCAAACAAGGTAAACCCTAAATGAAGGTCAGGGTCCTTACAATTAAAACCATTTTGCCAGGAGATCCTTGTCCAGAAAACTTTTACTGAAAGATCCAAAACTCATACATATCATGATTCACATTGTTCAACATTGCATCATCTCATCTCGAGGATAACATATAACAGTTGCTTTCTCAAAATTTATACATAAAGAAACATCAAACCTCGAGGCATACAAGCCAAAATCTCAGATTGTTCATAAAACCAACACGTACTAAATCCAAGGACCTGAGAGTACAGAGATGACACATAGGACTTCTATCTACAAGACACGATAGACAGTACACTCAACCTAAGTTGTCAATGTTGACCCTATTGTTGTTGTTTTCCTTCTGCATTACGGTCTCAACCCCCCCTCGTGCACGTCCACCTAAAAAAATGTGGATCCCACGAGGTGAGCCAATTGTCCCAGCGAGAGATATAACTCTCCACCAGCAATGTTATTATCACAAGTAAATAGTATTAAAGTGAGGAGAGGATAAGCAGTTTAGAACATTCTCATCTTTTAAAGCATTGCAACTATCTATGATATAGCAGTAAATCATCTATTCACTTTATAAGGAATATGAAGAACATGTATATCATTTACCCATCATACTATATCAACATCTCAAGCTTATCTCGTGATACTCATTATCATGGTATGTCATCCATGAATCATTCTCATTTCTATCTGTTGGCCTCAGCCAATCTTTTAATCAAATATTGAATTGTACCAGTCATGTGAATATACATCATCATCATCTGTCCAGGTATTGGCTTTGCCAATCCTATGAGGTTATTCCAGGCATTGGACTATGCCAATCCTATGCAACTATTCCAGGTATTGGACTATGCCAATCATGTGATATTACAACCAAGTATGGGGTTATTACCAATCATGTGATTAACATCAAGGCATTGGGTTATTACCAATCCTGTGATTAACAACCAAGCATTGGGTTATTACCAATCCTGTGATTAGCAGCCAGACATTGGGTTATTACCAATCCTATGATTAACAGCCAGACATTGGTTTATTACCAATCCTGTGATAAACAACCAGACATTGGGTTATTACCAATCATGTGATTAACAACCAGGCATTGGGTTATTACCAATTCTGTGATTAACAGCCAGGCATTGGGTTATTACCAATTTTGTGATTAACATCCAGGCATTGGGTTTTTACCAATCTAGTGATTAACAGCCAGGCATTGGGTTATTACCAATCCTGTGATTAACAGGAAGGCATTGGGTTATTACCAATCATGTGATTAACAGCCAGGCATTGGGTTATTACCAATCCTATGATTAATAGCCAGGCATTGGGTTATTACCAATCCTATGATTAACAACCAGACATTGGGTTATTACCAATCTTGTGATTAACAGCCAGGCATTGGGTTATTACCAATCCTCTGATTAACAGTCAGGCATTGGGTTATTACCAATCCTATGATTAATAGCCAGGCATTGGGTTATTACCAATCATGTTATTAACAACCTAGCATTGGGTTATTACCAATCCTGTGATTAGCAGCCAGGCATTGGGTTATCCCAATCCTATGAAAATATTCCAGGCATTGGACTATGCCAGCCATGTGCATCTATTCCAGGCATTGGACTCTGCCAATCATGTGCATCTCATCACTGAATACCACATCACCTTTACTAGGCATTATACCTTGGCTAAGCCATCATACTTATTCACATCCTTTATATAATACATGTATTCCTCTTATCTCCTTTAAGTATATTCAAAACATTATAGCTCTAATTTGGCTATAAGCATAAAGAATGTATGATTAAGATTTCATTATTATTATTGTATCCATTTATTATTATTATTACGTTACTAAGTTTCCATTTCCTAGTTTATTTGAACATTATCATTTCTTACATGAGAATTTTATAAACGACTTATTACCCCTAACTAGGCAACAACTATTCTCATGGATCACAAGGCCCATTAAACATCTTGTCACCTCTCACTAGGCAACAACTAATCACATGGCTCACAAGGCCCATTAAACATCTTGTCACCTATCACTAGGAAACAACTATTTACATGGCTCACAAGGCCATTAAACATCTTGTCACCTCTCACTAGGCAACAACTATTCAAATGGCTCACAAGCCCATTAAACATATTGTCACCTCTCACTAGGCAACAACTATTCAAATGTCTCACAAGGCTATTAAACATCTTGTCACCTCTCACTAGGCAACAACTATTAGGATTAGGGTTTCCCTTTATAGCCGAATAGGGTTTCAAGTTCATATTATCAATCCAAATCCTAATTTATTGATCCACACATCTAGGAGCATACATTAATATCATAAGTATTCAATCATACTTATTTATTCTCATCATTTGTCATTAAACGATTATCAACACAAAGTATGAGTTTCTCTCTTATCCTTACTAGGATATTGATTACTTCATACTTTATTAAGTTGGCTCAACCTTTCCTTTAAGGTACATTAGCCTACTTAATCAATATTCATTAAACTCCATACCTCTTAATGTATGACTTGATATAAGACACTTCATGTGTTACTTCATCAAGTACATTGCATCTAAGGTGTTTTCCTTCATATGGGTTTTGAGGTGCTTCCACCATATCGGGTATGAGGTGTGTGCTTGCTACCCATATCACTTTAGAGGTGTATGTGTGCTTACCATATCGAGTATGAGGTCTATGTGTGCTTACCATATCACCCTTGAGGTGTATGTGTGCTTACCATCTCAGGTTTGAGGTGTATGTTTGCTTCCATATCACTTTAGAGGTGTATGTGTGCTTACCATATTGGGCAGGGAGGTGTGTGTGTGCTTCTCACCACATCGGGCAAAGAGGTGTGTGCTTGCTTACCATATCAGTTTAGAGGTGTGTGTGTGCTTCACACCATATCGGGAAAAGAGGTGTGTTCTTTCTTACCATATCACTTTAGAGGTGTGTGTGTGCTTCACACCATATCGGACAAAGAGATGTGTGCTTGCTTACCATATCACTTTAGAGGTGTGTGTGTGCTTCACACCATATCGGGAAACGAGGTGTGTGCTTATCCCAATATCATTTTTGAGGTATTTTCTTGATCTCATATCGTGCAAGAGGTGTATAATAAACCACCATATCGTGCAAGAAAGTATAAAACCATATCCATATCATTTTAATGAAGTAGGTGCATCACAATATCGGGTTAGAGGTGCCTGCTTGTGTGCTTGAACCTGATATCACTTTATAAGGTGATACCATCTTCTTCAAGCTCTAAACCTTCATTATAACTATTATAGTTCATGGAAACAGGTCTAAGAAACTACTATAACTCATAATGTCATCAACTATTTCAGAAAAATTCGGAATTAAAAGTAGTTCATTAAGAATAGCAATTTAGGTGATGAATAATAACATGGTTGAGTTCAAGTTATATAACCCGCCTTGTGAACAGCTTCAAAGCTCCAAGCTCCAAAGATTCACATTAATAAGGTTGAATATGACTTATCAAAATTCCAAGGCTATTTCACAACTCCTTCATATACAAGGAATCACCATGGATAAGCAATTGGTGAAGAAGAAAAGAAAGGAAGATCATAACCCTAAAATCATGCTTCAATCCAAGGTTGAAGATGATCATGGCCTCACCTTAGGGTTAAGTATTGAGATCCTTCTTTCTACTTAGAACCTTTTCATGATACCTCACTACCTTTGCACGATATGCCATCACCTGTGGCCGATATCCCCCTTACTTGTGATCAAAACACTTCACTATGGCTGATATCACCTCACTAGGCCGATATCACCCTACTTGGCCGATATGATCATGCTATGGAAGATACCCAAGGCCCTATGCACGATAACACTTCACTCCTGCACGATACAAAGACCCTATGCACGATATCTAAGAGCAAGGAGGTGGTAGGATTCGAAAAAGTTCACTAAGGGGTGAAAGAAGGGGTATATATACTTATTGTTCATGAAGAAGTGTGAAAATGAGATGTCATCAATTTGAGCTACTAGGTGCCACATGTCCATGCACGGTTGACACATGTAAATGCATGCATTAACATTTATCTTGACATGCAAAACACTTGAGGATAATCTAGGGATGAATTTTCGTCCATTACTTATCCCTTTGAATAAAATATATCAACTAAATCACCACTTTATACACAACCCGATACAACTTTTCTAAGGAAGTTGTAAACTGATACACTTCACCTCCGTGAGGTTCTTTGCACGTCATGGCATTTAAAAAGAGTCTAAAAACCGATATGAGACTCCTCCTATGGCTCTTTGACTGAGAGGCACTCATATATAAGCTTTTCAACTTGATACAACTCAAGTTAAGGTTTCATATTAACCCCTTTTCTTGATCATTTCATCACCAAGACTACCATCACTCATAATTGATTCAAACATGGTGTATTCTTATTTCTCTATCCTCTAAATGATACATAGAGGAAGTAGGAACATTCTAGAGGTGGTAATTTTCATATCAACCCTACATTTTGGTTAAATTACAATTTGTGCCAAAATTGGTGCACAAGGTACTAACATTATTCAAACATGTTCAAACTTGGAATTTATGCTTTCCACAAGCCACCACTTAGCATCATTCTCTCTCTTATGATGCTAAAACACTTAAGCATGTTCAACATGTGACAATTTGCAATATAGCCCCTCACCTTGGGTAAATTGCACTTTGGTCCAAAACAAAGGAACATTGCTCAAACAGCATTCAATCAGGACCAAACTTGGAACATAAGTGTGTCACATGATAACAAAACACCTTAGAGGATTATATTAAATTTCTAAGAAACTTACTTAAACAAAACAAACAGGGTTACCTCATAACCCAGGTCAGGGTTATTACACTTGCTTACTTTCTTTTGCTTGCTTTCTTGCTCAACTTAGTGTAATCAATCAAAACAACCTTCAAACCCTCAAACCCTAGACTTTGTAGTAGAAAACTAACCCAAAAACTAACCTAGCTCTAGTGCCCCCTTTTGTCCCTACTTGCCACCCTCCTATACTATAACACGGCCCCATGTGCTTGTCGGTGTAGTGTTTTAGTTTATGTGAGTGTGTTAACCTAGGTATTTATATACTTTAAAAGTGATCCCACCATGTGTTGTTTGCTCGCGAAGTTGCATCTATTCAAATTCCAATTGAGTAGCGTGTAATGCCATTGGAAGAAACGCACCAGCAGGTGGGATAGGTGATGAGTTAAAACTTTATAGTTGTGGTAGATTTGCCCCGTGAATAACCTGGGTGTGAGTGTGATGAGTATATTTATACCCATCTTTGCATGCAGTTTTATTCACTTTTTTTAGGAACTACTGTGTTTCTATTACTTAGTTTTAGCCTTAGATTTACGTAAATGCAATCATCTTCCCTTTTCTATACTTAATGTATTTTATATACTTTTTATACAGAAACAACCAAATATACACTTCATTGCCTAGAAGGAAGATCAAGCCCTCGAGGTTCCATACCTCAAGGGAAGGAAGGCCCCTAAAGCTATCTGGTGTCCACCTTCTAGTCACCCAGTTAGGAGGTAGGCCTCAGCAGTCGTCCGACTCGAACTGCTTCCTACCCAAAGTCTCCCAGATTCTGTAATTATGATGCACATTCTCTACATCCATTCTACGCTGGTTCAACCCACAGTGGTCCGGACAGGGAATCAGCTATGAGGTCCAGATTGAGTAACCCACGTGATTCGCCTGGTGGACCGAGTATGGGCCATGCAATTAGCTGTCTTTGACTGCAAGTATCAAACATTAGGGTTTTGACAGTGAGGAAAACATATATAAAAGGGAACCCTTGTTTTCCATTCTAAGAGTCTCTGATCGTGCATTAGAAGACACATTTTATGCAATGTAAACCCTAGTGAGGAGCAAGGAGGCGGCAGCCATAGTGGAGTAACTGGTCTTCCAGCACCAAGCGTCATGGCCCCCTCTATTGTTCTACCTATCTTTCCCCTACTGTGTCTAGCCATGAGCGAGTAGACCTCTATGATGGGGCATGGGGACTGGCCCCAATAGCCATATTTTATTCCAACATGTATCTAAACTCAACAATTCTATTGCTAAATAAAGTATCCTTCTGCTTATCTCCTTGCCTTGTAAATTGATCGCTTGCTTTGCATATATGTTATGATCATGGATGTGCATGTTTTTGTAACTGTGATTAGAACTCCAAAATGGTCTTATTATCCCCCAGAAGTGCCAGTAACGAATAGTGAGGTTATCGGGTTACGATCAGCTAACGTGTCAAAATTGGTCAGTCGTAGTTAGGGAGTCTGATCGGATGAACAAAAAACTTGGGAACTGACACTGTTCGGTTCCAAGGGAGTCTGATCCATGCAATGATCTGCATCCCATGAGGGTGCAATATCTGAGCCTCCATTTAGTAAACAATAATTTAGAGTTTATCTTGATAGAATAATTATGTAGGCTTTGGGGAGTCAAACCCATGCCTTGGTCCTTTTATTATCATTTAATTACTTCCTTAATACTTGTTTCTTATCATAAACAATTTAGTTTATCTCATCAATCAACTTCCTCGGTGTTAAATATTACTCCTAAATACTTCTATATATATATATATATAACTGCTTAAATAAGTTGTCCTTTGGGTTTGATCCTTAAGTATACTACAATAAGGCTTCCATTTGTATGGAGTGAGAAATTAGTGCACAACATTCAGTTAAACCTAAGGGTTATTCCCTTAGGGTTTTTATTGGTGCGACATTCAAAGGCACATCAAAAATTTGGTTCCATTTCCATAGAAAATGGTAGTTATATATATTTTTTATAATTTAAGGTATTATTTGGGTTTTTCTTTTCATGCTTGATATTACTGAATATTTTCTAGACCTCTACTTATCGATTTATGAATATTCTAACTTTTTAAAGGTACTCGTAGCATGTGTGAAGATCTAAAAGCCTTGACTCTGGAATGTTATATGATCATGAAATCAAGAGAACTCTAAAAAATTCACAAGGAGAAAGCCATGGCAAATGCAGCAGCTGAGGAGGCAACTATTCAAGTGTGAATTTAAGTAGCTATCACAACTCAATGAGAACTACTCGTCATAGAAGCCATGACACATGCAAAAGCTAAATTAAAGACGAGCTTAGGAGTTGCCCAAGTCACAGAATGCATCCAAAATTTGAGGGATTTTTCTATCCCCAAAGGTATCAACTTGACTCATCTAGTCCAACCCCTAGGCGATCCAATTGAGATCAGGGCCCAGTAGGCCAGCCTTTTGCAAAATTTCATGTCCACTGAAAGGATTGGGGAAGACTTTCATGAAAACCTCCTCAAATTCATCGACCTTTGCTCAATGATGAAGCCAACATGCACCACTATAGATGTCATGCAATTGTAGATCTTCAAATATTCCCTAATTGACAAAGTTAGAGCATGGTACAACAACCTTCAAGGAGATCCGATCACAACATGGGAAGCTCTAGAAAGCCAATTTCTCGAGAAATTCTATCCACCCTCAATGACGTATTTGATCAGAGGTCAAATCACAAGATTCAACTAGGTGCCTGTGGAATCCCCATATAAAGTGTGGGAACAGTTTAATGAACTTCTATGCAAATTCCCACAACATGACATTACCCAAATTCAAATCATTTAATTCTTCCATCGGGGTGTCGATGAAAAAACCAAGAAGTTCCTTGACTCCTCCTCTAATGGGAACTTCATGTCGTAGAGTTTTGACAACGCGCTAAAGATCGTCAAACTTGTTGTTGAAAATCAGACTCATTGGGGAAAACCTTTGGTAAAGGCATTCTAAAACTAGCTATGGTGGAAGACCATTCACAACTCAAGTCCATATTTGAATCACTAAAGGATCTCTCTCTTAAGAAAGACAATCTTGAAAAATCCCTCAGTGCATACGAGAGGAAGAACCAGCCGATGACACCCCAAGTACAAATAATTATGCCACCTTGCGAGTCCTACATGCAGTAGATCACACCACAATCCATTGACAACAATTGTATGCTACACTCCACAAACACGAAGCTGAGAAATAGTATATAGTCACCCAAGCCAAAGATGTAAATTCTATCCATACTATTCTAGGGTAAGAGTATTACAATCCAAATATGGTTTGTAACCACCCGAGTTTCTAGTATGGGAATCTAAATAGAGTTGAGAATACTACTCAGCAGACCCCAACACAAGATACTCAAGCCAGAGCACCATCAAACTACACTGGACCATGCAATCAAGGAAGTTACAAATTTAATTTCCCAAGCAAAAACTACTAGTAGCGACAAGCCAACAACAATATCAAAATCCGAATCAAGCCCCTCCAATGCAGATAGAACCAACACCAACACAAGATCCAATAAAGATGCTCTAACAGATGATGGTGACATACTAGAGTCAACTAGCCAACTCCATGATCAATAAAAAGTATTGGAGTCACAGATCGCTCGACTAGAAGCTAGTGAACATCCCCTAGAGGAAACATTCACTAGTCAACTGGTAAAAAAACCCAAACATCCAAAGCAATTGAATGTAGTAATATCAGGGTCTAGGAACGTGTACTCTACACCCTCGACCCCCATTGGTGTACTAGCTCCTCTCTATGAAGATGGAAGTGTAAAAAACACCCAATTGGGGCCCGAGTCATCTAAATGACTGCCCGACAGTCGTCTTAGTAGAAGCCCAGACACCTGACCACCCTGTGACGACAGATCAGCCAGACACTAGCGAGAACTCCCCTGTTGTGACTCCAATTGTCAACCCTAGTCCGGCAATAACACCAGACGCACCTACGTATAAAACTCGTGTACCCTATCTATGTCATCTCAAGCAAACTAAGCTAGACCACATGTTCATGAAATTCAAAGACACTATGAAGAAGGTTCATGTTGACATTCCATTCCTCAACCCATTAGCAAAAAAGTCTACCTAGCACAAATATCTTAAGATCCTTCTATCCAGGAAGTACATGACCGAGGAATGCAAAATAGTGAAGCTAGCACATACATCCTTTGATATAGTCCAGAACTAGATGCCACAAAAGAAAAAATATCCCAGTTCATTTGGGATATATTACTTCTTTGGAGATGATAACTGTCAGAACGGACTTTCTGATCTAGGAACAAACATATCAATTATGTCATGCACTCTGTGTCAATGCGTGGGATTTGCCTATCTTTTTCCAACATCCATGACTATCCTATTAGTTGATGCCTCTATAACAAAGCCCCTGGGGATAACTGAATACATTCTAGTAAGGCTCAGACCCAAAACTTATGTTCCATGTGATTTTGTGGCAATTCATATCAAAGAAGATCTTCATTTTCCATCAATTATAGGGAGACCATTCTTGGCCACAGTGAGAGCTTTAGTATACATCAAAACTGGAAAGCTCATCCTTCGAATAGGAAAGAAGACTATCAAGTATCGAGTTCTTGAAGATTTAAAGAAGGTTCATAACTCGGTCAAAGTCTTCAAGGTAGAAGGTAAATCGAGACCCAAAGAATTAGAACATCAAAAACTCCCTAAAGGTGACAAAGATCATCCTCATCAAAAGGTACGTACTATGTCAAATCATGATCCAAGACCTAAGAATCTAGAAGCCAAGGATTTGCAAAACCTACTCACTCACTCAACGTGAGTACACTACTATCATCGATTGAGTATGCGATATTAAATTGAGACTCCTCCTAGGAGGCAACCCATTGCTGTTAATTTCTTTCCTTTTTATGTTTTGAAATTTTCATTTAATTAATTTCTCCTTTTTTCCTCTATTTTTACAATTTCTTCTTTGAAATAAAGGCAATATTATTGACAACTCAATACATTCAGATTGATTGATATCTAGTGTATTACAACATCATGATACACTTTTTCCATCTGCCCACTGAATCATCCACCTAGTCAACTGATAAACACCATTGGGATCTCATAATTCATGGGTTTATGAGCATGTTGGGAGCAGTTCACGTGGGCCAATGAAGATGCGTTGTCCTGACCGGATGAGTTCCTTTTACAATATCTTCTTCTTTTTGATAAATCCATCTTTATCTTTCATGAGAAGCTTTGTAACTTGGGGATTGCAGCCTCTGTTATTCCAATTCTTATCATTAGTATTTGTTGCCCGAATCTCTTGATGAGACCGAGACTTTTCTTGACTCGACATGTGCCTTTATGATCCAGACGGTAGTTCTGATGCATGCATGGTACAAGTAATTGCCAACTTTTTAAGTTCACCCTACTACTTCTCTTTTGCAGTTATATATGGGAATGAGGCATAACCCATCTTCACCATGACGATACCAAGGTCTGAGAAGTTTCCCTTACTCCCTTGTGATAACATACTGATGGCATCCTCGTCTGACAACCACAACGGTGAACTAAAACATTCATAGCCCGCCCCATCGACAACAAAAGAGATACCATGGCCATCCGATCGAGAACTCCAACTCTACTACTCCCAAGACAACTATGTCCCCTGGGAAGCTTGCTTCAGGCACCTGACACATCGATGTGGCCTCCCACTGCTGGATCCAGATCTAATTGTGAATTGTTTGTATGATCAATAAGTTATCTCCATCAAGACAAGGAGTTGTTAGAAGGCAGTATGTGGAGAATGGGGTGGGCGCCCACACACCCGCACCCCCACAAAATGAGGATCATGGCATCTGGTGGCCCATGCGGGATCAGGAGAGGACCTAGACAATGGGAGGATGATCCATCCCTAAGGTTTTCTCTCATGTTACCTTAGATAGATGACACCTCTATCTTCTATCTCCACCACCTTCCATATCAAAATCCCCTCCATCTCCAACTCGGTTCTGCCCGGTGACAGGAAATTTTGAAGTCGGGGTGGGGGTAGGTGGTACATTGTCTCCACCACTCCCAACTCTAACATTTTCCTTTCTTATCCTCAACCACCTCTTTTTGTTCTTTTATTTGCATCGATCTTATTTTTCCTGCTTCTTTTGTTTACTTTTGTCTCTAGAATTGTTCTGTTTTCTATGAGTTGTAGCCTTTATCTAGTCAACTACTTTGTTATATGCAAAATGATAAATATATAAGTGTAAATATCCCCTTTTCTTGAGCTAACCTGTGTAAAAAGAAAATTTTAAGGAACACACATGTCTTGAATCGATCTGAGCCATAAGGACATTAATCAAGCATTCTTTCCCCTTGGAAATGGTGATAAGCAGAAAGAGTCAAAAAGGCCAAGATGCACACGCCCTCGATATGACTTGTAATGGAATTTGTAAACACTTCTCTACATTGCATTAACTAAAATAACTTATATAATATGATGATTGGATCCCAATGCAGCAATAAAATGATGAAGCACAAGTCAGTCTTTTGTTTCCTCCTTTCTTCCATTATTTCACATCTCTTCGCCATCCACAAAGGAAAAAATAAAATATCCAATGTATACCAAACCCTAAGTTTAGGGTGGAATCCCCCGCAAAAATATACATTTCCTCTTCATTTTTCTTCTACGTGTATGACATAAATAAAAGAGGCCAAAGAGCCCAAAGAAAACATGTGGTCAATGTAATTGCAACCAATAAGGTCTCGAGTCGAATAGAGGATAGATGAATAAAATAATTGTATCTCAATAAGGTTTCGAGTCAAATATAGTAGAGATTAGGGAACATGTTTATGTCATGCCTTCTTCTTCCCCTTTCTTCCAACTTTATATACCTAGGGGACTTATCATAGCTCTCTTCAAAATAGCCAATCATCCCTGACTTGTGCTCCATTCTACCTTGCATGAACATATCAAGAGTTTTATTGAGATGAAATCAGTTATTTGTAGGTTTTGAAGTCTAGTGAATGGAGAAACAAGCCCCAATCGGGGCATATACAAGTGTAGCTACATGACATCAAAGGACTGGGTCTGTGACGACCGTCTCGTGAAAACATGATTAACTAATGCGGAAGCGTTCATCAAGCAGCGGATTAGCGAAAATCACTAAAAATTAAAACTTTTTGCATAGAGATCCACACATAGGAAATCTTTTCCAACAAATGCCATTGTATATCATATACATTCTGTTTCAAACGTACATATCATGTACCATCTCTTTCCATAGACTACATCATTAGCTACCTTATAAACATATATGCAGGCAGCATACAAATCTCGAGGCATCAAGCCAAAACCTCAGACTGATATATCAAAAACACTGACTAAAAACTCTGAGGACCTGAGAGTACAGAGACGACACATAGGACTACTATCTATATGACTAGACAGACAATATCTCCACCTGAGATCTTATTGTTGTCCCTGCTATTGCTGTTGCTGCTGCTCTTTCCCTGTTCTAGGGTTTCTGCTCTGCCTTTCATGCATACCTAAAAATGTTTCCCACGGGGGTGAGACAATTGTAAATTGCCCCAGCGAGAGATATAACTCTCCGCCAGAAACATTGTTATAGCAGATTATGAAATTAAACTGAGCAGGGGTTACTTTTACATTAATAGGCAGAATTATTCTTCATAGAACAGAATAAGAAAATCTCCATTTTCAATAAGAGCATTGCATCTACCCATGGTAGACTCATAGTTCATCCATCTACTTGTAATGAATACAACAGATATGAATAATCATCAATGAACTATAGATATATAATAGAAATGTAACATCAGCCAAGTTCTCTAGCATAACTTATTAACACAAATGCTACAAAGAAACATGATATTTGTTACCCACATCACACATGGCATACAAGGCCATTCATATCTTGTCATCTTTCACTAGGCAACAACTTATTCACATGGCTCACAAGGCCATTCACATCTTGTCACCTCTCACTAGGCAACAACTTATTCACATGGTTCATAAGGCCATTCACATCTTGTCACCTCTCACTAGGCAACAACTTATTCACATGGCTCACAAGGCCATTCACATCTTGTCACCTCTCACTAGGCAACAACTTATTCACACGGCTCATAAGACCATTCACATCTTGTCACCTCTCACTAGGCAACAACTTATTCACATGGTTCATAAAATCCGTATACATTGTTACTTTTATAAAGCAACAACAACATCAACGCACAAAAATACAATCAACATTTATTATATAAATGTCACAGCCCAAACTTGGCTATATTCATCATCTCATCATACCTGCATGGTTATTAGGCATGATAACAGTCATACAAGATATTCATCACATCATGTGATACAATAGTAACACCATCATTCCTTAACCAGGAATTAGGGTTCACTATCAAATAGGGCTTATCATTCCCTTTTCCCCAAACTAGGGTTAGGGTTCCCCATTTCTCATTAATTCAGACCCTCTTGAGTTAACCAACTTTATCTTGTATTAAGGTATTTCCCCTCTTAATACATTCCATCACAGAATACTCACCCTTAGCATATAATGCATAGGCCACACAGTAGAATTGTCCAGCTATCTCACATGATATGGACTTATCTTAGTTTAAGGCATAACTTTATTATAAAGTTGCCTATAAACAATCACAATGATACACCCTCAACTAGGGTTTCACAAGGATACACCCTCAACCAGGGTTCACAATGATACACCCTCCACTAGGGTTTCAAAAGGTTACACCCTCAACCAGGGTTCACAATGATACACCCTCCACTAGGGTTTCACAACGTTACACCCTCAACCAGGGTTCACAAGGATACACCCTCAACTAGGGTTTCACAAGGTTACACCCTCAACCAGGGTTCACAAGGATACACCCTCAACTAGGGTTTACTAATCATGTATTGGATTCATGCATTTGTTATGCATTATTGATTAGTACCATTAAGGGTATCTCTCACCTAATTACATTAGGTTTCCAAAAAGGTTTGATCAATCGGACCTTCAATAACATGGGGTGTCCAATTGAATTAGGGTTTCCCATGTTGATTCCTTTAATCATTGAATTCATGGAACCAATCATCAATTGGACCTATACTCATACTTCAATTGAGTTTAATAGGTCAACATTAAACTGATTTGAACCTCAATTGAATCTCAATTGATCATCAATTAGGGTTTGATTCAATTGAATTAGGGTTTAGAATCGAAGATCCAACAACACTCATCAATGCAAGATTGGTTACTTTGAAACTATTGAACCATTATCCAAATTGGGTATGACCTGACCCCAAACGGTCTTGAGGTCGTTTGGATGACCTCCAAATGGTCTTGAGACCGTTTTCCCATCATATCACTCAAATCCAAGCCATCTAATTAAGGTTTGGATTATTGGATTAATCACCAAATCAGCATTGCATTGTATAACAGCTTGGTACCTTTAGACCTTAAAACACTAACCATACTCAGCCCTAGACCTCCAAACGGTCTTGGATGACCACCAAACGGTCTTGAGACCGTTTGGATGAGCTCCAAACGGTCTTGAGACCGTTTGGCCCATCCAACCTTTGGATTCTAGTAAAAAATCATCATGGATTGGTCTATCGAGTTGATCAACAAATCAGCACTACATTGCAATATGATTAGTACCTTTGGACCTTCAATTGGTCAACTATACTTGACCCCAGACCTCCAAACGCTTGGGGTGACCCCCAAACGGTCTTGAGACCGTTTGGGTGATCCCCAAACGGTCTTGAAACCGTTTGGGCTAATCAACCCAAAATCTCAACTTAACTCATTGGAATTTCAGCACTGTTTTCAATTAGGGTTTGCCTAATTGAATAGCCTTCAACTCATGATTCCTTGGGAGTTAATCCCTCAAATTCAGTGATTCATTAGACCGCATCATTAGGAACAGTAATCCCAAACGGTCAATGCTTGGTTAATGCACTCAAACGGTCTTGAGACCGTTTGCCCAAAAAGTTCAATTAAATCATATTGCAAATCAGCACTTAATCCAATTAGGTTTCCCTAATTGATTAGGCTTCAACTCACGATTCCTTTAGAGTTAATCCCTCAAATTTGGAGGGTTATTAATACACATAATTATGAACAGGAATCCCAAACGGTCAACTCTTGTTCAACCATCTCAAACAGTCTTGAAACCGTTTGCTCAACCAGGTCAAGTTAATCAGGTTGAAAATCAGCACATAATTCAATTCGATTGCCTAATTGATTGGCCTTCAACTCTCGATTCCTTTGGAGTTAATCCCTCAAATTTGGAGGGTTATCGGCCTACATAATTCGGAACAAAATTCCCAAACGGTCAATGCTTGGTCAACCATCTCAAATGGTCTTAAAACCGTTTTCTCCCAAACGGTTTCAAACCGTTTGCCCTTAAACGGTTTGCTGAAACCGCATAGCCAATCAAATTAAAACGATTTGGAGTAGCTATCAAAACGGTTTTGCTTGGTAATTTTCTTTGGATAAGCATTTAGGATGATTTCATCATCCCCTTCCTTCGAACAACCAAGAACAGCAACCGTTCTTGATGGAAATTGCAGCAAAGAAACAAGTGTGTATCAAATTGAAGAAATCAATCAACAAAGCATAGAGAATTTATGCAATAGCAATGTTTAAGGGTTTGAGTTATAAAATCCGCCTCCAATTGATCTTTAAATCTCCAAGATCACGCCATTAATGGTGGATGAAGCTCTTGCAACTCCCCCTAGGCTCGTCCTCAAGCTTTTGATTGTAAAAGTTGGCTAGGGTTGAAGAGGAGATCGAAATAAGAAGGAATCCATAATTTATTTTCGATTTCCACCATAAAATCAAGGAGAACGAAGGTCAAGGGCTTACCCACAGGTTGGGGACGTCCTCCCTGCTCCTCCCTAGCTCCTTGGTCGGTTTTGCAAGCAAGGGGAAGAAGCAAATCCGAAAAAGGCCTTGGTTTGGGCTTGGAAATGGCACTTTTATAAAGAAATTGATGAGAGAGAAAATGCCTTATTAAAATGCATTTAATTCCAAAAATAGTACCACCTCTTCCTCCTTGGTTTGCTTGCATACAAAGGCAACTCAAAGCCACCGAACCCCCTTCCATTATCCATGGATTAAGGGAAAAGAAAATAAGCACCTTAATCCATTATAATATTAATATATCTTTTTGAGTGGAAATTCTTTTCCTTATAATAAGGTGAGTGGAATTTCACCTACTTAAGATATTTTCATTCCTTATCTTGGAAAAGGAACGTACATCCTTATTCAAAATCAACCAATAACATTTTTGTTGAAGGCCCTTTAATTAATACATTCATTTTTGCCCTAAATTGAATTAGGGTTTCACTTAAGATTAAATCTTGATTATTTTAATATCAAGATTCTCTCTCCTCCAAATTAATTCAAATGAGGTAACCCTCTCATTTTATTTGCTCTAATTGATGCCAAGAAACATTAGGGACCTTATTGAAGTGGTAATTTGCATATTGAACCCTAGGTTTTGGGTAAATTGCACATTACACCAAAACTAGGTTTTAATGCACAAGGATTGCTTTACAAGCTTAATCTTAGTGCCCAAGCTTGTGAAAACCATACCACTACATCATATTCATTCTCATGGGGTCTCAAGATCAGAGGGACATCTTATCATGCAACATTTGCAAGTTGACCCCTCAACTGGGGTAATTTGCACTTTAGTCCAAAATAAGCAAACATTGCTTCAACATTGTTCAAACAGGACCAAAATTGAAACATAAGTTCCTCATGAGCCCTAATTACTTTTCCCAAGATAAGATTAAGAATATACTCAACCTTATTTGGCAAAACATCTAGGGTTAATTCATAACCCAGGTCAGGGATGTTACAAATTATAAACCCCTAATAAGGATTTCGTCCTCGAAATCCCAGGAAAAGGAGGAACATATTGTTCATTAATCATGCCCTCAAGTCTCCACATATTTATTAATATTATGGAGATACCATGGATCTGTAATTCACACATAGTTCCTTTCATTAATTCCTCCTTATCACTATTTATTTTTTATGTAAGGCATAAACCCCTAACATATGATGTTCATATCATTGAAAAGAAGAAGCATAAAAGAGCATACTTCTATCATCACCCAGGAATATTTACTAAAAGAGAAACATATATATCTAATAGAGATAATTCATTCGACAATCCTTTATTTGTTTTTTTTTTAAATATACACTGAGTAAGTTCACTAAATATCCACGGGGCAAGTTCACTAAGTATCCACGGGGCAAGTTCACTAAGTATCCACGGAGCAAGTTCACTAAGTATTCATGGAGCAAGTTCACTAAGTATTCACGAAGCAAGTTCACTAAGTATTCACGGAGCAAGTTCACTAAGTATTCACGGAGCAAGTTCACTAAGTATTCACGGAGCAAGTTCACTAAGTATTCACGGAGCAAGTTCACTAAGTATTCACGGAGAAAGTTCACTAAGTATTCACGGAGCAAGTTCACTAAGTATTCACGGAGCAAGTTCACTAAGTATTCACAGAGCAAGTTCACTAAGTATTCACGAAGCAAGTTCACTAAGTATTCACGGAGCAAGTTCACTAAGTATTCACAGATCAAGTTCACTAAGTATTCACGAAGCAAGTTCACTAAGTATTCAGGGAGCAAGTTCACTAAGTATTCAGGGAGCAAGTTCACTAAGTATTCACGGAGCAAGTTCACTAAGTATTCACGGAGCAAGTTCACTAAGTATTCACGGAGCAAGTTCACTAAGTATTCACGGAGCAAGTTCACTAAGTATTCACGGAGCAAGTTCACTAAGTATTCACGAAGCAAGTTCACTAAGTATTCACGCAGCAAGTTCACTAAGTATTCACGCAACAAGTTCACTAAGTATTCACGAAGCAAGTTCACTAAGTATTCACGGAGCAAGTTCACTAAGTATTCACGAAGCAAGTTCACTAAGTATTTACGGAGCAAGTTCACTAAGTATTCACAAAGCAAGTTCACTAAGTATTCACGAAGCAAGTTCACTAAGTATTTTTTGAAAATATTTCACTTAGCTCTTCCTATTTAATTTCATTATACTCTCTGGATTGTTTCAGAATGACTACTTGATCATAGTAATCAAAAAGATAACAATCTAAGAGTTTCATACTTGCCTTATCTACAATAATCATATACCTGGCCAGGGTATACAAGTATTGAGATTAGGTAGTATGCACTTTATTTACTATCATATTCCCCACTTTTCATACCATTATACACACAGGATTTTCCATCTCTAGATTTTCTTCAGGCATCATTTCTATATCTCTCTCTTGCCTGCTCCCATGCACCTTCTCCTGGTGCAACAACATTGCCCTTAGCAATGTGTTCCTCGTGTTCTCCTGTCATTTTCAAGTTCTTCTTCTCCTACGTGAGCAGAAGATACTATCAGATAAACAGGAAGACACTTAGAACAGACTCTACAACCTTAGTCCTATGCCTCTGTAGACTCAGTGAACCTAGAGCTCTGATACCACTTAATTGTGACGACCGTCTCGCGAAAACATGATTAACTAATGCGGAAGCGTTCATCAAGTAGCAGATTAGCGAAAATCACTAAAAATTAAAACTTTTTGCAAAGAGATCCACACATAGGAAATCTTTTCCAACAAATGCCATTGTATATCATATACATTCTGTTTCAAACGTACATATCCTGTACCATCTCTTTCCAGAGACTACATCATCAGCTGCCTTATAAACATATATGCAGGCAGCATACAAATCTCGAGGAATCAAGCCAAAACCTCAGATTGATATATCAAAAACACTGACTAAAAACTCCGAGGACCTGAGAGTACAGAGACGACACATAGGACTACTATCTATATGACTAGACAGACAATATCTCCACCTGAGATCTTATTGTTGTCCCTGTTGTTGCTTTTGCTGCTGCTCTTTCCCTGTTCTAGGGTTTCTGTTCTGCCTTTCATGCATACCTAAAAATGATTCCCACGGGGGTGAGACAATTGTAAATTGCCCCAGCGAGAGATATAACTCTCCGCCAGAAACATTGTTATAGCAGATTATGAAATTAAATTGAGCAGGGGTTACTTTTACATTAATAGGCAGAATTATTCTTCATAGAACAGAATAAGAAAATCTCCATTTTCAATAAGAGCATTGCATCTACCCATGGTAGACTCATAGTTCATCCATCTACTTGTAATGAATACAACAGATATGAATAATCATCAATGAACTATAGATATATAACTGAAATGTAACATCAGCCAAGTTCTCTAGCATAACTTATTACACAAATGCTACAAAGAAACATGATATTTGTTACCCACATCACACATGGCTCACAAGGCCATTCATATCTTGTCACCTTTCATTAGGCAACAACTTATTCACATGGCTCACAAGGCCATTCACATCTTGTCACCTCTCACTAGGCAACAACTTATTCACATGGTTCATAAGGCCATTCGCATCTTGTCACCTCTCACTAGGCAACAACTTATTCACATGGCTCACAAGGCCATTCACATCTTGTCACCTCTCACTAGGCAACAACTTATTCACATGGTTCATAAGACCATTCACATCTTGTCACCTCTCACCAGGCAACAACTTATTCACATGGTTCATAAAATCCGTACACATTGTTACTTTTATAAAGCAACAACAACATCAACGCACAAAAAGCCAATCAACATTTATTATATAAATGTCACAGCCCAAGCTTGGCTATATTCATCATCTCATCATACCTGCATGGTTATTAGGCATGATAATAGTCATACAAGATATTCATCACATCATGTGATACAATAGTAACACCATCATTCCTTAACCAGGAATTAGGGTTCACTATCAAACAGGGCTTATCATTCCCTTTTCCCCAAATTAGGGTTAGGGTTCCCCATTTCTCATTAATTCAGACCCTCTTGAGTTAACCAACTTTATCTTGTATTAAGGTATTTCCCCTCTTAATACATTCCATCACAGAATACTCACCCTTAGCATATAATGCATAGGACACACAGTAGAATTGTCCAGCTATCTCACATGATATGGACTTATCTTAGTTTAAGGCATAACTTTATTATAAAGTTGCCTATAAACAATCGCAATGATACACCCTCAACTAGGGTTTCATAAGGATACACCCTCAACCAGGGTTCACAATGATACACCCTCCACTAGGGTTTCACAAGGTTATACCCTCAACCAGGGTTCACAATGATACACCCTCCACTAGGGTTTCACAAGGTTACACCCTCAACCAGGGTTCACAAGGATACACCCTCAACTAGGGTTTCACAAGGTTACACCCTCAACCAGGGTTCACAAGGATACACCCTCAACTAGGGTTTACTAATCATGTATTGGATTCATGCATTTGTTATGCATTATTGATTAGTACCATTAAGGGTATCTCTCACCTAATTACATTAGGTTTCCAAAAAGGTTTGATCAATCGGACCTTCAATAACATGGGGTGTCCAATTGAATTAGGGTTTCCCATGTTGATTCCTTCAATCATTGAATTCATGGAACCAATCATCAATTGGACCTATACTCATACTTCAATTGAGTTTAATAGGTCAACCTTAAACTGATTTGAACCTCAATTTATTCTCAATTGATCATAAATTAGGGTTTGATTCAATTGAATTAGGGTTTGGAATCGAAGATCCAACAACACTCATCAATGCAAGATTGGTTACTTTGAAACTATTGAACCATTGTCCAAATTGGGTATGACCTGACCCCAAACGGTCTTGAGGTCGTTTGGATGACCTCCAAACGGTCTTGAGACCGTTTTCCCATCATATCACTCAAATCCAAGCCATCCAATTAAGGTTTGGATCATTGGATTAATCACCAAATCAGCATTGCATTGTATAACAGCTTGGTACCTTTAGACCTTCAAACACTAACCATACTCAACCCTAGACCTCCAAACGGTCTTGGATGACCACCAAACGGTCTTGAGACCGTTTGGATGAGCTCCAAACGGTCTTGAGACCGTTTGGCCCATCCAACCTTTGGATTCTAGTGAAAAATCATCATGGATTGGTCTATCGAGTTGATCAACAAATCAGCACTACATTGCAATATGATTAGTACCTTTGGACCTTCAATTGGTCAACTATACTTGACCCCAGACCTCCAAACGGTCTTGGGGTGACCCCCAAACGGTCTTGAGACCGTTTGGGTGATCCCCAAACGGTCTTGAAACCGTTTGGGCTAATCAACCCAAAATCTCAACTTAACTCATTGGAATTTCAGCACTGTTTTCAATTAGGGTTTGCCTAATTGAATAGCCTTCAACTCATGATTCCTTGGGAGTTAATCCCTCAAATTCGGTGAGTCATTAGACCACATCCTTAGGAACAGTAATCCCAAACGTTCAATGCTTGGTCAATGCACTCAAACGGTCTTGAGACCGTTTGCCCAAAAAGTTCAATTAAATCAGATTGAAAATCAGCACTTAATCCAATTCGGTTTCCCTAATTGATTAGGCTTCAACTCACGATTCCTTTGGAGTTAATCCCTCAAATTTGGAGGGTTATTAATACACATAATTATGAACAGGAATCCCAAACGGTCAACGCTTGTTCAACCATCTCAAACAGTCTTGAAACCGTTTTCTCAACCAGGTCAAGTTAATCAGGTTGAAAATCAGCACATAATTCAATTCGATTGCCTAATTGATTGGCCTTCAACTCTCGATTCCTTTGGGGTTAATCCCTCAAATTTGGAGGTTTATCGGCCTACATAATTCGGAACAAAATTCCCAAACGGTCAACGCTTGGTCAACCATCTCAAATGGTCTTAAAACCGTTTTCTCCCAAACGGTTTCAAGCCGTTTGCCCTTAAACGGTTTGCTGAAACCGCATAGCCAATCAAATTAAAACGATTTGGAGTAGCTATCAAAACGGTTTTGCTTGGTAATTTTTTTTGGATAAGAATCTAGGATGATGTCATCATCCCCTTCCTTCGAACAACCAAGAACAGCAACCGTTCTTGATGGAAATTGCAGCAAAGAAACAAGTGTGTATCAAATTGAAGAAATCAATCAACAAAGCATAGAGAATTGATGCAATAGCAATGTTTAAGGGTTTGAGTTATAAAACCCACCTCCAATTGAGCTCCAAAGCTCCAAGATCACGCCATTAATGGTGGATGAAGCTCTTGCAACTCCCCCTAGGCTCGTCCTCAAGCTTTTGATTGTAAAAGTTGGCTAGGGTTGAAGAGGAGATCGAAATAAGAAGGAATCCATAATTTATTTTCGATTTCCACCATGAAATCAAGGAGAACGAAGGTCAAGGGCTTACCCACAGGTTGGGGACGTGCTCCCTGCTCCTCCCTAGCTCCTTGGTCGGTTTTGCAAGCAAGGGGAAGAAGAAAATCCGAAAAAGACCTTGGTTTGGGCTTGGAAATGGCACTTTTATAAGGAAATTGATGAGAGAGAAAATGCCTTATTAAAATGCATTTAATTCCAAAAATAGTACCACCTCTTCCTCCTTGGTTTGCTTGCATACAAAGGCAACTCAAAGCCACCGAACTCCCTTCCATTATCCATGGATTAAGGGAAAAGAAAATAAGCACCTTAATCCATTATAATATTAATATATCTTTTTGAGTGGAAATTCTTTTCCTTATAATAAGGTGAGTGGAATTTCACCTACTTAAGATATTTTCGTTCCTTATCTTGTAAAAGGAACGTCCAACCTTATTCAAAATCAACCAATAACATTTTTGTTGAAGACCCTTTAATTAATACATTCATTTTTGCCCTAAATTGAATTAGGGTGAGCCATATATAGCATGGGTTAAGCCCAATGTAGTGTAGCTAGTACAAATGAGAAAATATATTTTTGTATTTAGTACAAATGGAGAAGAATTTCGTTTCACATTGCTCAATCTTGGAGCTTTTGTGGTCCTTATATGTAGGATCACATGTGACTCTTGTGTCCAAGGATCATAGGGGAGAGTATGCTTACCTCATTGGTTAATACGGTGAACACAACACACACACACGCACGTGCGCCACGCCACGTCAGGCTGGGCTCGTGGATTTAGGAGAATGTCTTCTTTTTATACTAGGACACAACAACGTAATCAATTATTTAGTTAATTAATTATTTTTCTCTGAACAAGATTTATTAATCCTAATTGAAAAGTATCTTTCCTCGCTGAATTTTTCACAACGTGTACAAGAGCGATCAGTGATTGCATCTTAACAGGAATAGGATTACATGGAGCGTCTGGCTATAAATAAGCCTCCAGTCATTAGAGACAAAGACAACTTTTGAACATACAATCGTCAACGTTCGAGTACGTGTTTGAGAACCCGAACTGTCGGTGACTTCTCCAACTGTCACCTTCTTGTTGCTGCTACGTGGAGATCTTCTCTTGGGCGTCGTCCATCCTCTCCCTTCCGAGACGCGATCTGTCATACGGTGGTTTTTGTAGTCGTTGGGCTGCATTGGTAGTGCAAGTCGCTTGTCGTCTGCATCGTTCGTCGTCAACACGAGCAAGACAATCTTTTCTACATGTTCGTGACCGGGTCAACTAGAAGAACGATGCATATCCAAGAGGGTTGCGGGTCACTAATTTCTTTAAGTATATCATGTTCGTTTTTCAACAAATGACCTGATTTGATTCCTGACCTTTATTTTCTATTCTCGTATACTGATTTATTCTGCATTTTCTTATCTGGATCGACCTGAACTATTAACCTAATTGCAACTACCTACTGTTGTATATAATGACATAATCTAAAATTATCAACATGATGTCGGGATTGGTTCAATCAATAAATTCGGATCAATCTTATTAGGATTCAGTCTTATTTCATTTGACAACTCGGTTGCATTGTAGGCACTTATTAGATTGGATTGGTTTCATTTTTATTGTTGCATATAAAATATAAGATTAATTAACATAGAGATAAATCCGGATTAGGATTTTTGAAATCCTGCTAGTAGCATGACTGACTTGGTCAAGATAAAAGGGTTACTAAATCTAAAACGGACCTTGTTACTCCAGTTTTTGCAAAACAAAATAAGATCAAAATTACATTGAGTTGGTCGAAATTTACACCTACGTGGCGCAAATGGATGGAGTCTGGTCAAGATTAGATCCCGAACCAAATAGGACCAAAGGGATCGATATTCACATTTCAGTGCTGACAGGAAAAAAATTATAAATAAATAATATTTGAAATCGTCACCACCCATAATGATCTAATAGTATTTTGACACAGTTGTAATAATTATCGATTGCTTATCACTAATTGCTTGGATGCACTTATTAGATTGGGTTGGTTTTGTTTCAGTGTCTCATATAAAATACATCAATAATTAACATAGAGCTGAATCCAGACTAGGGTTTTGAAATCCATCTAGTAGCATGACTGACTTCATTAGGATAAGAGGGATACTAAATCTAAAACGGACCTCGTTACTCCAGTTTTTGCAAAACAAAATAAGATCAAAATTACATTAAGTTGGTCGAAATTTACACCTACATGGCACAAAAGGATGGAGCCTGGTCTAGATTAGATCCCGAACCAAACAAGGTCAAAGGGGCCAATATTCACATTTCAATGTTGACGGAAAAATTACAAATAAATAATAATTAAAACTGCCACCACCAACAATAATTTAATAGTATTTTGGCACACAGTTGCAATAATTATCGATTGCTCAAATATATTACCGATTGCTCGGATTTTTATCACCTGCACTGGTATTCACATGTCTTCAATAACAAAAATTATCAATAAACAATATTTGCAATAGTCACTGCCAATAATGATTTAATCCAATATTTGTGAGAACTTCTCTTCTTAAATGATTTAATCCATAAATAATGTATCTCTTTACTTGACTGTTCATGCTTTCTCTATGTTGTGTGCTAAACAAGTCAGCACAAAAAGTTTCTCTTCCATATACCATGGCCCATTTTCTTTCAATTCAAATTGTTTTTGCAGCCACAAATTGTCACTTAAGTTATATTTTTCAATCATTGAATTCCAAGTATTTAAGAACTCCACCTCATCATCATGTTCATAAATACATTTACTAAAATCTTTAGAAAATTCATGAAACTTTTCAAATACATCACTAAGGTGCTTAGCTGCATTTTGATACATATGCCAGATGCATAAATGATGGAATGTTTTAGGCCATTCTGAAGCCAATGCTTTTGCCATGGACGAATCTTGATCTGTGAGTATAGTCTTTGGTTTCTTTCCATCCATCATTTTAGCAAATGTATTTAATAGTCAAATAAATGTTTCGGATGTCTCATCATACAATAAGGTAGCCCCAAAAATAATACTTTGTTTGTGATTGTTTACACCAACAAAAAGTGCAAATGGACGACCTTCTTTATTTTTTCAATATGTCGTATCAAAACAAATAACATCTCCAAAATAAGAATAGTCCAATTTCATTCTCGCATCAACCCAAAAAATATTAGTTACAAGATCATCTACATCAACTTGAATAGCATTTGAAAAATTGAGATCATTCAACTTCCTATTTTGCAAATACTCCAATACACCATCGGTGTCTCCAGTCATCATTTGCATTGATTGTTTTTTTGATAGATAGTTCTGATAATCTTCTACAATGAAACCAAGTTTTTCTCTTCCACCGACTCTTTTTGACATAAGGGACATGCTTGCTTTAGGAGTTATGTCAGACTGGTCTGCTAAGTCTGCCTCAACAGTGTGCGAAAAATTTAACTTTCTATGTAAGCGCAATATAAAACTTTTACTAGGAGACACCAAATTATGAGAATGCTCTGGAACAAAATTCACTATCTAGTATTTTCCAAGTAATTTGCCTTTGAATTTTTATATGAGCCAGACAACCACACCTACTTTCAGGACAAGGATTTTTAACATCGTCACGTCTTTTATCCGGTCCCCGTTGACCTTGACAAGAACAACAGTATATTCTATCCAGCAAAATACCAAGATTGTTTTTGTGGAATGTACTTCTACGAATATTGAAGCCCAACACCTTAGCATAATTATTATAGAAATTATAAGCATCAGACTGATATGTTTCAAATTCTTTGCCTACTAGTGGAATCTTTCTGGATGAATGCTAGCATGCATAGCTGTGATGTTATTCATGTCGTGAGAAACTTCTTAAACAATAGTAGAATTATTGTTAAAGGTTTCATCAAGCTGAGGTGTAGATTGTTCTAAGTTACAAAAGAATGTATCTTTTTGAATATCGATATCTGAAGATGAATTATAATGGTCCATATTTGAATGTATGCTGCAAATAAACAATAGAATGGTTCTATTAAGATACATAAAAAAACATATAATCTACACATAAAGTGTATGGACTGCAACTACAATAAAAGGGGTGACCTTTAAAACAATGCCTTTACCACTCATCTAAAAGATAATACCCGTTCTGCTTGACAAATATTTGACGTATGGAATATCAAAGATACGCAACGTGTAGTTTAATTCCTAAACTAATAGTTACATCTTTTGAAAATTGGGGAATCGAAAACATCAACGGCGTACAAAGAATGATGACAAAAAAAACTATTTGCTATGTACAAGTGTTCACGAACAGTGGCGGAGCCAGCCCCCTGATGAAGGGGGGCACTTATAAAAATAACGTTATGTATTTATATAAGATCGATATTATTTTTATTTTAAATCAGATGTAAATAGAATTTAAATAATCACCATGAGACAAATGGAGTGTGAACATGTCTCAAAGACATGATATGGACCTATTTACTTGGATCTAGTGAGAAAAATAGATGATTCTTACATAAATAAAAAATTAGGTTGGAGACGTAGCTCATCACTTTGTTGAGTATTTAATATAGATCCGATCAAAATAACTTTCTGTGTATATCTAATATTGCATAGTATTATGTATATTATAACATTCTACATACGTTTAGGATATTTTATATGTAAGAAGTGTTTGAAATGATGACATTGGTATTGAAAATATTTAATTTATTTGAACAAGACCAAATATTCCTTTATATTAATTCTTCATATTGGAAAAACCACATAAATTTAATGTTCAATTTTGATTGTGTGGATTATTATTTAGTTTTTAAGATCACACAAATAATTTCCTACATGATGAGTTTGACAAGCAAGTAACTAGAAAGTAACATAAAGTTAAGAAATGAATATATAAGTAGTACCATGTGGAAATTACTATTATTATATATAAATCAAGAAATCCAATACTCTAGTAGTTTAAAGTTAAATAAAGATACTTATGATGGTGTTAAACTTATTCATAATTTTTACCTAATAAAGTAATAGATCTTATGATAATTTATTGTTCACTAAGTTCTAAAGACAATTATTTCTATGTTGCATTGGAAACTAAGAAAATATCAAAATTCATTATCCTTGACATTAAGATGAAATCATATTTCTAATTTAGAGAAATAATATTTGCATAACTTGTGAATAGAAGTATAATTTTAAGGGTTCTTTCATAATGAAACATGATATTACATTATTTTAACAAAGAATTATTGATGTATAGAAATCCAAAACAATACACTTATTTTGTTAAAAATTATTAACAAATTTATCGTGACACCATGTACTACTTAGAAATTATTATATTTTATTTGACTTTATCTTTACTAGCATGCATTACACATATAATAGAAAACAACCAGCATACACCATTTGCACAAGTAAAAGATACACACATAGAACTAATGTACTTGCTACATTTGTTATACATTTAATTATAACAATATTTGATATCTCATGGATTATACCATTAATTATGGATATCGATTTTCTTTGTCCCTATTACCTATGCACATAGATATCAATTTTCTTTCACCTCATTACCTATGTACACTTAATTGTTTATATATTATTTAAATTATTTGATATTTTATATATTATATAATTGATAACAAATATATATTTTTGTTTCATCATTATCCATACAATTACATACTTGCTATGTTTGTTATATATTTAAATATTTATATATGATATAAAAATATTTGACATTTAATAAAGTATACTATTAATTATAGGTATTTATTTTTATATTATCATTATACAAATAAGTGTAAAATAAAAGTTAATAAGTTGACATTTATGTATGCGTTTTTGATACATTTGTTAATATATTTTATAAAGAACAATTCGTTTAGTATGGAACATCGAGATATATTTGTAAAGTAAACAAATATCACTGATTTTTATAAAATTATCCTATTTTGATGTATTTTTATTTATGATTCTTTACTAAAAATAGTATTATTAATGACATAATTTATGGAAGAGAGTTTATATATTTAGAAATTAGGTTAATTAGTGTGCGAAGGAGATAACACATAAAAATAAATATTAACTTTGATACCATGTAAATACACATAATATGTATATATGTTCAAAAAATTTCAAAATTGGAGGGGGGGCACGTGCCCCAGCTTGCCCCCCCCCCCCCTCCCTCCCGCCGCCACTGTTCACGAAGTCCATCAACCTTTTCTAATGGGCATGCCTTTTGCTTGTAGTAACCTTGCTATGAGGGCCGCCTATTTATTCTGCCGCAAAGAATCCCAGAGAAAAGGTACAAGCTGCCGTCATTGTGTGTTTTCTAATCAACGCTGACATCAAACCTAAAGAAACTATTAGCCATCCGTTCGGTTTTCTTTCGCTCGGTCCGGTGACGGCAAATCAGCAAACCGGCTGCATGACTGACTTACTGAGCCAGGCACTTGACTTTATGCCGTGACGCGTCTAATAATTACTGGTTGGAACAGCCTCCGTCACAGCGGCTTGTCACTCAAATTTGGACCCGACCGTAACGGCCACTCATCTTTTCCAAAGAAGTTTGCTATGTAAATTGTGTCCACTTAGCATTTGTCTTTTTCAAATCATAAGCCACCTTATTCCACATGCATTGTCCCGCTTTGCCTCGCTTCTCCTCCTGACCCAGGTCATCCCAATGTCCACACCCATCGCCCCGGTTGCCGCCGCCGAGGCCCTTCCTGCGACCGCGGCCCCCTTCCGCCCTCGGGTGGCCGTGATTGGCGCGGGAGCGGCGGGGCTGGTGGCGGCGCGGGAGCTGCGTAGGGAGGGCCATGGCGTCGTGGTGTTCGAACGGGGGGATTCCATTGGAGGGACGTGGATCTACACCCAAAGGGTCGAAGCGGATCCCATGGGGATCGACCCTGGTAGAGAGGTCGTGCACTCTAGTCTCTACAGCTCGCTTAGAATCAACCTCCCAAGGGAGTGCATGGGGTTTACAGACTACCCCTTCGCTGCTGTTCAGGCTGGGGAAGGGAATGATGATGAAAGGGTGGATTCCAGGAGGTTCCCAAGGCATCCAGAGGTGTTGAGGTATCTCCAGAGTTTCTCCAAGGAGTTTAATTTGGAAGGAGCGGTGAGGTTTGGGACAGAGGTCGTGGCAGTCGAGCCAATGGGGGATGGGAAGTGGTCTGTTAGATCGAGGAGGATGGGAGATGGCGAAGAGGTGCTGGATGAACAAGACGTGTACGATGCGGTTATGGTATGCAACGGGCACTACACCGAGCCTCGGGTCGCGGAGATTCCAGGTGTGTTGCTCACTCCTGAGCTCTTTCTTTCATTCGTTCTTTCTTTGTTTCTATGACGTAATTGATTCCTGTATTAACTTGCAATGATCTTGCTTTGTCCTTTTGCAGGTGTCAACACTTGGCCTGGAAAACAGATGCACAGTCATAACTACCGAGTTCCTGAATTGTTCCAAAACCAAGTACGCATCCCCCTCTTCCAGGATATGTTTATCTACAATTTGGTTAACTGCCAAGTACCATATGATTTACTTCACGGTCTTCTCGGCTGAATCACACTGCCTGTCAGTTCTGATGCTGGGTTCATCACGGGTTTGGTTGACTATTCTCCCTAGGTAGTAATATTAATTGGGAGCTCTTCAAGTGCTGTCGACATAAGCAGGGACATCTCCGACTCAGCTAAAGAAGTACATGTTGCCTCTAGATCGGATCCAGGGGAAACGCCAAGAAAGCTGTCAGATTATGACAACTTGTGGCTCCATTCTATGGTAATCAATGGGGTTCTTCCAAAATGGACGCTTGTCTTCAACTAACCCCTATCACCTGTAGTTGTTGGAAAAGTTTTACTTGCATATGGATGAAAAATGCCGGCATGTAACATTGATCTGTACTACAGATAGAGAGAGCTAATGAAGATGGAACAGTGGAATTCAAAGACGGAAGCTCAGTTTTTGCTGATGTAATTCTACACTGCACAGGGTAAGCCATCTATTGGATTTAGCAGTAATTCAATTATGTGAATATGTCAACTTAACACTGTCTTTCTCTTGTATTTGCTATCTTCTATACATACTGAGCAGCTAACTAGATGGAAGTTTTCTCCATAAGTTTTGGGTGAAGAATGACATGATACTCTGGATTTCGTCCGATCAGATGTTGAACAAGTTACATGATAAATGACGCCTTTAATTTATTATACATGTAGTAACGGAAGGTTTCTTCACCTTACCTGTATACAAAAGTTAGAAATCTTACCAAGCACATGCCGATTCCTATTCACCTGGGATGAAATTGAGTTGTATGCACTATGCAATGCGTACACCACCATTTTGTTAGATATTTTGTCTCTGAATCTAGAACACATTTGAGCTATTTTTTGCAATTAATAGTTCAACCCTTTTCTGGTATATTCAAATTGTCACGTTTAAAAGGTCTAGTGATACACTTGTGCACACATCTTATTCCAGGTACAAATACCATTTCCCTTTCCTTAAAACAGGTGATGCTGTGACAGTGGACGATAATCGTGTTGGTCCCCTATATAAGCACGTCTTTCCACCATCATTAGCACCAGGCCTTTCTTTCATTGGACTGCCGTGGAAGGTTTTGTTAGCATAACAACACATACTACTAGAAATTTATTTGTTTCTTAGCTGCTCGTTTGTGCTTACTTCTCTTTAACTGAACTTGTTTCAGATTACTCCTTTCATCATGTTTCAATATCAAAGCAGATGGGTTGCGGCTGTATTATCTGGGAGAGTTGACCTTCCCTCAGAGGAGGATATGATGAATGATATAGAAGCCTTTTACTATGAAGTAGAAGGTCTTGGATTTCCAAAGAGATACACCCACAACCTCGGAGATCACTGTCAGGTAACTGGCAACTGCCATTTGCAGTGATGTCCCAATTTTGAGCGGTTGTGCTGCTGTCAGGAAGACAGATGCCGAAGCAGAAAAGAATGTCATGTCAATTAACTAAGATATCTTTTCTGAAACATTTGTAAATCTTGGTACAAAGATATGCTGCTCTAGTGTTGTGTATTTATGTCATTTGGATAGGATAAATTGCCATTCTGGAATCTGTTTGATTTCAAGCATAAAACACTCGATATAGTATTTACACTTTTTTTTCTTTGACTAACAAGTTTTATAAAAAGTTCCAAGTACATATAGATAAATGTACTCATAGTATCGTATGTTAGTCATTTCTTATTTTACAGTGATCTATCACTTGATATTTGAATATGATATGGTTTGCAGTTTGACTATGATGATTGGCTTGCTGCAAGGTGTGGTTATCCACCAGTTGAAGAATGGAGGAAGATGATGTGGGATTACTATGGGGAAAACAGGAGGGCCCGCCCGGGCACTTACAGGGATGAGTGGGATGACGATCACTTAGTCCTGGAAGCATACAATGACTTTGAAAAATTAAAATTACACTGCAAGCATTCAAGCTAGGTTCTCATTGTGAAGAGTTCAGTTACCTTAATTTTATTTTTGTTATCAAGGGGTTTCACTGTGGCTTACTAGATTTTCTGTCTGCTTACTAAAATGCTTGCCTATTCGGTTTAATGCAAAGAAGATTTTTCGTTAGCATCTACCTAGTAGTTTGTGTTGGCCTCTGCAGACAGCCGTTATCCTGCTTAGTTTTTCTGGTTTCTCGTAATATAGTTTGCTCCTCGGTCCAGCTTTTCGGAGTAATCGTGTCATATGCCAGTCAAAGTTATCACGGTTCAGGACGAAGACATCTTGTAGTGGAAGTTGGGTAAATAATGGACAAATGCAATTTTTCCATAATCTATAATGGAAATTTGAACTTATTATGTGAAATGCTTGTGGAACTAGTATTATAATACTGATCATGAAACTCGCTGTTTCCATAGTTTAAGTAGAATAATGCTTCTAATTGAAGTTCAGCCACTTCAGCTCTTTGTTATTATAAATAACACATCTTAAGAGAATATTATAGCTATTACATGATTCCATTTTAAATGAAAAAAACATCTTTTGTGATTGATGTGGCTTACTGGGAAAGCAAGCATTACGGTTTTACAATTTGAATGGTTCCTCACTTTTGCAGCATTGCGGAACGCAACTTAAACAGAGAACGGGTTTAATTATGTGCAAAGGTTTCATTAACATGTGTTCACAGTTGCGCTCGTGCTTCTTTCTCCTGTATTATAACTCTCAGGAGCAGTTCTTGTCTGGCCTCTGTTCTGTTTCTTGATTTGCAATTTTTGTAAAAAAATAAAGTGCTAATACTTCTCCAAAGACATTGTAAGATAATTATTAAATCTTCAGATTTACAATAAGACGAGTTTGCCTTTGACTGGTTCCTTATATTTATATATGACGGCCATAACTGCATCGAAACCAGTTGTGAGTTGTAACTTCATGTCTGTGACTAGGGTGGCAATCGGGTTCGGGTTGAGTGGGTTTTATTTCGGGTCATTTCGGGTCAACACTTTTTAGCTAGACCCTAAACTTGCAAAAGACGGATTTTCGGGTCGAAACCCTTGACCCTAACCCGACCCGCAAATAATTTCGGGTCTATCGGGTCTGACCCGTAAATCCAACACCAAGACAATAGTTTTAAAAAAAATGCTATGATTTGTATAGTCATTGATAATTCCTAACTGTAATTAACAAATTTCATCGTGTGATTGAGAAACACATATAAAGCCTATTGTAGCTTGTTCGAAACTTTTAAACACAAATTCCTAATATAATTAGTATAATAAATCATACAAATCAATACAAAACTATGTAGAATTGTCAAAATAAACTTCATGATTGATGGATTAGTAAATTAATGGGCCATTGGGTGTCTTAAAGTATAGTATTTGTAATTTTATTTGAAAATATAATTCTGAATTTTGGGTCAATCGGATCAATTCGGGTTTAAAGTCCAAACCCGGATCCGACTCTAAATTACTTTCAGGTTCTTCGGGTTTGGATCAATTTTGGGTTGGGTAAAAAAATCTTAGACCTTAAACTTGTTTAAAATTTCGGGTTCGGGTCTGGTTGATCGGGTTAGGTCTTGTTTTATCAGCCCTACCTGTGACTCAATTGCGGGCCACACTTCTAGGCTTTCAGTGAGTGGTAACGAAGATGACTCCGTGGAAACTGGATTTAACGTGAAAAAATTTCGTCCAGAGGACCGGTCAACAGTACTAGTCGCGATTACAACTTAGATCGTCCAGAACCAATCCCTTCTAGATCTGAATAGCTCTCCGCATTCGATAAGACAGAAAAGAAAAAAGAAAATCACATCTAACGTTTACAAAAAACTCCTTGTCGTCGTTGGAGATATACATATGTGTCCTGGTTTGTTGTCGTTGACTGGGCCTCCTTTGCTTGCCTCACCATTGCATGTAGTTATTGTTCTAATTGGCTCTACCAATTAGAACTCCGGTACGCCACTATCAACCAGAAGTCTGCCTGAGAGAGAGGTGTGCGCTCTATGTTGATCGGATAGATTGTTGCCGATGTCACAACACCAACAGTGCGCCCGTGCGTGACTGTTGTTGACACCTCTATTTTAGACATTCATCTAACGATCGAAATCATATCAGTTATCTAATTAATAATGGAGTTCATTCCATTTATTTCACAACTTTTCATTTTTTTCGTCTATTTAATCCAACTTTTTGTCAACATGGGGTTAATAAAAAAATATTTTTCTCTATTACAATTTGCCATATAATTCATATTTTTACGAGCTTTTTTTCGATAAACTACCCAATTGCTTTCTCTTGAATAAAATATTTATTTATGAACTTTTGTGGATA
This sequence comes from Alisma plantago-aquatica, assembly GCA_963693085.1. Taxonomy (NCBI): domain Eukaryota; kingdom Viridiplantae; phylum Streptophyta; class Magnoliopsida; order Alismatales; family Alismataceae; genus Alisma; species Alisma plantago-aquatica. The sequence continues at coordinate 580,303,424 of OY856413.1, forward strand.
TTCAATTGTCATTGTCTCCATAACCATTTGTAGCTTTTTAGATTGTAAGGAAGATTAACCTTAAAGATTTATCATCTTATCTTCCATTATTTATACTGAGCTTCATTCCACATATGACTCAATCCCACAATCTAAATTGAGTTTAACTTAGGCATCTCCAGAATACTCCTAAATAATCAAGAAATTTAGATAAAAGAAAAGAATTTTCTCTATTTGTGGACACCCAACAGAATCTAGCCATCCGCTAGGTTCTGCATGGTATAACCACATGATATGACATGTGTCCACCTTGCAAAAGGCAGTGATGTGACTCATATTCTAGAAACTTCCACCCCGAATCCTAATTCAGTCTTATACATATCATTTCACACCTTATTACTCTTCTGAATCTAGAGCCCCAACTATCGCCCCCTTTATTTCCAATAATCTTAGTGACTACATGATCCTTCCTCTAGCACAACCATTTCAATACATCATTAGCCCACATAACAATAATAATTACTTTGATCTCCATCTACATATCTACATATCTAATCACAACTAATTTATCTGCATATCTATTCACAATTTTTCATAAATTTTCACTTGAATTGCTTGTGCTTGTCAATTGGATAACTTGTATATGCTCTTATGTGATTAATCCAATGCCTTACTTGATTTAATTAGTCAAAACATATTGAATCTTACACATCTAGAATCACTTCTTCTCATTGTCCCCTCTCTTTTTCCTATGCTTTGGCCCTAGCTTCCTAGGAAGGATCTCCAAACATCCTAAGGTAATTAGGACCCAACACTTAAAAAAATAGGATCTTTAGGAAAATGATAGAAAAGCCACAATCTTCTCAACCCCAAAGATAAAAAAACTGAAAGAAAAAAAACCTTTTTTATTATTTTCTTTACTTTATATCATTTAATTATTTCTAAAATAGTCATTTTAGCTAAGGATACAAAAGAAAGGTTCATTATCAATTTGAGCATTGTGGGAGTGCTTACACCTTCCCTACTTGTAACAAGATCCCTAAAGTTAGTCTTTGTCCACGCTTTCCTACTTCTCCTTATCCATCCTTGGGTATAGTGAAGTCTGAGTTTTCTTGCAATTTTCAGCTAATCTAAGTGCATAATTCTATTTCCCCTTATTTTAAATAAGACTAGGTGGTGATTCTGAGATTTATCAATTTCATCTTTTCAATGCATTTTATGCAACTATCGAATAAGCTTTTTCTTAAAATTGTTTTAGGTGGGTAAAACAACTGCCAACTGCTACTTCACTTCAAGGTGAACTTGTCGATCCTATAATTTCCACAAGAAAGCTCCACCAATTGTTCGTGTTCTCTAGCTCTTCTATCGTAGAAGGCATCTGTTATAACCTCAATTTCCTAAGTATGTAAAGAAAAATATAATTCTCTTTTAAAGAATAAATGAAATCTATTTCTTTGATTTGTGATGGATTTCGTGTGAACTAGCCTTGATTGATTGATATTGGGCTTTGTTGGCCATTGAGCCCAATTGAAAAGAAAAGAGAAATAAAAAAGGAAAAAGATTTAATTAAATAAAAGGAGAATATGTGAAATAGAAATAGATAAGAGAATAAAGGTAAGTAAATATTCTCCAATATGGGAGTTCGTGCCTTTAGGTTTTCTTGAGGTCCAAGGGACCCAAAATAACAAGATAATAGCAAAGAGAAAAGAAATACCAATTAATTTTGGATTAATTAAAGGATAACTTAGGAGAGAAGGAAGCCTTCTCATCCATTGTAATTTGTTTCCCAAATTTCGTGCATATCTATATAATGTAAAGACAAACGTTCCCTTAAAATTTGAGACAAAAAGGGGTTATGCTTTGGGAGATATCAATTTCTCAAGTTATCTCCAAAATAAGGCATTAATCTAGCAAATAGGAATATATTTTCCTTTGTGTTTGACCGCAAGCAGCAAGGGCCGTTGGATCTCGATCCAACGCCTGACGCTCATCGTCTAAGTCCTACATGGACTGGAACTCTGCCGATTACAGAGGGATTTTCCCTCTCCAATTCCTCGCGACCCAGTGAGTGTGCAAACTCGTTGATGGTTCCTTTGGATTCAGGAAAGGAAACCGAAGGGAATCATCCCTGGTTTGTCGAGGATTGGCCGCGTATTGGGAGAATTCCCAATCTGACAGGAACTTTCCCCGACCCTATATACATGGGAGGGTGAACGAGATAACCAACATCTCCTTTTGCTACCCTAATCTCTACGGAAGAGAGTGTAGAGTGTTTTTGTGCCTTCAATTGATCTTTTCGTCTTGACCTTCGCCCTCATCACCACAGCGAACCTCACCGGAGTCCGGCGACTAGGAGAGGGTCACGGCTTGATCACAACCTGCAATTGAGGCCGCAGGAAGGTTCGACGGAGGAAGACGAAGCCTCCTGGACCCTTGGCGTGCTCGTAGGTCGACTAGATCAAGGAGTCAAATGTGGAGCTGACCCTCACAACAGTTGCTGTGTCGCGAGGTTGAAGAAGGTGTTGACCTGCGAAGTTACCAAACTACCCCTGCGGTGCCTTCACTACAGGTAAGGGCAGACTTGTCTTTCAGCTCACTTTTGATTGCAAGAAGAGGCGCACGCGTCCCTGGCCGTTGGATCCTGAGTGGACCAGCAGACCACAGATCTAATGATCATTGCTTTTCTGGAAATAGCAAATAAATCAATAAAAAGGAATTTTCTTGATAAAATCGTATCTTTTGATAGAAAACTCGGATGAGGAAAGTTAATACATGAAAAATGATCATAAAAATACGAGGGATACATTAAAAATAGCTTGGGAACCTAAATTAGTATATTTTTTGCAAAAGTATCTAATTTTGATGAAAAAGGTGTTAATCTGTGGTTAGAAACCCTAATTGTTAACCAAGTATAAATTTAATATTGCAATTAGGTTAATTCAAGCATGGTTAACTTGTTTAATGATAAAGTTAGATTTTAACCTGTTTTGATTATGTAATTGCAAAGTTTAGGGTTTTAAACCTAATAAAATGGTTAATATGTTTAGAAACCCTAAGTAAGAGAAAAAGAAAAGAAAAGTGCTTATAATCCGAAATTAGGGTTTCAGTGGCATTCAACTCATAAAATGAGATTAACTATGCGGAAGCGTATTCTTAGCAGCGTAATTACTAAAAATCACTAAAAATTAAAACCATTTATCAAGAGATCCATTCATAGGAAAACTCTTTCATTCAGAACCAAAGTAAATCATTACATCATGGTTCATTAGTACATCTCTCATACTATTCTTCTCGAGAGTTACAACATTCACTACTCTGTCTCAACTGTACACAGGTAGTATAAAAGTCTCAAGGCATCAAGCCAAAATCTCAGATCAAAATATTAAAAGCACTATCTCCTAGGACCCGAGAGTACATAGACGACTCATAGGGCTAACTATACAAAACCAGACAGCCAATGTCTCCACCTGTTGGAATCACTATTGTCCTTGTGACTACTATTGCTCTCCCCCTTCAGAAGAGTTTCTGCCTTGATGTCTGCGTCTACCTAAAAACGTTGAATCCCACGGGGGTGAGACAATTATAAAAATTGCCCCAGCGGGAGATATAACTCTCTGCCAAAACATTATCATTGCAGTTTAAAAGAAATAAACTGAGCAGTGGGATAATATAAATCAGTAGCAGATGAATCAACATCTATGCAGATTAGAGTAACATTCTTATGCAAGTATTTCAACTATAACTTGATAAAGCAGCATGTCTCTTATTCAATATGAATTAAAAGAGCATAAGTAAATCTATGTATCAAAGACATGCTAGGCAGTATAACATCAACCAATGGTTCTCGTATTTCAATCTTATGCAAATACGCTACACGGTTGATTATATTTTACAAATATTTTTAAGCTCTGAGGAGATGAGGTATACTACTCATACTCCAACCAACCATTTCTAGAATCGATATCAGTACCATAAATAGGTCAATGGAAGAGCTGGATTCCCATGACCTCCCACATTCCAGTCAGCACGGGACCACAAGCAGGACTATGTAGACTGCTCAAAATAGCTTTCCAGGGTATACTGGAACTTCACTATGGAGTTACAACGTCAACTGCACTCTCATCGGCAATCAAGAGATTTAATGTTTATCTCCATCGACCCGACATTAAATATCATTGGGAGATTAATAATACATCCATCCCAACCATCGGGAGATTTGTGATACATCTATCCTGACACATGAAGGATTGAGAGGTTTAGTGTTTACCTTCCCTCAATCTCTTCACAAGGACGTAAGGATATTTTCGCCTATTCACCCCCACATATTCAGAATATGCAAACTCCAGGAATTCCATAGGAAAACTTGTTTCACCATCACCAACTACTGGCGATGATGGATCTATGGTCAGAGCACTACATGAACAGATTTCACTTGATTAATTAAGTACATTTTCATATTCTTTTAGCATCAAGCAAGTTCTCAAACATAACTTAATATGACAATGCTATAAAGAAACATGTACTAATTTCATCAACTATTTAACAGTCTTTAAAAGATATTGGGAACTCAGTCCCTTATTTCAAAACTGGGAATTTTCATCCCTTCACAATCTCATCACCATAATCATGTGGCTCTGGGTATTTAAACCCTTGACTCATCATTGAGCATTGTTACCACTTTTCCAGGTAACTATCACCTTCAGGTCATCTGACCAAGGCAAACATGATACTTGCTATTATAAGCATCACTTCATGGTACTTGAGGCCCATTAACTCTCTTGTTACCTTTTACAAGGCAGCAAGGTATATTATGGCACACAAGGCCCAAACACAATAGTGAATTAAACATCATAGATCATACCTGGCCATGATCATCATTTCAACATACCTGCATGGTTAGCACAAATGATAACAGTAATATCAATTGCATATCAGTACCATGTAAAACAAATATGAATTCACTATTCATGGGTAACACCACTATTCCCTTACCATCCTTACCCTGAATTAGGGTTTCAAGTAGAATTGCCCTGAATTAGGGTTAAGGTTCAACAACCTTGTCAATTAGGGTTTATGTTCATGATTAGGGTTTCATGATCTCTTTACTTAAGGATCATACCCTTAATCACCATATGAATCATACGAATGTATGGATTCCATTCTACTATCCTCTCAACTTGATTAGGTTATATCAACCCTTCAGTCAAGTACATACAGCTATGATTGACATAGTGTACCAAGTCATTGTTCTTATGAGCAGTTAGGGTTTATCCCTTAATTGGCACTAATCACTTAGGTACTATTAGGGTTTAAACCTTTGTACCTTCATTGATTGCTATTACTAACAATCATTGGATTATTGGAACATTCATTACCTTCAATTTTCACATGATTGAACCACATTCAACCTTCATTCGGTTTTAAGGTTTCATCACCAAACGGTTTGAAACCGTTTAACACCAAATAGTTTTGAAACCGTTTGACCCCAAATGGTTTCAAGACCGTTTGGTCTCAAACGGTCTCAAGACCGTTTGGGCCAAATTAGTCCCAAAACCGCAAGGGCTCTTTAGGTCATTTCATCAATCAATTGAATGTAATTTACACCATTAGATTGAATACTGATTAGGCAATTGAAAGGTTCATCAATCAATACCATTAGATCTTCATCCAATTAACAAGGATCAACCACTAACCCTCCAAACAGTTTTGAAACCGTTTGGTTCCAAATGGTTTCAAGACCGTTTGGGCTCAAATTATCTTGAAATCGTTAGGACCAATCAAGGATTCTTCAATCAACTTGATTAGGGTTTCCAATTGAAGGACTGTACACACATTGAATCAATCAATTGCATCCATTCCAAACCGTTTGACCCAAATTATCTTGAAATCGTTAGGACCAATCAAGGATTCTTCAATCAACTTGATTAGGGTTTCCAATTGAAGGATTGTACACACTTTGAATCAATCAATTGCATCCATTGGATCATCATCCAAAAAGTAATTAGGTTCAGACCTCAAATGGTCAACTAAACCAAACGATCAAACCTCTCATGCTTTTTGAAGTCCAAATCACCAAACGGTTTGGTGAAACCGTTTGGACCAAAGGTCCAAGACCGTTTGCCATTGTTCTTTGATTGAGGTGTGTGCTTATGATCAGGTTATCATCTTCAACCTTTATACTCATGAAACTACTGCCATTTCCATGGCAATTCCATCAATCAAACAAAGGAAATTGCAAGAATATCAATTAAATCAATTGAATTGAGAAATCGAATTCAATGACAAAGATTAAGGGTGCAAGTTATATAACCCGCATTCAATTTAGCTTCAAAGCTTCAAGATCCATGGATCCAATGGTGGATGAAGCTCTAGAAACCTCCCAAGGTTCGTTCTCAAGCTTTTGGAGTGAAAGGATCGACTAGGGTTGAAGATGGAGTGAAGAGAAGAAGAAATTATGCATTGTTTTATGATTTCCACCATGAAATCAAGAAGAACGAAGGTCAAGGACTTACCAACAGGTTGGGGGCGTCCTTACTTCTGTTCCTAACTCCCTTAGTCATTTTTGCAAGCAAGAAGAAGAAAGGAATCCGAAAAAGTCCTTGGTTTGAGTGGTGAAGGCTCTTTTATAAGAAAAATCATTGAAAGAGAAAATATTTTATAAAAACATTTTAATTCCAAAATTGTTGCCACCACTCCCCCCTTGGTTTCTTGCATGCAAAGGCAACTATATACCCAACGATCTCCCTTACATTATCCATGAATTAAGGGAAAAGAAATTAAGCACCTTAATCCCTTATAATAGTAATATATGTATTTGAGTGGAAATTCTTTTCGTTATAATAAGGTGAGTGGACTTTTCACCTGCTTAGGATATTTTGTGGTCCTTGCAAAGATCAAGGACGTCCACACACATATTAATCCAACCATATTAATTTTGGTTGAAGGTCCTTCAATTATTTTATTTATTCTTGCATTAATTTGAACTAATGTTTCCATTATGCTTAAATCTTGATTATTTTAATATCAAGATTCTCTCTCCTTCAAGGAGATACAAATGAGACGCCCCTCTCATTTTCTCTACTCCACATGATGACAAGAAACATTAGGGACCTTTTTGAAGTGCTATTTTTCATATTGCACCCTAGGTTTTGGGTAATTTGCACATTACACCAAAACTAGGTTTTCATGCACAAACATTGCTTTATCAGCTCTTTCTTGGTATTCAGGCTATCACAAGCCATACCTCTACATCATCTTCACTCTCATGATGCTTCAACATATGAGGAACATATTATCATGCACAACTTGCAAATAGACCCCTCAACTTGGGTAATTTACACTTTAGTCCAAAACAGGCAAAATATTGATTTCAACAATATTCAAAAAGGACTAAAATTGCAATATAAGTTCCTCTTGAGCCTTTATTACTTTTCAAAGATAAGAGTAAGCATATAATCCACTTTATTAAGCAAAACACCTAGGGTTAAAACATAACCCAGGTTAGGGATGTTACAAGTTTATCCACCCCTTACAATGATTTCGTCCCCGAAATCATCAAAACATTAAGAGAAAAGAGAAGGATACTTCCTCCTCATCTCATCCTCTAGTTCCCACGTAGCTTCTTCAATGCCACGGTGATTCCAGAGGACTTTTACAAGACTAATGTCTTTCTTTTTCAACTTCTTGATTCTTCTCTCAAGAATCAACACATGTCCTTCCACATAAGATATATCCTCATTTAGTTCTACTTCCACAGGTTGTAGAACTAACTCAGTGTCAGGATGACACTTCCTCAACATAGATATATGAAACATTGGGTGCAGTCTATGCAACTCAGGTGGTAATTCCATCTTATAGGCTACCTTTCCCATCCTCTCAATGATCAGATAAGGCCCCATTAATCTAGGAGCTAACTTCCCTTTCTTTCCAAATCTCAGGACACCTTTCCAAGGTGAAACCTTGAGGTACACCCTGTCTCCAATTTGGAATTCTAAGGGTCTACGACGCTTGTCAGCATAGGATTTCTGTCTATCCTGGGTAGCTTTCAACTGTTGTTGTATAACCTTAATCTTCTCAGTTGTTTTCTGAACCAGTTCAGGACCCAAAAGTTGATATTCTCCAGTTTCATACCAACATAAGGGAGATCTACAATGTCTACCATACAAAGCCTCATATGGTGCCATCTCAATACTGTGCTGATAGCTGTTATTATAAGCAAACTCTATCAAGCTTAGATGTAGATCCCAACTCCCTACAAACTGAAGGACACATGCCCTAAGCAAGTCCTCTAAAGTTTGTATAGTCCTCTCAGACTGCCCATCTGTTTGAGGATGAAAGGTTGTTGTGGCATCCAACTTACAAAACACAAGGTTAACTAAGCGGAAGCGAATCATTTGCAGCGGATTACTGAAAATCACTAAAAATTAAAACTTTTTGCAAAGAAATCCAATCATAGGAAATCTTTTCAACAAGAACCATAGAATAACATTTATATCCTGTTTCAAAGTACAAGTCTTGTACTATCTCTTCTTGACAAATACAACATCAGCTGTCTTATGACATTATATACAGACATCATAAAACCTCGAGGCATCAAGACAAAATCCCAGATCGATTCATTAAAACACTAACTATAAACTTCCGAGGACCTGAGAGTACAGAGACGACACATAGGACTTTCTAGCTACATAACTTGATAGACAATATCTCCACCTGAGATCTCATTGTTGTCTCTAATGTTACTGCTGTTGTTCTTTCCTTGCAATGGGATTCTGCTTCTTTGTCCACGTCCACCTAAAAATGTTGGATCCCATAGGAGTGAGACAATTGTAAATTGCCCCAGCGGGAGATATAACTCTCCGCCAAAACATTATTATTGCAGTTAAATATATAAAACTGAACAGAGGATATGCAGTTTAAAGCATTCTCATCTTGAAACATTGTAACTATTTATGATAGAACAATAGATCAACTATTCTCTTAATAAGGAATAGGAAGAACATGTATAACATTTATCCTTCATATTATACCATCATGTCAAACTTCTCTTGTGACACTCATTACTTTGATATGTCACCCATGAGGCATTCTTATTTCAACTTATTGGCCTTAGCCAATCTGCTAAATAGATTTTGGTTATATTGGACATGAGAGTTTACATCATCATGTCTTATACAGGCATTGGTCTATACCAATCCTATATAAATATTCCAGGCATTGGATTACACTAATCCTGTGTAACTAGTACAAGAATTAGACTTATATCATTCCTGTGTATCCATTCCAAGTATTGAAATATGTCAATCTTGAGTAATCATTCCAGGTATTGGACTATGCCGATCCTGTGCAACTATTCCAGGTATTGATCTATGTCAATCTTGTGCAACTATTCTAGGTATTGGGTTATTACCAATCCTGTGTTATTATTCCAGGTATTGGGATTTAGCCAACCCTGTGTTATTATTCCCGGTATTGGGATTTAGCCAATCCTGTGTTATCATTCCAAGTATTGGGATTTAGCCAATCATGTGTTATCATTCCAGGTATTGAACTAAGTCAATCCTGTGACATTATTCCAGGTATTGGAGTTTAACCAATCCTATGTTATTATTCCAGGTATTGGGATTTAGCCAATCCTGTGTTATCATTCCAGGTATTGGGATTTATCCAATCCTGTGTTATCATTCCAGGTATTGAACTAAGTCAATCCTGTGACATTATTCTAGGTTTTAGAGTTTAACCAATCCTGTGTTATTATTCCAAGTATTGGGATTTAGCCAATCCTGTGTTATCATTCCAAGTATTGGGATTTATCCAATCCTGTGTTATCCTTCCAGGTATTGAACTAAGTCAATCCTGTGACATTATTCCAGGTATTGGAGTTTAACCAATCATGTGTTATTATTCCAGGTATTGAACTAAGTCAATCCTGTGTAGTTGTTATTCCAGGTATTAGACTATGCTAATCCTGTGCATCTATTCCAGGTATTGATCTATGTCAATCCCGTGTAACCATTCCAGGTATTGAACTAAGTCAATCATGTATAACCTTTAAAACATTTTATTACCTCTCACTAGGCAAACAACCATCCTCATAGCTCATAAGGTCCATAAAGCACCTTATCACCTCTCACTAGGCAACATCTAACCATATGGCTCATAAGGCCATTATACATCTTTAGAATTCAGTCATGTTCATTACTCTTAACATTTATCATTAATTGATTCTCAATACAAGGTATGAGTTCATTCTTCATACTTATCAAGGTATATCACTTTCCTCATCACCTTTAACTTCCTTGAGTTATCAACTTATCTTGTATTAAGGTACTTCCCATCTTAATACTTTCATCCAATAACCTATCACTCTCATCATGAAGTGCATAGGTCATACACAAGAATGGTCCAACTACCTTTAATGGTATGGACTCATTTCAGGTTAAGGCATTGCCTACAATAAGGTTGCCTATACTCAATCATTTAAGGTATTTCACCTTTATAAGGTTTCACCCACTACTTTATTATCAGGGTTCTGGTTTGTCATCATATTGTCCAAGATTAAGGCTTCATGTATTATAACTTCAATTAGGGTTTCACATACCTTTACCCTTTATTAAGGCTTTGGGATTTCACATGCTATCATACTTCATTAGAGTTAGGATTGCATATAGCATCACCCTTCATTAGGCTTTCACATCTCATTGCCTATACTTAATGTTTACTATTCATCCCAACTAGGGATTCTCATGGCATCACCCTCAATTAGGGTTTCTTATGGAATCAACCTCAATTAGGGATTCACATTAAATCAACTTCAATTAGGGATTCACATGGAATCAAACTCAATTAGGGATTCACATTGAATCAACCTCAATTAGGGATTCACATGGAATAAACCTCAATTAGGTTCATATGGAATCAACCTCAATTAGGTATTCAAATGGAATCAACCTTAATTAGGGATTCACATTTTATTATCTTGGTTTAGAGTCACAACATTACCCTGGGTTTGGGTTACATCTGATATTGCTCTAAATTTAGGTTAGGGCTCAACAACCTTCTTGATTAGGGTTTCATGACCCCTTTATTAAGGATCATACCCTATCCGTCTCATGATCAATACTCATGTATGAATTCCTTTCCATCATCCTCTCAACTTGATTATGTTACATCAACCCTTCAATCAAGTACATACAACTATGGTTAACATAGTGTACTAAGACATTGATCTTATAAGCAATTAGGGTTCATCCCTTAATTGGCACTAATCACTTAGGTACTATTAGGGTTTCAAACTTTGTACCTTCATTGATTATCATTACTATTCATCATTGGATCAATGGATCGTTCATCATCTTAATTCTCAAGAGATTCAATCACATTGGACCTCCATTACATAAGGTATCCAATTGACTAACCAATTGAGTCCTCAATTACATTAGGTATCCAAAAGGATTAACCAATTGAATCCTCAATCAAATTTGACTACTTGGGCCCCAAACGGTCTTGGTCCTTCAAAGTTCAAATGGTTTGAAACCGTTTGGTAAAGGTGGTGCTTGAGACCGTTTGCCCAAGCAAGTAGGTGAAGACCGTTTGCCAAGTTTGACTTTTGAAACCGCATAGGCACCAAGGGTTTGGGATTGTTTGGTCCCAAACGGTCTTGAGACCGTTTGGACTCAAATGGTCTTGAGACCATTTGGTCCAAACCTCCTCAAAACCGCATGGACCAAATATGGTCTCAACCAATCAAATTGAATTATGGTTTCCAATGTTGATTCCTTCAATCATTGAATTCATGGAACCAATCATCAATTGGACCTATCCTCATACTTCAATTGAGTTTAATTAGGTCATCCTTCAACTGATTTGACCCTCAATTAACCCTCAATTGATCATCAATTAGGGTTTGAATCCATTGGATTAGGGTTTGGAATCGATGATCCTTTAACATTAACCAATGTGGAACTAGTTACTTTAAACTATTGGACCATCATCCAAATTGGGCATGACCTGACCCCAAATGGTCTTGAGGTCATTTGGATGACCTCCAAACGGTCTTGAGACCGTTTTCCCATCATATCATCAAAATCCAAGTTAACCAATTAGGGTTTGGATCATTGGATTGATCACCAAATCAGCAATTGATTACACTCCAACTTAGTATCTTTGGATCTTCAATTGCTTAACCATACTCAACACTAGACCTCCTAACGGTCTTGGGTGACCTCCAAATGGTCTTGAGACCATTTGGATGAGCTCCAAACGGTCTTGAGACCGTTTAGATCATCCAACCCTTGGATTCTAGTGAAATTTCATCAAGGTTTGGTCTGTTGAGTCGATCAACAAATTAGCAATTGATTGCTTTGTAACTTGGTAACTTTGGACCTTCAAATAAGAAAACATTCATAACCCTAGACCTCAAAACGGTCTTGGGTGATCCCCAAACGGTCTTGAAACCGTTTGGGTGATCCCCAAATGATCTTGAAACCGTTTGGGCTAATCAACCCAAAAAGTCAAATCAATCAAGTTGAAAATCAGCACTTAAATCAATTAGGGTTTGCCTAATTGATTAGCATTCAACTCATGATTCCTTTGGAATTAATTAGCCAAATTTGGTGGGTCATCAACCAACATAATTAGGAACAGGATTCTCAAACGGTCAACCCTTGGTCAACTCCCCCAAATGGTTATGAAACCGTTTGGTCTCATGCGGTTTGGTGAAATCGTTTGCTTCTAAACGGTTTGAAACCGTTTTCTCCCAAACGGTTTGGGAAACCGTTTGAGCAACCCAAACAAGATCGTTTGCTTTGTATATTTAGAGAGGTTTGTTCTTATCATATTCAACCTCTGAACTCACGAAACCTGCTGTGGTTTCCATGGTAATTGCATCCATCAACCAAATCAATTATTGTAAATGTAGAAATGATCATTATTTGATAAGGAATTGAATGCAATAACAAAATCAAGGGTTCAAGTTATAAAACCCACCTCCAATTGAGCTCCAAAGCTTCATGTTCACGGAAAAAATGGTGGATGCAACTCCTTTCACCATCCCAAGGCTCGTCCTCAAGGTTTGAGTGAAAAGGAATGGTTAGAATTGAAGAGGAGATCGAATTAGGAAGAAATCCATAATTTATTTTCGATTTCCACCATGGAATCAAGGTGAAATGGATCAAGAACCTTACCAACAGGTTGGGGGTCGTACTCTTGATCCTCCCAAGCTCCCTTGGTCATTTCCGAAGAAAGGAGAAGAAGTGGAATCGGGAAAAGCCTTTCATTTGGCTTGTAAAAGGTTCTTTTATAAAAATTCAATGAGAGAGAATATACTTTGCAAAAATCCATTTAATCCCAAAAATATGGCCGCCTCTTCCCCCTCATCTTCCTTGGATCCGAGGCTATCTCATTTGCCTCATATTCCTGTCAATTATCCATGATTTAAAGAAAAGCAAATCAAGTACCTTAAATCATATTATATTAATATCCATATGTGAGTGGATATTTCTTTTTCTTATAAAATTGTGAATGAGTTATCCACTCCCTTGGATATTTTTGTGGTCCTTGCAAGGCTCAAGGATGTCCACACACTTCTGAATCCAACCATTTTAATTTTGGTTGAAGTCCCTTTAATTAATACATTCATTTTTTCCCTAAATCGAATTAGGGTTTCGATTAGGATTAAATCTTGATTATTTTAATATCAAGATTCTCTCTCCTTCAACTTAATTCAAATGAGGCGCCCTTCTCATTTTCTTTGCTATACATGATTCCAAGAAATATTAGGGACCTTATTGAAGTGGTAAATTACATATTGCATCCTAGGTTTTGGGTAAATTGCACATTACACCAAAACTAGGTTTTTATGCACATACATTGCTTTATCAACTCTTTCTTGGTATTCAGGCTTCCATAAGCCATACCTCAGCATCACTTTCACTCTCATGATGCTTAAACACATGAGGAACATATTATCATACACAATTTTCACTTAAACCCCTCAACTTGTGTAATTTGCACTTTAGTCCAAAACAAGCAAACATTGCTTCAACATTGTTAAAAAAGGACTAGAATTGCAACATAAGTTCCTCTTGAGCCCTAATTACTTTTCACAAGATGAGATTAAACATATAATCATCTTTCTTAATCAAAACACCTGGGGTTAAAGTATAACCCAGGTCAGGGATGTTACAGCTGTACTAAACCTCAACTATGTGCCCAAAGCTTTATGAAGTCGTTCCAAAAAACGACTCGTAAACTGGGGACCTCTATCAGAAACTATTGTAACTGGTACCCCATGCAGCCAAACTATCTCATTTATGTAGATCTATGCAATCTTCTCAGCTGTATAGGTTGTTTTGAGAGGTAAGAAATTTGTTGTCTTTGTCAACCTATCAACTATCACCCAAATGGAATCATGACTTTTGGCTGTTCTAGACAAACCAACCACAAAGTCCATGGTTACATGATCCCATTTCCACTGTGGTATAGGTAGAGGTTGCATTGTTCCTGTGGGCTTTTGATGTTCAGCTTTAACTTGCTGACACACCGGATACCGCATAACAAACTCAACAACATCCTTCTTCAAACCAGGCCACCAATACATATCTTTTAAGTTATGATACATCTTGGTGCTTCCTGGATGCATAGCATACATTGAAGAATGAGCTTCTTCCAATGCATAGCATACATTTAGGAATGAGCTTCTTCTAGAACTAACTTTCTTAAGTTATCAACATCAGGTACTACCATCCTACTATGGTAACAGACTACCTGATCATCAGAATCATGGAAATCATCCCGTTTCTCACTACCATATTCTGACCTAATCTGTTGAATCATAGGATCAGTCTGTTGTGCTTCTTTAATTTGCTGTCTCAGAGTAGGTTTTATGTGCATCTCAGCTAACAACCCGGCTAACAATGACACTTTAATATGTACATTGTCTTTCCTCAAGGAGATAAACATATCTCTCTTAGAGCACACTAAGGAGTTTAGCTGTGCTTTGTTTAAGGCTGGTGTTGCTGATTTTCTACTTAGTGCATCAGAAACCACATTGGCCTTCCCTGGATGATAATCAATTGTACAATCGTAGTCCTTGATTAACTCCATCCAGCGGCGTTTCCTCATGTTTATCTCATGTTGAGAAAAGATATACTTATTCTTATGGTCTGTGAAAATATGGAATGTTTCTCCATAGAGATAATGTCTCCAGATCTTCAAGGCATGGACCACAACAACTAACTCTAGATCGTGTGTCTGATAATTCTCCTCATGCTTCTTAAGCTCTCGAGAAGCAAAAGAAATCACTTTCTTATCCTACATCAACACACATCCTAAGCCATTCTTAGATGCGTCACCGAAGACTATATACCCCTTTCCTTGCTCAGGTAGCACTAACACAGGTGCACATGTTAACCTTTATTTTAGCAACTGGAAAGATTGTTGACACTTGTCATTCCAGACAAAAGGAATCTCCTTCCTGGTCAACTTGGTCAGGGGTAAAGCTATTGAACTGAAGTTCTTAATGAACATCCTGTAATAGCCTACCAGTACTAGGAAACTTCTTATCTCTGTCGGTGTCTTTGGCTGTTCCCATTGTAGAACAGACTCCACTTTCTTAGGATCAACACAAATACCTGAAGCAGATATTACGTGTCTAAGAAAAGAAACTTCTGGCAACCAGAACTCACATTTGCTAAACTTAGCATATAGTTTATGCTCTCTTAGCAAGGTCAAAGCTTGACGAAGATGCTGCTCATGCTGTTGAGCATCTCTACTATAGATCAAAATGTCATCAATGAAGACGACAACACACAGATCAAGAAAAGGTCAAAAGATTCTATTCATGAGTTCCATAAAAGCAGCTGGTGCATTAGTTAGTCCAAATGACATAACTGTGAACTCATAGTGACCATACCTTGTCCTAAAGGAAGACTTAGGTATGTCACCCTCCTTAATACGTAACTGATGGTATCCCGACCTCAGATCTATTTTAGAAAAGACAGTTGCACCATGCAACTGGTCAAACAAGTCATCAATCCTTGGCAGAGGATACTTGTTCTTTATAGTTACTTTATTTAATTGTCTATAGTCGATGCATAAACACATATACCCATCCTTTTTCTTAACAAAAAGGACCGGAGAACCCCATGGCAAAGTACTCAGTCAGATAAAACCCTTCTCCAGCAACTCTTGCAGTTGTTTCTTGAGCTCTGCCATTTCAGTAGGTGCCGTCCTATACGACGTTTGTGCTATTGGTTGCATGCCCGTGATTAGATTAATCTCAAAATCAATCTCTCAGGGCGGTGGGACACCTAGAAGTTCTTTAGGAAATACATCTTCAAATTCCCTGACTATAGGAACTTCAGAAGGATGAGGGCTCTCCATTGTGATATCAACCACATGGGCTAATAATGCAAGGCATCCTTGTCTCATCAACTTCTCAGCTACCATAGTGGACACCAAACATGTTGGAAGAATCTTTCTATCTCCCTAAAAGATCCATGTGTCACCATCCTCTGTGAATACAGCTTGCTTGGAACTGTAATCCAAGACAACCTTATACTTCTCTAAGGTGTCCATCCCAAGGATTATATCAAACCCATGCATCTCAAGTGGTATAAGATCCACTTGAATGCGGTGATTAGAAAAAAAAGATTGCAGGGAGAACACACCTCACGCAACTCTGCAGATCCCATCAAAGGTGTTTCTAACAACAGGCTATCTGCTCTATGACTGGAAACCATATTGCAGTCAAGAATCACTTCTCAAGTGATAAACGAGTGTATAGCACCCGAATCAATCAAAATAGATACGACGCAGTATGTAGACATATCAGAATAAAACAGTTCCATCTGACCTGTCACAACCCGGGGGTTGATTACTGCTTCAGGCTGGTTCATTGCATAGAACCTAGCCATTGCTTGTTGTTGACCCTGTGCTCGATTGTTGGATGTCGACGAACCGGCTTGGGACACTTGTCCATGTCCTCTAGAACCACTACCAGGTTGTTGCCTCTGAGAGCCTTGCTGACTCTGCCTCATTTGCTGGGTCACATTCTTGACTTTCTCAGGACATTCCCTCACCACATGGCCTTCTCTCCCACATCTATAACAAGTTACATTCCCCCTTTGTGGTCTGGGTGGTCCTGTTACAGACATTGAGGCTGAGCTGTGAGCTCACTTTGGTGGTAAACTACGGTCTCTACCCTTACTTAACGTCCATTGCGTCTGGGTATTGAACCTTGGTGGTGGTGTAGGCACAAAATACCTTGGTTTCTTAAAACTTCCAGAACTCTGTCCTTGGAACTGTGGGTACTCTTTCTTACCCTTGGTCTGTCGCTTCTCAATTAAAGACCTCTCAATGCGTCTCACAGACTCCACAAAAGTGGCAAACCTCTCCCAGTTCTCCAGAGCAGACACCGAAGTGGTCAATTCGGCGTTCAACCCCTTCTCAAATTGTCGAATCCTCTCATCATCTGTAGATGCCATATGCGGACAAAACCGCAAAATTTCCATGAACCTAGCTTCATATTCGCTAATGTTCATTGGTCCTTACTTTATCCTCTCAAACTGAGAGATCTTCTCATCTAGATACGTCTTAGGAAAGTACCTAGCAACGAATTCACGCCGGAATTCCTCCCATACAATTACAACTCTAGGTCTTTTGCCTTCCTCAATGGCCCATCAGTGGCCATCACTCCCTTTTAAGAGATATATAGCATGCCTGACCTTCTCATCATCAGGAATCATGAGGATTCTGAAGGCTTTCTCCAGTTCAGTCAACCATAGGTCAGCATCTGCTGGGTCGGCTGTACCAGCATACTCTATGGGCCCTACCCTCTTCAGCCATTCAAAAGTCTTGCCGAAACCATGTCTTTCATCATGGGCTGGTTCCCTAGGTGCAGGTAATGACATTCTATCCATCATATGGGTCATAGCTTCCATAAAGTGCCCAAACATAGCCTGAAATGCTGGGTTCCCCATATCAGCTTGATTGAACTGGGGCTGTTCAGGTACATGCTCTTCCCTATCTTGGTCTCTTGCACCTCCTCCCGGTGCAGCAACACTGCTCTCAGCAGCATGTTCATCATGTGATCCAAACATCTTTAGTTCTTCTTCTCCTCCTATAAGAGCAGAAGACACTATCAGATAACTGGATGACACTAGAACAGACTCAACAATCTTAATCCTATGTCTCTGTAGACACAGCGAACCTAGAGCTCTGATACCACTAATTTGTGGCATTCAACTCATAAAACGAGATTAACTATGCAGAAGCGTATTCTTAGCAGCAGAATTACTGAAAATCACTAAAAAATAAAACCATTTATCAAGAGATCCATTCACAGGAAAACTCTTTCATTCAGAACCAAAGTAAATCATTACATCATGGTTCATTAGTACATCTCTCGTACTATTCTTCTTGAGAGTTACAACATTCACTACTCTGTCTCAAATGTACACAAGTAGTATAAAAGTCTCGAGGCATCAAGCCAAAATCTCAGATCGAAATATTAAAAACACTATCTCCTAGGACCCGAGAGTACAGAGATGACTCATAGGACTGACTATATAAAACCAGACAGCCAATGTCTCCACATGTTGGAATCACTACTGTCCTTGTGACTGCTGTTTCTCTCCCACTTCAGAGGGGTTTCTGCCTTGATGTCTGCGTCTACCTAAAAACGTTGAATCCCACGGGGGTGAGACAATTATAAAAATTGCCCCAGCGGGAGATATAACTCTCCACCAAAACATTATCATTGCAGTTTAAAAGAAATAAACTGAGCAGTGGGATAATATAAATCAATAGCAGATGAATCAACATCTATGCAGATTAGAGCAACATTCTTATGCAAGTATTTCAACTATAACTTGATAAAACATCATGTCTCTTATTCAATATGAATTAAAAGAACATAAGTACATCTATGTATCAAAGACATGCTAGGCAGTATAACATCAACCAATGGTTCTTGTATTTCAATCTTATGCAAATACGCTACACGGCTGATTATATTTTACAAACATTTTTAAGCTCTGAGGAGATGAGGTATACCGCTCATACTCCAATCGACCATTTCTAGAATCAATATCGGTATCATAAATAGGTCAATGGAAGAGACGGATTCCCATGACCTCCCACATCCCGGTCAGCACGGGACCACAAGCAGGACTATGTCAATTGCTCAAAATAGCTTTCCAGGGTATACTTGAACTTTGCTATGGAGTTACAACATCAACTGCACTCTCATCGACAATCGAGAGATTTAATGTTTATCTCTATCGACCTGACATTAAATATCATTGGGAGACTAATAATACATCCATTCCAACCATCGAGAGATTTGTGATACATCTATCCCGACACATGAAGGATTGAGAGGTTTAGTGTTTACCTTCCCTCAATCTCTTCACAAGGACGTAAGGATATTTTCACCTATTTACCCCCACATATTCATAATATGCAAACTCCAGGAATTCCATAGGAAAACCTGTTTCACCATCACCAACTGCTGACGATGATGGATCTATGGTCAGAGCACTACATGAATAGATTTCACTTGATTAATTAAGTACATTTTCATATTCTTTTAGCATCAGGCAAGTTCTCAAACATAACTTAATATGACAATGCTATAAAGAAACATGTACTAATTTCATCAACTATTTAACAGTCTTTAAAAGATATTGGGAACTCAGTCCCTTATTTCAAAACTGGGAATTTTCATCCATTCACAATCTCATCACCATAATCATATGGCTCTGGGTATTTAAACCCTTGCCTCATCATTGAGCATTGTTACCACTTTTCCAGGTAACTATCACCTTCAGGTCATCTGACCAAGGAAAACATGATACTTGCTATTATAAGCATCACTTCAAGGTACTTGAGGCCCATTAACTCTCTTGTTACCTCTTACCAGGCAGCAAGGTATATTATGGCACACAAGGCCCAAACACAAATAGTGAATTAAACATCATAGCTCATACATGGCCATGATCATCATTTCAACATACCTGCATGGCTAGCACAAATGATAACAGTAATATCAATTGCATATCAGTACCATGTAAAACAAATATGAATTCACTATTCATGGGTAACACCACTATTCCCTTACCAGGGTTAGGGTTTCCCATCTTATGTCATTTGAGGATATTGATCCCATTATCACATTAGAGTTATGGTTTATCACCATATTGCCCAAGATTAGGGCTCATAAAGAATTACATAATATTACCCTAGATTTGATCTTCACATCACATCAAACATCAGGGTTTCTCATGAAACCATTCTTAGTTAGGGTTTCACATAATTTTCACCCCATAATAGGGTCTATATTTCATAATCCACAATTAGGGTTTACTATTCATCCCAATTAGGGTTTCATGTTCCATTACCCATAATTAGGGTTTACTATTCATCCCAATTTGGGTGTTGCACTACATTACCCTAAATTTGATTCACATATATCATCACCCTAGATTAGGGTTACATCCTTACCCTGAATTAGGGTTTCAAGTAGAATTGCCCTGAATTAGGATTAAGGTTCAACAACCTTGTCAATTAGAGTTTATGTTCATGATTAGGGTTTCATGATCTCTTTACTTAAGGATCATACCCTTAATCACCATATGAATAATACTAATGTATGGATTCCATTCTACTATCCTCTCAACTTGATTAGGTTATATCAACCCTTCAGTCAAGTACATACAACTATGATTGACATAGTGTGCCAAGTCATTGTTCTTATGAGCAATTAGGGTTTATCCCTTAATTGGCACTAATAACTTAGGTACTATTAGGGTTTCAACCTTTGTACCTTCATCGATTACTATTACTAACAATCATTAGATTATTGGAACATTCATTACCTTCAATTTCCTCATGATTGAACCACATTCAACCTTCATTCAGTTTCAAGGTTTCATCACCAAACGGTTTTGAAACCGTTTAACACCAAACGGTTTTGAAACCGTTTGGTATCAAACGGTCTCAAGTCCGTTTGCGCCAAATAAGTCTCAAAACCGCAAGGGCTCTTTAGGTCACTTCATCAATCAATTGAATGTAATTTGCACCATTAGATTGACTACTGATTAGGCAATTGAAAGATTTATCAATCAACACCATTAGATCTTCATCCAATTAACAAGGATCAACCACTAACCCTCCAAACGGTTTTGAAACCGTTTGTTCCCAAACGATTTCAAGACTATTTGGGCTCAAACGGTTTCCAAACCATTTGACCCAAATTATCTTGAAATCGTTAGGACCAATCAAGGATTCTTCAATCAACTTGATTAGGGTTTCCAATTGAAGGATTGTACACACATTGAATCAATCAATTGCATCCATTGGATCATCATCCAACAAGTAATTAGGTTCAGACCTCAAACGGTCAACTAAACCAAACGGTCAGCCCTCTCACGTGGTTTGAAGTCGAAATCACCAAACAGTTTGCAAACCGTTTGGTCTCAAACGGTTTGGTGAAACCGTTTGGACCAAAGGTCCAATACCATTTTCCATTGTTCTTTGATTGAGGTGTGTGCTTATGATCAGGTTATCATCTTCAACCTTTAGACTCACAAAACTAGTGCCATTTCCATGGCAACTCCATCAATCAAACAAAGGAAATTGCAAGAATATCAATTAAATCAATTGAATTGAGAAATCGAATTCAATGACAAAGATTAAGGGTTCAAGTTATATAACCCGCCTTCAATTTAGATTCAAAGCTTCAAGATCCACGACTCCAATGGTGGATGAAGCTATATCAACCTCCCAAGGTCTGTTCTCAAGCTTTTGGAGTGAAAGGATCGGCTAGGGTTGAAGATGGAGTGAAGAGAAGAAGAAATTATGCATTGTTTTATGATTTCCACCATGAAATCAAGAAGAACGAAGGTTAAGGACTTACCAACAGGTTGGGGGCGTCCTTCCTGCCGTTCCTAGCTCCCTTATTCATTTTTGCAAGCAAGGAGAAGAAAGGAATCCGAAAAAGTCATTGGTTTGAGTGGTGAAGGCTCTTTTATAAGAAAAATCAATGAAAGAGAAAATATTTTATAAAAACATTTTAATTCCAAAATTGTTGCCACCACTCCCCCCCTTGGTTTCTAGCATGCAAAGGAAACTATATCCCCACCGAGCTCCCTTCCATTATCCATGAATTAAGGGAAAAGAAATTAAGCACCTTAATCCCTTATAATAGTAATATATGTATTTGAGTGGAAATTCTTTTCCTTATAATAAGGTGAGTGGAGTTTTCACCTCCTTAGGATATTTAGTGGTCCTTGCAAAGATCAAGGACGTCCACAGACATCTGAATCCAACCATCTTAATTTTGGTTGAAGGTCCTTCAATTATTTTATTTATTCTTGCATTAATTTGAACTAATGTTTCCATTATGCTTAAATCTTGATTATTTTAATATCAAGATTCTCTCTCCTTCAAGGATATACAAATGAGATGAACCTATCATTTTCTATACTCCACATGATGCCAAGAAACATTAGAGACCTTTTTGAAGTTCTATTTTGCATATTGCACCCTAGGTTTTGGGTAATTTGCACATTACACCAAAACTAGGTTTTCATGCACAAACATTGCTTTATCAACTCTTTCTTGGTATTCAGGCTATCACAAGCCATACCTCTACATCATCTTCACTCTCATGATGCTTCAACATATGAGGAACATATTATCATGAACAATTTGCAAATAGACCCCTCAACTTGGGTAATTTGCACTTTAGTCCAAAATAGGCAAAATATTGATTTCAACAATATTCAAAAAGGACTAAAATTGCAATATAAGTTCATCTTGAGCCTTGATTACTTTTCAAAGATAAGAGAAAGCATATAATCCACTTTATTAAGCAAAATACCTAGGGTTAAAACATAACCCAGGTCAGGGATGTTACAGTTTCATATTGCTAAAAGATGATCTTAGGATCTTTTGTGAAATAAAGATGAAATAATTAGGGTTTGTAAGTGATTTTATAAAATTGGGGTTTAAAGTAATAAAAATGAAGTGGAACCCTAATTAAGCTCAAAAACCTAAAAAGGACTAATAACCCTAGGAAACAACTAGGATTAATAGATCACGATGACATGATTAATGATAGAAAAATTGGATGCCTTTTTTAGGATCAATTAGTGTGTGCTTGCTTGATTTCTGGATTGATTGAGTTATTTCTGCATTCAAGTCTTCTTGGTAGGTATGTGGTTAATTATGGTTAATCACATTAGTTTCCCAAAAGTTTTTCAGATGAATTGATTGCATTGATTGCAACCAACCAGTTTGGATGTTCATAATTGCAAACTACAAAGTCACTATGATTATCACACTTGTAATATAAATGTGTATTCTCGCACCTACATGCCACCCTGATGGATGATGCAAAAAGGTCAAGCCCAGGAGGGAAGACCAATGGGCACCATGAGAGGTGACCCCAGACACCAAGCTCGGGAATGAGAAGGTGGTCTATGTTGCATGACTAAAGGGCACCATGAGAGGTGACCCTAGGCACCAAGCTCGGGATTGAGAAGGTGGCCTTAAGTTAATCCCTAAAGAGGGTATTCTAGGGTTAGGGAAAAAGCGGTGGAGATTGACACATTGAAAATGTAAATTGACTTGTTAATTACCTTGGTTGTGATAATTAGTTTGTTAGCCATATTTGTGAACTTTTGGTTGTCCCCACATATCGACATATTCTTATATGCTGACCATTGTTTTGTTTGTCAGCGTTTTATGTACAACCCTGAAATGAACAAACAGTAAAGTGTCACATTGTGAAAATAAGAAATAAAGTTCAAGGAGGATTAGATAGAATAGATCCAAAGATGTGGATAGAAGTAGATTTCCAAAGTTTTTAAAAGTATGCAAAATTTTATTTTATACCAGATTTCAGATTAGTTGGTAGAATTTCTTAATTATTATTGATTAATTGTCGAACCTTTGATCCGATTTATTGGGATAACGACTTTGACCTCTTGGTCTCCCTTAATTGGGGGTTACCGGGAGGCGGGTTCGTTACAATTGGTATCAGAGCATAGGTTCCTCATTTAATCTGTAATAATTATTAAATTTTACAAATTCTATAGAACCGATGGAGTTATTAGAGGATTTTCCGAAAGACAGAGGTGTCTAGAAAAGGATCACTTCCAGGGGTTGGCAATATTTTCCTCCGCACCGCTAGTCGAAATATGAGGACTCCCGGATTGTGTGACTGCCTGGCCAATGTCTTAGGATTTGACTTGAAATAAGATATCTTTAGGACTCTCTTATCTTGTTCATCCCTTCTCAACTCAAATCTATTAAGGATTTTAAGGATTAGGATTTTATCTCTCTTCCTCACCCTCTTGAGGTATGGGTAAGGTTGATAAGGTTTAAGGAATCCTCCACCAAAGTAATAAAAGATACATAATTAAGATGTCATTGGCATAAGTATAAGGTATGTTTGTGTGCTTATGTAGATGGCTCGTACAAAGACTGTGGCTATCCCAGTTACCACCAACAGTGGTGGGCCTCCCCGCAAAGAGAATGGGTCTTCTGAGAAAAGGAAGCGAAACCATGGTGGTGAAACCTCAAAGAAGAGAAGGAGACCTGAAGGCACTGCTCATGAGGCTCCCAACCCTGACCCAATACCCTTCAGCAACCTTGAACAAGAGGAGGGACTGGGATATGAGGAGCAATATGAGTACGAGGAGGTCGCTCAGATGGAGGAGGACCAGTCTGGTGGTCCGGAACTGACCATGGAAGTTCACACTACAGAATGGATGGAGCAACAAAAATGGCCGACTGAGGCTATCCATGCCTTAGCCCTTAGGGACATAGCTAGAGATGAGAATGGCGAGCCACTAACTGTTCGTCCTCGACTGGGAGCTACCATCTTGGACTTCATCAAGCTGAACATTGAGAAGTTCTGGGGAGAAGATAAGTCTGAAGTGGTTGACAAGGCGGAAGCTTGCTTGCTTGCAGTCGAGAATGGATTATGTATGCTTGAAGTACAACCAAACAAGAAGGCTCTATTTTCTACTCACCTTTTAGAAGGTGCAACCAAGATATGGTGGGAGAACCATATCACGGGAAGAGACCTAAGCAAAGAACCGATGGCGTGGACCGATTTCAAGACCATCTTCACCGCCAGATTCATTCCCGTCTCAGCCAAGAAGGAGAAGGAGCGAGAGTTCACCAACATGACACAAGGAAGCTCGTCCTTTGCAGATTTTGGTCACAAGTTCTGCATCCTGGAACGCTTTAGACACATGATGGATGAAGAGAGGAGGGTGGACCACTTCATCGAGTGCCTGCACCCTGCCATCAAGCCACATGTGATGGCTAGTAAGCCGAAGACCTTCTTTGAAGCCTACAACACCGCCTTAGACATGGAAAGGATGGTGATGCCTGCACAGAATCAATCCAAAGGGTACTTGGGTTTCACTGAAGGAGCTCAAGGGTAGAGGAATGAACACAAGAAGGGAGAAGGACACAACCACAACAAAAGCAAGTATGGGCACAAAGGCAAGCCCCGTGGTTGCCTCCAGCAGTGTCGCACCTACGGATGGACACATCCTGGGAAGTGCCACTTTGAGAAGAAGGTGTGTTTCAGATGTCAGCAAGAAGGACACTTCATCTCCAATTGCCCTCAGCCCGACCCAAGAGGACCTTTGGGGTCACAGCCTGTGGCAGCACAACCAGTAGCTGCAACACCTCCAGCCAGAGCACCCCCAGCTGGAGAGAGAAGGCAAGCTAGAGTGTTCGCCATCTACAATGAAGAAGCTCAGGCAAATGCTAATAGGATGATCGAGGGTAATAACCCTTAGATGTTTTCTTTTAGTTTAGTAGATCATGTAACAGATTTCTGATGTGACATAAACTATGTAGGCCTGTTGGAAGTCATGGGACAAAATGTAAAAGCACTCTTTGATTCTGGTTCTACTAATACTTTTATTTCGAGAAATCTGGAAACTATGCTTGGTTTGGATATCAAGGATTTGGGTTATGTTCTGGATGTCACAACCCCGAGTGGTCGTATTTATACCTCTCTTTTGAAAACCCCTATTTTTCCAGTTAAGTATTTGAACCATGAGCTTCCCACTGACTTCATCCTTCTCGATATGAATGATTTTGATGTAATCATCGGTATGGATTGGCTTTCCACATACAGAGCCCAGATTGACTGTAGAGAGAAGAAAATTCTCATTAGGAAAACCGGCCATCCCCGCTTCACCATTCGAGGAAGGAAGGATGCGACAACCAATCTTTACGTATCTTCTTTGAAAGTTGAACGGATGCTATCCAAAGTTTGTCGAGCCTACCTAGCCATAGTTACCGTACTTGAGGTTAAGGGGCGATCCTTAGAGGAAATAGAGGGGGTTCGAGAGTATGCAGATGTGTTTCTGAATGATCGAACAGGAATTCCCCCTGAGAGGGAGGTAGATTTCTCCATCGAGTTAGCTCCTGGGACTAACCCTATATCTAAGGCACCCTATAGAATGGCCCCCATAGAGTTGCTTGAGTTGATAACCCAGTTGCAAGAGTTGTTGGATAAAGGCTTTATCTGGCCCAGTACATCACCTTGGGGAGCGTCGGTCCTCTTTGTGAAAAAGAAGGATGGATTGCTTCAGATGTGTATTGACTATCTGATGATCAACCAGGCAACCATTAAGAATAAGTATCCTTTGCCTAGAATAGATGACCTGTTTGACCAACTCAAATCAGCCTGAGTCTTCTCTAAGATCAATTTGAGGTCAGGATACCACCAGGTGAGAGTAAGGAGTGAGGATATACCTAAAATAGCTTTTCGAACCTGATATGGTCACTATGAGTTTGTGGTCATGCCGTTTGGATTATCCAATGCACCTAGTGTCTTCATGAACCTCATGAATAGTGTGTTATAGCCTTTCCTTGACTCTTTTGTGATAGTGTTCATAGATGAAATTTTGGTGTACTCGGATGACCTAACCCAACACCGTGACCACCTGGGTAGAGTCCTTGATATCCTGAGAAAGCATAAGTTTTTTGGAAAGTTCTCAAAATGTGAGTTTTGGTTAGACCGAGTCATGTTTCTTAGATACATCATCTCAGGAGGAACGATCACCATAGATCCAGCCAAAGTATCGGCAGTTCGAGACTGGTCGGCACCAAGGAACCCCTCCGAGATCTACAACTTCTTGGGGTTGGTCGGATACTACCGTCACTTCATCAAGGATTTCTGAAAGACTGCTTTTCCGCTGACCATGTTAACCCAAAAGGATGTGAAGTTCGTGTGGTCTGGCATATGTGAAGCTCGGTTCCACGAGTTGAAGGAGAAGATGACCACCGCCTATGTGTTGACTCTACCTTCTAGCAATGAGGGTTTCATGATATTCACTGATGCTTCCAAGATGGGACTTGGCTGTGTGTTGGAACAGAATCGGCATGTGGTTGTATATGCTTCCTGACAACTCAAGCCCAATGAGGTGAACTATCTGACACATGACCTAGAGCTAGCTGCTATTATCCATGCTTTGAAGATATAGAGGCATTACCTGTACGGTGCTACCTTCAAGATCTTCACCGACCATAAGAGCTTAAAATACCTACTGACACAGAGAGACCCGAACCTACGACAACGACGATATATGGAGTATATGAAGGATTACGAATTCACCATCGCCTACCATCCTGGTAAGGTGAATGTCATAGCAGATGCTTTGAGTCAGAAACAGCTTAAGTGTGCAACTGCTTTGTCCAGTCAGTGGAAGAGTTTGGAGGAGCTGGTGGAGTGGACTCCACAACCGCTAGAAGATCGAGTTCGTTTGGTTAATATCCAGATTCAATCTGAGTTGTTAAATGAGATCATAGCAGCATAGTTGACTAGTGAAGAGCTAGATAAGATGAAAGGCTTAATGATGAAGCCACAAACTCATCTATCCGTGGGAGTAGATGGAGGAATCAGTTTTGAGAATCACATATGGGTTCCGACGGATTCATCGATAAAGGAACGTATCTTGTAAGAGGCTCATGGATCCAAATACACAGTACACCCAGGAACTACTAAGATGTTCAAGGACTTGCAGAGGTTTTTATGGTGGCCAGGAATGAAGAAAGACATTGTGGCATGTGTGGCCAGTTGTCTTACGTTCCAGACGGTGAAGGCTGAACACCAACGACCCAGAGGGCTTTTACAGTCGATAGAGAATCCTGAGTGCGAATGGGAGAAGATCACCATGGATTTTGTGGTGGGTCTACCCCGGACCAAGAAAGGTCATGATGCGATATGGGTCGTGGTAGATCATCTTACCAAGTCAGCACACTTCCTTTCCTTAAAGACCACTGCTAAGGTGCCAGACCTAGCTGAGCTGTATATCAGAGAGATAGTGCATTTGCATGGTGTACCTGGATCGATCATCTCTAATAGAGATCCAAAGTTTACTTCCAAGCTGTGGAAGCAAGTTCAATAAGAACTGGGTACCATGTTGAAGTTTAGTACAACTTATCACCCCCATACGGATGGTCAGTCAAAAAGGACAATCCAGACGTTAGAAGATCTATTGAGAGCTTGTGTGCTCGATTGGGGTGGCTCATGGGAGCATTACTTACCTTTAGCTGAGTTTGCCTACAACAACAACTACCAAGCCAGTATCGGGATGCCTCCGTATGAAGCTTTGTACGAGAGACCGTGTCGGTCCCCACTTCACTGGGATGATGTGGGTGAGAGGACCCTGTTGAGGTCAGATGAGCTCGAGGTGTATGCTGATAAAGTTGCTTTGATCAAGCAAAGGATGAAGAGAGCCCAGGATCAAAAAAAGTCGTATGCTGATGCAAAGCGTACTGATGTGCATTTCACTGTGGGGGAGCATGTGTTTTTGAAAATCCAACCACTCTGAGCTATAGCTAAGAATAGAGGAAAGATGAGTCCCCGGTATGTGGGTCCGTTTGAGGTGTTTGAACGGATTGGTGAAGATGCATATCGTTTGACGTTACCCCCTCAGTATAGCATGATGCATGATGTGTTTCACATGTCCAACCTGAAGCGATATGTGCAAGATCTGATCCATGTGCTGAGCATTGAACCTATTGAGCTTCAAGGGAAGATGACTTATCTTGAAACACCTTTGCAGATTCTAGATACCAAGGTGAAAGATCTCAAATGCAAGAAAATAGAGATGGTAAAGGTTCTTTGGAGGCACCATGGAGAGGATGAGGCCACATGGGAGCTGAAGGTGGACATGGAGAAAGCATACCTTGAATTGTTTGTTTGATTGCTTGAAATTTTGAGGGAAAATTCCTATAAGAAGGGGAGGATGTTATAACCTCAATTTCCTAAGTATGTAAAGAAAAATATAATTCTCTTTTAAAGAATAAATGAAATCTATTTCTTTGATTTGTGATGGATTTCGTGTGAACTGGCCTTGATTGATTGATATTGGGCTTTGTTGGCCATTGAGCCCAATTGAAAAGAAAAGAGAAATAAAAAGGAAAAGGATTTAATTAAATAAAAGGAGAATATGTGAAATAGAAATAGATAAGAGAATAAAGGCAATTAAATATTCTCCAATATGGGAGTTCATGCCTTTAGGTTTTCTTGAGGTCCAAGGGACCCAAAATAACAAGATAATAACAAAGGGAAAAGAAATACCAAATAATTTTGGATTAATTAAAGTATAAGTTAGGAGAGAAGGAAACCTTCTCATACATTTTAATTTGTTTCCCAAATTTCGTGCATAGCTAGATAATGTAAAGACAAACGTTCCCTTAAAATTTGAGACAAAAAGGGGTTATTCTTTGGGAGATATCAATTTCTCAAGTTATCTCAAAAATAAGGCATTAATCTAGCAAATAGGAATATATTTTCCTTTGTGTTTGACCGCGAGCAGCAAGGGACGTTGGATCTCGATCCAACGCCTGATGCTCATCGTCTAAGTCCTACACAGACCAGAACTCTGCTGATTGGGGATGGATTTTCCCTCTCCAATTCCTTGCGACCCAGTGAGTGTGCAAACTCGTTGATGGTTCCTTTGGATTCAGGAAAGGAAACCGAAGGGAATCATCCCTGGTTTGTCGAGGATTGGCCGCGTATTGGGAGAATTCCCAATCTGACAAGAACTTTCCCCGACCCTATATATTGGGGAGGGTGAACGAGAGAACTGACATCTCCTTTTGCTACCCTAATCTCTGTGGAAGAGCGCACAAAGTGTTTTAGTGCCTTCAATTGATCTTTTCATCCTGACCTTCGCCCTCGTCACCACAACGAACCTCGCCGGAGTCCGACGACTAGAAGAGGGTCACGACGTGATCGCAACCTACAATTGAGGTCGTAGGCAGGTTTGACGGAGGAAGACGAAGCCTCCTGGCCCCTTGGCACGCTCGTAGGTCGACTAGATCAAGGATTCAACTATGGAGTTGACCCTCGCAACAGATGCTGTGTCGCGAGGTTGAAGAAGGTGTCGACCTACGAAGTTACCAAACTACCTTCGGGGTGCCTTCACTATAGGTAAGGACAAACTTGTCTTTCGGCTCACTTTTGATTACAAGAAGAGGCTCGTGCATCCCTGGCCATTGGATCCTGAGTGGACCAGCGAACCACTGATCTAATGATCCTTGTTTTTCTGGAAATAGCAAATAAATCAATAAAAAGGAAGTTTCTTGATAAAATCGTATCTTTTGATAGAAAACTCATATGAGGAAAGTTAATACATGAAAAATGATCATAAAAACAATAGGGATACATTAAAAATAGTTTGGGAACCTAAATCAATATCTTTTTGCAAAAGTATCTAATTTTGATGAAAAAGGTGTTAATTTGTGGTTAGTAACCCTAATTGTTAATCAAGGATAGATTTAATATTGCAATTAGGTTAATTCAAGCATGGTTAACTTGTTTAATGATAAAGTTATATTTTAACCTATTTTGATGATGGAATTGCAAAGTTTAGGGTTTTAAACCTAATAAAATGGTTAATATGTTTAGAAACCCTAAGTAAGAGAAAAAGAAAAGAAAAGTGCTTATAATATGAAATTAGGGTTTCATATTGCTAAAAGATGATCTTAGGATCTTTTGTGAAATAAAGATGAAATAATTAGGGTTTGTAAGTGATTTTATAAAATTAGGGTTTAAAGTAATAAAAACGAAGTGGAACCCTAATTATGCTCAAAACCCTAAAAAGGACTAATAACCCTAGGAAACAACTAGGATTAATAGATCATGATGACATGATTAATGATAGAAAAATTGGATGCCTTTTTAGGATCAATTGGTGTGTGCTTGCTTGATTTCTGGATTGATTGAGTTATTTCTACATTCAAGTCTTCTTGGCAGGTATGTGGTTAATTATGGTTAATCGCATTAGTTTCCCAAAAGTTTTCCAGATGAATTGATCGCATTGATTGCAACCAACCAGTTTGGATGTTCATAATTGCAAACTATAAAGTCACTAGGATTATCACACTTGTAATATAAATGTGTATTCTCGCACCTACATGCCACCCTGATGGATGATGCAAAAAGGTCAAGCCCAGGAGGGAAGACCAATAGGCACCATGAGAGGTGACCCCAGACACCAAGCTCGGGAATGAGAAGGTGGTCTATGTTGCATGACTAAAGGGCACCATGAGAGGTGACCCTAGGCACCAAGCTCGGGATTGAGAAGGTGGCCTTAAGTCAAACCCTAAAGAGGGTATTCCAGGGTTAAGGCAAAAGCGGTGGAGATTGACACATTGAAAGTGTAAATTGATTTGTTAATTACCTTGGTTGTGATAATTAGTTTGTTAGCCATATTTGTGAACTTTTGGTTGTCCCCACATATCAGCATATTCTTATATGATGACCGTTGTTTTGTTTGTCGGCATTTTAGGTACAACCCTGAAATGAACAAATAGTAAAGTGTCACATTATGAAAATAAGAAATAAAATGCAAGGAGGATTAGATAGAATAGATCCAAAGTTGTGGATAGAAGTAGATTTCCAAAGTTTTTAAAAGGTACGCACAATTTTATTTTATACCAGATTTCAGTTTAGTTGGTAGAATTTCTTAATTATTATTGATTAATTGTCGAACCTTTGATTCGATTTATTGAGATAACGACTCTGACCTCTTGGTCTCCCTTAATTGGGGGTTACCGGGAGGTGGGGTCATTACTGTAACAACCCCTCCTCCCGGTAACCCCAAATTAAGGGAGACCGAAAGGTCGGTGCCGTTATCCAATTAACATGATCAAAGGTTCGACAAATAATCAATAACAATTATGAAATTCTACTAACTAACTGAAATTTGGTATAAAATTAAAACTTTACTTACCTTTGAAAACCTTGGAAATCTATCTCTTCTGGTCTTGAATTATTCTATCTAATCCTCCTTGCACTTTATTTCTTTTTCCGCAATGTGTCACTTTACTGTTTATTCTTTCAATTGTTGTTCCTAAAACGCCGACAAACAAAACGTCGGTCAATATATCGAAATATACTGTATGTGGGAACAACTAAAATCTTGCAAATATGGCTAACAATTTAATAATCACAATCAAATTAATTAACAAGCGAATTTACACTTTTCAGTATGACATTCTCCACCACTTTTGCCCTAACCCTGGCATACCCACCTTAGGGTGTCCTTTGCCAATGACTTATGGCCACCTTCTCAATCCCGAGCTTGGTGCTTGGGGGTCACTACTCATGGTGCCCACTAGTCATGCAATATCATAGGCCACCTTCTCATTCCCGAGCTTGGTGCCTGGGGTCACCACTCAAGGTGTCCATTGGTCTACCCATATGGGCCTGACCTTTGGCATCATCCATCAGGGTGGCAGGTAGGTGCGAGAATACATATTTCTATTTTTAATGTGATAATCATAGTGACTTTATGATTTGCAAATATGAACATCCAACAGATAATTTGCATTCAATGCGATTAACCATTTGGAAAATCCTCGGGAAACTAAGGCGGTTATCCATAATTAACCACATACCTGATCCAGAGCAACTTGATTGTCCAAGCAATAAGGATAACGAATCAATCAACAAGAAATCAACAATATCTTGAAATTAATGCATACAATCCAAGTGTTATAGTTTATCCAGAACATTCCAAAGCTAGACTTGGATTCCACCTTAGGCTTTCTAGACTATATTAGGGGTTTTGCCTCCATAACGCTTTTATCATATTAAATGCTCTCTTAGTTCATAAACCCTAATTTCAACATCATAAGCCCAATTAAAGTCGATCATTTCTCTTTTATACCAAAATTACCTTCTTTATCCTTTTAAGTTATTTCAAGGTCATTAGACTCAATTATCACCTTTAGTTTCTTTCGGATTAACAACTCATAATTCATGATGGTCTAATTCCCATATGAACCCCATTTATTATTAATTCTACCTTGATTCAATTGTAAACCCTAATTTCTATATTAAGGTTATTTATCCATAAATTAGGGACTTTAATGCTCGAAATAGATTAGATTCAGCATATTCCAACTTTAATCATGAAATTAGTCAATTAAAGCCATTAAGAGTCGAATTTACCAACATTAGGGTTTCAGGGCCCATTAAAGAATTATTCATGCACATTAAACTCGAAATTAAACTAATTACATGCAAATTCATCCTTTTTGTTCCTAATGTGCCCTTTCATCATTAACAGGTTAATACTAACCCTAATCATCCATTAAACCCTTATAAATATATTATTCATCTCAAAATAGGGTTGTTTAAACATTAACACATTAAAGTTGATATCTTACATTACTTTTCGAATTGAAAAAGGATTCAGGTTTCAATTATATTTTTAATGGATTCCTCTCATTTTTCTGAGCAAAATTCATGTATAATATGCATCCATATGAGCTATGGTTAAATAAATATGATTTTTGCATTAAACCACTTACTTGACCAATTAGGAGATGCCACGTCACTCTGTTCCCATGCAAGGCGCTTTGCATAGAAACATTTCGAAATGATGATTTAGCCCTCAGTTAAGTTTTCGGCTCTTCAACGCCCGGAGGGGCATAACCGTCCAATCGTCCGGACCTTCTTCTTCCTCACGAATTCCCTGGTGCCGCCGACCTGTAGTGGCGCGGGGGAGCTTTCCTCCTCCAACCTTGGACCTAGGGACCGCCGCAAAGGGCCGCCCAGGCTCCTATACCTCTGACGCACCTAGGGCATCGCCCAGGTCATGCTATAATTGGACAAAGAAAGCGTTCTTGACCTGTCAAGTGTGGCCGCCATTGCTGCCAACCTGCAACACTCTGTGGGTTGCATCTTCCTCCCCCAGCCGTGGTTCTCGCCCGGAAACCATGCCCTACCTCTGTTGTGTCCTCACGCATGTGGGGCACTACTGATCTTACATCCAGCACGACCGTCTTGAGCTGGCCAAGCGCACGACCTGAAACCAGGGTGCCGACCTTACGCAAGCCCTGCTCGACAGCTGCAGCTATGGAGACGATGGTCAACCATCTCGAACCATCATGGAGGCTTCGTTCCTTCGACGAGACTTCCTCCCCGCTCTTTGGTGCCTTCGGGATAGGTCTAAACTCTCATTAGGGTTTTGATCATGTGGGAGCAAGAATAAGGTGAGGAGGAGAGTGGGAGATGCGGAATCTCTCTGGAACTCGTCCCAAAGGGTCTACCCCTTTTATTGGGGAGTATCCATGCCTTAGATTGCTTGCCCACAAAGCAAACAAGGTTTCTCCTTATAGGAAAGGGAGTTTCCTTACTTTTGAAGTATCTTTCTCTCTCTTCATGTATATTTTCCCATTAGGTACTAGGAATTCTAAATTCCTCTCACCTACTCTCTTTATTGCTTGACTTTTAACCCTTAGGCACGAAATTTATATTTCCTTTTTGTAGAAGATGCCACTTCTTTAATAAAACCATGAAATTCATTAATATAGTATCACTTTATCTTCTTATTTTGCAATCATGGTATTTCCTCTTTCCTCTTTCTTCATTGGGACTCCTTGGATCCCAAGAAACTCTAATAATTCGAAATTTCTTTTTAAGGAATACTCATTATCCTTAAATGCATCAATATGCATTATTTCACATTATCTTGCTTATTTCTTCATTAAAATATATCTTTTTGAGGTTTGCTCTTTATTTCTCTTTTATTTTACTCATTGGTATTCCTTTTATTATTAGGAATCATTGGGATACGAAATTCCACCTAGGATAACTCAATTATACTTCTTTTTACTTATTTTCCACATTTCATCAATATTTTCAATTTCTTTCTTAATAAAGAAATACTTAATTGATCTTTTCTTTTCTTATTGCACTCTTTATGCAACTTTGGACTCCTTGGAACCCAAGGAACCCAAGAGGCACGAAATCCATTCTTGTATTACATTCCTTTGCCTTCTAGAGGTTTCCACCTCATCTCTCTTTTCTCAACAACTCAATTATTCATTAATTAATTGAATTTCCTTATTATTGGACCCAATAGCCAATAAAGCCCACACATCAAACAACAAGGCTATTTTAAACGAAATCCATTATATCATTATTTGTCCAAATATCTTTAATATGAGAAATTACATTTCTCACCAAAGGAACCCAAAATTTGGGGTTGTAACAATTACATCATCAACAACAAACAATTTGTGGAATGATTTCAATGGCCTTCCCCAGGGCCTCTATTTATATGCCTTCATTCCATGTGGTTGCAACTTGGAATCCTAGTTCAAATCTTAATCCAATTGCAAATATTAATCCATGTGGAAACATCAGGATGCATCATCTTTCCTCTTGGATTTATATCCTATTAGGATTTAAAACACATAAGAACAACTCCTATTAAGTTGAAATCCAAATAGGACATGGATTGGAACCTTTCTAATTCCAACACTCTCAAACTATTTCCCATGAGGGAGACATTGTCTTCAGTAGTCATCTAGAATAGCTTCTAGTCTCCATCACCACATGTGATAGATACTAATGCATGGCCCTTTTCCTCAAATTTCAGCATCATGTCATTTTGATCCATCTTCTTGAAGTCTCACCCTGACTTCACATATTCTTGAAGAATTGTGGTAGGTGTTGTGTCTCTCTTCATATTTGCACCTAGAACTTTTCTAGCTCCCCCTAAGTGTTTAGTCGACCCATCCTAGATGACAACATGTCTCTGACCTTCTATAGTAAGGCTTAGAAACCTTCCATCGATGTCCCCCCCTATTGATGTAACTCCTCATCAAGATCCCAATCCACCACACTAGATGTAATAACTAAACATACTATGTGTTCCCTTATTCCTCACACACACACTTTCATGACGAAGACTTTGGAGCGACCTTGTCTGACTAGGAGACTTCATGGTGATTGTTCTTGTATCAATTTACCTTGATACCCTTTTTGTCGTCTTTGAGATAATCTTGCAGGTTAGACCTACAACTATCAATGGGATTTCTTCCTAGTCCTCTTCAATTTTGTCTCCTTAGAACTGGAGTTGACTCATGACTTCATGAGCCTTATCTTTATGCACTCTAAATGTGGTTTTATATAGATTGCAAGACATTCTTCCTTGAGATATCCCTTTCATCACCTTACACATGACACCATCAAATCCTAGATAATATATGTCTGTATCAAACAAGGAACCAAAAATTACATTAAGCCTCAAGTCCAGGATGTGATGTACACCCTTGAAGATAATAATCCGCTTAACATGTTTTTGACATGGACGTCATCAATCCCAATGATATTTGACTAGCTAGCATTCACATCCTTAGATTGGAAAAGTTTTTCCTCTATCAATGTGAAGAACATCTATGTAGTGTGGCACATCGCTCATGTTTTTATTTTCCACTCAACATCATCCTTTGTGTTCAAGCACCACTCTTAGACCATCAATATTATATTTTCTGCAATGGGAGTTGAACTGTCCCGATCATCATCCTCATGTTCTTTGGAAATTTATTATGTCACCTTCTTCCAGATCTTGCTATCCATTTTTAATTGTCTAACATTTCTATGCAGCCACATTCTTTCCTCCTTGGTTTTGACTTCCCCTGATTCAAACCATGATTGTGACTCTGACTTCTTCATTTAACTTCAATGTATAGAGTTGTGCTGAAATAATTAGATCTGCCACATTCCCTTTTACTAGTGTCTTCACTTAGAAATAGATCTTGAATATTGACAAGCTTCAACTTCATGTTTCTTGACAAACTATGGGTTGTTGTCATCATAGCAGAAAAACCCTTTGACAAAGAGTAAGTAAGATAACATATTTGAATTCATCTTCAAACTTTTTCTCCATTAAGTTCATTTGACTAATTATAACATTTATTCATCGATGTAATTTTCTTCCAAGGCTCCTTCACTCGTCTTAAGGTTGAATAAGGGACATGTTGAGTATACCTTGTTTCCAGTATTTGGTTTTTCATTCATATTTGATAGTGTCTTCAGAAATCCCATAGTCATCTTATTCTTGGAAACATTGAGTTGCAACATTTCATACTAATTTCAACCTACCCACTCCAAGTGCCTGAGGATCAAGGAGATACCGATCCTCCTACTTCATTTCTTTAAGCTTAGTCCCTACTAGATGTTCATGCAATTTCTTATGGTATAGATAATCTTAAATCTACATCTTCTAGAAGCTAAAGTCATTGCCATCAAACTTATCAATGTGCACCATCCTATATTTACATGTCATTGTCACTCCCACTTTAACCTTCAAGCCTTGGTCTAACTTGTTAGGATACATATTGGGATATTGATGTTTCTCTATAAAACTAAAAGTGTAAGATTTAACGTGGAAAACTCTCCTCAAGATGAGAAGAGAAAAATCATAGGATAACATTGACCAATAAGCACTATGTAGTCAAGAATACAATGTCACCTCACTATCCCTTGTTGAGACTTCAAGTGGATAACAAGATTGTTCTGAAGTTCTAATCATAATTACAACAACCTACACATCCACAATTCTTATATACATGCAAAGCAAGTGAACAATTTGCAAGGCAAGGAGATAAGCAGAATGGTACTTTATTTAGCAATAACATTGTTGAGTTTACATACAGGCTAGAATAAAATATGGGATATGGGTCTAGTCCCCATGCCCTAGCACAAAAATCTACTCACTCATGGTGAGAGACAACAACAGAAACATATGTATAAAAATGGAGGGGGGCATGACGCCCGGTCGTAGGAAGACCAGTCTCTCCATTGTGATCGCTGCCACTTTCTTCCTCGCTAGGGTTTGCGCTATGCAAAATGTGGCTTCTAATGCATGATCAGAGATACTTAGAATGAACGATAAGAGTTTCCTTTTATAGATACTTTCCTCATTATCGAAACCCTAATGTTTGATGCTTGCGGTCAAAGCAACTAATTGCATGGCCCATACTCGGTCCACTTGGTGACTCACATGGGTTACTCAATCTGGACCTTGTATTTGGTTCCCTGGCCAGATCAGTGTGGGTTGAACTGGGTAGGATGGATGTAGAGAGTAAACGTCAGAACCGTTGAATCTAAGAGACTTCGGGTAGGAAGTAGCTCGAGTCAGGTGATTGGCAAGGCCTATCGCCTGATTGGGTGACTAAAAGGTGGACACAGAATAGCTTCTGTGGCCTTCCTTCCCTTGAGGTATGGCAACTTGAGGGCTTGATCGTCCTTCTAGGAAATAAAGTGTATATCTGGTTGTTTCTGCATAAAAAGTATATGAAATGCATTAAAGTCTAGAAAAGGAAAGATAATTGCATTTAAGTAAATCTAAGGCTAAAACTAAGGAATGAAAACACAACAACCCCTAAAAGGTGAATAAAATTGCATGCAAAGATGGGTATAAATATACTCATCAAAATACTTCCAAACTTACCTTTTCTCATTTGAGTAAAGCAAAATAAAAAGGTGGACAAACAATTAATACTAAGATCCAGGCTTCCTCTCCCAACTGAGCATACTTTGTAGCCCCCCTTCCACCAAACATGATCAAGCAACCCTGTAACATCCCTGACCTGGGTTATGAATTAACCCTAGATGTTTTGCCAAATAAGGTTGAGTATATTCTTAATTTTATCTTGGGAAAAGTAATTAGGGCTCATGAGGAACTTATGTTTCAATTTTGGTCCTGTTTGAATAATGTTGAAGCAATGTTTGCTTATTTTGGAATAAAGTGAAAATTACCCCAGTTGAGGGGTCAACTTGCAAATGTTGCATGATAAGATGTCCCTATGATCTTGAGACCCCATGAGAATGAATATGATGTAGTGGTATGGTTTTCACAAGCTTGGGCACTAAGATTAAGCTTGTAAAGCAATCCTTGTGCATTAAAACCTAGTTTTGATGTAATGTGCAATTTACCCAAAACCTAGGGTTCAATATGCAAATTACCACTTCAATAAGGTCCCTAATGTTTCTTGGAATCAATTAGAGAAAATAAAATGAGAGGGGTGCCTCATTTTAATTAAGTTAGAGGAGAGAGAATCTTGATATTAAAATAATCAAGATTTAATCTTAAGTGCGATACGCTGCAGTTAATTAGAAGACAACTATTAGCCGGCCATTCGATTTTCTGTCGCTCGGTTCGGTGATGGCAAATCAGCAAACCGGCTCGCATGACTGACTTATTGAGCCAGGTACTTGGCTCTATGTCGTGACGTGTCTAATAGTTACTGGTTGGAACAGCCTCCGTCACACCGGCTTGTCACAGCAAATTTGAACCCCTTACTGTCACGTTTTAAATTAGCGGCGCCCATCGGCCGCCTCGCACAGACAGTGGGACGCAGTGCAAGAGCAACAACATGTGAGGTCAGCCAGCCTTAATTAGAACAGCCGGTATTTTTATGTGGTTCTACTATATGAAAAGGAAGGCTACATATGTTGAAAGTACCTTTGCAAATGTACAAGAGTGTCATAAAGTCTAATAGATAAATACATCAATGAAAGCTGAACATTATCAATGAGGGCCTCCTTTCAGGGGAAAGGTATATAATATGTTTGACGTCACTACAAAAAAAGATGCTTTAGCTACGATTGTTTCAGCTACATTTAAATAATATATAGCGAGAACTATTTTTATTCATAAAATATATTTGTGTAACTTAAATAACTGTAGCTACCTCAATAAATAAGATATAGCTACAAAATTTCACTCGTTTTAATTGTATCTAGAAGTAATGTTACGAGAAGGACTAGAGGGAAAATCTCCCGCACTCTCTCCCTGCCAAACGCGAACGGTTTCCCCACCCGGCCGTCCCCCCTACCCCGACCCAAATAGCGTGATTCCGCTCAACCGATCGCTGCGACACCCGTCCCCCCTCCCCCCGACCCCGATAGCTCGACCTCCCGTCGATCGCTGCGACGCCTGTCACCGAAGCGACTCCTTTCTCTCCACGCGCGGCGGCCGTTCCCTCCCCGAGCCAATTTCCTGCCCACCTTCTTTGCACGCGCGGCGGCCGATCCCTCCCGGTGCCGATCCAGCTCGCCCGCCCTCCACCGGCCCATGTGGCTCCTCCTTCACTTGGGGACGTCTTGCAGCAACATGAGGGAGGCGGGAGAGGTGAGGCCCGGATAGGAAATCAAATTTACTTCACCGTCGGCTGCTGCTCCGGCCAGACCTCAGCCCCTTCTCCAGTGGTGTAGCCACTTTCAGTCACAGTAGAGCACGTGCATGACCCTCTGCAGTCCAAAAAGACAATTGGTACAGGCAAATATGTATTCTATGATAATACCTATTGAAGAGTGCCTTATCCACGCAATCACGATTAACGTGTTAGTCCTCCCAATAAACTTCCTTTTCTATTAGTCGTAATGAATCAGAATTGTCACACTATGTAACAGTTGCTGCTTTAACATTCTAGCCAACTATAAATGTACGTCTTCCCCAATCAATGCTTCAATTTACTAAAAGGCAATTATGATTTATAACTAGTACCTTCTTAGTTATGCACAAGATAGATGAAAAGGGATGTCTTCTGTAACTGTTTGCAGTATACCAATATGATCAATATAATAAATTTTAATCGATAGTTAGGCACAAATTATGTTCACTCCGTTGCTTCTCAGCCTAGATGTCAATTTTTTGCAACTAGCTTCTTCTAGTGAAAAAGCTACAACATTAGATAATGAGCAATTTTTACGGCTGGCACCGGTCTTTCCCAAAGATACAACAAATTGCCTAAAGATTTCACCCTTTCAAATTGTGTGTGTTGGTAATTCGTTTTACAAATTATAAAAATTATTTGAGTTGAAATATTATGCAATATGGATATGCTTCCTTCATAATACATTATAGGAAAGATGAAAAGTGCCAGACAGATACAAAATTTGTTTATTGCATACATCAATTTAGATTCTAGGCCAAGTATATCATAATTAGTGAATTATGATACTTTAGATCCAGATTCAAACTATGCAAAATGGCTTTAATGATTTGCCTCCCAGCTGTGTTGCCCGCAACATGCTATAAAAGGAGGTAGAGTCTCTTTCTCTCTTAGTCTCATACATTAAATAAAATTATCCAATGAGATATTAATAAAAAAGTTGTAATAATGAAGATCTATTTCTGATAATGAACTATAACAATTACGGCTAATCTGTAAATCAATACTTGTTTGTTTGCAGCTGTGACTATGCTTGACTTGTTGGAGTGACATGTATTTGCTTAGTCAGTAGACAAGGTTGTTGTTAGTACATTATTCAACTTTATCATGTTTATTTTTTTGGTGGTTGAACTTAGTTTAAGATAATAGTTGTGCATACAATTATATCGTAAATAAAGTCACGCACATTTTATCTCAAATCGGCAGCAAACTTAAACTAATCATACATCTCTTTTAATCTTGCAATCATGTTAGACAAAAACTTAATTTCTTACGATTTTAATGATCTTGATAAGTATCCTAAGATCATTTTTCGTACAAAAAAGTTTGTTGCTGTGTCTTTTCATAATATATTACAATACATAGAAAAGTTGTATTTAGATTATGTATGGTGCCCACTTTGACTGAAATTCTTGGCTTTGCCACTACCCTTCTCCCTCCAAATATCTGTCTGCTTCCATATTCGGGTAGGAAACGAGAGTAGGAAATCACCGGACGCCTATAGGATGTTGCCTTGCCGGAACACCCTTATCTCCTTGACTTTTGGTCGATAATCTTCCCCATCACCGCCTATACCATCTACTGCCCCCAACCATCCTGGGCTCACCACCGCGGCGGTGGTCGTCGATAAACCCCTCCTACAGATACCCACGATGGTGGTTGTCTACCTAATAACCAACCATAAACCCCTCCTACAGACACCCGCAGCGGTGGTCGTCTACCCAGTAACCAGAAATACTCCTCAGTCCCTCCACCACCAACCCAGCCCTCCTCACGAGGTTGTGGCTTTCTTCAGCACAGCCATTCATCTCGTTCCACAGCCCCTGCTCCGCCTCTTCTTCCTCCCTCCTAACCTCTCCTGCCACCTCCCAACTATGTAGCAGCCGCCAGGACCAACATATCACCTCCCAACTATGTAGCAGTAATTGATCTCATATGACACCATCAACAGGTCTGCTATCCTCTTCTTTTAAGTTCCAATACTCTCATTTCGTCACTGTGGTTGATGGTTCTCGCCCTTTCACCCACTTTGGAACAACATACCTCCTTCTACCATTCCTAATGTTCTCATAGTCCCTCGTCTAAAAACTACCCATCCCCAGTTCGTAATACTATTTCTTAAGAGATTTTTACTTCACAGTGTTATATATTGTCTGATATGTTCCTGATTCTTAAGTGATTTTTTTGTTTTGACTAGTTGTTCCTGCTTTGAACTGGTGTGTTTGATATACGGATTTTTCTTTGTTCTGAACTGGTGTATTTTAACTGGTTGTTCCTGCTATGAACTGGTGTGTTTGATA
Source organism: Alisma plantago-aquatica (assembly GCA_963693085.1). Taxonomy (NCBI): domain Eukaryota; kingdom Viridiplantae; phylum Streptophyta; class Magnoliopsida; order Alismatales; family Alismataceae; genus Alisma; species Alisma plantago-aquatica. The sequence continues at coordinate 580,346,233 of OY856413.1, forward strand.
TATGGATTTTTTGTTTTAACTGGTTGTTCCTGCTATGAACTGCTCAGATACATCCCTGGTGAGAGCAGTGTTGGTGCTGACCCGTTGTGCTATACGGATGTTTCTTTGTTTTGAAGTTGGGCTATCCTAAAGGCTGGTTTGGCTATATTTTTTGGTTATCTTGTTCCAGTGGTTATGGTTCCTCTTGCTGTTGTAGTCTGGTTTTGCTTACCTGCCAGAAGTTTTGAGGATTCTGATGTTGTTGTTTTGGTTTGTTGTCTCTGCTTTGCAATGGAGTGAATGGTGTGTATGATAGCTCTCGCCAGGGATGGATCTGACCCCCTGAGCTCTTTGTTTTTCTGTTCAGTTGATGGATCGTCCTGATGGCTGGTTTGGCTGTAGTTTTTTGGATCGTTTGTTCCAGATACTATGTTTGTTGTTAGTGCAGCGGCCTGTTATTGGTACCTACCAGTAGCCCGATGATAGTTAGCTTGTACATCCCCTTTTCCTTGCTGTATAGTTCTATGTACCTCTCTTCCTTTCTTTCTGCTTTGCCTCTGAATAGCCCTCTGCCTAGCTATTCTTGTTGTATATGGACTTTTTCTGGTGTGGTGTTTGGACCCACCAGGTGTGGTTTGTAACTCTTTGTGGATGAAGGTTTGTGTAACTGTACGAACATGAGAGAAAGTGTTTGATTCCAAAAAAATGGTAACTGTATTAGAACTCATTGACAAAGAAGAGTGGTGAACTCGTAATCCATAAGGTAACTGTAAGAGCACTAAGAGTAACTGTAAGATCACTAAGAGGAATTGTAAGAGCACTAAGAGTAACTGTAAGGGCACTAAGAGTAACTGTGACAATATTAAGAGTAACTGTGACAATATAAAAAGTAACGCTAGCGTTCAAAAAGTAATTGTTGTACTTTGTAAAGTAACTCTTGTGGATGAAGGTTTGTCAAAAACACAAAACTAGTGTATGTGAACCACATAGTAGCAAACTGACATTTTGTAAGTAACTGAACAAACATGAAAGTAACTGTACTAATCCAAAAATGTAGGTATTTCAGAAGAAAAGAGTATCCATTACACACAAAGAGAAACACATATTCTTCAAAAGAGTAACATCTAATCAGAACATATTCTTTGTAACATATTCAAAGTATATGTACAGCTGCTGGAGCTCAAGGTAACATAGATAGATTACAAATGCAAGTGAAATACATGGAGGGTTACAAAATCACTTTCACAAACTACACAAAAAGAACAACCCATTCCATATTTGAATATGCCTCACTCACACACTAATCAACTACAAACTCCACTAAAAAAGACAACCATCCATCAATAGAAGTAGCAACAACAACTCCCAACCACATGATAACAGAAAAAAGAACATCACACTTATCAGCACCAGGATGCTCCCCAAAATCAACAGCAACAACAGAAAGGAAGGGTTAGCTAGCAGCACCAGCAGCTCGAAAGAAAAGAAAATAGCAGCAACAAGATGAGATAACAAATATACACGTCCAACATCAACAGACCACACGAGCAGCACTAGAGATAATCATTGAGCAGCAAACAACAACAACACAGAGTCCAGAAAGAGTATCCCTGGAGAATGGACTACTTCTTCATAGGGAAGTTCTTGCTATCATGGTTAACCCCAAACTCTAAGCAATTCTTGTACTGCCTCTCTCTTTTAGACTGGGCAATCTCAACTCCAGATTTAAACCTCACATCAATCGATCTGGGTCTCCCCTTAGTTCTGCAAATACTAGGGATATGGACCTTGACAGCAGAAGAAGAAGTTGTATTAGAAGCGGTTACACTAGTACCTGCACCAGTATCAACGAGATCCAAGTCTAAGAGCTCCTTTCACAAAGCTAACAGTTTTTCATGGCAAAGATCTATAGCGTTGTTCCTACACGCTATGTTGATAATCAAATTGTAGGCAGAAACAAACTGAAGTGTCCTCCCAGTGGATGGATGCTTAACTGATGCTTTGCCAAAAATCAAAGGTTGTTCTCTGTACCCTTTGGTCCACCTCTTCAGTATGTCTGGCTCGGGAAGAATGCAAAAGTCATGGCTCTTCAAATAAGACAGGATGTGCCTGTAAGGGATATCTTTGAATTCCAACATGAAGCAATTGCACGAAACAATCTCACTAGATGACTCTTTCATCAAGAAACGGGGAGATCCAAGGCCACCGACACGATACACCTCAAAGACACCTTCTCCTGAAGCTTCCTTTACATTGTAGACCATGCTTTGATGAACCTCAGACTGAAAGATCTTAAAGATGGGCTTGGTGTATATACCTCTCATTTGCTCCTCCAGAGACCACAGTGATGACAAAGGGAGTTTACTGTACTCGTCATCAAAGTCTTTGAAATTTTCAATCTCCCGTACATGAGAGTAAGTAGTCTCCAAGGAACATACAAGTTCAAAGAGAGTCTTCCTACTATTGACATGACTTCTAATGAACGTATTCAGGCTCTCGCTCCTTTGAGTTGTCCTCATGCCCGCAAAGAAAGAAGACTGCATATAGCATGAAACCCAATCCCAATGCATCGCATACATATCAGAAAGCCAAGTAATGGAAAACAAATCATTCTCTTGAACTACAGAATCCCACCTCTTTTCAAAAATGTTGACATCATCCATGTTCCACGTGCAATCATTAAAGGAGCTTATGATCTGGTCCTTGTTAGGAACACCACCAAGCTTAGAGGAAAGCTTCTATAGGATGTTCCAGCTGCGAAAGCGATGCTTGCAATTAAAAAAATAGTAATGATAGCATCATTCATAGCAGGGTCCTGATCGGTTATGATGGAAACCGGCTCCTTGCCAAAACAAAGTAAGTACTGCTTGAAAACCCAGACAAAGGAGTCGTACTTCTCATCGACTAGTAAAGCTGAAGCAAACAACACTGTCTTGCGATGGTGATCAACACCACCAAACATTCCAAAAACCATCGAATACTTGTTGGTGCGGTAGGTGGTGTCAAATACAATCGCATCGCCGAACAACCCGCAGTCTTCAACGGAGATAGGATCAGCCCAAAACAGATGAGTCGAGCAGCAATCGGGATCATTTTGGTAGGTATAGAAGAATTTCGGATCAAGGACCTTAAACCTAGCAAAGTGATCCAAAACCATGTCGACGTCGTATTTGGCTGACTCTTTCCTCTTGCTACTGATGTGTCCATGAGCTTGTCTGTTGGTAAATGTCAGATTTTCATAGCTTCCAGACTCGGATGCTATCAATGCAATTTGTCTCGATATAGGTATGTTATCTTGGCTCATGGAAGAAAGGATCTCTTTTTGAGTTTCATTAAGAGATGAGTTACACTTCAGGTAACAGAGATGAGCATCGTCAACAAGATCATGGTTGTATTCCTCAATAAAGGCAGTCACAACCCACATGGATGAAGACTTATCCAGTGTGAACCAGATCATGGCTCCACAACCACACATCTTCATTGTGGCAACACATCCCATTATCACACAGATAACGAGGTGTTATGCAAAAACGTACGGAAAACACCATAACCACATATTATAAAAACACGGGTTAATTAAAACTGATTACGGAAAACTGATAAACTGTGAAACTATTACTTTTCAGTCCTCATCCTGCACAGAAACATGTTACATATACATACACGAGATCTGATACGTGTCCACAGCTCAAGAACAGTTGTTCATCCATCACATGAGTTCACCACCTGTTCATATACATAAAGGCCCACATCCGACCAACAGTAGGATATACAAACGTCATCGATCGATCATCGTGAAACAACGTCAAAATACTGCCAAGGACCTGAGAGTACAGGGATGACTCTAGACTCTACTACAAAACGTCCAAAACAGCAGCATAACCAACGCTTGCCTTCTACTGCTCCTCAAGCTGCTTGGCCGCAACACCATGACCACGTCTACCTCGACCACCTAAAAAGGGGTTAAACCAGCGGGGTGAGACAATTGAACAATTGTCCCAGTGGGAAACATAACTCCCCACCGCAACTACAAAACCTCAGTTTGATATACTATAATAGCAGATATCTAATAACAGGTATAACAAGAGCAGTCTATATAAAACATATTATTCTTACCGACAAGCTTACTCGCTATACAAAACATATAACCAGATGTATCTCAAGGAATATGATTAGCAAGATAAAATGTATCACTATGTGACATGATTATCAGAACAAGATATAATGTCACATAACCTGCTTCTCAAGATAAGACATATTGTCACATAACCTGCAAGATATAACAAAGATATTACACAAACAAGGCCTCAACCAATGTTACATGTTTATCTTAAGTAGTAAATACTAAACGGCTGTGTTACGTATTATTATTCCCTGAGGATTTGGACTGTACCGTTCAAATCCAACCTTCGGTTACGAAACCCAAGCCGGTGCCATACAAGGTCAATGGAAGAGCCAGACTCCACGACCTCCCACCTCGTGGTCAGTACATGAGTACAACACAAGCAGGACCGCAGTCACCAGCTGAAGTGGTCTAAGCCACAGGGTTAGCTCCATAGGCTACCCTCACTCTAGCCTGCCTTGGTACAGGTCTCGGCGCTAGTAGAACTGAGCCACGTGCCTGTTCACCATGCTCTTGAGCCATGAACGCATTCATGCTCACACATCACATATCCTGAGCCATGGGCCTGTTCACCATGCTCTTCATACGTATCTGAGTCTATAACCGAAGTTACACTCTTACCTCCTCATTTTTAGGCTAGGAGCAACCTACACATATTCAACAATATGCGCTTCCAGGTTAACCCGTGGAAGAACCTGTTTCACCATCACCAAGTCCTGACGATGATGGATCTATGGCCAGGGCAAACTACATGATATATTTCTCTGTGATTAATTAGTATCTTTTAGATGGATTGCAAGATTCAACCAAGTTGTATAACATGCAAGATATAACGGAAAGTAATCAACATTACATTATTATTTAATCACATCAACCTGATCCATCACAAGGATCCAACATCACATGTTACCACTTGGCCTCTTGCCAACCATCCAGATCCATCCCAAGGATCATCACATACCATGGGATCTCAATCCCTCATCATGTACTGTCAATGCCTCTCAAGGCTCACATCATCATAATGGAACTTAACACATTATACATATCATTCTATTAACCAGAGTAATTACCAAGTGATGTTACTCATCACATGTGTCTCATAGCCCTTTCATGGCTAATCATCACCTGCATGGTTAGAATACACAATAATCATAGATTCAATCATAAGGAATATGCTACCATCATGAAATGCTATTCAAGATACTTCTACTTATCATTCTTACACTATTTGTTGATCAAGTGTATAAAGTACATCATCAACAAACCATATCTATACTTATCCTTATCTCAGAACTATATGAATAATTAAGATGTTCAAACATACAGAACAAGTACTATTGTTACCACTACCATTATGTCACCATCCACTATCATCATTATTACCATATCATTGAGCAAGCTACTAGTGTAACTAGCACCATTCTCATTTAACAATTAAGTACAAGGATTACTTCATGCATATCATTACTACCATTATTGTCATCATTATTATGATCAACATTAATACTATCATCTTCTTTATTATTATCAAATAAGCATAAGGATCACATCATGCATCTTATTACCATTTCCTTCCTCATTACCATCACTACTACCATTATCATCATTACCCCCATTATTAGTATTGGCATCATTACTAGTATTAGTACTGTTATTATTGCAAGGCATCATACTCATTATGGTTATTACTTAACAAGACACCACCATCATTTATTGGTGCATAACTAACCACTTCCTCATCACAAAGGACCGTTACTATAGGATTACAAGACTCTCACCATAACTCATCACCACCCTCACTAAAACCTATCATGGCCTATCGGCCGACACACACACCAACCCTATCGGCCAGCACTACTCAAGGTTGTCGCCCACCATGGCTATCGGCCATTAGGGCTATCGGCCATCATGGGTGTCGGTCAACATGGATATCGACCAGCACACCATGCATAGCTATCGGCCAGCACCAACAAACCTCCAAGAAATGTAGGTCTATCGTCCACCATGAGGAAGAGGATGTCTCTCAACACAAGAAGGACCATCTTGCCCATCATGCTCACCATGTCGATTAACTCATCATACTAACCTATCGTCCAACACAAGAGCACTCACCATGTCGCCCATCACAAGGTACCCATCTCGCCCAACACCAAGATAAGAGAGGGTCTCGCCCAACTCAAGAATAAGGGTATTGCTTATCATAGGAACCATATCGCCCAACATGGTTACCATGTCAGCCAACGCCCATGCTAGGTCAACCTATCGTCCAACCCTAATCACATATGCCATACATGGCCCTATCGTCCACTACATGGACAAGGAGATCACCCTACTCAAGGGCACCCACCATATCGTCCATCCCAAGGTACCCATGTCGCCCAACAAGGGTCACTACATCGGCCAACACCCACACTAGCTCACCCTGTCGCCCAACACAAGGGCAAGGGTATCGCCCTTCACCAAGAACACCTTCCATGTCGACCAACACAAAGAACACCACTATGTCTCCCATCACAAGAACAAGGGTGTCGCCCAACACACCCAAACCAAGGGAGGATATCACCCATCATCAAGGCAAGAGAGGATGTCGCCCATCCAAGGATCATCACCTACCTCCAGCACAAGGAAACCCTAAACCCTAGAGAGGGATCGGCCACCTAAGGTACACAAGCAAGGTATAAAAGCAAGGAACTAAGCTAAACTACTAACATGCAACAAGATCATAGCTAGAGGTAAAGGAGTTAGGGTTAGAAGTTATGCAACCTGCCTTAAGCTCCAAGCTTCAAGGAAGAAGAAGAACTCCAAGCTCCACGCACCACCAAGCAAAGAGGATGGAGAGCTCCAAGGGATATCGACCACCAAAGCTGATCCAAGAGAGGATATCGGCCACCACTACAACTCCATGGGAGTGTCTCGGCCGACACAAGCAAGAGAGGGAGGAGTGTCGTGCACTCAAGGTGGAGGAGAGACCAAAAGAGCAAAGGAAACTAAGGAAAAGGAAAGAGACACATATATAGAAAGGAGGGGAGGAGAAACCAAGGTAGATCCATGCTAAGTGTCGTCCACCCAAGGGACACTTGTCCTAGGGTTCAAGCCAACACTCTAGCACACCAAGAGACACTTGTCAAAGATACATACCAAGTGTCCACCAAACATGGTCAAGGTTGGGCCAAGCAACATGGGCGACACAACTAGCAGCTCTGCTGGGCGACACACACTACTCCAGGTCGACACACCACCTCTAGGTCGACACACACTCTTCCTTGGGCGACACAAGCTGGTCTTGGCCGACACAAGGCCCAAGCAAGCCCAAACAAGACACCTCAAGGCCCAAACAAGCTTAAGCAAGGCCCAAGAAACTCAAACAACAAGCCCAAGCCTTCCTCTCAACCCTAGAGGAAGCAAAGAGGGGAAAACATCTCACAAGATGGCAAAACAAATAGGGTAAACCCTAAACACAAGTCAGGGTAAACCCTAAACACAGGTCAGGGTCCTTACATTCATAGAATGCTTGTGCTTCTTGGACAGATTATCCTGCAAGTTACCCACTTCATCACAAACGGGGCTCAGAAGCCCTCTTGACCTCTTAGAACAACCGATTTTACCCTGCTTGTCACAAACCAGATCTTTGGCAACCAGAATCTTAGTTCCCCATTCATACTTGTTGTCGTCTTTCCTGATGTTAAAACCAATCACGCCAGCATAGCTAGAATAGAAGGAGATACCTTCATCTAAACTTCCAAACCGGAGTCCGATTCTAGGGATTGCAGCTGGGGTCATAGTGGAAGCACCAATAGAAAGATAAGAATGAGGATTATCATTGTCACGGCTGACACTTGCATCAACAGCATCTGTATCAAGGCTGGGATCCCTGACAGCGTGTGGGAGTAACTCTGCCAGACAGAAGAGTAACCCTAAAACACCAAAGAGTAACTTTGTTAGTCCAAAGAGTAACCACGTATAACAAAAGAGTAACTATGTGAAACATAAAAACATGTATCATAGTTACTACTTCAAAAACGAAAAATGCAGATACAAAATTGGGTTTCTTTCCCACATAAAAGGCAGATAGATGAATACACATTGTGATGATGAAAAAGTGAGAAAATGAGTATAACTGATTGAAGTGACGAAGAGAATACAAAACTAACTGGTTGTAGCTTGGACAAACTGCTACTCCTAAAATGCAGATAGATCAGGGAATTCTCCCATCCCCCTCCCTCCTCCTCAACGGTGTGATCTTCACAACAACAGGTCTGGAGCGTGGATTTAACCTGGTGAAGATCGATATCTTCACCGGATACTCCGACAAACGTCATAGAAGGTTCAAATCTGCACAAATACACCTTCGTCATCCTCCTCTATAAAAACTGATAACTGGGGAAGCCATTCTTACTGTTCGGGTATGGAGATACAGATAGGGATTGATGAGCAAGAACTGTAAATGCACATAAAAAATCATCACAGAATATAAAAGCATGTATGACAGTCACTACTTCAAAACAAAAATCTAGACACAAATTGGGTTTCCCACACACGGTAGATTTCCTATAAAGTAAGAGTGATGATCTCATAACCATGGGATGATTTGATGAAGCCAAGCACAAACCCACCATCAACATCAGAATATTCATTCACAGAGCCGGTCGATAAGAGTGTAAAAGAAAGAAAGAAATGCCACCGGCGATGCACATCCAAGCCAGTAAACAATAAGCAGATGAGCGTAGGTTGGGATGATGCTAATGATGGGGGCTGATTACTTTTTTACCTAAAAGTAGTGATCCGCAATAGAGATCAATCACGTAGATTAGGCCCACCGAGAGTGAGGGCGAGGTTAAGAGGGAAGAAGGGGGAGAGCAGCAATCAAGAAGTGACTATCGGCCATGAATCCAGAACAAGTTAAATTTGTTGGGGCTCTAATTGCACTCTTTCCTGGTTGTTCCCTCCAACCGTTCCGTTCTGCCCCTTGCTCACTTATTTAATGCTCTCTATCGCCGACGGCTCTCTCTGATTCTCTTCCCACCGCTGGAATCCCACAAACTAGCCACACGGGGACATGGCGAATCTGATGAGCTGAAAGGTACCCAACCCCAACAGCAGCATGAATGATACATGCCTTTGGAATGGAAAGGGTTCGTTGAAGGTAGCCGGGGCGTCTAGCGGCGAATGCACAAAAATGTGCGATTTGAGCAGGTCGGCAGCGGAACAACGCGTGAAGAAGACGGAATCCGCTTCTTCAGTTTTTCAAATTATTTACTGTTTATGCCACCATGCCACTTTGGACGGGTAGCAAAGCTACTGTACCCGCGCAGGCAATGAATACACAGCCATATATATATATATATATATATATATATATATATATATATATATATATATATATATATATATATATATATATATATATATATATATAGGGTATATCTTCGCTACCGGTGCGGGTAACTAAGATTCGCTACCCGTGCATCAGTTTTGTAATGGGAAGGTATGCATTTGTAATGAGACAATCCAAATTTGTAATGAGACGATCGAAATTGTAATACAGAGACTCGTTTTGTATTACAATGTTGTTACAATAATAAATATATATTTATTATTGTAACATCGCTGTAATACAAAACGAGTTTTTGTATTACAATTTCGGTTGTCTCATTACAAATTTGGTTGTCCCATTACATATATGTGTCATCCCATTACAAAATCGATGTACGGGTAGTAAATCTTAGTTACCCGTATGGGTAGCGAAGATATACCCATATATATATATATATATATATATATATATATATATATATATATATATATATATATATATATATATAGAGAGAGAGAGAGAGAGAGAGAGAGAGAGAGTCAGGCTAGAATACAGTTGAGTGTATTCTAAATAGAATACACTTGAGTGTATTCTAAATAGAATACACTCAAGTAGTTTTTCATGATGCAATATTTTTTTTCAAAAGTTCTAATCCGTTGATTTTTGTAAACATCTTGTGAATAGCTCATACGCAAAATTTGAGCACATTCGGACATTTATAGGTCATGTTATAAAGACTGTAAAAATTATGCATTTTAAATTAGTTTCGCGCGTCGATTTTGTTGCCCTTGGATGAGTGACTTACACTCATCTAAATGGGCTCAAAATTTGTATATGTAGCCTAGTTATAGTATGATGGTGAAGATCAATGGTTTATATTTTGCAAAAAATAGTCTTGATATGCAAACACACTCGAGTGTATTTGTTTGATCTGTACACTCAAGTGTATTCTAGCCTGACTCTCTCTCTCTCTCAATATATATATATATATATATATATATATATATATATATATATATATATATATATATATATATATATATATATACAGAGAGAGAGAGAGAGTCAGGCTAGAATACACTCGAGTGTATTCGGAGCAGAATACACTCAAATAGTTTCTCATGATGCAATATTTTTTTCAAAAATCTAATCCGTTGATCTTCTTAAACATCTTGTATATAGCTCATACGCAAAAGTTGAGCACATTTGTACATGTATAGGTCATGTTATAAAGACCGCAAAAATTATGCATTTCAAATTAGTTTCGCACGTCGGTTTTGTTGCCCTTAGATGAGTGACTTAAACTCATCCAAATGGGCTCAAAATTTGTATATAGCCTAGTTATAATATGACGGTGAAGATCAATGGTTTATATTTTACAAAAAAATAGTCTTGATATGCAAACACACTTGAGTGTATTCGTGCGATCTATACACTCGAGTGTCTTCTAGCCTGACACACACTCTCTCTCTCTCCCTCTCTCTCTCTCTCTCTATATATATATATATATTGAGAGAGAGAGGCGGGGGTGCTAGAATACACTTAGGGGACGTTTGCTTTGCTGGATGTGACAGTATTGGATTGTATTTATAAGTCCAACGTAGTAAAGTTTAGGTTTGGTTTATTGGAGTCGTAAAATGGGGCAAATCCTGCAGTTTGGGTCAAAGAATAAATGCTGGAGATCTTTTTCCATTTCAAATGTGAGGGACGCTGTGATGTAGCGGCCCACGCAGTTGGAAGATGGACGGGTCCGTAGAATTTTGTTGTTACTTTGCTCAGAACTGTTAGAAACGGAAATCTTTTATCCGCATAAATCAAACATAAGATTCCCGATTGCGGTACTTGTTCAATCTAGAGAATCGCTTTACTGAAACTTGATTAATGCATTATTTGGCAAAATCCAACAGACTCCCAAAACCAAACGTGCCCTTAATTGTATTCAGCCCCAAATACAACCAAGTTTAAAACTGTTGGATCAAAATAGGCAACACTCACCTACTACCTATCTGAGCCCCCCTGGCATCATATACCGTTGGATCAAAAATCTGGACCTAACTCATCCAATACAAATATTACCAATGCTCACCCCCGGTACCATATACCAAAAAAAGCTTCCCCTCTTTGGAAATATATCAACAAAAACATCCAAACAATCTCTCAAATCATTAACACTCCCCCTCACTCTCACAAAAATATCTCCTTCTGGTTCATCCTTGGTTTGAAAACAACTCAATCATCAATCTTCGAAAAAATTGGACCATTCCAAATAGACTACTCAATATGAAGATAGACAAAGCTCTACCTCTTATCACCAGCAACAAATCAAATGCCGTTAAAAGATGCATTCAAACACAGATTAGCCAAAACGACTTCAGAAATCTAGCTCTCTCCTTGGAAAATAACTCCTCAAATACCATTACTTGGAAATGGGGCAGCAAATACTCGGTTAAACAAGCCTACACCCACCTTTCCTACAGAGGTATATCCTCATCAACAACAAAAATCTGAAAACAGAAATGGCCGCAAAAATATAAAACATTCCTTTGGCTTTTACTACTAAACAAACTTCTCACAGGCGAAAACATTACAAAAAAGGGATTTATTGGCCCATTCAGATGCTCTCTTTGTGAAAAAAACAGTGACTCTGTTGATCACATCTTCTTCAAGTGTATCTTCTCACAAAATATCTTCACACATTTTTCACAAAGCTGTCTTCCTGGCCTCAAGGAAGCTACTTTCCCCTTACAAATCACACCGAATTGACAATACAAAAAATTCAAAAGCAGTGATATCTTCACCACAATCAGTTGGAATCTCTGGAAAGAAAGAAACAACAGAATTTTCAACAACAAAAAGAATCTGGAACAAAATATTATATCACAAATAGATACATATCTTTACATTCTAACAAAATGCAGGTAACCTAGTTGAAGGAGGACATGATGAATCTGACGAATAAGAGTCTGAAGCAAAATTTCTATGTGACCTCAAAGCTATGGTGGATGATGAAACAGGCGTCAGTATAGTTCAGCAACAACTGTGATTCCATTCTCGGGCAGAAGCGTTATTTTTAACAAACTTGGGTTTATCTTCATTATATCATCCAGAGGTTTGTTAAGAGATGCCTCCCCCACTTTATCAAAACATTACTTTATCTTATCTAGACTTGCAAGTTTTCAATTTTTACTAGTCTATGACATTTTCAACTTCCTGTAAGGTACTCACATAAGCAGGTGTTTGCTTACTTGATGTCCTTTCAATATATGACATAACCTTTCCTCAAAATACCTCTATCCTCTGCATCATCTCCGCCAGCAACCGGCCTTCACCTACAGTGTGAGACGTCGCGCCAGCCGGATTCATGCCCTTCCGTGGAACTGCCGAACATCGCCATCGCCTAAGGAGTATTACATGGCGGTGAGGACGTATAATAGCAACCCACTAGTCGAGTTTGTCAACACCGGTCTAATGGCAATCATCTGCTACAGCGGCGGAAGCAACAAGAAAAAAGTGTGAGGCATCCTTTTGTTTTTGAACAACACCCTCACCGAGGCGGCACACATGTTCGTGTGTAGGCATTACACTCTAGATAGTAAAATGTTCGTCAGGATCCTTACAGCTGTTGTCTCACCGCCAGAACATCTCTTCCATTACCCCAAAGTCTACATAACGAAGGTAAAGGTGGTGGACTACGGCACGGTCATGCAGTTCGTGATGCCGGGCACAAACTTGACAGTTGTGATCAACCTGACGGCATTCTCTGTCTTCCAACATGCCGCCTCTCATGGATCTACTTTCATACTAAGGCAGCACAAAGTTCACAGCAAAAACTCACACAACTTCATAATCCAAGTCCACTCATCAGCAGAAAAATTAATATTGCTTCGTCATGCGATTTGTTACATGCTCGTACATCCATGTGCTGATGTGCATCATGTATCAACAAAAAACTTGGAGTATTTAACCATTGTAATATCCATTCAAACTTGTAATATACAACCCAACCAATGCGTAAAATTTCTGTACACATCTCTACCATTTACACCTATCATCTCAGGCACTGTTTGTGAAAACCGAGCAATGCGTTCACTTTGTGTTATCAACAGAGAATCAAAGATTCACTATAACAAAGCCCACATATGGCTACAAGCCCAAAAAATGGCTACCAGCCTTATAAGATATCTGCCACGGGCTTGAAATTTTGGCCCATGAGTTGGAATGCGCTCCAATTTTGCCTCTCGTGGTCCCTTTTACTGACTTCATCCTTCCATCCCCTCCTCCGGATCCCCCACCTTATCCTAAAAAGGAGGCCTCTCAGCCGAAGCCAACTATCCCTTTTTGCGCCATCCACCAACAATGGTTGAACTTGACAATCAAGCAAACCTACAGAGCATGGCCTGCGATCAGTCAGTTTCCATTACTGGCAATCTTTTTATGTCAACTGGAAGCAGGTAGATGCCCCTCCCTTCTTTATCTTAGGCACATTTAGTATGTGTGATTGTCTTGTAAAGCTATGAGTAACTATCTATGGCAGAAATACAACCTGAATATTTGAGCAAAGTTTCCTTTGTTCTTAAAATTGATGTTACAGTGGTAATAAGATTGGCATATCCACGGTTCAACTCTTTCTTGATTAATCTAGTTTGTTGCTTAATAGTTCAAAATTAATAAAACACATTTAAGGAAGTTAGAAGGTGAATGATGATCAATTAAGGATTGTTGTGCTCAATAAGGTTGTGGTCCTATATGTGGTTAATGTAGGAAATTAGCTTTTTGATGGTCAATTTCTATGTACATCATTTTGGTGTAAACGTATGATAAAATATAAATTGCTTGCTTTTCTGAGCAATATCTTGATAAAGGATCCCCAACATAGTTGGGACTGAGGCTTAGATGATGATGATGATGATGTTCTTGATATAGGTCGAACTATATAACAAATTTGACCTAAAAAATTGATAGTTGAGGTTCATACCAACACCACATTTGTCACACAATCTTTTTCTTGTCATTTTTTTAATCAAGCTGTTGCAGTGATAGTAACTTCTATGTATATATTTCAAACTACAAGCTTTTTGAATATTAGTTTAAATTGTGTATCATATACTTATCTATTGACGATGTTGTACTTGGGATTTCATATGACTCTCATTCTCATACATCAATGTATAATTTATGTGTTAATAAATTTTGGTGCAAATCTTGTGGGTGCATCTGCAATCATATGGTTGTAATGGGTGACTACCATGGTAAGTGGACACACTATATGACATCAGGTCCAAGTGACCCATTATGGCACCCTTTTGGACTACAATGGGACACAATGAGTCAAAGAAAATTGTACAAAATGACAGGGACATGTCTTTAACAGTTTCCATCCAACTAACAGTTTGTGGTTGGCTTGGACGACAATGTCATATCCTTCCCCATTTATGGTTACTAGGGTATTAGTTTGTAGTCCAACTAGATGTCCAAAATGGACAATGATGGCCACAATCTATGCTTGTTAGTGTTCTTAATTTTTTGAACTCTTCATGGCCGTCGACCATAAAAGAAACCCACCATGGCTCCATGATTTCCTGATGAAACATCAAACATTCCCCTCTTTGCCTTCACTTGTTTCATCTTTCTTGATTTTCAAATTTATTGTTCCACACCCTACTTTTAATGTGAATTCTTCTCACGTGGTCATATTTGTCATTTCCATCTAGAGGAGAACCATCCCCTAGTTTCTTCCTCTGATGTAGATTTTGGGGTAAAAAATAAAAACCTGTCCAACATGACATTCTCATCATTGTGTAGTGCAATAATAAAATCTACATGACCGATCTAGGGCTCCCCTAGCTAGATCTATATACCCATATCAATCATTAACTTGAGATGTATGCGTTGATGAACAATAGGCATCTTAGGATCATGGATCTGGATGTTGGATGTCATGAATTATGTTGTCAATGTCTCATGTCATCCTTCCTTGAGTTTGGTTCTTGGTTTTTCATCCTCCCTCCTTTTCAATTTCTACTACTCTTGTTGTGCACTCACTCCTTCGTCTCCTTACTCTTTTCCCTACTTGACTTTTGTTGTCTATCCCTTAATTTCCAAGCTCTTCGTTCGCTTTTACCACTCTGTTAGCCCATGTCTTTATCCCTCTTCTCTCTCTCTCACCATTTTTTTTTGTGAAGGTACCCTATTTTTGAACACTCAATGATGTGTAAACCCTAGTAAGTGTGTTGTGTTTTCTTCACAGAGGACCACAAAAAGAGCATAGGCCCAACTATAAATATTATTTAGTTTAAACATGAACTTAGTTATATCACAATCTTATTAGTTTCATATCATGAATCTCTTCTTGCTTATGGCCCTTTAATTGTACACCAAACACTTGATTTTTCTATCCTCGGTGCTGGATGAATAGTAACTATTATAGATACATGATTAATATTTGGATCGATAGTCAATATATTTCTTCTCTTGATTTTGGTTGGTATGCTATTATTTAAGTTTCCTCTTCCACCATCTTGAATGAAAGCTTTTGAAAATACAATTTATTTGTTTGTTGACAAGGTTTAGTTACAATATTTTTTAGGCTAATATAACTGTGAAGATCTTATATGTAAGTTAGCAGTTGTACTGTTTGATATATGCTTTGTTGCTTTGTGAATTTGTATAGATGAATTGTTTGATTGGTTCTCTCATTATAATATTGTGAACCAAATTTCAATTATTATCATACCATATCATCTCTCTCTAACTTCCATCCATACACATGTTGATAAGCAACTAATGCTATGCAATTTCTATTTCATGTTAGTCTATATACTTGGGTGGTTGTATGCACAACTTTACCCCCTCTTTTGGTAATATTCTTTGAGCACCGTAACCTTATCTTAAATGTATGCAATCTAACAACTTCTCTAAAATGTATTCTAGTTTTTCCATAGAAGAAATGCTTGTATAAGTTCTGTATGAAACTTTAAGTTGTGATTATACGACATATTTATTTGACATTGTTTTAAACGATGAATAAGTTCCTTGTAGTCTAATGATAACTTTCGAATGTTTCAATTTAATTCTATTATCACTCTTACAAGTGAATATTTAGTTATGTGTATCTTTTTTTACTTGATTACTTAGTTGTCTATGCGCCTTGCTAAGCATGTCGTCACCCTAGGTGTTGGAGGGTCCCAAAGCCGGGTGCCCTGGTACTAGCTTGAGCTATGTTGGATCCTAGGCCTTTTGGTCCCAATTTAAGTCATTGTAAGGGTAAATAAACGTCTACATTTAGGTTTTAATTATATCAAATCATGTCATTTTATCCTTGGACTAGGTTAAAGTAGCTCAGACCCAGTTTAAGTTAGGCCTGTTTGGGTCAAAGTAGGTCTAATTGGAACAAAATAAGTATGAATTTGTTGCATTTAGGTGTATAATTCAAAGTAGGTTTTGTATTTCTCAAAATAGGTCATATTTGTGCAAAAAAGAGCACATAATAATAATTAGGTCTAAGTAGGAATAAATATGGTAAATTAAGTATTTTAGCCAAAGTAGGTCTAATATATGGTCTAATATAGGACATGCTAGGTGTGATTTTGGTGTACCCTAATATGAGTAACCTTTGAGAACACCTATTTGTTCAAACTAATCAAAACATGTATGGATATTTTAAAGCATACAATACTCACATGATTCCATCTTGTACTCATTGGTGTAGCCCATGATATGTTGTGAAGGTGGCTTCCCAAAGAATTTGGGACTGGTGCAAAGTGGTGCATGGGGTGTTCAGTGGGGTTATAGAAGGAAGAAGGAAAGCATGTACGGGCAAAAGGAGAGGGTTACCATAGGTATCTTGAGTATCTAGGTTGTATTAGAACTTGAAATGTGCTTGAGACTGCCTTTTCTCTCACCTTGCAAATGGTGTTTGTCAATAAACCCATCTCCTATCTAGCGTTGAAGGTAATGATACAAGGAAAATAAGAATAAATTTAGGGGGTATGTTAGTTTATAGGTCGGATCAAAACAATCGTAGTGCCCCTATTTCATATGATGGAGTGTCTTCTTAATGTCACCCCCACTTGCATTGGGATTGGTAGTACATTGAAGCACTTATTCTTACTACCTTCTCATCTGCTCCTTATGGCATGGATTGAAACCCACTAAAGATACAAAAACTATGCTTGTTTGCAATTAAATGTGAAGTGGGATTGCATCACATAGCAATAGAATCCAGATATGTGAGATTCCTCCAACCATCGACCCCATGGTAATGTAGAGGTATAGCTATAAAGGGTTCTTATAGTCAAATTCCATGTGACAGCGCTCATCTCTTATTGCCTATTGTTTGACTTTAGCTATAGGACCCTCCTGCCTTTACCATTGTTGCACTTTGCCTTTAGCTTCTCACTTCTCGCCTCTATCTATAGGTGTTGTGTTGTCTTCCATGCTTCTACCACCATTTCTAAAGGCCGCACTCATCCTTCACCTTGCAATTTTTAATGTTGTAGTTCTTGATCAGACATTAACCCCTTCATTGGTGTTCTATTAGAATCATCAAGTTTAACCCATGAACAACATACAATTATCACCCTATGCATTCCAGTGGCTGCATAAATATGGTTACCCTCTACTCATTTTGTGCCTATACTCCATCCGTGTGTAGCCATGTTTGAACTACTTGTACTTCAACCATAGTTGTTAAGGCGATCAGGTGCTAGGCCTTCCTGAGGGGGTGCCTAGATGTTTCTAGCCTTTTTTTCTATCTTTTTCGATAATGTTGATATTCAAATATTTACATTCATATTTGAATACCTATAAATGTATAATTATGTCTTTATAACATAGTACTTAGGCTAAATCACACCTAACACCAGATTAGCCCTAATATAACCTAAAATGATTGCAAATTTTGATCTAATTTCACCTAGTTCGCTGCAATATTGCTTAATTTCGACTTAATTATGTATGAAGTGACCTTACCACCCCTAACTTACCCAAAGTTTCCCTTTATTGACTTCAATGAGACCTGATATGGCCAAATCAAACCTAGTATCCCCAATTCATACATGTTTTCTTTAAACCAGACTTATTTTCCCTAAACTAGACCTAATCTACCCGAATTTCACATGATTTGTACCAAATTAAACCTTGTATTGCGTAGCATGACCTAAATTAAATTAACTTTCCCAAATTTTCCTTTCGTTGATCTAAATGAAACCTGACCTCCCCAAATCATGTCTACTTCCCAAATGATGCTTCTTTCCCCCAAATCAGACTTAATTTGCCCAAGTTGAACATTATTTGGCTTAAATGAAACTGAACTTTCATAAAATGGGCTTATCAAACCTAACTACCCCTAATGTGCCCTACATTGATCAAAATTAGATCTAATGTTGCCAAATCATACCTAATTTTACCAAATCATACATGTTTACCTAGATTAGGCATGTTTTCCCCATAATAGATCTAGTTTACCCAAATTTAACTTGATGTGGGCTAAATCAGACCAATCTCAATCATAAAATGTTTCAATTTGATTTAAATTACCAAATTTAGAACTAACTTATGCTGAATCACCCTTTAAGTGGCCTGATTTTGGTCTATAAAGGATTCGGTGGCCACATTGGTCACATTAGGGGTTGGGTGCCTAGTTTGAGGCAGCATGCATAAGCCTAGGTGGCACCTAGGCGGGTGCCTTGATAGCTAAGATTTCAATCTTTTTGGATTTAGTGGTTTTGCTTCCCACTAGTTGTAGAATCCTTTCCGGTGTTGTTTCCAAATGTGAGATGTTATCAATGAATGAGGTTTCCACAAAATTGTTGAAATTTCGGGGAAATTTTTTCCGCCAACATTTGCTACGAAATCGCCTGGTTGTACCGTTATGTAGAAATTGGCAAAATTTTATGTCCTAATGTTGAAACTTTCCTAGGATATAGTAATGTTTACTTATCTCCGAAATGAATCGCTCCGACCTATCCTCATATATAATTCTATAGCATAAAACAATGCACATAGGTTTAGAGCTCACGCCTATGAAATTTCTTGACTTTTCATTGTCGAAACAGGTGATGTTTCACTTATTGAAGTTTATATCAAAATTTCAATAAATTTCAATTTCCATGTTGTTGAAACAACTTTGAAATTAGATACCTCATTCCTTGGATGGTATATGCAGTGTCGATCCTCCTCTTATACTATATTGCCTATCCTATAATGCATCCTACCGATAACCTTTTAAGTGAACCAAACAAGCTCTTAGAGCATAGTGGTAGTCCCTAGGAAACCACCTCTCTATCATATCACTTTTTGTCATAGTGTAGGAGCCTCATAGACCCACAAAATATAGACAAATAGATCATCTAAACGTTGTACAAACCTCATAGACCCACCTGGCTCGTTCATTGCCTTCCTACAAACGTAGCTAGTGGTTGATACCTACCTTCGCTCATTCTTTTTATTTGTTCTTGATAGAATGGATCAAAGACAATTATACATGAGACTAAGTGGTCGTGCACAACTACTGTAAAGCCATTTTCTGTTTACATTTAGGCATGTTTTAGTTAATTTATCTCTATCTAGTTGAAATGAGGCCTGGATTAAGTTAGATTTGGGCAAACTATGTCTGCTTATGCTTCATTTATGTGTAATTTGGAAGCAAGGCATTTTTTTCCTTCAATTTAGGACAAATAGGGGTAAATCAGGTGAAGTTAATTCTAATATGATCTTATTTAGTATAACTTATGTCATGTTACGTCTTTCCGTAGGTATGATAATGTGGAACCCCGAAGATAACAGACTGCATAATTATGTAAATTGCTCATAATACGTAATAACTTATACATGATTAACAATTGTATTGTCTGAATTTCTCAACCCATATTCGTTTCGGGCTAAACAAATCACCACCCAATAGTGACATGATTTAGTTTTGGACATCAATGTACAACTAATTTTCTGTTGATGTTGTATGCCTTACTGATGTTATTTCTTATGTACCACTAATATTTTGTTGTGTTTTGCAGTTGAATTTGGAGACTATAGGATCATGATATAACATGGAGACTTATTGGTATTGGTGAGTTATGTTCATAACTTGAAACTTTGTTGTTGTTTTAACGGTCTAATATATTCTAACAATGATATGCAAACTAGATATTTAATGGATTGTTGAAGTATGTCTAGTATCCATACTACTAATATATGAACTCAAAATATATATGAAAAGTGTAGCCTCCTAACTAGTTTCCATTTTTGCTTTAAATGCTCATCAATAAAATACACGATTTTTTTAGCAATGTCAATTACTTAATTAATAAGTGACCCCTCTAAAATCATCAAATGTTTTATTCCTTGA
Source organism: Alisma plantago-aquatica (assembly GCA_963693085.1). Lineage (NCBI taxonomy): Eukaryota > Viridiplantae > Streptophyta > Magnoliopsida > Alismatales > Alismataceae > Alisma > Alisma plantago-aquatica. Next base: position 580,366,993 of record OY856413.1, read on the forward strand.
ATTCTAAATTGTTTGCAACTAGTAACTACATGCTCACTTATTCCTTGTATTGTACATGTCTCAATCTAATATTCGAAACAATGCAAGTTTTATAACAAGTTGTCGCAACAGTTCTGAACTTTCAACACTTTTTTCATGCACTGATTAAAACACCAGTTCAGGATGACGACGGTTAACTGAATTATCATATCTCTTAATATCCTCCTAGACTTGGATTATGCATGTGCACTTTGATTCAAATACTCTCACCGTATGATTCCTTATGGTGTCTTTTTCTTTGCTCTCTATTTTCCCTTAACTTTCTTTTTCCATTTCTTTTGTATCTTATTTCACGTGCTAATAATTTATTCTCCATGCCTCCGGCTCATCCTGGTGGTATTTGTGAATTCTTAAGTCCATCTCGTCACCTTTTATGTTGCTACCAAGTTTTTGTTTGTCTTCTTCTATCGCCATTTCACCTCTTATTGTTATGATCCTCTTTATCCAGTTCATGTGTGGTCGTTTTTTTTCTTCCTCTTGCTCTCATGCCCCCTCCAGTTTTTATAATTATATTTCCACATTTTCTGACATGAGGAAGTATCTTTCTTTTGTTTTAGAATTGTGATATTAAACCCAGGGAATACGTTTGCAGCATTTCATCATTGTTCTTATCTCATGAGTGTACTATTATTCTTAGAGGTTTTGGCACTTTTGTAAAGCTCCTGAATAGAGATGCAATTATAAGAAGCCAAGCTCACTGTAACCATATTAATAGACAAAATATAAGCTGAATTGATAGCAAAATTTATTCGGGCACATAACTTGTTCGGTTTTGATATACGTGTTCTCATCTTGTTTTGGAGAACTTCCGGTATGAGTTATGTTTGGATTATAATAAGTTGAATTTTTCTGAAATGTATTTTAGATAGAGAACAAACAGAGCAACTAAGCCTATTTGGATGATTAGGTGGTGTTCATGCCAAGAAGTGATAGGAAGGAAGTCAAACACGTTAAAAGCTAAGAAAGTCTAAATGGGAGCAGCTTTTCAAAGTGGAAGACTTTTACAGGAAACTTCTGTTTTGGAGATCCATCAATCATATGCTTTCTTAGATGTAGAATACTTCTTTTCCTACTGTATTCACACTTTGTTTTATCATGAAACGTGACAAGTACATTGTGTATGTTTGATACATTTGAAATTGAACATAATAACTTGTAATTAGCTTAATAGCAATATATTTTTATACATTCATATCATCAGATGCCATCTTTGTTATATAAAGGAACTTAAGTACGAAAATGAGTCGACTCATGACTTACAGTGTAGCGTCTTCAAAAACTTATGTTATTCTGGCGATTTGATGTTGAATTGAAAAGAATAAACTTCTCTTGATTATATTACATGGGTGTATTTTTTTTTTATAGAAATATTACATGAGTGTATACATGTCGCTTGGCTACAGATTTTGACGTGGCAAAGCTCATTTTCGAATAAATTATGTGAAGTAAAATTGGCCACAGGCTTATGGTCAGCCACAAACTTTTTTGTAGCATAAATCAAATGGCTACCAAGGAGTGGCCACTTGAAATTTGCTACAGACTTTCAGTTCTCTACAAGCTATCTTGTAGTTCACTTTGAAGTTACTATGCCTGCGTTTGGCACAGGACTGGGATTCTGGAATCTGGACTGGGTTAGTCAGGGTTCCGGTGCTGGGGCAGTCAGGATGCAGTCTGATTTTGTTTGGCAACGCAGTCTGATTCTGGTCAGCTGGTCTGATTTCAGTCTGACTGCAGTCTGAATCTGTTTGGCTGAAAGTCTGATTTTGTTTGGCAGCGTAGTCATTATCAGCTTATTCTGTCATGTTCTTGCATAACTGTTTGAACAAGTACGCAGAATGTGTATTTGTGATGTCGCTTCAACCTAAGTTTAGAATATATTAAAAATATATTTTATTTGTGTTGTGTGGGTGTTATTTTGTATATTTAAAATAGTGCAACTAAGATATGATAATTCTAATATTAACGTAGTGATGAAAAAGTAATAAAAAAGTAATGAAACGTTATTGTCGTCTGGAATGACTTTTGCATGTGGTATATATGTAATGTTGAACCTAGTTAATTGTCGTCATGAGTGTGACGAATTACATGATCGTCAGTAACAGTCAAGCTACATGAAATATGAAATTGGCAGTCAAGCTACATGAAATATGAAATTGGCCTAATATATTTTGTTCATAACATAAACAAAGTACATTATCGTCGGTAAAAGCAAATGATAATAATCATATTGTCGTCATTAGTGAAACATAAACGATCACTGATATTAACATAATTGTTTACAGATAATATTCCTCAGGGGAGAAGGACAAAAAAGGGAAGCAATAAGCATGCAAACCAAAGCTAAGATTTTGACAAGGCACATTGGGCCAACGTTATGGCCTCATCGTACTCATCCCATGACACTGGGCATGGTTCCTGCACCGACTGCTTGTTTTGTTGTTTGATGTCGTCTTTTGGCCAATCAAACAACAATGGCAAATGAGGAACATGCTGACTGACTTTACCCTTGATGACTTTGCCCTTGACTTGATCATCGGTCCAAATTTTGCCCTCCTCGTTTATGTGAGTGCAACATGGTTTTTTGCATAAAAGGTTATCTTCAACATATTTATGAATTTTTTCTGGTGACTTCAAAAGTTTTTCAAATTTTGTCGTTGCCTTTGTCTTTGCACGGGATGTCGACATCTATAATTAATAAAAACAAAGGTATGAACAAATAACATAATTCGTAAAGTAACTGTGGCAATAAGATAATAATGAAGTAGGAAATTTGATCGCATTATGGTAGTAACATATAATAATGCAACACATAAGTAGACAATGTAAATTGTTTCGACGCAAAAACACAACTACATTTAGCACAAATGTTACAAGTTCATTTGTTTATTTCAATTGTCAGTGCTAAAAAAAATCCCTGGTGGGTAAGTGCGACGCGTCGTCAAGAAGTTGCGTTCAATGCCTTGTTGCGCGGCCAATGTGGGGGGAGGCAATAAATCTGCCAATATGAACATATTGTCTCTTACAAACTCTCTCTTGATGTATTGTCATCGCATTTGCAACTCAGGCAATGAAATGTAAGGGCTTTCAGTTATGTATACGAACTGGTGCCATGCCTCCATCCAAGCCTGTGTAGAGTATACTCCATTCACACATCTACCCACGTGATATTGGGTTCTCATCAAACCCCTGAGAACCATATCAAGCTCGTGCGACCAGATAAAAGATGGTGTCGGCGGTTGGCCAGCCATATCACAGATTCTGTAAGTAATATATTTTTCAAAAAGTAAGGGTGTATATCACAATTAATTGTATTATTTGGTTAGAGCTAACGTGAAGAAAAAATTTGAATAATAATATACATCATTACTAAAACACTCATCAACATGAAGAAAAATTTCATACCGCTGAAAATGTAATATGACGTTTATAAAAGTGCCTAAATTAAACAAGTGTATGATGTTCATAACATCCATTGATAGTCATTCTAAACAGAGAAGACAATGTAAATGCATTTGCCATTCAACGTCATGGAGTCATTTGAGGTGAAGGGATGTCGAGAAGCATACGACAATCTTCCTCAAGACTGGCAACGTTGCGTTCTAAAATCTCATGCTCATACTTTTTCATAGCGTATAATTCATCGTAGTTGTAATGAATTTCAACAAAGTCCTTCATGTTCATCGCCTGACCCCACACTGACTTGCACTCAACAGTTAGTAACATAATCTCCGCTTTCAATGAATCAATTGTTGGGGGGAGATCGACTGCCCAATGGAAGTATCTGCATCGGTCTTTTCCCTAAAATGTAGTACGAGGTACAAGTTAATGGCAAAGAATGCGGAGCCTCGACAAGGATAGTATATTATTTATTGATGTACTATCACACCTCACGAGTAGGGCATATTTAATACATTTCGCCCGGCCTTTGACTCAAAATGGCAAAGTCATATAACCCTACATCCTCTGTGTTAAGCCGTAAGGCTGCATTTAGCCCACAATCACACCTCGGAACCTCAGATGGAATCATCGACATCTAATAAAACAGAATTGACGATTAATAGAAAAATATCGGGTTGATGACATAGTTTTCAAAGATAATATGAAGACCGAGTAGCTAATTGTTGCAAAAGAAAAATGGAGTTCATTTAGACATATCATAATATAGTATATCTATGACGTATTGTATCCATCTTCTTCTGATGAAGAGTCATTATCGCTCGTAATTTGAAGTCGGTGGCGAAGATATCGGCACCTCTTCCGCATACTTGAAATTTCTTCTTGTAACCTATCTGTGTCTGCTCTGGTTGAACAGACAAAGGCACAATGTTCTGACCAGAACTTACGTTCGCTACGTGCATATGCGAGTTGTGATACCATTGCATCCCTAATTGCAGTCAGCGTAGCCACTGTAGGTGGTACTTGCTGCGCGGGCAACCTCATATGGCATCTGGTTTGTACAAGACCCCTACCACATGTAAAATATGGCCTGTGGGGATTGTTGTCTTCAAACCGTCCATTTGCCGCATCTGTGGCATCCATGTACACTCGTATGGTGCACTGCAGACCACATGGGCACGACGGCATGTCTTTGTCCATTTTTAGACAGAAAACCTAATGAGACATAATTTTACATTGTTTATAAGTAGGCAAATAAAACGGTGAACAATACAGTTTGAGAACAAAAGTTGGTCGTTAGGTTACACAGATAAGGGAGTAAGTGAAACATGTTGTACAACATGTTTCAATGTATGCAGGTTACAAAAGAAATGTATAAATCACTGATTTTCCCACATAGAATTGGCAACAGTTTCGCGCAAGACATCTCCCTCTCTAGCATCGACCTGGCTTGTTTGTTGCAGAGAACTCAATTCGTTTGAGATATCAGTGGTAGTATGAGGGTCATCCAAGTTTTCGTCCATCATAGGATCGCCATCATTTTGGTGTCGGATAAAATTGTGAATGATACAACAAGCCATTACAATCCGAGACTGAGACTGCACGGGAAAAGTTGCTCCTTTATGAAAGTACAAAAACCTCTTCTTCAACACACCAAAGGCTCGCTCGACAACGTTACGTAGTTGAGCATGTCGGTGGTTGAACATTTCCTTTTTGCTTGTGTATGAGCCTCTGTTACCCCGATACTCTGCTATATGGTAAGCAACGTTTCGATATGGTGCAAGAAATTGCCTGGTGTTGGCGTACCCTGCATCAACAAGATAGTACTTCCCAGCGGGTACTTTGAACCCGCCTGTGGTTGTAGCTGCCTGAAGTACCCTTTGGTCAGCAGCAGATCCCTCCCAACCAGTCATGATATATGTAAACTGCATTGAGAAGTCGACTGCAGCCATGACATTCATGGAAACATTCCCTTTTCTATTTCTATATCGGTTCTGCTTTTCACGCTTCACCAAAACGGGGATGTGTGTCCCGTCAATTGCCCCAATGGCATCCTAAGACAAGTATATAAGAAAAACGCAAGTAAATACCAAACTCAACGATGACGATAGTGGTTATATTAACAATGGAATGGACAATGGTCAACTAAGTGATGGTCATACCTTGAAGTAAGGGTAAAATCTTGGACTCTCCCCGATGCGGCGGTGCGGAGTTGTGCATGCAGTTGGCATGACAATATATTCACTGCACAAAGCACACACTGCATCCAACACCTCGTTAAACTTTCTACTTATGGTCTCACCACTGTGAATGTAGTCCTTAGCAAGAACACGGTTGGTATGGCCATGGCCAACCATCTGAAGGAAGTAGCAAACTGTCTCCACTGATGACACACCTCTTGTACTTTTCAACAAACCTCGGCCCTCAAGTTTGTCAACAAACGCTAAAACCGTGTTGGGTAGCATACGATACAGATCGTACGCCCTCCTTTCATGGCCGGTTATTATTTCTAAAACCTTTTGATGGCCGCTCCTAATACTAACCGATCTCGGTATTGGTTGGTGTGTGGTTGAGGCGTCTGAATTTCCCATGATATTGTGGGAAATTTGGTCGGCTATTTGGTAGGATATTGCGTTACCAATGTCATAAGCCGGAGCAGACATAACATGCAGTAGTTGTAGAATGTCATCAGTTGTTTCATATTGATGCATACCAGCCATAACGTCTATAATTAAAAGCAATTATCTGTATCAGGGAAATATCGAGATATTGCAGATATGAAATTATGGCTTGTTCCATTAAAACCATTACATAGTACTATAGTTCAGAGCTTGTTCCCAACAGAATAAAATAGTACAACAACAACTGAATAAAATAGTACAACAACAACTTCTGATAAAGTTCATCAAATAAAAGGCAGGATACTGATTTACTTATTAAATTAGTCAACCTCAAAAGTACGGTGTAGATTGTGGCGTGAAGGGTGATTGTGATGCAGAAGCTGTGTTCTTCATTTCCCACAAGTCTTGCAACCAAATGGTAATTTTGTGTGGGGTGTCCATAAGGCTTAGGTAAATATTACGGTTAGATGGATCTTTTATGGCATGCACAAGAGTGGTAAAAACTGGGACAGGGGCGTCAGGGTAGGTTGCATGAAAGTGCTGCAAAATGGTTTGGTATTCATCTTTATCATTACACCTAGCAGCAATTCCGTTGCCCATCTCATGTACCTTGGAAAACACCTTTGTGAATTCAGACACAACATCATTAGACAGGACACAACTGTCCTGTGAGCTTGATGCTCGCTTCCTACGTCTGATCGTGGTGGGAGTCGTTGCAGCAGCACCTTGGTTGTGCGATCCGCCATTGGTGTCCTCACTTTGTGTCCCATAATTAACCACGTCTTCAGTGAAACCGGCTGGACCGGTTGGTTCTGGGCTGACAAATGAATCAGATGCATCTAGGTCAACAGCAACATCATCTTCAGATGCAACATCAGAAGGAGGTTGTCTTTCGGTTGAGGACATTGCATGATGGCCCCTAGCTATGTTCCTCCCCCCATCAGCTCGACGTCGTGGTAGTGGTAGAATGGTCTGTTGATCAGTCTCTCTAGTTCCCTGTTTGCCTAAAATAGGGGACAACTACTGATTAGGTCAAAAGTAACAAGTTTAATTTAATATATAATAGTCAGGGGAGTATATATTATTAGACATACCGCAAGTGCCTCCCTCCACTCCGGGGTGTCAGGCAATATTGGCTTGTGCCTGTTGTCATCCCATCCAACACCACTTTTGTTGGTTACCAGTTTTATCTTTGCATAGTCTCTCCTGAGGTTCTTCCACCGAGTTTTTAACTGATCCAATGTACCCTCGTTCCTCCCCATCCTGATATGCCAATCGCGTAGCGTCTCCCTCCACGCGTCCCTAGTAAATATTCCATCGACGCACCTACCCATGTCATATTGTCTCCTCAATGCCGCAACCAGAGCCTCATCCAACTCTTTCGACCATACAATACGGAACCTCGGGTCGGGTGCAGCCATAGTAGCAATGACACTGCGATATATCAATTTAGTGTGGGTGTTTAAACAAAACCTTCATACGAACCTAGTATGAGACTACGCAGTTGAAAGCAATAACTTGTATTGAAGTAGGCTAAGACAAGATCCATTACCCGGACCAGTCATAAGATCCAAAATGTGTACAACAAATTTTAAATTGTAGTTAAATTTGAAATGGTTGTAGCAAACACATCATCAAATAGGTTCATTACAGGAAAACTACATAAATAGCAAGCATTCAGCATGGCATTCACATTCAACGTGTTCGTATTGCTCATGAGATATACCTGGTAAGCCCAAGTGAAGGTTGAAGAGAGTTGCACGGCCAGCGACAAGGTCAGGGACGGTACATACAAGAAATTCAGAGGGAACACAGATTAGCCGAAATAGTGATATTATTTGCAATATAATCAGCAGATGTACATGTGGCATAGACGTAAATGTGGCAATAATGAAAGTTATATACATAATTTTGAAAGTTATACTTGTATGCATAGATGTAAATGTGGCAATAATGGGTATTTGAGGTTCCACTAATATACAAAACAGATTTATATAAATTCTGTAATCCACTATACAGCAGTTTTGGACTTAAGTAAGGGATTAAGGATAGCAGTGCTTAAATAGCAGCAGTAGATAATTTTTTATTTCAGTAGATAATTTTCATTAGTTTAGGGTTATATTCAGCTTATATACAGAGCTGTTGCAGCTAATATGGCTGCTTGAAGCTTCCTAAAATAAGCAAGAAGGGAAAAATATAAACATGATGGATAGAGAATAGTTTCAAGTGGGAGAAAGAGGGATACAACCACATTTGTCAGCCCATTTAGTTGACCACTTTGACAAGATGACAGTGGAGTGGGAAATGAAAGAGGTAGTAGTAGTAAGTGTGGCATATCCATCATATGTTGGGTAGCTAGAAATCCACATTCCACTATACAACAGTTTTTTATTTCAGTAATAATCTAATATGTGGCTATTTAAGTAACAAAGTTGTCTAGGCAAGCAGATGCCAGATGCTTGCTTTGGTATAAATTTAGAGGAATGCTTAATAATATATAGGATTTCATCAATGTAACTATTGAATACTAAAAATAACTTACACATTGTTGCTAAATATAAGATCATTGACAATGTAACAATGTAATGCTTATTGAATAAAGAATAAAGAGGATTTATGAGTCAAATATGATTCAGAATTCTACATGTCTACCAAGTGAAGGATGTCCAAATCATGCTTTTAGTATGGTTTAACAATAAATAATAAGATACATACATAGTACTTCAATACCAAGAAATAATGAACTTTTCAAATAACTTGAGGAGCAACAATATCATGTAGTATTTCTAAAAATGTTGAAAGCTAGTCATTTCCCTCATGGGTAGAAGATCATCATTGTAAAGCAAAAATTATGTGTAACAATTCTGAAAAGGGAATATGCATAATTTTGAAAGTTATACTTGTATGCATAGATGTAAATGTGGCAATAATGGGTATTTGAGGTTCCACTAATATACAAAACAGATTTATATAAATTTTGTAATCCACTATACAGCAGCAGTTTTGGAGGCTGTATTTGAAATTGTAATACATTGTCTCAATTTTAGGTCCATGTCAACAACTTTTTGAAAAATTTAACAGATTGTCCTTCAATTTTAGGTCCATGTCAACAACCTTTTCAATTTATTCAAGTTTACACTCTTCTCTATATATGAATTCATATTTCTCCTATACATCACTGAACATAAAAATTCAATAAAAACAAGCAATAGGGAGCATAATCAATAAACCAAATAGAAAATGTGTTAATCAGTAAACAATACCATAGAACTTGACTGTGTGCTACCATCTTCTACTGAATATTTATAATCATCACATGGTTATTGTGTGTTATCATTATAATCTAAACTAGGATATGGAGTACCACAAGATTGTAAATCATTTCTCAACAATTCAAGAGCATCCTTACTGCAGTTGTATGGTCTTTTAATAGCAATTAACCGAGCTTTTCATTGAGTCAAATCTTTTCTTAATCCAAAGACTTCTTGTCAATGTTTAATCTTGATCATTTGTATAGTTTTCTTCATTCAGAGAAATTCTGAATTTAGCTAAGAAACTTTCAAATGAACAAAATAAAAATTCATTTTATTAATGAAACAATAAAACTAGTAAGATAGAATTAAGAAAAGAAATTCAATTGTAGATATATTTAAAAATTAACTATTTTAGTTTATATCAATTAGAATTTAGAATTAAAATATTGAATTAACCAATTTTACATTATCAACCAATAATTTATTAAATTTATATATTTGCTTTAAGTTTTATGCCCCCATAAGCATGTATCACTGTCACATTTCAATAATACAGGGACAGACTTAGAAGTTATTTGAAGTATCAAATTAATGTTTCCAAACATGTCTCAGATCAAGAAGATGAATCATATTTCAGTTTGTATTTGTCTATCAAAACCTTATTCTTTACTTTTAACAAATGGAACTTTTAACCTCCCAACCATTTGTTTACTGTATAGGTGGTAGACGGAAGAATATGCAATGGTTGTATAGAAGGCAGAAGACAAAATCAACATATTTATATAAATTCTCTAATCCACTACACAACAGTTTTGGACTTAAGTAAGGGATTAAGGATAGCAGTGCTTAAATAGCAGCACTAGATAATTTTGTATTTCAGTAGAAAATTTTCATTAGTTTAGGGTTATATTCAGCTTATATACAGAGCTGTTGCAGCTAATATGGCTGCTTGAAGCTTCCTAAAATAAGCAAGAAGGGAAAAATATAAACATGATGGATATAGACTAGTTTCAAGTGGGAGAAAGAGGGATACAACCACATTTGTCAGCCCATTTAGTTGACCACCTTGACAAGATGACAGTGGAGTGGGAAATGAAAGAGTCAGTAGTAGCAAGTGTGGCATATCCATCATATGGTGGGTAGCTAGAAATACACATTCCATTATACAACAGTTTTTTATTTTAGTAATAATCTAATATGTGGCTATTTAAGTAACAAAGTTGTCTAGGCAAGCAGATGCCAGATGCTTGCTTTGGTATTATGATTCAATCATTAAATGGGGACAAGTAATATAAACAACATGATCAACACCTAACAAATGAACTTCCTCACAAGTTAGATGAGTGCCACCTTTAACTAACATAATGATGTTTAAGTTTATTGTGTTTCTACAAACCTGAAGAATATGAAGCATATTAGGTGATAGACAATTACTTTATCCCAATCCATGGTTGCAAACCAGAACAACAAAAGTTCCAAGTCAAGTATGTTATTTCTGATACCTCTAAACTTGTCTGAGGCACTATTTATTGCTTATAGGGTACTAAGGTACATGGATTACTTCTGTAAAGGCACACAATGTAATAGTAAATTGCAAGTGATATGACATCCTACTCAATGGGATGTATAAATTTATGTGTGTAACAATTCTGAAAAGGGAAAAAATGAGATATACCTGGTAAGCCCAAGTGAAGGTTGAAGAGAGTTGCACGGCCAGCGACAGGGTCAGGGACGGTACATACAAGAAATTCAGAGGGAACACAGATTAGCCGAAATAGTGGTATTATTTGCAATATAATCAGCAAAATTTGTGTGTACAATAGTAACATTGAAAAAATATTGGTATATGTCTGATGTATCACAACCCTAGCACAACAACCACAATTTGCAGTATGTTAAAAGCATGTTTACTAACAATGCAAACACTGATTAAAATCTCTGGTTGATTTAGAAAATTTTAGTCCAATCTTGCCCATACTACCTATCCAAATTAGAAGAAGCTCAATAATCGAGTAAGGGTCACATTTTGATCAACAGTTTTTTATTTCAGTCATAATCTAATAACCTTTTACTTACATATTCATATGTAATACAACCGACAATATATATAAGCCTGATATATATAGGGATTCCAGTACAACATTGAGTTAGTCTGCTCATACAGTGAAAAAATATCACAAATTAGCTAATCAGGAGCATGGGTCCTGAAATATAGAAGGTAATATACAGAGAAGCTTCGAGAAAAATTAAAGTTTTGTACAATTTACTTATGTCTATACATGTGTTATGAATTTTATAACATCCCCCTTCATGTATATGTTATTTTTACCTATATCAATACACATCTTATGATCTTTATATCATTTCCCCTTTCATATATATGTTATATTTCAGATACATAAATGTAGGTCAATCCAAAAAATTATGGTTAATCCACTGATATACATGTCTTACAGGAAGATAAATATTTTATTGTTTTATACATAGATATATACATTTAAACACAACTAAACCTCAATATATACAGTTGTATTGTTGCATACATAGATATATACATAATTGGATCAAGATCAAGATCAAGATCAGATTCAAGCAACTAATATGGCTGCAATCTATGTATAGTACAATTGGATAGCTATACAGGAATGCCTCAACATCAGGATCAGATTCAACCAACTACCACAGCAAAAATAGTAAAATAAATACCAAGAGTACTATCCAGAAAATAATGACATTGTACAACAAACATAGATATATATACTTCATTTGTATATTAGGATATGTGTATAGCAAATAAATAATTAAATACCTATATATAGACTCAGGACTCCATAAAAAACTCAAGGCGACATTTTGGTTAAGGCGCAGGTCAAGGCTCACCCCCTTGGTGCACCTTGACAAGTATGACATACAGGCCAACAAGTTTACCCACATAATTGAAGTCTGTAGAAAAATAAAAACATGATGGATAGAGGACCTAAATAACTCTATACCAACTTTTGAAGTCATCCACAGTTCCAATCCAGCAACTAGCCATAAACAAATTGATGATCAGCAATGCGAGTGCCATGTAGTAATGAAAAACCTCTTATGACCATCACTGCAGGATCAACAGCCAAAAATTGAACTACTATTGTTGGCAAAAATTGAAGTTTTGGAATGCAGGCATAGACATGATGCAACTACATCGTTACTAAAATCAGTGTTACACAATCATCAACAACTAACATCGTTAATAAAATCAGTGTTACACAATCATCAGCAACTAACAAGTAGTTAGAAGACACAACTTAATACAATCTATAGATAATGCCCATAGTACAAAACACATTTCAAAAGAGCGACAAGGATGTGGCTAATACATTTCTTTCTCCTACATTCTATCGAGCAAGTACTGGGCATTCCATCCAGCAATAAGATCTAGGAATAAACACGTTGAAGTGATGATTATAACATTGAGAAAATGGGCATCACATGATTACCGCGATCAATAACTTGTTTCCTATCAACCACCAAGCACTCGTGGCTGAAGCTAGCATTGGAAAGGGGCGGCGGATAATAGCAAGATCATACCATTTTTTATACTGAAAACCTTGCAATGTTACTGACGAGATCGATGAAAAGGGGCGGCGGATACCTACCTTGCAAGCAGCTCGGCGACTTCCCACAACAGCGGCTCGGCAGCGGCGGCAGCGGCGGAACAGAAGAGTGTATGGAGGCTTCGAAGGTGAAATGCGACCAGATCGATGATGAAATGCAGAAGTATATAGCAGGCGGGACACTGGTTGCCCTTCGTAGGGTTTACTGCACGACGCTTTGATGCGAGTAGACAAGTCGGGAGTAGCTCGGCGTTTGCAGACGAGCTTGCAGACGAGCCACCACAGCTTTGCCGCTTGATTGACCTGCTACTCCGCCTACTCCACTGGGCAGGGCTTAGGGCATGCCAGTCACCTGCCATGGCTGCCGGTGGAACGACCGATGAAACGATGGCTCGGCTTTATTGCTGGAGAGAATAGTAATGGTGAGGACAGACAGCTCGTCTCGAGGTCTCGGGAGAGGAGGTATCGGGAGGGAAGACAGGATAGGCACAGAGCAAAAGAGCAGAAGATAGGAGGTAGAGGGGAAAGGAGACGAATGTCGGGATGGGTGTCGGGTGAGGGGAGGAGAGGATCGCGTAAACCGGGTTGTGATCCGGAATCCCGCCCCTCGTGGGACTGGGACAACCCCGATTTGGGGGTTCCGTTATCTCATAACGGAGGAATTTCGGGATTTTGAACCAAACGCGAACCAGCCTTGAACCTGTAGATGTTTGGAAGGGTTGACACTAAAAGACAGCACGAAACCGGGTTTCGGTCCCGTACCAAACGCAGGCTATAAGTTTTAGGGTGGCTGGTGCAACATTTTTCTCTAGTGATTACAGTGTTTGCTATACATGTTATGTAAAGATTTGATAAACACAACATAACAGAATGTAACAAGCCGATTATAGAAAAAAGTAACATGCGGTGCACTAAAATTAATTGTGCAGATGATGACCACGATTTTGTCATTATTATAAAAACTAACGTGCTTCCTAAATGTAATAACATAAGGGTTTAGTGAAAGCATGTAAAGAACCGTACTTGGCACATTAGTTAATCAAGTCAGACGCGTATATAACAGAGGTGTAATTAACTATTGATTCCACCCAATGGTGAATGCATTCCTTCTGTTCAAAGAAAACTTTTATGAACGTGCGTGCAACGTCGGTACGGGATCAACCACTTCCCTACAAAACAATACTACTCCAACTTGCTAGCTAAGTACGTACAGGATGGTTCATTGAGCAATTGCTGCAAACTTCCTACGATCAGCTCATCTACCGTTTGAGGTGCCCATCTCTCTGTTCAGGAGGCGGCGAGCTCCTGATACATCAGAGACGATGGAATAACTTGGTTAGCAGACTCGGTGAACTCACATGGTCTAAACTTGAAGAAGGTCAGCTGGGTGACATTGAAGACAGCAAAGAGGGAACGCCAGTAAGTACTACGGAATATGCTTGGTTGTCAAACCAACCCAAGGGAGCATTGGTGGTTGTTATTTGATCATTGATCAGAATGATTCCTCCGTCAACATGTACCAAGAAGGGGTGCATATAGATGTTGACCAGCCTCGCCGGAGGGACTAGGATGTGAATCGGCTAAAAAGAATTGCAGTTGCCGCACTTGGTCGTGCACAGCAGAGGGTAAGATCTGGCACCACCGCAAATATCAGCATGCCACTGATAGATAATCTAGTAGTCCTAGTTCTGATGCCTAGTTCAGGACGTCGCAGACGTGGTGACGACCTTTCTTGCTCCAACTCCTCCTCTCTCTTTCCAGCAGGCGGTGTTTCCCTGATTGCCCATGCCTCCAATAATTCCCCTAGCTCTCTTGCGTGACTAAAGATAAAGTTGTGGCCCTAAATGTATGATGACTGTGTGGCGATGGAGATGCCATGATTGTTGCTGGCACTGAGATGGAGCTAGTGCTGGAGGAGTAGTTGCCGACGGAGTAGTTGGTGACGCAATTGGCTGAATTGTTGGGGCTAAAAAAATCAAAATGACATGTTTGGGTATTTTAATTACCAAAATGGCATTATTTAAAATTTAATTATCAAAATACCATATTTTTGAAACAATACATCCCCAAAGAGGACGTATTGCTCTTGGTGGGACCAATAAGTCCCCTCAGGAGACATATTGCTATTTTTGAAAAATAATATGTCCACAGTTGTGACGCATTACACTAGAAGGAGCAATACGTCCCCAAAAAGGATATATTACATTTTTATTTATTTTTATTGTACTTTATTTTTTTATTATGATACTATGTAATTTATATATATACATATATATGACATAATCTACATTAACTTATATACAATTAATTGTATATTGAAAATAATACCTAATAATAAAAATAAGAGAATATTATATTTCATTAATACATAATATTTATAAATTAAAACAATAGTATATAAAATTAATGGATTCAATACTAGAATTATGTAGTGAATTATAAACTAACAAACTATATATATTTATTTATATATATATATATGTATATATGTTTGTATATATACACTCAGAAAAAAACTAATATAGTAATATATAACACATATTGGTAATATATATATATATATATATATATAATATCAAAAAATATAAACATATCCAATATATAAAGTAAAATATACAAAAACAATACTAATATAGAATCAAAATAAAATATATGATACATATGCTCATAAATGCAACACATAAAAAATCATAACATATTATGTAGCATTCTTTTTATTATGTTAAAAAACTAAAATATTGACAAAATTCATAATAACATAATTATATTTTTAACTTTTTCATCCAGTTTAGGGACATATAATTTGTCAAAAATAAAATATATTAGGATTCTTATACATTACATTTAAAATCATATATATTATATATTTTATTTTGATTATTTGATGTTATTGTTCTAGTATATTTTACTTTACATGATTGACATGTTTATATTTTTGTTGATATTATAATGGCTTTAATATATATATTGTGCATAACAGTGTGTGGTATATTTTGTTATATTAATTTTTCTTCTTCTATGTTTATATATATATATATATATATATATATATATATATATATATATATATGTGTGTGTGTGTGTGTGTGTGTGTGTGTGTGTGAGTGTGCGCGCGCGTGTTTTATTTCTATAGTTTTAAACTTTATTATATAACTTTAGTATTGTATCCAATAATTTTAAATACGTTTATCTACATTAATAATTATTAGTGTATTAATGAAATATAAAATTCTATTATTATTTTGATATTTTTAGGTATTAAATATTTAGTTTAATCATATATAAGTTATTGCATATTATGTTTATTTATTAATTTAACATATATATATATGTATCTATATAAGGTACATGGTATCATATTAAAAAAATAAAGTAAAATAAAAAATATAATATAATAATACACCCTCTTTGGAGACATATTGCTCCCGTTGGGGGCTATGCGTCGCAACTGGAAACATATTATTTTTTGAAAAATAGTAATATATCTTCCATGGGGACGTATTGACTCCACCCGGAGCAATACGTCCTCATTGGAGACGTATTGCCTCAAAAACATGTCATTTTAAAATTAAATTTTAATTCATACCGTTTTGATAATTACAATATCCAAACATACGATATTGGCCAATTGTTGGAGAGAGAGGAGTGATTTAATACGAGCCCATTTCTTATGCAAGTATGTGAGGGAGTACTGCTAGCCTTTCGTTCGTCGGGGCTGTGTAGAAGGGACATTAACGGCATTGAATCTAGTGCTCGTCAACAGAAGTGATGTTCTTTTAAGGAATCTTATGCTAAGTTTACGAGTAACTTTCCACCAGATACTGACATTCATTTTCTTTAATTAATTTAAACAACCGTATATCGTTCATTCATTGAAAACCGTTCCTCTCCATGTATATATTTGAAGAGAAAATGTATGATATTTACTTCTCTGTAGCTTCGTTAGTATTTTTATTTATAAATATCTATGGTGGGAGTCATGCGGCATTATCAACATAGGTCATATTTGTTAAAGAATTTGTCAGCACTAGGGCTACCAGCAATGCTAGAACTATTTAAAATAAACAACAATAGCTATTTAATTATCTCTCTTGGAAGCGTCCTACATTCGTCGAATTGGATTCATGTTGCGTATGATTAATAAGATTCCAATTTATGCTATAAAAGAAAGCTAACAAGAGGTTAAACTGTAACTTTCTTTATTATTTTTCTAAATTACGATTTAGGCTTTACATGTTTAAAATACATATTTGTTATTATTTTTAGGAAGAATAAACCGGTCATTCTATGAACTAATAAGCCATCATGTACATCTATAGTGTACATCTATTGATGGTGTTCTCTCTCTCCTGCTACTTTGAACAGGGGTGAAATTCTCCACTTCAAAAAAAAAATAGTGTACATCTATAGTATTCCTAAGCCCGACGCAATGCACTTATCTCTAGGAGATTTTATATAATATTTCTTTTGAGTTTTAAATTATCCTTGTATCCTACCACATACGATATAAGAAAGGTCGTGGGAGGTGAGCAATAATATTTGGCATGCTTAGTTTATATACTTCAACTTCAGTAAAAATGCACATGAGAAATATTACTTGGCGTGCCTAGCTTATAACTTAACATTGATGAGTATGGGTTGGTTTCATGTTAATAGGTTGATTGGTATCTTGGTCCAATTGAGGTCAGTTATGGGTTCAACGTAGTGATTGAGAATTGGGCCCCACTTGGTTCGAATGAGTTGGACCCCTGCTAACACGCTTGAGCCGTGCGTATGACGCAAGTGCACGTATCAATGTATTATAGGCCTTATGAGACCCAAATCGAACTCAGGGAAACGTAAATTTCAGTAGACTACTACTAACTGGTCGCGATTAGCTAGACCAATGGGGAAAATGAGTTTGATTTTGAAAAAGAAAATAAAACTAAAAGAAAGCAAAAGCGAACAATGATTAAATGTTTAGTTTAATCAAATTAATTGGGAATCCTTAGGATTGTGGTTTCACCGCGAGGTCTCACTGCACGCAAATCTACACAATTAGCATAATTCGTTCTATCTCCCTGATTATGGCCCGTAGACAGAATTGCTCGCTTCTGCGATACAATTCACTACCTAGTTCTAGATCAATTCCACGCCAGTAGTAACTTATACCCTAGATCTAGGTGCTTTAATTATTTCTCTGAGTATCCACCATTAACCGTACATTACCTTGTCTAAGGAATTTATTGATTAATGTGTTAACCGTGCATTTTCAACCACTAATTCTCCGTCAGAAGTAATTAACGGTATTAGAAATCGACTATGGTGATCAAGCATAGTAAATTGCAATGGAAACACGATAACATATCAAGGGAAAGTGAGACAAATTATGATAATCAATATAACATTATCATACAACGATTCACCGGGCTACTCCCGGTCCTAAGGATAGAGGAGATTAGCCCCGCATGTTCATCTCAACAGTACACATGGAGAAGAAAGAGGAAAACATGGGGAAACGAATAAGAATATAATGTAACCCCCTGAAACGGAGGAGATCTGGATGATCCTCGGTGCGATATGCACGATCTGCAGCCTTTCGGCAGTCTTCTCCTTCCGGGACTTGTGCAGATGAGTGCAACATCTTCCTTAGATCTTGGTCGTCTTTTTTTAGATATAGGCATGACTTATGGCCGCCAAAAGATCGCAGTCGTTCGATCGTGGCAATTCTGGGCACAACTCTGATCTGACGGTGTCGATACCATCGACGGGGTGTCGATGGTATCGACACCTTAAGGTGCACTTTTGACGCTAAAAATAATGGAATCCGTCGCTAGAACCTGGTGAGCTCTCGATACTATCGACGGTGCCGTCGATAGTATCGACGGGCTTAATTTCTGGAACGCTGATGTAATCTCGAGACCATCGACGGCTTTGGTCGATGGTATCTGTGGCGACACATCCCGTCATCACACAGACAACGAGGTGTCACGCAAAAACGTGCGTAAAACACCATAAACCACCTATTATCAAAAACATAAAAAAAATTAGACCAATTTCGGAAAGCAGATAAACCAAGAAACTATTACATCCATATCCTCGTCCTGTAAGAAAATAGGTTATAAAAACAATTACAAGCCTTGATACGTGTTCACAGCTTAACAGATCAGCTGTCTTGTCATCACATGAGTTCATCACCTATTTATATATACATAACGGGCCACGTCCGGCCAGCAGCAGGATATACAAAGCTTCATCAGCTATACATCATAAAACAACATCAAAACGCCTCCGAGGACCTGAGAATACAGGGATGACTCTAAGACTCTACTACAAAACAACCAAAATAGCAGCATATCAATCTCTTTCCTTCTACTACTCATCTTACTGCTCGACCGCAACCCCGCGACCACCACCACGTCTAATGCGAACACCTAAAAAGATTGTAAACCAACGGGGTGAGACACACAGTCCCAACGAGAAACATAACTTCCCTACCGAAACTATAAAATCTTAGAAAGATTAAAGCAGCAACAGTAGATAACTGATAAAGTGTAGAATAAGAGCAGTCTATAGAGCAAGGTTGTTATTACCATCGAGCTTACCAAGATGTACGGAAAGCATATAACCAAGTATTTCTTTATGGAACATGATTGTCAAGATAAGATTTATAAGATCTTATCACCTAACATAAGGAACATATAAGTAACTGCAAGGTATAACAAGATCAACTATACAAGCAGGGCCTCAACCAATGTTTCGTGTTTTGCCTTAAGCAATAAATACTATTCAGCTGGATTACGTGTTATTATGCCCTGAGGAAGTGAGTCGCACCACTCAAATCCAACCGACGGCTGCGAAACCCAGAGTCGGTGCCATACAAGGTCAATGGAAGAGCCGGACTCCACGACCTCCCACCTCGTGGTCAGTGCACGAGAACCAAAGCAAGACCGCAGTCTCATGCTTAAGTGGCCTCAGCCACAGGGTTAGCTCCCGCAGGCTATCCTTTCTCTAGCCCGCCTTGGTACAGGTCTCGGCGCTAGTATATCTGAGCCACGGGCCAGTTCAACGTGCTCCCTGAGCCATGAACGTATTCATGCTCTATCACACTGAGCCATGAGCCTGTTCACCATGCTCTATCTATCCCAAGTCTGCAACTGCAGCTGCACTCGAATCCTCTCTATTTTAGGCTAGGAGAAACCTCGCGTATTCAACAATATGCGCTCCGGGTTAACCCGTAGGAGAACCCGTTTCACCATCACCAGCTACTGACGATGATGGATCTATGGCCAGGGCAAACTACATGAAATATTTCATTGTAACTAATTAGTATATTTTAAGTGAATTGTTGAGGCAACCAGGTTGTAACACATACATAACATTAAGTTACCTTGTTATCACCACCATCACAATATCCCGGGATCTCAATCCCTCATCGCAAGAAACCACTGCCTCATAAGGCATTCACGTCACTGGGGATAACAATCCCAGATCTCATCATCAGAGGATAACACCTCAACTAGGCATTTTAGCCAAACTCAGGTCCTCAGACCTAAACACATTATACAGATGATGCAGGTTATCTCATCAGCAAGAGTGACCATCAATGCAGTGATATTAAAACATATATACCTCATAGCCCTTTACCTGGTTATGCATCCGCATGAAACACCTGCATGGTTAGTATACACAATCATAGAGATAACTGAAGCCATCATGGATTAACATAAGGATCATGTTATCAAATATAGGGCAATATTGGTGATTATATGCTTTATCAGTCATGCCTCAAACCTGTGACCATAGACATGGGTCACATCATCATGTGAAGCAACTCATATACTTCCAAACTTATCATTTACTCATCATTATATATACATGATTCAAGATGATCATAAACACATGTAATATCATGTCATTAGAGTTTCAGATATGTCATGCTTACATATGTGCGTTCTACTATATCAACCACCTTACTATTACCAAACATGTCAAAGGTTCACAAACCATAAACCATAATTCTTAGCAACAAGAATGTGATTGCATGATAAAGAACTATCAGATGGGTTTCCGGGTGGAACATGACCCTCACTAGAAGTGCCCACTACCCTCACAAGAAGTGTGACAGGCAGGGCACCCTCACTAGAGGTGGTATCGGGCAGGGTAACTTCTCTCATATCGCCCAAGCATTCTAGTCACATATCAGCCAGGCCTAAAGCAAGGATGTCAGGCCACCACTTCAAGGTGTATCATGCAACCATATGTGTCATGCATCCATGTGTGTCGTGCATCCATGTGTATTGTGCATCCATGTGTATCGTGCATCCATGTGTATCGTGCATCCATGTGTATCGGGTTAGGGTTATAACGGGCAACAGCTACCATATCGGCTAGAGCCATGGCGCCCAGACCAACCATATAACACCCACTAAAACACACATCTTCCAACGATACAAGGGCACCAAGGGAAAGCCTATCGTCCAACCAAGCTAGCCTCATCCTATCGGCCAACCCACAAGGCAAAGACCAAGGTGTATCGCCCAACAGAACCTCATCATATTGAACCAGAACTCTAGTCCAAGAGAGGGTATCGGGCAGCACCATCCCAAAGCCATATCGTGCAAGATACAACCCAACAAGATCATCATCAACCTCAAGCACAAGGGCACCAATCCCTAGAATGATCAAGAAGATCGGCTCACCTCTCAACAATCAAGAGAGAGGGGTATTGCACAATCTCTATTACAACTTGGGCAACCACAAGGATCAACCTTAACATAGATCTACATCTACCAAAAAGCTCACCTCTCAAATCAATGGTGAGAGGAGGGTGTTGCTCAAGCAACTAGAACACAAGCTCACCTCTCAACTTAAATGAGAGAGGGGTATTGCTCATATTACTAGAGCTCAAGCTCACTTCTCTAGACCAAGGAGGGAAAGGAGTGTTGTTCAACAAGGAAACTCTAAAACATGGTTCGGCCAACTAGGTGCAACTAAGCAAGAAACTTATCTAGCAACATACATGGCCGATTATGATCATAAGAAAACATACAAGAATATAGAAGAAGGTAATATGGTTAGGGTTAGGCGTTATGTAACCCGCCTTAAGAAAGATCCAAGCTCCTAGCACCAAGCTACACCTTTGGCCACTTCGAGAGGAAGAAGAAGAAGACTCCAAGATAAGGATCGGCCACCAAGCTTTGCAAAGGAAGAGGTGTCGTGCAACCAAAGGGGAGGGAAAACTAAGGAACTAAAGGAATCCTTAGCTAAAGAAAGGGAACACATATATAGGAGAGGATGGAGGAGAAACCAAGGCAAGACAAGGCAAGGTGTCGCCCACCTAGGGACACTTGTCCATGGGCAATGCCACCTCTCTAACTTTCCTTAAACACATGTCCAAGGCCATTTCTACATGCAAGCATCAAGCACCAAGTGTCCACTAGTGGTGACACAAACGAGGTCAAAGGGTCAAAGGGTCAAAGGGGTCCATGGACGATACACCCCAACACCATGCCTGACACACCTCCCTGGGCGACCCACCTATGGCCGTCACAACCATGGCCGGCACACCCATGGCCGACACAAGGTCCAACCAGGCCAAGCAAGGCCCACCAAGGCTCATCCAAGCCCAAAGCAACTCAGGCAACGAGCCCAACCCTTTCTCTCAACACTAGAGGAACCAAAGAGAGAGAAGAACATTTCTCAATGTGACATCTTGTCCACAAACCCAAATCTTGGGTTAATTGCAAGTAGTAACTCCAACACACAACAAGCACAAACAAACCCTAATCGCCACTAAAGGTGATTAGCAAGCAACCAAACATCAGGGTTAAGCAAAGCAAATAGGATAAACCCTAAACGGAGGTCAGGGTCCTTATAGTATCGACTTGGATGCTCTCCCTCCGGCCTGGGTACTGTTGCCTTATCGATGCTATTGACGGAGTCGTCGATGGTATCGACAGGTCCAGATATACAAATTACCTGAAACAGAGAGAGGAACACAAATCAAATCCAAAAATTCTGATAATTTATGCAAAATAAGATAATATAAACCAAATTTGATGCATATAGTGATTATACGCTAAAGGAATATGAATCATGCTATTATAGTCATAAAATGACACATAACCACACAAAACAAGTATGAAACCAGCCTATAAATGTGACTCAAATTCACTGCATCAAACTCCCCTAAGCTTGAATCTTGCTCGTCCTCGAGCAACAAAACTTAAAATCTGATTGAGAGGGTCAGCTAAAGAACATAATCACATAATTGATATCTCAATATCATTCCCGCCTACAATTCACATACCGGCCCTTACCAACCACAAAATGACAACTACCCTTAAAGCGACAATAATCATTCATGAGAGATGTCCATCCCAAGATCAAAAACACTATCAAGTAAAGCAGATAATATAATAAAATCTTCAGGTTCAGGCTTGGTGCATCTTGTGATCTCCTATCTACGTTGCTCATTTTCTAACTACCATCTAAATGGAAGAAGATCTCCTAATATACATGAATGAGGAGAATATCATCGGTGGCCTACCACTTAGAGAAACAGGTGGATAAATTGGGTGGCTATGGAAGAAAAGGAAGCACAATATAGTCGATCATGCAAAAACAAAAATGAATGACCTATCATGATGCAAATGCAAATGAAAATATCCTAATGCTACATTTTTGGTGGAATGATGCATGCACTATCATTCCATCCCAAAGTGAGATGGAATATCTGAGAAAACTACACCATGTGTTTATTCTTCTTAATATGCGGGTGAGAACATGTTCCTTTCTCCCTCTTATTCATACTTACCTTTTAAATCTTATATTTATTTATTTTTTACTTTTTTTCCAAGCCCACATTTTCATAAATGACAATGGATTATTTGTTGGGCTTCCTTTTTTTATATATCTTTTACATTTGATGCATTCTATTCAGAGGGTACGGAACAAGTTCACCACCTATAATGTTTTTAGAAGATCATAAAACACATGACGTATTGTATGCTCAAAAGATGTGAATGCAACTAAACAATGACAGATATGCAACTACCATGACATGCACCTAAGGATGCAGTGTATGTATACTACTCTATCCATTTTTTCATTTCATGAAAAAATATGCGAGAAACATTTTAATGCAAGACCTATCTACATGGGATGCAATCAAAGAGTGAAAAATAGTAATGTGCTCCCAGTTCTTATGGTGGATAGTGAATGAAATTGCGGTGGATTAGATCACAAGACTAATTGACAGAACCTTCAGAAAGAATTATATGTCCCTCCTTACTGACTTGTGTACCAATTAATCAAGGGATTTCTCTCTCTCACTTCAAATTAAAGTCAGTTAACGTTTGGTTGGTTTAGGCTCAACATCCATATCAATCCTCTTAACATGAACTATACAGATACACAATCATGTTCAAATGTTTTAAAGTTGACCTACCCAATGAGTTTCACAAGTGATGTCCTCAAGTTCTCACAAGACAAGCTTACAATTCCTTAAAGATTTTTCATTTAAATTCATTTTCTCACAAACCCCCAAATGAAAACAAGATGGCATGCAATTAAATTAGACTCCACTGATTACACTAGATAGATAGTGGATCCTAGAAAATAGTAAATCTAGCAATTGAGAAAACTAAGATAAAGAAAGATGAAAATTGCAAAAACAAATAAAAGATCAAATAAAATAAAATAAAATAAACTAGATAGATGTTGTTCCAGCACCCCCTTAAGCTTGAACTCGACTATGGCCTCATAGTCAAAATCCTAACTTTAGAGGTGGAACAGCGATACCCCTTTATTACTCTGGTGGTGGGTGTGGCAGGTAGTGGTAGCCGCTAGGATCCCAAGAAGGATAATGCCCCTGGAATGACATATCAGATGGGGGCATCGGTGGTGGCTATGGGTATCCTCCAAAAAAGTGTTGGCTCCAGTAGTGGTCGTAAAATAGCTATTGTTGCATCTCCATCCTATGCAACCTGTTTTGGATGGTTTCTTAGTTGGCGAGAGGAGGCGCTCATTCTCGTAGATTGCTTGTTGATTCTCGAACAGCCAGTTTTTTTTCTTGAATTCCCACAAAAGAGGTGGTATCCTGGTGATGCGTCTGCTGAATATCTTGCAGAATTATATACATCCCCTGCATTGAATAGACATCCTCTCTACCTTGAGAGGGCTGTGGTGGCGGTGGCTGGGAAGAAGAGGAGGCTTCATAGTGTCGTGGACGCTTTCGTAGAGAAACTCCTCGTCGAAGAGGAATGGTGGCTTCCTCCTCCTCTTCTTCATCATCGGCGCCATCTTGAACTTCCACTTCTGCAACTTGTTCTTCCTCATCCTCATCAACAACAATGATAGGCCACCTGTAGTTTTGGCCAGGCCTGATGTTGAAAGCAGGGTCGGGCAATGCATGCCGCTGAAAAACCTTTTCCACATGGCAGGTGGCGTAGGCAATGCCATGGCAGACTTCAATGAGGCCGGAGTTGACAAAGTGGGTCAGGCCAAGCGTATTTCTACTCTCTATCTTTTGGAGCCCGGATAGATCAAGCCCCAAGTGCATGGCAATAGGCGTAATAAGGCCCCCAAAGTAGATTGGGGCCCTGTGAGAAGTGTTCCTCTTAACTGCCATCACACGCATGAGGAAGAAGGATCCAAAATTGATGGGTGTCCTCTCCAACAGACTATAGAGGAAGAAAAGGTCCATCTTCTAAAATTTTCTCTGCGGCAAATTGGATCTTGTAAAGAATGATTTAGAAATAATCTGGTGAAGAATCCAGACAAATGGATGCTCAAAGTGAGCTACAGCAGTGTGGTGCCAGCTGATAGAATATCCCTCATGTATAGTGACCATCTTCGCATACATAGCTTCATAGTCAACATTCTGTGGTGGCTGATGCAGATCACTATGGTTCCACCCATAAGTTTCGTTGAACGCACAAAGGGTCATGTTGTAGTCCCTGTTGTAGAGACAAAAAGACATGTGCCCCTCTTTCCACTCTATGCGCGCCGGGATTAATTCATTGGGAATGACACAAATGTCCAGAGATGGCATGAACTCGATGACGATATCCTTGTAAGTGGGCCACCCGCTGAAGAATGGATGACCTTCCGCATGGTCGCAGTAGAGCATGGGGGACTCTCGCAATTGTCCCTGAAGCACATAGGCCATATTGGCCTCAAATCCTAGATCTTTGATAATCTCCCGGTCACCATATTGGGTGGGCTCAATCGGATGCTTCCACAGTTCTTCATATACCTTCTTTACCTCCGCCGATGGGTGGACTAGCCTCGGGTGAGGAACTAATCCTTGTTGCAGGGCGGGTAGGGCAGGAGGTGCAGCCCTGGATGATGAAGCTCCAGAACTCCCCATTGTTGCATGGGAAATGAGTGAGAGAGAGAAAGGAGAATGGAGCTCGGAGAAGATGGTCGAGGCACTCGGAGAAGATGGAGATCTGTGGAGCCAAAGAAGATGCTTGGAGATGATCGTCGGTGGTGATCTCGGTTGCTCTCGGACGCTCGAAGGTGCTTGGGCTTGGTTGTGGAGGATATGCACTAAGGATGTGATGTTAGATTGAAGAATTGCCTCCCTTTTTATAAGGGTCGGTCGGGTCTGTTGTTGGTGTGTCAATACCATCGACAGGTTCGTCGATGGTATCGACGGCTGTTGAAATCTGCGGCTCACTGCAATCGACGGCTATTGATGGCTTGATGTGGGGGCCCTGATCATCTACGTGTCGATGGTTGCGACAGAGTGTCGATACCATCGACACTTTCCACGGATAGGCATTGTGGACCGCTCGATGAAGACTGTGGATCGCTTACATGTCTGTCAATAGTAGTGACGCCTGGTTGTTCCTTTGATCATCGTGAGGTCTGGCCCTGCAACTGCGATGTTGATGTGTTGATACCATCGACTAATGTGTCGATGGTATCGAGATTATTGAGAACATATGGTCTAAATATCTCCAGACATTTTGCTACCATCGATGACTTGTCGATACCATTGACTCTCGACCATATTTCTTCCTGTTCCCGTATCGATACCATCGACGAGGCCGTCGATAGTATCGACGGGATGAAGTTTCGATGGAAACTTTTGCTATTCCAGATTCGATACCATCAACCCAGGTGTCAATGGTATCGACCGTTTCTCAGCCTGTACACTCAACAAACATATCATGGTATCATTTTTAGAGACTAAGTGTTAAATTAATGAAAACTACCTAAGAATAGGAAAAATTTAAAGAGATAACCATGTAATCTACCAAGGTTGGGTTGCCTCCCAACAAGCGCCCTTCTTTAACGTCCTAGGCTAGACGATACAGATACCTTAACCTGGATTGTCAAGGGATGTCTCTAATGATTCATTCGGCAATTTGAATTCAACTCTATCATTACCAATCCCAAGTGTTAAGTAACCTTGCCTAATGGCAGTGATTACATCAGTCGTAGCTTGGAACGTCCTTCCTAATAACATCTCACATCCTTCTAGCTCATGCATGTCCATGACCACAAAGTCAACATAGAAGATGAATTTGTCAACTTTGAATAGCACGTCCTCGCATATACCTTGTGGCTTAATAATGGATCCATCCGCCAACTCGATTGTCATGGAAGTTTGTGTTGGTTGCTTCAATACTAACTTTTGAAAGGTGGCAAGTGGGATAAGATTAATGCCTGCTCCTGAGTCACACTGTGCTTTTGGAAAATTTTGACCACCTATGGAACATGGGATGCAGAAACATTCTGGATCTTTCCACTTCTTTGGCAGCCTTCCTTGGATTATAGAACTCGCTGTTTCATCAACACACACAACATATGTATCTTTGATCCACCATTTCTTGTTGATGATGTCTTTCATGAATCTTTCATATGAAGGAATTTTCTCGATATCTTCCACCAACAGAATGTTGATGTAGAGCTTTCGGAAGATCTCAAGAAATTTCCTGAAGTGCCTTTTCTCATTCCTCGACTTCAGACTATCCGGGAATGGCACACTTGGCTCTTTTATGCGCTTGTGCGGGGGAATATATGGAACTTTAGGGGTCTCCTCCCCTAAGCTTGCTTCAACGCCACCGTTCATGATTAGATTTGGTATATCATCTGTGGATGGCATGACTTGTGGCCGCTTCTCCATATTGCTAGTAACTGCTCCACTACGAAGTATAACTTTCACTTGTTCCACCGACCTAGGAATCTCTTCAGAAATCTGAGATATGGGCACGGTAGTGGTGGAATCTTGGAGTGAACTGAATGACGTCCCACATCCTCATGGCAATCCATACAAACTACGAGGGTATGGAACTTTGGGTTTGTCCTCCAAATCTATACACATGATATTCTACTCATGCACCTCCTCAACAGGAAGCTCTAGCCCTTTGCTGACTGAAATATATTTAACATGTTGATGTGGCTGAGCGGGCTCTGCATTCCCAGTTGGTTTTTGTTGAATTATTTGCTTCATTGCAGCCACCTCAGTCGCAAGTTGGGTCATGGTTGTCTCTAGAGTCCTCAGTTGTGCACCATGGCTCTGTAGAGTCTGACCAAATTGGTTCATAAATCCCCCCTGTGACTGGATTTGCTTTTCAAATGTATTCACCAGCTCTTGGTTTTGCTTTATTACTTGATTAAGCAACTCATTTCTCTTGTCCTCTGCACTTGGCTATGGTTTTTTATCTGGGTCTTGTAGAAAATTGTTTGGATCCTTCCAAGAAAATTTCTTGTCCTTCCTCCACGAATAATCATTGTTCCCAAAGCCCTATTGTTGGCGCATAAACTTTGCTTGCACCTCATTATCAGACCCTTCATTATCTTTTGCTAAAAGTCTCTTTGCTATTAAGTCCATCTTCTCATATAATTCTTTGATAGCCTTTGCATCCCCTGTGACTTTGACATGTTCCGATGTATCTCTTTCACCCCAAGACTACTTCTTGGCCATATTCTTCAAAATTTCTCAACACTTAGAACCTTTGTTATTTAAAAAGAACCATGTTCCAGCTGAATCGAGATTGCTACAATCATGTTAGTTAAGGGAAAAATAGAAGATTTTTTCTTGGGTTTCTAGATCCAACCCATGATGTGGGCATTTCTGTAGCATGATGTTGAAACGTTCCCATGTCTCTGAGTATGTTTCACCTGCCTGCTATTTGAAATTTTGAATCCTCCTCACGAGATCATTTGTCTTCTCGAGCGGGAAATATCATTCAAAGAAAACTTCAATCATCATGTCCCATGATTCCACATACTCATCATCTAGGTTGTAGAGCCACTCCCTTACATTTCCTGCTAGAGATGATGGAAACGA
Source organism: Alisma plantago-aquatica (assembly GCA_963693085.1). NCBI lineage: Eukaryota > Viridiplantae > Streptophyta > Magnoliopsida > Alismatales > Alismataceae > Alisma > Alisma plantago-aquatica. The sequence goes on from OY856413.1 coordinate 580,396,190, forward strand.
TTTCAGATAAATTGCCTCCTGTGGAAATCTATCCACTTTCACCATATCACAGTGTTCCATAAAGGTACTGATGTGGGAAACTAGGTCTTCATTCTTTATCCCATGGAAAGACTGCGACTTGACAAACTAGATCAGCCCTAGGTCAATCTTGTAACTAGGTATGTTGATAGCCTATTTCTTGATTGGCCCCTTCTGCACAAAGGAAGAAGAAGCTTTAATCATTTCCCAAATGGTCTGCTCCTAAGCCATTGTGAAAGTCTCAAGTTCTTCTTCAATGTCTTCAGGTGGTGTATTTATCCGCTCGTCTTCAGATCCTGAAGGTGGAACCTCAGGTGTCGACTGTGCATAGTCCGTACTAAGCGTCTGCACCATGCACTAGTGCCTTAAATTTCAAATGGTAGTTTATGAACCGGTACTAATAATTAAAACAATAATTAATATTTGCAATTCAATCCAAAAGATTAAAAGAAAAATTGTAGGAATTAAAAGTGGCCTAGTGTGGCCGCTCGCAGCACTCGTAGTGCTGAAATTTACCATTTCCCCGGCAACGGTGCCAAAAACTTGACACACTTGAGCCGTACGTATAACGCAAGTGCACGTATCAATGTAATATAGGCCTTGTGAAGCCCGAGCAAAACTCAAGAAAACATAAATTTTAGTACACTGCTACTAACTGGTCACGATCAGCTAGACTGATGGGAAAAATGAGTTTGATTTTGAAAAAGAAAATAAAACTAAAAGAAAGCAAAAGAGAACGATGATTAAATGTTTAGTTTAATCAGATTAAATGGGAATCCTTAGGATTGTAGTTTCACCGTGAGGTTTCACTGCACGTAAATCTACACAATTAACATAATTCATTCCCTTTCCCTGATTATGGCCCGTAGTCAGAATTGCTCGCTTCCACGATACAATTCACTACCTAGTTCTAGGTCAGTTCCACGCCAGTAGTAACTTATACCCTAGATCTAGGTGCTTTAATTATTTCTCTGCGTATCCACCATTAATCGTGCATTACCTTGTCTAAGGAATTTATTGATTAATGTGTTAACCATGCCTTTTCAACCACTAATTCTCCGTCAGAAGTAATTAATGATATTAGAAATCGACTATGGTGATAAAGCATAGTAAATTACAATGGAAACACAATAAATATCAAGGGAAAGTGAGACAAATTATGATAATCAATATAACATTGTCATACAGTGATTCCCCAGGCTACTCCCGGTCCTAAGGATAGAGGGGATTAGCCATGCATGTTCATCTCAACAGTACACATGGAGAGGAAAGAGGAAAACATGGGGAAACAAATAAGAATATAATGTAACCCCCTGAAATGGAGGAGATCCGGATGATCCTCGGTGTGAGATGCACAATCTGCAGCCTTCCGGCAGTAGAAACGTCAGTCTGCAGCTCTGGAATCTCCCGATGCGTAGCTCTGGGCTCCCTTCTTCGCTCTTCTCCTTCTGGGACTTGTGCGGCTGAGTGCAACGTCCTCCTTAGGTCTTGATCGTCTTTTCTTAGGTATAGGCATGACTTACGTCCGCCAAAAGATCGCAGTCATTCGATCGTGACAATTCTGGGCACAACTCTGATCTAACGGCGTCGATACCATCGACAGGGTGTCGATGGTATCGACACCTTAAGGTGCACTTCCGATGCTAAAAACAATGGAATCTGTCGCTAGAACCTGATGAACTCTCGATACTATCGATGGTGTCATCAATGGTATCGACGGGCTTAATTTTTGGAACGTTGATGTAATCTCAAGACCATTGACAGCTTTGGTCGATGGTATCGACTTGGATGCTCTCCCTCCGGCCTGGGTACTGTTGCCTTGTCGATGGTATCGAAGGAGTTGTCGATGGTATCGACGGATCCAGATATACAAAGTACCTAAAACAGAGAGAGGATCATAAATCAAATCCAAAAATTCTGATAATTTATGCAAAATAAGATAAAATAAACTGAATTTGATGCATATAGTGATTATAGGCTAAAGGAATATGAATCATGCTATTATAGTCATAAAATGACACATAACCAAACAAAACAAGTATGAAACCAACCTATAAATGCGACTCAAATTCACTGCATCACCTACCTATATAGGGATGGTGATGGTGAATTTTTGTTTAAATGTTGTTTGTTACATGGTTATAGTGATGGGGAGGGGATTTTTTTATAAAAAAAACCCTACACAAGTAAGAATCATATTTATTAGAGCATTTTTTTGCACATTTGTCTAAAAAAGTAGTGGAGTCTTAAAAGAAACTTCTTTCACCATGATTCACCACGATTCACCATACTTTTTCATGATGACAAAAATAGATCAAAATTCACCATTAATTCACCATGATTCCCTATCACCATGGAAAACAAACAACATTTTTGTTTCACCATCATTCCCTATCATCATGATTCACCACTTAACAAATGCAACCTTGGGGAAGTAATTCCGGGAGACAAAATATTCATATGATAGGGTGGAAAAAGATGGTGGATGAGAAGAATAAGGGAGGCCTCAGTATCAAGCTTGCTAGAATTCAAAATGAATCCCTCTTATCCAAAGTCGTCTGGGACACCTGCACCCCTCAGAGTATCCATTCACAAAAGGATATGGATGCCAAATACAGACACCTTAAAGATGGAGGCAAGTTGCAAGCTTCACATATGTCGAAATTCATTAACAATCACATGGAGGATATGATGTTAGACATTAGAAAAATTGTTCTCAATGGGGAAGATACTTCTCTTCGGGAGGCCGACTGGATAGAAGGCAAGGATAAACCCATCCTAAAAGCTAATCAGGAGGTTCCTAAGGAATACATAGATCTCATGGTATCTACGATGGAGGTGGATGTTCATTGGGATGTTGATTTTATGGGCTACTGGTTCACTAGCGACACCTGCAAGGATATCATGAACACTTCTCTTCCCAACCCAGATGCGAGAACAGACCATTGGCAATATACTAGAGTAAACAATGGGTGTTTCTCTACTAAACACATTTATAACCAACTCCTTAAGGGGGTCAGAACCCATGTCTAGATTTGTTGGCCGAGCATATGGAAGCTAAAGGTTCATCAACACATCAAACTATTTCTATGGTGTGCTCTTCCTCATGGCCTAATGACCAACTATAACCGAGGCAACAGGGGCTTGGCCAAAGACGAACTCTGCCCTCACTGTGGAGAGACTCCAAAACTCTTCACATCATGACCTCCTGTAGTTTTTCTAAGGAGATCTGGTCCCACCTGTCAAACACATATAGCTCTCATTTTGAGGACAGCCCTCATATAAAGCAATGGCTATCCAACAACTTAAGATGTTAATCTGATAGGGCCAACAGACACCGTAGCCATTGTTGCATTGGATCTGATTTGGAAGTGTAGAAATGATCTCATATTTGACAAAAACTACTTGTCCCACCTAAAGATGTAAACCTTATCATTAATCAAGTGTGATTCATCATAGAATCCTTCACAAATGAGGCCAGCTCAGATGAGAATGCCACACCACCTGGACATAAATGGGAAGCTTCTTCTAAACTCCTTGAATCAAAATGTGGATGGGGCCTTCACTAAGAGATCGGTAAGGGCCTCCCCTAGTTTTGTGTTTAGAGATCATGAAGGTTGATGGCTGCTGGGCGGAAGTGAGTCTTTTGATCGCTCATGTATCATTGAAATTGAACTACATGCCATTGCCCGAGGTTTGAATGCATTTCAACATTGTACAAAGGACATTCTCATCGTCTCTGATCACAAGCTAGCATGTGGCTACATCAATGGAGCGGTACATGTCCTTGCAAATTATAAGTCTGTTACAGGGACCACTCTTTGACTACTTAAGAGGATGGGTAATGTCTCAATAACCTTCAACCAAAGGGGAGCAAATAAGATTGTTGATGGCTGGGTAAAATGGGCCACAAAGACTGAAAAGGGTGTTTACCAATGGAGGTCTTGTCTAGAATTTTCCCTTGAGATCCTTAGAGAGTATTTGGGACAACACAATGTAAACCTTTCCATTTTGCCTACAACCAGAGGACAGGATGGATAATAGTGCCTTCTAGTTTCGGTAAAAAAGAGAATCAGATCACTTCTGGAATGGTATGGAGGGTTTTAACTACTATGGAAACTTAATTTGACTAGAATCAAATTGGATTTCTAAACATTTTTTTGTCAAATCCATACTGCCCAGAGTCGATGTGAAAATTAACTCCAGTCCCGTGCCAAATTGGGGTTACAAGTGTCAATTTTTGGGGTTTGAACCAGTACCTAGACATCAAGACTGATTGAATATCAATAGTCAAACTCATTCGTACCCAGTGGGGTCCAAATCTCAATCACTATGTTGAACCCATAACTGACCTCAATTGGGCTAAGATATCAATCAACCTATTAACATGGAACCTACCCATACTCATCAAACTAAGGAATATAAACTAGACACGCCAAATAATATTTCTCCCGTGTATTTTTACTTCTATGGATGTTAAAGTATATAAACTAAGCATGACAAATATTATTGCTCACCTCCAATGATACAAGGATGATTTGACACTAAAAACATATTATATAAAATCTCTTAGAAATAAGTGCATGGCACCGCCTTAGGAATACTATAGATGTACATGATGCCTTATTATTATATAGAACAACCGGTTTATTCTTCCTAAAAATAAAAACAAATATCTATTTTAAAAATCATAATTTAGAAAAATAATAGAATAAGTTACATTTTAACCTCTTGTTGGCTTTCTTTTATAGTATAAATTGGAATCTTATTAATCATACACACCATATATCCAGTTCGACGTATGTAAGATGCTTCCAAAAAGAGATAATCAAACAACTATTGTTGTTTATTTTAAACATTTATAGCATTGCTCATAACTCTAGCGCAGACAAAATCTTTAACAAAATGACCTACGCTGATAATACCGCATCACTCCCACCATATATATTTATAAATAAAAATAGTAAATAGAGGAGTAAATATCATGCATTTACTGTTAGTAATTGTGGTGGGTAAGTGACGATGCTCTGCAAGACTAAAGGCACAAGATTTACCACGGGGCAATACCGACCAACAAGCACTATGTAATCTGAATTACAACTCACACTGCCCAGATTTAATCGCCCCTAAATATGAGAGGCTCCCCCTGCCTGAAAATAAAGATAAGGAAGAACATAATTACACCCAATGTGTACAAACCCTCCCTATTCACTTTTTCTCCTCATGACACCACTGCCGCTGCTGGGACTGCTTGTTGTCGCTGCGACCGTTCACCGGGTCACCTCTTCTACCGTTGTCTGCGGTACTCGTTCTAGTTGGCTCCTCCAACTAGGATTCTGACATACCACCACAACTCTCTCCGCCTGAGAGAGTCGATACACGTCCTCTGCTGATCGGACAGACTGTTGTCGTTGTCGTGTCACCAATAGTGTGCCACCAACTGATGTGCGTCTTCTGCTGCTCGGATCCGCCGTCGTAGTTGATGCACCACCTATGTGTCGCCGACTGATGTGCGTCCTCCACTGACTGGACAGTCCGCCATCGTTTCAGTAGCCACTGACTGATGAGCGTCTTCCTATGCCCGGATCCACTATCGTAGTCGATGTCAATGTCACAACACCAACAAAGTACCACCAACTGATGTGCGTCCTCCGCTACTCGGACCCGCCTCCGTTGTCGATGTACTGTTGTTGTGTTGCCGACTGCCAACCGCTACTTTGCCTCAAGACAAAGTCGTTGGCCCTCTCTTATCCACAAGAGAGATGCATTTTTGGTGCACCCAATGTGCCACCAACTGTCAACTGCTACTTTGCTTCAAGACAAAGTCGCTAACCCTCTCTTACCACAAGAGAGCACCACCACTTGGTATTGTTTTCTGGCTCTTCTACCACAGAAGGCACCAACAACCAACAACTGGTGGGATCACACACCAACCGGTGGGATGATCTCCATGGCCTCCCCAAGGGCCTCTATTTATAGGCCTCCATGCATGTGATTGCAACCAGGAATTCTAGTCCTAGTTTGAATCCTAGTCCAACTGCATGTTGCTCATAACCACCTTCTTTCTTCTTGGACTCAAGTCATATTACGATTGACAACACAAAATACCAACTCCAATTAAATCCTAATCCAATTCTAAAGGTGTACGTAAGGAGCCATCTTCTTTCCTTCTTGGATTTAACTTCCAATAGGATTTGAAACACAAGCCAACTCCTATTAAGTCCAAATCACAATAGGACATGGGCCGGAACCTTTCAATCCCAACAATCTCCCCCTCCAGCCCATGAGGGAGATTTTGTCTTCAGCGATCATCTGGAGTATCTTCTGTATCCTACCACCCCATGTGATAGATACAATCTCCTCAAATATGTCAGCACCATGTTGTTTTCATCCCTCTTCTTGAAGTCCCACCTTGACTTCACTTTATTCCCAAGCAACGGAGAAGAAGTATCTTGGCCACACTACTTCTCTCTCCATGCCCACACCTGGAACTTTGTCGGCTCCCCCTGACCGGTCAGTCGAGCCCTCCTGGATGAAAACCATATTTCTGGCATTCTGCAGTAAGCTTCAGAAACCTTCTTATGACGCTCCCCCTGTCGATGTAAGTCTACATCAAGAGTCTGACCCTCCAGCCTGGGTGTAGCAACTACATCTTTAATGTATTGCCCTCCTTCCTCACACGTGTGTTGTCTCGAGAAAGTATCTGGAGCGACCTTCTCTAACTGGGAGCCATCACAGTACATCTCCTGATGCATGTAGAAATCCACTTTTCTACCCTTTCTTTAACCTCTTGTTGGCTTTCTTTTATAGTATAAATTGGAATCTTATTAATCATACACACCATATATCCAAATCGACGAATGTAAGATGCTTCCAAAAAGAGATAATCAAACATCTATTGTTGTTTATTTTAAACATTTATAGCATTGCTCATAACTCTAGTGCAGACAAATCTTTAACAAAATGACCTACGCTGATAATACCGCATCACTCCCACCATAGATATTTATAAATAAAAATAGTAACAAGCTATAGAGGAGTAAATATCATGCATTTACTGTTCAAATATATGTGTGGAGAGGAACGAAATTCAATGAATGAACGGTATATGGTTGTTTAGATTAATTAAACAAAAGGAATGTCATTATCCATCCGGTGGAAAGTTCTGAACTTAGCATAAGATTCCTTTGGTAAAAGAACCGTGACGAGTACATGATTTGATGCAGTTAATGTCGCTTCTACAAAGCCCCGACGAATGAAAGGCCAGCAGTCCTCGCTCGCATGCTCGAACAAGAAATGGGCTCACATGTAGGGATGATCATCGAGCCGGGTTATACCGGGTTCTGCATGTCCCAAATCCAAACCCACATTTTAAAGCAGTTTGTGGGCCGGGTTTGGGCCCAGATAAAATTGAAAAATGTAATCATGTACCCGGCCCATATAAGAATATTGGGTTTCAGGCCAGATTTGGGTTAACCCATATTACATCGAATGAGTATATCAAATTTTGCTAGATCTAACTAGCTAACATGAAAACTAAACTAGTATGATATATATTTTGTGATCTACCTTCAAAATAATATATAAATATACTTTGTGATCTAAGCTGCCGGAATATGTATACCTTAGTTGTGTGATCCCTTACATCAATGAAATGGATATTGAAAGAGCAACACATCATTTTCTCGTACATGTGAATGTATGAGACTTGAAAAATCAATGGAATATACAATGTTGTGGCTTCTTGCTTCATAATAATATATACAATGAAATGGGTGTTGGAAGGGCAAAAGATCATTTGTCTCCTACATGTGGGCATATGAGCAAAAAAAGAGAAGAATCTATTATGCACTGAGCTAGTTGCTTCTTTGTTTTTTCTTTAATGATGACGTGACTTTTCTAAGTGTTATATACATTGTAAATCAAAGTATAGATGCCATATTTTATTTAATTGTTAAAATATACATAGTTAAACAACAAAAAGTTTCATTTGAATGACACATTGAGATCAAAACAAAGAAATGAAGTACGTCTATCCATGTCAATGATGATTATCTTACTAGTGTCAATGCACTAATCATGTTGATTAATTACAGATTATCCATGTTGCCATTGGTTGGATACATACTACATATCACATCAAGAAATTTGTAAGTTTTTGTTTCTAACAAACATATATGTATACATATATAATGTGCATAAAATCTAATCTGGGCATTCGGGTTTTAGGGCATGGGTTTACCTCAAGCCCATACCCGGCCCATATAAAATGTGGGTTTAAATTGTAGGCCCGACCCACCCATATTATAAACCGGGTTCGGGTCTAGACCGGGTTATGCAGGCTGGGTCGCGGGCCGTATCAGGCTGGCCCGACCCGATGTTCATCCCTACTCACATGATATATATATATATATATATATATATATATATATAGTCAGGCTAGAATACACTCAAGTGTACAGATTACACCGTATACCTCTACAATACATACAAAATTTGAGCTCATTCGGATGAGTGTAAGTCACTCATCGAAGGACAACAAAATCGACGCACAAAACTAATTTGAAATGCATGATTCTTGCCTTCTTTAGATGCACGACCTATAAGTATCAGAATGAGCTAAAATTTATTACAGAGTATATTCTTAAGATATATAAGAAGATCAACGGTTTCGAATTTTCAAAAAGTTACTGCATCTTTAAAAATGACTGAGGTGTATGGTGCCTCTGGTACACTCGAGTGTACACTAGCATCTCTCTCTCTCTCTCTCGATATATATATATATATATATATATATATATTTATTTATTTATTTATTTATTTATTTATATATATATAGAGAGAGAGAGAGAGAGTGAGAGAGAGAGTCAGGCTAGAATACACTGAGTGTACAGATATCACGCCACACACAAGTCGTGTTTGCATATCAAGACTATTTTTTTGCAAAATATAAACAATTGATCTTCATTGTTATATTATAATTAGGCTACATGCAAATTTTAAGCTTATTTGGATGAGTAAAAGTCACTCATCTAAGGGCAATAAAATTGACGCACGAAACTAATTTGAAATGCATAATTTTTATGGTCTTGATAACATGACCTATAAATGTCTAAATGGGCTCAAATTTTATATATGGACTATTCACATGATGTTTAAGAAGATCAATGGATTAGAGTTTTTAAAAAAATATTGCATCATGGAAAACTACTCAAGTGTATTCTGCTTCGGATACACTTGAGTGTATTCTAGCCTGACTCTCTCTCTCTCTCTCTCTCTCTCTCTCTATATATATATATATATATATATATATATATATATATATATATATATATATATATATATATATATATATATAATGATTCTATGTAAGATTGCATTCTGTGTGAGGTTGAGATCCATGAATCCCATTTTTTCGATCCAACTAAATGTTGCTAAGCGGCTGAGATGTGGCAAAGTTTCTCAATGTGTGTGTGTCAGACTACTATGTATAACAGATTGAAAAATAGTTGTCAACTCAAACAGTTGGATGGTATGACACCAGAGTTACAAATTCTAGTTGTATTCCCTCTATTTATCCGAAATAGTTTTCCATATTTTTGTAGAGGTACGTTTTTTGCTTGTCCTTTTACTATTGACTAACAGTCAACCAGTATGACAAAGAACATGACTGGTGGAAAGACAACACTGCCTATATCCCTATTCATCCACCACATTGAATAATTTTAAGAGTTACCGAGAAGCATTTTATTTTTCTTAACTAAGTCAATAAAGATATTCTTGAAACCTAATGGTATCACATGGTGTGACGACAATAATGACAGACATGGAACTACCTACCTGTAAAGGCAATCAGAAAGACAAATGAAAAATGCATTTTATTACTTGTAAAGGAAGTCGAAAAGACATTTTTTTCTAGACACATTAACTTGACAACCCAATGAGTACATAGTAATATGGCACAATGGTTGCAAGTATATCATTATATACAACTTGGCCCATATAAAGATGGAAGTAACAGTTGAAGTCCAAGTTCATGGTATTATTTTCTAGACCAGAAAATCAAAATAATAAGTGCCTTTCACTTTCATAACAATATTGAACCCTAGTGTATAAATGAAAAGAAGGGAGACATAAATCACAACTTCAAGATTTATTCCATAGTACATGAAAATGAAACAAGAAGAGGGTGAAAAGAGGACAAACTTCATCATGAGCAGATTCAACTATATACCAAGGTCACACAACAAACTCCAACCTATTATTATATACTATAATTACACAACATGTTGTGACGTTTTGTAATATACATACATGATAAATCATTATAATAGACCACCATTACACAAAACACTAGTGAGAAATCTAGTCTGTCCTGAAAAGGTCTTGGTACTAGTAATACCGGTGTATAAAAACCCAAACATGTGAGGTACAACCACAATTGTCCTCCTGTTGAGGTATGACCGTAGTCATCCTCAAATCATATTACATATACAAATTATATCATTTGAGAAACAACCTCAACTGTTCCCCTGTTAGGGTATAAGCATAACCATCCCTGTGAACATGCATATACTCAACAATATATGACTCTGAGCTTCCATTAGAGGAATATTCGTTTCACCATCCAACAAGTTCTAACACTGGAATCGATCTATGGCACATGACATCTACATTATTAGGGTTTCCCTTGATTAATTATTTCCAATTGTGTATATTTTAATGCATCAATCAAGTTACAACGTACAAACCCTAAATGGATTCTACAAAGATAAGGGTAGATTGCAAAGTCAAAAGATATAAAATGTATAAGCATAAAGCTAAATACAACACCACATGATACTGTCTCACTGCCATACACAAGGCTATTACCATCATCACTGTCACGACAATCGACAAAAATCTTACTGATTAAGCGGAATAAACATAAATAGCATATTAACAAAAATCACTAAAATTTAAAACCATTTTGCAAGGAGATCCTTGCACAGAAATCTTTTACTGAAAGATCCAAAACTCATACATATCATGATTTACATTGTACAACATTGTTTCATCTCATCTCGAGGACAACATATAACAGTTGATCTATCAAAAAACATACTGGAGCAACATAAAACCTCGAGGCATTCAAGCCAAAATCTCATATTATTCATGAAACCAGTACGAACCAATTCCAAGGACATGAGAGTACAATGACGACGCATAGGACTTCTATCTACAAGACCTGACAGACAATACATTCGACCTGAGTTGTCACTGTTGTCCCTGCAGCTGTTGTTCTTTCTCTGTAGTACGGTCTCAATCCCCCTCATGCACGTCCACCTAAAAAAATGTGTATCCCACGGGGTGAGACAATTGTCCCAGCGAGAGATATAACTCTCAGCCAACAATGTTATTATCACAGTTAAATAATATTAAACTAAGTAGAGGATAAGCAGTTTAGAATATTCTCATCTTTTAAAGCATTGCAACTATCTATGATAGAGCAATAAATCATCTATTCACTTTATAAGGAACATGAAGAATACGTATATCATTTACCCATCATACTATATCAACATCTCAAGCTTATCTTGTGATGATCATTATCATGTTATGTCATCCATGATTCATTCTTGTTTCCACCTATTGGCCTTAGCCAATCTGCTAAACATATATTGAATTATACCAGACATAAGAATATACATTATCATATTCTATCTAGGCATTGGACTATGCCAATCCTTTGGTTATAGGCTTCATGCCTCTGTCAGGTATTGGACCATGCCAATCCTAATTTCATAGCCAGGCATTGGACTCTGCCAATCCTGATTACACAGCCAGGCATTGGACTTTAACCAATCTTGATTACACAGCCAGGCATTGGAATTTAACCAATCCTGATTACACAGCCAGGCATTGGACTTTAACCAATCCTGATTACACATCCAGGCATTAGACTTTAACCAATCATGATTACACAGCCAGGCATTGGACTTTAACCAATCCTGATTACAGGCTTCATGCCTTTGCTAGGTATTTGACTTTAACCAATCCTGATTACACAGCCAGGCATTGGATTTTAACCAATCCTGATTACAAGCTTCATGTCTCTGCCAGGTATTGGACTTTAACCAATCCTGATTACACAGCCAGACATTGGACTTTAACCAATCCTGATTACATGCTTCATGCCTCTGCCAGGTATTGGACTTTAACCAATCCTGATTACATAGCCAGACATTGGACTTTAACCAATCCTGATTACACCATTAAACTTTAGCCATGCCATCATACTTAATCACATTCTTTATGTAATACAAGTATTCCTCTCTTCCCCTTTCAGCATATTCAAAAACATGTATGATCATGATTTCATTATTATTATTGTATCTTTTTGTTATTATTATCATATTACTGAGTTTCCATTTCTTAGTTTATTATGAACATTATCATCTCTTACAAGAGACCTTTATAATCATATTGGTACCTCTTACTAGGCAACAACTTACTCATATGGCTCACAAATCCCATCAAACATCTTGTTACGTTTCACTAGGCAACAACCATCCACATGGCTCACAAAGCCCATTAAGCCTCTTGTCACCTCTCACTAGGCAACAACTATCCACATGGCTCACAAAGCCCATTAAACATTTTGTTACCTCTCACTAGGCAACAGCCATCCACATGACTCACAAATCCCATTAAGCCTCTTGTCACCTCTCACTAGGCAACAACTATCCACATGGCTCACAAAGCCCATTAAGCCTCTTGTCACCTCTCACTAGGCAACAACTATCCACATGGCTCACAAAGCCCATTAAACATCTTGTTACCTCTCACTAGGCAACAACCATCCACATGGCTCACAAGGCCATTAAACATCTTGTCACCTTTCACTAGGCAACAACTAGTCACATGGCTCATAAGGCCATTAAACATCTTGTCACCTTTCACTAGGCAACAACTATTAGGGTTAGGGTTTCCCTTTATTGCCGAATAGGGTTTCAAGTTCATATTATTAATTCAAACCCTAATTCATTGATCCACACATCTAGGAGCATACATTGATATCATAAATATTCAATTATACTTATTTATTCTCATCTTTTATCATTAAACGATAATCAATACAAAGTATGAGTTTCTCTCTCATCACTAGTACAGAAATGGTCTGTAGCATCGGTTTTTTAAAGCCTGCAGCGTCACTTTTTAACCGACGCCTAGGTGGGCGTCGCTACAGAATTTGGTCTATAGCGTCGGATTATTTAACCAAATAAAACCGACCTTACAGAGTAAACATCGACGCAAGAGGTTGTAAAAATTCTGACCTAGGCAAGAAAAAAGGAGCATGTAAGGTCGGTTATTTCATAAAAACCGACCCTGTAAACATTCTCGGTCGAGAAAATTGTCTACTGAGAATGTTTACAGGGTCGGTTTTTATGAAATAACTGACCCTAAAGATTGAATACCATTTCAGTGGTAACTCTCGGTCGAGAAAATTGTCGACCAAAAATATTTCGGTCTCGACTGAAAACTCTCTATAAGGTCGGTTTTATGAGAAACCGACCCTAAAAATTGAATAAAACATTTCAGTGTAAGACTCGGTCGAAAAACTTCTCGACCGATAGTATTTCGGTCGAGAAGTTTGTCGATCGAGTCTTACACTGAAATGTTTTATTCAATCTTTAGGGTCGGTTTTTTTCAAAAAACCGACCTTATAGAGGACATGTAGACTCGGTTTTTTACAAAAACCGACGTTAGAAGTTCTATTTCGGTCGAAAAATTTTCGACCGAAGAGTGTACAATGAATTCAATCTATAGGGTCGTTATTTAAAAAACCGACGCTAGAAGTTACGATTTTTTTTAAAAAAAATTCTACAGAAATTGATATAGAATAGAAGAACAAGAAGATTCATATATTCTGGGAGAGGGGAGCATTGATGCTCAACCGTCACCATTCAAAACCACACATTCATAACAAAAATGATAATAAATATCATAATTTACAAAATGATAGAGTGCAAGTCTGAGATGACATATTACAAAAGTAAAAATATGAAAGAGTACGTACTCAAACCACATACATAAATGGAGTCGACATATTTAAACCAATGCTATTTCGACTTCACTTATAAAACACTCTGACCACTCTTCTCGGAATTCATTCAAGTCCACATGTGTGTAAGGCTGAGTTGTAAAGATTTGTAACAGAAAATGCACATGCTAATATTTTATAAAAATGACTACAATCACTTGTAAATTTATGATGTTATTCTTTATTACCTGACTTATAGTCTGAATGTCATGTGATGCTTGTTTGACAATAGCTTGCATGTATTTCATTACATAGTAGCCACAAGCCCAGTCATTATTTTGCATAGGACACTACAAATAACGAATTATACTTAATGTTAGTAAACTACTATAAACAGCAGTTGAGATAAGACTATAAGAGTTGACATATTAGAATTGAAAAATTAATACATATAAGACTAAGCAGTTGTCAAAGTAGCTACCTTGACATTTTTCAAAGTCAATGTCTTTAATTTTGTGGGTATTTGTCCTCCACCTTCACGAAAAGCCTTTATACCCCTATCAATTAAATGATAGTTGGTAAAATAGAAATTCTAAATAAAATATCATGTTGAAGCAATTGATTAAATTTATGCTTACTCCATAGCTGAAAATTTCAGTTTGTGACTCCTTGTTGTTTTACCCATTGGGTCAAGATAATAAAGAGTCATCAATTTTGGGACAATCACCAGTAATTCCCAATGTCTAGCTCTGAGTAAGAATAAAACAAACATTAAAATAAATAGTTTCATTCATTATTAAAATTATATTGAATAATAATACTTACTGGACGTTAAAAGGAATTAGGATAATTTCCTTCCCCTCACTAGCAAAATATTTGAATGCATCAGAGAAGTACTCATTCACTTCCTCAATATTATTTGTCTCCACCTGACTAGTGACCGAAGGAACTAAGAATGCAATATTCTTTATATCAAAGTTGGTGACCTCGGTATATAAATGGTTGTTAAACATTTGTAATTATTTTCATATGTAGAAATAAGCTAAAATTTTGTATTGGAATTTTCTATATATATTGATAGATCCTTACCTTATCCATACTTCTATTATCGAAGTGTTCAGCCAATCATACCGGAACAACTCTATAATATCGTCAAGAAAAATAAAATTCTCAAAGTCCCTCCCAACTGCATCTTCTGTTAACTTGACCATCATATTTGATCCCGATCTTTGGTTAGCTAAGTATCGACACAAACATTTAGATTTGCTTCCCAATTCGTCGAATGTAGTTTCGGGAATGAAAGATGGCTTGGGCATAGGAGGACGACTAGCAGAAGTTTTACTTTTTGGTTTACAAACCTGTTAATTAAATTACATACTTATATTACATGAGTTCATATATGAAGTCAAATATGAAAAATATGGTAGAAATAAGGTATACCTTGTCATTGATAACCAAGTGTCTAGGCCAACCCACCATAGCACCCTCAGCTTCTTCAACTGTACTATATTCAGGATTAGGTATGGGTAATGGTTTGTCCCCCATTCTGTCATACACAAGATGGATGGACACACGGAAGATGTCATCAGTAATTTGTTGGCAATGCAATGTACCACCAAGGTTGTACACTTTGCCCGCTGCCACAACATTATATTCTGGAACCTCCACTGCAAGTTTACAGTTCATACCAACCTAGATTGAAATAATATAAGTTATATAAGAAACAGTAGAACAGATACATGTTACAACTATATATTATCATATATTTATCATACTAATAACACAACATATAGAACAAAAACTTACTGCAGATTGTTGTTGTGGTTCATTGGGAGTGCTCCCATGACCTTCTACAACTGTAGCATGGGCTTGTACCTCATCACTTGAGAGACGTGCAGTATGAATAGGTTGAGAAGGTTGAGTAGGCTGATATGAAGACATTATTTCTTTTACTTTTTGCGCTACTAATGCTTCAACATCCTCTTGTGTAAGACCTCCTGCACGACCTCTTTTAGATTGCGAAGGGCCAAAATAAGACTTGAATCCTATGCCAGCTCCTAATCCCCTAACATGGCCAGGATGCTCCTTCGTACCAAGAGCAACTGCTAGTTCATCCATGTAGCCAGTTGGGATGAACTTTCCTTCCTTCCTTTTCTCGTGGAGATCAATCTATTCATAGTTAATAAAAATATTAAATCACAATATCAATTACATATAAATAAATCTAAGTTTGTGGAAGTTACTCTTTACTTAGTTGGGATAAACCTACCATCTTTTGTGCCACCTCCTTAGTTGCAGGGTTGACAATTTCACCGGCTCGATTCTTTCTAGCATCAATCCATGTCATGTGTCGGGGTGGTCGCTCAACTTGAGTTGTACTAGATTCTTCTCCAGAAGATGATTGATTCTCTTGTAGTTGGCGGCGGAAGGCATAACCACCGGGCCCCAAGCGATGGTCATGCACATTTTTAGCCCGTCTTTCCTTTTGAGCCTGGAGAATAGCCTGATCATTTAAAATGAGGTATTGCAATTTAGACTTGGCAAACATGTATAAAAAGATTCACCTCCTTAATTGTATAAAATTAAATATTCATACAATACATCACAATCTTTATTACCTGAAACTCTTCCAATCTCCTAGCTGCAATAAATCTTTCCCACACCTCAGGATCAATAAAAATATATGCATTTGTAGCTTTCTTCTTTTGTTTAGGATTATTTATAAATTTCCTTACAAGATATGTCTTAAAACCCCTCCATCGTACACCACAACGTTGTAGCACTCTTTTCTTGTGATCTTTTTCATTTAGATGAAAAACACCATATACATACAAAAGAAGCAATTAATAATGTTGTTTTGAAAAGGAATTAATTCCAAGCAAACTAAATTAGAATCAATAGATAAAAAACATATCACTTCCACTCACAGATATATCTTTCCATATGAGGTCTTTTTTGGCATTAGGAACATCATGCCAATTTTCTATATCTATTGGCACCTTAGTACGCGCGGTCGCCCCTACGTAATGCTTGAAAGCACTAGCATGTTCCCCAACAAGTGCTCCTGTCATATCAAACTGGACTGGCAATTTATCCCCTTTAGCCCTGAGCTCCTGCAGCCTACGCATCAATGTAGGATCTCTACAGTTCTTAGCATCACCACTACCATCCTCATGGTGCTCATGCTCAGAATGTTCATCTTCATGGTACTCATGCTCAAAATGTTCATCTTCACTCGCCATTTTAGAACCTGCAAGTATACATGATAAAAAAATAAGTGATAATAAAAGCACAAGTGATAAGGTATACATGATAATAAAATAAATAATTCAAAGAATGCATGCCTTTAGTATTGGTTGAGTTGTTAGTCAAGGAAAATTCCTTCAGCATGGTCTTGACGTTTATAATATTCATCGGTGTTATCTTCAACATTTACACTTGGCAAACCAACTGAGAATGGACTGGAATCATCATACTTTTCGTAGTATTCTTCTTCATTTATAGGATCTACAGTAAACTGTCTTTTTCCATTAAGAATGACAGACCAATTTTTATTTGCCGGGTCATCAATATAGAATACTTTTTTTGCTTGGTTTGCCATGATGAATGGCTCATCTTTGAAACCAATCTTTTCAAAATTCACCAATTTGAAACCCAACTCATCCACTAAAACTCCTTTATTGTTGTCAACCCAATTACACCTAAATATAGGAACTCAAAAATTTGTATAGTCCATTTCCCATATGTCCTCAATGACGCCGTAATATGACATCTCAGCTTCACGTGGTCTTTTATCTTTGGCACTAGCAAAATACAATGAACAAGCTTTAACAGTGACCCCACTATTTTGAACTACACTACTTTCATCTTGACGCTTTGTGTAGTATGAAAATCTGTTAATGTCATAACCTTCATATGACATGACATCCATTTTTGGCTTAAAGGTGAGCCATTTTATGTTCTCAGCAACATTATTTGGTGATTCAGATAGTTGATTAAATACTTTCTCTTCAAACCACCTAATAAATGTTCGATTATGCTCTCTTGCAAGCCACATTGAACTGGATCATGGATGATTTCTCTTGATAAGATCATTGTGTTCTGTGATGTAGCTACTAACTTCATCGATGTTGTGTAAAATATACAAATGCGCTTGTTCCCACAACTCATGACTGATTCCTTTCACTCATCCTCCCAGAGTTCCTTTGCCACAATAAGATCCAGTGTGATGGGAATTTTTTTGATCGCTACAAGTTTCATTGCAATTAAAAAATTAATACAAAAGTCCATCACCTCCCTAGCCACGTAACCCTCAACAATACTCCCTTCAGGACGATAACGATTCTGAACATCACCTTTAAAACACTCATGTAGCGTTCAAATGGATACATCCAGTGTAAGAAAATTGGACCCAACATCTTCACCTCCCTTGTAATATGTACTACAAGATGAACCATGATATCAAAAAATGAAGGAGGAAAGTACATTTCAAGCTGACACATGGTAACAATTACATCTTTCTATAATTTATCGAGAGTATCAGGATGTATCACTTTGTTGCATATTTCATTGAAGAAGAAACAGAGTCTTGTGATTGCAAACCTTACATGCTTCGGAAATATAGATCGAATAGCCACATGTAAAATTTGTTGCATTAAGGTGTGATAATCGTGAGATTTGAGACCTATCAGTTTCAGATCCTTCATTGATACCAATCTACGAATATTAGAAGAGTATCCTTATGGAACCTTAATATTATACAAGCACTCACAGAAAGTCTTTTTCTCTTTCTTTGACAAAGTGTAACAAGTCGGTGGCAAATATGTGTGGCGACCCCTGATCTCCACTGATAATTCTTTTCTATTACCCATTAATTCTAAATCTTTTCTAGATTTGATGCCATCTTTAGTCTTTCCTGGTATGTTCAATAGCGTACCGATGATGCTATCACAAATATTTTTTTCAACATGCATGACGTCAATGCAGTGTCTAATTGCCAAAGATCTCCAATAAGGAAGATCCCAGAATATTGACCTCTTCTTGTATAGAGATTTGTCACATGCGAGTGTATGACTACTTGAACTCTTTCCAAATTCATTAACAATATGTTTCACCCTATCATATACAACATGTCCTGGTATAGGTTTAGGAGCACTTCGTTCCTCAGTTGACCCATTAAAGGTTTTGCGTTGCCTTCGATAAGGATGCACTGGTGGGAGAAATCTCCGATGACCAAGATATACAATTTTACCACCATGTTTCAGTCTGATTGAATCAGTATTTTCCTCACAAACAGGACATGCTTTGTATCCTTTTATGCTATATCCAGACAAATTTCCATAAGCTGGAAAGTCATTAATCGTGCAAAATAACATAGCACGCAAACTGAATATCTCTTTACATGAAGCATCATATGTCATAATACCTTCTTCCCATAGTTTCATTAGGTCATCAATTAGAGGTTGAAGGTAAACATCAATATCATTTCCATGTTGCTTGGGCCCTGATATCAATGTTGACAACATCACATACTTATTTTTCATACACAACCAAGGAGGAAGATTGTATATAACAATCATAACAGGCCACGTGCTATGTTGGCTGCTTAATGTACCATAGGGATTCATTCCATCTGTACAGAGTCCAAGTCTTAGGTTTCTTGGTTCTTTACCAAATTGAGGGTATAATAAATCAATTTTCTTCCATTGTGGTGAATCAGATGCATGTCGTAGGACGCCATCATCATTGACCTTTAACTCCCCATGCCAAGACAAATTTTGCGCATCTTCTGTATTAGCAAATAAGCGTTGAAATCGTGGTATTATTGGTAGATACCACATCACCTTGGAAGGAGAGCCATTTTTAGCCTTAGATGAATTTGCAATCTTATACCTTGACGCACCACATTTTGGACAATTTATCAAATTACTATAGTCCTTCTGAAATAACACACAATCATTTGGACATGCATGAATCTTCTTAGCCTCCATTCCCATTGGGCACATTATTTTCTTTGCTTGATATGTTGAAATTGGAAGCTCGTTGCCTTCAGGAAGAATTTCCTTTAACAAAGACAACAGTGAAGTGAAACTCTTATCGCTCCACCAGTTTTGAGCTTTAAGAGTGTATAATCACATCACAACACTCAACCTCGTGAACTTAGTACAACCCTTATATAATGGTTTTTCAGCATCATGGACAATGTTTGCAAATAAAGAAGGTGGATCAATGACATTGTCCCGACAACTACGTAGCATCTCATCAATCATATCATCCTGAATCTGGTCATCTTGAATCGGTTCATCATTAACATTATCATCATTATCTATATCTTCTATGCCACAACTATTAGTATCGACATTTTCTGCTCCATAATTCAATTTCTCTCCATGCCAATACCATTCATTATAACCTTGTATGATCCCATTGCATATGACATGATTCTTAATTTCCTCACCAGTATCAACTTTCATATTGTTACAACAATTTCTACATGGACAATATAACCTATCTGTAGGTAGTTTCCTATGTTCCTCAGCAAATCTGATAAATTCATCAAGACCTTTGGCAAACTCTGGACTGCAAAGGTTCTTGATAGACATCCAACTTCGATCCATTTTCTATATCACATTAAAATTAATTATAAAACTAACAGTTTAATATTGATACTATAATAATCTGTAAGTTTTTATTGATAGAAAGTGTACCACCTATCCCATTTTTGAATATTTAATCTCACTAGTAACTGTATAATGTATGTTTAGTTTTGAAGAAAATTTCAACAACATTTCCCCTAAGTTCTCCAAGTACACCGATGTAAATGGCAAATAACCACTCACATATGTACCCAGAGAACAAATGGAGAAATCCTACTGAAATAATCTAAAAAACTAAACATACATTATACAGGTACATCCTAAGTGAGATTAAAATATCCAAAAATAGTCCCAAACCGGGGACTATCCAAAGTTTACTCGTAATGAGTAAATTTTGAATGGGTTTCTAAGTTAATATATAAATGCATTATTTTCATATTTATATATTAAGTTAAACACCATGCATCAACCCTAAAGTGTCAATGTAGGAGTACACATGTCTAATCTAGTATTAATTTCTAAAATTTATATAATGATTACATATGAAAAAAGACATGCATGTTTTTATTATTGGGTTATCAAATCATATAAAATGGAAAATACTTGTAAAAATTAGCAAAGTAAGGCCGTTTCAAATAGTCCAAAGACTGAAATCATTATAATATTTAGAACTATTTGTGAACATTACAGCAAATATGATTAAAACATTTATAGCTCCAACATAAATAAGTTCCAGGTCCATCTCGGTCGACAATTAGTCGACCGAGAGACCACCTGTGCGCAGCGTCCAGGTCCACTCTCAGTCGACAATTTGTCGACTGAGAGTGGACCTGGACGCTGCGCGCAGGTGGTCTCTCGGTCGACTAATTGTCGACCGAGATGGACCTGGAAGCAGCAATGGCGGCGGGCGGGAATGAAGGGGAACAAGGAACGAAGGAAGCTCGAACTTACTTGGAAATGGCAGCGAGCTTCGTGGAGGAAGAGACGAACTTCACGGAGAGGCGGCGACCTTCGTGGAAGAGTGGAAGGCGGCGACGACGAGCTTCACGGCAATGAAAAGTTTCACAGCAATGAAGAGAGCTTCACGGCAATGACGGGCTTCATGGAGGAAGAGTGGAAGGCGGCGACGACGAGCTTCACGATCCTCTTCGCGGCGACGACGAGCTTCACGATCCTTTTGGCGGTGTGGAGAGGCGGCAACGGCTTCACGGAGAAGCATTCGCGGCAACGTCGGAATGAAAAAGTGAAAAGGGGTTTCGTGGCGCCGCGGGAGAGAGGTTAGAAAAGAGAAAAGGGTTTTGCGGGGGAAAGAAAGTCTAAAATTTCGACTTTTTGCACGGAACGAAAAACTATAGCGTCGATTAACAACCAAAAACTGACTCTACAGATAAACGGTGCCCGTGTCGGGTTGTTTAGTATAAATCAAGCGCAAACTCGGTCGACAAATTTGTCGACCGAAAAGACCTATATGGTCGGTTATTTGATAAAACCGACGCTACAAGTGCTAATACGAAGAAATCTGGCTCGTTTCGGTCGACGATTTGTCGACCGAACAGGAGCAAAATTTCCTTCGTACAAGCACCTCTAGGGTCGGTTTTTTCGTATAACCGACCCTAAAGGTGCTTATACATGTTTAATATAAATCAAACGCAAACTCGGTCGACGAATTTGTCGACCGAAAAGACCTATAGGGTCAGCTATTCGATAAAACTGACGCTACAAGTACTAATACGAAGAAATCTGGCTCGTTTCGGTCGACGATTTGTCGATCGAACATGAGCAAAATTTCCTTCGTACAAGCACCTCTAGGGTCAGTTTTTTCATATAACCGACCCTAAAGGTGCTTATACATGTGTGAAAAACTAAACTGGATATTGTCGGTTGACAATATTGTCGATCGAGACAACCTATAGGGTCGGTTATTAGAAAAACTGACCCTAGAGGTGCTTCTAAGAAAGAAATATGGCTTCATTCGGTTGACAAATTCGTCGATTGAATGTGTGTCGGTCGACAAATTTGTCGATCGAATGAAGCCAGATTTCTTTCTTAGAAGCACCTCTAGGGTCGGTTTTTCTAATAACCGACCCTATAAGGGGTCTCGATTGACAAATTCGTCGATCGAGGAGCTCTAAAGTGCTTCCACAACCCTAATAATTATGTTATGTGAAACTTTAATATATGGTGATGTCGTATGAAACCCTAATATGGGATAATGTTATGTGAAACCCTTATATGGAATGATGTTTTGTGAAACCCTAATAAGGAAATGTTATGTGAAACCTTAATATAGGGTGGTGTTGTGTAAAAACCCTAATATGGGATAATGTTATGTGAAATTTCAATATGGGATGATGATATGTGAACCCTAATTGATAAAGATGGGAAACTCTAACCCTATTGAGGGAATAGAGATGTTATTTTTGTATTGCATGATGTTGATATGAAATTGATATGGTTGATATGAAATTGAGATGATTGTGTAACAAATATCGTGAATACCTTGGTCAGATGACATGAAGGTAATAGTTACTTGATAAGTGATAACCATGTTTAGTGATGAACTAAGGGTTTGAATACCTAGAATCAGCAAATGTGATGATGGTGGTATTGAGGGATGTGAATTCCCAACAATGAGACAAAAGATTGAGATCCCAATGCTTTATAACATTTTGAAAAGTACTAAACTCTATTCAAAAATTCAGTCAGTCGACTATTTGTCGAACGAAAGAGCTCTAGGGTCGGTTATAAGGAAAAAACCAACCCTAAAGTCATCCTCGGTCGAAAATATTGTCGACCGAATTTGTCTCAATCGATAATATTTTCGACCGAGATTAACCCTGTTTCAATGTTTTAAATTAAGTACCAAGTGTGTGTGTATGAGATTAACCAAGTGATGCTTTGTCAAATTTAGCCATAATTTATTTTTCAATCATTTGAAATAACAATATTCTTATATAACATGTATATGTCCAAATGAAGCCATGGAAAACACTTTTATTCATAACAATTTAATGCCCATACACTTTATAAGATGAAGCATGACATACTTGCTTTATAAAAAGATATCCATTACAATCATTACAAACATATCTCATAATCTCACTGAAAAGACCGAAGGATTACATCAATGTCAAACTTGGATTCCTAATAAGAAAGTCTTATATATAAGATTCGTCACTACAAAAAGGATAATGGTAACCCCACCATGAATTCATTTATGAATTCGGAATATGGTAAAGTAGCTCCCGGGTGGCCAAATAGGGCTTAGCTGATCTAAGATTCGAATACACAAAGCAATGTCTTGAAGTTGAATTGGGGAAAACTGAGTATGTGTGAGATCAGGAGATGGTGGAGGTGGAATTTGATAGTAGTTGTAGGAAGGATTGTATGGATTTATCATGCCAGGATTAAGGGAATAGGGATATTCATCAGGTTGGTTAGGAGAGAGAGCTTGCATCCTTTGGTTTAAATAAGTCATGCCATGGTGATTTTAATCCAATTGCCTACTTAGGTGATATTGGGATTCAACAATGTATGTCAAAGTGTTTGTAATAGGATCATGGGGTAGGTTGGTAGGAGGAGGTGGTGGAGGTATGTCTTGGGTGGATGTCTCCCCTTCAGTCCTATCCCTTTTGTGGCCAAAGTCGATTCCCATCTTTTCCACCGTATTTTTACTTATCTTTTGGGGTTTTCTATCCCATGTGTAACCTAAGTCGTCCTCAATATTCTTCTTAAGAAAATGTTGAGTGATTTGGCATACAAAGTCAGCATAAGGTGGATTGCCAGAAAACTCAAACATATTCTTAAGGATGATACGAATAAAGTTTATGGGAATACCTTTGAGAATGGCATAGATAAGGCACATACCAAAGGTGGGTACTTCAGATTTGTTTGCTCTAGGATGGATATTGGTGGCAACAATGAGATTTATGATCCTAGCTTCAAGTTTTAAATTTATGGCATAATAGGTACCCCTATCTTCATGGCAAGTCATATTTGATTGAAAGATGGCTTTTTTGACATCACTAAGGCTAGTTGTAGTGTCATCTTGGGAGAGTTTGTTGAGTGGATTTCCTCTGGTGATATCAACAAAATCTTTATATTCTTCTATGTTTATGTCAAGCATATCAAGAATACCCTCCTCAGTAAAATGGAATCCATACCCACCAACCATAGAGGAGAAGGAATCATGGTCAGGATGTGCGGTTAAATTGGCATAAAATTCATTAACTGCTTTGGAGGAGTGGGAATGGAAGGAGGGGATCAGAAAATCAGTCAAATGTTGCACCTTAAAGAGTTCCTCCAAATCGATAATGTTTTGGAATCCATGACGTCGACTGGCCGTCGTGGAAGAGGAGGCTTTGAGGAGAGCCTGAGGTAGCGGTCGCCTGCAGCTGCGTCTTTGAAGGGGACGTCGTTGATGAACGGCAGTGGATCAACCATCCTTCCTTTCCTGCCTGCAACTTGCTTCTTTCCACACGTTGATGAGGAAGCCATTTCGTTGCTTTGAAATGGAGAAATAGCAAGCAAGAATTGGATGTAGAGAAGCTGAAGATTTTCACAAGAATACACTAGAGAGGAGCTAGAGAAGTGAGAATGTGAAGGTGTGAAGAAATGGATCGTTTTGGGTGCTATTTATAGCAAAACAGAGCCAATTTCGGTCGTCAATTTGTCGACTGACGGCCGCAACGGTCGTCTATCGGTCGGCCAACGGTTGATCAAAAAAATAGCCGTTACGATGGTCAACGGTCGTATTTATAGCCGTTAACGGTTGAAATTCTAGCCGTTACGACGGTTGATTTTTTTAGCCGTTACGATGGTTGATTTTTTTAGCCGTTACGACGGTTGGTTTTTCTAGTCGTTCCTCGGTCAACAATATTGTTGACCGAATTGACTTCTAAGGTCGGTTATTAAGAAAATACCGACCCTAAAAGTTACTTATACACATGAAAACTGACTCCTTATCGGTCGATAAATTTGTCGACCGAAAATGCTATAAGGTCGGATATAAGTGCAAATCCGACGCTAGATGTGCTTATACATGCGTGAACTATCTGGATCCAGAATAGATATCGGTCGACGAATTCGTCGACTGATATGTTTCGGTCGACAATATTGTCGACCGAATGGACTTCTAAGGTCAGTTATTAAGAAAATACCGACCCTAAAAGTTACATATACACATGAAAACTGACTCCTTATCGGTCGACAAATTTGTCGACTGAAAATGCTATAAGGTCGGTTATAAGTGCAAATCCGATGCTAAAGGTGCTTATACATGTGTGAACTATCTGGATCCAGAATAGATATCGGTCGACGAATTTGTCGATCGAGAAAGAGCCAAATTTCCTTCGCATAAGTACCTCTAGGGTCGGTTTTAAGGAAAAAACCGACCTTAGAGGTACTTATCGGTCGACGAATTTGTCGACCAAGTGAATCGGTCGAAATATTGGTCGACCGAGGAAGGCTCTAAGGTCAGTTAGAAGTGCAAATCCGACGCTAGATGTGCTTATACATGCGTGAACTATATGGATCCAGAATAGATATCGGTCGACGAATTTGTCGACCGAGGAGGCCTTTAAGGTCGGTTTTGTAGGAATAACCGACCTTAAAGGTGATGATCCGAGGAGGACTATAAGGTCGGTTATAAAGAAAAAATCGACCCTATAGGTGCTTGTATACGTGAAATTCAGCTCTTATTCGGTCGACGAATTTGTCGACCGAGGATCCCTGTAGGGTCGGTTATAATGTAGAACTGACCCTATAGTTCGAGGCGGGAAGCCAAATCCAAGCAAATTTTTGCCGCCGGAAAAATTGTCTATAAGGTCGCTTATTTTAGAAAAATCGACCCTATAGAGATGTACTACAAGGTCGGTTATTTTAAAAACAGCGACTCAAAAGGTCTTAAGTGGTGCCCGCATTTTTTATAGACATATAAGGTCGGTTATTTGGAAAACCGACCCTATAGAGATACACTACAAGGTCGGTTATTTTAAGAAAAGTGACCCAAGAGGTCTTAAGTGGTGCCCGCATTTTTATATACATATAAGGTCGGCTATTTGGAAAACCGACCCTATAGAGTTACATTACAAGGTCGGTTTATTTAAAAAAAATCGACCTAAGAGGTCTTAAGTGGTGCCCACATTTTTTTTAGACATATAAAGTCGGTTATTTGGTAAAACCGACCCTACATGTAGTGACGTTATAACCCATTTCTGTACTAGTGCATCCTCTCTAGGATATTGATTACATCATACTTTATTATCTTTGCTTAACCCTTTCTCAAGGTATGTTATCCTACACTTATCAAAGTGAATTACATCTCAATGTAATGATTGACATGACACATTTCATGTGTTACTCATCCAAGTATATTGGATTTAAGGTGCATCAAGGTGTAACAACCTTAAAGTGCTGGATGTGATATTTACCATGCCTTAGTGTATCACTTCCCTCATCACTTTTAACTTACTTAAGTTCATCAACTTATCTTGTATTAGGATATTTCCCATCCTAATACTTTATCCACTATCCCATCGTATTAATCTTGTAAAGTATTGTCCATAAGCCACACACTTGAATTACCCAACTATCACCAATGATATGGACTCATCTCGGGTTAAGGCATTGTTAATATAAGGTTGTCCATTATCAACCACTTTAGGTGTTTCACCTATCAAGGTATTAGGCACACCATTACTTGGTGTTACACTCATCACTCCTAAGAGTGTCTTTCCCTCACCTTTACAAGGTATCTCAGATTAGAAGTGTGCATATGTTCACCATATCGGGTTGAAAGTATATGAGCACTTACCATATCGGGCTACAAGTATATACACACCATTCATATTGGGCTAGAGGTGTTTGTATGTGTTACCCATGTCATGCATGAGGTATTAAGCCATCACCATGTTGGGATAGACATCAACTAGGGTTGTGTATCGGGCTACCATATCGTGCAATAACATTTGCTATTCTTTACTCATATCAGGTTACCCAAATTAGGGTTTCATGTCAACTTATAAGTATTCATTTAACCTTGTATCGTACATGGAGTCTATACTTGACTCCCTATCGTTCAAGAGGTGCATACTACACCCCCATATCATTCAAGAAGATATACAATCATATCCATATCATTTTAGTGAAGTAGGTGCATCATCATATCGGGTTAGAGGTGCTTGCTTGTATGCTTGCACACGATATCACTTTTATAAGGTGATACCATCATCCTCAAGCTCTAAAACTTTATTATAACTATTATAGTTCATGGAAAAAGGTATAATAAACTAATAGAACTCATAAAGTCATCAACTATTTTAGGAAATTTTGGAATTAAAAGTATATCATTAAATATAGCAATTTAGGTGATGAATAATAACATGGTTGAGTTCAAGTTATATAACCCGCCTTAAGAACAAATTAAAAGATCCAAGATCCAAAGCTACATGTTCCTAAGGTTGAATATGAACTTCACAACTCCTCTATATGCAAAGAATCACCATGTATAAGCAATTGGTGAAGAAGAAAAGAAAAGAAGATCAAAACCCTAAAATCATGCTTCAATCCAAGGTTGAAGATGATCATATCCTCACCTTAGGGTTAAGTATGAGATCCTTCTTTATACTTAACACCTTTTCACGATACACTAGTGTCCTTTCACGATATTCCACCCCTCTTGCACGATATGACACTCACTTGCATGATATGCCACTCAACACATCACTCTATGGCAGATATCACCTACTTGGGTGATATGATCTTGCCATGGGCGATACCCCAAGGCCCATGCACTATACCACAGCATCCCTTCATGATATAGGAGCTCTATGCACGATAACTTAGGGTAGGAGGGTGGTAAGGGTCGAAAAATTGTACCAAGGGGTGAAACTAGGGGTATATATACTTGTTGTTCATGAAGGAAGGTAAAAATGAGGTGTCATCATTTTGAGCTAGTAGGTGACACGTGTCCATGCATGGATGACACATGTACATGCATGCATAATAATTTATCTTGTCTTGAAAAATGGTTGAGGATCATCTAGAGATGCAAATTCGTCCATTACTTATCCCTTTGAATAAGATATATCAATAAATTCATCACTTTATTCACAACCCGCCACAATTTTACTAAGGAAGTTGTACCCTGACACAACTCACCTCCTTGAGGTGCTTTACACGATATGGCCTCTTCCAAAAGTTCACAAAATGATATGAGACTTTTCCTATGGCTCCTTGGCTGATAGGCACTCATATATAAGCTTTTCAACTTGATATAACTCAAGTTAAGCTTTCATATTCAACCCTTTTCTTAGTCATTTCATCACCAAGATTACCATCATTCATAATTGATTAAAACATGGTGTCTCATTCATTCTATCTCCTCTAAATGATACATAGAGGAAGTAGGAACACTCTAGAGGTGGTAATTTGCATATTAACCCCACATTTTGGGTAAATTACAATTTGTACCAAAATTGGTGCACAAGGTACCAACATTGTTCAAACAAGTTCAAACTTAGAATTTGGGCTTTCCACAAGCCACCACTTAGCATAATTCTCTCTATTATGATTATAAAACACATGGGGTACATTAAACATGTGACATTTTTCATTATAGCCCCTCAATTTGGGTAAACTGCACTTTTGTCCAAAACAAAGGAAAATTGCTCAAACAACATTCAATCGGGACCAAACTTGAAACATAAGTGTGTCATATGATAACAAAACACCTTAGAGGATTATATTAAAGTTATAAACAACTTTATTAGCCAAAACAAATAGGGTTACCTCATAACCCAGGTCAGGGTCGTTACAATCACATCATAATGGGATAACAAATCCCTCATCATATCACTAGAGGATATCACCTCAAATTAGGCAATAAGCCTATGCCAAGGTCACAAGACCTAGTCACATCATCATTGTCTTATCATTCCTCGTCAAGGCTCATTAATCATCATCCTATGTGATATAAGAGAAACCAAGTCATACGACTGAAGAGCACCAAAGACAATCTCATCGACCGAAGAACAAGGGGTCATCTATGAGACCTCTCAAGGAGACTATATTAGTGACCAAAAACCATCAAAAATCCTTTGAACACATGGACTATATCATAAAGAACATCATGAGAGGGAAAACCACTATCAAAACATGATCAAATAAGGTAGTTTACCAAAATGAAATCGAAACCTCAAGGAGTGAGGCACTTCAAGGAAAACATCATCCAAACCCCTACAATCCAATCACCAACACAAGGAAACAAATCCTTACCAAAGAGAGTAAGAAAACAACGTTTAAAAACATAGCATGCATCCAAACCATCCATTACCAAAAGAGACAAACCAAGCCATAATCACGATGAGAAACCAATGTTTAAATGTGTGCATGTAAGAACCAACACTTCCAACATTCATGGGATTTTAGGCACTAGAGTCAAGGTTCATGAAAAAGAGTCAATCTACACAAGATCGACGCATGATCATAAACCCAAAATTTTAGATATCATCATTATGTAACTTAGTACCACATTTTGGAAATAGATTAATGACATGCAATATGACTGCAACAATAGTAGAGGGGAAAGTTATATAACTTGCTTTGGATTGAAGAGGAAAGACAACTTCACAAGGAAGAAGCTCTAAGGAAGAAAGAAAGGCCTAGGTTGTTCAACTCCATACCCAAGCTAGAATCACCTCAAAGAGGAAACATAACCATAGGTTTAAGATGGGCCAAGAAGAGGGAAAGCCCTAGGTAAAAAAAGAAAGGAAAAAGAGAAAGAGAGAGAGGAGTTCCTCAACTCAACTTTGAACACTACCGTGGAAAACCATGGGGTATATCCTAGAGAGAGAAGTTCCCTATCTCAACACAAGCACCACCATGAAAACTCTTATAAGACGAACCTTAACCTCACTACATTGATTTATTTTTCTTAAAAGATAATTGTCAAACATGGCTCCGAGTTTGCATCTGGATCGAAATTTCTCTATCGGGGTCGGTTCCAGATTGATAAGCCATTCGAACAACTATGGGTCAAATGTTGTGACCTAGAACAAACCCGAACCCAATTTCTTAAGTTATAATTTAATCATGAGCATGTAATGTAGAGAATTGTTTCTTCTTATAAAATCATTGTCAAATCTGAGTCCAGGTTTGGCTCCAGATGTAATTTTCTCAATCTAGGTTAGTTTCGGATAGATAAGTCGCTCGAGTAAAATCCAATTTTGGGTTTGGGTTTGGTAATGATAGTTAAACACTCTGGGTCAAATGTCTTATCTTGGAACCTACGTGAACCCAATTTCATAACAAGGAATTTAATCAAGAGTGTTACATCCCTAACCTGGGTTATGCTTAACCCTAGATGTTTTGCTTAATAAAGTTGATTATATGCTTGATCTTATCTCTTGAAAAGTAATTAAGGCTCAAGAGAAACTTATATTTCAATTTTAGTCCTTTTTGAATAATGTTGAAATAATGTTTTACTTACTTTGGACTAAAGTGCAAATTACCCAAGTTGAGGGGTTAAATTGCAAATTGTGCTGACAAAATGTTCCTTTAGTGTTGAAGAATCATAAGAGTGAGAATGATGCAGAGGTGTGGCTCCTACAAGCCTGAATAACAAGAAAGAGCTTGTTAAGCAATGTTTGTGCATTAAAACCTAGTTTTGGTGTAATGTGCAATTTACCCAAAACCTAGGGTTCAATATGCAAAATGTCACTTCTAGAGGGTCCCTAATTATTCTTGGCATCATTTAGAGGCAAGAAAATTAGAGGGGCACCTCATTTGAAATCACTTTGGAGGAGAGAGAATCTTGATATTAAAATAATCAAGATTTAAGCATAATTGGAACTTTACTTCAAATTTAATGCAAAAATAAATATATTAATTGAATATCCCTTCAACCGAAAGGCGAGGGATGATTTTGCAAAAGGTTGGACGAGTTTGTGCCTTGAAAAGGCACGAAAATATCTTAAGTGAGTAGAGAGCCCACTCACATTAAGTTAATGAAATGTAATATCCACTAAAAATGGGATATTAATATAATATGATTAAGGTGCTTAATTTGCTTTTCTTTTAAATTGAGGATAATGAAGGGGAATTAAAGGCAAGGGAAGGTTCCTTCGTGCACAAGGAAAAGAGGGGAGTGTGTGGCATAATTTGGAGAGTTGAAGGATTTTCTTTCAACTTTCTCTCTCCTAGAAATTCTTTTATATATATACTCTCTTTTCCACTCAACCAATGATCTCTTTTTCGGATTTTCTTTCTTTCTTGCCTTGTACGAGCTCAAGGGGACTAAGGAGCAACAGGAGGACGAGTTCCAACCTGTAGGTAAGCTTCTTGATCACTTTCAACCATGATTTCATGGTAGAAATCGAAAACCAATGATGGATTTCTTCCATCAATCTTCCTTTCTAGCCGATCCTTTTCACTCAAAAGCTTGATGAGCAGACCTTGTGGAGTGAGAAAGCTTCTTTCACCATTAGGAACATGAAGTTGTAGCTTTGAAGCTTCATTGAAGGCGGGTTATATAACTTGAAACCTTGAATATTGTTATTGATTTCATATCTTTAACTATTGTTGAAGTTTTCTCTATCCTCAAAATTTTATTTGATTGATTGATGAATCATCATGGGAATCACAGCAAGATTCGTGGCTTTAGAGCTTGATGATGATGACATCATCATAACCACACACCTTCACAAATATCCTTTGTAAACGGTTTCATGAACTTGAGACCAAACGGTCTCAAGATCGTTTGAAACCAAACAGTCTCAAGACCGTTTGGGATCAAACGGTCTCAGACCGTTTGGAGCTCAATTAATTATGTGATAGATGATGATCCAATGGATTGAATTGAATTGGTTTCAACAAGGTTCAACGTTTGAAGGTCCATCAATTATCAACCCTAGATCGGGTCATTATTGAAACCCTAATTGAATTCCATGAGTTTTTCTTGTTTGGTTTGGGTCAAACGGTCTCCAGACCGTTTGGGGCCAAACAACCTCAAGACCATTTGAGGTCAGGTCATGCCCAATTTGAATGGTGGTCCAATGATTTCAAAGCAATTGGTTCCACAATGACCAATAGTGAAGCTTCATCGATTTCAAACCCTAATCCAATTGGGTTCAAAACCCTATTTGATGTTCAATTGAAGGTTGATTCAATTGAAGGATGGCTTATTAATTCAATTGAAGAATGATACATAGGTTCAATTGATGAGTGGTTCAATGGATTCAATTGATGAGAGGATCAATCATTGAAACCCTAAATCTATTTGAGTGGTTGAGACCATTTTTGGTCCAATTAGTTTTGAGGAGGTTTGACACCTAACGGTCTCAAGACCGTTTGGGACCAAGCGATCCCAAACCATTTGGGTATTCAATTGATCTCAAGAACGTTTTGGTTAAACGGTTTCAGGCACAAAATTTCTAAATGGTTTCAAACCGTTTGAACTTAATTAACCAAGACCGTTTGAAGGTCTAAATGGTCTTAGACCGTTTGAGGGTTAATCTATCAAGACCATTTGGGGTCTAGAAGGTCAAGACCGTTTGAGGTCTAGGTGACCAAAACCGTTTGGAGAGTAATTAATCTAAACCATTTGAACACCCAAGCTGATTAAAGGTCAAGTAATTATGTGATTATTAATTATGTAAATCAAGGGTGATTACATTAGTTGTACCCTTAATGAGTTAGGGTAATTAGTACCCTTGAAAGGGCTAATCTTTGGAGATTATGAAAGAGAAATATTAACACACTACTCTAACCCTAATTGGGTGTATTGAAATAAGAAAATTGACCTAATTAAGTCAACTTTGAGGTACTCAACATCCCAGAGAGGATGAGAGAGAGAAAGAAGTACTTATATGCAAATACAAGCTTCAATTCCTTCATTATGAGTAAAATATGTAATTAGGGATTGATCCATGATGAGGAGATCATGAAACCCTAATTAAGAAGATTAGTGAGTCTTAATCCTAAATCATGGCAATACAGGGTGTAACCCAAATTTTGGGATAATTGTAGATGTAACCCTAATTAAGGCTAATGCTAAGTGAAACCTTAATCCAGGGTAATGGAGTAAACCTAATTTGGGTAAAAGGATATGATAAACCCTAATTTGATGTGAATAGTGCATCCTAACCCTAAAACTGAGTGAAGGTATGTGAAACCCTAATTCTGGGTTATATTAAATGAAACCCTAATGTAGGGCAATATGATGATTAATCATAACCCTAATTCTGGGAAATGGGATGAATATCCCTAAATGACATGAAAAGGGAAACTCTAAACTTAATAAGGGATTAGTGGTGTTATATTGCATGGTACGGATTTGTAATTGATATAACTATTATCATAAGTACTAACCATGTAGGTATCATGAGATGATGAGCATAGCCATGTATGAGCTATGATGTTTTATTATTGAGAATGTTAATGGGCTTTGTGAGCCATGATATTTTTTGTTGCTTAGTAAAAAGTAATAAGAGTTGAAATAGGCTTGGTAAGCCATATGAGATGTTTGTGTAACAAGTATCATGATCACCTTGGTCAGATGACCTGAAGGTATTAGTTACCTAATAAGTGGTAACAAGTGTTCTATGATGAACTAAGGGTTGAATGCCCATATTCCATAATCATGATGATAAGTTGTTGAATAATGATATTGCATCTGATATGATGAGGGATTGAGATCCCAATAATTTTATAAAAGATCTGAATAGTATTTGATGAAAGCATTCCACATTCTTTATAGAAATGGTTATAATAAATTATGTTTGGAAACATGATTGATAATAAAATGAATATGGTAATGTACTTAATTAATCAAGTGAAATCTTATCATGTAGAGCCATGGCCATAGATCCATCATCGTCAGTAGTTGGTGATGGTGAAATCAGTTTTTCCATAAAATCTCTTAGAGTGCATACTGTTGAGTATGTAGGGGTAATGGGTGTGAATACCTTACGCCCTAATGTGGGATTGATGGTAGATAAACATTAAATCTCTCAAACTTTCATTATATGTGCTGGGATGGATGTATCACAAATCTCCCGATAATGTTAATGCCGGAATCGAGGTGAGATAAACATGAAATCTCCCGATTTGCAAAGAGAGTGCATCCGCCGCTGTAACTCTATAGCAAATTGCCAGTATACCCTGGAAAGCTATATGTAGTAGAGACACGAGATGTCCTGCATATTGAGCCCACACTGACTGGGAGGAGATGAGGTCATGGATTCCGACTCTTCCATTGATCTTGTGTGGTACCGATTTTGATTTCGCAATGGTCGGTTGGAGTATGAACGGTATACCTTCATCTCCTCAGGGCTTAAGTTTGATTATAAAATGTAATCAGTTGTGTAGCATATTTGCTTAAGGTTGATATACGAGAATCATTTATTGATGTTACATTGCTTAAAGAGATCCTAGATGGATAGTTTTACGCATGTTTTTCATATTCCTTATTGAATAAGTAGTATGCTCTTTAGTCAAGATATAGCTGAAAAGTTTTATTGACCTAATTTGATTAGTATTTAATCTAGCTGTTGTTCAAAATATAATTCCTCTGCTCAGTTTTATACTATTTTTTATTCTGCAATAATAATGTTTTTGGCAGAGAGTTATATCTCTCACTGGGACATGGGTATCACTCTGTTGGTTTCCAACACTTTTTAGGCATATACGGATGACGAGGCAGAAACCCAGTAGTAAGGGAAGAGCAGTAGCAGTAGAGAACAACAGTGATTCCTCAGGTGGAGACACTGACTGTCTTGTCTTGTATATGTGTACATAGAGTCCTATGTGTCATCTTTGTACTCTTAGGTCCTCGGAGTAGTAGTTAGTACTTTAATGAATCAATCTGAGATTTTGGCTTGATGCCTCGAGGTTTTTGTACTGCCTGTGTATAGTTTAAACAGGGCAGTTGACGCTTGTAACCCTCGAGAAGGGATGATACAGAGTATGTACTTTTGAACCAGAATGTGAATGTAATACTTTGGTTCTTGATGAAAGAGTTTTCCTGTATGTGGATCTCTTTGTAAAATGGTTTTAATTTTTAGTGATTTTCAGTAATCCGCTGCTAACGATCACTTCCTCTTAAGTAGATCTTATTTATGTGATCTGTATGCCACAAGTTTAGTGGTATCAGAGCTCTAGGTTCGCTGAGTCTACAGAGACATAGGATCAAGGTTGTTGAGTTTGTTCTAGTGTCTTCCAGTTATCTGATAGTGACTTCTGCTCTTATAGGAGAAGAAGATACTAAATATGTCTGGATCACACGACGAACATGCTACGGAGAGCAGCATTGCTGCTCTAGGAGGGGGTGCAAGGGACCAGCCCAGAGAGGAGCCGGTACCTGAACAACCCCAAATTGACCCAGCTGTAATAGAAAACCCAGCCCTTCATGCTCTATTTGGGCAATTCCTGACGACCATGACGCACATGGTAGATAGAATGCCACCACCTGCACTGAGGGCACCAACCCATAATGATAGACATGGAGCTGACAAGACCTTTGAGAAACTTTGCTGGGTTGGAGCCATAGATTATGCTGGTACAGCAGACCCAGTAGATGCAGACTTATGGTTGATGGAGCTGGAGAAGGCTTTCAGGATCATTGACATTCCTGAAGCTGAGAAGGTGAGACATGCTATATACCTCCTCAAGGGGAGTGTTGGCCACTGGTGGACTATTGAAGAAGGCAAGAGGCCAGGTGTAGTAATTGTATGGGAAGAATTTCGGCGAGAATTCATCATTAAATACTTCCCTAAGACGTTTCTAGATGAGAAGATCTCTCAATTTGAGAGGATCAGGCAGGGTCAGATGAACATTAGTGAATATGAGGCTAAGTTCATGGAGCTTTTGTGGTTTTGTCTGCATATGGCAGCCAATGATGAGGAGAGGATCAGACGTTTTGAGAAAGGGTTGAACGCTGATTTGACTACTCTCGCATCTTCTTTGGAGAACAGGGAGAGGTTTGCCTTTTTTTTGGAGTCCGTGTGGGGGATAGAAAGATATGTGATTGAAAAGTGATAGACCAGCAACAAGAAGGTGTTTACCCAATACCAGGGACAGAGGTTCGAGGGTTTCAAAAAGCCAAGATTTTCTACACCACCACCACCAAGATTTAATCCCCAGACGCAATGGACGTCAAGTAGGGGTAGGGGCCATAGTTTTGCTCCAACTAGAGCCCAAAGTTTAGCTTCAATGTCAGTAACAGGACCATCCAGGCCACAGTGGGAGAATAAAGGTTGTTTCAAATGTAGAAAGATGGGGCATTTGATGAAGGATTGTCCAGTTGGGGATACACTGGTGACTCAACATCCAAAACAGTGTCAGCAAGGCTCTCAGAGGAGACAGTTTTTTAGTGGCACTCGAGGACGAGGACAAGCATCACAAGCTGGTTCATCGGCACCCAATAACTGAGCACAGGGTCAACTGCAGGCAACAACAAGGTTCTATGCAATGAACCAACCTGAAGCAGTTTTCAACCCCAGAGTCATGACAGGTCAGATGGAATTACTTCATTCTGATATGTCTTCTTTCTGCTTTGTATCTGTTTTGATTGATCCGGGTGCTACACATTCCTTTATCACTTGAGAAGTGATTCTTGACTGCAATATGACAGTTGGTCATAGGGCAGAGAGTTTGAGATTAGAAACTCCTTTGATGGGATTTGTAGTGTTGCGGGAGGTGTGTTCTCCCTGCACTCTTTCTTTTTCTGAACATCGCATTCAAGTGAATCTTATACCACTTGAGATGCAGGGTTTTGATATAATCCTTG
Source organism: Alisma plantago-aquatica (assembly GCA_963693085.1). Taxonomy (NCBI): domain Eukaryota; kingdom Viridiplantae; phylum Streptophyta; class Magnoliopsida; order Alismatales; family Alismataceae; genus Alisma; species Alisma plantago-aquatica. The sequence continues at coordinate 580,433,613 of OY856413.1, forward strand.
GGATGGAAACCTTAGAGAAGTATTAGGTTGTCTTGGATTGTAGTTCCAAACAAGCTGTGTTCACAAATGATGATGACACATGGATCTTTCAGGGAGATAGAAATATTCTTCCAACATGTCTTGTGTCAGCTATGGTAGCTGAGAAGCTGATGAGGCAAGGTTGCTTTTCATTCTTGGCACATGTAGTGGATACCACAATGGAGAGCCCAAATCCTTCTGAAGTTCTGATAGTTAGGGAGTTTGAAGATGTGTTTCCTGAGGAACTTCCAGGTGTTCCGCCACCCCGAGAGATTGATTTCGAGATTAGTCTAATCCCGGGCACGCAACCGATAGCACAAACACCATATAGAATGGCACCTGCTGAGATGGCAGAGCTCAAGAAACAACTACATGAGTTACTTGAGAAGGGTTTTATCCGACCGAGTACTTCACCATGGGGTGCTCCGGTTCTCTTTGTTAAAAAGAAAGATGAGTCTATGCGGTTATGCATTGATTACAGACAGTTGAATAAAGTAACTATAAAGAACAAGTATCCTTTGCCAAGGATTGATGATCTGTTTGATCAGTTGTGTGGTGCAACTATATTCTCTAAGATAGATCTGAGGTAAGGATACCATCAATTGCGTATCAAGGAGAGTGACATACCTAAGTCTGCCTTTAGGACAAGGTATGGTCACTATGAGTTCATAGTCATGTCATTTGGACTGACTAATGCACCAGCTGCATTCATGGAACTCATGAATAGAATCTTCAGGCCTTTTCTTGATCAATTCATAGTAGTCTTCATAGATGACATCTTAATCTATAGTAGAAATGCTCAACAACATGAGCAGCACCTTCGTCGGACTTTGACTTTGCTAAGAAAGCATAAACTGTACGCTAAGTTTAGCAAATGTGAGTTCTGGTTACCAGAAGTTTCTTTTCTAGGACATGTAATATCTGCCTTAGGTATTCGTGTTGATCCTAAGAAGGTAGAATCTGTCCTGTAATGGGAATAGCCAAAGACACCGATGAAGATTCGTAGTTTTCTGGGACTAGCAGGCTACTACAGGAGGTTCATTAAGAACTTCAGCTCTATAGCTTTACCCCTAACCAAGTTGACCAGGAAGGAGGTACTTTTTGTCTAGAATGACAAGTGTCAATATTCTTTCCAGTTATTGAAGGAAAGGTTAACAAGTGCACCTGTGCTGGTGTTACATGAGCAAGGGAAGGGGTATATAGTCTTTTGTGATGCATCTAAGAGTGGTTTAGGTTGTGTGTTGATGCAAGATAATCATGTGATTTCTTTTGCCTCTCGACAGCTTAAGAAACACAAGGAAAATTATCTGACACATGATATAGAGGTAGCTTCTTTGGTTCATGCTTTGAAGATCTGGAGGCATTATCTCTATGGAGAGACATTCCAGATTTTTGCAGACCACAAGAATCTAAAATATATCTTCTCACAACATGAGTTAAACATGAGGCAATGCCACTGGATGGAGTTAATCAAGGACTACGATTGTAAAATTGATTATCATCCAGGGAAAGCTAATGTAGTGGTTGATGCTTTAAGTAGGAAGTCTTCATCACCAGCCATAGATAAAGCACAGTTGAACTCTTTAGAGTACTCTAAGAGAGATATGCTTATCTCTATGAGGCAAAACAATATACAACTTAAAGTATCTTTGTTAGCTGGGCTGTTAGCTGAGATGCAAGTGAAACCTACTCTGAGACAGCAGATCAAAGAAGCACAGCAAGCTGATACTATGATTCAGCAGATCAGGTTAGAGTATGGCACTGAGAAACGAGATGGCTTTCATGAGTCAGAGGATCAGGTAGTCTGTTACCATGGTAGGATGGTGGTACCTGATGCCAACGATTTAAGAAAATTGGTTTTGGAGGAAGCTCATTCTTCAATGTATGCAATGAATCCGGGAAGCACCAAAATGTATCATAACTTAAAAGATATGTATTGGTGGCCCGGATTGAAGAGGGATGTAGCTGAGTTTGTTATGTGATGTCCGGTGTGTCAGCAAGTTAAAGTTGAACATCAAAAGCCCACAGGAACAATGCAACCTTTGCCTATACCGCAGTGGAAATGGGATCACGTAACCATGGACTTTGTGGTTGGTTTTCCTAGAACAACCAAAGGTCATGATTCCATATGGGTGATAGTTGATAGGTTGACTAAGACATCACATTTTCTTTCTATCAAAACAACCTATACTGCTGAGAAACTTGCACAGATATACATAGACGAGGTAGTGCGGTTGTACGGGGTTCCAGCTATTATTGTATCTGATAGAGGTCCCCAGTTTACGAGTCGTTTTTGGGAATGACTGCATAAAGCTTTGGGTACACAATTAAGGTTTGGTACTGCTTTTCACCCACAGATAGATGGATAGTCGGAAAGGACCATACAAATCTTGGAGGACTTGCTTAGGGCATGTGTTCTTCAGTTTGTAGGAAGTTGGGATCTGCACCTGAGCTTGATAGAATTTTCTTACAATAATAGCTATCAGCACAGTATTGATATGGCACCATATGAAGCATTATATGGTAGATATTGTAGATCTTCGTTATGTTGGTATGAAATAGGAGAATATCAACTTTTGGGTCCGGAGCTAGTGCAGCAGACAACTGAGATGATTAAAATAATCCAACAACAGTTAAAGACTGCACATGATAAACAGAATTCGTATGCCGACAAACATCAAAGAACTTTAGAATTCCAAGTTGGAGATAGAGTATACCTCAAGGTTTCACCTTGGAAAGGTGTTCTTAGATTTGGAAAGAAGGGGAAGTTAGCTCTTAGATTTATGGGACCTTATCCAATCACTGAAAGGATTGGAAAGGTAGCCTATAAGCTAGAATTTCCATCTGAGCTGCATAAGTTGCATCCAGTGTTCCATATCTCTATGTTGAGAAAGTGTCATCCTGACACTGAGTTAGTTCTACAACATGTGGAGGTAGAATTAAATGATGATATATCATATGTTGAAGGACCTGTGATGATCCTTGATAAAAGAACTAAAAAGTTGAAAAAGAAAGACATTTGTCTTGTAAACTTTCTCTGGCATCATCGTGGAATCGAAGAAGCTACGTGGGAACTAGAGGAAGAGATGAGGAGTAAGTACCCTTCTCTTTTCTCTTAATGATTTCGGGGACGAAATCCCTGTTAGGGGTGGATAAATTTGTAACATCCCTGACCTGGGTTATGCTTAACCCTAGATGTTTTACTTAATAAAGTTGATTATATGCTTGATCTTATCTCTTGAGAAGTAATTGAGGCTGAATAGAAACTTATATTTCAATTTTAGTCATTTTTGAATAATGTTGAAATAATGTTTTACTTACTTTGGACTAAAGTGCAAATTACCCAAGTTGAGGGGTTAAATTGCAAATTGTGCATGACAAAATGTTCCTTTAGTTTTGAAGCATCATAAGAGTGAGAATGATGCAGAGGTGTGGCTCTTACAAGCCTGAATAATAAGAAAGAGCTTGTTGAGCAATGTTTGTGCATTAAAACCTAGTTTGGTGTAATGTGCAATTTACCCAAAACCTAGGGTTCAATATGCAAAATATCACTTCTAGAGGGTCCCTAATTATTCTTGGCATCATGTATATGCAAGAAAATTATAGGGGCACCTCATTTGAAATCACTTTGGAGGAGAGAGAATCTTGATATCAAAATAATCAAGATTTAAGCATAATTGGAACTTTACTTCAAATTTAATGCAAAAATAAATATATTAATTGAAGACCCGTTCAACCAAAAGGTGAGGGATAATTTTGGAAAAGGTTGGACGAGCTTGTGCCTTGACAATTCACGAAAATATCTTAAGTGAGTGGAGAGCCCACTCACATTAAGTTAATGAAAAGTAATATCCACTAAAAATGGGATATTAGTATAATATGATTAAGGTGCTTAATTTGCTTTTCTTTTAAATTGAGTATAATGAAGGGGAATCAAAGGCAAGGGAAGGTGCCTTCGTGCAAAAGGAAAAGAGGGGAGTGTGTGGCATAATTTGGAGAGTTGAAGGATTTTCTTTCAACTTTCTCTCTCCTAGAAATTCCTTTATATATATACTCTCTTTTCCACTCAACCAAGGATCTCTTTTTTTGGATTTTATTTCTTTCTTTCCTTGGTAGAGCTCAAGGGGACTAAGGAGCAATAGGAGGACGAGTTCCAACCTGTAGGTAAGCTTCTTGATCACTTTCAACCATGATTTCATGGTAGAAATAGAAAATCAATGATGGATTTCTTCTTTTCTTCCATCAATCTTCCTTTCTAGCCGATCCTTTTCACTCAAAAGCTTGAGGAACAGACCTTGTGGAGTGAGAAAGCTTCTTTCACCATTAGGAATGTGAAGTTGAAGCTTTGAAGCTTCACTGAAGGAGGGTTATATAACTTGAAACCTTGAATATTATTGTTATTGATTTCCTATCTTTAACTATTGTTGAAGTTTTCTCTATCCTCAAAATTGTATTTGATTGATTGATGAATCATCATGGGAATCAGAGCAAGATTCATGGGTTTAGAGCTTGATGATGATGACATCATCATAAGCACTCACTTTCACAAATATCCTTTATAAACAGTTTCATGAACTTGAAACCAAACGGTCTCAAGATCGTTTGAAACCAAACGGTCTCAAGACCGTTTGGGATCAAACGGTCTCAGACCGTTTGGGATCAAACAGTCTCAGACCGTTTGGAGCTCAATTAATGATGTGATGGATGATGATCCAATGGATTGAATTGAATTGGTTTCAACAAGGTTCAACGTTTGAAGGTCCATCAATTATCAACCCTAGATCGGGTCATTATTGAAACCCTAATTGAATTCCATGAGTTTTCCTTGTTTGGTTTGGGTCAAACGGTCTCAAGACCATTTGACACCAAACGGTCTCAAGACCGTTTGGGGCCAAACGACCTCAAGACCGTTTGAGGTCAGGTCATGCCCAATTTGAATGGTGGTCCAATGATTTCAAAGCAATTGGTTCCACAATGACCAATAGTGAAGGTTCATTGATTTCAAACCCTAATCCAGTTGGGTTCAAAACCCTATTTGATGTTCAATTGAAGGTTGATTCAATTGAAGGATGGCTTATTAATTCAATTGAAGAATGATACATAGGTTCAATTGATGAGTGGTTCAATGGATTCAATTGATGAGAGGATCAATCATTGAAACCCTAAATCGATTTGAGTGGTTGAGACCATTTTTGGTCCAATCGGTTTTGAGGAGGTTTGACACCAAACTGTCTCAAGACTATTTGGGACCAAGCGATCCTAAATCGTTTGGGTATTCAATCGATCTCAAGAAAGTTTTGGTTAAACGGTTTCACGCACAAAATTTCTAAACGGTTTCAAACCATTTGAACTTAATTAACCAAGACCGTTTGAAGGTCTAAACGGTCTTAGACCGTTTGAGGGTTAATCTATCAAGACCGCTTGGGGTCTAGAAGGTCAAGACCGTTTGGGGTCTAGGTGACCAAAACCATTTGGAGAGTAATTAATCTAAACTGTTTGAACACCCAAGATGATTAAAGGTCAAGTAATTATGTGATTATTAATGATGTAAATCAAGGGTGATTACATTAGTTGTACCCTTATTGAGTTAGGGTAATTAGTACCCTTGAAAGGGCTAATCTTTGGAGATTATGAAAGAGAAATCTTAACACACTACTCTAACCCTAGTTGGGTTTATTGAAATAAGAAAATTGACCTAATTAAGTCAACTTTGAGGTACTCAACATCCCATAGAGGATGAGAGAGAGAGAAGTGCTTATATGCAAATACAAGCTTCAATTCCTTCATTATGAGTAAAATATGTAATTAGGGATTGATCCATGATGATGAGATCATGAAACCCTAATTAAGAAGATTAGTGAGTCTTAACCCTAAATCAGGGCAATACAGGGTGTAACCCAAATTTTGGGATAATTGTAGATGTAACCCTAATTAAGGCTAATGCTAAGTGAAACCTTAATCAAGGGTAATGGAGTAAACCTAATTTGGGTAAAAGGATATGATAAACCCTAATTTGATGTGAATAGTGCATCCTAACCCTAAAACAGGGTGAAGGTATGTGAAACCCTAATTCTGGGTTATATTATATGAAACCCTAATTTAGGGCAATATGATGATTAATCATAACCCTAATTCTGGGCAATGGGATGAATATCCCTAAATGACATGAAAAGGGAGACCCTAACCCTAATAAGGGATTAGTGGTGTTATATTGCATGGTGCGGATTTGTAATTGATATAACTGTTATCATAAGTACTAACCATACAGGTATCATGAGATGATGAGCATAGCCAGGTATGAGCTACGATGTTTTATTATTGAGAATGTTAATGGGATTTGTGAGTCATGATATGTTTTGTTGCTTAGTAAAAAGTAATAAGAGTTGAAATAGGCTTGGTCAGCCATATGAGATGTTTGTGTAACAAGTATCATGATCACCTTGGTCAGATGACCTGAAGGTATTAGTTACCTAATAAGTGGTAACAAGTGTTCTATGATGAACTAAGGGTTGAATGCCCATATTCCATAATCATGATGATAAGTTGTTGAAAAATGAGATTGCATCTGATAAGATGAGGGATTGAGATCCCAATAATTTTATAAAAGATTTGAACAGTATTTGATGAAAGCATTCCACATTCTTTATAGCAATGGTTATAATAAATTATGTTTGGAAACATGATTGATGCTAAAAAGAATACGGTAATGTACTTAATTAATCAAGTGAAATCTTATCATGTAGAGCCCTGGGCATAGATCTATTATCGTCAGTAGTTGGTGATGGTGAAATAGGTTTTCCCACGGGGTCTCCTGGAGTGCATTCTGTTGAGTATGTAGAGGTAATGGATGCGAATACCTTACACCCTAATGTGGGATTGATGGTAGATAAACATTAAACCTCTCAATCTTTCATTATATGTGTTGGGATGGATGTATCACAAATCTCCCGATAATGTTAATGCCGAAATCGAGGTGAGATAAACATGAAATCTCCCGATTTGCGAAGAGAGTGCAGCCGTCACTGTAACTCTATAGCGAAGTGCCAGTATACCCTGGAAACCTATATGTAGCAGAGACATGAGATGTCCTGCATATTGAGCCCACACTGACTGGGAGGAGATGAGGTCATGGAGTCCGGCTCTTCCATTGATCTTGTGTGGTACCGATTTTGACTTTGCAATGGTCGGTTGGAGTATGAACGGTATACCTTCATCTCCTCAGGGCTTAAGTTTGATTGTAAAATGTAATCAGTCATGTAGCATATTTTCTTAAGGTTGATATACGAGAATCATTGATTGATGTTACATTGCTTAAATAGATCCTAGATGGATAGTTTTTACGCATGTTCTTCATATTCCTTATAGAATAAGTATTATGTTGTTTAGTCAAGATATAGCTGAAAAGCTTTATTGACCTAATTTGATTAGTATTTAATCTAGCTGTTGTTTAAAATATAATTTCTCTGCTCAATTTTATACTGTTGTTTATTCTGCAATAATAATATTTTTGGCAGAGAGTTATATCTCTCGCTGGGACATGGGTCTCACTCCGTTGGTTTCCAACACTTTTTAGGGAGACACAAATGAGGAGGCAGAAACCCAGTAGTAAGGGAAGAGCAGCAGCAGTAGAGAACAACAGTGATTCCTCAGGTGGAGACACTGACTGTCTTGTCTTGTATATGTGTACATAGAGTCCTATGTGTCATCTATGTACTCTCAGGTCCTCGGAGTAATAGTTAGTACTTTAATGAATCGATCTGAGATTTTGGCTTGATGCCTCGAGGTTTTTGTACTGTCTGTATATAGTTTAAATAGGGAAGTTGATGCTTGTAACCCTCGAGAAGGGATGATACAGAGTATGTACTTTTGAACCAGAATGTGAATGTAATACTTTGGTTCTTGATGGAAGAGTTTTCCTCTATGTGGATCTCTTTGTAAAATGGTTTTAATTTTTAGTGATTTTCAGTAATCCGCTGCTGACGATCGCTTCCGCTTAAGTAGATCTTGTTTATGTGATCTGTATGCCACAAAGAGCATGTTATTAATTAAAGTGAGGGATATAATGTAAATGATATATGCAATTTTCTTATTCAACTCTCTTAGTTATGCAGATGCCAATGTATACAATGTTAATGATCTTGTTCTAGATGTAATGTTGATCTCACATTTTATCTCTCTTGGTTTAATAAATCTAGTAGCTCAAAATGAAATATGTTAGAATACTCTTAAACCATTAGCACATGGGAATGTTATTTCTATTTATCTCATATTTATTTTATACTATGTCTAAAGCAGTCAAACAACACAAATTGTAGGTATTATGTGTTGAAGTACACGAGAGATGTTGTTGATGTGAGAATTAGAAATATTCCTGAATGTGTAAGCTACTTATCATTATATTCTTTTAGTTTGTTCAAATTTCTAAATACGTTGAGTAAATGACAATTTGATGATATATTTGACATACGATTACAATATTATTCAAAGTATATTGGTCATTGCTTCAACTAAGAAGAGATCGACGAGGTTCGAAATGAGTGGGAGACATAGGTTCAATTAATAGGGACCTCATCAAACATGAGTTCCACCTTATTTCAACATGTCACAAATTCACATCAGTCATAGGAAACTCATATATTTGATTTGGTGATATTTACTTTGCATACACTCCAAAAGTGTGTCCTTACTCTAACAATATGGGTAGGTACACCGACGCTTGTTCCCTTACCCAAAGGAAAGTGCAACAAGGTAACCGAAGCCGGTGCCCTTACCACAAGATACAAGAAGGTACGATAAGGTAAACCATCTTTGCATAATGGAGACTTAATTTATGTTTTGAGTTTGATATAAATAAATACACAAAAGATAAAATCCTATTCTTAGGAACAATAGCTGAAACATGTAGAATAGGCCAAGCATATGACACATACTTAAAATACACAACCAAAAATATTATAATCAAGGTCAATATGAGGATAAAGCGTACCTTCACAGGAGTTTAGAGTAATATCTTGAGTGATTCAAGTCAAGGTTAATAAGTACTAGCATGTAAACAAGTACACATGCATCAAAATAGGATTTCCAACATATTCAGGTCATAAGGACCAAAATAGGACTTTTTAGGTCTTGTTAGTGAACTTTAGGTGTGGTATTGTGATAACCTAGATCTTTATCTATCCACCTTATGCCCCTTATCTTTCTACTAGTGACTCACATAAACCAATTTGATTGAAATTATATTTTGTGAGTGATTTGATGCTTAATTGTAGTCACCTTGCTCTTTTGTTCCTTTGTGTGACATTAAAATCCATATTGACCTAGGTTGTGATGACCTTAGTGCATCATGCTTTTTCTTATGAAATTGAAGCTCAACATGATTACCGTATTCCGATATGTATCCCATAATGTTGAGGTTCCAATTATCTTTCCAATAACATAAAAATCACCTCAATCAGACTTTTTGAGCCCAAGTTATGGGCTAGCAAAGTTGGGTCACTACATGTGTTTTATTTGAATTTATGGTTGATTTTCTGACCCTTTTTAGGCCTAAATCGGAGCGTGGCCCAATTAAGAGGGCGCCCCTAGCTATCCTAGCCAAGATTTTCGACCAATAACAACATTTGAAATCTGCCCCGTCAGCTTGGACTGTCAGATTGCCTCTCCCATGGATTCAACCCAGATCAACGGTGGATGGGTTATCCTCCTCCCCCGTACGGTGACCGGCGCCAACTATGGAAGCCTCACCTACTCCTTTGGCGCCAACCAAGACCGCTCTTCGCGCCGTTTTTTCGCCAATCAACACCACCTTTGGCTGTAAAACTTCTCCCTCGACTCGGTGCTCCTCTTTTGCCCCTCCTTCTTGCGGTGCGACCGCCTTTCCTTTGTTGGGCGTTAGCATTCCAGTGCTTGTCTGCCACCAGAACTTCCTCCGTTGGCCTCACGATGCCACCTTGAAGTCGGGCGGGGGCTTAGGAGGCCCCTCCATGGCCTGGTCGGAGATGGCGACTTGGCCTCCGGCAAGCCTTTTCCGCCGGACCGCCGCGGCACAGGCCTGTCCGTGCGAGTCTCGTCCAGGGTGAGGGACATGTCTCCAGCCGTCGGATCCAAACTTGGGACCAGGTAGACCGAGAACCAAGGGCCCCGATGGCCTGTCCGCTTCCTTCCCTTACTCGGCTGGTGGTGTTTGGACCTTCGGTAGCGAGCGGTCAGGAAACGCTCAAGGGATACGCGGGCGGCAGTCGGCGGCCAACGACCACAGCTGGGCTAGGTTCGCACTAGCAATAGCTCAAGCCTGGAAAGGGAGAGCAAACCGGCCCATCTTGGGCCCATCTGAGTTTAATTCTCTGCATAACCCTAATTAAAGGTGCAAACTTGTTTTCCTCATATCTGCCCTGTCCCTTGCTCAAATGTACTAATATTACATACCATTTTGACTAAAAAAACGTGCTCCTTGCAATAAAAATAACCAAAGAGCCTAAATCGTATTCCGTTTCTGCTGATATCTGGAAAAATCATAGCTTTTATCTACTTTTGTATAGTTGGTGGTGTATCGTGCCCCTTTTGTTATGGTTGCTTCAAAACTCCCTACCAACTCTTGGAGAAGTTAACTTCAAGCATATTTTACTGTTATTAACATCGTGGACCATCTAATTGCACCATAATGATTCATCTTGACCTATTATTACTAGTTTGCTCTAAAAAGACTCTTTGTGTGATTATTTGATGCCACTTGTCTATATATGATGTTATGACCTAATTCGAAATCAGTCGACCCAATGATCATTTATGCCATTTTTGACTAAACCTTTATGCATCCTTGCATTAAGTATCCCTTGTGAGGTAATTGACTCACCTTTGTACACTAATGTGCCCTAAATGTGATGTTTGAGTACTTATGTAATTCAGATCCTCATTCTTGTGTTAAAGTGAATCCTTATTATTCAATTCTCTATGTGCACTTCTTAACCAATCCTTAAATGAGTTGTTTCATGAAATACCATATAGCTTACTCATGTACTCTATTAACTACATATAACACCTAGTTTGATCTAAATGCATATGACTGCTTGGTTGAGATCTATTTGTGCTAGAGCATACTCTAATGATATACACATATCTTATGACTTCAAATCAGTAGAATCGTCATGCTATAACTCTATGATCCTAACTTGTTCTACTTAGCGCTTCTATGGTTCATAAATATACAATATTGCATGAATATACCTAGTATGACTAGTGATGATCTTGCATGTATGAACCATGATGATAACCTAATGTTATGTTTCTCTTACTCCTAAATCAGACCTTATATCTATCATGTGGTACTCTTGAAGATGGTTCACCTAGACCTAAGGTTTAGTGTTAATGCTTATACTATGTTGAATTAATGTATGCATGTTTGACAAGATGGGACCCCACTTGAACTAATTGAAACCTAGGACTAGGGAAACATCCACACGACTCTTATGGTGTTTAGATTGTCAATGCCCTATTGATCTAAGACCCCATGCTATATATTTTCTTTATGAGGTTCCCTTGATTTGGATTGGCTCTAGGAATCTTACTCAAGAATCATAAATCTTAATGTACTCTTAATCTCTTGACCCTACTATGTTATTGGCTTGTTTGTATGTATGCTTGTATAAATGTCTAGCTAGGTAATTACTTGTTTGAGCTCCTTGTTCCATGTGATTACTACATTCATTTTGCTTGAGATATGTTGAACAACCTCAAACATAATTGAACTTGTCCATTATAAAAACTAAGTGTACCTTCCTGTAATCTCGGGGTAACGTCACAAGGTTGGGCTCCTTACTTGAGATGTCAAGATAAGGTGAACCATGACGATAAAAGGGTTGGGTAATCTTGAGCACCCTTATGGATCCTTCCAATGGGAAGCTGGCAATTGGTCATATAATATTATTAAGTATGATGGAAATGCACTTAAAATACACTTTGTATAAAATATCATTTAGTGTTCTCATTTTGTTACTAATTCTTGCTTTATATGATGTTTCTAGCCAATCAAATTTTATATAGTCTAAAATTGTTTACTTCCTATCATAGCGTACTTAATTCTTCAACATTAATATGTTTTTCTTATTGATTTTGCAGTTGCCAAAGATCCACTGCACTCTGGACTCGAATCAAACACCAATGGGTTATGTTTGATCTAGAAATGGGTACATGCTTCTCTATCCCCTCTCAGTATATTTTTATATCTTGTGTTACTGCTTTTACATATATATCACCTGTGTGAAATATGTTATGAGATCCATTCTAGGGAAAGACACCTAGGTCCACTTACCTTTGACTTTGTAGCCATCAGGAGTGTTGACTTAGGGAAACAAATAGTTTCGTGTTAGGTATTCATCACGACTAAGATTTATATTTTCATTGTTATAGTATCAAGATTCATACTTTGGACATTACCCCAAATCATAGTCACTGGTCAACTATAGATCAACATCAAGATGTTGATTTTTATAGAAGTATTAGATTTCAAAAAGATCAATATAATGATTCAGATTATAGATCCAAAACTGATTCCACAAGATTTCATGATATCAAAGTCAAGATGTACATAAAGTTTCAAACTTGTTTCACTAGTCACCATCAAAGTTCATTAGAAAATATAATTTGGAAAAGGATCATGAATCAAATGTTGAAAATAGTTCCTTTGTGCTTATTTTGTTCTCGCTATCGAAACAAACCATAGTTTCATGTATTTTCAATCATGGAATCAAGATCTATGGTCAATACAATTTTCTGGTGAGAGAAAGAGAGAGAATACCAATCGAAGAGAGGGAGAGAAGATCTATGAGTGGCTCCAATGGTCGTGGGAACCTATACTAGATTGGGTGAATCCATGATAGTGAATGAGATAGAATCTCAGGGCTAGGACTGTGTTCTTTGGGCAAAAACAAACTCAGAGGCATTCTTATATAGGTGTAAGGCTCTAGGGTTAGGATATATTTCTGCCAAACTTGGTTATGGCAGAGGCCACTCAAAGGGGATAGAAGATTCATGAAATTGCATTGATTTGGTGCCAAACACATATGGATCAGGGGAGGAATTCGGAGGCAAAGTCAATTGGATAGGAATCGTGCCAAATGGTCAATGAGTGACTAAGAACCTGGTAGCTAGGGCTCCCCTCTACCCGATGACTACTATAGCTAGCTGATCTGAGGTAGAGGACGACCCTACAACCATTGGATCAACATCTGATGGGTGCAGTTTAGACCCCTTCCTGGGTCAAGCGCGTGGCATATTAAGGGTGACCGACCCAATATCCGAAAAGAAGGGGAAAAGAGGTGTAAAATATGTTTTTTAAGAGGGAAATCTTAGAAAATCCACAAGTATTTGTAGAAAATTTCAAATGACCTCAAATTTTTCATGACATAGGGTAGAAAATGTGCATAAATTTTTAAATCAAAATGAACAAGGATGACCGAGATATTAATCAAAACAGTAGGGAGTTTATATACACTATAATTTCATACAAAAAGGTGCAAATAAATGCTTCAAAAATGTAGATTTGCACCGTAGTGGCCATCAAAGAGTAATGAATTCATGGGAATCATTATTCAACTTAATTGAGGATAAAAGAGTAAATATCCCATTAATGCACCCAAAATGCACAATATCACAATATAGATGAGGCTTATACAATTTATAATTCTAAAAATTAAAGAGAAAAGTGTATTCTATACAGACAAGGATCAATATGTAAATTCAAACAAATAGTGGAAAAAATTATATTAAACCCCCTCAATGGGCATTCTTATGTAGTATAGATGAGTCTCCTTATACAATATATCATAAATAAAAATCAAGGATAAAAGTGTAGCGTACACACATAGGGACCAATTGTAATTTCAAAAAAATAGTAAAAATTACATTAATCTCTATTGGTGTGTTTTCTTATATAGTACAAATGAGTCTCTTTATATAATATATAATTTTATAAATTAAAGGCAAAAATATAGCTTACACATAGGGACTGCTTTGTAATTTCAAAAAATAATACAAAAGATTGCATCGGACCCCTTGGTGACCTTTCTTATATAGCATATATATGTACTTCTTGATTTGTCAAATGAATGTGTATCAAGAAAAATGCCTTTTTGGTTACCTTAGCAAGTAATAAGTTGATGCATTTTTTATTTATGTCATTTCCATTGTCGTTACACGTAGCTACACCTTGTCCTCCATGCTTGTCATCATACAAAGTGATACAACTAGGTTCCAAGAACACATAGGAAAATCAAGTTCTTCTCTGTGACTCTTGAAATAACCTAGCACGGTGGTAAGGGAATTTAATGTTGTCCTCTTCTAGTCATGTTCTTTATCATCTTGTGTTGACTGTGACCTGATAGGAAAAGGACGAGCAACAACATGCCTCTATTAAAATAGAACAATGCTAAGAAATGGGACAAAAAATGAGACTTTTTTCCCCATATATGCATAACAAAAAAATTGAGGAGGGAAGTAACTTGATTCCCTCCTCTATTTTGTTGTTATGCATATATGGAGACAAAAAGGGTCCCATTTCTGGTCTCATTTTTTGTTCCAGTAGCAAACATCATTAAAATATAAAAAGCTGTCTCAGATAAACAATGCAAATGAGCCTAGAATATGGTGACTCCTTCGGCTAGTGTAATACCATCAGACTGCTTGAGTTGGCAGCTATTTCTCAGTACTAAGTAGTTTGACGGGCACACTAAGAACCTTTGCCACCATCCATTGCAAATTGTCCTGGAATATGGTTAGTTGCCCATGCATATGTTTTGTAATAGGAAGGCACATATTGGTAGAGAGATAGCTGGCACGTGTTTACCATGCGTTATACGCAAGTGAACATATCAAAGTAATACATGTCCTTTTGAGACCTGAGTCGAACACATGGAAATGTTTCTCCAGTAGACTACCACTACTAACTGTAGTCTAATCAACTAGGACAGTTGTAAATGGTTGAATTGGTTTGAGATGCAAAACTAAAGCAAAAAATAAAACAAATTAAAGGGTTGAATTAATCAGAGATAGAATGAATTCCGTAGCACAATAGTTTCACCACAGATAACACTAATAATTGATGTCACACACTAATATCTATTATCTCAATCCATGGATAAGGAGTCTGTAGTCAGAATTACCTGCTACCACAGTGTAATTCACTACCTAATCTAATGTCAATCCCACTCCTGTAGTTATTGGTTGATTAGTTAGATGCCTTATGATTATTCTCTGGGTTTCTCCTCCCATATACACTCTACTTTTTCCCAAAGGGCATAGTTCACAGATAAATCTATGCTTTCCAACCCTTACTCCCTCTCCCAAGATGACTAAGCATCCATTAATCCACCCATGGTGATCAAGCACAAGTAGAACACAAAGCTTTCATAGATTTATATCCAGTAAAAAGAGATAAAATTGATATTAATGCATAGAAATCAATTACAATGTATATTCGGGCTAGGATCCTAAGGAATAAAAGTTTGGAAACTAAAGTAACCCCTGTATCTTTGACCTTCTGAAAGATCTCCTCTGTCGTACGTGCGTTCTGCTATCTTCCGACTGCAGAATCATCCTCCTAACGTGCTCAGATCTTCTTGATTGAAGCTTTCAGTCCTCGGTTCTTCTCTTCTCTCTCTTTGGTTGTTGTGCAATGAAAACGACTATCTCCCTTGGTCTGTCCGTTGTCCCCCTAAGTCATAGAAGACACTTAGGGTATGAAATAACATCCACCATTGGATTAGAGTGAAATCTATGGATGGCCTGATCGGGCAAACTCGGTAGTACCGACTAGGCGAGTCGGTAGTACCGAGTCACTTAGGATTAGTTGCACGCTCCCAATTTTGTCAGTACTATCGAGTGGACTCAATAGCACTGAGATTTGCAATTTTTGAATCGCCTCCCTGGCGTCAACTTGGTAGTACCGAGTTGGAAACTCGGTAGCATCGAGTTTTCTCGAATCATGCTGGGGTTTACTGATGCTATTTCAGTACCGCCAACTTTGACTATCTGTAGCACCGACTCTGGGTGTGTTTTGGGTCCATCACTAATGTCAATTCGGTACCACCGACTCTTACCAGGTCAGTAGCACTGAGTCTGTGAAACTTCCTTATATTTGAAAATGTACAAAAACAATGTAAGTACTTGGGATACGTAAAATACTGCATAAAATAGTTAAAATTATATAATTTGATGCATTCAATAGAAACAAGACATCTATGTCACTCCATGGATAATAAATCAAATAAATGACTGATCTACACACAAAATCAAGGAAAAATGTTCATGTAATAACGACTAAAAATACATGCATCAACAGCCAACATTGTAATGAGATGTCCAAAATTATAATAGAAAGATTCATTTGTAATACTACTTAAACTGTTGTCATAAATATCATCTTTATTGTATTCATAGGGGCAATAAAAATTTCATGCTATATTTACAAAACAAATTGTTGTATCATAGCTTTGGTAATCTCATTACAATTAGGTGCCTCCTTATAATAAAATAGATCCACCAGTTGTCATAAAATATGCATCAGATAGGCAACGGAAACAAAATTTTTACTAGCCATGTTCTCCATTAAACCAGTAGATCGTGTCATTAACTATATAATGGAAAGGATAATTTTGAGGATAAACATGGTCCTGTAGTAAGTCCAACGACAATCTCTTCGTCGATGTAGTTGCACAACTGTCTTGTAGTTGTACTGGGACAACATATGTAGAAACTCCTGGTCTTCACCACAGATAGCAGACTGGCATTGTCCTCCTAGTGACAAACAAAAACCTCTATGCCTCTATAGAAATCAACGTGGACCGCCTAGAACTCATGTTGTCCTACTAGAATAGATAGGAAGAAGTTTTCCCTTGTACTGGTGTACAAGTCACCAACTTGATATCCCACAATTGTTCTCCCTTGCTATCCCTCTCTTTGTTGGATAGAACTTGTTCGGGTTCTCTCGGTTACAACAACCAGAGAAGACAAACAATTATCATAGGTAATTCATGTGTCTGAGAAGCTCCAATACCCCTATATTTATAGGACGGGTTAGGGTCAAGGTTCCTACTCTGTGTGGGAGTGAAAGGGACTGGAATCTCAAAAATTCGCAACCTACAAGCGGAGAACCAGTCGGTTGGTACGTGAAAAGATTATTTTTTATAGAGAACTGGTCATTTCACATATTTCCAAATTGCATATGAATTGACAATTCTATTCTAACTAATGCACAACATGACGTCAACACTAATTCTTGATGCAATAGAATTGTACCAATAAGCAGGCATCTTGCAAAGCAAGGCAGTCGTCTCACGACCACCAACTGATCGGTTCACTAGGTGAACCGGTTGTTTTGTGCCCTAATTCGTGAATAACTCAACCAGTGCTATATCTAACCAACCTGACACTCCAACTGGTCGTTTCATTACATGAGGCAATCGGTTGGGAGTCCAGTCAGTTGATTCATTGCTTGAATCAATTACCTAAACACTTTAGTAATAAATCTAATTATCATTCATAATCATAACTTCTTTTCTAGGTTAGTTCCTATGTGTGTGATCCAATAGGTCCCATGTTACATTGGCAATGAATGTCCATAACCAAATATAAAATCACAAGTAAAGAGTGGTGCCTAGTCACACATCATTGCTACCCAAGTAAATGGAAAGTTGGAGAACAACTTCAACCTACAATCTATGTTTGGTGTTATAGTCTTTGTATTGTTCCTTTTTCACTGATATCCAGATTGAGCTCCATGCATGGAGTAGTCATCCTCTTCAACATTCAATCTATGTTTCTTGAAGCAGAGTAGTCTGTCTGAGATATATGTAAGCTTAATATCACATATTGACTCACATGTGCATGACCATGCATTTCTCATTCTCACTTATCAAGAGGATTAGGATATCATACTCCTATAGGAGGGACAAATCCCATCTACATCACTTACGATCATCCCCATGTGTCATAGTATACCCAATCATCACCTATATGGAAACCCTTATTCAGGATTATAGTGGATGATGTCAAAGCACACCGAATGACATGTGATGAGTGTAGTGAATTCAGGTCTAAGAACCACAATCATGACCAACACTATCAAAGCTGACTATGACTAACATTGTAATGGTTTCCATGTGTCAGTCTCATGGTGGGTTTGTCTGATACATTGTTCTATAACATGTATCTATGTGCTTGGTTTGATATCACAAATGACTAATGAGATTATATTTTCAACCAACACACACTATAGTCTTATGTGTTATTGTTATCTATCTTCCTTCCACAATAACATCTGACCAAGGACATAATGAGAATGTATATACACTTTACATCCATATGATCTCATTGTTCAAGTCACATACTTGAAGACATACGTCATTTGAGTAATATCATTCTCTAGACATTTATTATGTTACTTCATTATCTCATAACTAAAAAAATAGAATAAATTGGAAGCTTGACTTTATTATTAATCAAATTATTTACACATTAGGCCATTACAATAATCATATGATTGGCTCTCTAAGAATACATACCAACATGGGTAATAAAAGTTAGTTATCCAATGGTGAGTTATCCAGAGGGAAACAAATATATACCACACACACATGTGTCATCCCATGCATACATGCAAACATATGTACATACATAGGGACCCGAGTTAGAATCCTAATTGCCGCCTTGATTTACCACCTACCCGGACGTTCGACCTCTGCTATGAGCATGGGAGAAGGGGAGAAAATGTCTCTCTTAATCCCATACATACGTACATTCATGCATACATATTCCAACAAGGAGTGGCTCAAGTGGTCAAGCACGATTTCCTCTAACAAAGAGACTTGGGTTGAATGTCAGTTGTCTCCTTAGTTTACCATCCTTCTAGACATTCAGACTCCTTCACAAGCATGGGAGATGGTCAGAGAATGCCTCTCTTATTCCCATACATACATACATACATACATACATACATACATACATACATACATACATACATACATACATACATACATACATACATACATCTCCTTGATGACTCATATAGCTGACAAGGAGTGTCTCAAGTGGTCAAGCACAATATCCCCTAACAAAGAAACCCGGGTATGAATCCAAGTTGCCACCTTGATTTACTATCCTCCTAGGTGCTCGGCCTCCACCACTGGCATGGGAGGGGGGGGAGAAATCTCTCTCTTAATCCCATACATACATACATACATAAAAATTGGGCCAAGGAAGAGGTGAACATTACAAATCTGATAAAGGAGACGAAAAGTGAATGCAAATAAGTCAGAGAAAGTCTATTGGATTATCTACTAAATCCTAATTTGATTGAGAAAGATAGGGACCTGAAAAAGATGCTTGAGGATCTAAAAAAGACAGAGGAAAAATTCTACTAGTAAAGAAGCAAGGAGAAGTGAATGATGGGGACTGAAACACCAAACTATATCATACTGTAGTGCGAAGGAGAGATGAAGGTAATATTATTTCTGAATTGACTAATGCCAAAGGGAGGGTGGTCAATAAACAAGAGGAATTAGAAAAGTAGGCCATAAATTTCTATACATCACTATACAACAAGAATTTTACCAGTGACATAGAAGAAGGGGAGGAAGTGGAATGGAAGTTTAGACTTACAAGCACACACAACAGTATTCTCACAAGAAGAACCAATGAGAAAGAGGTCAAGGAAGTAGTATGGAGAATAGGCAACAACAAATCACCCGGGTCAGACGGTTTCAATATTTCTTTTACAAGAAGACTTAGGATATTATCAAAGATGACTTGGTAGCATACGTGAACTGGTTCCTAGAAGGGGGAAATATGGTGAGATAGGTCAATCATTCTTTCTTTGTTCTTATTCCAAAAAAGAAAGTCACATCCTCTCTTGCTAATTTCAGCCATAGCATGCTGCTCGGTAGAATATAAGATTATTAAAAAAATATTGGTTGCTAGATTGAAGATGGTTCTTCCCTAACTTATTTTTGCAAACCAAGGGGCCTTTGTGATAGGTAGAAGTATCAATGATTCTGGCGGGGGAATTTCTGTTGGATTATAATGTCATGAGAGGAAGTAGGAAAGCCTGCTTAAAACTGGATGTTTTCAAAGCTTATGAAAGTGTCAGATGGGAGAAATTATGGTGGATTATGCAATAGATGAGATTTAATGAACAATGGATTGGCTGGATGAAACAATGTGTTGGAACCACAAGCTATTCTATCCTAGTTAACAACACATCTATAGGTTTGTTTAGAGGAGGTAATGGGTTGCGCCAAGGTGACCCCCTATCACCTCTTCTTTTTGTGATTGTCATGGAGTATTTTACAAGGAAGATACAACAAGCTGAAGAACTAAAAGAAATCAAGCCTTATACAGTTCACGGGATGAAGGTAATGACACATTTGATTTTTGCAGATGATGTTCTGGTATTTGTAGAAGCTAAATAGCACTATCTAAAAAATCTTAAAAATCTCCTGGAAGAGTTTGGAAAGCAAACAGGACTATGCATAAATGCAAGTAAAACACATATCTTCTTGTCTAAGAACTGCTACCAGATGAAGGACATGCTAGTATATTCTATGGGTGTGGAGAGAGGAAGTTTTCCAACAAAATTTTTGGGCTTCCCTTTAGCCGGAGGTAATTTGCAAGTCAAAGATTTTGCTGAATGCATTGATAAGGTGGAGGAAATGATTAACAGATGGTCGGCATAAAAGACATCCATGTCGGGACAAATGATTCTGGTAAAGGCTGCCATAGAAGGACTTCTTATCTTCTAGGTGCAATAAGGTGAGATTTCCAGTTCTATCTTGGATATAATAGAAATGAAGATGGCAAACTTTTTATGGGGAAGTGAACATCATCCTATGAAATATGCTAGATTGGCGCTTCCAAGGGGTGAAGGAGGGTTGAATTTAAAAACACCTAGAGACATTGCAAAATGGGGGACTATGTGGAGAATCATCGCCTTTCAAGAAGGCACTTCTACATTGGGTAAGTGGATGAGAGAAAGATATCCAAGAGGGCTCGATTTCACACCGAAGACAAGGGAGAGATATTCACGCACCATTAATGTCATGACGGAGACTTGGCAACAAGTCAAACACTCATTTGCGGCTACAAATGACAAAGGTGGATGGAAACTCAAGGACCAGAAGATGTGCATTTGGGAGGTAACTCACTCAAAAGGTACAAAGGACCTGTACGGAGCACAGATCTGGACTAGTAGATATGTGTCGAAATGGAGTATGTGTGAATATAAAATTCTACACACCATTTGTACAACTATGGATAGGATAAAGAGGTGGAACTATGATGTCTCTACTTTATGCTTGCTATGCCAAGAGACGGAGGAATCCCACATCCACCTTGTGGGTGAATGTAAATTTACAAAAGAGATATGAGAGATTTTATGCAAGGAATTCAGATTGCAAACTCAACTTTCTGGGGATCCATAAAGGATGCTATCCAGTTTTGGGGATGATGAGAGGACAAAACTTCTATTTTCTGGTCTATACTATCATATATGAAAAGAAAGGGATGTCAGAAGACACCAAGGAGCTGCTACAGATGCTACGAGGGTCGCTGTAAAAATATGTAAATGTGTTAGATGTAAATTACACATTAGATAGAAGACTGAGTTGTATTTCTGTTTCTGAATGTATGGCGTTGGGCCTACATGTATTCTTGACCTCCTATAATTTTAGGAGGATGTCAGAATATATTTACCTGATTCCAATATATAGATACATACATACATACATACATACATACATACATACAGCCGACAAGGAGTGGCTCAAGTGGTCAAGCACGGTGTCTCCTCACGAAGGGACCCGAGTTCGAATCCCAGTTGCCGCCTTGGTTTACCACCCTCCCGAACGTTCAGCCTCCGTCACGAGCGTGGGAGAGGGGGAGAGAATGCCTCTCTTTATCCCATACATACATACATACATACATACATACATACATACATACATACATACAGGGTGACAGCCAGGGCAATCCTGAGAAGGACCGGCGACCATGGCATCCTCCTCGAGGCAGGCCACTCCATCCACCCCACCAAATGCCCCACCCAACACCTCACCCGCACCCCAACCATCCCAACCACCAAAAAACCCTACCCTGGAAAGCCCTGAGAAGAACGACGCCAAACAGAGGAATCTTTGGATCGATGTCGTGAAGAGAACCCCTGCACAGGAGAAGGAAACCTTGAGTTTCCCCAAGCCAAAGAAGAAGGACAGCAAGGTTATCATGGATCTGGATGCAGAAGAATACAGATGTATGAAAGATGTCTGGGAATTCTCTGTATCTATCTACGTCATGGGAAAAAGACCTTTTTACCCACATCTTCAAGCTTGGATTCGCAGGGTTTGGAACCCTAAAGGAGATTTTGATCTTCTGTCAAAAGAGAACGGTTTCTTTCTGATCAGGTTCTCCAACACAGATGACAAGAAAACTTGTCTAAATAGCGGCCCGCGCTGGTTTGACAGCCATCTCGTCGTTGCTAAGCACTATTGTTATGGAGATGATCTAGTAAAGGAAGACATGGCAACAATCCCTATATGGATCTGAATCCCCTCAAACGGGAAGACATGGACGAGAAAGGCTGCAGGCACGGTTGCCTCAAGAGTGGGGAAGGTCTTGCACGTGGAGACAAGATCCATGGAAACATCTGGTGCAGATGAAGTAAGAGTTCTGGTAGAGATTGAAGTAGAAGAAACCCCGGACAAGGTTTGGGTTAACATCCCGGGCAAAGAGGAGATATCCTTCTCTATAAAATATGAATACTTACAAAAAAAGTGCTCCCATTGCTGCGCTTTTGGCCATGGAACTGATGATTGCCCTAAAGATGAGAAGGAAAAGATGAAGGAGAAGAAGTCCAACGACGGATTCCAAGTTCCTAAAAAAGTCTGGAAACCCACTGCTACAAATAAAGAAGCTGTCAAGGAGACGGAGGAAGGAGAAATCCCAAACCCTGATGCAAATCCATACAGTGTGCTAAGCGATTCAGATCATGAAGAGCAAGAACTAATAGCAACTATGGAGTCAGAGAAAGTCCCACAAACCCCACAGAAGGAAAAAGGAAGCCAATCGACATCTAAAGGAGGTGAGAAGGGAAAAGAAAAGGAGCCCACAAGGCGAACTAGGAACAACAAAAAGACTTAAATGTCTGTTCTATCCTGGAACGTTAAAGGCATCAATAAGATCACGAAAAGAAGGGAGGTTAGGAACTGGATTAGTTCCAGTGGAGTTTCTTTAGCTGCAATTATCGAAACAAAAATAAAGAGATGCAACTCAAATTATACAGACACTATTTTTCCGAGAGGTTGGGCACATGATAATAATCTAGAGGAAGTGGATCTAGGACGAATTTGTCTTGGTTGGAATCCAAATATATGGGAAGTCAATATCTACAAAAAGACAGATCAGATGATTACTGCCACCTGCACTAATAAAGGAGGTCTGAAGATGGTTTTCTCTGCGATTTACGCCTTCAATCACCATAACCAAAGACAGAGCTTATGGAGGGACATCGTCGATCTATCTAAGACCATCAATGATCCTTGGATCCTGATGGGGGATTTTAACAATGTCAGATTACAAGAGGAAAAGAAAGGAGGCCGTCTTGTTGAGGAAGCAATCATAAAATCTTTCAACTATGCAATCAATATAGCTGAGTTATGCGAGCTACCCATGACTGGAGGGGAAGTGTTCACGTGGAACAATGAAGGAAAACCTGATAAACGCATTGCAAGTAAACTAGACAGAGCCCTAGTCAACACAACATGGCTCAATCAACTACCAACAGTCCAAATTAAGGTAGCCAGTGTTGACATTAGCGACCATGCTCCACTCATCATGCAGCTTAATGAAAAAGAAAGGAAACCTCGACCTTTCCGATTCATGAATTTCTGGACTTCATGGAAGGGTTTCAATGAGATACTAGAAGAAGCCTGGCAAATAAAAGTCAAAGGCAATCCGATGTTCATCTTCACCAAGAAGCTTATGCATCTTAAACGGAAACTGAAAGTCTGGTCCAAGGAATATGTCAACATTCCAAAGCTGCTGGAAGGAACAAGAAAGGACTTGATCCGAGTAAGAAGTTTTCTGCTGACTGAGCCTTTAAATGCCAATCTAATTGAAGAAGAATTTAATCTCAAAAAGATGCTGGAAGATCTCAAAACAGCTGAGGAAAAGTTCACCTGGTAGAGAAGTAGACAAAGATGGATCTCAGATGGGGATCGCAACACCAGTTTATACCACAATGCCATGAGGAAAAGGGAAGCTCAAAATGCAATCACTGAACTAGTCACACCTGAAGGAGATATGGTGAATAGCCAGCGGGACCTTGAAATTCAAGCTACGGAATTCTATACAAACCTCTACAATAAACCCTTGAATGCCCAACTGGAGGAAGAAGAAGACCTACAATGGAGAGAAAAACTCAATAATACTCACAACAATTTCCTGTGCAGGCCTATTACTGAAGACGAAGTCAAAGAAGCTCTCTGGAGCATAGGCACAGATAAATCCCCAGGCCCAGACGGATTCAACTCCCACTTCTACGGAGAAGCTTAGAACACAATCAAAGATGACCTATATCAGAGCATCAAATGGATCATGGAAGGTGGTGCAATGCTTAGGCAAGTTAACCATGCTTTCCTGGTTCTTATACCGAAGAAGAAAACAACTATGTCACTCACTAATTACAGACCAATTGCTTGTTGCAATGTTCACTATAAAATCCTTACCAAAATCCTTGCTGAACGCCTGAAAGTGGTGCTTCCTATCCTCATCTCGGAACAGCAGGGTGCTTTCATTCCAGGTAGAAGTATAGCGGATTGTGGGCTGCTTGCTGGGGAATTCATGGCAGACTTCGGGGTCAAGCGTGGACACAAGAAGATAGGCCTGAAGCTTGACGTCTCGAAAGCTTTTGACAGTGTTCGCTGGGAAAAGCTCTACTGGATTATGAATCAACTGGGGTTCAGCGATAGCTGGATAAATATAATCAAGCAATGTGTATACACCCCTAGCTTCTCAGTTTTGGTCAATGGCACACCGAATGGTATCTTCAGAAGCACCAATGGCCTACGACAGAGAGATCCACTATCGCCGCTCCTCTTCACGATCCTGATGGAGTACTTCACCCAACTGATGAAGGAAGCTGAAGTTAAGAAGGAAATCAAAACCTACACAGTACATGGTATAAAAGTCTGGAGTCATCTAATCTTTGCTGACGATGTCCTCGTCTTCCTGGAAGCTAAACCACAATACTTAACTAATCTCAAAAGGCTCCTCCTCAAGTTTGGAAAGCAGAATGGATTACACACTAATCAATAGAAATCCCAGCTGTTCATGTCAGATAATTCCATGCACTTAAAAGAACCCATTGAGGAAATACTAGAGATTGAATGCAGCACCTTGCCCACGAAATACCTGGGGTTTCCCTTGGCAGGCGGCAACCTGCAGATCAAAGACTTCACAAATTGTACAGACAGACTGGAAAACATGATAGCTCGCTGGCCTATAACCAAAACCTCAATGGCAGGTAGAATTGTTCTCACCAAGACGGCTATTGAAGGACTGCTGATCTACTGGGTACAACAAGGGGAAATACCAAATGCTGTTCTAGATCGGATGGAGATGACAATCTCGAATTTCATTTGGGCCGGAGGTACCCACCCAATGAAATATGCAAGAGTGGCACTCCTGAAGGAGGAAGGAGGTGTGGGTCTCAGAACCCCACACGAAATAACCAACTGGGCTACTGTCAAAAGAATTTTTTCTTACAATCATGGGATCTCTCCATGGGCGAGATGGATGAAGGGAAGATATCCCAAAGGGCTAGATTTCACCCCAAAAACCAGAGAAGGGTACTCACGGGTGACCAACAGAATGATGACGATCTGGCAACAAATAAAGCATCTCTTCACCATACATAGAGGCACCTGGATTCAAAACACCTTGAGTAGAGATGCTTGGGATCTAATTCACAACAGAGGAGAAGACAGTTGTACCAATACATCTGGACCAAATATGAAGTTCCTAAATGGTCTATGAGTTTATACAGAGTGGCGAACAATTCACTAGCTACAATGGATAAACTAGAGAAATGGTATCCGGGCACCATCAACAAGTGCTACTTCTGTGATGGAACTGAATCACATGAACATCTTTTCAAAATGTGCCCTTCTGTCAAGAAGCTATGGAGCTTGGCCTGCAGCAACACTGAATCAACCCTCATCCAGCTTCGTAACCCTAGTGAGATGATAATTCTTCTGGGAAAGGATACTGGATAGAGAAAGAAAAAGTTACTACTCCTTTATTCAGCCACTGTCTTCCACACCTAGAGGGAAAGAAATGATAGAAAGCACAATTCAAAAACGAATAGCATAGAAACAATAAGCAAAAAGATTTGTAAAGTTTACAAAAGTAGACTCAATGTATCGGGAGTGAGTTGTGATAAGTTTGCTCTTCTTGTAAAGGGTATAGTAGCGTAGGTGGGCTACTATGTTTTTTGACCTAACTATGTTAGGGACTTCGGAATAAAATTTACCCAATTCCGATACATACATACATACATATATACATACATGCGTGCAACCGATAAGGAGTGGCTCAAGTGGTCAAACATGATGTCCCCTAACAAAGGGACCCATGTTTGAATCCCAGTTTCCACCTTGATTTACCACCCTCCCGGGCATTCGTCCTTTGCTACAGGCATGGGAGAGGGGGAAGAAATCTTTCTCTCTTAATCCCATACATACATGCATACATACATGCATACATACATACATGCATACATACATACATACATACATACATACATACATACATACATACATACATACATACATACATACATACATACATACATACATACAACAAGGCATACACACATGTCGTCTCCCCTGGGTCCGTCTGGGCGATTCCCGGTGACTGAGAACCCTAGGGAATGGCGCCCACGTTGGCGGCCACTCCGGTCGCTAACGTCCACCCTCGCCCACACCACACCCCCACCACCATCCCCCAACCCACACTCACGCACCCGGTTTAGGAGAAAGACAGAAGATCTGAAGGCGGCGCCGAACCTTGCGACTAGAAATTGGACGGTGACCAGTTGAAGGAGGATCAAAGCTTGATCGACGGGACGAGGCCCAAGGAGCCGCGGAAGGCCTGGATGCAAATTCTGAAGGAGCCGAACCCATGCAAGATGATCGAGGAGGAATACCCGAAGCCAAGACGGGCAGGCGGAGAGGTTCACATAGAACTGGCGGCAGACGAGTTTGAGAACATGAAGAATGTGTGGGAGTATGCAATCATGGCGTACGTCATTGGGAAATGACCCTTCTACCCGCACTTCCTCGCTTGGATTAAGAGGACCTGGGGTCCTAAGGACACTTTTGATCTAATAGCGAAGGAGTTCGGCATCTTCTTGATTCGATTCTCAACGGCGGCGGACAAGCAAGCCGTTCTCAACCTTGGACCACGATGGTTCGACGGACAACTGGTGGTTGCCAAGAACTACCGGTTCGGCAATGAGTTGAGGCACGACGCTTTCACTATGATTCCTACGTGGGTCACCTTGGGATCGATTGGCTGGGCATGGACTAGACGGGTGTCCGGCACCATTGCGGCAGGAGCGGGGAGAGTCCTTCACATCGATGACCGCTCCTTGGTGTCCGACGAAGCTCGCGTCTTAGTGGAACTCAATGCGGAGGAGGAGATCGTGGAACAGGTGTGGCTGAACGTCCATGGACATCAACCTATCCCGGTGCGGATCCTCTACGATCACAAGCCACCGAAGTGCAAAGAGTGCATGTCGTTTGGCCACCCAGACGGAGCTTGCAAAGCAGTGAAGGAGGCCAAGGCAGATAAGAAAGAAGGACCGAGCTCCTTACAGTGGATGGAGAAGAACCGCAAAGGCACGAAGCCAGTGGCTGTCGACGCTACTGGTAGGGGGCTGAACGAGGAGTCTTCTGCTGCAGAAAAGAATACTCGTATTGATGATCAAGCACAAAGGATAGAAGCGGGGCAAGACAAGGACACCACTACACCTAAATCTGTTGAGATGGGTGAGCGGCCACCTCCTATTGCTACTGAAGATAATCCATAGGCTACGGGACAAAGAGAAGAAGGAGAGTTTACTCCCATATAAGGAGGAAAAGTCTGAACGGGATTTCAAAAACACAAGGTGTTGGTACCATCCTGGAGGTGAATAATATATTTGATGCACTCAGTGAATCGGATGCATAAGAACCTGAACAGGTGGAACCAAAAAACAAGAGATAAGGTAACAAGAAGAAGGAGCAACCCAGACGTACTCAGGCAAACATAAATGTTTAGTATGTCCATTCTAATGTGGAACATTAAAGGGGGGTGCGACAGGAATATAAAGAAGGAAATCCGGGAATGGATTGGTGCTAGTGGATGTTCTATTGCAGCTTTGGTAGAAACGAAGATCATGGAGAAAAATAAACTTAGCATTGGCTACCTTTTTCCACAAGGGTGGGAACATGTATCCAACCTCCATTATTCTGAACTGGCTAGAGTGTGTGTGGTGTGGAAGCCTAATGCATGGAAGATGACAGTGAAAATGATGACAGAGCAACATATCACTCTGGATTGCAGGAATGCAGCAGGCCTGCACATGTGCTTGACAGCTGTCTATGCTCACAATGATGCAAAAAGTAGGGTGGAACTGTGGCAGTACCTGGCTACTCTATCTACACAGGTGACGACTCCGTGGATGGTTATTGGATACTTCAATAATGTCAGACTACAGGGTGAGAAGATTGGGGGCAGGCTCGCATTACGTGCAGTGATTGATGCCTTTAACAAGGCTATTGATAAAGCGGAATTGACAGAACTTCCCATGACAGGCGGCGACCTTTTTACGTGGAATAATGAACAAGACCTGGAGGACAGGATAGCAAGCAAGCTAGATAGAGTCCTGGTTAATGAAGAATGGCTAAAAATGTTCCCTAATGTACAGGTCAAAGCTGGTGGATCTGAGCTTAGTGATCATGCTCCACTCCTTGTACATATCATAGAGAAAAAACAAAAGAGAAGACCCTTCAGATTCCTAAATTATTGGGCTGATTGGAAAGGTTTTGATGATATTCTGAAAGAGGTATGGGGAACACACATCCATGGAAATCCTATGTTTGTGTTTGCAAAATAGTTATTGCTGCTGAAAACTACACTGAAGAAGTGGGCAAAGGAGAAGGTAAACATTCCTAACCTGATTGCAACAACAAAGAGGGAGTGTAGTGAAGTTAGAAAGCTTCTGATGGTGGATCCGCTCAATGGGGAGTTTATAGAGAAGGACCGTGAACTAAGAATGATGCTTGCTGATTTAAAGAAAGCCGAGGAGAAATTCTATTGGAAAAGGATTAGAGAGAAGTGGTTGAAAGATGGTGACAGAAATACCAAGCTCTATCACATGGCAATCAGAAGAAGAGAGGCCGCTAATATCATATGTGAGCTGATTGACAAAGAAGGGCAAGTGGTTAACAAACAAGAAGATATTGAGGACCAAGTTGTTCAGTTCTATAGTGAGCTATACAATAAAAACTTTGAAGATTCTATTAAGGAGGAAGACATTGATTGGAGATTCAAACTTTCTATCACCCATAATAATATTCTCACAAGGGAGGTCACTGAGCAAGAAGTTAAAGATGCACTATGGATCATTGGCTGCAACAAATCCCCCGGGTCAGACAGATTTAATGCTTTCTTCTATAGGATGGCTTGGGAAACTATTAAAGAAGATCTTCTGAGGTATGTGAGATGGTTTCTTGATGGAGGTAATATGGTTAGACAAGTCAATCATGCTTTCTTGGTCCTAACTCCTAAGAAGAAGATAACAACATCGCTTGCAGATTTTAGACCTATTGCTTGCTGCTCTATTCAATATAAAATTATTGCAAAAATCTTAGCAACAAGACTGAAGATGGTCCTTCCCTTTCTGATCTCTAAAAACCAAGGAGCCTTTATTTATGGCAGAAGCATTAGTGAATGTGCCGTTCTTGCTGATGAATTCTTAGCTGATTACAATGTGATGAGAGGGAGTAGAAAGGCTTGTCTAAAGCTTGATATCTCGAAGGCATATGATAGTGTGAGATGGGAAAAACTGTGGTGGATCATGGAAAAAATGGGCTTATCTGATACATGGATACATTGAATGCAACAATGTGTTGGAACAACTAGCTTCTCGGTGCTCTTCATTGGTACTTCGGCTGGTATGTTCAAAGGCAGCAATGGTCTAAGACAAGGTGACCCCCTTTCCCCACTCCTATTTACCATTGTCATGGAATACTTTACAAGGAAGCTGAAAGTA
Organism: Alisma plantago-aquatica; assembly: GCA_963693085.1. NCBI lineage: Eukaryota > Viridiplantae > Streptophyta > Magnoliopsida > Alismatales > Alismataceae > Alisma > Alisma plantago-aquatica. The sequence goes on from OY856413.1 coordinate 580,463,989, forward strand.
GTCGAAGATGCAAAATTAATCAAAGTATATACGGTCCATGGGATGAAGGTAATGAGCCATCTTATCTTTTCCGACGATGTCTTACTTTTTTTGGAGGCCAAAGTTGATATGTTAAAAGAACTAAATTTTTTTCTGGGAGAGTTTGGTATGAGGACGGGGCTGCGGATTAATGCTAATAAAACTCAACTCTATCTCTCAAAGAACTATCACCAGTTGGAAGCCAGAATACAAGAAGCCATCAGTGTTGAGTTGGGTAAGTTCCCGACTAAATATTTGGGCTTTCCTCTTGTCGGGGGTAATCTATAGGTCAAAGATTTTGCTGAATGCATTGATAAGTTGGAGGAGATGATAGCCAGATGGTCAACACAGAAGACATCCATGGCGGGCCGCGCTACCCTCATTAGATCAGCTATTGAGGGACTTCTTATTTTCTGGGTGCAACAGGGCGAGATTCCAGGTGTTGTGCTTGACAAGATGGAGATGAAAATATCAAACTTCATCTGGGCGGGTGAGTACCATCCCATGCGCTATTCAAGATTGGCTCTACCTAAAGATGAGGGAGGCTTGCAACTAAAAACTCCAAGAGACATTGCTAGATGGGGGACTCTGAAGAGAATTATCTTGTACCAGACTGGCGGTTCTATTTGGGGGAGATGGATGAGAGATAGATACCCATAGGGACTGGATTTCCAGCCCCGCACCAGAGAAGGTATCTTACGTACCATTCATATGATTAGGGGTCTTTGGCCGCAAGTCAAGCACCTTTTTTGTCTAAAGCCTGATGGACAATGGTATATGCTTAATCCAAAGATGGATCTGTGGGAGATTACCAGGACAAGGGCTGCAAAAGATGACACTATGGCACGGATATGGAATGGTAAGCAAATTCCTAAATGGTCTACATGTGTGTTTGAAATTCTGCATGGTGCTCTAGCGACGTTGGACAAAGTCCATGAATGGAGTCGCAACACTACTGTCACATGATACATATGCAAGGAAAGTGATGAATCCCATAGTCACCTTTTCGGTTGCTGCACCTTTATGAAGAACTTATGGAGGACTATTTGCAAAGAATTCTTGCTGCATATAAAGCTGGACGAAGGCTTGAAAAAGACGGTTAAACGATGCACCAATGAGGAGAAGAAGCTGATTCTTTTTGCTGCCTTATGCTTCTATGTTTGGAATGAAAGAAACACTCGGAAGTACGGAGGAGTAGATAGTAGTGTGAGTTCTATTGCTGCAAAAATTTGTAAAAATGTTAAAAAGAGATTATATGTAAGCTAGTCAGGTGAGTTGCTTACGTACACATTGTATAGCAAGCATAGGGCTATATGTAACTCTTGACCCTCCTACAATTGTAAGGGGGAAGTCAGAATATATTTACCTGATTCCGATACAACAAGACATACATACAATACATACATAACCCATACATCCTCCCCCTTGGCTCTGATGATCGCAGAGGCAATCCAAGCAAGGGCATGGTGCCCACATCAGTGACCACCCCAATCGCAGGCATCCACCCCCATCCTCACCCCGCACACACCAATCCACCACTACCTGCAACCACAGCAACCCTAGAGGCGTCCAACGCCAAGAAGAAGACTGGGAAGGATAGCCCTAACGCTAAGTCATCCAACAAGGGGGGAGAGGAAAGAGGACCGCCAGTTCTGACGGGTGCGGGTGACCAAGGTGACCAGTCCAGGAGTGCACAGACTCACACCCAACCACCCACCAACCCTAGGAACCTGAAGCAGGTAAACAATGGAGGTGGCACAGGGAACCCTAGTTCCAGTCAGAAAGAGGAAGAAGAAGGAGCAAACACAGCCACATGCAAAGAACTCAGAAGACATGGAGGATCACAAGGGAGAGTGTGAACCCAAATCCTGAAGAGCTAGTGATGCAAGCCACCAAGGAGACGTTCCCAATGCCAAAGTGGGTGGAGGGAAGAGCTCAAGTTGAATTGGATACATGTGAGTTTGAGAAGATGAAGAACCTTTGGGAGTATACTGTAATGGTATACGTCCTAGGGAAGAGACCCTACTACCCCCATCTAAATGCATGGATCAAATGATCATGGAATCCAAAAGGGGCATTCAAACTGCTGATGAGAGACAAAGGTATTATCCTTGTTCGATTTTCTAACACAGAAGACAAAAGAGTGGTCTTGAACATGGGGCATTGTTGGTTTGATTCCCAATTAGTCGTGGCCAAGGAATATCATCATGGAGATGAACTCATACATGATGCTTTTGCCTCCATACCTTCTTGGGTCACGTTGAAGTCATTTGGCAGATCGTGGACCAGGATGGCTAAGGGAACGATAGCTGCAGGTGTCGACACTGTCATGCAAATTGATGAGAGATCACTCGAGCATGAAGAAGCAAGAATACTAGTTGAGGTGAATGTTGATGACGAGCTGATAGATACTGTATGGATAAATATACATGGACATGAGCCCATCCCAATGCAGGTGCAGTAGGACTATATTCCCCCGAAGTGTAGTGGTTGTAAATCTTTTGAGCATACTGATAGCAACTATACCATGAATGTGAAAGATAAGGGTGCTAAAGGGCCTAGGAAAGAATGGAGGGAAAAAACTTCTAAGCCTGGACCCGAGTTCATTATGGATAAGAACACTAGCACGAACCATGGTCAGAATAGCAATGGGGGGACGACCCTGGAAAAGCAAACTCCAAGCATGTAGTGTAAAATGAAGAAGAGCTAGCAATGCCTTACAAGAAGTCAGACAAAGCATAGGAGAAAGATGAATGTAGTAACCCAAATGATGAGAAGGAAGAAGGAGAGTTCGTTGCTTCTACAAAGAGGAAAAGCTTCAAGAAGAATGACATTCCCAGAAACCAAGGGGTGGGCTGCATCTTGGACACAGGAAATAGCTTTGAGGCACTAACTGACTCGGACAATGAAGATGTTGTAGTATCAAGGCAAGATAAGAAAGAAGATAAAAGGAAAGACAATGAGAAGGAGCCGAATAGGTGAACCAGATCCCAAAAACTCATTAATATGTCCATGCTACTATGGAATATTAAAGGGGGGTGTGATAGCAGCAAGAAGAAGGAAATCTGAGAATGGATTGCTACTAGTGGTCATCTTTGACTACATTAGTGGAAACAAAAATAAAAGAAAAGAACAAAAACATCATTAAATACTTGTTTCCAAGGGATGGGAGCATGCATCTAATGTAGAATGTGCTGAGGTGGCTAAAGTCTGTGTGGCATGGAAACCAAATGCTTGGTAGGTGACAATGATACAGATGTCATATCAACATGTTACAGTAGATTGTAGAAATAATGGGGGGTTGCAGATGTAGGTGACAACTGTGTATGCTCATAATGATGCAAAGGCTAGATTGGACATGTGGAAGGAGTTGATTTCTATCTCTAGATCGGTAACACTACCATGGCTGGTGATAAGAGACTTTAATAGCGTCCAGATGCAGGCAGAGAAAAGAGGCAGAAGAAGATAGATGCTTTCAACCATGCTATAGATAAAGCTGGTTTGTTTGAGCTACCAATGAATGGTGGTGATATCTTTACATGAAACAATGAAAGGAGCCTAAGAGATAGAATTGCAAGCAAGCTAGACAGAGCACTGGTGAATGATGAATGGCTACATATTTTTCCTAAGGTATATGTGAAGGCAGGTGGGCCTGAACTAAGAGACCACACTCTGATCTCATTCATGATTATAGAAAAGAAGCAAAAAAGAAGACTGTTTCAGTTCCTAAACTATTGAGCTGATTGGAAGGGCTTCAATGACATTATTAAAGAGGCATGGGATGTGCAGGTCACAAGGAACCCAATGTTTATCTTTTCAAAGAAGCTGGCAAGCACCAAAGAAGTGCTTAAAAGATGGGCCAAGAATGAAGTAATTATCCCAAATCTATTGGCAGAAACAAAAATAGAATGTAGAGAGGTCAGAAGAAAATTATTATGTGACCCTCTCAATGTTGATATGATAAAGAAGGATGATGAGATGAAAATGATGCTACATAACTTGAAGAAAGCAGAGGAAAAGTTCTAGTGGCAGAGGAGCAGAGAGAAATTGATGGAAGATGGGGACAAAAATACCAAACTCTATCATACTATTGTTTGGAGAAGTGAGGCAAACAATATTATCTCTGAGCTGATTGATATGGAGGAAAGAGTGGTCAACAAATAGGAGGATCTAGAAGAGAAGACCGTTAATTTCTATTTTTCTCTATGTAATAAATTTTTTGAGGAGGAAATAGAAGTGGAGGATCTGGAGTAAAAATTCAAACTCATTAGCACACACAAAAATATTATTACAAGAAAGATCAATGAGCAGGAAATCAAAGAAGTAGTTTGGAGTATTGGAAGTAAAGTCTCTAGGTTCAAACAGTTTCAATATCTACTTTTATAAGAAGAGGTGGGACATCATCAAGGATGATCTGATTTCATATGTCAACTAGATTTTGGAGGGTGGAAACATGGTGAGACTAGTCAATTATTCTTTTTTGGAACTCATCCCCAAGAAAAAGGTGACTTCTTCTCTTGCTGATTTTAGACCCATTGCATGCTGCATGGTACATTATAAAATCATTGCAAAAATTCTAGCTGCTAGACTAAAGATGGTCCTCCCTTATGTCATATCTGTAAACCAAGGAGCCTTTGTGACAGGTAGGAACATTAGTAACTGTGCTCTCTTAGCAGGAGAATTCCTATTAGATTATAATGTCATGAGAGGAAGCAGGAAGACATGTCTCAAATTGGATGTGTACAAAGCATATGATAGTGTCAGATGGGAAAAGCTATGGTGGATCATGCGGAAAATGGGGTTTAGTGAACAGTGGATCAACTAGATGAAGTAGTGTGTTGGAACTACTAGTTTCTCTATTCTGGTCAATGGCACATTTGTAGGAATGTTCAGGGGTGGGATTGGGTTGCGCCAAGGAGACCCTTTATCTCCTCTCCTCTTTGTGATTGTTATAAAGTACTTCACGCAGAAGATGCAGATGGCAGAAAAAAGAAAGGAGATAAAGCCTTACACAATACATGGCACAAAGGTGTTCACTTACGTAATATTTATAGATGATGTGTTGGTATTTGTAGAAGCAAAACAAAACACACTAGGGTGCCTGCGAAATATGCTCAAAGATTTTGGGAAATAGACAAGATTGTGCGTGAATGCAAGAAAAATACACATCTTTTTTTTTCTTCCAAAAATTGCATCTAAGTGGAAGATAGATTACTGGAGGCAATGGGTGTAGAGAGAGGAAAGTTTCCTACTAAATATCTTAGCTTTCCATTTGTGGGCGACAACCTACAGGTAAAGGACTTTGCTGACTGTATGGATAGATTAGAGGAAATGATCAATAGGTGGCCATCACAAAAGACCTCCATGGCGGGGAGAGAAACTTTAATATGAGCAGCTATAGAGGGGCTTCTTATTTTCTAGGTTCAACAAGGAGAAATTCCTAGTTTGGTTCTGGACAAAATGGAGATAAAGATGGAAATTTTTTATGGGCAAACGACTACCACCCGATGAAATATGAAAGACTGTCTCTACCTAAGAAAGAAGGTGGCTTGAATATGAAAATACCCAGAGATATTGCAAAATGGGGGACAATACAGAGAATCATAATCTTTCAGGAAGGTTCCTCAACATGGGGAAGATGGACGAGAGAGAGATATCCTAGCGGGCTGGATTTTAAGCCAAGGACAAGGGAGGGATACTCACATACTATCAACATCATGATGAAGTTTTGACAAGAGATTAGACATTTCTTTGAGCCTCACGCTCAAGGGAACTGGAGGCTTAAAGACACAAAGATGAATCTTTGGGAAATAACACGGACAAGGGCAGCAAGAGACACATGCGTCGAACATATTTAGATGGGTAATCATGTTTTGAAATGGAGCATGTGCTGAAATGGAGCATGTGCATCTACAAAATTCTGCATAGTGCTTTGGCCACCTTGGACAAACTATGAGGATGGAACTATGACATCTTAGTGCAGTGTTTGCTGTGCAGGAAGAAGGATGAGTCCAATGATCATATGATGGGAGGATACAGCTTCAAAAAGGAGGGTTGGAGGTTTATATGTGAAAGTTTTCAACTACAATTCATGCTAGAAACAGACCCGAGAGAAATGGTAACAAGATGCGGTAGTGAGGACACAAAGAAGAACTTATTTACTGCTCTATGCTATCATATTTGGGAGGAATGAAATGCCAAAATACACCACGGTATAACTGCCAATTCAAGGAGGATTGTTGTAAAAATTTGTAAATATGTTAAGCGTAAGTTACACATTAGATAGTGTGTGAGTTGTTGCTCCTTTTTATGGTTGTATGGTGTTGGGAATACATGTAACCTTTGACCTTCTACTTTTTAGTAGGAGGAAGTTGAAATATAGTTACCTAATTCTGATACATACATACATACATACATACATACGAGTGGCTCAAGTGGTCAAGCACGGTGTCCCTTAATAAAGGGACTCGAGTTTGAATCCTAGTTTCCGCTTTGATTTACCACCCTCCCAGCCATTCAGCCTCTGCCACAGGCGTGGGAGAGGGGGTGGAAGAAATATTTCTCTCTTAATCCCATACATATACATATATACATACATGCATACATATATTCATACAAAGGGACCCGAGTTTGAATCCCAGTTGTCGCCTTGATTTATCACCCTCCCGGGCATTCAGCCTCCACCACATGCGTGGGAGAGAGGGGATAAATCTTTCTCTCTTAATCCCATACATACATACATACATACATACATACATACAAACATACATACATACATACATACATACATACATGCATGTGCATCTACAAAATTTTGCATAGTACACTGGCCACCCTGGACAAGCTACGTGGATGGAACTATGATGTCTTAGTGTAGTGTTTGCTGTGCAAGAAGGAGGATGAGTCCCATGATCATCTGCTGGAAAGATGCAGTTTCACAAAGGAGGTTTGGAGGATTACATGTCAAGAGTTTCAGCTACAATTCATGCTGGAAGCAGACCCAAGGAGAATGGTAACAAGCTGTGGAAGAGAGGACGTAAAGAAGAATTTATTTGTTGCTCTCTGCTATCATATTTGGGAGGAACAGAATGCCAGAAGATACACAGAACAACCGCAAATGAAAGAAGTATTGCTATAAAACTTTGTAAATGTGTTAAACATAAGTTACACATTAGATAGCATGTGAGTTGTTGCTCCTTTTTATTTTTGAGTGTATGACGTTGGGCCTACATGTAACTCGTGACCTTCTACTATTTGGTAGGATAAAGTTAGAATATATTTACATGATTTTGATACATACATAGGATGAACAAGGCGGAAAGGAGGAAGGACATCAGACCATATACGGTCCATGGGACCCAAGTGATGACACACCTGGTGTTCGCAGATGATGTGCTCGTCTTCGTGGAGGCTAAAAAAATACTTTGGGGAAGCTACAGGAGTTGCTTACAATGTTTGGTGAGCAAATGGGGTTGCATATTAACAAAAGCAAAACTCATCTCTTCTTATCTAAACATTGCTACTCTATGAAAGACCACCTGAAGGAGTCTATGGGTGTGGCACTGGGAAAATTTCCTACAAAATACCTTAGTTTTCCATTGGCGGGTGGCAACTTACAAAGTCAAGGATTTTGCTGAGTGCATGGATAGATTGTTGGACATGATGAATAGATGGTCTACACAGAAAACTTCTATGGCAGGGAGATCTACTCTTCTGATGTCGACGGTTTAAGGACTCCTCATCTTCTGGGTACAGCAAGGAGAAATCCCAAACCCTATTCTTGATAGAATTGAAATGCAGATGGCAAATTTTTTCTGGGCTAGCACATACCATCCAATGAGATATGCATGTGTAGCACTCCCAAAACAAGAAGGAGGTCTGAACTTGAAAGCTCCAAGAGACATAGCAAAGTGGGGGACACTAAGACGCATCATCATGTACCAGGAGGGTACCCCTACTTGGGGGAAATGGATGAGAGATAAATATCCACATGGACTTGATTTTGTATCAAACATAAGATAGGGATATTCACGCACAATCAATGTCATGAAAGAGATGTGGCAGTAGGTGAAGCATTTGTTTGAACCTGATGAGGAGAGTAGATGGAAACTTAAAGACACACTCATGAACATATGGGAAGTGACTAGATCCAGGGCACTAAAAGACAGACATATGGAGCAGGTATGGGCTAAAATCCATGTACCAAAGTGGAGCATATGCATTTATAAAATTCTTCACAATGCTCTCGCTACTTTAGACAAGATACACAGTTAGAATTAAGAGGTTGCTGCTGTATGCATGTTCTATAAGGAGGAGGATGAGTCACATAATCATCTTGTTTGCTACTGCAAATTTACAAAGGAAGTGTGGAAAATTATATGCAAGGAGTTGAGGCTTAATCTACAGCTCAAAAATGACCCGAGAAGGATGCTAGCATGTTACAGGAAGGATGATAAGAAGATAATATCTTTTGCCGCCCTTTGCCACCAAATTTGGGAGGAAAGAAATGCTCGAAGACACGGAGGTTCAGCTACAAGTCTAAATATTATTGTTGTAAAGATTAGTAAATGTGTTAAACATAAGTTACACATCAGTTAGGAAGTTAGTTTTTTTCCTTTTCTTTTGATGTATAGCGACGGGCTATATGCAACTCTTGACCTCCTATAATTTTAGGAGGAAGTCGGAATATATTTACCTGATTCTGATACATACATACATACATACATACATATATACATACATACATCCATGCATACATACATACATACATACATACATACATACATACATACATACATACATACATACATACATACAATACAACAATACATAAAAACCGTCCGCCCGCTAGATCATGCTCTGGCGACCAGCCAGACAATTTCTCGTGGGACGATGACCACGGTGGGAGGGATTCCCTCTCCCTTCGTCCACACCACCAACCCCACCCCATCCACCAAATCCACTTCCACCGTGACCACCATGGGTGAGCCGAAGATAGGAGAGAACACTGCTATGACAAAAGACGCCAACAGAGGGGAACGAGACCCTGAGCATCGGAATGACCCACCTGTAGTGACAGGTGCAACAAAGAATGGAGAGGGTACCAACCACGTAAACCCTAAAAAGATGGGCGAATCCACATTGGCCGTGTGCAGCAGTGGCCACTTGCAGTTGGCCTGGAACCAGGTGCTGAAAAAACCATCTGCGGAGAAGGGGAAGGAGACGACATACCTAAAATCAAAAGTGGTAGAGGGTGAAGTGCACATCAAATTGGAGGAAGAAGAGTTCGATCGAATGAAGGACAAATGGGAGTTCACCATTATGGTGTACGTCCTAGGAAAGCAACAATTCTTTCCCCACCTACAAGCCTGGATCCGTCGAACATGGAAGCCAAAAGGGTCTTTTGAATTATTGTTGAGAAGTAATGGAGTCTTCTTGGTTCGCTTCTCTATTACAGTAGATAAAGAAGATGTTCTTGCCCTAGGACCTCGATGGTTTGACTCACAACTGGTGATTACAAAGAGCTATAAGCACGAAGATGAAATGAAGAAGGAGGTATTCTCGTCGATCTCGACGTGGATCACTCTTCGTTCATTCAAAAAATCATGGATGAGGAGATCGACTGGCATGATTGCATCGGGTGCAGGTATGGTCCTACACATTGACGACCAGTCCCTGGAAGGCAAAGAAGCTTAGGTTCTCATCGAAATGGAAGCGGCTACCGAGGCCCTGACCATGGTGTGGCTGAATGTAAAAGGACGAGAGCCTATTCTAGTGCTGATCGAATACAACTACATTCCTAAGAAGAGCAGCCGCTGCTGCACCTTTAGCAATGATACAAATGGCTGTGAAGAGCAGGAGGCTACAAAGATGATGAGGGCGGAACCGAAAAAGAATCATACTAAGGTCTGGAAGGTTGTTAAACCTGCGGAGAATGCTAAAAGAATAGGTGATGCAGAAGGAACAAGCAAGAAGTAAGAAACACAGCAGCAGAAGGAGCCAACAATGGTGAACCAAATAGAAGATATTGCTGATGTTCCAGCCATGGAAGCAATGGATACACCTGACGCGAGAGGGAGTTCTCATGATATTGATGAACGATAAGAAGGGGAGTTCACTTCCTCCACTAGAAAGAGGAAGGGGTATAAGAAGACATGCATCCCTAAAACCCAAGGAGTAAGCTCCATCCTAGACACTACCAACAACTTTGAGGTGTTGAGCGAGTCAGATAAGGAGGAGGACAAGGGAGTAAAGAAGGAATAACCAAAGAAAACCAATAAGAAGGAGCCGATGAGGAGAAACAAGGCACACACAACTCGTTGATATGTCCATGCTTTTATGGAATATTAAAGGGGGGTGTGACAAGAATAAAAATAAGGAAATCCATGAGTGGATTCCTGCTAGCGGGCACTCATTAGTTGCCTTGGTAGAAACAAAAATAAAGGTACAAAAAAGCAATAGTATTAAATATCTTTTTCCACAGGGTGGAACCATGTGTCTAATGTGGAGTGCAATGAGGTTGCTAGAGTCTGTGTGGCGTAGAAGCCCAATGCTTGGCAGGTGTCAGTGATACATATGTTAGATCAGCATGTTATAGTGGAATGTAGGAATAACAAAGGATTACATATATGGTTGTCTATTGTTTATGGACATAATGATGGCAAAGCTAGATTGGATCTATAGAGAGATCTGGTTTTATTATCCAAGAAGGTTCATGTACCGTGGCTGGTGATAGGGGACTTCAACACGGTCTGCTTACAAGCTGAGAAAATGGGGAAAAGACTTGCACTAATGACAGAGGTTGATGCTGTAGCGACCGTCTCGTGAAAACATGATTAACTAATGCGGAAGCGAATTATTTGCAGTGGATTACTGCAAATCACTAAAAATTAAAACTTTTTCAAGGAGATCCATTCACAGGAAAACTCTTTAACCAAGAACCAAAGTATTTCAAATTCATCTTGGTTCACAAGTACACAACCTGTACCATTCCTTCTCAAAGATTACAACATCAACTGTCTTATAAACATTATATACAGACAGTATACGAATCTCGAGGCATCAAGCCAAAACCTTAGATTGATTCATAAGACACTGACTAAAAACTCCAAGGACCTGAGAGTACAGAGATGACACATAGGACTACTATCTGTATGACTAGACAGACAATATCTCCACCTGAGATCTTATTGCTGTCCCTGCTGTTGCAGTTTCTGTTGCTCTTTCCTTGTTCTAGGATTTCTGCTTTGCCTCCCATGCATACCTAAAAATGTTTCCCACGGGGGTGAGACAATTGAAAATTGCCCCAGCAAGAGATATAACTCTCTGCCAAAAACATTGTTATTGTAGTTTATTAAATTAAAACTGAGCAGGGGTTACTTTTACATTATCAGGCAGAATTATTCATCATAGAACAGAATAAGATAATCTCCATTCTCAAGGAGGTCATTGCATCTACCCATGGTAGATAAGTAATTCATATGTCTACCTTGCAGAGAATATAAAGAAACATAATTAACATTTATCCACTAAGGAATGCACAAAGAAATGCAACATCAGCCAATGAATCTCCGTATTCAATCCTTAAGAAAACATGCTATACGGCTGATTACATTTTACAATCACACTTATGCTCTGAGGAGATGAGGTATACCGCTCATACTCCAACCGACCACTGCTAGGAGTCGAAATCGGTACCATACATAGGTCAATGGAAGAGTCGGACTCCAAGACCTCATCCGTCTCAGTCCGTACGAGACCACATGCAGGACATCTCGTGTCTCTGCTAACTAGATAGCCAGGGTATACTGGCACCTTCGCTACAGAGTTAGAGCGTCAACTGCACTCTCATCGCCAATCGAGAGATTTCTTATTTATCTCCTCGATCCGACATTAAGTATCATTGGGAGATGTGCACACCATCTAACCCAATCATCGGGAGATTCATGATACATCCATCCCGACATATTCATGAAGGATTGAGAGGTTTCTTGTTTACCTTCCAACAATCTCTTCAAGAGGACGTAAGGATGTTTTCACCCATTTACCCCTGCATATTCAAAATATGCGCTCCGAGTTTTGCCGCGGGCACCCGTTTCACCATCACCTATTCCTGACGATGATGGATCTATGGTCAGAGCACTACATGAATAAATTTCACTTGATTTATTAAGTACATTCTCATATTCTTTTAGCATCAGCCAAGTTCTCAAACATAACTTATTACAACAATGCTATAAAGAGACATGTGCTACTTTCATCAGATATTTATCAGTCTTTCAAAGACCCTGGGAACTCAGTCCCTCATTTCAATACTGGGAATTCTCATCCCTTCACATTCTCATCACCATAATCATATGGTTCTGGGTACTCAAACCCTTCACTCATCATTGAGCATCATTACCATTTATTAGGTAACTATCACCTTCAGGTCATCTGACCAAGGTATACATGATACTTGTTACCCAAGCATCACACATGGCTCATCAGGCCACTGCACATCTTGTCACCTCTCACTAGGTAACAACTTATTCACATGGCTCACAAGGCCATTCACATCTTGTCACCTCTCACTAGGCAAAAACTTATTCAAAGATATCTTAAATATTTATTCAAGATCATTAGTCTCATCATATATCATTAATGATCATTAGTTCAAGGTATGAGTTCATTTCGCATCCTCATCATGGTATGACTACATCATACTCATCATTTGGGCTTAACCCCATTTTCAAGGTGCATTAATTAACACTCATCAAGTGCAACAACTCATTACATTTCATTGTAATAGTTGCATATCACACTTCATATATTTCTTACCTAATTATTTTAGATTTGGAGTATATCAAGGTATATAAACCTTGAAGTTATGAATGTGTTAACCATCATATCTTGATGTATCATTTTCTCATCATTTCAGACCCTCTTGAGTTAACCAACTTTATCCTGTATTAAGGTATTTCCCCTCTTAATACATTCCATCACCAAATACTCACCCTTAGCATATAATGCATAGGCCACACATTAGAATTGTCCAACTATCTCACAGGATATGGACTTATCTTAGTTTAAGGCATTGTTTTATTATAAAGTTGCCTATAAACAGCCACATTAGATACTTCCCTTTTCAGAGTATCAGCTACTGTTCCATTATTAGGATTAGGCTTCACATAGATACTCCTTCAATTAGGGTTTCACAAGGATACACCCTCAATTAGGGTTTCATTTAAAATTGCCCTCAATTAGGGTTAGAACACAATAACCCTGTCGATTAGGGTTTATGTTCATGATTATGGTTTCATGATCTCTCTACTTTAAGGATCATACCCTTAATCACCACATGAATCATATTCATATATGAATTCATGCTATCATCATCTCAACTTGATTAGGTCATATCAACCCTTCCATCAAGTACATACTACTATAATTAACATAGTGTACCAAGTCATTGATCCTATAAGCAATTAGGGTTCATCCCTTAATTGGCACTAATCACTTAGGTACTATTAGGGTTTCAAACTTTGTACCTTCGATGATCATCATTACTAATCATCATTGGATCAATTAATCATTCATCATCTCTATTCTCAAGAGATTCAATCACCTTGGACCTCCATTACATAAGGTATCCAATTGAATTGATCAATTGAGTCCTCAATTACAACAAGTGTCTAAGTGGATTAACCAATTGAGTCCTCAATCAACTTTGACTACTTGAGCCCCAAACGGTCTTGGTCCTTCAAGGTTCAAACGGTTTGAAACCGTTTGGTAAAGGTGGTGCTTGAGACCGTTTGCCCAAGCAAGTAGGTGAAGACCGTTTGCCCAAGTTTGACTTTTGAAACCGCATGGGCACAAACGGTTTGGGATCATTTGGTCCCAAACGGTCTTGAGACCGTTTGGTCCAAACCTCCTCAAAACCGCATGGACCAAAGATGGTCTCAACTACACCAATCAGTTTAGGGTTCTCAATATTGATTCCTTCAATCATTGAATTCATGGAACCAATCATCAATTGGACCTATCCTCATACTTCAATTGAGTTAAATAGGTCAACCTTCAACTGATTTGACCCTTAATTGACCCTAAATTGATCATCAATTAGGGCTTGAATCAATTGGATTAGGTTTTGGAATCAATAACCCTTCAACATATTTCAATGTGGGTCTAATTGATTTGAACCCATTGAACCATCATCCAATTTGGACATGACCTGACCCCAAACGGTCTTGGGATCATTTGGATGACCTTCAAACAGTATTGAGACCGTTTTCCCATCATATCATCAAAATCCAAGTCAACCAATTAAGGTTTGGATCATTGGATTGATCACCAAATCAGCAATTGATTACACTCCAATTTAGTATCATTGGATCATCAATTGCTTAACCATACTCACCCCTAGACTTCCAAACGGTCTTGGGTGACCTCCAAACGGTATTGAGACCATTTGGATGAGCTCCAAACGGTCTTGAGACCGTTTTTCTCATCCAACCCTTGGATTCTAGTGAAAAATCATTAAGGTTTGAGCTATTGAGTTGATCATCAAATCAGCACTTAATCGCAAAGTGATTTGGTATCTTTAGATCTTCAATTGGTCAACTATACTTAACCCCAGACCTCCAAACGGTCTTGGGTGATCCCCAAACGGTCTTGAAACCGTTTGGGTGATTCCCAAACGGTTTTGAAACCATTTGGGATAATCAACCCAAAATCTCAAATCAACTCATTGGAATTTCAGCACTAATTTCAATTAGGGCATTCCCAATTGATTAGCCTTCATCTCATGATTCCTTGGGAATTAATCCATAAAATTTGGTGAGTCATTAACCAACATAATTAGGAACAGTAATATCAAACGGTCAACCCTTGGTCAACTCACTCAAACGGTTTTGAAACCGTTTGCCCAAAAAAGTTAAATTAATCAAGCTGAAAATCAGCACTTAATCCAATTAGGTTTGCCTAATTGATTAGCCTTCAACTCACGATTCCTTGGGATTTCAACCATAAAATTTGGTGAGTCATTAACCAACATAAGTATTAACAGGAATCTCAAACGGTCAACCCTTGGTCAACTCACTCAAACGGTTTTGAAACCGTTTGCCCAAAAAAAGTTAAATTAATCAAGCTGAAAAATCAGCACTTAATCCAATTAGGTTTGCTTAATTGATTAGCCTTCAACTCACGATTCCTTGGGAGTTAACCCATAAAATTTGGTGAGTCATTAACCAAAATAATTAGGAACAGGAATCTCAAACGGTCAATCCTTGGTAAACTCACTCAAATGGTTTTTAAACCGTTTTCTCCCAAACAGTTTCAAACTGTTTGCTCTCAAACGGTTTGGTGAAACCGCATGAGCAATTAACTCAAAACCGTATGAACCATGATTTCTTTGGAAAAAGTATCCAAGATGATGTCATCATCATCTACCTTCGTCCCTGAAGTTCTAACAACTTCTAATTTCATGAAATAACCATTTTCAACCAGCAATTAAACAAGATAATGAAGGAATCATTGAAATTGCAAGATTAATGGTTGAATAACAATGAAAAAGGGTTCAAGTTATAAAACCCGCCTCCAATTGAGCTCCAAAGCTCCATGTCCACGAAAAAAATGGTGGATGCAACTCCTTTCACCATTCCAAGGCTCGTCCTCAAGGTTTGAGTGAAAAGGAATGGTTAGAATTGAAGAGGAGATCGAAATAGGAAGACATCCATAATTTATTTTCGATTTCCACCATGGAATCAAGGTGAAATGGATCAAGAACCTTACCAACAGGTTGGGGGTCATCCTCCTGATCCTCCCAAGCTCCCTTGGTCGTTTCCCAAGCAAGGAGAAGAAGTGGGGTCGAAAAAGCCTTCCATTTGGCTTGTAAAGGGTCTTTTTATAAGAAAATCAAGGAGAGAGAAAGTGCCTTATAAAAATTCATTTAATCCCAAAAATATGGCCGCCTCTTCCCCCTTATCTTCCTTAGGTACGAGGATATCTTGTTTGCCTTTTATCCCTCTCAATTATCCATGATTTAAAGAAAAGCAAATCAAGCACCTTAAATCATATTATATTAATATCCATATGTGAGTGGATATTTCTTTTTCTTATAAAATTGTGTGTGAGTTATCCACTCCCTTGGATATTTTTGTGGTCCTTGCAAGGCTCAAGGACGTCACATACACATCTGAATCCAACCGTTTTAATTTTGGTTGAAGGCCCTTTAATTAATACTTTCATTTTTGCCCTAAATCGAATTAGGGTTTCAATTAGGATTAAATATTGATTATTTTAATATCAAGATTCTCTCTCCTCCAACTTAATTCAAATGAGGTACCCCTCTCATTATCTTTTCTCTACATGATGCCAAGAAGCATTAAGGACCTTTTTGAAGTGGTAATTTGCATATTGAACCCTAGGTTTTGGGTAAATTGCACTTTACACTAAAACTAGGTTTTAATGCACAAACCTTGCTTTATCAGCTCTTTCTTGGTACTCAGGCTACCATAAGTCATACCTTTGCATCATATTCATTCTCATGATGCTTCAACACATGAGGAACATATTATCATGCACAATTTTCACTTAAACCCCTCAACTTGGGTATTTTGCACATTAGTCCAAAACAAACAAAACATTGATTTCAACAATGTTCAAAAAGGACTAGAATTGCAATATAAGTTTCTCTTGAGCCCTAATTACCTTTCACAATATGAGATTAAGCATTTAATCATCTTTCTTAATCAAAACACCTAGGGTTAAAGTATAACCCAGGTCAGGGGTGTTACAAATTATAAACCCCTAACAAAGATTCCGTCCCCGAAATCCCAGATAAAGGAAGACAGATGTATTTCATTCATCATACTATCTAGTCTTCACATAACATCTCCTTATTATGGAGACACCATAAAACTTTGATCAGCACAAAGTGTTTCCATACAAGATTCTCATATAATCAACACACAAGGCACATGCTCCATTGTTCCTCATCATTGACTATAGAGCCAACTTTGTGTCAAACAACACTTCTCTTGTTCAGAGAAACATCATACATTCTTTATTAATATCATGTTTATGCAGAGCATAAACCCCTAACATATGATGTTCATATTGTTTTATATATCCAGACCAATTTCACAGTTGACCACCCCAGGTAGCCAACCTAACCCATCTGATAACTCTCAGATACCTACATTTTTCACCTTGGTATCTAACACATGTGTTGGAAACACATCATATATGTCTCTTCCTTTCATCTTGGAACATTAATTGTTTCATATGTCCTCATCTTGGGACCAAAGTTCAAGATAACTGATACTTTTCTAAGTATCCAATACATGAACTCCTTTATCTTATGCACATCAAGTGTCCTAAGACTCACTTGATTGCCATGTCCCTGAAAGGAAAGAAAACAAGGATTCATATTCCTCTTATTAATTCATGTATTTTCAACTATTCTTGAACCATTTACTCTTTATCTTATCCTAGGTTCCTTGGCTTTAGCATTGGAATTTGTAAGGATGATTGCATGTCATATCCCTTTCTTTATTATTATCTAGCATGTTTATGATAATCTCATGATCTCATCACATTTCCCATTTCCTCATTATGGGAAAGATCTGTATTATGCGGGCAACATTATTGAACATGGTTCATCTCCCTTATTCTTATTCTTATCTTATGAGGAGTACATTTTTAGTTCCTCATACAGCATGCTCATCTGAGATTATCTCAGACTTATCTTTCTTATGCATGGGATATGACACATTTATTCATTCCAGATTTCTGATTTCATGATACTCATTAGATTGTCTCAGAATGACTACTTGATCAGAGCAATAAAAAAGACAACAATCTAAGAGTTTCCATACCCACTTTATCATCAATAGTTGTATACCTAGCCAGGGTATATAAATACTGAGATTAAGTGGTATGCACTTTGTATATTATCATATTCCTTCTTTTCATATTATCACAAGCATAAGGCTTAACATCCCTAAATTTTATCCAGGCATCTCTTCTATACCTCATCTTTTCTTATAGAGGTAAGAACAACATAAAACATTTGTAATGTTTTACCATGCAAAACATAAGTCCTCATAGGACTAATCAAGGAAAGTTCAATCATTTCCTTTCTCAATTAATCCAGGAATTCATAGAATGACATATTTAAATGACATTATCTTGTCTAACTTGTCATAATTCGTGAATTATTCACTGCCTCAGGCTAACTCTGCCTCAAAGGTTGATTCAACAGGCTATGGTTGATCACATACTCAATTTAAGTCTAGAAATTCATCATTTCCTTTTGCTTCAACCTGTTGATGCTAATTACAAATCCTGTTGATATCCATAACATCATCATTGGGACTGGTAATCTAGATTACACTGCCAAAACTTGATCCACTATATACATTATTGTTGCCCTAAGTTCTCCAACAATAATACTTAAAGAAGGAATTTTCTTATTATAGTTGGATCAGCTAGGGGATTCTCAGGCAATTGTCTCTCTCTTGCCTGTTCCCATGCACCTCTTCTTGGTGCAACATTGCTGCTCTTAGCAGCAATCTCCTCATGTGGACCATTCATCTTTAAGTTCTTCTTCTCTTATACGAGCAGAAGACACTATCAGATACACTGGATGACATCAGAATAGACTCTACTACCTTAGTCCTATGTCTCTGTAGACTCAACGAACCTAGAGCTCTGATACCACTAATTGTAGCGACCGTCTCGCGAAAACATGATTAACTAATGCGTAAGCAAATTATTTGCAGCGGATTATTGAAAATCACTAAAAATTAAAACTTTTTCAAAGAGATCCATTCACAGAAAAACTCTTTAACCAAGAACCATAGTATTTCAAATTCATCCTGGTTCACAAGTACACAACCTGTACCATTCTTTCTCAAAGATTACAACATCAACTGTCTTATAAACATTATATACAGACAGTATATGAATCTCGAGGCATCAAGCCAAAACCTCAGATTGATTCATAAGACACTAACTAAAAAATCCAAGGACCTAAGAGTACAGAGACGACACATAGGACTACTATCTGTATGACTAGACAGACAATATCTCCACCTGAGATCTTATTGTTGTCCCTGCTGTTGCGGTTGCTGTTGCTCTTTCCTTGTTCTAGGATTTCTGATTTGCCTCCCATGCATACCTAAAAATGTTTCCCACAGGGGTGAGACAATTGAAAATTGCCCCAGCGAGAGATATAACTCTCCGCCAAAAACATTGTTATTGCATTTTATTAAATTAAAACTGAGCATGGGTTACTTTTACATTATCAGGTAGAATTATTCATCATAGAACAGAATAAGATAATCTCCATTCTCAAGGAGGTCATTGCATCTACCCATGGTAGATAAGTAATTCATCTGTCTACCTTGCAGAGAATATAAAGAAACATAATTAACATTTATCCACTAAGGAATGCATAAAGAAATGCAACATCAGCCAATGAATCTCCGTATTCAATCCTTAAGCAAACATGCTATACAGCTGATTACATTTTACAATCACACTTATGCTCTGAGGAGATGAGGTATACCGCTCATACTCCAACCGACCACTGCTAGGAGTCGAAATCGGTACCATACATAGGTCAATGGTAGAGCCGGACTCCAAGACCTCATCCGTCTCGGTCAGTACGAGATCACATGCAGGACATCTAGTGTCTTTGCTAACTAGCTAGCCAGGGTATACTGGCACCTTCGATTCAAAGTTACAGCGTCAACTGCACTCTCATCGCCAATCGAGAGATTTCTTGTTTATCTCCTCGATCCGACATTAAGTATCCTTGGGATATGTGTGCACCATCTAACCCAATTATCGGGAGATTCGTGATACATCCATCCCGACATATTCATGAAGGATTGAGAGGTTTCTTGTTTACCTTCCAACAATCTCTTCAAGAGGACGTAAGTATGTTTTCACCCATTTACCCCCGCATATTCAAAATATGCGCTCCGGGTTTTGCCGCGGGCACCCGTTTCACCATCACCTATTCCTGCAGTGAGAAGAAGAGAGGCAAGTAATATTATTTCTGAACTGATTGATGCTGATGGGAGGGTGGTTAATAAATAAGAGGACTTGGAAGAGCAGGCCATAAATTTTTATATGTCACTATACAACAAAAATTTCAGCAGTGATGTAGAGGAAGGAGAGGAAGTGAAATGGAAGTTCAAGCTTACGAGCATGCACAATAATATCCTCATGAGAAGTACAAATGAGAAGGAGGTAAAGGAAGAAGTATGGAACATAGGCAACAACAAATCACCCAGATCTGATGGCTTTAATGCTTTCTTTTATAAGAAGGCTTGGGACATTATCAAATAAGACTTGATTGCTTATGTGAGCTAGTTCCTAGAAGAGAGAAATATGGTAAGACAAGTCAACCATTCTTTTCTTGTTCTTATTCTGAAAAAGAATATTATCTCCTCTCTTACTGATTTTAGACCCATAGCATGTTGTTTGGTACAATATAAAATTATTGTAAAAATCCTGGCTGCAAGACTGAAGATGGTTCTTCCCTACCTCATTTCTGCAAATCAAGGGGCTTTTGTGGCAGGTAGAAGCATTAGTGACTGTGCTCTTTTGGCGGGGGAATTCTTATTGGATTCAAATGTCATGAGAGGAAGCTGGAAAGCATACTTAAAACTGTATGTTTCCAAAGCCTATGACATTGTCAGATGGGAGAAACTATGGTGGATTATGGAACAAATGGGGTTCAATGAACAATGGATTGGTTGGATGAAACGGTGTGCTGGAACCACAAGCTTTTCTATCCTGGTTAATGGCACATCTGCATGTCTTTTTAGAGGGGGTAACAGACTGCGTCAAGGTTACCCCCTATCACCTCTTTTTTGTGATCGTCATGGAGTATTTTACAAGGAAGATGCAACAAGCTGAGGAAAAGAAAGAAATCAAGCCTTATACAATGCATGGAACGAAGGTAATGACACATTTAATTTTTACTGATGATGTTCTAGTGTTTATAGAAGACAAACAATACTCTCTAGAAAATCTTAAAAATCTACGTGGTGAATTCGGAAAACAAATGGGGCTATGTGTAAATACAAACAAAACACACATCTTCTTCTCTAAGAACTGCTACCAGATGGAGGACATGCTAGTACAGGCTATGGGTGTAGAGAGAGACAATTTCCCAACAAAATATTTGGGCTTTCCCTTAGCTGGAGGTAATATGCACGTCAACGATTTTACTGATTGCATTGATAAGGTGGAGGAAATGATTAACAGATGGCCAACACAAAAGACATCCATGGCATAATGAAAGATTCTGATTAAAACTATTGTAGAAGGACTTCTTATTTTCTAGGTACAACAAGGTGAGATCCTGAGTTCTATCTTTGTGGGCTCTGATCTCCAAAGTCCGAGATGAACACATGAACTTCGAAGTAAACATAGCGGAAGCTATTTGTTTAGCAGCGGAATACCAAAAATCAGCGGAAAATAAAACTTTTTGAGATAAGACATTGAAACCATAAAAACTCCTTTCATAGATTCAAGATAAACTGTTTACATCTCTATTAATTACTTCTTGAGTAATTATACACAGCATGCTACAAAATCTCAAGAGAGGAATCAAAACTGAGACCATGACTCCAAGGACCTGAGAGTACAGAGGACGCATAGGACTGACTATCTATCTATATAACTCAGCAGTCTGAATCTCCAACTGAGATTTACTGCTGCTCTGGGTGCTGCTGCTGCTTCTACTGGTCACTTGGAGATTGGTCCCTTTGTCCTTGGCGACCACCTAAAAAGTTGAAATCTACGGGGTGAGACAATTTTAAATAATTGTCCTAGCGGGAGTTATAACCCTTCACCAGAAACATGATTATTACAGAATAAGAGAATAACAGTACACAAAGAAGACATATATATTTTAGGAGTAGTTAGAACAATGTTTCACAGATTGTAATCTATTCCTCCTACTAGAAGTAAAGCATCTCTAAGATAAACCCACATATCACTTTTCTTTTAGAAATAAAAGGACATGTATAACATCTATTTATTATAAATCCATCATCACCACACTGGCTCTCTTCAGGCTTATATCATATATCCATCACCTGGCATTATAATAAGGGATATCATGGCCTGTAGCCATACCCTTTCCTACAAGGTGTTAGGATTCCAAATCCACAACATAACTGTATGATTAGTACACATGAAATCATACTTAACCATACTCAAGTGACACAAGGGTTATTTACATTCATCACCCATAAGTCTGTAGTTAAGCCTTTCATAGGATTATCTTGTAATAGAACTTCACATAGTAACACTTTATATCAGGATCACATTTCATAATTTAACATAGGGATATCAATCCCTAAACATCTTATCACTAAGAATTCAGAAGGTGAGAGTCCAAACCCCTGGACTAATTATAACATTTATTGCCAACAACATATTATTTTATCTGGTCATCTAAATAATATGACCTTTGATGAACATCAGCGCATATTACTCATGACTCATTCAAACTATCAAACTCATAAGTTATCACT
This sequence comes from Alisma plantago-aquatica, assembly GCA_963693085.1. Lineage (NCBI taxonomy): Eukaryota > Viridiplantae > Streptophyta > Magnoliopsida > Alismatales > Alismataceae > Alisma > Alisma plantago-aquatica. Next base: position 580,486,548 of record OY856413.1, read on the forward strand.
TATCAGATAACATACATGTTCTTGAATATTAAACATTAGCATAGCAGCTAAGAAAGAAGGATACTAAATGTAACAAGTCTAACTTACATCAATTATCATTTCTCAATTCTCTCATCACAAGTCATCTGTTAAGCATGACCTTGATGGTACTCATGGCTCTCACAGCCCATGAATCTCATAAGATGCCACTAACAAGGCACCAGGATATATCACTATTCATAAAGCTAACAACATGCTTTCAATGAATATAGCATCATCATCCATATCTGGATATGATCATCCTCATATAGGAACCTACATGGTCAATTCAACTGTTAACAATAAATAACTCATTTAAAGAAGTTGTATCTCCCTACTCTTACAAGATCTAGGTTTCCCTGGTTTTCATCAAATAGTGTTTTAAGGCACACATTACATGCCCTCACCCTAGAATCAGGGTTTACTATTCACATTACATGTCATCACCCTTGAATTAGGGTTTACTATTCACATTACATGTCATCACCCTTGAATTAGGGTTTACTATTTACATTACATGAATTGAACTCATATCATCATCATGTATGAGAAAACATCACCTTTGGTGCTCTCAGGTTAGGTTAAGATTCATCAATTATCATAGGTAGGGTTTCCATGATTTCACATAGTGGATCATACCCTATTCATGCACATTCATGTATATTGAAGGTATTTTACTTGAGTTTCCACCATAATTGGTACCTTCTCTCTCCTATAACTAGTAGATGGTGATTACACCACTCTAGATTAGGTTGGGTTAAGTCATCATTGACTAACACAAGTCAACACATCACCATCATGTGATTAGGGTTTGATTAAAACTAGGTATCACTCAATTGAAACCTTTTAAGTTGAAATGAGTGTGAACCCATTTGGATTGAAACGGGTGTGGACTCGTTTGAGTTGAAACGGGTGTGAACCCATTTGGATTGAAACGGGTGTGGACTCGTTTGAGTTGAAACGGGTGTGAACCCATTTGGATTGAAACGGGTGTGGACTCGTTTGAGTTGAAACGGGTGTGAACCCATTTGGATTGAAACGGGTGTGGACTCGTTTGAGTTGAAATGGGTGTGAACCCATTTGGATTGAAACGGGTGTGGACTCGTTTGAGTTGAAACGGGTGTGAACCCATTTGGATTGAAACGGGTGTGGACTCGTTTGAGTTGAAACGGGTGTGAACCCATTTGGATTGAAACGGGTGTGGACTCGTTTGAATTGAAACGGGTGTGAACCCATTTGGATTGAAACGGGTGTGGACTCGTTTGAGTTGAAACGGGTGTGAACCCATATGGATTGAAACGGGTGTGGTCATGAAAGGTGACATAAAGGTTATGATAGAATAGGATATCCTTTGTTGAAGCCTTCAATTGGCCCAAGCCATGTTAACCACTTACAAATTGAGTCAATTAAGATGAGCCTCAAACAATTGGACACCAATATGACCTTCAATTGGAAGCCAACTAGAGTTAAGTCTAACTCAATTAAGGTTTCCAATCGGCTAATCATCAATTTTCAACAATGTGAATCAAATCAAGGTTGAACCTATCAATTGAACTCCAATTGGGCCCAAACTTGGCCCAAACGGTCTTGAGATCGTTTGGATGACCTCCAAACGCTCTTGAGACCGTTTTCCCAAAATTTGACCAAAAACCAAGTCGGTTGGATTAGGGTTGAACTTGAATTAGGTCTAAAATCAGCATTTTTATCGATTCAACAACTTATTACAATTGGACCCTCAACCCATCAAATTACCTCAACTTTAGACCTTAAAACGGTCTTGAGTTGTGCCCAAACGGTCTTGAGACCGTTTGGAGGAACCCCCAAATGATCATGAGACCGTTTGGGTCCTTCAACCCAAAACTCAACAAAATCTATATATGAAAACAGCAATTTCAGCCCGATTAGGGTTAGGATGTTGAAGTGCCTTCAACTCTCAATTGGTTAAGAATTTAACTTTTATTCTTTGCAGGAATGAAATTCAACATATTATGAATAGGAAACTCAAACGGTCAATGCTTGGTCAACTCACTCAAACGGGTTGAACCCGTTTGCCCAAAAAGTTCAAGTTAATCAGTTTGAAAAAAATCAGCACTTAATCCAATTCGATTGTCTAATTGATTGGCCTTCAACCTACGATTCCTTTGGAGTTACCCCCTAAAATTTGGTGGGTCATTAGCCTACATGATTATGAACAGGAATCCCAAACGGTCAACACTTGGTCAACGCCCTCAAACGGGTTGAACCCGTTTGCTCCAACCGACCATGTGAACCCGTTTGCCCTTCAAACGGTCTGGTCAGAGGGGGGGGAATAGGACAGTTTGATAAAGTAACTTTGGTAATCACGCCCACCTTCTTCAACCTCAGTCAAGGTCGGTTATTCCACCGTTTTACTTGCAAGTGCAAGGAAGAAGGGAGGTAGAAGAAGAACTAAGTACTAGAATTGCAAGAACAAAACATGCATATAAAGTGTAGAGTTTAGAATTATAAAACCCGCCTTAAACGATGTTCTTGGAGCTCCAAGCTTCCAGGCTTCAAGCCTCTAATGGCGTCTTGAACTCCACAACTTGGTCAAGTGTGATTCCTCCAAAGAAAGGTAGAAATGGATGGCTAGAACAAGAAAACTAAGTGAGTTATCCACAAAACCAAGCTTGCATGATGAATTCACCCAAGAATCCGAGCTTGAAGATGGTTCTTCTCACCTTAGAACTACTTGGTCGCCTCCCTGAGCTCCAGATCTTGCCTTAGACGTTTTGAGAAAGAAGAGAAGTGAAGAGAAATGAAGGATCGTTCACTTGGTTTACAAGGAAAAGGGCTTATATACTTTAGGCCATTTTACACCATAAGGACCTCTAAAGCATGGGATTTTCATCTAAATCCCTCCTTGCTTCTTAGGCACGTCCAAGCCATCTAAACTTAAACCAAGTTCATCAAAGCTCAAGATTTAAGGGTAGAAAAGATCAACTTTCAACTAGGGTACACATATGAAGGTCTTCATACACATACATGGTGAATTTTATGCACAAAGATTACGTTTCTTATCTGATTATTTATCGGTGCATCTCTTTCATCATTTCTACTCTAAATGATGCCAAGAGTCATATAAGATGCTCTAGAAGGTGTACTTTACAAGTTTCACCCATAATTTGGGTAATTTGCACTTTACTCCAAATTAGGGTTTTTAAGCACCAGGATCATTCCACAAGATGCATCTGAATGCCCAAGCTTGAAAAATCCATCATGCCTTATCAGATTCACTCTTATGATGTTTCATCATCAAGGGTACATCTTAACATGTGAACTTTGCAAGTTAAACCTCTTAACTGGATAATTGCACATAGGTCCCTGCATTGCAAAACAATACTACAACATTGTTCCTAGGGGACATGAATGGAAACATATGTTCCTTAGGGGCTTTTATTACCTACTAAAAGATAATTACAAGTGTTTAATTACATATTTAGGAAAAACTTCTAGGGTTAGGTTATAACTCAGGTCAGGGATGTTACAAATTATAAACCCCTAACAAGGATTTCGTCCTCGAAATCCCAGGGAAAGGAAAAATAGATTGATCATCATGATGATATTATGGGTTTGTAATTTGTACAAAGTCCCTTTTGTTAAACATAAGGTGTCCATACTTTTTGAAAGGAAAAAGCATAAAAGAACATTCTTCCAATATTACTCAAAAATGCTTACCATCAGAGGAACATACATACCTTAACACAGATATTTTACTCAGTATATTGTCTCAAAGGCTTCACTTAAGGAGTTCATTGAGTATGCTTACTAAGTAGTTACTGAGAAAATTCACCAAGTATATTCACTAAGTTTGTTCACTAAGTATTCACTAAGGAAATTCACTGAGTACATTCACTAAGCATTCACTGAGTGTATTCACTGAGCATATTCACTAAGTATTCACTAAGTATATTCACTAAGCATATTCACTAAGTATATTCACTAAGTATTCACTGAGTATATTCACTGAGCATATTCACTAAGTATTCACTGAGTATATTCACTAAGTATTCACTGAGTATATTCACTAAGTATTCACTGAGTATATTCACTGAGCATATTCACTAAATATTCACTGAGTATATTCACTGAGCATATTCACTAAGTATTCACTGAGTATATTCACTAAGTATTCACTGAGTATATTCACTAAGTATTCACTGAGTATATTCACTGAGCATATTCACTAAGTATTCACTGAGTATATTCACTGAGCATATTCACTAAGTATTCACTGAGTATATTCACTGAGCATATTCACTAAGTATTCACTGAGTATATTCACTAAGCATATTCACTAAGTATTCACTGAGTATATTCACTAAGTATTCACTGAGTATATTCACTAAGTATTCACTGAGTATATTCACTGAGCATATTCACTAAGTATTCACTGAGTATATTCACTGAGCATATTCACTAAGTATTCACTGAGTATATTCACTGAGCATATTCACTAAGTATTCACTGATTATATTCACTAAGCATATTCACTAAGTATTCACTGAGTATATTCACTAAGTATTCACTGAGTATATTCACTAAGTATTCACTGAGTATATTCACTGAGCATATTGACTAAGTATTCACTGAGTATATTCACTGAGTATATTCACTAAGCATATTCACTAAGTATTCACTGAGTATATTCACTAAGTATTCACTGAGTATATTCACTAAGTATTCACTGAGTATATTCACTGAGCATATTCACTAAGTATTCACTGAGTATATTCACTAAGCATATTCACTAAGTATTCACTGAGTATATTCACTAAGTATTCACTGAGTATATTCACTAAGCATATTCACTAAGTTTTCACTTAGCTTTTCTTATTTAATTTTTTTCCCTTATACTCTCTAGATTGTTATAGAATAATTACCTGATCAAAGTAATCAAAATATAATAATCTAGGAGTTTCATACTTGCCTTATCTACAATAACTATATACCTGGCCAGGGTATATAAGTATTGAGATTAGGTAGTATGTATTTTACTTATCAACATATTCCTCGTTCTTCATATCATTATACACACAGAATTTACCATACTAGATTATTCTTCAAGTATCACATCTATATTTCATCCTTTTCATACACAGTTAAGGGAGATTATAAATTGTTTTAAGGAATACTGAGTAAGATACAAGTTCTTATCTCCCTTGTGTTCTTCCAGGACCTAGTCAAGGAATTCAGAAGCAGCAAAATTACATATTTTTAACACATAGAATCCTGATATGTAATATTAAAACAAAACTTATTTCATCTGACATGTATGGGACATTTGTCCACGTCCTCTATTATTATAGAGCCTCCCTTGTGAGCCTTGCAGACTCTGTCCTTGGGGCTGAGTCATTATTGTATTCCTGTCTGGACAATCCCTTGCTAGGTGTCCCGGCTGTCTACATAGGTAACAGATCCTGGGTGCAAAATGTCTATACGATCCAGTTACCGATGCTGATGCTATGTCGGAGGGTCCTCTTGGAATACTACTATGATTCCTACTTCCACTTGACACCCATTGTGTGTGGGTAGGAAATCCTGACAAAGCTGATGGTGTAGAAAATCTTGGTTTCTTAAAACTTTCAGGCCCTTGTTCTTGAGGCTGGGCGTACATCTTCTTACTACTTGTCTGTTGTTTCATGGTTTCTGACCTCTCTATCCTTCTTACTGACTCCACAAAGGTGGCAAACCTTTCTCTATTCTCTAGAGCAGACACAGGAGTGGCTAGTTCAGATTCCAAACCCTTTTCAAAACGTCGAATTCTTTCTTCATCGGTAACTGCCATTTGTGGACAAAACTGTAGTAACTCCATGAACTTAGCTTCATACTCGCTAACGTTCATGTGTCCTTGTGTGATATTCTCAAATTGAGAGATCTTCTCATCTAGATACGTCTTAGGGAAGTATCTATTGACGAATTCTCGTCAGAAAACCTCCCATCCTATTTCTTCGCCTGGTCTCTTATCCTCCTCTATCATCCACCAATTACCAGCACTCCCTTTTAGGAGGTATAACGCATGTTTAACCTTTTCAGCTTCAGGAATATCAAGGATCCTGAAAGCCTTTTCCAGCTCTGTCAACCATAGATCAGCATCTTCTGGGTCAGATGTACCAGCATAGTCTATGGCTCCCACCCGGCGAAGTCTCTCGAAAGTCTTGCCAGCTCCATAACCTTCCTGATGGGCTGGTACCCTAGGTGCAGATGGTGGCACCCTATCTGCTATGTGTGTTATGGCTGTCAGAAACTTATCAAATAAGGTATGGACAGCTGGGTTTTCTATTTCAGCTGGGTCAAACTGGGGTGGCTCCCTGGGTTGCTCAGGTAAGGGTTGCTCCATTTCTGGGTGCCTTGCACCTCCCTGTGGTGCAGCAACACTACTTTCCGCCACGTACTCTTCATGTGGCTCAGACATCCTTATATATCTTCTCCTCCTGAGGAGCAGAAGGTTCTATTAGATAAGGAAGGAACACTAAGGATAGACTCGACATCCTAAGTCCTATGTCTCTGTAGACTCAGCGAACCTCGCTCTGATACCACTAACTGTGGGCTCTGATCTCCAAAGTCTGAGATGAACACATGAACTTCGAAGTAAACATAGCGGAAGCGATTTGTTTAGCAGCGGAATACCAAAAATCGATGGAAAATAAAACTTTTTGAGATAAGACATTGAAACCATAAAAACTCCATTCATAGATTCAAGATAAACTGTTTACATCTCTGTTAATTACTTCTTGAGTAATTATACACATCATGCTACAAAATCTCAAGAGACGAATCAAAACTGAGACCATGACTCCAAGGACCTGAGAGTACAGAGGATGCATAGGACTGACTATCTATCTATATAACTCAGCACTCTGAATCTCCACCTGAGATTTACTGCTGCTCTGGGTGTTGCTGCTGCTGCTACTGGTCACCTGGAGATTGGTCCCTTCGTCCTTGGCGACCACCTAAAAAGTTGAAATCTACGGGGTGAGACAATTTTAAATAATTGTCCCAGCGAGAGTTATAACCCTTCGCCAGAAACATGATTATTACAGAATAAGAGAATAATAGTACACAAAGAAGACATATATATTTTAGGAGTAGTTAGAACAATGTTTCAAAGATTGTAATCTATTCCTCCTACTAGAAGTAAAGCATCTCTAAGATAAACCCACATATCACTTTTCTTTTAGAAATAAAAGGACATGTATAACATCTATTTAATATAAATCCATCATCACCACAGTGTCTCTCTTCAGGCTTATATCATATATCCATCACCTGGCATTATAATAAGGGATATCATGGCCTGTAGCCATACCCTTTCCTACAAGGTGTTAGGATTCCAAATCCACAACATAACTGTATGATTAGTACACATGAAATCATACTTAACCATACTCAAGTGACACAAGGGTTATTTACATTCATCACCCATAAGTCTATAGTTAAGCCTTTCATAGGATTATCTTGTAATAGAACTTCACATAGTAACACTTTATATCAGGATCACATTTCATAATTTAACATAGGGATATCAATCCCTAAACATCTTATCACTAAGAATCCGGAAGGTGAGAGTCCAAACCCCTGGACTAATTATAACATTTATTACCAACAACATATTATTTTATCTGGTCATCTAAATAATATGACCTTTGATGAACATCAGCGCATATTACTCATGACTCATTCAACCTATCAAACTCATAAGTTATCACTTATCAGATAACATACATGTTCTTGAATATTAAACATTAGCATAGCAGCTAAGAAAGAAGGATACTAAATGTAACAAGTCTAACTTACATCAATTATCATTTCTCAATTCTCTCATCACAAGTCATCTGTTAAGCATGACCTTGATGGTACTCATGGCTCTCACAACCCATCAATCTCATAAGATGCCACTAACAAGGCACCATGATATATCACTATTCATAAAGCTAACAACATGCTTTCAATGAATATAGCATCATCATCCATACCTGGATATGATCATCCTCATATAGGAACCTACATGGTCAATTCAACTGTTAACAATAAATAACTCATTTAAAGAAGTTGTATCTCCCTACTCTTACAAGAGCTAGGTTTCCCTGGTTTGCATCAAATAGTGTTTTAAGGCACACATTACATGCCCTCACCCTAGAATCAGGGTTTACTATTCACATTACATGTCATCACCCTTGAATTAGGGTTTACTATTCACATTACATGTCATCACCCTTGAATTAGGGTTTACTATTTACATTACATGAATTGAACTCATATCATCATCATGTATGAGAAAACATCACCTTTGGTGCTCTCAGGTTAGGTTAAGATTCATCAATTATCATAGGTAGGGTTTCCATGATTTCACATAGTGGATCATACCCTATTCATGAACATTCATGTATATTGAAGGTATTTTACTTGAGTTTCCACCATAATTGGTACCTTCTCTCTCCTCTAACTAGTAGATGGTGATTACACCACTCTAGATTAGGTTGGGTTAAGTCCTCATTGACTAACACAAGTCAACACATCACCATCATGTGATTAGGGTTTGATTAAAACTAGGTATCACTCAATTGAACCCTTTTAAGTTGAAACGAGTGTGAACCCATTTGGATTGAAATGGGTGTGGACTCGTTTGAGTTGAAACGGGTGTGAACCCATTTGGATTGAAACGGGTGTGGACTCATTTGAGTTGAAACGGGTGTGAACCCATTTGGATTGAAACGGGTGTGGACTCGTTTGAGTTGAAACGGGTGTGAACCCATTTGGATTGAAACGGGTGTGGACTCGTTTGAGTTGAAACGGGTGTGAACCCATTTGGATTGAAATGGGTGTGGACTCGTTTGAGTTGAAACGGGTGTGAACCCATTTGGATCGAAACGGGTGTGGACTCGTTTGAGTTGAAACGGGTGTGAACCCATTTGGATTGAAACGGGTGTGGACTCGTTTGAGTTGAAACGGGTGTGAACCCATTTGGATTGAAATGGGTGTGGACTCATTTGAGTTGAAACAGGTGTGAACCCATTTGGATTGAAACGGGTGTGGACTCGTTTGATTTGAAACGGGTGTGAACCCATATGGATTGAAACGGGTGTGGTCATGAAAGGTGACATAAAGGTTATGATAGAATAGGATATCCTTTGTTGAAGCCTTCAATTGGCCCAAGCCATGTTAACCACTTACAAATTGAGTCAATTAAGATGAGCCTCAAACAATTGGACACCAATATGACCTTCAATTGGAAGCCAATTAGAGTTAAGTCTAACTCAATTAAGGTTTCCAATCGGCTAATCATCAATTTTCAACAATGTGAATCAAATCAAGGTTGAACCTATCAATTGAACTCCAATTGGGCCCAAACTTGGCCCAAAAGGTCTTGAGATCGTTTGGATGACCTCCAAACGATCTTGAGACCGTTTGCCCAAAGTTTGACCAAAAACCAAGTCGGTTGGATTAGGGTTGAACTTGAATTAGGTCTAAAATCAGCATTTTTATCAATTCAACAACTTATTACAATTGGACCCTCAACCCATCAAATTGCCTCAACTTTATACCTTCAAACGGTCTTGAGTTGTGCCCAAACGGTCTTGAGACCGTTTGGAGTAACCCCCAAAGGATCATGAGACCGTTTGGGTCCTTCAACCCAAAACTCAACAAAATCTATATATGAAAACAGCAATTTCAGCCCGATTAGGGTTAGGATGTTGAAGTGCCTTCAACTCTCAATTGGTTAAGAATTTAACTTTGATTCTTTGCAGGAATGAAATTCAACATATTATGAACAGGAAACTCAAACGGTCAACGCTTGGTCAACTCACTCAAACGGGTTGAACCCGTTTGCCCAAAAAGTTCAAGTTAATCAGTTTGAAAAAAATCAGCACTTAATTCAATTCGATTGCCTAATTGATTGGCCTTCAACCTACGATTCCTTTGGAGTTAACCCCTAAAATTTGGTGGATCATTAGCCTACATGATTATGAACAGGAATTCCAAACGGTCAATGCTTGGTCAATGCCCTCAAACGGCTTGAACCCATTTTCTCCAACCGACCATGTGAACCCGTTTGCCCTTCCAACGGTCTGGTCAGAGGGGGGGAAAACATGACCGTTTGATAAAGTAACTTTGGTAATCACGCCCACCTTCTTCAACCTCTGTCAAGGTCAGTTATTCCACCATTTTACTTGCAAGTGCAAGGAAGAAGGGAGGTAGAAGAAGAACTAAGTACTAGAATTGCAAGAACAAAACATGCATATAAAGTGTAGAGTTTAGAATTATAAAACCCGCCTTAAACGATGTTCTTGGAGCTCCAAGCTTCCAGGCTTCAAGCCTCTAATGGCGTATTGAACTCCACAACTTGGTCAAGTGTGATTCCTCCAAAGAAAGGTAGAAATGGATGGCTAGAACAAGAAAACTAAGTGAGTTATCCACAAAACCAAGCTTGCATGATGAATTCACCCAAGAATCCGAGCTTGAAGACGGTTCTTCTCACCTTAGAACTACTTGGTCGCCTCCCTGAGCTCCAGAGCTTGCCTTAGACGTTTTGAGAAAGAAGAGAAGTGAAGAGAAATGAAGGATCGTTCACTTGGTTTACAAGGAAAAGGGCTTATATACTTTAGGCCATTTTACACCATAAGGACCTCTAAAGCATGGGATTTTCATCTAAATCCCTCATTGCTTCTTAGAAACGTCCAAGCCATCTAAACTTAAACCAAGTTCATCAAAGATCAAGATTTAAGGGTAGAAAAGATCAACTTTCAACTAGGGTACACATATGAAGGTCTTCATACACATACATGGTGAATTTTATGCACAAAGATTACTTTTCTTATCTGATTATTTATCGGTGCATCTCTTTCATCATTTCTACTCTAAATGATGCCAAGAGTCATATAAGATGCTCTAGAAGGTGTACTTTACAAGTTTCACCCATAATTTGGGTAATTTGCACTTTACTCCAAATTAGGGTTTTTAAGCACGAGGATCATTCCACAAGCTGCATCTGAATGCCCAAGCTTGAAAAATCCATCATGCCTTATCAGATTCACTCTTATGATGTTTCATCATCAAGGGTACATCTTAAACTGTGAACTCTGCAAGTTAAACCTCTTAAGTGGATAATTGCACATAGGTCCCTGCATTGCAAAACAATACTACAACATTGTTCCTAGGGGACAGGAATGGAAACATATGTTCCTTAGGGGATTTTATTACCTACTAAAAGATAATTACAAGTGTTTAATTACATATTTAGGAAATATTTCTAGGGTTAGGTTATAACTCAGGTCACGGATGTTACAATCTTGGATTGAATAGAAATGAAGATGGCAATTTTTTTATGGGTAAGTGAACATCATCCTGTGAAATACTCTAGATTGGCAATCCCAAGTGATGAAGGTGGACTAAATCTAAAAACTCCCAAAGACATTACAAAATGGGAAACTATGCAAAAAAACATCATTTTCTAAGAAGGCACTTCTATATGGGGAAAATGGATGAGAGAAAGATATCCAAGAGGGCTGGATTTCATACCGAAGATAAGGGAAGGATATTCACACACCATTGGAGATGTGGCAATAAGTCAAATGCATGTTTGTTGTAAGAGGTTTAGAGATCAGAAACTATGCATTTGGGACGTGACTCATTCAAGAGGTACAAAGGACAAGTTCGGAGATCAGATCTGGACCGGTAGGTACGTGCCAAAGTGGAGCATGTGTGTATATAAAATTATGCACAATGTTCTTGCTACCTTGGACAGGATAAAGAGTTGGAACTATGAAGTTCCTACTCTATGCTTGCTATGCCAGGAGGGGGAGGAATCTCATAGCCATCTTGTGGGTGAATGTAAGTTTACAAGGGAGATATGGGAGTCCATATGCAAGGATTTCAGATTACAAATTCAGCTTTCCGGGGGCCCAAGAAGAATGTTGTCCAGATGCGGTTATGATGAGAGGAAGAAGCTTCTGTTTGCTGGTCTATGCTATCATATATGGGAAGAGAGGGATGCCAAAAGACACCAAGGAGCTACTACACACACCACTAGTATCTCTGTAAAAATATGTAAAGGTGTTAGATGTAAATTACATATTAGATAGAAGAGTGAGTTGTAACTCTGTGCTGGATGTATGACGTTGGGCCTATATGTACTCTTGACCTCCTATAATTTTAGGAGGAAATCGGAATATATTTACCTGATTCTGATACATACATACATACATACATGCATGCATGCATGTATACATACATACATACATACATACATACATACATACATACATACATACATACATACATACATACATACATACATACATACATACATACATACATGCATGCATGCATGCATGCATACATGCATACATACATGCATACATACATCCATACATACACGCATACATACACACATGCATACATACATGCATACATGCATACATGTATACATACATACATACATACATACATACATACATACATACATACATACATACATACATACATACATACATACATACGTGCATACATGCATACATAAATACATACATACATGCATGCATGCATACATACATACATACATACATTCATACATACATACATACAGCCGACAAGGGAATAGCCCAGTTGGTGAATTCCGCTGGTCCCCAATGAAGGGACCCGAGTTCGAAACCACACAGAGAAGCATCTCTTGATTTATCACCCTCCCGGGCATCTGACCTCCGCCACAGGTTATGGGAGAGGGGGGGTGAGAAATCTTTCTCTCTTAATACCATACATACATACATACATAAGATGACGCCGAAAAGGAGTGGCTCAAGTGGTCAAGCACAATGTCTCCTCATGAAGGGACCTAGGTTCAAATTCCAGTTGCCGCCTTGATTTACCACCCTCCCAGGCGTTCAGCCTCCGCCACGGGCGTGGGAGAGGGGGGAGAAATCTTTCTCTCTTAATCCCATACATACATAAGATGACCCCTATATTTTTAGGGGGGATGTCAGAATATACTTACCTAATTTTGATACATACATACATATATACATACATACATACATACATACATACATACATACACAACCCATGGAACGAAGGTGATGACCCTTTTGATTTTTGCAGATGTTGTGTTAGTGTTTGTTGAAGCCAAGCAACATTCTTTAGAAAATCTTAAAAATTTGCTAAGGAAGTTTGGAGAGCAGACGAGGCTTTGTGTGAATCTAAACAATACACACATTTTTCTATCAGGAAACTGCTACAAGATAGAAGACTGGTTGGTAGATGCAATGGGCGTGGAAAGGAGAAACTTCACAATAGAATACCTTAGTTTTCCTTTAGCTGGAGTAAACCTACAAGTCAAAGACTTTATTGAATGCATGGACAAAATGATGGAAATGATTAACAGATGGCCAACACAAAAGACATCCATGGAGGAAAGAGCAACACTGATAAAGGCTGCTATAGAAGGTCTTCTCATTTTCTGGGTGCAACAAGGGGAGATCCCTGGGGCTGTTCTGGACAGAATGGAGATGAAGATGGCAAATTTCCTGTGGGCAAGTGAGTATCATCCTATGAGATATGCAAGAGTGGTGCTGATAAAAGATGAAGGAGGGTTGAACTTAAAATATCCAAAAGGCATAGAAAAGTGGGAGACAATGTGGAGAATAATCATTTATCAAGAAGGCTCATCAACTTGGGAGAAATGGATGAGGGAGAGATTTCCAAGGGGACTGGATTTCAAGCCGAAGACAAGGGAAGGATACTCACACACTATTAATGTTATGACAGAAGCATGGCAACATGTTAGACACCTGTTCATGGCCCAGGATATGGGGAGATGGAGTCTTAGAGATCCAAAGATATGCTATGGGAGGTGACATGCTCAAGAGAAGTAAAAAATAGGCATGGGGAGCAAATCTGGACTGGTGTGCATGTGCCAAAATGAAGAATGTACGTATACGAAATTCCACATAATCTTCTTGGTACTCTTGATAGAATAAAGGGGTTGAACTATGATGTATCTTGTTTGTTCTTGCTATGGAAAGGTACTGAATAATCACACAACCACCTTATGGGTGAATGCATATTCACAAGGGAGGTGTGGGATACGTTTTGCAAGGATTTCAAAGTACAAATCCAGCTAACGAGTGATCCAAGAAGGATGCTGACAAAGTGTGGGAATGATGATAGGAACAAGTTGCTATTTTCTACTCTATGCTACCATATTTCAAAGGAACGGAATGCCAGATACATTGAGATGTTGATGCAAATTCAATGAGTGTTGCTGTTAAATTTTGTAAATGTGTTAAACGTAAGTTGCACATTAGTTAAATGTGTGAGTTGTTGCTCTGTGTTGTGGTGTATGGCGTTGGGCCTACATGTAACTTTTGACCTCCAATATTTTTAGCAGGAAGTCAAAATATATTTACCTGATTTTGATACATACATACATACATGCATGCATACAACTGACAAGGGAGTGGCTCAAGTGGTCAAGCACGATGCCCCCTAACAAAGGGACCCGAGTTCGAATTCCAGTTGCCGCCTTGATTTACCACCCTCCCAGGCATTCGGGCTCCACCACAGGTGTGGGAGAGGGTGTGGGGGGGTAGAACTATTTCTCTCTTAACCCCATACATATATACATACATACATACATACAGCCGACAAGGAGTGGCTCAAGTGGTCAAGCACGATGTCTCCTAACAAAGAGACTCGGGTTTGAATCCCAATTTCCACATTGATTTACCACCATTCTGGGTGTTCGACCTCTGCCACATGCATGGGAGGGGGGGCATATTTCTCTCTTAATCTCATACATACATACATACATACATAACACAACACACGCTCTAGGGTTCCGTGCTCTGGCGGCCAAAGGTGATCTGTGCCAATTCCAAGGTTGAAGGAGGAGGGGGTTCTCCCCCCTCCAATGGTGGCCATGAAGCAACCAAAGAAAGCTTGGACGCAAGTCCTAGGTGGTGCTAACACATACAAGGAACACAATTATGCTTCTGCTGAGATCGTAGATGGCAAATGATTCATAACCATCAATGTAGACACATACGTCAAGATGGAGAAGAACTGGGCTCATACTACCGTGGTGTATGTCATGGGCAGGCATCCCTATTACTTCCACATCCTTTCTTGGATTAAGTGGGTCTGGAAGCCAAAAGGAGGCTTTGACTTATACTCCAAGCCTGACAAGTTCTTCCTCCTACGCTTCAATAATGAGGAAGATAAGCTAGCTGCAATCAATATGGGTCCACGGCTGTTTGATAGGCAACTAGTCATGGTGAAGGACTTCAAGGTCAGCGATGATCTAAAGAAGGATCTTTTCAGCCCCATACCAGTCTGGATCAACATGCCCAGCCTGGGGAAGAACTTGTCAGAAAGAGCGGTTGGTGTCATCGCTAGTGGTGTAGGCAAACTCCTACGCATTGATCTGCTATCTTTATCTCAAGAATCCCTAGGGGAAGTAAGAGCTCTAGTTGAAGTTGAGGCCGAGGGGGATCTTCTTAAAGAAGTCTGGGTTAACATGCCCAAACGAGAACCTATGGTGGTTGAAATAAAGTATGAACATGTTCCAGATTGATGCCAAACTTGCAAAGTTTTTGGACATTCTGACAATGATTGTCTTTTAAACCCTAAACTAGAGATGCCTAAGAAGACCAATGATTGTTCTAAAATGCAATGGTAGAAAATCATGAGAGGAAAAGCCAAACCAGTACCCGATGAAGATGAGTCTGTCTCTAAAATCGAAGCTACTGACAAAGACAAAGAAGTTGAAGAGATCGACAAGGAGGTTGAAGAGTTAGACAATCCTGAATTGTCTAACGCTGGTGACAAAGAGAAGGAGACAGAATGGATTTCCAGTTGTATGAAGACTCTTAATGCAAATGAATCCAATTTGAGTTCTAAAGAGATGGAGAAAGAAGCGACTTCCAATAGATACAAGAACTTAACTAAAAGTCAGAAGAAGGCTAATGAGACCAGCAAGGTCAATTCCAGTGCAAAAGGGCTGTGTAAGACCCGATCGTCTGGGAAGACCAATAAATGACCATCTACATGGAGAATGTCTGTGATTCAGGGAAGCCACAAAATAAGAAGGAGGTAAGGGCAACCATAAAAAACATCAAAGCCTCCATAGTGATTCTAGTCGAAACAAAAATTAAGAATTACAACAAAGAAACCATAAGTAAACTATATCCTAATGGATGGAAGTATGTATCCAATCATCTTTCTGATGACAATGGAAGAATTTGTATAGACTGGGACCCTAGATCCTGGGATCTTACAATCATGGACTATGATGACCAATAGATCACTATGATTGCTATAAACAAATGTGGTTTAAGGAATGCGATTTCTGGCATCTATGTAAGAAATCTCACGAGTCAACAAATTGACCTGTGGAGCAAACTTGTTACCATTTCTTCTAAAATCCAAGACCCATGGCTTGTTATTGGAGATTTCAATAAAATCCGGAAGCAAGAAGAAAAAGCTGGCGGGCATGAGGTCCTAAACCAGGTGCTTAGCTCATTCAACTTAGCTATTGACAATGCTGGACTGGTTGAGCTTCCTACTATTGGTGGGGGAACATTCACGGGGAGAAACAGACTTGCTAAATCTAAAAGAATAGCTTGCAAGATCAACATAGCTCTGGTTAATGACAATTGGTTAACCAAATTTTCAGGTACGAAGTCTAAACTTCTTACTTCAAAATTTTCTAACCATTCTACTGACAACATCAATCTCAAGAAAATTCAAAGAAAGGCTCGTCCCTTTTGATTCTTGAACTACAGGAAAGACTGGCCTGGTTGCAAGGAACTCATCCAAGAAACTTGGAACGAAGTTGTTGAAGGCAATCCACTTTTTAGGTTCATTCAAAAACTTAAAAATGTGAAGATGAAGCTCAAAAAATGGGTGAGATCTCAAGTAAACCTCCAAAACTTATTGTAGAAAGAGCATATGGAGATGGATGACATTTCCAAAGCACTTCACAGAGATCCACTTGACGAACAACTCATCCATGCTGAGAATGTCACCCTAGACCAAATCAAACTCCTCGACAATGCTGATGAGAAGTACTACTGGCAACGCAGTCGCTTGGACTGGGTTGAAAATGGTGGCAGAAACACCTGCCTTTACCAATCGGCTGTTAAAAGGAGAGATGCAATCAACTCCATTACTAAAATATATGACAATGATGGAAACTTTCTCCAAGATGAGGAAGCTATAGCAAGGGAGATGACACTTTTCTTTGAAAACCTCTACAATCAAGATAATGTCAATGTCCCGACTGAGAGCACTGACTGGGTAAGTCTTATTACCGAAGAAGACAATGACATGCTATGTCATATACCTGAAATGGAGGAGATCTGGAAAGCTACTTGGTCCATAGGTGCCTCAAAAAGTCCAGGCCCTAAGGGATTCGACATATTCTTCTATCATGAAAATCGGGAGCTACTCAAAGTTGATCTGTTAGAAGCAGTACAATGGTTCTTCAAAGGAGGCCATATGGTGAGGTAGTTGAACCACATTTTTCTGGCTCTCATACCTAAAAAGGATATCATTTCTTCCCTAGCTAACTTCAGGCCGATCGCCTGTTGTTCCATGCTGTATAAGATTATCACTAAGATAATCACAACTAGGTTTGCAGAACTCGTGCCCAAGATAATCTCTCCAAACCAAGGAGCTTTTATCAAAGGCAGATGCATCGATGACTGCTCCTTACTGGCATTCGAATTCACTATTAACTATAACCTCATTAGAGGCTCCCCTTTAGCCTGTGTTAAATTAGACATCACCAAAGCATTCAAATCCATCAATTGGTCGTATCTTTGGAATTGCCTAAAACACATGGGGTTCAGAGATGACTAGATAAACATTGTCAAATAATGTGTCACTACACCATCTTTCTCGGTGCTACTCAATGGAGCCTCTGAGGGGTTCTTCAGGAACTCAAATGGTCTTCATCAAGGTGACCCACTATCACCTCTACTGTTCACCATTGTGATGGAAGGACTCAGCAAGAAGCTTGACCGTGCTGTGATGGAGAAAAAGATCAGAACCTATACTATCAAAAACACACCAGTTCTATCCCATCTTCTTTTTGCAGATGATTTTCTCATATTCTATGAAGCCCGAGCTAGAAGCCTCACCAATCTGAAGCAACTTCTTTTAGAGTTTGGCCAAGAGTCTGGTATGAAGTTGAATGCCTTGAAATCCAACATTTACTTTTCAAAACCAGTACCTAATCAACAAGTGAAAGTGGATTCCCTTAGTGCAAAACTGGGTGTACTTCCCATTACATATCTGGGTTATCCACTCACTGGTGGTAATCTTAGAAGAATTGATTTCAATTCATGTCTTGACAAGATCAAGGACATGATTACTAAATGGCCAAGAAACAAGCTCTCATTCTCTGATCGACTAGTATTGATCAAGTCTAATGCACTTGGCATGATCCAATATTGGCAGGATCAAGGTGAATTGACCAAATCTACTCTCTGTAAAATGGAAATACTACTTGGATATTTCCTATGGGGCTCATCCATCCATCCTACAAGCTGGCAACGAATTGCCTATCCCTATGAAGAAGGAGGTCTTAACTTAAATAACCTTGAAGACTTGGTTGATTTCCACACCATGAAGCGCATCAAGAGATTTCTCAGTGGTGAGTCTGTTTGGGCTGAGTGGATGTCACAAAGATACGACACTGGTAATTTCTAGAAGACACCACACAGATGGGGTTTCTCCACAAGCTGAAGGAGATTCACTTACGTCTGGGTTAAATTCTAAAACCTAGATGACAACAAGCTATGGGAGCTTTGTAGAACTCGACAAGATGTGGACACTGCTGCTAAGAATCTCTGGTTACCCAAACATAATCCAAGGTGGAGCTTCACTGCCTACATAGCACTCAAGAACCTTCTTCCTACATTGGAGAAAGTACAAAGATGGAACCAGGGCATCAACAATGTATGTGGCCTCTGCCATTCAGATGAAGAAAGCTCTACACACTTGTCTTCCACATGCAAATGGTGGAAGTACCTCTGGGGGTGCTCTTCCCTAAAATTGGGAATCGACCCTATGCTATCAATGGAAGGAAGCTTGACAAAACTCGAACTGTGCAACTAAGAAGACCACACTATAATTCTGTGGGACATCACCATTTGCATCCATACCATATGGACCGCAAGGAACTCCATGAGACATGGAGGTAGGAAAGAAGACGAGCTAGCCGCTTTCAAGAAGATCGAGCATGAGCTCCAATTGCACTACAAGACTTACCATCATAAAATGACTCAGTTATCTAATCACATCATTAGAAATTGGGACCTAAATCTACACTGAATGGTCTAGCTTATGACTAATCTTGTGACACCCCAATCTGCGAGCCATCTCTAATGACCCCGAAGACTGGGGAGTCACCCTCGATAAACCACTCTTAACTTTTCTTTACTTGATCACTTAAATTCAACTTAAAAGAAAATCATAAAACTCGAATAACATCGAATTGAAATAAAACTACGGAAGTAACTTACTATTAACCATATTAGTAGGAAAACCAAACTTACATGTCATATTACACTGTTCTATTCGAAATATGAAGCTCAATAGATAACTGTAAATTTTAGTTACATATTACATAACATCCTCTCTATCTCACCACATGCCCAAGGACCGAGGGGAAAGGACCAAGAGACCTCTAAACCTAACTAAACACTACCTTCTAAGCATCTGGGTGATACAATCCTTCAGCTTTTTTGTGTTGACGCTGACCTGAAAAATGTTTTAGTAGGTTGGTGAGCTACTGGCTCAGTGAATATAATTTCACCCAACCATCGCAGATAACCCATATCATGTTTATTATTTAGAAATTAAACTACAAGAAATACTATACTGAACAAAGTTAGAACAATAAGATTTAAATAACAGGAAATATCAACATTTCATCAAGTAACATCTGCTGCAATGCTATAGATACAATCAATTACATAGGATATCAACATTCCATTTAACGAACAACTGATACAAATCTAAACTCAAATCTTTCTTAATTCTTTAATTCATAAGAAACTCTGTGAACCTATATGAACATATTTTAGCTTATGCCCTAATCATATGCAATGTACTCTACATATGAAGACTCGTAGTGAACTACGATCTCACCATACAAGACTTATCCGACACCCCGGTATAGCTAAGTCTGACTACTCTCCTGGTCTGCAATAGGGAAACTGGCTCTCTGGCCTCGACATTCCTATTGTGTCGTAAACTGGACTCCTCCTCTAACCTGAGCACACAGGCAGAGAGTCAAAGCCACCTATTACTCTAGTGCCACCAGGATCATGTCTCTGGTTGATGTTGGACACTACATGGCTTTTCTGTGCTCTAGTGCCACCAGGATCTTATCTCTGGTTGATGTTGGACACTACATTCTATAATTTAAGGAGACTTCTACTAGGGATTCGTCCCCCGTGCCACCTGATAGCACATTCCGATCCCCATATACTGGACTCTTCTAGGGTTAGGTCGTTTCACCCCTAAGGCGCAGACCTCACATAGGGGTTCTACGGTGTTCAGGGCCCTTAAATCTATTATTTTATTATTGTTAGAAAGCTCTTACTATATTGTATCTCTCTCTTACTTATTCTTGATTTTGGTATATCTTTGGTACTGAGTCTATTTATCTGAAACTTATAAATACATCATGTATATCCTTTCTAACTTGGCAGTGCAATATACTGAAACACTGTAATTTACTGAGAAATCCACATATTGTACTTGCAGGCAGATTTAAATACATAGAATACTTGAATAAACCAAATTCATATCCCCATGAAATTTACTAAGAAATCAACATTATTATGCATGCAGGCGGACTAAAATTCTTAAATAAATAGAAATCATATCGACTTGGCACATATACGCTGAAATCATACAAATGATTATTGTAACATGCTAACAAGAGTTATTTACTCAATATATACGAAATTGTCGGTAGCACTTGTAAATTATCTAAAATTCCTCAATAATTGTGCACATCAACCTAAATTATGGGTTGAGCATCACATAACTCAACTAAGATTAATTTACTTGTCATGTCACGAATTATTAATATTAATTGAAATTTCAAATGATTTCTTGAGTTGAGCATCTCATCACTCAAATAAGAGTTAAATCATTATCATGGAATGAATTATTATTAATAATCAGGAATACCTAATAATATCTTCGAGAAGCGTGTCAATTTGAGTAAATATTAAATCATTCACATTAAATATGACCTATAGCGTGCATCTAGGTTTTCTTGAATATTTTTCACATCATTGTCATTTCTTTGTAATCGTGCATCATTTAATTTATTAAAATCGTACAGTCTGGGTTTATACCCAGGCTTTCCAATTTCTGGTTGTGCAGGTTGTGCACTACTATTTTTGACATTTAATCGAGTAAATTAGTTTTCATTTGATCGTGTAGTTTTACTAATATAAATCACACACAACATTTAACTAATTAGCACCGTGTAAACGTTAATAAGTAAAATGTGTAATTTAGAAATCGAGCGGCGCCGACACTACCCAGCACCTGGGTAAACGCCGACATCTGCGAAGAGTACCGATTTCGACCAAAACGTCTGATTATTGGAGTTATGCTTGCATTTGGGAGTGAGATTCTACTCACCGCGGTTCGAGATGTCCAAATTCGACTGGAAACACATCCAGACACCTGTTTTCGGGCATCAACAGGTCTTCAACCTTGGAACAATCCAGTTCTAACGTGCTTCACGTATAGGTCGAAGCAATGAACTCGAATGGGTGCTTAATCATGGCTGATGACTGCGGATTCTTTCTCAAACCTCTTGGATGGAGTTGAAGCGGTTGATTCGAGCTGTTAGCTGTGTCAAAATGAGCTCCTAGCTGCTACGTAGGGGCACCGCCCCCCTTGCTTGGGCGCCACTAGGGCATTGAGGAGAAGGAGAAAGATAGGGGAAGGTGACGACGCTGTTGGCCGAAGCTAAAGGACCAAGGACACCCACCCCTTTCCCCCTTTCTCTGGTCAGTTGACCAGCTGTTACTCCTGCAGATGGAGGCACCGCCCAAGCTAGAAGAAGTGCCTCTAGGGCAAGGGAAGAGAGGGGAAAGGGTGGAGGAAGAAGAGGAAGCTGGGCGCCACTCAAACGGAGCCAAGGAGGCCCAAATATGCCGCCCTAGCTCACCTTCTCATGGATGATCAAATGGCCTATTGGGCGCCACTCAACTGGGAAGTGGAATGGTGGGTTGAAGAAGATAAGGAAGAAAAGGGGTTAAGGGGATATATCAAATAACTGGGAAAATTACATCTTAGGTCCAAGATTCTTGAAAATGTCGTAACTCTCGCCTCGAGTGTCCGATTGAGGTGATTCTTTTTGCAAAATTTCAAGCGTGAAATTCTCTACAACCTCAAGGCAAGAAGTCATGCTAATCAGACTGTAACACTGGATAAAAGCACCAATTGCATCTTGTGTACTTAATTCAACTTAATTAACTTATTAATGTTGTGATTATCATACTTGGTAGTTAATTTTAGTGTGGGTCATAACAATCTCCCTCCATTACAAGAATTTCGTCCCAAAATTCCTAAAAGAGAAAAGGAAACTTGTTACGCATCTCAGACTCAAGCTCCCACGTGGCTTCCTGTAGGTTATGGTTCCTCCATAAAACTTTCACTAACGGTATCTCACGATTCTTGAGCTTCTTGATCCTCTGATCAATTATCTATACTGGTCGCTCAACATAGGACACATCTGGTCTGAGCTGGGTAGGTTCTGGGTCCATTATCTTCTCTGTACCAGGGTAACACTTCTTCAACATTGATACATGGAACACGTCATGTAGATTGACCAACTCGGATGGCAATTCCAACTTATAGGCTACAGGTCCAATCCTCTCAATGATAGGATATGGGCCCATAAACCTAGGAGTCAGTTTGCCTCTCTTACCAAACTTCATCACCCCTTTCCATGGTGAAACCTTCAGATACACTTCATCACCAACCTGAAACTCAAGAGGTCGACGCCTCTTCTCGGCATAACTCTTCTGTCTATCATGTGCAGCTTTCAACTATTATCTGATCACTACAATCTTCTCGGTATTCAAATCTACTATATCTGGTCCATGAATCTGCTTTTCACCCACCTCATACCAATATATGGGTGATCTACACTTTCTGCCATGCAAAGCTTCATACGGTGCCATACCGAGACAGGAATGGTGACTGTTGTTGTTTGCAAACTCTATAAGGCTCAAGTGTTCTTCCCAACTTCTACTGAAATGCAAGACACATGCTCTCAGCATGTCCTCAAGAGTCTGAATGGTCCTCTCAGACTGACCATCCATCTATCGGTGAAAAGTTGTACTGAACCTCAACTTTGTGCCCAAAGCACGATGCAACTGATTCTAAAACCTAGTCGTGAACTCAGGATCCCTATCTAATATAATTGAAACCGGGATACCATGCAACCTAACTATCTCATCCACATATATCTTAGCCAGCTTCAGAACATCATAGGTTGACTTAACAGGAAGAAAGTGAGTAGACTTAGTCAGTCTATCCACAATCACCCATATAGAGTCACAACCTCTAGGTGTCCTGGGTAACCCTACCACAAAAATCCATTGTGATATGTTCCCACTTCCACTCAGGTATAGGAAGAGATTGCAAGGTACCTGCAGGTTTCTGGTGCTCAGCCTTAACCTGCTGACACATGCTGCACCTAGCCACATACTCATCTACATCCCTCTTCATACCAGGCCACCAATACAACTCCTTGAGATTCTTGTACATCTTAGTGTTTCCTGGATGCATAGCGTACATCGATGCATGTGCTTCCTCAAGAATCTACTCTTTCAAATCACTGTCTCGAGGTACACGCAACCTATCATGCTGATAAAACACACCATCATCTGAAAACCTAAACTCTGGTCTTTCCCCCTGTCATGTCATGCATGATCTGCTGTAACTCACTGTCATTCTGCTGAAGTTCTTTAATCTGGTCATAAAAAGTAGGCTTGACTCGCATCTGTACAATCAAACCACTCTGTGTTGTCACCCCTAAGTCTAAGTTCAACTTCTGCATCTCTACTATTAGGTCTCTCTTATAACATGCCATAGAGAATACATCTGCTATTGAACTTGACTTCCTGCTGAGGGAATCAACCACCACATTTGCCTTTCTAGGGTGATAATCTATCATCACATCATAATCCTTGATCAATTCTAACCATCTCCACTGTCTAAGATTCAGATCCTTCTGGGTAAAGATAAATTTCAAACTCTTATGATCCGTAAACACCTGACACATCTCACCATAAAGATAGTGACGCCATGTCTTAAGAGCATGAACTACAACAACTAACTCCAAATCATGTGTCGGATAATACTCCTCATTATATGCTACTTACTTCTTGTTACTTATCCTTCTCATTTTGATCATATAGAATAAACATCCCTAAAATTGAAATAGACAAGGTAAGAATAGATTATTCCTCATTCTTGTTATTACTGTAAGAATTTATTTCATAACACACTTCACTTATATTATATTTCTCCTTTTTTTGAAAATACACTTGTTACATTTCAAATTTATATCTTACTCTTTTCTCCGAGTCATTTTCATATTGTTTATCTACCTTTCAGATTAGCTACCTTTAAACCCTAGATTTTATTAGTGCCAGCTTACCTTTCATAGCACAAATCTCATGATTTTGTTTTATAGAGATGCTAGTATTCAAGGTCAAATCGCTAGTGACATCCCTTGAACTACTTCAACTCTAAACATTCTAGGGTTTGGTCCTTATCAGTAACATAGCGTTATTTTGATGTGACTTTGCTCCCTTAGTTTGAAATTCAAACTTTGGATCTCATAAGTTTTAAAGTCTTCCTTATCTTATCACTGGAATTTCCCTTCTCTTACTTGGACAATCAGATAAATTACATTCTCAATTTACCTTGCTAGGGTTTCATCATCATATTATGTGTCATTATTTCATTCACTTAGACGTCTCTACCATGGTAGTTATGCATCATATATGATTCATTTTCTTATCACTTCATCCCACATTGATATCATTAAGGAAGATATGAAAGAGAAGATGATTCTCAACTTAGAATTCTTATCTTCAAACATTCCCTTATTACATTTCTCATATGTAGGTTTAATTAGTTATCAACAAGGATACTTGACTAGTTAGCACTTACTTGAGTGTCACAATCTCTTTCTTTTATAATCTATATTACCCCTTCAAGCTTCAAACCCTTCCCTATATTTCCATAATCCTCTTACCATATCCTACTCTTTATATCATGTTGCTTATTCATGTGTATATTCATGTATACCATGTTGCATATATATATATATATATATATATATATATATATATATATATATATATATATATATATATATATTCCTTCTACTAATGTGAAGTCGATATTCTAAACCAATACTATCTCTACTAGTTTCACCTTATGTTTAATACATTACATATCCTTTATTTTAAATCAAACGGCTCAGGCATGGGTCAAACTTTTTTTTACCTCTTCCGAAGGCTCTTTATTTCTAGGTGCTTATTGTATACTTAACTCTTTTCTTATATTTTCCCTTTGCTTTGAAGTACATAAAAGTATTTTACTCTATTACATGATCCATTCCATGGTTGATTCTTACTATCTTAGCCCTTACATACTTTTCTCATATCTTTTCCATATTCTCATATTTAGAGTTCATATAATACTAATCATTAAATTTAATCTGAACCTTATATCGTGTTCCTTTATTTCCAATTAAGGATTTCTCATATGAGGCCCCAACATTGGGTCTCCTATATCAGTTCCAACTAATTCTTAGCTATTCTAATCTTTCCCTTATATCTCAACATCTTAGTATATGTACATTCTCACTATGATGCATGTCTAAATTATCCAGAGTCTACTTGATACAAAAAATATAAATAATAAATAAATCACTTCATGACACACAACAATATAAAAGAATCATATTTATTCTACAAACTAAAAATCTAAATTCATACATATAAGATCATTTCTAGTGATTTCCAATCAAATAAGCAATATAAAGCAAGAGTTGTATCACATCCTATGTTTAATCTCTTACTCCTACATTAATTTCTGGTTTCTTAACCCTAAGATTTCTAGGGTTTCTCTCTAGCCCATCCTTCCTCTACATACCTAGCCAGGGTATTCAGGGAAGAATAGATAGAGTAGCTTGATACTGGTCAATCTAAGTACTCAGATACCTGGCCAGGGTATCTAAATACTCAGACCTCCCAGAGCTAAAGACACATCACTTCCTATCTACCTCACTTATAAATCTATCTTTCTATCCTAATGGTCCCTGACGACTTAGCCTAAGCTCCCTACTTGGTTCTCATGACCACGTCCTCTTCCTGCCATCTGCATTAGTATAACAAAACACTTCCTGTTAGAAAATTGCAGTTAGAAGGAAGACACCTAAGTCCTAATCCTATTGGTCTCTTGTCATCCCCTGATCTTGACTTAGAGTAACCATGTACTCAGCCTATCCTCTGATACCAAATTAGTTGTGATGCCCCGATCCCCGAGCCACCTCTAATGACCCCAAAGTCTGGGGAGTCACCCTCGGTAAACCACTCTTAAATTTTCTTTACTTGATCACTTAAACTCAACTTAAAAGAAAACCATAAAACTCGAATAACATCGAATTGAAATAAAACTACGGAAGTAACTTACCATTTACCCTATTAGTAGGAAAACCAAACTTAAATGTCATATTACACTGTTCTATTCGAAATATAAAACACAACATATAACTGTAAATTTAAGCTACATATTACATAACATCCTCTCTATCTCACCACACGCCCAAGGACCAAGGGGAAAGGACCAAGAGACCTCTAAACCTAACTAAACAGTACCTTCTAAGCGTGCGGGTGATACAATCCTTCAACTTCCTCGTGCTGACGCTGACCTGAAAAATGTTTCAGTAGGTTGGTGAGCTACTAGCTCAGTGAATAGAATTTCACCCAACCATCATAGATAACTCATCTCATGTTTATTATTTGGAAATTAAACTACAAGAAATACTATACTGAACAGAGTTAGAACAGTAAGATTTAAATAATAGGAAATATCAACATTTCATCAAGTAACATCTGATGCAATGCTATAGATACAATCAATAACATAGGATATCAACATTCCCTTTAATGAACAACGGATACAAATCTAAACTCAAATCTTTCTTAATTCTTTAATTCATAAGAAACTTTGTGAACATATATGAATATATTTTAGCGTATGCCCTGATCATATGCAGTGTACTCTATATATGAAGACTCGTAGTGAACTACGATCTCACTAGACAAGACTTAGCCGACACCCTGGGATAGATAAGTCTGACTACTCTCCTGGTCTGCAATAGGGAAACTGGATCTTTGGCCTCGGCACTCCTATTGTGCTGTAAACTGGACTCCTCCTGTAACCTGAGCACACAGGCGGTGAGTCAAGCCACCTATTACTCTAGTGCCACCAGGATCCTGTCTCTGGTTGATGTTCGACACTAGATGGCTTTTATGTGCTCTAGTGTCACCATGATCCTGTCTCTGGTTGATGTTGGACACTACATTCTGTAATTTAAGGAGACTTCCACTAGGGCTTCGTCCCCCGTGCCACCTGATAGCACATTCCGACCCCCGTATATTGGATGCTTCTAGGGTTAGGTCGTTTCACCCCTAAGGCGCAGACCTCACATCGGGGATCTACAATGTTCAGGGCCCTTAAATCTATTATTTTATTATTGTTAGAAAGCTCTTACTATATTGTATATCTCTCTTACTTATTCTTGATTTTGGTATCTCTATGGTACTGAGTCATTTTATCTGAAACTTATAAATACATCATGTATATCCTTTCTAACTTGGCAGTGCAATATACTGAAACACTGTAATTTACTGAGAAATCCACATACTGTACTTGCAAGTAGATTTAAATACATAGAATACTTGAATAAACCAAATTCATATCCCCATGAAATTTACAGAGAAATCAACATTATTATGCTTGCAGGCGGAATAAAATTCTTAAATAAATAGAAATCATATCAACTTGGCACATATACGCTGAAATCATACAAATGATCATCGTAACATGCTAACAAGAGTTATTTACTCAATATATATGAAATTTTCGGTAGCACTTGTCAATTATCTAAAATTCCTCGATAATTGTGCACATCAACCTAAATTATGGGTTGAGCATCACATAACTCAATTAAAGATTAATTTACTTGTCTTATCATGAATTATTAATATTAATTGAAATTTCAAACGATTTCTTGAGTTGAGCATCTCATTACTAAAATAAGAGTTAAATCATTATCATGACACGAATTATTATTAATAATTAGGAAGTCCTAATAATATCTTCGAGAAGCGTGTCAATTTGAGTAAATATTAAATCATTCACATTAAATATGACCTAGAGTGTGCATCTAGGTTTTCTTGAATATTTTTCACATCATCGTAATTTCTTTGTAATTGTGCATCATTGAATTTATTAAAATAGTACAGTATGGGGTTATACCCAGGTTTTCCAATTTCTGGTTGTGCACTACTATTTTCGACATTTAGTGGAGTAAATTAGGCTTTGTTTGATCTTGTAGTTTTACTAATCTAAATCACACACAACATTTAACTAATTAGCGCAATGTAAACATTAATAAGTAAAATGTGCAATTTAGAAATCGAGCGGCGCCGGCACTGGCTGGCACTTGGGTAAATGCTGAAATCTGCGAATAGTACCGATTTCGACCAAAACGTCCAATTATTGGAGTTATGCTTGTGTTTGGGAGTGAGATTCTACTCACCGTGGTTTGAGATGTCTGAATTCTATTGGAAACGCGTCCAGACACCAGGCATCAGTAAGGTCATCTTCAACCTTGGAACAATCCAGTTCTAACGTGCTTCACGTACAAGTCGAAGCAACGAACTCGAATGGGTGCTTAATCATGGATGATGACTGAAGATTCTTGCTCAAACCTCTTGGCCGAGTTGAAGTAGTTGATTCGAGGTGTTCGTTGTATCAAAATGAGCTCCTAGCTGCTACTATGTAGGGGCACCACCCCCCTTGCTTGGGCGCCACTAGGGCATTGAGGAGAAGGAGAAAGATAGGGGAAGGTGACAATGCTGCTGGCTGAAGCTAAAGGACCAAGGATGCCCACCCCTTTCCCCCTTTCTCCGGTTGGTCAACCAGCTGCTGCTCCTGTAGATGGAGGCACCGCCCATGCTAGAAGAAGTGCCTCTAGGGTGAGGGATGAGAGGGGAAAGGGTGGAGGAAGAAGAGGAAGCTGGGCGCCACTCTAACGGAGCCAAGGAGGCCCAAAACCACCGCCCTAGCTCACCTTTGACCGATCAAACGACCTGTTGGGCGCCGCTCAACTGGGAAGTGGAACAGTGGGTTGAAGAACATAAGGAAGAAAAGGGGTTAAGGGGATATATCAAATAACTGGGAAAATTACATCTTAGGTCCAAGATTCTTGAAAATGTCATAACTCTCGCCTCGAGTGTCGATTGAGGTGATTCTTTTTGCAAAATTTCAAGCGTGAAATTCTCTACAACCTCAAGGCAAGAAGTCATGCTAATAAGACTGTAACACTGGATCAAAGGCACCAATTGCATCTTGTGTACTTAATTCAACTTAATTAACTTAATTAACTTATTAGGGGTTGTTTGGGTGACCCCATTTTAACTACTACAGCAGTTAATGAATTACAGGATTTGAACTGTCCGATTAACAAAGTCGGCACTTTTGAATTATTTTGTTTGGGTAACAACAATTATTAAAATACATCACGGTAAACACCGCCTTGGCAACCATCCCGACGGAACCTTCCTCAAGTCACTCTGGTCACGGAGATGTGCACTTATACATTGATGGATACATTGTCAAACACACCACGTCCTGTCTGTGCTGATGAATGACTGTCGTGCCCATCCTCTACTGCCTTTGACGACCCTCTTCATGGCATTTGCGGCCGGAGCAATCTGGATGTCGCCTCCAAATTACAGGCTGAGTTTGAGCAGGTCGGCCGCTGGTAAAGGAGGTGAGCCTCCTCTGAGCTTGGTGGAGGTCGACTATGGGTCTAGCAAGGTCTTGAAGATTTTGTACTGGCGTAGGCTAAGGAGGTGAGGAGCGAGACCACGAACCGATGTGCATGGAATGGTAACCTCTTCACGGATGAAAAGGATGCTCCCCCCTTCTCTGCAGCGTCCGCCCCTCTTGACTAGAAGCAGAAAAGGCAAAGAAGAGCATAGTATTGCGGCTAGAAAAAAGAAAAGTTGGCAACTTTGGAACTCAGGTTGTTGTCTTGTTGATCCAAAGCGACAAACACGTCACAAGGCAAGGGAGGTGAAGGAACAATCGGAGGCCATTAAATCATGTAAGCAGCATGAGAATCTGGGCCACTGAACATCATCGTGACCCACTAGTATTAGGAGAGTCAATCAGTGAGTTCATCCTCTCTGCCTTCATCCCCAACGCAATCCAGACAAGCCATCGTGCAAGGTGATTTGGGTGGAATCAGGAAACCCTAGAAAGAGGAGTTTGGATAAAGGAGGACAATGAAGAAGGAGACGACAACCCAAACAAAAGATACCTTCTCAACAAGGAAGTCGTACATCGGTTGCAGATCGCGTGCGAGCCACCAAGTGTCGTCGTCGCTCGGGTCCCAGATCACAGTGAGGATGAACACCCCAAAATCCGACGGGGAAGCAAGAGAGGCAGAAGGGGAAGGAGGAGAGACGGAGGGGGAAGGAGGAGATGGGCCATATGGCGGGGGCAAGATGAATCAGATGATGGAGGCAGTGATAGGTGTCGAGGGTATCAGGGAGGTCAGGGTCTAAAACCTCGTGTCTGTCACCTTGGACATTCCAAAATTACGCTAAATATGGTGTACTTTGAGAGCACCATGTATTGAATGGACAAATCCTGGAAGCCGAATTACCAGAATTCTTCAAATACTTCCTAATGTTTCCAAACGACAACATTTCAATTGTGGTACTTAAAATACCATGCAAGATTACAATACCACCGCGAATTATAACATCCAAACAGCCCCTTAATGTTGTGATTATCATACTTACTAGTTAATTTTAGTGTGGGTCATAACAAATTTGTTGTTTTTATTTGATTTACATTTCTATGTAAAGCTTGTTAACTACACGTGTTGGGTGTAGTTTGTAATTTCTCCCTCTTATGGGGTCAGAAATATACTTACCAGGACTTTCCGATACATACATACATACCTACCTACATACATACATACATACATACATACATACATACATACATACATACATACACATACATACATACATACAGCTGACAAGGAGTGGCGCAAGTGGTGTAGCACGTTGTCCCTAACAAAAGGACCCAGATTCGAATCTCATTTGCCGCTCTATTTACCACCCTCCCGGGCATTCAGCCTCCGCCATGGGTGTGGGAGGGGGGGGTGAAATCTTTCTCTCTTAATCCCACACATACATACATACATACATACATACATATATACTTACATATATACTTACGTACATACATATATGCCTTGGTTTACCACCCTCCCAGACGTTCGGCCTCTGTCACGGGCATGGGAGAGGGGGAGAGAATGCCTCTCTTTATCCCATACATATATACTTACATACATACATACATATATGTGTGTATATATATGTATGTATAAATACATATATATGTGTGTGTATATATATGTATGTATGTACGTATATATGTGTATGTACACACACACACACACACACACACACACACACACACATATATATATATATATATATATATATATATATATATATATATATATATATATATATATATATATATATATATATATATATATAAAGGCCTATTGATCGGAGCGGGAAGAAGGATGCCGCATCAAGTGAACAACATGAGAGAGAGGGTACTATAATGATGGAGTTGACTTGGATGAATTAGTCACAGGTAGAAGACTCAACAACAACAAGATGAACTTCTAGAAAGACTAGCATGAAGAATACTGAGGTGTAGGAATAAGGTGAGTTTGTAATTCCATGGATGTCATGGAATCAGAATCCCAGTCCAATGAACCAAACAAATACCAAAGACAACATGCGGAAGCGTTAAATGCTTAGCATACATGAACAAATAACAAGATAAAGGCACCACTCATAATCTCAACAATCAACAATTTATATTAATCAAGATTATTTATTACAAGCTTTTAATTACATATTCAAGAGTACAAATTTTCAAGTCTGCTCATGTACACAATGGATCTAACAACAATGTACACTTGACATAGCTCAGGAATCCCATCAACTTCTATCCATATCTGAACCTATAAAATACGTGAAACAAGGCCGGTCAAGTACACGAGGTGCCGAGTACATGGCTAAAAGATACATATACATAATCTTTCCATAATTTAAAAAATATTTGCAGAAGTAAATGAACAATAATAAGCAAGTTAAGTAATTAACAAAATGAGAGACCATGTTTTATGTCATTTCACTCCAATTATACCATCATTTCATGCATTCATCAATATCATGTATTCATAAGGCCTTTTATAGACATTTTTGACGATCATTACTGATTTAGGGGTCATCAAGAAGTTGTGGTTCAAGTTTCATGTCATTTTGAGGTTCCATTCATCAAATGCGATCATTACAAGATTTTATGTCACTTTGGTACATTTCTAGGTCAAAGGACTCATAATAGGGAAACAAGACAATGATTCATCAAGTCATATGATTTAGATAACATATAAGACTAGATCAGAAAGATAGGACATATAAGATACATAATCAAAGTTGGGTGGATGCCCCCCAAGGATCTAGGCATCATAGTCCAAGTTTGGCATCATCATATCAACATACATTCAAATACCCAACATACAAGACATAGGTCATCATGCCCCAACATATGGATTAGATGGAACTTCCATGCCAAGGGAATCATAAGGGATAGATCATCTCCAATTTGAGAGGGTAAGGTATGAGATAAAGACCCACATCAAGAAATCAAGCATAAGAGCATAAATCGAGTCACATATGTCGAGGGCAAACTAGGGCTTCAAACACCATAATAGAGAAAGAGGGTGGAACATAGGCATTGAAGTGAACACTCATCACATGATTACTTATATTAATAAACTAATAAGATTTGATGCACAAACAGGTTCATAATCATCATTTGATTGAATTATAATCATTCAATGTCATACATGGGTCACATCCATGCATTTCATGGCATAAGGACCAAATAAGAACATATAGAGATCATGAGTGTGAATAGTGTACTAACATGGCCACATGTTACTGATCTCCATATGGATCAAACATTTGATGTCCTTAAAGGGCAAGATTATCCAATAAGAACCAAATTCATCATTAAAGTCTCATGACATTCCACATTCATGTGTGAGAGTCAACTATCGAGAAAGAGAGGTGGCTAGGACCCACATTAAATCAAAAGTGTATGAAAGTTACTGATTATATGAGAAAGAGAGGAAAAGTACACTAATGATTCAAGTTGTATTATAAGGATGCATTAAATGCGGTCAACATAGCAAAATACCTCATTTTTACCTAAACATAAGAAAAGGAAGGAAAGTTAGGGTCTGAAACCATGACCAAAGTGTAGGCCTCATCGATCTGATCAATTTAGTATATACTTTTTCTATAATCGGCCTTAAGATGAGGGAGTTATGCATTTTATAAGTTGTGCATCAAAAACTATAGAAGGGGGAAAGGGGAATTACATTTCAATGATGTGGCGTCAGCAGCCGTGAGATCTCGATCTTACGGCTCTTAATCCCGTGCCCTCATGGCCTCATCCCAGCTATGTGATGCTTGTGGCCGCTCTCCACCGCCACGTGCAGTCCTGGGAGGTCCAAGGTCGCTCCCTACCACCATCGGAGCTGTGTGGCAGCGAGCCACCACTCCTGTGCGGCTCGGGGTCGCTCGCGACTGCCGCGCCCCCACTCGAGTCGTGCAGGTTTTCACTGGCGTGGGCATGTGTTACTGGTGCGTTGATGCCCACATGGATGAATGGACGACGTGAGCATAGCCTCCCGGGCCGGGCCGGTTCTTGCGCACGCGGCGACGAACCGCTCCGGACCCTGCTCGTGTTGCTACATCACCGTAGCATGAGGTCGTTGGAGACGACCTAGCAGGCGGCCGCTGAGGGGTAGAAACTCCCCAAAACCCACCGTTCTACTCCTGTTAGGCAAGGCGGAGCCAAAGGTCTTGTCCTGTGGAGGGGGAAAACGAGGCGCATTGAGGTGGCGGCACCCAGGGCTGGAAGAAAGGAGACAGCTATGAAGCAGCCATTTTAGGGGAAGAAATGAGCATAAAAGGGAGGGGAATGAGAGAGGGGCCAAGCCGATGCTTTTGCCCTGGTTTTTATCGTTCAAGCCAAAGAGGGCGTCTATTGGCCATCGAAAAGCACTGCTCTACAGTGTACGGAGCAATGAGGAAGACGAAGGAGAGGCATTGGATGGGGATCCATCATGATCCTTGCCAGATCCAACGGTGGTGAGCGTCTGCACTCACCTACCCAAGCTAAGGAAGCGGCTGGGCCGCGGGCGAAATTGGGCCCAACAAGGATTAAAAACGAAATAAAATCAATTAAACCAAGATTAAAGTAGTAATGTTCATGAAGCCATATCTTTGGCTATGATTGTTCGATTGATGCGACCTTGGTACCGTTAGAAAGATAATTGAAATATATACAACATGAAATACATTAGAGATCAAATTGATGACAATAAATAGTTTCAAAATATCTTGCAAGATTGTAATTCATAATTCATGAAACTTAGATAAAAGGGCAAATTAATGCCACACAGGGTGAAATTGATCATCGATGTGACCAAATTGGAGCACCATCACATTAAAATTATGAAATTGACATCAGATTGAGAAAGAGGCCACTTCATGAGAGAAAGGTAGAAATATAGGAGAGAGAAAAGGCTATGTTGTCACAACGAAGAAGAGGAATATAAAGAAGATTGGAATTCATAGTAGTTGTGGAGTAGGTGCGATCTTGGATACTACAAGTGTCGTTGAGGAATTGAGTGATTCAGAAGAAGAAGAATAGGATCTTGCAACCCAGGATAAGACGGAGAAATAAAGGAGAGACACAAGATGGAGCCTGTAAAGCGCACCAGATCTCAAGAACCTTGTTGATATGTCCATTTTCCTATGGAATATCGAGGAGTGCGATATGGAGAAGAAGAGGGAGAACCGTAACTAGGTTACTTCAAGTGGTACTTAACTTGTTTCTCTAGCTGAAAAAAAGATAAATAAGCAAAATAAACAAATTAGTGGATACATGTTTCCATAAGGATTGGATCATGTGTCTAATTTAGAATATATAGAACTGGCAAGGATGTACGTGGTGTTGAATCCTAACGCATGGCATGTCATGGTACGGGAGATGTAAGATCAACATATAATGACTGATTGCAGGAATACAACTAGACTACATATGTGCATGACAACGATGTATGCTCATAATGAGCAAAGAGGAGGAAGAAACTTTGGCATGACCTAATTTCTCTCTCTTGATAGATGGCATTTCCCTAGCTGGTGATTTGGTGACTTCAACAATGTTAGGTTACATGCAAAGAAAAGAGGAGGGAAATGTGTGCTTAATGTTGTGAATGAAGCATTCAACCATGCTATTGATAAGACTGAGTTATTCAAGCTACTTATGTTTAGCAAGGGTGTACGTGGAAGGGAAGCCTAATGCATGGTAGGTTGCAATATGGGAGATATCAGATCAACATATAACAAATAATTGTAGGAATACAACTAGACTACACATGTGCATGACAACGTTGTATGCTCATAATGACGCAAAGAGGGGGAAGGAACTTTGGCATGATCTTATTTCTCTCTCTAGATAGATGGCTTTTCCCTAGTTGGTGATGGGTGATTTCAACAATGTTAGGTTGAAGGTAGAGAAAAGAGGAAGGAGATGAGTGCTCAATGTTTTGATTGAAGTGTTCAACCTTGCTATTGATAAGGCTGAGTTATTCAAGCTTCGTATGACAGTTGGTTATCTCTTCACATAGAATAATGAAAGAAGACCAAAGGATAGGATTGTAAGATAACTTGACAGGGTACTGTTGAATAAAGAATAGTTATAAATTTTCATAATATGCGGGTGAAGGAAGGAGGTTCTGAACTGAGTGGTCATCCCCCTATCATGGTACAAATCACAAAGAAGAAACAAAAAAGGATACCTTTTAAATTTCTAAACTATTGATTGGAAAGGTTTCAATGATGTCATTAAAGAGAGTTAAAAAAAAGTGATAGGGGATCTGATGTACATCTTTGCAAAAAAGTTAGAAAATACCAAGGCTACATGAAAGAGATGGACCGAAGCCAAAGTGAATATTCCAAATCTGATCGTGGAGACTAAAAAAGCATGTAAGGAGCTTAGAGAGAAGCTACTATCTGAACCACTCAATGAAGAACTTATAAAGGGGGATGGAGAGTTAAGGAAGATGCTAGAAAACTTGAAGAAAGCAAAGGGAAAATTCTACTGGAAGAGGAGCAGGGAGAAGTGGATGGAGGATGGGGACAAGAACACCAAACTCTATCACATAACTGTGTAAAGAAGAGAAACATCCAAAATCATTTTTGAGCTAGTTGATTCAGAGGGAAGAGTGGTCAATAAGTAGGTGGATATGGAGGATCATGCCATAAACCTTTATACTTCATTATACAATAAACGTTTCTTGATCCAATCTAAGTTATAATTGAATCGAGCGATTCACATGTTGAATCAATCAGTTCAAACTCTGAACCTATCAGTTCACATTCTAAATCGGTTGATCCATTTTCCAGTTCAACCAATGTTCATCCAACATTGTATAAATGGACTCAACACTTGAATTGATTGAATAAACACATGAAACAGTTGACTCAAATTCTCATCCAACCAATTTGCATCCCGTGTTTTTAAAATTGAATATCAAAACACTTTAGTAATCAAGTTAAATTCATGATTAAACTCCTATTCCAGGTGTATTCTGTGTGTGACCCTATATGCCCCAAGTTATGTTGACAGTGTATGTCCACAACTAATTTACAACATCAAAAGCAATGAGCGGTATCTAGCAACACATAATTGCTACCCAAGTAATTGAAAAGTTGGATAACAACTTCAACCTATATCTGTGATTTGTGTTAGAGTCATTGTATAGTTCCTTTGTCTCTAATATTTAGATTGAACACGAAGCATGGAAATGTCATCCTCTCAACATTCAATCCATGTTCTTTGAACTAGAGAAAATTGTTTGATATGCATGTGAGCTAACATATCATCTATTGATTCTCATGAGTATGGCCATACATTTCTCAGTCTCGCTAATGAAGTGATTAGGATATCAATTCCAATAGGAGGCACATATCCCATCTAGATTACTCACAATCATTCCCCATTTGTCATAACGTATCCAAGAATCACCTTTATGGTAACACTTATTCAAGGTCACATTAGATGGTATCAAAGTACATAAAAAACATGTGATGAATGTAGTGACTTTAGGTCTAAGAACCACAATCATCACTATCACTATGAGAGTTGATTCTGACTACCATTAATTGGTTTCCATGTATCATTCTCAAGGTGGGTCTCTCCAATACACTGTTCTCTAACAAGTACCTACGTGTTTGGTTTGATATCACATATCATGACTAATGAGATTCTGTCATCAACCAACACAAAATCTAGTCTTTTGTGTTATTGTTATCTATCAGCTTCCATAATAAAATCTGACCAAGGACGTAATAGGAATGTGTGTATTCTTATCATACGTATGATCATAGGGTCTTGGTCCTCAACCTGAAGACATACATCATCGAGTAACGTCATTCTTTAGACATATATCATGTTATATCATTATCTCATGATTGAACAAGGCATATAGATGAAGATTGCCTTTATTATTTATCAAATTATCTAAAAGACATGCCATTACAATCATCATATGATTGTCTCTCTGGGCCTACATACCAACCAACTCCCACGGGCACTTAGAGACAATTACCAATGAATTAAATCCCAAGTGATTTAACATGACCTTCATGCTTCTTCTAAGAATGTACTTTTGTCAAGGGGTTAGAAACATTGCTTTCAATTGGTACTCTACAAATCTTCACATATCATTGTTGTAAGAAATCTCATGTGATATGGAACCACCATTGTATGTGCTTGGAATGCTGATGCAATCTAGGTTCCTTAGCATGTGAAATATCTCCATTGTTGTCACAATACAACTCTACCACATCATTAATACTTGGAACCCCCCACCAAGTTCAGTTTTGACCTTCTTGATCCAAATATATTCCTTTGGTACATTGGAGGCAACAATATACTCAACCTCTATTGTAGCATATGCATCTGCTTCTTTCTTGGAACTCTTCTAGCTTACATATCCATTTTTAAGGCAAAACATAAATCTAGATTGTGATCTAATATCAATTTGGAAGCTTGCCTCAGTGTAATCCTTTGCCACCAACTCTTCATCGCTATCATAGACAAGAAACTAATCCTTAATTCTCCTCAAGTACTTAAGGATTTTCTTTATGGTAGTCCAACAACTTTCACCGAG
This sequence comes from Alisma plantago-aquatica, assembly GCA_963693085.1. Taxonomy (NCBI): domain Eukaryota; kingdom Viridiplantae; phylum Streptophyta; class Magnoliopsida; order Alismatales; family Alismataceae; genus Alisma; species Alisma plantago-aquatica. The sequence goes on from OY856413.1 coordinate 580,525,285, forward strand.
ATCTAAATGATACCTTCTAGTCATACTCAAGGCATGTGAGACATAAGGACAAGTACATAACATTTCATACATGATAGATCCAATTAAAGATGCATATGGAATCTTACACTTGTACTCACACAACAACTAGGACATTGATCTATAGAGATACTAACCCATAAGACATGGGTAAGTTTCCTCTCTTTGAGTTCTCCATGTTGAACCTTTTCAGCACTTTGTCAATGTTATGACCACATCTGAGCTTAATTGGTAAACTAGGGTTAACTTGGATGATTACATGCTTAATTGGATTGATCATTGCTTAAATCTAATTAATGATGATAATTCAATCATGATATGTTAAACCTAATGACAACCCCAAGTATGCTATCTCTTTGTATAATTAGGGTTTGAGATATATAAACCCTAGTCGGCTAAAATTAGGGTTTTCACCAAATAGGCTCATGTTGGGGAGGAACGAGAGAGGTATGCAAAGGAGAATAAAAATAGTAGTTGAAGGATAGTATAGCACGGCCGTGGTGGGTAGCACAACCATTCTAGGTCATTGGTGGCACGGGCATGCTAGGCCACATGACCGTTTTGAAAGAATTGATCTATTAACCAACTTTTGTACTCAAATATGATGAAACCAATACACCATGGCCATGGTAAGAAGAACAGCCATGTTGTGTTCATCTTGGCACGACCGTTCTGGGGCATTTTTGCTTCAACTGACATTTCTGCAGAATTCTAGATAGTAGTGAACTATTTGATTTTTAATTATTTATTGGAAACTCGAAATGATCTCAAAATTTAATTTAAGCTTTGTAACTCAATAATAAACTAAATTCTTATAATTTTTGGAGAATGTTTGATCTCTGAAATAAATGAATTACAGTAACTTTTTTATGACAAAAAAATCTGCTGAAATAAGAGAAAGTATAGTGAGGGGCCAATGTGCAATTGACCCAAGCAGCTCAATTGCTCTATATGGTTAGCCTAACACACTAGCAGCTCTTATAATTCGTAATTCATTCTAGAGAAATAAAATTCTAGAGATAGAGAGAGAGTTAGAGTTTGAGAGGAGAAAGTAGCGGAATTGCTAATTTAGGGTTTCTCTATCCGAGATATGATGAAATCAAGTAAGTTTAGCTTCTTTGCATAGCTTTTTATGGTGAATCTTCTCTCACATGTCAAGATTCCGTCCCTCTTATGATTTGATTCGAAATCATATCAAATCACCCCCCTTTTCTCATTCTTTCTTCATAATCCCTCATTTTTAGGGTTTCCGAGTTGAAAGGAAGAAGAAAGTGGCGATTTGCTAGGGTTTTGATAGGGATTTGAGATTTTCAGATGTGGAATATGTTTTTAAGCTATTTTCACAGCTTAGGTGAGTGGGTAAAGGAATATTTAAGTCAATTGTACTCAATTAGTCGATTGTAGTTGATATTCTCAATTTCTCCCTAGATGACAATTTATGAAAATAATTGTTCTTGAATTCAGTCTATAGAATACTTCAATTCATGTTCCAACTATGATCTGAAAACATTTATATGATGACATGGATATAGAAATCCATGTATCTTGAATACTACATAATTAAGAATTTTATTGAGAATCTTTTGAAGATCTGAATTTTCAAGTTATTCGAGTGCTTGAACAACATTATAGCTGAAATTTGGATTTATGCTTATATGACCTTATTTATGTTCTTAGTGCATATAATTCTACATGTTTGATCTCTTTGATTTGATATGTGAACAAATAGAGTTTCTGATTTTCACAATACATATTCTGTGAATAGCAAGTAATCAAGGATGGAAACCCAATCTAGTATGCTTTTACAAGTATACATATCTAATTTAGTAGTAAATGGCTGATTGAAATGATTCATGTTATATTGTGGATTTTTAGCTGAATATTATCCTATATGCATGTATACTTTTCTTATGATATTCATATCCTCTAATTCAAATACTTGTCATGAAATGCATATGTTATTATGCTATTGCAAGCAGAGGGATATGACATGCCCTAGATTGGGATGTTATTGATGCCATGTATATATGTGCGAAATGTTTGAATGAGAATACTTGTTTAGTAGACATGATATATGTTTGAATGCATGAGAAATGCTATATGTGCACAAGTAAGGAGAAACCCTAAGAAAAGGGTAAACAATATGTTAAGCATTCAGTTCAGTATTATCAGTGAATTCAGTTCAATAGTCTGAGTAGTCAGTAAGATATAGAGTTAAAAGAAATCAGTCTAAGAGAAAGATATAATCAAGTTATAATAGACTCAGGAGCCTTGAACACCGTAGAACCCTTATGTGAGGTCTGCCACTTAGGGGTGAAATGATAACCCTAGTAATGTCCAGTATACGAGGGTCAGAACGTACCAATAGGTGGTACGGGGGATGAAGCCCTAGTGGAAGTCTCCTTAAATACAGAGTGTAGTGTCCAACATCAACTAGAGGGCATGGTGACACTAGAGTACAGAAAAGCCAATAGGTGGCTTGACTCTCTGCCTGTGTGCTCAGGTTAGAGGAGGAGTCCAGACGCCAGAGTGCCATTACACTATTGTAGACCAGTGACGTAGTCAGACTTAGCATTCCCAGTTGTGTCAGATAAGACTTGTATGGTGTGATCGTAATGCACTGCGAGTCTCATATGTAGAGTACACTACATATGATCAGGGCATAAGCTAAAAGAAGATAACATAAGTTAATAGATGATTAGTATCATTTTATAGAGATCATTATAAGCAGACATAGTTAAGTTCAGAAAGAAGTTTCAAGTATAAGTTTTTATAGCAGTTGTTCTTTAAATATAATATTGGCATTTCCTATTATTTAGTTGTATTGTTCCAAAACTGCCCAATATAGTAAATTCCTATATTTCATACGTGTTTAATAAACATAAAATAAGTCACGCAATATTGACTTTTTCTTGGATGGTACAATCCAAGTGAGTTCAGGAGCAAAGTAAAAGAGAAAGAGAATTGAGTTCAATTGAGTTTAAATAAAGAGTTTGGTAGTCATGTCAAGTTAAAGTTAATGAAAGATCAAAAGAAAATAGTGTGGATTATGTTTCTATACTTATCTATTCTAATGATGGAGGCTTCAATGCTATTTGTAAATTTCTGAATATCTAGTCTTTTAATACGAATTACTATCTTGCTAATATTTCAGTTATTCAAGAAAGATAATTGTCTAATTCAGTGCTTTAGATTGTATTATTGTTTTACTCATTCACTGAGCGAGTAGGCTCACCCCTCTATTCAAAATTTTTAGGGAAACCACATGGACTCGAAGAAGGTCAAAGCATCAGAGTAGATCTATCACATGAGTTAAGTATTAGATTAGTTAAGTTCAGTCGGTCCCTGTCACTCTAGGTCCTTATATAGATGTGAGAGAGTTATAAATGATGTTATGTATCTTTGTTTCCTTGATAAGAGAGAATGTATCTGATTATCATGTCATATGTACATGGAAGTGTGAGAATAGAATGAATGTATGGATGTGTATCATTAAAGTTGAGATCATATTAGAGTAATAAAAGTTTAGTTCTCTTGTAAAGTTTGTTTATGTGATTGAATGCTAAAAAACAAAGAGTTTGAAAAAAAAGAAAGAAAAAGTCGGGAGTGAACTTTGTATTAAGTGAAATCCTCATAGTCATGCCCTAATCTCATGATTAGTGGTAATTGTGGGATGTGGGTGTGACAGCTTGGTATCAAAGCTTAGGTTGAGTCGTCAGGGACCATTAGGATAGAAAGTCAGAGTTATAAGTGTGGAACATAGGAGGTGATGTGTCTATCGCTCTGGGAAGGCTAGGTATTTGGATACCCTGGCCCGATATCTGAATACTTAGATTGACCAGTATCAAGCTACTCTGTCTATTCTTCTCTGGATGCGCTGGCCAGGCATGCAGTGGGAGAATAGGCTAGAGAGAAACCCTAGAAATATTAGGGTTAGGATACCAAAAGTAATGAAGAAGTAAGATCTTAAAGATAGAGTGTTCTACAACTCTTTCTTTATATTGCTTCTTTGATTAGAGATCAATAGAAATGTTCTTATATGTATGAATTCATTTTATCAGTTTGTAGAATATATATGGTTATTTTATATTGTTGTGTATCATGAAGTGATTCATTTATTATTTATATTCCTTGTATCAACTAGACCAGAAGATATGTTTAAATGAGTTTTCCCTAAGTGGATTTCTTTCCACATGTTTGAGATTAATAGGAGTTGGTTAATCTTGAGTAACTCTTGTCTTCAGGACTGCAGGTTCGGCCTGGTCCGGCTGGCAGGATGCGTTACTAGGGTCTAATGACTCCTATTAACAGTAAAATAAGATTAGACTATGGATAAATTAGACCCACATCATAGTGAGAACGTACATACACTAAGATGTTGAAACATATGGGAAAGATTAGATTAGCTAAGAATCAGTTGGAACTGATATCTGAGATACAACTTTGGGGCCTCATATGAGAAACCCTTAATTGGGAATAAAGGAACACGACATAAGGTTCAGATTAAGTTTAATGATTAGTATTATATGAACTTTAAATATGAAATATGGAAAAGATATGAGAAAAGTATGTAAGGTCCAAGATAGTAAGAATCAATCACGAGGAATGGATCATATAATTGAGTACAATGATTTTATGTACTCCAAAGCAAAGAGAAAATAGAAGGAAAGAGTTAAGTATACAATAAGTACATAGAAGTGAAGAGTCTTCAGAAGAGTTAAAGTGAAGAGAACTAGATGAGCATGTAAATCATAAAACTAGGATAAGAAACTTAGTTGAAACAAAGAGAAATGTAGAAATGATAAGCTTGATTAAGGAATGAGGGTTATGATATAATTGAGAGCATGGAATGTATACCTTTATTTTGAAGTTAATACATTCATCCTTACTACCTTTGGATTCTAAGTCTCTATAGAACAACAAACTAGTTTCTAAAAGAAGAATAAAAGTGTAGCTTAACCAATGAATAAGTCATACAAAGGTAGACTATATTCAGGAGGGAAAAACTTGATTGAAAGAGATACTAAGTTTGACCCATGCATGAGCCATTTGATTTAAAATAAAGGATATGTAATGTATTAAACATGAGTTGAAACTAGTAGAGAGATTATTGATTTAGAATTTCAACTTCACATTAGTAGAAGGATAAAAAGAAATATATGTAACATGGTATACATGATCGTACACATAAAAGAAGCAACATGATCATAAGAGAAAACTAGAAGTTAAAGATGACAGGTGGGAGAGTAGTATATGGTAAGAGTATTATGGAAAGTAAGGAAGGGTTTGAAACATGATGGAGTAATATAGATTATAAAAAAAGAGAGGTTATGAGATTCAATCAAGTGCTAGTTAGTCAAGTATCCTTGTTGATAACCAATTAAACCTACATATGAGAAATGTATTAAGGGAATGTTTGAAGATAAGAATTCTAAGTCCCAGAATCATCTTCTCTTTCATATCTACCTTAATTAGAGCAATGTGGGAATGAAGTGATAAGAAAATGAATCATATATGATGCATAACCACCGTGGTAGAGACATCTAGTGAATGTAATAATGACACACAATATGATGATGAAACCCTAGCAGGGTAAATGGAGAATGTAATCTATCTGAATGGCCAAGTAAGAGAAAGGAAATTCAATTGATAAGATAAGGAAGACTTTAGTAAAACTTTTGAGATCCAAAGTTTGGATTTCAAATTAAGGGAGTAAAGTCATATCATAATAACATCATGTTACTGATGAGGACCGAACCCTAGAATGTTTAAAGTTGTAGTAGTTCAAGGGATATCACTAGTGATTTGACCTTGAATACTAGCATCTCTATAAAACAAGATCATGAGATTTGCACTATGAGAAGTAAACTAGCACTGATAGTAATATGGGGTTCAAAGGTAGCTAATCTGAAAGGTAGACAAACAATATGGAAATGATTCCGAGCAAAGGATAAGAAATAGATTTGAAATATAAGAAGTGTGATTTGAACAAAAGGAGAAGTGCAACATGAGCAAAGTGTAATTGAAAACAAGTTCTTACAGTGATAGCAAGAATGATGAATAATCTATTCATACCTTGTATGTTTCAATTTTAGGGATGTTTAATCTACATGATTAAAATGAGAAGGATAAGTAGCAAGAAGCAAGTAGTAATGAATGAAGAGAGAGATAAGAGAAAACAATGGCTTTTAGTAATATGTGAATTTGTTTTAAGAAGTAAATTTGTTGAAGGTATATTAAGGGATGTAAATTGGTTCTACACATGATTTTAGTGTACATGTGCAAGCAATATGTTAATTAAAGGTGTCGGATAGTTGTAGTCATTCATACCAGTAATCCGTCTTAGTATTGTACAATTGTGGTATGGTGATATGGGTTGAATGATGATGGAACAAATGGAGGGTTACCTTGAATAAGGTAGTTTTACCTATTCACTCATATGAATAGAAGGGATGCTAACCATATTGTATTGATATGTAACCCTAATGAGGTATAACTTGTTATACCTAGCTTTAATATAACTAAGTGATGGTAATTGGATATGAATAGTCCTTGAATGACTAATACAATCACGAAGTACTTTGTTACTGTTGCTGAAACCCTAGTATGCTATAACCTGATGGTTACACCTTGAATTATGTGTGGGCTCATACTTGAGATTAGTATGGAATGTGATGGTAATGCTTCACCTTATGCATCCATGATCCAATGGGGATGTCGTGAGTAGTATTGTACAATTGTTGTTGAATCTAGTCTTTCAACTCAAGACTATTTTGCTAATTGAGTAGCAAAATAGTAAAATTTAAAACAACATGGTGAAATCTCTTTTGTGGCTTAGAGGTAATACATAACAATAGTACATATTGATCCATATGAATAGTGACAGCTGGATCAGATTATCAATGTTGTGGTAACACCTCAAGGGTATGAAAATATTGAAATGGTTGTTTATCTCTCTATCCTATGATTGACTGTGACATGGAGAATTTGTTTGTTATTATTGAGAACTATTTCAAACATATTGTGATTTAGTAAAGAATTAAAGGACTTAATGTTGAAAACTGCATTCAAGTATGAAATACAAGAATATAATGACATGTAAGATTTCATAAGCTTAAAATAAACCTTGAATGTACTTTTCTTGCATGTTTATGTTTCGGGGACGAAATATTTTAAGGGGGGAAGAATTGTTATGACTGCATCTGAGCTTAATTGGTAAACTAAGTTTTATATGTATGATTACATGCTTAATTGGATTGATCATTGCTTAAATCTAATTAATGATGATAATTCAATCATGATATGTTAAACCTAATGAGAACCCCAAGTATGTTATCTCTTTGTATAATTAGGGTTTGAGATATATAAACCCTAGTCAGTTGAAATTAGGGTTTTCACCAAATAGGCTCATGTTGGGGAGGAATGAGAGAGGTATGCAAAGGAAAATGAAAATGGTAGTTGAAGGATAGTATAGCACGACCGTGGTGGGTAGCACGGCCGTGCTAGGTCATTGGTGGCACGGGCATGCTAGGCCACACGGCCGTTTTGAAAGAATTGATCTATTGACCAACTTTTGTACTCAAATCTGATGAAACCAATGCACCACAGACGTGGTAGGCAGAACGGCCGTGTTGTGTTCATCTTGGCATGGCCATGGCACCTTGCACGACCGTTCTGGGGCATTTTTGCTTCAACTGACATTTTTTGCAGAATTTTGGATAGAAGTGCACTATTTGATATTTAATTATTTATTGGAAACTCCAAATGATCTCAAATTTTTACTAAAATTTGTAACTCAATTATAAACAACATGATAACTTCTCATAATTTTTGGAGAATGTTTGATCTCTGAAAAAATTGAATTACAGTAACTTTTTTATGATAGAAAAATCTGTTGAAATAAGAGAAAGTATAGTGAGGGGTCAATGTGCAATTGACCCAAGCAGCTCAATTTCTCTATATGGTCAACCTAACACACTAGTAGCTCTCATAATTTGTAATTCATTCCAGAGAAATGAAATTCTAGAGAGAGAGGGAGAATTAGGGTTTGAGAGGAGAAAGTGGTGGAATTGCTGATTTAGGGTTTCTCTAACTGAGATATGATGAAATCAAGTAAGTTTAGCTTCTTTGCATAGCCTTTTATGGTGAATCTTCTCTCACATGTCAAGATTCTGTCCCTCCCCTAATTTGATTCGAAATCATATCAAATCACCCCCTTTTCTCATTCTTTCTTCATAATCCCTCATTTTTAGGGTTTCCGAGTTGAAAGGAAGAAGAAAGTGGTGATTTGCTAGGGTTTTGATAGGGATTCAAGATTTTCAGATGTGGGATATGTTTTTAATATATTTTGACAGCTTAGGTGAGTGGGTAAAAGAATATTTCAGTAAATTGTACTCAATTAGTCGCTTTTAGTTGATATTCTCGATTTCTCCCTAGATGACAATATATGAAAATAATTGTTCTTGAATTAAGTCTATAGAATACTTCAATTCATGTTCCAACTATGATCTGAAAACGTTTATATGATGACATGGATATAGATATCCATGTATCTTAAATACTACAAAATTAAGAAGTTTATTGAGAATCTTCTGAAGATATGAATTTTCAAGTTATTAGAGTGCTTGAACAACATTATAGTTAAAATTTGGATTTATGCTTATATGACCTTATTTATGTTCTTCGTGCATATAATTCTACATGTTTGATCTCTTTGATTTGATATATGGATAAATAGAGTTTCTGATTTTCACAATACACATCCTGTGAATAGCAAGTAATCAAGGATGGAAACCCAATCTAGTATGCTTTTACAAGTATACATATCTAATTTAGTAGTAAATGGCTTATTGAAATGATTCATGTTATATTGTGGATTTTTAGCTGAATACTATCCTATATGCATGTATACTTTTCTTATTAGATGCAGATTCTCTAATTCAAATACTTGTCATGAAATGCATATGTTATTATGCTATTGCAAGCAGAGGGATATGAAATGCCCTAGATTGGGATGTTATTGATTCCATGTATATATGTGCAAAATGTTTGAATGAGAATACTTGTTTAGTAGACATGATATATGTTTGAATACATGAGAAATGCTATATGTGCACAAGTAAGGAGAAACCCTAAGAAAAGGGTAAACAATATGTTAAGAATTATGTTCAATATTATCAGTGAATTCAGTTCAATAGTTTGAGTAGTAAGTAAGATACAGAGTTAAAAGAAATTAGTCTAAGAGAAAGATATAATCAAGTTATAATAGACTCAGTAGCCCTGAACACTGTAGAACCCCTATGTGAGGTCTGTGCCTTAGGGGTGAAATGACCTAACCCTGGCAATGTCCAATATATGGGGGTCGGAACGTACCAATAGGTGGTACGAGGGATGAAGCCCTAGTGGAAGTCTCCTTAAATATAGAATGTAGTGTCCAACATCAACTAGAGGGCCTGGTGGCACTAGAGTACAGAAAAGCCAATAGGTCGCTTGACTCTCTGCCTCTGTGTTCAGGTTAGAGGAGGAGTCCAGAGGCCAGAGTGTCATTTCACTATTGCAGACCAGTGACGTAGTCAGACTTAGCATTCCCGGGTGTGTCGGCTAAGTCTTGTATGGTGTGATCGTAGTGAACTGCAAGTCTCATATGTAGAGTACACTACATATGATCAGGGCATAAGCTAAAAGAAGATAACATAAGTTAATAGATGATTAGTATCCGTTTATAGAGAGCATTATAAGCAGACAAAGTTAAGTTCAGAAAGAAGTTTCAATTCTAAGTTTTTACAACAGTTGTTCTTTAAATGTAATATTGGCATTTCTTGTTATTTAGCTGTATTGTTCCAGAACTGCTCAGTATAGTAAATTCTTGTATTTCATACCTGTTTAATAAACATAAAATAAGTCACGTAGTATTGGATTTTACTTGGATGGTACAATCCAAGTGAGTTCAGGAGAAAAGTAAAAGAGAAAGAGAATTGAGTTCACTTGAGTTCAAATAAAGAGTTTGGTAGTCATGTCAAGTTAAAGTTAATGAAAGATCAAAAGAAAATAGTGTGGATTATGTTTCTATACTTATCTATTCTAATGATGAAGGATTCAATGCTATTTGTAAATTTTTGAATATCTAGTCTTTTAATATGAATTACTATCTTGCTAATATTTCAGTTATTCAAGAAAGATAAATGTCTAATTCAGTGCTTTAGATTGTATTATTGTTTTTCTCATTCACTGAGGGAGTAGGCTCACCCCTCTACTCAAAATTTTTAGGGAAACCACATGGACTTGAAGAAGGTCAAAGCATCATAGTAGATCTATCACATGAGTTAAGTATGAGATTAGTTAAGTTCAGTCGGTCCCTGTCACTCTAGGTCCTTGTATAGATGTGAGAGAGTTATAAATGATATTTTGTTTTTTGTTTCCTTGATAAGAGAGAATGTATCTGATTATCATGTCGCATGTACATGGAAGTGTGAGAACAAAATGAATGTATGGATGTGTATCATTAATGTTGAAATCATATTAGAGTAATAAAAGTTTAATTCTCTTGTAAAGTTTGTTTATGTGATTGAATGCGAGAAAAAAAAGAGTTTGAAAAAAAAGAAAGAAAAATTCGGGAGTGAACTTTGTATTAAGTGAATTCCTCATAGTCATGCCCTAATATCATGATTAGTGGTAATCCTGGGATGTGGGTGTGACAGTCAATGTATGTGCTTTGGTTAGGCCGAGAAGCCTTCTAGATATATCTCTATAGATCTTGATTCCTAAGATATAGGATTCTTTGCCTAATTCCTTCATAGAGAATGTTTTTCCTAGCCAGGGTTTACCATTTATAAAGTAGGGATGTCAGTCCCATCAATAGTATGTCACCTACATAAAATATGAGGAACACAATCATGCTACCATTAACCTTCTTGTACACACAAGGTTCATCTTCATTTTGACTAAAGTTAAACTCTTTGACTGGTTTGTCAAATTGAAGATTTCATCTCTGAGATGCTTTCTTCGATCCATAGATTGACCTTTGTAGCTTGCAAATTTCATTATCTTCTTTGGGATTTATAAAACTCTTAGCTTGTTTCATGTAGACATCCTCAAGTAGATTCCCATTAAGGAATGTAGTTTTAACATCCATCTGCCAAATATTATAGTCATAATTAGCTACATGGCAAGCATGATGCTAATGGACTTAACCATGTCAACTGGAGAAAATATTTCTTCATAGTTAACACCTTGAACTTGTCTGAAATCCTTTGCAACCAATCAATCTTTATAGGTTTGTACATTATCATCCATGTCGGTCTTCTTCTTGAAGAATCACTTGCATCCTATGGGTTTACCCCTTCTGGTGGATCAATTAAGGTCCATACCTTGACGGGGTACATGGATTCTATCTCAGAACTCATGACATCAATCCATTTCTCAGATTCTAGTCCCTTAACACCTTTTAGGTAGGTTGTTGTGTAATGCCCGGGCCCACTGCCCTAGGCTCTAGTAGAGTTTCAGGAATGACGACTGGCCCCACAGACCACCACTAGCCTAAACTGCGCGCTTTTTCCTCACTCACGCGCAAGCTGGGGTCAACTTCCCGACTAGTCACCCATCCTAGTACTACTCGAAGCTGAGCACGCTTAACTATGGAGTTCTTAGTGATGGGCTCCCAGAAAAGGAGGTGCACCTTGGTGATATGGGTAGTCCAATCATTCCTTTTAAGATCATGTTATCCGAGGCCTCAAATCCTGGGATGTTACAATCTCCCCAACTTAGACTCTTGACGTCCTCATCAAGGCTCAATTATAAGGCCTCATAATTGCTTCCCCATTTCAGTGCAGACCCACAATGGCCCATGGACACCCAGCTCCCGATCACGGAATACAAGCGCAAGGGTGGCTATGTCAACCATGGACAACCCTTTCCTACATGCATGGACCACACGACTCAAGACTGGCATGCCATGCCCATGTGGGCCCCACCTACTGGAGGGGAATTGGCTCTAATACCATTTGTAACGCCCGAGCCCACTGCCCTAGGCTCTAGTAGAGTTTCAGGAATAACAACTGGCCCCACAGACCACCACTAGCCTTAGCTGCGTGCTTTTTCCTCACTCACGTGCAAGCTGGGGTCAACTTCCCAACTTGTCACCCATCCCAGTACTACTCCAAGCTGAGCACGCTTAACTATGAAGTTCTTAGTGATGGGCTCCCAGAAAAGGAGGTGCACCTTGGTGATATGGGTAGTCCAATCATTCCTTTTAAGATCATGTTATCCGAGGCCTCAAATCCTGGGATGTTACATGTTGGCTCATCATCAATGACCAACTCAACACCTTTTTGAGTCATAAGATAACCAAATCTTTTAGACTCAAGGCGCATCCTACTAGATCTGTGAGGTTCCTGTGTTACAAGGGAAATTTAAGATTCCACAAAAGTTTGTGATTCTTCATGTTCCTTTTGAACCTATACGAGATCAATGTTTTCCTATTACTTTCAAACCTATTTGAGTTCTACTTTCCTCCCACTATTTTTGTTGGAAATAAATTACTTTTATAGGAATACAACATTCTTAGAAACAAGCAATTTGTTGTCAAATGGAGTATAAAAGTAGTATCCTTTGGTTTCCCTAGGATATCTAACAAAATAACATTTATCTAATTTCGGTACAAGCCTTTCAGGGAACTGATTTTGGGCATAAGCTTCACATCCTCCAATCTTCACAAAAGACTCATTGAGACGCTTCCCATACCATATCTCATATGGTGTCCATTGAACTGGTTTAGATGGCACATGGTTTAGTGTAAATGCAGCAGTTTCTAGAGCATGTCCCCATAAGGAAGTCAAAAGACCAGCAAAACTCATCATTGACCACACCATATCTAATCATGTATGGTTCCTTCTTTCTAATACACTACAATAACATGGTGTTCTAGGTGGAGTCCAACGAGATACAAAACCACCGTCACATAGAAATCCCTCAAAATCTTGGCTTTAGTACTCTGCACTTTGACCAATACAAAGTGCTTTAATGCTTTTACCAAGTTGGTTATGTACTTAATTCATGAAATCCTTGAACGTTTCAAGGGTTTCTGTCTTATGTTTCATTAAGTACACATATCCATACCTACTAAAGTCATCAGTAAAAGTAATGAAGTACATGTAACCGCCTCTATTATTTGTTCTAAAAGGTCCACATACATCAATATGTACGAGTCCTAATAGATCATTCACTCTCTCATAGTTACCAATGAAAAGATCCTTTGTCATCTTGCCTAACAAACAAGATTTGCATGTCTCTATTGATTCAAAACTAAAAAAGTATAGATATCCATCTGTATGGATTCTAGAAATGGTTCTCATTGATGTGCCCTAGATAATAATGTGAAAGGTATGTTTTGTTTGAGTTATCGAGTTTTACCCTTTTTGTGTTCACATTATAAACATTTGTCTCTAGATCTAATAAATAAAGACTATAGGACATTGGGCCACTGCCATAAAAGATATCATCTTTAGAAATAGAACATTGACCATTTTTATATGAAGTTTAAACCCACTCTTGTCCATACAAGATACAAAATTGATATTTGTATTAATGGAAGGTACAAAATAGTAATTTTCCAACTCTATTACAAGCCACGTGGACAGAGATAAATGAGAGTTTCCAACTACAGTGGCAACAACTCTTGCTCCATAAGCAACACATAATTTGACTTCACCCTTTCTCAAAGGCCTGCTTCTTTTTGGATCCTACATATTTAAAATATATGACATCCACATCTGATATGTAGTACCCAATATGAATAAGTAGATATATTTATCTCAATAACGTATATACTTGAAGTGGAGATCTCTATCCCCTCCTTCTTCTTCCTCAGTTCCTCCAAGTAGAGAGGGCAATTTCTTTTCTGGAATCCAACCTGTTGACAATGGTGACAATTGCCTCCCTTATTCACCCCTCAGTGTAGAAGTCTTGGGCTTCTGGATAGCTTTAGAACTCTTCTTAGCTTTGCCTTTACCCTTGTACTTCCCTTTGCCACTGTTGATCATAATCACATATTTGGCTTTGTCTTTCTTCATTTGCACTTCAAGTATTCTCAACATGCCAAGTAATTCTGACAATGACTTGTCAAAGTCATTCATGTTGTAGTTCATGACAAACTATTTGTATGATTTCAAAATTAATATAGAATCAAATTTATGGCCGATTCTTAACCCAGGGGAAATCTCAGTCTAGCAAGGTTCTCCCCATATCCTATTAACTTGATCACATGGGGACCTACTAGATCTCGTTCTACCATATTGCATTTGAACAAGGCCAAGGCCTTAGAGATGTCATATCTCTCTTGTCTTTCTTATCTTGGTACATGATCTCAATAACATCCATGTTTTCATAATATTTATGCAACTCATAGTTTATTGAGTATATCATTATGCATTTGACATCTACAACATTTTCAGAGTGCTTCTTGTAAGCTTGCCTGTCGGCCTGAGGTGTAGTGGGAGTGGGTTCTTCTTCCTTTGGTGTCTCTAGGACATAGAGGTTGTGCTCTTGTGTGAGAATAATTATTGATGTCCAAAACTAGTCATGTAAATTGTTTCCATTAAGTTTTTACTTCTCAAGGACCACTCGTAAGGAAAACATGTTGTTTGCCATTAGTTTTACAAAAAAGAAATTTGCATTTTTTTGAAAACTTTTGATTTGATTTGATTAAAAAGAGTTTGGTGACAGTAATTTGGACTTTAAATAATTATAGTTCCCACTATTTTGTTCAAATTGGTAGCCCTTACTATCAATTCAGAAGATTACAATGTACAACCTTCTAGTGAGTCAAGATCTAAAATAATTAAGCTATTATTTAGCCAATTCTAGCTTTCATAACCAATTACTAAGGTAGGCAACATTTTCCAATTGCATCTCATGTAATTCTTGAATAGACGATATGCACAACTCCTTGTCATATCTTATCTATATGCTTCCAACCACTTAATCTCATTAAGGTTACCTAGTTAAGCCTGAGCCAAAAGTCAACATGATAGTAATGTACCTTGCTTGGCAGGCCCATGTAACTAGCATCACACTTCCATGAGATAGATGGTGCATCACGCTTGGCATGCCCACACTTAGTCGATCAAGATTTTTATGTATGTTGCGTATGGAAAGCATCTAAGACTTAATATTTGATTGATGGATTTTATTTTTATATAAATACATATACATATCCAACTGCCACATACTTATAATATGTATCATATACATACATATCCATAAAAGAAACATGCAATCATAAAATATGAGCGATGATTATGGCCACAATAATGCTATTCTTTAGAGCCACAAAGAATTGCTACCTCCTACGGTCCACATCATATGTAGAAACCTATACTTACAAAAATCTATGATGGAGTCAGTCTGGTTGGTTGACTCAACCCTTGAGTCAATCAGTTGGCCTCCTGGTCGGTCGACTAGTCTTCTTGGATCAATTGACTAGCTTCTGGCTCAAATAGTGTTTGGACTCCTCTATTCGAGTCGGTTGGGCCACCAGTCGATCAATTGGCTCATCCTATAGTCTAGCCTCCTCGGTCCTCCAGTCAATCAAATCAAATTCTGAGTTGGTCAACTTGTGTGGTGCAAAATGTCATCTCTTTTCCATAATAGGAAATAAAACTATCTTATTTTTTGACTTATAACATTGTTAAAATTAAACCTCAAGTTACATTTGAGGGGAGCATAGGGAGAAAATCATTAACTTACATATGAAAAAAGAGAGACACTCTTGAAATGCTAATCGAATTTAAAAGATAGAAATTAAAACCATTCAACCATGCACATATATCCAAGCGGTATAGGCCATAACCACACTTAGATCCACCTTTAAAATAATTTCAGGGCGTTGCGTATAAACTGCATATATATAACATACATATATAGGATCTGTGAGACATTGCCTAAAGTATGTGGTATTTAATCTAATATGCACATAATCATTTAAGTATTCACATTACATGTAATAAATAAATGATAAAACCAAAAATCGAACATATCAATTAAATACCAAAACATAGTGAATTCACATGGATTTGATACCACTATAGGAAAATATTGCGACAAATATCACAAAAAAAACAAAAAAAATTCTTGTTGTATTCCCCATGAACATCAGATCACGTCAACAACCATGGACTGGGATGGAAAGTTTGTCAGGTATATACCTCATTATGGAGGAAGTCCAGCAACAATCCTCACAACAACATGCTTCTTTCTCAAGCAACACCTAGACTATTGTCGATGATGGTATCCTGGTGTAGCACCATGAATGGTGGTTGAGGATGTCCTCCTAGAGTGGTGGAGATGACCTACATGACTCTACATAGTCCACTCAGACCACCACAAACTCCTATCATTTTTATGGAACTGACAGGAAGAAGTTGTTTGTTTGATGTTAACATGCTCACACTGACTTGTTCTCCCTAGACGTCTCTCCATTTTATGGGTAATACTTGACTTGGGGTCTTATTGTACCACAATAGTGAGAGGACACCGTTCGTTAATGTTAGTTGCATCTTCTAAATCCTTGACTACCCCATAATTTATAGGAGAGTCAGGGTCAGGGTTTCCAAATCAACTAGGAGCTAAAAAGACAAATTTTCATGAATTTCTAGCTGTTGCGGGTCATGAGGTAGTTGAGTCAACTTTTGAGTTGGTCGACTCACACCCCAAGTCAGTGAAATTGAATGCTTTCCTATTTGCAAACATATTGATATTAATACAAAACATGACATCAACATCAATCCTTGATCCTATCTTATAGATTATTGAATCAGACGGTTCACATTCTGAACCAATCAATCCATTTTTCAGTTCATTCAATGTTCACCCAATGTTGTTTAAATTGACTTGACACTTGAATCGGTCAACTCAACACTTGAGTCCGTCGACTCAAATTTTTAGTTGGCCAATTTTTAGCCAATGATGTTTAAATTGAATACCTAAACACTTTAGTAATCAAGTTAAACATTATTCATGATTAAAATTCTATTCTAGGTGTATCCTAAGTGTGTAAACTATAGATCCCAAGTTACATCGGTAGTCAATATCCATAATTTATGACATCACAAGCAATGAGTTGTATCTACCAACACATCATTGCTACCCAAGTAATTGGAAAGTTGGAGAACAACTTCAACCTACATATGTGATTAGTGTTATAATGATTGTATAGTTCCTTTGTATATGATATCCAGATTGAAGTCGAGGCATGGAAACGTCATCCTATCAACATTCAATCCATGTTTCTTGAACTAGAGCAGTCTTTCTAAGATGCACGTGAGCCCAATATGATATATTGATTCACATGAGTATGGCCATACATCTCTCAATCTCTCTTATCAAGTGGCCATGATATATAATCCAGTAGGAGGGACAATCCCATCTACATCACTCACAGTCATTCCCCATGTGTCACAACGGTATCCAAGCATCACATTCATAGTAACCCTTATTTAAGGTCACATAGGATGGTGTCAAAGTACATCAAATGACAAGTGATGAATGTAGCGACTTTAGGTTATAGAACCACAATCACCACTATCACTATAATAGTTGATTTTGACTATCATTTAATGATTTCCACGTATCACTCTCAATCCGGGCCTATCTTATACACTATTCTCTAACAAGTACCTATGTGTTTTGGTTTGATATCACATACCATGACTAATGATATTTTTTCATTAGCCTACACTCATTCTAGTATCATATGTTATTGTTGTTTGTCAACTTCAACCTTAGCATCCGACTAGGCACATAACAAAAATGTATGTATTCTTATTATATGTATGATCTCACTATTCAGGTCTGCAACCTAAAGACATACGTCATGGAGTAATATCATTCTTTAGACATCTATCATGTATACCATTATCTATTAATTGAACAAACATATATATGATGATTTCCATTATTATTAATCAAATCATTTACAAGATATGCCATTACAATCATCATATGATTGACTCTTTGTGCATAAATACAAACACATACATAAATAAATACATACACACATACATACACTCATGCACAAACCCACCACCCTCCCATATATATGTATATATATGTGAATATATATATATATATATATATATATATATATATATATATATATATATATATATATATATTCACACACACACACATATATATATATGAATGGTTGGAAGAGCCACTCTTTTGAAGACAGTGGTTGAGGGACTTCTGATCTTCTAAGTACAACAAGGAAAGATTCCTGGGGCAGTGTTGGATAGAATGGAAATGAAGACGACAAAATTCCTTTGGGCTAGTACACACCATCTAATGAAATATGCATTCTTGTGTAAAAGAGTGAAATCACCCCTTTACTAAAAATTTGAAATATCAAACCTCCACTCCCAACATACTCAAAATGTATGTTGAAAAGGGTGTAAAATTTTCAAATCTTTATTTATATGGTACACAAAGGACCATTGGAAAGCAAAGGAATAAAAATTACTGACTATATTCATTTTCATAAAAGCTTATACAAGAATATATCATTCTCCCTTTAGGGTTTACATCAAAATACAAAAACATGATCTAGATAGAGGGAAGTCTAACTACTATAATATTGTCTCCAAAGCAAAACCTCCAAGAGATAGGTCCAAGCCAAATGCTAAGATTTTCTTATCTTATCCATGACTTTGCTTAGCAACTGGGTGGTTGGGAAGGCACCCAGCAAAACGGAAAAGAAAGAAAAACTATGTGTCACAAAAACTAGTCTAGGATAACAAGATAAGTAAAGCAAGTAAAAATAGGCTAGGATTCATCATAAGATGAAGATAACAAGAGTATGAGTCTATATCATAAGAAACTTGCCATTAACAATTATATTAAAAAGGGTTTTGCATGTAAGATAATTATATCTATGTAACTAAGTAGGGTTGAGGCACCTACCAGACCTCTAACCTTAGGTAAGGGGAGAATAAGACATTCCCAGTCACCTAAAATTATATGGGGAAAATAAAAACATTTCCCAGGGCAAAATAAATACATGCCCTCTGTGGGTAGTTGTACATATGTACCACTACTTAACATTAAATAGAACATAAATCTACATGCTACACAAAGTAGTTATGGCAAGAATAATCATATGAATTAATAAGCATGGTAGTGGGGTTTAAAACCCAAACAATACGAGACTATGATCTAAATTGAGGCAAAAGAAATTAGGGTTTCAAGAAAAGAGTTAGGTACAATTAAGCCTCATTATGGAATATTGGGTTAAGTCATAAATATCCCAACTAAGGTGTTATATGCACATACCTCTTCCTTAGAGCCCTAGAAACCACTTTCCAAAATCCTAAGCAAGATTAGAGTCCACTTGTCCTATTATAATAACCATGTTCATGTTTTAGAATTATATACATTCATTAAAGGTCAAAGCCTCAACGATACCAACTTCTTCTACAAATCATCGATTTTGTTCCTAAAACCATCACTACTATCTTAGCTAGGGTTTTCTGATCAAAATAACATATAATATTAGGTATTTTGAAGATATGGACTTTTAAATGCATTTTTGGTGATTTTTAACTAATTAATTCATTTTCTAGAAATTCACCTTCGATAAAACTCAAAATCAAACCAAAAAAATATTTTTATTAGAAAGAGTACATTTTTTGAGTTTAGAATATATTTTATTTTTACTTTTAGAAAAACGAATAAAAAGATATCATTTTTTGAATACTAACCAACCACAGATTGAAATGTCATCAAAATAGGTGAGAGAGAGGAAGAGAGAGTGAGCGAGAGGGGGGGCTACTGACTTGGTCCAATAGGGGGCAGCCAAGTCATGCGGTCAAAGCCAAGTCAAACCGCAGAAAAGAAAAGCAAAAAGGCAATAATGCCCTCGCAAGAACACAGAGAAAGAAGGGGAGTAAGGTAGGGGAAATAGTATATTTATACATGGGTTTCTTCCCCAACTCAAGCCGAGCCATGCCCAATGAGCAATTGCTACTGTATGCATGGGGTTTGGGTAAAACCTCTATACTTGTCGAAATCCAACATGCAAATACTCAAAAGAAAGAGAAGGAGAAACCAGAGTCGATGGTAACTGTGATTTCACTGGAGATGAAGAGAGGAGGGAGAGAGAGCCGCCACAATGCTAGGGGCTTCACCCGCTCGTCGGGGTCAAAATGGCGACACAAATAGCATTTGAAGGGTGCATTGAGTTGCAAAGGTGATGAGGATGATCCGGGTATGGGTATTTATAGGAAAGGGGGTGTAGGTTAGGGTTTACATTGCCGGGGTGAGAGAGGAGCTTCGTGTGATTTGGGGGTTCTTCAAATAATCGTCAAAACACCAAAAAGTTGGGATAATTAGATGCATAATCACGAGACAAGTCCAACGAGCCAAAAAATTCTTGATTTGGTTGAGTATCCAGAGTATTATCGCAATTTAAAAAATCAAAATCTATTCCCTATTTCCCAATACAGACCGAGGTAGGAGACAAGCTCCCAGCCATTCGATTCTAGATCCAACGGCTGACAATCAACGTGAAATCACAATTGAATTTTTGATTCCTATTCAAATTCGACTAAAGTGACATGATATTAATTAGTGATTTTCTCTTTCTTCTTTTGCAAGCTCAAACAATTTCCAAATTTAATAAAAATTGACACCTTGATTGATTTTGAGGTATATAATTCGAATATGGAATTAGTTTTGCCTTTTGAGGACTTTTAATGGGCTAAATAATTCAAAAATCATTTTCTCTTTCCTCCTTCATTTATGACTCTAAGATTATCCAAATAAGATGAAATTTCGCCCACTTGTCCCAATTAGTGTCTTGGATACAATTTTGCTAATATTTGGTCATGTTTGTGCCAAATATTTAATTAATTCTCAAATTGAAGGTTCTACACACCATCTCTCTCCTAAATTAACATATATATTAAAGATTATCCAAATTACATGAAAATTAACTAGAGGCTATTTTTAATATGTAGATCACGAATCTAAGTTTAGTTTCCACTTTTCAAGTCATTTAATATTTTATTTAACATTTTGAGGAAAACTCATTTTTCTTTTCAAAATAAAAGAGATATATTTATTATTGTCCCAAAATTATGAAACTTGGCCTACAAGCCAAACCAACCCCAAGGAAAATGAATATCAGCTTATTTTTAACCAATTAATGTTCCTTTTATAAATTTTATCCCATTATCCAATATTACCAAAATTTCTCATATTAATTAATTCCATATCACATTAACATGTTTAAAGCAACATTATTCAGTCTGTTTTCTCTTTCCTGCTCCATAAGGCTAAGGAATGATCTAGAATGAATATATTTTATTAATATGTCTGATGAGTGGTAAATTTACATATTATACCCTTATTAAAATATCTACTGAGATATTTGTGCATAAACCCAAATGTTGGCATAAATGGTGATTAAAATCACCCCAAACTGCTAATAAATCCACAAATTTAATATCAAGGCCAACAAGGATAGAAATGAAATGAAAAGATGGGAAAGAGGGTCAAAAGACAAAATGTCTAGGATTCGGTATGTTACAGCACTCCACTCCTTAAATAGGATTTTGTCCCTGAAATCACAAACAAGGAGGGAAGGGTGAGTGTGCAACATCCCATCACCATAATTCTATTGTTCCACCAACCATAACTTCCACCAAATGACTCATCAACATATACTTCACAAGCATCTCGATATAGGTCAGGTTCTCGAGGATCACCTAGAGTTCCACTATTAAGATTATTTTTATGAGATTTAATATTATTAACTTTTTGTCTCATTAGCATTATATTTATTAGGATATCACATTATCATTATTATTCTTTTAATTATGTCATGTCATATTCACTTGGTTGCCAAAAAGAATTATATTTCATTATTATGCTCAATTACAGGTTACTCAATTATCTCAATATATTTGATCATTAATAATTTGGATTTACACTTCATTATCCTCATATTGTCATTATATTAATTATAACAAATTATCTTGCATGTGATTGGACATTTTATTCAATATGTTATTGAGTCTACAATTAATCCAAATTATGTCACATTGATTACTTGTATGTATATTAAACATTGTCACATTACCTTTCTTATTCACATTAATGTCATCATTATTCATTTTCTCATATTTATTCACTTCTTATTATTGATTATGCACATTTATGTGAAGCCAGTTACTTCTTATCCATATTGAAGTCATTATCTGTATTTTAGTGATCAGTATGGGAAATATTACATATTAATGAATTGATTCACATCAGATGATTAATCAGGTGTGTATTAGAGGACAAGGTGATAAGCATTTCATATTAATTAATCTATGATTAGGTGAATATATATCATTTATGTGTTTCAAAGTATGTTATTTGATTATGACACCTAATGCCACTAATTTAACATGAATATCATTAAGGATGTACACATTAAGGTTATATGATTACAACTTAGGGTTTAGGATCAACTTGATCATTATTCATTATAGCATGTATTAAGGCCAAGATTAGATTACACTTTTCTTTCTCATCATATTATTAAGGTTTATCAATTCATGACATTACTACCATCATGTGTATCCATAATTAGTATTAATATGTGAGTGACCCATATTATGTGCATTGGATATTCATTAGGGTTTGAACATATAAATTATTCCTCAGATGATAATTACATGTTCATTAATATATGAACAAGTATGTTAGGGTTACCACTATTACATGTTTAGTCAAGTCCAAGGATCCAAGCATATTAACCTCCTATTCATGGAGTTAGGGTTTCTAAAGATAGAGTAGACATCGATATGCCACAGGGTTCCATCCCCCTAAAGAGGATTTCATCCTTGAAATGTAACTACCCAAACATCATCAAACCAACTATACTCCACCCCTTAAAGGGTTCGACCTATCAAGCCAAACTACACTAGGATTAAAGGATGAGTCTAACTAAACCATACTTAAGATCCATCATGCTTCCACTGCGCAGTCTGATATCTTCCCAAACACCGAAACTTCAAAGTCTAGGTTCTAGGGATAATCTTATCCAAACATGTGGTTCTAAGGGACATAAGGAAACTATCTTGGTATCCATCCTCAAACAAGTTATCATGCACCTAAAACTTAGGGTTCCCAAAGATATACAACATAGATGTCTAAGGTTACTATTGCCTAAAAGAAAACTATTTCAGACAATCCATATTAGCTCAGGCTAGGCTGGTATCATATGGATCTGGGAGTCCTCGTAAGCCAAGTAAGTGGCACGGAGGAAAATATTGCCAGTCCACAAAACCTGATCCTTTCTAGACACCTTTGCTTCAACTTCATGCCCTAATAGTTGTCTAAAGGCAAACCTAAAAAACATTAAGTTATGCATATTTTAATTATGAGTATATTAGAGCATTATTCATCAACCTTTCATCAACATATATCAGATCTAGGTAAGCATGTAACATAAAGGGAAACTATGTAAAGAAAGGATTCTAACTAGGGAGACAAAATTGAAATAGTCATATTTTGACCACCATGGGCTCTAATACCATGTTGTAAAAGAGTCAAATCACCCCTTTACTGAAAATTTGAAATATTAAACCTCCATTCCCAACATACTCATATGGTATGTTGAAAAAGGGTGTAAAATTTTCAAATCTTTATTTATATGGTATACAAAGGACCATTGGAAAGCAATCTAATAAAAATTACTGACTATATTCAATTTCATAATAGATTATACAAGAATACACACCTCTATAGAGTAGGTCAGATCCCAAACAACAATAATCTCGAGAAAATAGGGTAAGAAAACCTTGGATGTAGATCTGAACTTGGCTAAATAGGCACTTCTCTCCACAAAGAGGTAAAACCCTAGAAATAGAAACAAGAAGGATAGATTTTTTTAGTTCTAGAGCCACTTTCACGATGGAACAACAAGGTTCTGACCTGGAGGAAGGTCTAAGGAAGGAGAAGAGCAAGAGAAATGGAGAAGGAAGGAAGAAAACAACTTTCCTTGGTCTAAATCCCTAGAAGATGACCTTGGAACCCCTAGGTAGGGCTAGACGGAGCTCTAGGAGACCTTATTCTCCAAAAAGAGGTTGTCTTCTACCTTAGAGCACTTGGTTCCATAGAAAAATAGAGCGGAGTTATTGATCCAGGTTATAGGAAATAGAAAGAAAGCATAGTTTCATACTTGGGCAAGGAAGAGGTAAATATATCCCATGGATAAGGATGGAAGCAAGCATGAGGTGTAAAAGTAGCTTCCCCATGTGTCTATGGCCTTAAACTATTAAGAATATGCAAGCACACACACAAGAAGATCCCCCACCTTCCATATAGACCTGATTAGATTTCCTTTGTCGAATTTCCCAGCCAATCACATAATTCATTAGTTTGTAGCTACTTTAGCTACTAAAGGTAGCTCATCCATGAAGGGGTAAACCCTAAAATACCCTTGAGGATAACACCTTCAAACCATGGTTCAACTAGGATACCCATGACTCAAAATACTCAAGAAGGATAATATAACATACAAGGAACATAATGTATGTGGCAAATTGTAAATAAAACCCCTCAATTGAGTTAATTGTAGAAAAGTCCAAAATGTACATAAAATTGCATAACTTGCTCAAACAGTGTCCAAATTTGACCAAATTTGAAACTTAAGCTTGTATTATGATTTAAAAGCACACACAAGGTTAGATTAGGGTGATAAGAATTCAATTATGGTAATTAAGCTTATTCAACTCACTAAGCAAGTTCAGGGGCCTTACAACTATAAACCCCTAACAAGGATTTATTCCCAAAATCCTACGCAAAAAGAGATGGGTATTTTCTACACATCTCATTCTATAGTTCCCATGTGGCTTCCTCTATGCCACAGTTATGTCACAAAACTTTTACTAGTATTACATCTTTTCTCTTTAGCTTTTTCACCCTTCTATCCAGGAACAACACAGGACCCTCAACATAGAAGATATCCTCATCTAACTCAACCTCTACTGGTTGGATTGTCTGGTAAGTATCTGATGCCATTTCCTCAACATAGAGATGCGAAAGACATTATGCAATCTATGTAGCTCTGGTGGTAGCTCCAACTTATATGCTACCTTTCCAACATGAGCTAGGATAGGGTATGGTCCCATAAATCTAGGAGCCAACTTTCCATTCTTTCCAAACCTTAGCACACCTTTCCAAGGAGAAACATTAAGATTTACTCTATCTCCCACTTGGAACTCAAGTGGTCTACGTCGATTATTTGCATAAAATTTATGTTTGTTCTGGGATACTTTCAATTGTTGTTGTATCACTTTAATATTTTCTATAGTCTGATGTACTAGCTCATGACCCAAAAGTTGATATTCACTTGTCTCATACCAACAAAGAGGAGACCAACATTGTCTCCCATATAGAGCCTCATAAGGATCCATATCTATGCTTCTTTGATAGCTATTGTTGTATGCAAACTCTATCAAAGTTAGATGTACATCCCAACTACCAAGAAATTGCATCACACATGCCCTCAATAGATCCTCTAAAGTTTGAATAGTCCTTTCAGACTGGCCATCAGTCTGCAGATGAAAAGTTGTGTTGAATCTCAGTTGTGTTCCCATTGTAGAATGCAAATGCTTCCAAAAATGACTTGTAAATTGTGGACCTTTGTCAGAAACTATAGTCACTGGAATGCCATGCAGATGGACTATCTCATCAACATATATTTGTCCCAATTTCTCTACTATAAATGTCATCTTAACTGGCAGAAAATGAGCTGACTTAGCCAATCTATCTACTATCACCCATATGGAATCATGACCCTTGGTTGTCCTATGAAGACCAACCACAAATTCCATAGTAATATGATCCCATTTCCACTGTGGTATTGACAAGGGTTGTAATGTCCCAATAGGCTTCTGGTGCTCAGCCTTCACCTATTGACAAATTAGACATTTGGCAATGAACTCTACCACATCACACTTTAGACCTGGCCACCAATACATGTCTTTCAAGTTTTGGCACATCTTGGTACTTCCAGGATGCATTACATACATGGAGAAGTGGGCATCCTCAAGTACCATCTTCCTCAACCAATCAACATCAGGAGCTACTGTCCTATTGTGGTAACAAGTTGTACCATCATATGCCGCACGAAAGCCATCATAATTTTCACTACCAATCCCAAATCTTATATTCTGTATCACAGTATAATTCTATTTTGCATCATGAATCTACTGTCTCAAGGTAGGTTTCACATGTAAATGTGCCAAAAATCCTTCCAACAAGGAAACTTCTAGTTGTACATTCATCTGGCGAAGAGATACTAGCATATCTCTCTTATGGCACATGAAGGAATTCAATTGTGTGTTATCTACCATTGATAATGAAGATGACTTTCTACTCAATGCATCAGCTACCACATTTTCTTTCCCTGGATGGTAGTCTATTATGCAATCATAATCCTTAATCAGCTCCATCCATCTCCTCTGCCTCATATTCAGCTCCTATTTTGAGAAGATATACTGTGGATTCTTGTTGTCAGTGAAGATTTGACACTTTTCTCCATAAAGATAGTGTCTCCAGATATTTAAGGCATGGACCACCACTCCAATCTCCAGATCTTGTGTTGGGTAATTCTCCTCATGTTTCTTAATCTGTCGTGAAGTAAAAGACATCACATTTTTATCCTACATCAACACACATCCCAACCCATTCTTTGAAGCATCACAAAAGACAATATAGCCTTTCCCTTACTCTAGTAGTACTAACACCAGTGCACTAGTCAAATTTTCTTTCATCAACTGGAAAGAACATTGACACTTGTCATTCCAAGCAAAAGGAACATCCTTCCTGGTTAACCTAGTTAGGGGTAACACTATAGAACTGAAGTCTTTGATGAACCTCTTGTTGTAGCCTACCAAACCTAGGAAACTACAGATCTCTGTTGGTGTCTTGGGTTGTTCCCATTCTAGTATAGATTTACATTTCTTGGGATCAACACAAATGCCTTTTGTATATATAACATGGCCTAGAAAAGACACTTCAGATAACCAGAATTCACACTTGCTGAACTTAGCATATAGTTGATGCTTCCTCAACAAAGTCAATGTCTGGCGAAGGTATTGCTCATGTTGCTGACTATCCTCATAGTATATCAGGATATCATCTATGAACATGACTACACACTGATCAATATAAGGTCTAAACACCCTATTCATTAGATCCTTAAAAGTTGTAGGTGTATTGGTTAGCCCTAATGGCATAACCACAATCTCATAATGACCATACCTAGTCTTAAAAGCTGACTTGGGTATGTCATCAGCCTTAATTCTCAATTGATGGTAACCTGACCTCAGGTCTATCTTTGAAAACACGGTGGCACCTCTCAACTGATCAAAAAGATCATCAATCCTAGGCAAAGGATACTTATTCTTTATTGTCACCTTCTTAAATTGTTTGTAGTCACTACTACAGAAATAGCTTATAACGTCACATTTAGAGACGTCGGTTATTACCGAAAACTGATGCCTAAACCCTACAATGTTGGCTAATTACAGATACTGACATCTATATTTGAAGACCGGCCAAACACGGGTATCGCTTTTTATTTAGCGTCGGCTCCCTATAATGAAACGACACCTAAAATAGCCCGCCAAATCCAATTTTTCGAGCGAAAAAAATTACCCCCAAAGTTTCACATATGGCGTCGGTTTTTTGACCTAAGAACCGATGCCTAAAGACAAAAAAATTACCTCCAAAGGTCGTCAATTTTTGTGGAAAAACTGACACTGATAAGGTTTCGCGTGTCGTCCCTGTGAAAATTTTTAGGGTTAAGATTGTCCAATGGATGTAGGTTTTTTCCAGCAACTGATGCTGATGGATGTTAGGTGTCAGTTTCTTAGATAACTGATGCCTTTTTTAACTTTATAACCCCTGCGAGAAATAGACTCTCGCTCAATCCCCCTCTGTTACATCGATGGCTAGTTGTTCCCCTTCTCGACACTGCTAGAGCTCTTGTGGTCAACGCCGACGCCGCTGCCAAAGCTCCTGTGGTCGACGTTGTGCCACTGTTCTCCTCCGTCGTTCTCCTCCACCACCGCACCTACTCCTCGCCTGCTCGCACCTGCTCCTCACCTGCTCTGCACCTACTGGTCACTGTTGGGTCACTGTCGTCGCTCTCTGGAGCTCCTTGTGTGCTCGTTACTCACTGCTTGCACCTGCTGGTCACCATCGCCGCTTGAGGTACCCTCTTCCTCCTCTTCTTCCTTCTCTGCTCGCACAAGTGGTTGAGGTAGCTGGTTAGGACCTAGGGGAGAGACCGACTGTAGGATGTGGTGGGGAGCATCTTTGCTGCCTTTGTCACTGTTGTTGCTATTGTTTCTTCTTATTGTGATGTTGACGGTGGTAGGGTGTGAGCAACTACATTTATTAAGTCAATCCTTAAACCGTAGTAGATCGGATATGTATATGAGTGTGCTCATCGAAACAATAGGATTTTTTAAAGGGAGTGTTTTTTAGATTAAATGATTGTAGAAGACATAATATTAACTCCAGCATAATCTCATACGTAGGTGATATTAATCTTTGAGATATTAATTTTTGCTCAGACCTAGGTGATATTTTGTTTGATTTAAATAGGATTGGAGGTATGTACTCCTCTTTATTATTATAATTGGGCATTATTATGACTAATTTTTCCCATAATGAAGCAATTTTTACAATACTTGCTCTTGTTCTAATTGTTGGACAATTCATATACTCTCAATTGGGAAATATTATTACTCTTCTAAAATTATTCTTATCATGTTGAATCGGGTTAATGACCACACCTATGGTCGGCCAACACAGCCACACTCGTGGCCAGCCCACACGGTCATGGCCTTGCTTTTATCCATTTGGTAAGGAGGGACCAGGAAGAAGAAGATACATTTGCAATTGAATACTAATGCTTGACTTAATTCTATAAATTTTGATGCATGTTGAATTAAGATACTAAAACCCTAATACACATTTCACCATAACCTTAAATTAACTATATTGCTGAAATCTTGTGATCAATCTATCTAAGATATTAAAACCCTAATGTTAAATCTCTGATTTTGTAGTGATGTGTTGCCCTAACATCTACATGAATCCCTATTGTATGATGTAGATTGATGATAATGCATGAGCTAGTTTGAAATTTTGAAATAAATTATGAATCTATCCATCCCGAGGTCATACTAGTTTAAATGTAATCTTTATCTTGATGATGAACATGCATGGACACTCAAAATGTTGAAATCAATGTTATAGAATGACAACACATGTATTTATTGGACTAGAAACCAGTCCAAGATTTATTCATTAGGAGTAAATCTTGGATAGTCCCCAGTTTGGGATTGTTCTTGAACATCTAATCTCACTTAGGATGTAAGTGTATAATGTGTATTGGGTTTTCAAGAAAATTTCGGCAGCATTTCCCCGTTTGTTCTCTAAGTACATATGTACTTGGAGAATAGCGGGGAAATGTTGCCGAAATTTTCTTGAAAACCCAATACACATTATACACTTACTAGTGAGATTAGGTGTTCAAGAATGGGATAGGTGATATACATTTATTATATATAAGAATGACAACACATGTATTTGTTGGCCTAGAAACCCATCTAAGATTAACTCATTAGGAGTAAATCTTGGATAGTCCCCAGTTTGGGACTATTCTTGAACATCTAATCTCACTTAGGATGTTTTAACCATTAATTATATATAAGTCCTTAAACCCTAAAGTTTTAACCATGAACCCTAATATTTTAACCCTAAACCCTAATCTTGTTCTAATATATACTTGTTTTCTCTTTGATCATAGAATGGATAGATCATGGATGTCCATTCCAAATCATTACACCCCCGAGTTTATTTCTGGTCTTGACCAGTTTATTAGATTTTCCGAGGAACATAGGAAACAACCTGGAGATAGGTTCTACTGTCCATGTAGGCATTGCGGTAACAACTTGAAAGTCAGCACTGGTGACGAAATCAAAAGTCATGTCATGTGCAATGGGATTGTACAAGGCTATACATAATGGCACTGGCATGGAGAGATTTCAAACCTGAAATCAGTGGATGTCAATAGCAGTGCTTGTGTGGAAGAAGAAATTGCCTTCGATGACTTAGATGTGAATGAACCAGTTCCAGTAGACATCATTGATGTGATGCTAGATAGTTGTGGGGTAGAGCACACTGATCCACCTCCCATGTTTAGAAACATTGTGCATGATGCTAAGATACCGTTATACATAGGTTGTAAGTTTATGAAGCTTAGCGTTGT
This sequence comes from Alisma plantago-aquatica, assembly GCA_963693085.1. Lineage (NCBI taxonomy): Eukaryota > Viridiplantae > Streptophyta > Magnoliopsida > Alismatales > Alismataceae > Alisma > Alisma plantago-aquatica. The sequence continues at coordinate 580,555,637 of OY856413.1, forward strand.
GTTGAGATTGTATAAACTGAAAGCTAACAATCGATGGAGCGACAAAAGCTTCACGTCATTGCTGTCTTTTTTGAAAGAAATTCATCCTGAAGGAAACGAGTTTCCAATCTCAACATACCGGTTAAAGAAATTGTTGTGCCCAATGGGAATGGAGGCCAAGAAGATACACGCATGCCCGAATGATTGTGTATTATTTTAAAAGGACTATGTGGATTTGAAAGATTGTCTGAAATGTGGTGTGTCAAGGTATAAATTGACGACTTCGAGGGAATCCAAAATGGGTTCTCCTGCCAAGGTGATGTGGTATCTACCTATAATACCATAGTTTCAATGCTTGTTTGCCAATCCTATAGATGCGAAGAATTTGAGGTGGCATGCAGATGTTAAGAAAAATAATGATGGGATCCTACGACATGCGTCTGATTCCCCATAGTGGAAGAAGATTGATTTATTGTACCCTGAATTCGGTGAAGAAGACAGGAATCTAAGACTTGGGCTTTGTATAGATGGGATGAATCTGTACGGGACATTGAGCAGCCAACATAGCACTTGGCCAGTTATGCTTGTTATATACAATCTTCCTCCCTGGTTGTGTATGAAAAATAAGTACGTTATGCTGTCGTCTTTGATATCGGGCCCTAAACAACCTGGAATGATATCAACGTTTATCTTGAACCTATGATTGATGACTTGATAAAGCTCTGGGGTGAAGGTGTGATGATCTATGATGCTTCACGAAGAGAGACATTTTGTTTGCACGCTATGTTGTTTTGCACTGTGAATGACTTTCCAACGTATGGGAATTTGTCTGGATATAGTGTCAAAGGATCTAAAGTGTGTCCTATATGTGAAGATAACACTGATTCAATACGACTAAAACATGGAGGCAAGACTGTATATCTTGGTCATCAAAGGTTTCTTCTAAAATTTCATCTGTATCGTAGGTTGCGCAAAGCATTCAATGGACAAAATGAGGAACAGAGTGCACCTAAACCTATATCAGGGGAGGATGTTTATGAAAGAGTAAAAGACATCGCCAATGAATTTGGTAAGAGATCACAATGTACGATGGCCACACAGAGTGACAAGTCTTTATTCAAGAAGAAGTCAATATTTTGGGATCTTCCTTATTGGAGTTCTTTGACAGTCAGCCATTATATCGATGTCATGCACATTGAGAAAAATATATGTGATAGCGTCATCGGTACTATGTTGAATATACCAGGTAAGACTAAAGATGGGATAAAATCCAGAATGGACCTACGTGAAATGGGAATAAGGACAGAATTAACAGAAGTAGTTAGTAGCGATCGGAGAACATACTTACCTAGAGCTTGTTACATGTTGTCTAGAAAGGAGAAGAAAGCTTTTTGTGAATGCTTGGTAAATGTTAAGGTGCCACAGGGTTACTCATCCAACATCCGTACATTAGTATCAATGAAAGATCTAAAGTTGATAGGTCTTAAGTCTCATGATTGTCACACTCTAATGCAACAAATATTGCCCGTGGCAATTCAATCTATATTGCCGAAGCATGTACGGTTTCAATCACCAGACTTTGTTTCTTTTTCAACAGTCTGTGCAGCAAAGTTATTGACCCTGATACTCTCGATAAATTACAAAGAGAAGTGGTTCTTACCCTATGTCAGTTTGAGATGTATTTTCCTCCTTCGTTCTTTGATATCATGGTACATCTTGTTGTCCACTTGACTAGTGAAGTGAAAATGTTGGGACTAGTTTTCTTGCATTGGATGTATCCCTTTGAACGATACATGAGCATTTTTAAAGGTGATGTTCAAAATCGTTATCAGCCTGAAGGGAGTATTATTGAGGGTTGTGTGGCGAGAGAGGTTATGGATTTTTGCAATGATTTTCTGAGTGCTAATGATGCTCCTGTGAATGACAAGAATATTGAGGAGCATTTTGGCAAAGGAATTTTGGGATCACGGGTGAAAGTAATCAGCCGTGAGCAGTTGGAGCAAGGTCACTTGTATATTTTACACAACATCGACGAAGTGAGTGTTTATATCGAGGAACATACCAATTTCATCAAGAGATAATATCCTCGATCCAATTCAATGTGGCTTGCTAGAGAGCATAACAAGATATTTATTAAGTGGTTTGAAGATAAAGTCTTACATCAACTATCTCAAACACCAGATAATCTTACTGAAACCATCAAATGCCTCGCCTGTAAACCAAAATTGAATGTTATGTCTTATGAAGGGTTTGACATAAATGGATTATTCTATTACACAAAACGTCAAGATGATAAGAGTGTCATCCAAAACAATGGGGTCACCTTTCAAGCGACTTCATTGTTTTTTGCAAGTGCAAAGGATAAGAGTCCACGTGAAGCTAAAATGTCATATTACAGTGTCATTGAAGACATATGGGAGTTTGACTATGTAGATTTCAGAATTCTGCTCTTTAAATGTAATTGGGTTGACAACAACAAAGGAGTTATAGTGGATGAATTGGGTTTCACGTTCGTAAACTTTGAAAAGATTGGCGAGAAGGGTGAACCATTCATATTGGCATCATAGGCGAAACAAGTATTTTATATCGATGATCCTGCAAATGATAAATGGTCGGTTGTTCTTCATGGTAAAAGACAGTTCATTGAAGATCCTATAGATGAAGAAGAGTACTATGACAAGTATGATGACTCCAGTCTATTCTCAGTTGGGTTGCCAACACTACCAAACATTGAAGTTGGGGATCACAATTACTTGTATGTTTGCTGGGATCACAATGAAGGATTGTTAATTGATAAAATATCACAATATTAGAGGCATGAATGTTTATATTTTTATATGTTTTATTTTTCTGAATGTGAACTTTACAATGTGAATGTGGACTTTACCATGCGGATTACTTTACAATGTGAACGTGAACTTTACAATGTGAATGTGAACTTTACAATGTGAATTACTTTACAATGTGAATGTGAACTTTACAATGTGAATGTGAACTTTATAATGTGAATTACTTTACAATGTGAGTGTGTACTTTACAATGTGAATTACTTTACAATGTGAGTGTGTACTTTACAATGTGAACTTTACAATTAGTGTTACTTTACAATGTGAAATTTATAATTTGAATGTGAACTTTCAGATTGCTGAGCATTCCCATGATGACCGTGCTGATGATCATCGTGAGGGTGAGGACGTGCTTGCGCCGCCTGACAATGTAAGTTTTAAGAAGATATCCCTGAGGTTTCTATCTATATGTTCATTTATAATTATATCATGTAAGTGTGTTTTTTTATCAAATTTTAGGTTGGTGATGTACCCCTGAAGAAATTATAGCACTTGATGAGCAGTAAAAGAAAATTGAGAAAGTGAGGGGCATCACAACGATGAACAAGTTAATACCGTAAAGGGGCAATGGACCCAAATTGGCTGTGGATTTCGATCATGTAGGAAATCCATATGGAGTGAACCGCAACTCATTTGTTTCATATCTTGGGGTTCTTACTCGCAGCCATTGTAGTCCTATCATAGAATCCTGGCATAAAGTTCCTAAGAGGAAGAAAGACCACATATGGAAGGAACTATGTGTGAGTTATTATTATTTGTAATTCTATTTGTGTAGATTACTAATCTTTAGGATACTAGTTAATAGCAATTCTATTTAATTTGCAGAGCATATTTGATCTGGATGGAAAGTTGCATCATAAATGTGTGATGCAACGTTGTGGGAGGGTCCTAAGGAACTATAGGACCAATCTCACCCGATATTACATACACGATGCTGATAAGAGGTTCTTGATTGATTTTCAATTCTAGACATTGATCACTATTTCACTAACTCTACACTAATAATTTTTGTTTGTATTATCTTTAAAAAATAAATTTAGGTAGAAGGAAGCCACACAGCAATGGAACTACCTAAACCCCAAAGACTGGGAGGTGTTTGTTACCCAAAGAAAAATAGATGAATTCAAGGTATTAAGCGCCACTCCCAATTTAATTAATATACGTTTTTATGTATTCACCTATTCAAGATTAACCTTTAGTGTTACTAACCAAATCAATGTGCTAACTAACTAGGCCCTTAGTGAGGCGCAAAGAGCAAGGCATGTACTGAATGTGCATGACCACACAATGGGTCCAAGAGGATATGCAGGCGTTCGCCAAAGAGTACAGGTTGAGTCTGCTCAGCCTACTGCTACTTAGGAGACTGTAGAGTCCTCTACTACTACTCCCGCACCTCTGCCTCGTCATGCTATGTGGGTAGATGGGAGGCAAAACAAGAAGGGAGACATATCGAAGCCCACAACTACTGAGGCGGCTGCAAAATGGTAAAAATCAACTCTTAGAGCAATCAATCAATATTGATTATTGTTATATTACTTACTAATTTTTGTTGATGGTGATTAGCAGGAACTGCACGAGTAGAGGAAGGAAGGCAAGTTCATCCCTCAGGGCACAAGGGATGAACGGACAGTTGCTCTGGGTAACACAGAGCATCCTAGACGTGTTCGGGGTGTAGGGGCTGGTGTGGGCATCAAAGCGTTCTTTGGGCCATCCCAGCACAAAACTGTCCCAAAAGTGGGACTTTCACAAGCTAAGGTAACCTATTCTTATTTTAAAATGTTATTGCAAAAGGGAATTCAATAATCATAAGCTAGTGTTTCTTTTATCCATGTATAGGTAGATTCGTTAATTGAGAAGAGAATCCAAGAAGCAATGATGAAGTGGCAGGCGTCTCAGCCTGCCACTCAGACAGTACCTGTGGCGGGCTGGTCTTCTCCTACTGTAGAAGTGTTTGGGAGTAATCCTATAGACCCACCACCTAGCACGTCCACTGTAAGTATTTTTTATGACATAATAGCTAGTCTGTTCAAGATGATATGTTTGTGTATATATGCATATAACATTCTTTACGTAAATTTGTAGGGGTTGAAGTCATGCCAACTAAAAAGTCAAGAATATATCATTACAGAGGCGTCGACTTACCCACCCCTTAAAGGGTGCATGTTTCATGGGTATCCAGTACCAGATGGTGTGGTACGTGTGAGACCGATACATGTATTCCCCAAATGGACGGATCTTGCACTGCCTCATGCACACCCAGATGCTAAAACACTTGGTGAGGCAGTAGGCGGAGTGATACTATGGCCCGAAGTGGATGTCCTCTATACTGATATTGTATGATAAATTTCCATTACTTTAATTTGTTAGTGTGTATATATGAGTCAATTGATCTAAAATTATATATACAGGTCTAAAAGACGAGACCCGCTACATCTCGACATCCACCTCCTCAACTACCAAGTTGGCTTCCAAGGGACCTACACGCCTCGATAGGTCCTAATTGTAGGGGTGTGGCAGTATGGATCGGTGAACATGATACAAATTTCCTTATAATTGTTACTATTCCAGAGGATGCTGCAGGTAAATCATACAATAACAATCTATTCATACACGTTTAACATACGTATTAATGCATATCTAATACAAGTTCTGAATACGTATGTATTAATGCATAGGTATTAATGCAGGTCAATCATATGAAAACAAGATATTTATACAAGATATTTTGGAGTTGTTTAGTTATGAATGGTTGAACGCATCTATGATATAGCTGTGGATATGGTGAGATCTTGTTTATACATCCATATACCTTGTTTTATATATGGTGATCTGGTTTATTATATATTAATGCATACATAATACATGTTTTGCATCCACTTACACAAGATATGTACAAATTTTGGGTTTTCCCATGTGGGATTTTTGGTTCCATCTTTGATTAGTCTTGTAGATACATACCCTTCTTCAGTTACTTCATACTGCTATGATGCTTTTGAATATTTTGGTAAAAATAAGAAGATGGTGATAATAGCTCCATTCAATGTCGAGTAAGTTTACTTTGCTTATAATTTGGACTTAAGAAAATTACATTTTTATTGTAGATTTTGAGTTATTAATTTTTAACTTTCTTACCTGTAGTGGTAGGCATTGGGAGTTACTAGTTATTGTCCCCAAGACGTTCACTGTCTATTATCTAGATCCTGTGGGGAATGAGTTGGATACATTATATGGACATGTAATTAAAAGGCCATTATTCTCATGAGAAATATTTCATGTTGTTATATCTGTTAACATATGTTACTACATTACTATTTAATTATGCAATTTAATGGGTTACATTGACATATGTAGGGCTTTTCAAGAGTACAAAAAAGTTGGAGGAAAGGTCCCCAGGAAAAAGGATCTGTCACTAACTTGGGAGAATGTGAAAGTAATTTCCTGACTTCAATGTATATATTATTTATGTGAATTGTGCTTATTTGTATTTTTGAATATTTTGTATGTTTCAATTTATAGTGTGCTACACAAGACAACGGCTGGGCATGTGCCTACTATGTGATGTTATTTATGGACCTAATCATCAAATATGTTGTAATGAAAATTGATAAGATACAACATGTATTATACAGTCTCATTAGATAATATGAAATATATCAATCTTATTATATATTATTAATTATATATATACGTCATTCTCTTTGTAGGTCTTTAAAACTGTTGACTTCAGCACAGGTGGAAAGTGTTTTGATGTACATGCACCCTATACGAGAGATGAATTTGATGTTGTAAGAGAAGAATGGGGAAAATCCCTACAAAGAGTGGGAATTTTTTGATATTTTATTGACAATGATGAATAAAGAATAACTTTGTTCTCATAATTATTTTTGTGTGAATGAGAATGAATTTTTATGAATTGTCATATGTGTGTGAATATGATCAATACATAAATGTTTCTACATGTGTCTGAATGTGAAAAGAGATGAAATGAATGTAACTATAGGTTGCAACTGGTTTCTACATGTGTGTGATGAAAAAATAATATGAATTAAATGTGCTTATGCATGTGTGTGAATCACATATATATAATATTGTCCATCTTGTTAATTTTGTAGGTTTGTGGCCTGTAGTTGGCTAATATCAATGGATGTCGTAAACCTATAGTTCAGAAATGAACTGCAGGTTCTCATCCTATTGACCAGCCATACAGCAGCCCTGCAAACTGATAAGAAAAAAATCTTAACATAGGCATCAGTTATTTGAACAAAACTGACACCAAAGACATATGGCGGCAGTTTTTGATAAAAAACCAATGTCTATGTGGCCAGGAACCACGGCTGTGATGGGAAGCACGGCCGTGGTGGAAGGCATGGGATATGGCGTCAGTTATTTGCACAAAACTGACTTCGGTTCAGTTGATATGGCTAGGAACCACGGTCGTGCTGGGAAGCACGGTCGTGGTGGCATGGGAGATGGCATCGGTTATCTTACAAAACCGATGCCTACAGGCCCTTTGCCGGCGCATTTTCAGTGGCGGGAAGCGTTGTGACGTCGGTTCTTTTAATAACCAACGTCTGTAACCATTCTATAGTGTCAGTTTTCTAAAGAAATTGACGCCTATAGTCCCTTTGCTGGCACATTTTTGGTGGTGGGAAGCTTTTTGGCGTCAGTTGGGAACTGACGCCAAAGGGGTCCACCTTTAGCGGCACCCACTTGGGTGTCACTTGGAAACCGACACTAAATCCCTTAATTAATTGACGCTAAAGGCCTGTTCTATAGTAGTGAGTCTATACACAGCCTCATTGAACCATCCTTTGCCATACAATGAAGTATATGCACCTATCCATGAAGGGGTTGAAAACAGAGAAGCTTTGAGAGATTTACAACCATAAAATGAAGTATCTCTCTCAACCGATCCTATCTAACTCATAGTGACCAATTAAGTGTAATCAAGATAGAGAAAGGGGCACAAGTGGACTAGATACACTCAACTATAGCAAGGAGGTTGAATAGAATGAAGGAGAAACCATGGCATAAACTCTAAGTGGTCCTATTTATATATGAGGGTGTCCACTAGAGGGTAGGAACACTTAAGAATGCTTTCTAGCCATTTGGGGTGTTGCAACAGATATAACTCTAAGTTTTGCAACACTCTTATGGTTAGAATCACTTTTTCTATGTTTTTCGTATAGTGCAGTCGATCAAGTTCTCATAAAGTTAACTTGATTGATTGCTCTATGTGCCAAAGCTAATTTGAGCATAGGTCGAGTTTGTCCTGTGTGCAACTTGACCGATTGCTTGAAATTAGTTTTGCTGATGCAGGGATCGGTCAAGTTCTATGAGTCAAAACATGATCGAACCAAAGAATTCTCAAAATCCATCAAGGTGTCGGTTGAGTTTGAATCTTGACCAACAAATAGTCTGTAATGAATTTTGTAAAATTATTTTTGAGTGATCAAATGATTGAATTAAGGTTTCCTGGTTTTTTCTCATCTGAGTTACAAGTCATATCATCAACCCAAATGATTACAAAATTCATATAAGGTAATTTGGAGTATTTTCCTCAAAAGTGCATTTGCATTGCTTTTGACTAGAACTAGAACTAGAACTATCTAGGGCTTGATAGATTTGATCATTTTAATGTACCTTATGCATGAAATCAATCTCAAACAAACACATTCGATACATATCAATGGAATGGTTAAGTCATTATAAAGATATGAACAATGTGTAACACTGAGGTCAACATTCTACCCCTTTTTGATAATGACAAACCATTCCTTAACATATTGAAAAGGGTATGAAATTTTAAACCTTTACCTTTGACAAAAGATGTGAGAGTTAAAAACTTTACCTTGTGAATTTCAAGGGGATACATGAATAACCAATGTTAATTCCTGCCCCTCAATTCATGTTTACCTAAGCATGCATGGTTAGTCCTTACACAAACAACCAAAGCACGTATGCATACTATATGGTCATCTGGAAAGTCACGTGATATGTAGATAATTGAAAAGAAAAGGATCATATAAGCAATAAAATAGTATGATTGAGATCACTTCCCCCCCTTTGTCATCTCAAAATGGTAGGGAGGTAGAAGATCTAAAAAGCACATGTCTTCTCTACATATACAAGATAAAGAAATCAACCACATATAGCACACACTAAATAGAGACGAAGCACAAAGAGACAAGTAATCCAGAGTCATAATCAAAATATGGGATAACATACCAAGAACTCATAAGATATGGTCAACCAAAGAGTTATGGTACATAGATTAATATTACAACACAAGGCATGTCCTCTCAGAAAGAATCGAAAACCAACAATAAAACAACAACATCATAAAATAGTATGCCTCAGATTTAGTGCCCAAATGTCTTAGTAAATAATATTCCAAAAACATAGATATAATTAGCACCTGAAGATTATAGAACTAAAACATCTAAGGTATATGTATGCTAACTATATCAACAGTGTCATCCTGAGCAACGTCATTATCAGCCTCATGCTCATAGTCATCGTCATCATCTGAAGGTGTAGTAGAGACAAAAATAGTCACACCTTCATCTCCAGAATAACCAACAAAGTTGTCATCAGAATGATCCTTAGATCCATCATCCTTGGTGCCTTCAGAATCATCAACCTCATCCTCAACAGTCTAGTGAGGCATCTCCTCATCAGCAATAGTCCAAAATATGACCTGGCCACCAGGCATTCTGCTCATCCCATGACATGCCACAATCATGTAATGTATTTTCTTTCTCAAAAGTGGGAGCAGAAGTCCCAAGGCTAGCAAGGAGGTTGGTAATAGGATGAGTAGGAAGAGCCAGTAGAGGAAGCACACCAGGGTCAGGGGTAGGTACGCCATCAACAGTAGGGGTGGCAGTGGAAGCAGGTCAGTGTAGAACTGATTGTATGCATAGGAGGCATAGTCCACTTCAGGGTATCCCTGGTAGGTAGGGTAGGGATGGTTGTTGGATAGGTTAATTATTGATGTGATCTAGCAAAGGTCCCAGTGGAGGTGATCCTAAACCTAAAGGTTATACACATGTTGACGCATCATATATCCCATGAGGGTTTCAATTTATACATTGAAAGAGGCATGGTCAGGATGAGGTGGTGGAGGGGCCTGGGTGGAGGTAGAGGTGTATGCTCCAGGTGTGGTAGGGGAGGTAGGTAGGAAGGTCTTCTTGATGGTGGTTTCACTGATGTTGACTACTTTTTTATGGTGTTTCACTGATGTTGACTACTTTTTGACTACTTTTCTTCCCTGAGTCAAAATAGGTCATTTGGTGAAGAATGTAAGGAGACCATTTGACTCCAATTATCTTCAAAAGGACAATACATAATATCAGTGGTGTTTTCTACAATCTGAGCTTGATTTTTCTTTGGATGGACATTGTAGTTAACAACCAATTTGATAAGAAGGTTTTTGATATCGAGGGAAGGTGATGGAAGGGTAGACTTCTTCCTATAAGGGACATTAGGCTTCTTAAAACCTTATGAATATCATGAATTTTAATATCATTTCCTTTGTAAAAAGCTTCAAGGTCAAGTAGATCATAAAAATCAGGATAATCAACCCTCCATGTGTCAGTAATCTCAGTACCATTGAAAAAGATGTTCAAGGAATATTTAGTGATGGTAAATTTAGTATCGACAATCATGGAAGTCAGAATTACCTAAGAATTAGGTGGTGGCACTATTTTCTCATAGTTCCATTGAAGATTGGCATAGAACTCATGCAACACCATGGTGCTAGTGATAGAATTGTGATAGCATCAGAGTTCTACCCACAATGCACTAAGGTGATGAGTGTTAAACACCTCAGTGACCTCCTTTATAGCCTCACTCATGGTTAAATGAGGTTCATATATATCTATAAAGGGGAAAGGATATAAAGGATGTGAGGATATAAAGGATGGGCCATCATAGGTAAAGGGGTGAGGAGCAGAGGGAGATGAGTGTACACCAAAATGTACGTCTCTCTTCCTACGGTTGGAAGTCATGGAGGTGATGTAGAAGTAAATATAATCAAAGGAGAAATAGATCGTCACCAATAGGTCTTCTACTCACCTAGGTAGGTGTGAGAAGAGGCAATGGGGTCTAAATGGAGGTTGGGAGAGGATATAAGAATCTTTATCACAAGATAGAGCATCAAAATCTTTCTCTCTATAAGAAAAGATAGTATGAGGGTCAAGAGCAATTACATTACTATGCAAGGAAGCAATTTCATATACAAGACAAGTAATCTTTGAAGGATAAACTTTATCTACACATTCTATTCCTTGCAAAGTAATCTCTTGACTCTCATAAGCACATTTAAGAGCATAAGAAACAATAGAGGGATAAACAATAGTAGTAGCAAGCTGTATATATGAAATAGTCATAGAAGGTTGAGATTCTAAAAACTTAATCTTATCAAGCAAGCTAGAATTCGCAAATTTAAGAGCATTTAGTTGACTAAGATAAGCATTTGTTTGAATCTCAACACTTGAATTTACCTCATTTAAATCTTTAGTTGAGCTTGTCATGAGGGCGCAATGGCATCTTCCATCTTCACATTCACTAGATCTTCTACTAGTGCTTTCATTTGTTGATGGAGCCTTTGTGATCCCTTTTTCACTCTTGTTTCCTTCTATTTCTCTATTTGAAGGTTGTCCATCTTCATAATCACCCATATTCTCCTACTTGTGGAAGTATGCTTGGAGAAGACCCGCTCTGATACCAATTGTTGGATCCTAGATGGGTGATAAGATGCTCTAGAGGGGGGTGAATGGAGCTGAAAACACTTAAACAAAATTCATTAAACCTTCAAGATATATGACAAGATAAGGTTTCTAAATAGGAAATTTGTGTGCAACTAAAATATACATAGCAAGGGAGAGAGAGATTGAACATGCACCAATTAGACAAGCTATTTAGAGTGGTTCCACACTTCAAACTAGAAGTGTGTCAGTCCACTTTGTTGGTATGTATGCCCTGAGAGCCAATCATGGGATGATTGGTGGGATACATTAAGATTGATTTGATAAACATCAAAGGCAAGCTTCCGATTCTTTCTGGTTTAGTCATATGAGATAGTGATAGAATAGAATGAATGTCTAGAGAATGACAATACTCAATGACGTATGCTTTCAGGTTGAGGACCTGAACGATGAGATCATACGGATGCTAAGAGTTTGTACATTCTTGTTTTGTCCCTAGTCGGATGTCATTGTGGAAGGTAGATAGACAACAATGACACACAAGACTAGATTTTGGTGTTGGTTGATGACAGAATCTCATTAGTCATGATATAGAGATATCAAACCAAACACATAGGTACTTGTTAGAGAACAAGTGTACCGGACAGACCCACCGTGAGTTTGACACATGGAAACATGAGATGGTAGTCACAGTCAGTACTCACAGTGATGGTGGTGAGTGTGATTCTTTGACCTGAAATCACTACACTCAACACATGTCGTTGGGCACACTTTGACATCATCAAACACAATCCTGAAACATGGGTTGTTATAAAGGTGATGATTGGGTGGCTTTGACACATGGGACTTTTGAGGGGTGAGTGATAGATATGGGATTTGTCCCTCCTGAGGGAGTTTGATATCCAAGGCCACTTGATGAGTAGGATTGAGATAGGCGTGCGCACGCATGTGTGAATCAGTATGTGATATTGATGTCATACATATCTCCTTCAATCTACTCTGAGATCAAGAAAGTGAATGAACGTTGACAGGATGATTGTTCCATGCCTCGAGATCATTCGGGATATTAGTGACAAAGGAATTATACATTCACTGTAACACCATTCACAGATTGTAGGATGAAAGTTGTTCTCCAACTTTCTACTTTCACTTGGGTAGCAATGATGTGTGACTAGGCACCGCTCTTTGCTTGTGAATTCATAAATGTTATGGACATTCACTGCCAATGTGAAATGGACCTGCAGGGTCACACACATAGGATTTAACCTGGAAGAGGAGTTTTGTCCAAAAAGCAATGTTTAGATTGATTACTAAATGAGTTTAGTAGTTCAATTAAACACTCAATCAGTCGATGGCTCAATATCATATAGTTCAAGGTGTTTGACGCATTGATTGGAGTATTGGATTGATTGAAATCACAATTGACTGATTCTTCACAACCTGCACTCCCAACCGATTGGCTCAAGTGTTGAACCGATCAGCTGAGGTTGTTGAACCAGTCGGCTGGAGTGTCCAACCGATCGGCTCATGCCCAGGGTGAAATGAGCGGTTCAAGTGTTGAACCGATCGGATCAACTGGTGCAACCGAGCGAGTTGGAAAGTCAGGTCAGTGAGAATTTTCCTTTCGTTTCAATTGCCCAATTTGATTGGGAAATAAGTTGGTATTTGATACCAATTAGGAACGAAACAAGGAAAGTCTTTTTGAGTTGGATTAGGACCATGAACCGATCGGTTCAGGGCACCAACCCATCAGTTGGGGTGTCCCAAATGATCGGATCAGGTCCAACCGATCGGCTCAAGGGCTGAAACACCCGTTTCAGGTTGTGAACCAGTTGCTTTTTGTGAAAAATCTCCAACCCTTCTACTCCTGCTTTTAGTCCCGTATTTCCCGGGATAGAGAACTCTGTCCCATGACCCTCCTATATATATAGGGGTAGTGGGGGCTTCTCAATGTACAGCTTAGTGCAACCAGTTGCTCTGGAAAGTTGTCGTTCTCTCTGGTTTTGGTAACCAAGAGAGAGCCCGAGCAAGTGCTTCCCACAAAAAGGGAGGTGCAGCAAGGGAAGGACAACTGCAGTTGCAACTGGAGGCATGAGAGTGTGTTGGTGACTAGTACATCAACAGGAGGGTGTGACTCCTTCCACTTCCTTGTGGGACAAGGAGTGTGGAGTTCCAGGTGGTCCGTGTGGACTACTACAGAGGCAGGAGGTCACTGCCACTCAGGAGGACAACTGTCATCCGACAGTCTGGTAGGAGGAGGAGGAGTCAGTCCCGGTGTGACCAGGAGCTGCAAAGACGCCATCCAAGACCGGAGTTGAAGACTGCGCAAGGCGCGAGGTATTGTCGCTAAGCAAGCCTCGGGACAAGGTATGATTCCACAAACCATCCTTTCCTATTATATAGACGTTGACGTGTTTCCTCGGTATGGGTTTGGGGGAGAAAATTTTTGTTTTCCGCTGCCTTCTCTGTCTCTCCTAAAACCCATCAGTGGTATCAGAGCCACGTCAACTGTTCTATATTTTAGGAATATCGATATGATCGATTTTGGTTTGTCGCATTTATTTATTGCATGCGATGCGAATAATATTGGCTTTATGCATGTCCAATCCTAAATCCACAAATCCCAAATTACATATATGATATGTATTATTAATGCACTCGATACGCGTCGCCCTTAAACGAGTTTTGTGGTGGATGTATAGCATGGTTATGGCCAATAAATCCCTATATGTGTGTGGTTGTTTGTGGTTGCTTGCATCTCGGTCTGCGCACCGATCTTCCCTCTCCTATTCCTGATGTAACTCGAAATAATTCGAGATTATTTCCTATCTTTGCTCCCCCAAAATGTAACTCGAGGTTTCCCTTTTAAGCAATGTATAATTAGGATAGATTTTATTTCCTATTATGTCAAAGACCGGCGGACATCCAGACGACAACCCAGACGATCGGTTCAAGGAGTGAATTGATCGATTGATGACCGGTTCTAGGAGCGAGACGAATGGGTGGCGGACATGACGAGATGCACAATGACCAGGTGAACTGATCGGTTGGAGGAGCCAACCGACCGATTGGTGGCACCCAGACAACCGGCTGGAGAGAACAGATCGTTCATGTGATGAGATGATCTACTCGGAAGGCAAAGGCACAGAGTTCATCTTGTACATGTTGCATGTGATGTAGACCTAGATGACCGTGATTCCTCTTGGCTCGAGGAATCACATTAGGATGGCCATAATCATCGCTTTTTATCTTTTTGTGCATGTTTTCTGTGGGATATAGCATGTATATGATACGTACTATGTATTGTGGTGATTGGATATGTATATGTATATAAAAACCAAATCCCTCATTAAAATATTATGTTTTAGATGTGTTCCAAATGCGACACACGTGAAAAGCTTGATCGACCAAGTGTGGGCACGCCCTAGCGTGGTGCACCATCTATCTCGTGGAAGTGTGAAGGATGAATTTGCAGGTCTGCCAAAGCAGGGTGCATATTCATCGTGTTTGCTTTGGGTCGGACTTAACAAGGTGATCTAGATGGGATCTAGTACCTTGAGGCATGGAGATGATCATTGCAAGGAGTTGTATATGACATCTTATCAAGAGTTTCATATGATGCAATTGGCAAAAGTTGCCTACCTAAGATATCTAAGTTGTGGGCGATCATCCCAAGATGACTCATGACTTAGAGGATTTCAGGATCTTGCCCACTAGAAGGTTGTACGATGCAATCTTCCGAATTGATGGTGAGGGCTATCAATTTGAATTAAAATAGTGGGAGTGATAATTAATTAAAGGCCTAATTATATCGTCAAACTTTCAAATCAATCAAATAAGTCAAAAAAAATTTGGACTAAAATTGCATATTTTCCTTTTGTAGTTCAAATGGCAACAAACAACAACAACTTTTCTTTGCGATCGGTCCTTGACAAGGACAAGCTAAATGGGCAAACTTCCACAACTGGTATCGGACATTGAGAATTGTTCTCACTCAAGAGCGTAAGCTCTATGTCCTGGATACTCCAATTCCAGAGTAACCCGCTCCTAATGCACCAAAGGCAGAAAGAGATGCTTAAAAGAAGCATTTTGATGATGCCATTGATGCAAAGTGCTTGATGCTATGTTCAATGAACCATGAGTTGCAGAGACAGCATCATAACATGGGTGTCATAGAGATGATTCAACATCTCAGGAACATGTACGAAGATCAGACACGGCAAGAGAGATAAAATGTTTCTAGGGTGTTGTTTAAGTGCGTCATGACAGAAGGAGATCCAGTTGGTCCTCACACACTCAAGATGATTGGGTATGTGGAGAACCTGCAGAGACTGGGATTTCCACTGAGCCAAGAGTTGGCTACTGACGTGATACTGCAATCGTTGCCAGAATCTTACAGTCAGTTTGTGATGAACTACAACATGAACAATTTTGATAGGCCACTGTCAGAGTTGTTGGTCATGTTGAGGACAGCCGAGATACAGTTGAAGAAGGACAAGCCTAAGTCTGTGATGGTGATCATGGGCAAAAAGGGCAAGTCCAAGCGCAAGGGCAAGGGCAAAGCTAAGAAAGGTTCTGATGCTATCCAGGAGCCCAAGACGTCTTTAGCTCTCAAGGCCAAGGGAGGCATGACCAAGAAAGGAAATTGCCACCATTGTCAAAAGCCAGGACATTGGAAAAGGAATTGTCCTCTCTATCTGGAAGAACAAAAGAAGAAGGAGGCGACTGATGTCTCTACTTAAAGGTGTCATGAAAGTAAACTTGTAACACTTTTGAGGTATATGATACCAAGATGTAAAGTTTAAACCACTCATAATTGGGGCAAGTGTTTCCACCATAGATAGGAGTACTTTAGTTTATTTTCAGCCTACAAGGCATGTAATACAGTTATGAACTGCTATTTCATATTTGCCAATAGATAGAAACACTTTATTTTTGCATATTGTATGACAATGATGGCAATTAATAAAGTTGAGTTTTCAATCTTAAAAGATATGATCTTTGTGGCAATGCCTTATTTATCTTGTGGTATGTGATATGCATAAGATAAAATGATACCTAAAAGTTATAGATAACTCAAACAATAAAAATTAGCATAAATCATGAGAAATTCATTTCTAGTTTCCATATGATGGATAAATCTAGACTCTTTTGGTTAGAGAACCAGTAAGAGACATGAATGTCTTGGACATGATTAATCAATCTTCACTAATGTAGTGGGAGAGTGATTACCCTATTAGGTATAATTCATGTGATGTATTTACATACCTATTGGAACAAATGCTAATACTTCAAATGGTGTTTAGAGAAATACCAATATGCATATCTTGAAGTGTTCAGGATTATCATAGATGAAGTGCAAATCGGGTAAAGTGTTAATTCTTGATGAGATCAATGAATGAAATACTTGGACCAAATGTTTGAGATCCTTATGAGTGATTATGATAGTGTATCATAGTGAATTCATGATTAAGGCATGGTGATGTCTAAATCAAGAAGGAATCATACTCTAAGGAATTAGAGAATGATTATCAAATAACTGAATTCTTCTTAATAAAAGAATACCCCACACTAATAAAGGACATTAAGAATCACAAGGAGTTGTGAGTTCGTATATCCTTGACAGATACACCTCAATTATCTATGTGATGAGTTGTTCATGTGATGAAACAACTATCTAGATGAATATGAGGAACCAAAATTTTGAGTTATGGTTTATAGCCATTACATCCTAAATGATATCCATATGAACCATAAGGTATGACCTTAATGGTAGCACCCATTGGATGAAGTCCATAAGTGCAAACAAGTCTTAAGTGTTAAGACACATGGATAACATTTTGAGAAGGATGATGCTTGTTGATTGCAACTTAATGACTAAGACATTTGGCATATGGATACTAAAACCGCATTCCTATGAGGAATAAAACCAGGATGTGTACGTGACACAACCTATAAGGTTTATGAATCCACTAATGAAAATGAAGTATATAAGTTACAATGGACTAATCAATGTGATTGATTAAGTACAAGCAACTCAGAATTGGATCTTTACTCTGATGATATAGTCAAAGGGTTTGACTGATATGTTAAAGATAAAGAAGGGATATGTGATTTAGTGGGAGCGTATTCAAATTCCACATATTGATGTGAAATGGATATGTTCTGGATTGGAAATCCAAAAGTGGAAATTATCTTTAAGGAAGATAGAGATGTTTCCTATATGATAGGAATAGAGATCTATAAAGATAGTTCTCAAAACATCTTGACCTGAAAAGAGAAAGCATACATTGGCAATCTATACTGAAGGGTTCAGTATGCACATATTTAGTGGGAGGAAACTTGTCCATGTTACATGGAGTTAGTATCCCAAGGCCAAAGTGTCCAATTCTTATGAAGAATGTGAACACTAAGAATAGATATGGGTATATCATGTATGTAATCATCCCATTATCTTGCATGTATGACATGGCAAGAATAATATGCATTCATCATTTTGTATGTATGACATGACAATGTGATATGCTCATCCTGATAACTCGTATGTGGGACATGACGAGTGGATGTCTGTCTACTTCCAGTAAGGGTTACTGGAATACCATGAGAACTTGATAAGTACTTGAGAAGTACTAGTTCTATGGAGATAAGGGAGAGTTCGATGTAAAGAGTTACATTAATGTGAACTTCGAAATGGACAGAAAATTAATCGCAAAATATATATAGGATATATATATATAAGTGAAAGTTTGTTGATAATTAGAAATGTTCCAATAAAACCATTTAAAAGGAAATGTTGAGCATCTATGCGTTAGAGAACCGTAGTAGAAACTATATGGATCTAGAAGTTCATGAGATGAACTTATAGATATTCCGCTCATTGATGACAAGTCTGGAATCCTTGATCATGCAATATGGCTAAAGGTTAGCAAAGGAATACTAGATCGCATATTACGGCAACTCCATCTCATACGTATGACATATAGCGAAGAGATGAGATACATGCAATTAAAACTGACTTTGGCAAGGTGTTGCCATTACTCACTTTTTGGCACTAGAGCAGAGTGACATGCGGGACATGTTTGAAGATCACTATGAATATGATTCAAGGGTGATTGGCTCGCAGTGCAAGTGGGAGTCTGTTGGTATGTATGCCCTCAGAGCCAATCATGGGATGATTGGTGGGATACATTAAGATTGATTTGATAAACATCAAAGGCAAGCTTCCGATTCTTTCTGGTTCAATCATATGAGATAGTGATAGAACAGAATGAATGTCTAGAGAATGACAGTACTCAATGACGTATGCTTTCAGGTTGAGGACCTGAACGATGAGATCATACGGATGCTAAGAGTTTGTACATTCTTGTTTTGTCCCTAGTCAGATGTCATTGTGGAAGGTATATAGACAACAATGACACACAAGACTAGATTGTGATGTTGGTTGATGACAGAATCTCATTAGTCATGATATAGAGATATCAAACCAAACACATAGGTACTTGTTAGAGAACAAGTGTACTGGACAGACCCACCATGAGTTTGACACATGGAACCATGAGATGGTAGTCACAGTCAGTACTCACAGTGATGGTGGTGAGTGTGATTCTTTGACCTAAAATCACTACACTCAACACATGTCGTTGGGCACACTTTGACATCATCAAACGCAGTCCTGAAACATGGGTTGTTATAAAGGTGATGATTGGGTGGCTTTGCCACAAGGGGCTTTTGAGGGGTGAGTGATATATATGGGATTTGTCCCTCCTGAGGGAGTTTTATATCCAAGGCCACTTGATGAGTAGGATTGAGATAGGCGTGCGCATGCATGTGTGAATCAGTATGTGATATTGATTTCATACATATCTCCTTCAATCTACTCTGAGATCAAAAGTGAATGAACATTGACAGGATGATTGTTCCATGCCTCGAGTTCATTCGGGATATTACTGACAAAGAAATTATACATTCACTATAACACCATTCACGGATTGTAGGATGAAAGTTGTTCTCCAACTTTCTACTTTCACTTGGGTAGCAATGATGTGTGACTAGGCACCGCTCTTTGCTTGTGAAGTCATAAATGTTATGGACTTCCACTGCCAACGTGAAATGGACCTGCAGGATCACACACATAGGATTTAACCTGGAAGAGGAGTTTTGTCCAAAAAGCAATGTTTATATTGATTACTAAAGGAGTTTAGTAGTTCAATTAAACACTCAATTAGTCGATGGCTCAATATCATATGGTTCAAGGTGTTGGACGCATTGATTGGAGTATCGGATTGATTGAAATCGCAATTGACTGATTGTGCACAACCTGCACTCCCAACCGATCGGCTCAAGTGTTGAACCGATCGGCTGAGGTTGCTGAACCAGTATGTTGGAGTGTCCAACCGATCGGCTCATGCCCAGGGTGAAATGAGCGGTTCAAGTGTTGAACCGATCGGCTCAACTGGTGCAACCGAGCGAGTTGGAAAGTCAGGTCGGTGAGAATTTTCCTTTCATTTCAATTGCCCAATTTGATTGGGAAATAAGTTGGTATTCGATACCAATTAGGAAAGAAACAAGGAAAGTCTTTTTGAGTTGGATCAGGACCATGAACCGATCGGTTCAGGGCACCAACCGATCGGTTGGGGTGTCCCAAACGATCGGCTCAGGTCCAACCGATCGGCTCAAGGGCCGAACCGATCGGCTCAAGGGCTGAAACGCCCGTTTCAGGTTGCGAACCAGTTGCTTTTTGTGAAAAATCTCGAACCCTTCTACTCCTGCTTTTAGTCTCGTATTGCCCGGGATAGAGAACCGTGTCCCATGACCCTCCTATATATATAGGGGTAGTGGGGCTTCTCAATGTACAGCTCAGTGCAACCAGTTGCTCTGGAAAGTTGTCGTTCTCTCTGGTTTTGGTAACCAAGAGAGAGCATGAGCAAGTGCTTCCCGCAAAAAGGGAGGTGCAGCAATAGAAGGACAACTGCAGTTGCAACTGGATGCAAGAGAGTGTGTTGGCGACTAGTACATCAACAGGAGGGTGTGAATCCTTCCACTTCCTTATGGGACAAGGAGTGTGGAGTTCCAGGTGGTCCGTGTGGACTACTACAGAGGCGGGAGGTCACTGCCGCTCAGGAGGACAACTGTCATCCGATAGTCCGGTAGGAGGAGGAGTCGTCGGTTCCGGTGCGACCAGGAGCTGCACAGACGCCGTCCAAGATCGGAGTTGAAGACCGCACAAGGCACGAGTTATTGTCTCCGAGCAAGCCTCGAGACAAGGTATGATTCCACAAACCATCCTTTCCTATTATATCGATGTTGACGTATTTCCTCGGTATGGGTTTGGGGGAGAAAATTTTTGTTTTCCAATGCCTTCTCTGTCTCCCCTAAAACCCATCACACTTGCCTAGAGAGGTCAACCTCTAGGACTTCCAAACTATTGCACTCTTATATTCATTCATAAGATATACAATGCATGAACAAACAAAAGACTTACCTATCCAATACAAAGAGTCTTCAACCTTACCAAGGACTTACCCACTTTGAAAGAGTCTTTGGCCTTCTCCAAGGACTTACCCACTCTTGCACAAGTCTTCGGCCTTGCAGGGATTACCCACTCTTCTTGGATCTTCAGCTTTTGACTTCACCTTCACTCAGAGAAGCTTCCACCAAGGACTTACCTACTTGATCAAGGAGTCTTCTGCCTTCACCAAGGGCTTACCCACTCTAGCTCCAAGTCTTCAGCCTTGATCTTCACCAAGGGACGCCTTCCCTTGTTCTTCTTCTTCACCTCTCTTAGACAAGAGAGAGAACCTTCATCTTCATGATTGAAAGAAGAGATAGGATGTGGTAGAAGTGAGAGCCTCACAAGATATACATATAGGACTAGCTCTCTTACAGATTTCCTACTCACTCTAATGGATGTAGCAAGTGATTAAGCTTAGAGAGAGAGGAGGTTGTAGGAAGCACTCATCTATAGAATAGGAACCTCACATAGAGTTTGCAATGAATGCTCAACCTTGGAATGAAGCCCAAGGGGTCCTATTTATAGTTGGGGATGCCTCTTAGCCTTTGGGAACATTTGTGAACGAAAACCAGCCGTTTTGTGGCTTGCAACGGACCTATTTTCACTTGTTGCAATTCCACAACGGCTAGTAGTACTTTTCTGCACTTTTCCGTACAGTGCAATCGGTCGAGTTTCTATGAGGTAACTCCACCGATAGAGTAAAAGACAAAGCCGATATTCAGACCATCGGTTGAGTTTGTCCTGAGGAAACTTGAATGACTAATAAAAATCGATTTGGTCAATTACTCCATCGGTCGAGTTCTGTGAAACACAACTCGACCGATGCAATCTCCAGAAAATTGATCAAGGATGATCGGTCGAGTTTTCAGGCTGGGAAACTCGACCGAAAAAGTGCATGTAACCAGTTTTCTAAGTTGCATCTAAAGTTCTCTAAAATTCGATCTAAGTGCTCTTGATATTTTTCTAAGCTTAATTACAAGTCATACAATCATTACAATTGATTTACAACATGATTCTAATGGATATACATCATATTACAAAAACGTGCACTTTTATGACTTTGACTTGTCTTTTCTCCAATTTGAGATGTGCAAGTTAGGGCAATTGGAGTGTGTCTATATCTAATCAATCACTCAAGTACAGACATTAGACACCAATATATGGAATGGTTAGTCATCATCAAAACATGGGTTTAGTCAATTTAGACGTGAGTCAACATTGACCTAATTGACCTTGAGTCAACAGGTCCATGTGGGTGCACTAGACTCATAGTACATAGAATATCAGAATATCAAATTCAATGTTAAAATGTAGTATGCATATGTGAAAATGGTTGTCGCTTCTTCATTTGTAGAAGCTACAGCTGCGATGGATTTCAAAAAAGTGGTTTTTGTAGCAACAACAGTTTGCACCAGCAATTCTGACAATCTTGTGCATGTAGTTACAAGGAAGGCTCAAAATTTTGCTTACCTTGCAAGTAAGTTATGCTATCTATAGGTGAACAAAAAGAGGCATTAAAGTCACCATAAGTGATCCTATGCGCTTCATTCTTACCAAAAAATCATTGTTCATCTTCAACTACAACACTAGATCTAGATCTTCTTAACATTATATTGGCATTTTCAAGCCCTTTTCCCTACCCATCTAGTTGCTTAGATATAAAAGCATTTAGACCACATTTGGTCAGCAGTAGAAATGTTGCTTCCTAGAATATTAGGTGTGTTGCTACTAATATTAGAGTATCTGAAGGTAGATTCTCTAAGCTCATGTGACGAGGAAGAAATTGCATCAGCAACATCATTTGATTGCAAGGGGTGATCCACATTTTTCATTTGAAGCAAATATATCAATGGTCTCTTAGAATGTTCCTCATTTTATGAAGATTTAGCCCATGTATTTTCATCATGAAAAAATGTCAGAGAAGTTTGGAAATATAAGATAGTACTCTCTTGTAGTCCCTCATTTTATAATAGACAAGTAGTTCATCTAATAAAAAATGTTTTATGTGCGATCATGAATAAGTAACAAAAAGGAAAGGAAGATATGATCAAAAAATTGTAGTAATAGAAACATAATATTTCACTTAATGATGATTTAATGAAGTGATATGCATCAAAATCATTGAGAAGAATCACTGACCTAATAGTTCACAATATCGTTCTTCATTAGATTAAAAAAACTGACCACATAAAAAAGGAGCATGGATAGGTGAACATCTCAGTGGTCCATATCCATAATCTAGGGGCGAGAACTATTAATTCACCTAAAATATATATTTGAACATATTTGGCCGACAACATAAGAAGTGAAGTATTAGCACAGGAAATAGCAACATGGAATACAACACATTCACTACATGATACCACAAGATAATCCTTCATGTATATGTTGCAACCTACAGGACAAACCTCTTTTACACATTTTCACAACATTCATTCATGTATCTCTTTATAACGTAATACACTATAGTTCTAGTATGAATCCCTTGATATGTCACCTAAATCTGATGATTTGCAGTGTCGCACAATTATCCTCCTAAATGATGCAAGGTTAATAACACAAGGGGTGGATGTTTGCAAATTATATAAAGTCATAGTGATATTTATTTTTCTCTTTCAAATGTGCATTCAGATGAGTAGTGAGCAGTCTCAGACCTTCCTCCAATTGTGCCTTCTACTCTACCAAAGTGTTTGTGGCCACAACAACTGGCAGATCTTCAAACTATACGTCCTCAAGGACACATAGAAACTACAAAACAAGCCCTTCATGAAATAATTGACACTCACCCAATCAGCATAACCAGACAACTCAATTGTTCCTATATTCAATCCCTCCAACTACCATAAACAATTCCCCCTTGAGTTCTATAAAACTATGACATAAACTATATGACCAGATTATAAAATCCACAAATGGACAACTTATAGCATTAAGAGAAAGATTTACGTGTATATCAATGTATTGTACATAAGAAATCAGTGTTTTGTATGATGCTCCAGGTAGTTATCAACTGCCTGATGATAGATAAAATGGTGTACATAGTAGAGCACAGAGAAGCATGGAGAAAGACAGGTCAGATCTCCCAAGAAACCAATCCTTCTTTTTGAGAAACAAGATGGAGCATATCTCTCCAATAGGAGTACACAACTCATAGTATTGATACGAACAGATTATTAGAGAAAAACCTATAGGACGTTATAAAAGAGATCTGTAGAACTACACAAAGTTTAGAATATGCCAAAGATTTACAACAAACTAAAATAAATCCAGTGACTCTTCTTGGCATCATTCCATCCAGCATCAACATCACTAACCAGGGAAAGAACTGCAATAAACTAACCATGAACATTTTCCTATTAGATATTGACTAATAATATGGTGACAAGGCAAAGCAGTATAGTCAATCATCTCAACGTAGATAAGAAAAGTCAAACTCGAAAAAACCACAGTCAAGTTGTGGATCATGTACACATGCAACAAAATAGATAATGAAAATCAAATCATGAACAACTCATAATTGTTCTTGAGACTACTGATATGTAACAACACCATCAGGCAAGATCATGTAAGAACAAAGCCTCAAAAGGCTTAAGCTGATGAAAAGAACTGCCGCTTGTGTGGTAGTGGCTTAGATCCTGGACTTCCTAGTTTGCATGAAATCCACAAGTGTTGGTTTCAAGTTAGAAGTTGGACTTCCTTACATGATGACGATGGTGGGGCAACCCTCACTAATGAGTAGAGGAAGTCAGAGCTTGAGCCGTTTTATCAGGAACAGTGATTTCTCAAGAGAGGCAGAACAACACATGGTTCTTGGATATGATAGGTTCCATATATATAGGTGTTGGTTGTTGTGGGGTATTACTCATTTGTATGTATTAAATTATAATTGTTACTTGGTCCATGTTCCTTATGATGGACATTATGTTCTTTAGCTGAAACTACACAACTGGTTAAAATTTCTTTCCATTCCAACAATTTTTGAGGTTGTTCTCATAAGGATATTCCACCTAATTTATTTGGACACTTCAGGACCAAGCTACAAAAAGCAAATCGTGGATTGAACTATGATTGATTCATCAATGCCCCAAGGATGGTTTATAGAGAAAAAACACGACTAAGATTAAGTAATAGAGAGAAAACCTGACTATATCTCAAAGTAAAAAGTCTCAACTCAACTTTGTAATTCAAGCCAACCACTAAAAAATAATAAACAAATTGGACCCCCATGGTGCTAACAGGGACTCTCGCATTTAATTTTAACTAGGAATGGATTGTTATGGTATTTTCTTGTACATTTTGTGAGTTCCAGCACCGAGGCACTTCTACATCTCTCAATTTATCATTTGATTGACCCCCTTGCATAACGCATCAATGAGTTAAGGAGACATGGGTGTCATTTCAATTTTGGCTTATGTGATCAGAGTGCTCAAGTGTAGTCAAAGTTCAATCCAGTTTGAAAATACGAACAACAAAAAACTCTCAATTTGTGATCTATATGACTTATTTTGAGAAAAGTTTTAATAAGGACTAGTACACCGAAAATCACATAATATGCATGTTTACTCATATATACATCAACTTTTCATGATAATAAATATGGCGGGACTTTGCTTAAGTTCAGAGAAGCTCAGATTGAAAAGTAGAGTGATGACCACAACAACTAGAAACTTATAAGGTAAGTACAAAACAAATGTAAGGGATTCATGAAGTACCATAACATAATCAAGAGACAGGAGTCTGGAAAATCAAGACACTGCAAATGAAATTTAGAAGACCGATACGAAAGATCAGTGGGACATTCTCAAGATGTTTAATTACTAGATCAATATAAGAACATGTAAAATAAAATGTGAATGAATATCAAGATCACTTAGGTTACTAGGTGAATGGTTTATTTAAGGCAATGTTAAAATGGGAATGAACTAGAAAACTAGAACTACAAACAACCAAAATAATTGCCTACAAGCATTATTTAGGAGCACGTAATGATATAGTCAAACAGATCACAATTCTAGAGAAAACATGTATAAAATAAGTATGTAAAGTTTGTAAAGAAGAGAGATGCAATTGAATGATATAAATATGAACCTGATTATAAGCAAGTTCTAGTGATACAGAGCTTTGCATAAGACTTGTCAACCAAATTATAATTTTGATATTTTTCATGGAAGTAAGTCTATTTGAACCTATAGGACTACAAACTTTTTGAATTCAGAATCTCAATATAAAAACTTGGTTGCTAATATTTTGAAGACATGGAAATATTTAAAGAGACCTTACCATTTTATTACTTGGCTGCATAGTTCAAACCATATTCACAAATTTAGTTTTCGGGATACGTACGGCCAAGTTGAAAATTTTTAAAATTGGGAATTATGCAGAAAATTCAGATAAAAATAGGTCAATGTACGATAAAAGTTCGTTCAACTATTCAGAAAAAAGTTAGCAAAAAGAGGGATTATATATATATATATATATATATATATATAAACACACAGAAACATATATATACACCCACACATATAATGATTTAAAATGACTAAACATCAAACTGATTACCCAATATTGGAAGAAGTGGAAGAAGGGGGCAGAATGGAGGAGGAAGATGGAGCGTACATGTAGAATGTCGAGGGTTACTCCTGGCTCAGGGTGTGTCGGGAGATAGAGGAGGAAGGTTGGACAGTTTAGTGGCACCCTGCTACAAGTAAAAAATGACATGCAAAAAACAAATGTGAAGCAAAATGTATAGAATTGTATAAACGGCAAAAAAAAATGTATTGAACGCGTTTAAAACGCAATACGCAAATAAAACGTGAATTAAACACGATTAAAATGTATTATTCGGTTTGGAGTTTAAAACGGTCGTCATATACGGCAAGTGAATAATACGTGTTTTAAATGCATTTTTTTGAACAAAAAAAATAGAGTATATTGTGACTATGGTTCAAACATATGGGTACCTGGTATAGGGGGTCGCTTCTCCACATATGCTCCATCCATGGAAAATTTCATAACTGAAGTTTCTAGACCAGATGGTTGTGACTTCCAAGATACCTTATCATGAAACTTTCAAATGACTCGGGTTTACAAAACACTAGAAAGGGAAGTTTGACCTCCTTTTCAGCAACTAGCATTAAAATTCAATATATTTGAACCGATTTGAATAGTAAATCAAAGTTACCCCATATTGGGTCGTATTGTGGCTAGGTCCTACTTAACTAAGAACCTGAAAAACTCATCTATGAGTCCACCACCTGTAGAGTGTTGAATTATATCACCTGAACCTCCGCCACCATTACCCAACTCACAAGGAAGATCAACATCACCATATGTCATACCACCTTCAATAAGAGTGCCACAAAAGAAACTTAGGAGTCCACCACCAACATGAACTTAGATAGGCCCATCTCAAAATGTGAGTCAAAGTTCAAAAGAATAGATAATTTGAAGACCAAGAAGAAGGACAAACAAGACATACTGAAGAATAAAATGCCATGCTTAAGGGAAGAAGATCAAATGTGTCACCTGCTCAAGTCCTTCTCAATACTAATATGTTGACTAGCTCCTCTTAGAAATCCCCTGTAGTTACCTCTATAGCCTTAAATAGTATGACAAAAAAAAGTAAATTACAAACCCCATGTGGGGACTGGCGACTAGTTTAGAATTCGATGAAACTAATGAGACTAACTGATAAAAACTTCATTGCAACTAAGGATCTAACAGGTTTGGTGTAACTACAATTTTTCAGAAAGTCATTTTTCTAGAACAAAAATTGAGTTCCGGGAAAAGGAATTCCAGGTGATTGGTTTGAAACTTGTGTTTTCTCAAAAATCTGGATTTCCATCGAACAACTTCAAGGTACTACTTCAAACTTCTTACAAAATGAGTTTGACATTACAGCAAACAACTTTAGGACGTTACAGATCTAAAGAAATATAAGGACCGATGTCATTTTCATCTATCGTATAAAATTTATTTGTCGCTGGAAATAGCAGACGATGAACTCGTCAAAGAGAAAATTTAGTGCCTTTAGCGGTAATCTTTAAAACTATTTGACAAAGCATCATGTCTCATTGTAGCTGCCCAACAAAACCAATTGAGAAATCCCTATTCTGGTACTGCTGGCAAATGATAGCCGGTTTAGTTTTTACTAACGTTGGACATTGGCAAAGTGCACTATTTTCTCCCACCGGTCCAGAGCGCTCAAAGCATGTCGTCGCTGTAGAATTTCAATACCGTGACAAGTAAGCATTCCAAGTTGGTGTGTGATTAAACTTTGATGAGGTAGGAATATACTCCCAGTTTGTATCTGTTGCCTCAATACACTTCGATGAGGTAGGAATATACTCTCAACACTCACCAGGATGACAGTTACGACATAAGGTGGTCTTCACAGGAATAGCACGGAAGGGGCAGTCGAAGCGAATGGGAGTCGGAGGTGAAAAAAGTCATTTTCCGATTGTTTTGATTAGGAAGTTGGATCTGAAACTCTACTTATACTCCTGGAACTCTTTGGAAAACCGTGGAACTTAAAATGGATGGTTCCATCAAACCAATCCGGTAAAAAAGTTTAAAGAACTTAACTTCCCTTATTTTCATGGCCAGTTACAGAAACCAGTCAGACCCTAAGTGGTAATATTGCAAAAGGTCTGCCCGGCGATTCAAATATCCTGGTCACTGATGATGAATCTAACAACAATCATGTAGTGGGGTATAAACAAGGTCAAAGTCATTTAAATGAGGGTTGGAAATGTTACCTTGCTTCTATGAGTGGGAGAAGAGGAGGCACGAGATTAGTGAATTTTAACCCATGTTCTCGAATGTTTGCACTTTAACCTAGCCTGCTCCTCTTTCTTATTCCCTTGTAGGTCGCCCTTCCAGTGCCTTCTCTCTGGTGACTTGGAAGCATGTGCTATGGAAGGGAGGAGATGGGAGGTGTGGGGGCAGAGAAGATGGTGAGAGTGCGATCCAATCAGGGGTTGGGGCTATTAGGGGAGGAGAACAGGGTGTTAGGAAGAGAGCGTGAGCATAGGTGGGTGGGGGATGCAGCGCTGGCGGAGTGGACGAGGGGTGTGGAGGAGTAACATTGGAAATGTAGCAGTGTTTGTGAATGGGGGTAGGAGAGGACCGCGCTAATGGAGATAAAAGGAATAGGCGCGCGGCAAATTGAAATTCTCATACGTATTGGTTTTTCTAGATCAGGTACGGGAGAGTCCGAAAGAGTATTATCTCTATTAACTACATTGATTTAGTTTACAATTTGTATATTATGTAACAAAATATGGTTTTGACTACAAATGCAATATATATAGCTAGAATGATTGTAGAAAAGGCAAGTTTTTTGTAGTGGATAAAAGAGTGTGTAGCACCCGGGTCAATTAGAATAGATATAAAGCAAGAAGAAGGCAAATCGGAATGAAATAACTCCATCTGACCTGCCACTACTCGCGGGTTGACTATCGCCTATGGCTGACTCATAGCATAGAATCGAGTTGTTGCTTACTGTCGTCCATGTCATCTGCTTCCTTGGGCAAACGATCCCGCTTGCGACGCTTGACCACATCCTCACCCTCTGCTACCATTGGGTTGTTGTCTGTCTGACCCTTACTGATTCTGCCTCGGCTATTGTGTCACTTCAACATCTCTCTTTAGGCAATTTGACCTCCAATGCCCGATCTGACCACAAAGATGACATGATTGATCTTACTATTATGGCCTAGATGGCCCTGTCACTGCCACTGAAGATGTACTGTATGCCTTCGATGGCGAAGAACCATAACTTCTTCCTTTACTTGGGGACCATTGTGATGGTGCACTAAAATCTCTTATCCCATAAGGTGCTGAAAACCTTGGCTTCTTGAAGCCCTCAGACCTATGTCTCTAAAACTGAGCATGCCTCTTCTTGGTCATGGATTCTCGCTTCTCCCTAACTGACCATTCTATCCTCCACACAGATTCCACGAACATGGCAAACCGCTCTCTGTTCTCTAAAGCAGCAGCTGGTGTCGTCAACTCTGCACTCAAACCCTTTAAACCATTTGATCCGCTCATCATCTGTAGTTTCCATGTGAGGACAAAACCTCAACAGGTCCATAAACTTGGCTTCATACTCAGTGATGTTCATCGTTCCTTGGCATAGATGCTCAAACTGGTTGATCTTCTCATCCAGGTACGTCTTCGGGAAGTATCGGCTGATGAACTCCCGCCGGAAAACCTCTCAACTAATCACCTCACCGGGTTGCTTCTCCTCCTCAATGGCCCACCAGTAGCCAGCATTGCCTTTCAAAAGGTTGACAACATGCTTTACATTGTCTGCTTCGAGGATGTCAAGGACCTGAAAGGCCTTCTCAAGACCTGTCAGCCACAGATCTGCATCTGCTGGATCAACCGTTCCAGCATAATCTGAAGCTCAGACTTGGCGAAGCCACTCAAAGGTCTTCCCAATACCCAATGTTTCACCATGGGGAGCATGTGCTCTCGGTGGAGGCACTGGTAATCTCTCTACCATAAGATTCACCGTAGCCATCAACTGCCCCATAAGCTGCTGGTAGGAAGGGTTTTCGAGAATGGCTGGGCCAAGTTGGGGGACCTCAGGCACCTGATCTTCTCGTGCTTGCACTCTTGCTCCATCAACTGATGCAGCATCACTGCTCTCGGCAGCATGTTCTTCATGGTTTCCAGACATCTTTAATCTTTTTCTTCTGCTGAGGGTAGAAGATTATTGTAAGAAAATCTAGAAAACTCATAAGAATAGACACAAACCTAGTCCTAGATCCCTTTAGACTCAGCAAACCTAGAGCTATGATACCAAACTTGTGACATGAAATCCCGCTATCACATAGATAATGAAATTCTACACAAAAACGTTCGGAACTACCATAACCACATATTACCAAAATCACAGGTTAATTAAAACCAATTACGGAAACATATAAAAGAGAACTATTACATCCAAATCCTACAAAAAAAACATGTTATATAAATATTACAAGCCTTGGTATATGTCCACAGATTATAGAAACCAGTTGTCTTTCCAGCACATGAGTTCATCACCTGTTTATATGTACATCACAGGCCACATAAGGCCAACTTCAGGACAAACAAAGGTACAATAGCTATACATCGTGAAACTTTGTCAAAACACCCTGAGGGCCTGAGAGTATAGGGATGGCTCTAGGAATCTACTACAAAACCACCAAAATAGCTTCATATCCATCACTTGCCTTCTACTGCTCTTCTTCTTGCTGCTCGGCCGCAACCTCACGATCACCACCACGTCTGGCGCGACTACCTAAAAAGGTTGTAAACCAACGGGGTGAGACACCTAGTCCCAGTAAGAAACATAACTCCCTATCAAAACTATAAAACTCCAAAAAGGCTAAAGCATGTAAAACAGATAACTGATAAAAGCATATTATGTGAGCAGCATATTGAGCAGGGCTTGTTGTATTATCAAACTTACCAAGATATCCAGGAGGCATATAACTAGATATTCTTTATGGAACATGATTGACAAGATAAGCTTTATAAGATCTTATCACAAAACATAAGGAACGTATAAGTAATTGTAAGGTATAACAAGATTAACTACACAAGCAAAGTATCAACCAATGTTCTGTGTTTTGCCCTAAGAATATTATATACTACTCGGTTGGATTACATATTATTATGCCCTGAGGAAGTGATTTGTACCACTCAAATCCAACCTTCAGTGGCAAAACCCAAGCTGGTGCCATACAAGGTCAATGGAAGAGCCGGACTCCATGACCTCACCATCTTGTGGTCAGTGCACGAGTGCAAAACAAGCAGGACCGTAGTCTCATGCTTAAGTAGCCTCAATTATAGGGTCAGGCTACCCTCTGCCTAGCCCACCTCGGTACAAGTATCGGCGCTAGTGAAACCGAGCCACGGGCCTATTCACCGTGCTCTGAGCCATGAAAGCATATATGCTCTCTTATCACACATCCTGAGCCATGGGCCTATTCACCAAGCTCCAACATATTGAGCCACGAGCCTAAATCCACGCTCTAGAGTCTACAACTAAAGTTGCACTCTAATCCTCCTCATTTTTGGCTAGGAGAAACCACACATATTCAACAATATGCGCTTCTAGGAGAACCCGTTTCACCATCACCAGCTACTAACGATGATGGATCTATGTCCAGGTCATACTACATGATACGTTCCACTATAATTTGTTAGCATATTTTCAGTGGATTGTTGAGGCAGCCAAGTTGTAAAACATATCAGCATTAAGTTACATTACAACTGTCACCTTCACATTACCCTAGGATCTCAATCCCTCATCACAGACTGCCACTGCCTCTCAAGGCATCATCATCATACATCATCACCTGGTATAACAATCCCTTATCTCATCATCAAAGGATAACACCTCACTACGCACTCAGCCTTCATCAGGTCCTCAGACCTATCTCATCAAACTGGTGATGCATGTTATCTCATCAACAAGGATCATCATGATGCAGTGTTATTCAATCACAGATACCTCATAGCTCTTACCTGGCTATGAATTCATCTGATATACCTGCAAGGTTAGTATGCACATCAAGAGAGATAACTTAGAATCACTGGACATAGATCATTATGATTATCATGCTATTAGGGTTGCAGATGTACATGTTTTAAACAACCACTCATGATCATGATTATATGAAGCATACAACTGTATTGATTACACAATTTGATATCAGATCATGAGCATCCACTTATGCCATTTATCTTATAAACATAAACAAGCATCTTATCATCTTAATTGGCATCATCTTTAAGCATTAAATATAGCATAGGTTTTCAAACTATCATCCATATCTCATCCTCAACAAGAATGCAGGTTTAAGATAACATATCATCAACTTAGGGTTTTCGGGCTAGCATAACCCTTACCAAAGGTACCATCTACCCTCACTAAAAGTGTAACGGGTAGTGCGTCCCTCGCCGTAGGTGATATTGGGCAGGGTAAGAACCCTCACTAAAAGCTTGTTAGCCAAGGCACTTAGCCACACTAACGGCCAACCCAAGCACCAGGATATACCGGGCAACAAAACTGTGTCGTACAACTAGATATAAGGAATGGTATCGTGCAACTCATGGCCTGCAACCAAGAAGACCTGAGAGCATCGGGAAGCTGGGTCAAGAAGATGTATCATGCACCCAAGCTCTAAGTGTGTATCGGGCATCTAACTGTATTTGCTACAGTCCTAATGCCCAACTAGGGTTAGGGTTCTATCGGTCAACAAACTATTATATCACCCAAGCTGGTATCGTCTAACAGCATGGCGCCCATGCTCATCCCTGCATCTCCCAACATGCACACATCAACAAATGATACAAAGGAACCACCAAAAGGCCTATCTCCCAACAAGATCTAGCACACCATATCAGCCCCTACTAAGCCAAGCACTAGGGTTTCACCACTCAACATTGTATTGGGCAGCAACCTTACCAACCTGTGTCACCCAAGACACAAAGCAAAGGCACCTACTGAGCACCCTATCAGCCAAGGGAACACCTAAGGTTCAACATTCCCAAAACCATCTCAGTCAAGGCATGTCACCCAAGGTCACCAACAAGATCAAGATGGTCATATCGGGAACAAAGCCAACCACACTCAACATGACATATCGACCAAGATCAAAAACCTAGACAAGGGGAGTCGGGAAACCTTATCTCAAGGATATATCGTGCAAGGCACAAAGGTCCATCTCGTCCTGGTCACCACTAACCTCAAGATCACCATCATCAAAACCCTAAAGGATCAAGAGAGTTGGCTCACCTCTCAACAATTAAGAGAGAGGGGTTTTGCATAACCTCTATCACATATCTTGGGCATCATGATAGATCATCTCCATATCGACCAAGATCTTAAACCTCTACTAGGTCAACCTCCAAACAAGGCACTCCTCTCAGGTCCATGGTGAGATAAGGGTATTGCCCAAGCATCTAGAGCATAGACTCACCTCTCAACAACCAAGTGAGAGGGGTTTTGCCTACACCACTAGAGCTCGAACTCACTTCTCAAAACCAAATGGAAGAGAAAGGGGTTTTGCCCAAGAAACTCTAAGATATGGTTCGGACACCAAGGTCAAGAACACCTCAACAACATAAACATAAAATCAACAAGATCAAAGATACAAACTAAGCAAGAAGCATATCCAACAAGATACATGGCCGATCAAGGTAAAACATAAACATTCAATAAGAAAAGGAGTAGTATAGCTAGGGTTAGGAGTTATGTAACCCGCCTTAAGCAAGTTCCAAGCTCCCAAGCTCCAAGCACCACCTTTGGCCACCTCAAGAAGAGAAGCAAAGCTTGTAACCACCATGGACGAAGAACAAGCAAGAAAGGAGAAGAAGAAGGTGCTAAGGAAAGAGAGAAGATGCTCACCACAATAAGAAGAGCAAGGCACTCTAAGGTTCGGCCACCACTAGAGGAAGAAGAAGACTCCAAGGAGAAGGAGGAGGATCGGCCACCAACTTGCAAGGAAGATGTGTCGCCCACCAAGGAAGGAAAGGAAGCAACACCAACTAAAGGGATCTTAAGCAAGAGAAAGGAGAGGCATATATAGAAGAGGGTGAAGGAGAAAACAAGGCAAGGTGTCTCCCACCTAGGGACACTTGTCCATGGGAAATTTCACCTTCTCATCTCGTCACATCCACATGTCCAAGGCATTTTCCACATGCAAGCATCATGCACCAAGTGTCCACAAGGAGGGTGACACAAACGATGCCAAGGGTTAAGGAGGGTCAAAGTCTGATACACCCATGGGCGATACACCCTAGCCCGACACAAGCCTTGTACGACACACCTCAAGGTTGATACAAAGCAACATGACTCACTCTTACCCGATACAAGGTCCATCAAGGCAAGGCAAGGCCCAAACAAGGCAAAACAAGGCCCAATAAGGCTCAACAAAGCCCAAGGCAACTCAAACAACGAACCCAACCCTTCCTCTCAACTCTAGAGGAAGCAAGGAGAGAGAAAACATCTCTCAAGGTGACAAACTTGCTCATCAACCCTAAACTTGGGTTATTTGCAAGTAGCACCTCCAACTCTCAACAAAGCACAAGCAAACCCTAATCACCACTAAAGGTGATTAGCAAGCAACTAAACACAAGGTTTAGGCAAAGCAAATAGGATAAGCCCAAAACGTAAGTCAAGATCCTTAGATTAAAGGTCGATGGCTTTCATGGTGTTGACATCTGATGGTTCCCCTGGTGTTAAGATTCGATGATCAACCTAGTTTTGCATGGACGAGATGTTTTGACCTTAGACACATGGCATGCTTGGATTGATACCTCTACCTTCCTTTCTCTCACACTCTAAGATTTATATACCTCTCCCCTTTCACCCAAATTAACCTTTTACACTCTCTCATCTTCTTCTTTCTTCTTGGATCTCATACCTCTTTATTGGTAGAGGATAAGGAGCTCAAGGAAGAAAAATCTTGGCCAACCTTGCTTGCATGTGCACCTAGGGTTTAGATCTACCGTCTTGTTGGTCGTGTGAAGCTTCCCTGCCTTGTTTCTTGACCTAAGAAAGTAAGATGATCCCTTCCTTCATTTTCCTTATTGCCCCACCTTTTTCTCTCTTCCTCCTTGGTCCATGGCGCTCATGGTGGATCTTGTGTTATAGGGTGAAGAAGACCTTCTTTCTTCTTCTTTGACCTAGGGTTCTCCTGTTCTTGAAGAAAGGAGCTACCTTGGACGTGTTGAGTGCTCACACTAGGGTTTCTTCTCTCTTTCTTCAAGATTCCTTTCTGTTTTGACATTCTTCTTCAACCTTGAGGTGAGTTATATAACTTTCTTCATGTTTATTGCTTACTCTAGACTTTATATGTCTAGATCTTGCTTTAAAATGTAGTTTCAAGTAGAAAGTTGTTATCTTTGCCTAGGGTTTGATCTTATGTGTTAGTTCTTGAGTAGCTAATCTTCTTGGATGAACCCCTTATCCTTGTGTAGGTTTCTTCCTTGGAAGAAGGAGCTCTATACTTTGCATGCTTGTGGAAATCAATGGTATTGGTCCCTCATGAAATAATGGTTCTTTTGTGTTAAGAAACGATGGCTTTTACTTAGTGCTTTGAGCTGATTTTCTCTCTGGTGTGGGAGTCAAAGGTTTGGCCTCCAGTGTCAACCTATGGTGGGTACTTAGTTTTTGTTTTATACCTTCTTGTTTTTGATAAATGTTGGTCTTGAAGCTCTTTCGAGTGGTCGGGTTGATGGTTTTTATCCCCTCAAATGATGGTTTTTCTTTGAAGATTAAATCTTGCTTTCATGAGTGTCAACAATTTATGGTTTTATTGGTTCCATGACATGATGGTTCACAACCAATGGTCCCATAGCATCATGATTTGATGGTTCTTCTGCTTGTCATCAAATGATGGTCTCTCGACTTGTTAAGAAATGATGAACTTCATAGTTTCTACATCTAATGCTGGTTCTAATGTCCACAAATGATGGACTTTCTGATGCCAAAAAACAATATTGTTTCTAGTTTGACATTCGACGATCTTTCTAGGTCAAGAATTGATGACTCTTCTAGGTCATGTTTTGATGCCTTTCCCATGTATGATTTGAAGGTTTTGCTTACCTGGATGCGATGGTTTTTGTCTACATAACATCTAATGGTTTAGAGTGAAGGTTCATGAATTGATGGCCTTGTGTTATGTATGTTCTTATGCTTGTGTGATGTTTTGCCTTAATAATAACCATGGTATGATGGTCTAAGCTTGGACTCTATGATTTGATGGTGGTGTTTTATTTTATGTGCTTCCATGATTTGATGAGAATATTAAGTGTGAGGGTTGTGCTTGAGTTTACATGATTCAATGGTTTGATTTCAATGCACGTGATTCAATGGGAATGTGTTGGCTTATGTATGTACATAATATAATAGTCTTACCTTTGCCCTAGTTTTAACACAAACTGATGGTCACAATAAAGTGTTGATGTGTAACACTAATTCAACCTATGTGTCTATATGATGTCATGGTGGAAGTAAATATTCTGCTATGTTATCTGATGAACATCATACCTATTATGATTAAGGAAATGATATGGTAAATCTATGCATGGCATGTATGATGGTGATTGTTGATCCTTTTACAAAGGTATTGAAAGATAATGATGTTTTTTAAGATATTTGTGAATGGTCTAAATGACCCCTGGGCATGATTAGAGCCCAGTGATGGTATACATCTCCTCATGTGTGATAAATGATTCCTATCATGTGATGATGTGATAGAGATTATAGCCACATAAATGTCAATGAACTAGTACCATGTGATGTAGTGATCATATATATGCATCATGCATTTTATTCCTTTGAAGTTGTTATATACCAATGCTTGCTAGAAATGAATTAGGGTTTGTATGTCAAACTTGTTTGTTTCAACCTTAATTCACCCAAATGACATTAAATAATCAATTAAAACCCTAGTCATGTAGTGCCCTGCGAGGTTGATCCATTTCAGTGTCATGACTTTCTGGATGGAGAAATAGGTATTCTTGAAGGGATGCTCGGAGTCGTATACTTTTAAGTATATGCGAGTGCAAGAGATTGTGTATCCTTGACATCCTGATCCCAAGGTTTGGAGGATGGATGCGGTCATGCCTTAGAATTGAGAGAGATTGAGGTTGTGTCTCATATATCTATATATGTGATGTGATTTAGGACAACCATGCTTGTACCTCAAATGACGGGGTTTATATACCTTGGTTTCTAGTGTCGTGACATATATACCAAGGAGGAACTAGTCTAATTGTAGATTGACTTCTATGTCAATGCAGAAGACTTGTATTGACCAAGGGTGGAGAGATCTTAGGATTCCATCTCTCCTAGATCTTGTACAGAACTGAATAGCACTTTGCAGTTGTCAGTTGGATGTTTGAGTGGTATACCTCAAACTTACATGGCTTAATAAAATATGTAATACAATCATGTAACATATATGATTAGGTTTATAAAGTGTTGCACATTAGATGGTAACCCCTTTTTGCTCCTTTCACATATAGATGATGTATAGTGCAATAAGAGAAAGTACCATTCTTATGTTGTTAGATATGCTTATACTGCTAGTCACACTTATATTGTTAGATATTCTTATGCTGCTAGTCATGCTTATGATGTTATATATGCTTATGTTGACATCCATGTTTATGTTGTTAGATATGTTTATGATGTTAGTCAAGATCATAATGATAGTTACGCCTATGATGTTAACTACACCTGATCTTAGAGAATAATGATAACCCTTCAATGCTAACAAAAAGACTCTGATTAAAAAATCCCTTAAAGAAGTTTTATATCTTGTGTTTTCATTATGTTATATAATATTCTCTATCTATTTATTACATGTTATGGAGAGTTATATCTCTTGTTGGGACATGGGTCTCACCTTGTGAGTCGCCACATTTTTTAGGTGAACGGCGGTAATGGCTGAAGACCCATGATAGCGAGGAGTTGTGGTGATGGACCTTAAAGAATGTTGCTTAGCTGCCTAGTGTTTCCTACACTCTTCCCTGGACTCTCAGGTCTCTAGGACAAAGTTTTTTATATAATGTTTCAATCGACTCGAGCTTTTGATAGTATTTTGATGCTTGTACATGTTGTATATGTAGATAACATATTTTGTATATATGATGTAGATAAGGCCACAAAGCAGTTGTAAGAGGTACTTGGAATGATATATGAATATATGCTAGATGTCAGGCTTTTAAGTAAATTTTTTTGAACATGTTGGTGATGTTTACATCAGTTCTAATTATCCCCTTTTCCTATTATGTAGTTAATCAGTTATTGTTCATGTTTTGGGTTTGAGTAATCTCGTTGAGCGTGATGGGTTGTCACTTTTTTTTGCATATTTGTAATAATAATCGTAGTGTTTGAGTTATATAGCATATCATGTTAGTATTTTGATCTTAAGTTTATGTATATTGATCATGATCATTATTAAAATAATTAGTTCTTAGTTAAATGAGTAGTATTAACTATATCTTAATTAGCTAGGATGTAATCTTAACTATTATATTTGTTAAACTAGTAAAGTATGATATAAATAATATATTATTTAAGTAGTTATCTATATATAGCCAGTACACGGGTCTGGGTCCAAGCATATCTAATAGTGAACATGCTTATATGTGGGTTTGTGGATATGCATATATATGGATATGCGGGTGCAAAAATTTAAACATCATGGCTTATTTATAAAAGGATCCAAAATTGACGGGTCCCCAAGTCTACTAGGAACCATTTACAACCCTATCATGCATCAAATTACAGACAAAAAGCACCAATCATGAAACCAATATAAATACTAATAAATGAGAAAATACAAGGATATCAACCTGAATCAAAT
The DNA here is from genome assembly GCA_963693085.1 of Alisma plantago-aquatica. NCBI lineage: Eukaryota > Viridiplantae > Streptophyta > Magnoliopsida > Alismatales > Alismataceae > Alisma > Alisma plantago-aquatica. The sequence continues at coordinate 580,595,061 of OY856413.1, forward strand.
GGTGCTCCCAGGCAGAGTCATCAAGTTGTCACACCTTGCTCAAAAATATATATCTCTTACATATTTTTGGTGAGGAAACTAATCTGATGGTCATGTTGGAAAATAATAAAACAATATAAAATTGGAGTCGCCACCACATTTTGTCTATAAAAAGGGGAAAACAAGATATATGTTTTGAATTTGACGTAGAGAACCAACTGATTCTATAATCCATACATCAAATAGATAAGAAAGGTGGAAAGTCTAACCAAAACTGAATTTCAACAATCTTATTATGAATGGGAAAGGAATAGCTCCCCCATATTATCTAATAAATCAACAGTGAACCCATTATTTAACAGTCCCAAATGTGACAGTTTCATATCCTTTTTTTTTTGATAAATTCAAATTTGGTTAAAAGGAAACAAAATGATAAAAATCAACAAATAGCATTGTTTAAATTGACAAACTTTCAAGCCTGGAAATGTTTGTGACCTTTCTATCATTTCCCTAAAGTTCCTAGTATTTATGTGTTGGGGTCCTAATCTCACACATCAGAAATCCTTCCCTGGTGGTTAGGACTAATGCGTAGGAAAAAGGATGATGAAAAAATATAATGTTAAAGATACAATTCTTATTTGATTAATTAAATTAGTCTATATAAACAAATCACGTGACGGTAGTATGATTAAGTCAAATGAGAAATATGATCATAAATAGACGATAGCAGTTAAGAATAGTTGAGGATCAACAATTTAGATAGACAGTATTACCTTTGTGCAGTCTAACGATGCTTAGAAAATATATGGTGTTAGGCCCCATTTGGTTTACAATATTACCAGGGGATAGGGTAGGACTATAACACCATAGATAATGTGAGTCCTACATTTGCTTAACCAAATTGTTCGTTAGACTTTTAATCCAAGCATGAAAGAATTCCCAACCCCTATGAATTTTGACTCATATGCTCCCCCAGGTACTAACGCGTGACTCCACCTTTGCTGAGTCATGATTCAAGTTTGCAACCACAACATCGAATCACATGTTATCCTTTCCTCAACACTTTGCTCGAGTCTAACACCGCTACCACTACACCCGATCACATTGGTGCTTTAGGCAACTCTAACAACACCTCGAGGGTCACTGCATCTTTGTTATTGTCAGCCACAGAGGCGGTCCCATAGGGACCCTTGGAGGTGGTTCAACACCAGCACGTCAAACGACTTGAATTCCCAAGACTCATTCTTGGAGAACTCCCTATTTCTGCTACGACTAGCCTTGTCGTCCCACATGGCAAGGTGTTTCTTCACGAAGAGGTATAGGTCAGGGTAGGTGAAGAGGACTGTTTTGGTGGTGAGGATGATGGATAGGATGACACTGAAATGGTCGTTGGAGGAACCGTGATGGAAAATGCTGGTGGGACTAGGTCTATGAGGAGGTTGTGGGAGAGGTCTAGAGAACTCGGAAGTGTTAGGAGGTTGTTAGATTAGTTCAAGGAATTCAACACTTACAGGATACTAATTGTGTTGGGATAGCATCGGAGAGCCTGATCCCGACTAAATTGACCTCGTTCAAGGCAGAGCAAGATCCCATAAGCACGGAGCTCACCAAACATGTCCTTGCTCTACAACAACATGTTGTTGAGGAGTTTCCCGCCCATAAGCCTATTTCTCTACTCCTTGACCTTCACGATATTGATGACCCAAGGTTGGTGGAAAGGAACAAGAAATAAATTTTAGATTGTCAAAAGCAAAACTATATCCTATCCAATCTGCATCCAAATGTGGTAGTCACCTTTTTTCTCCTTTCCTCTCAATAAACCTATCAATCATATACTCCAACATAATCAATCCATAACCTATCCAATAAATCAAACATGGCCTTAGATGAATGATCCTCTAAACATGAACAAATGGTATGAACCCCAATATTATCCAAATAATGAACATTATCTTGATTTTCCTCTAATTGATAAAAATGGGGTGCAACAATGTCAATTGCTGCATTTTAATTATTTTTAATTGAAGAATGATAGGAATGTACGAACAATAAGAAAGGTAATTTTCTATAGTATCGACATATTATTAGAAGTTAATTAATACATAGTGATGACTTCACTATGTTAGTAGTATTTGGTTCCCATGTTGCTATTTGTGCTAGCTCCATCATGTGATACTATAATACTTCTTGCAAACAACTTGTTTGTAACATTTTCATAATCCTATTCAAGTAACATTAAGGTAATTTGTATAGGTGAGATACTCTACTCTAGATTATTTTGAATCTTGAATCCCCACTTGGGGAATAAATATAAGTATAAGGCTTGTTGTGATTCCTTTGGTGACAATGGCCTCAATTTATGGATTGGAGAGAGGTCATGTATATTGGTCCTACTTGTTTATCATTTTGAAATGCATACAAGTTCTCATATGATGCAATCTTTCATTAATACAAAAATATTTTAGCAATATTCCTTTGTTACTAGATTTCATTTTTAATATTTCTCTAGTGTGGAAGAGAGACATAGAGTTACAAAAATTTGTGGAATATATTTGAAAGAAAATGACCCAACATGTATAACTTGTTATATATTTTTATTGAATTGTAAATTGATTTAAATTTGCAAAATTGACATGAAGAATGTAGAACAAGTGATAAGTTCTCTAGGGTCTCACAAAAAATTATTTACAGTTGACAAGAATGTTCATATTTTATGTAAACATTATAGTAAAATTAAATTTGATCCAATAATATTTTACATGTACATGGACAATATATTTTAGAGATGTTTTTTTAAATACACTTGTATGTCACATTTATGTTTACAAATACGTCACATGGAAATACTTCTATTATTATACACTAAATTTGTATGTCATCAACCGGTATGAATTAAAACATTCTAAAGAATAACTTCTATAAATTTTACAATTTCTTTTTCTTTCTAAAACATAAATTCAAATGCACATGCAATGACACCTACAAATTTATGTTTAATATTATTAAAACATCATTTTGCAAAAATGATCATTAGAGATATAATCTTCTCAAATTTGCAACTATGCTACATTACTAACTTTTAAGTAAATGTATGAACCCTGATTATATAATGAAATAACTATTTTAAATCCTTCAAAGTGTGAGCATGTCAATTTAAAAGAAACAAGATGTCCCTCATTAACATCCCACTCAATTTCATTCTCTATATTTCAATCGAGATATATAATGAATACATATGCTTCTTGTATTAATATACACCTCACCATGATTTCCCATATTTAGTTGAGCTAGTGGTACTTCAATATTGAATGGATAAAGATGAACCATATTGTACCTCCAACACTTTGTATAATTATGAACAATGCCATATAAATTGTTTACTAAAATTTTACAATGAATCAAGATATCTACTTTTAACTCCAATTCATTAACTACATATTTTTAATATATCTAGTTGATTTATTTACATTTATCATAGTTGTGGTATGTATATTATGATTCGTGCATGCACACTTATGCATCATACACGATAGTGTCTACTATTAAGAAAGTTTGCGGAGGAGGTTAAATGTAATTATCTCCATTATCTTTTACAACTTACAAATTGATCTATGTGTGTATACACTATCCTTTTGTATCTACTTTGAAAGTTGTATATTGTACAAGGAGACTCATGTATACTATATAAGAAAGTCCACCGATGAGGTTGAATGCAATTTTATCCATTATTTTCTGGAAATACAAACTGGTCCATGTGTGTACACTACATTTTTATATTTATTTTTAAAATAATATATTGTATAAGGAGATTCATCTATCCTAAATCTCACAGAGGGCGTTGAATGCATTCTTCTCCATCATTTTCTAGAATTACAAATCGGTCCCTTTGTGTATGCACCACACTTTTATCTTTACTTTTCAAAATTATATATTTTATAAGGAGGCTCATCTATACTATATAAGAAAGCCTGGGGATGAATGAAATTTTCTTAATTATTTTCAAGAACTACAAACCAGTCATTTTGTGTGTACATTATAATTTTTTCTTTATTTTTTAAAATTATATATTGTATAAGGAGACTTGTCTATACAATATAAGACAACATGTCGAGGGGGTTGAATGTAATTTTCTCCATTATTTTTTGAAATTAAAAATTGGTCTCTCTATGTGTGCATTATACTTTTGTCTTTACTTTTTAAAATAATATATTTTATAAGGAGACTCATCTGTAATATATAAAAATCTCATGTATGAGGTTGAGTACAGTTTTCTCCATTATATTTCGGATTCTCTCATCATTGTATGTGTACACTACACTTTCTGTCTATACTTTCTAAAATGATATATCGTATGAGGAGACTCGTTTATGCTATATAAGAAATTCCCCAAAGGGAGTCGAATGCAATTTTCTCTGTTATTTTCTAGAATTACAAACATGTCCTTGTGTGTACACTACAATATTGCCTTTACTTTTTAAATTAAGATATTGTATTAGGAAACTCGTATATACAATATAAGAAAGCTACGAAGGAGTTGACTACAATTCACTCTATTATTTTCTAGAATCACAAGTGATCCTTGTATATATGAGAAGACCTATTAATATATATATATATATATATATATATATATATATATATATATATATGTGTGTGTGTGTGTGTGTGTGTGTGTGTGTGTGTGTGTGTTTGTGTGTATTCTACATAGTTATTGCATTTTTTTGTTAGTTTGTAAAGTTTAACCTATAAATTACTCATTGCACTCTACCAAGGCACCCATGCATATCATGAGTTTATTCTTACTGTATTTTGATTTAGAGGGCTGACGAGTCCTTGTTACATATGGAGAGGATGGGGTCATTGGTACGAGGAAAGTGGACATAGTGGGAAAAGTTGATTGGGTTACAATTTTGAAAGTCAGAATACATGTTGCATCTTTAAAGGGGAAAGGAAAAGGTTACTGAAGAAACCAACTGAGATAGTCACACAGAACTGTTGTAAGGTTGTTAGGAGAGAGAGAGAGAGTGGGAGAGGAAGATGGTCATATGAAGATGGTGAGAATGTGAGGGGGAAAATTGGGGTGAGATTCATCGAAGAGTATATTGAAGGTTGACCGAGTCTTACGAAGTACAAGTATTGATAGAGTAGGTCTAGTTGACTGAGGAGATGGATGGATCAATTGGTTTGGGTTGAACATATATTGTTGGAAATTATGGAAGCCATGCACGCAGATTGGGGAGGAGAGGTGGCGTCCTTCATGCTTTTAGTAGAAGAAGAATTTGAAAAAAATCCTTAAAAAGGTGAGAAGAGAGTGTCAAGGAGAGTGTGACATTTTGAAACGAAGCAATGGCATATTTTGTAATTTGTTCAACAAACTCCTACTCCTATAGTAGTATAGAAATATAGTATAAGGAGACTCATTTATACTATATAATAAACCCATAGAAGGGGGTTGAATGTAATTTTCTTTACTATTTTTTGAAATTATAAAATAATTCATGTATGTGTACACTACACTTTTGTTTTTACTTTTTAAAATCGTGTATTACATAACAAGGCTAATCTATTTTGTATAAGAAAGTCCACAAAGGGGTGAATACAATTTTCTCCATTATTCTAGAATTACAAATTGGTCCCTCAGTGGGCACAACACAATTTTCTCTTTAGTTTCAAAATTGTATATTGTATAACGAGACTCATCTATACTATAGATAACATCTCATTTTATACACTTTATGCATATATTTTATACATCTCCTAACATACTTTTTATAGAAATTTTCCACTTATTTAGTATTTTATGCCAAGAATATTTTTCGCACACCTTTTCCACCTTTGCAGGGTCACATCAAGCCACGGTCGTAGTTGGCACCTCAACCGCGTCTCATTGACTAATAGGGACCCTCCCATCGTGACTGGTGTCCTCATGATCACATTGATGCTTCACGACCGTGGTGCCTCGTGCCCTTTTTGGTCATGGCCCACAACCCGTGCATCTCAACTCGATCAAACCTCTACTGAGGTCAGTATCTCGACCACGGTGTTTTATCCCAGTCTCGATTGAGGTGTTGCCTCGATCGAGGTGTTGCCTCGATCGAGGTGTTGCTCAACCAACCATAGTGGTAGCCTTAACTGAGGAGATGCTTTGATCGACCACGGTCAAGCCTTGACCGCACATGGATGGTTAAGTCAGTGGACATCACCTATAAATAGGCCACCCACCTTGACTTGTCACATCATTAGATCATCAAGGATCATGAAGTGTTGCCAAATTCCATATCCACTCTCATCCATCTGATCAGTCTTGGATCTCTGAAGGCAGAAGCTGAGAAGAGAGACTGCCCTCTTCCTCGAAATAAGGACAGCCTCTTCACTGTCCATTCCAGATCTAGATTCAAAGGAGTATATTAGAGTATCACCATCTTCTCTCTCATCTAGATCTATCATCTTCGTTACATTGTTCCCCCTTCCCTCTTTGTGGTTGTGATGTATCTATCATTTTGTAACGTTGTTATGTTGCCCGTTAACATGTGTGGCTAAACACCTAACTCGGGTTGGGAGTTGCCATTAAGGCTCTCCCAACATGTATATTCTTGCTTCCCTTTGAATATATATATGCTCATATCAAGATTATCTCCATACACTTGTTCTTAATGCTTCACTTGTATTCTTAGCTACCATCTTGTGATGTTTGATCGGTGGTACCTCGAAAGAGTAGTATCTCCTTTATCTAGTGTTATGGAGTAGTATGAATGCATCAGAATGTTGGATTGCTAAATCTTATGTTCATATGGTTTGTTTTGTGGTCGTAAGGTTGTTATCTCGAGAGGGATGCCACCTTAGATCCTAAATCTATCCTTATCTCGAGAGAGGAGGGAATATACATTTCTATGACTACTTGTAATCTTGATAAGAGTACACGAAGGGGAATGAGTTTTGCATGTTGGTGAGAGACCTTAGTAGGTGAAACCCGATCTGAGTTCATTTCCATATCTTTGTTTCTCACCATTCATACTCATTTTTCTCTTGTTGTTATTTTCTTTCCTTTAACTTTCTTTATTTTGGCTTGAGCACCATCATTCCTTAGGGAACAGCCTTTTAAAACCATATGTTTGTTTTGGGTATATGAGTGTGAGACCCTACATACTTAACACCTACTGACCTTGTCCCTGTGGATTCGACCTTGATTACTACGTCAAACCTCGTATAATATTTGTGTGGGCTTGAGTGTTGGGTTATCATCTTAAGAGTCTGACTACTTTGGATCCTCTCCATTTTGGACGCGCGATTTAGGCCGGTCAACCTTTTAGCACTGTTGTCTGGGACAAGGTAAAATAGCACTGCTAAGAACTCGAGTCCACTCACTATACTCCCATGCCTCAAGCTTCGTGATAAGCTTGACTGCACAAAAACCTTAAATCTGCTACCCTACGATTACGTAGAATAGTTCATTTTAACACATCCAGTTTCCTAACTTGACTGTGTGATCTATTCATGGAACCCTAAGGGAAGTAGATTTGTTCAATTTTCCACCTTAACATCAAGCCACCATGCCGCCTCGTGTGGACGGTACTCTCACCGGGGACGGACAGAATGTAAGAGTTCAACATATCCCCCCACCACATGAGACAGTGAAGATAGAGATGGTTGTCACTCATATGGTCATCAACATGAAGAGGAACGTCGTGAGGAAGATCGACGTGACGAAGAACGACGCTACTATCACCGTAGAAGGCACCACAGAAATCATCCTAAAAATGATTATGAGTGTGATGATCAGAACAACAAAAGTGAAGATGATGAAGAAGAAAAAATTGATCTTAGAGAGTTTGCTGCAACTAGAGCAAACAAATCCAGATTCCCAATTTTCATTCCACACTTCAATGCAGAAAACTTTGAATTGAAACCAACTATAATCTCAATGATCTAGAACTAACCTTTCTATGAGAATTCAAGAAGTGAAAATCCATACCATCACCTTGATGCCTTAAAAAATATATGTGATACCATTAAGATGAGGGGAGTTCCTCAAGAAGTAATATATTGTAAGGAGTTCAACTTCTCCCTTGAAGATAAGGATCTGTCATGGTACCTCAGCCTACCACACCAGTCCATAGATGGGTGGAGACCCCTTGCAGATGCCTTTGTTACTAAATTTTATCCTACTGAGAGAACTATTTGTAACATGCAAAAGATCACTTCTTTTTCAACAAAATCGGGAGAAAACCTTCACGAGGCATGGGAACGATTTCAAGAGTATTAGAGGGATTGTCCTCGCCATAACTACCGTAAGGGGTTCCTAGTGACCACCTTTTACAATGGCCTGGCTCCTACTGAGAGAACTTTGCTGAACACGGCTGCTAGCAGTGACTTTCTTGGAAAGAACCCAAGTAGAACTATGAAGATAATAGACAACATGGCTGCATTACAAGCAGGCATGGATTACGATAGAAATGATATATTGTCGGTGGAGAAAGTAGGATCTGAAGGACCGTCAATCAGAAGCCAAAGCTTTGTAAAAAATTATAGCCCAAATTCAAAAAATCACCACCTATGTCAAACAACTAAAAGACACTAGGGCCAAAGGCAAGAAACACACAGAGAAAGCCATGAAATGTGTTACCTATGGAGAAGGAGGACATGGAATTGACAATTGTATCTATACCCGACCAGGGGGAGTGATGAAAATGAAAGTGAAGAAACTGAGAATGTCTCCTATGTTCATTTCAAACGACAAGACCATATTGGGTTCAACTATGGCAACAAGGAAGCTGCAGAGAACGCTCATCAAGTGAGTAGTTCATCTAAACCTCCTCCAGGATTCGAGAAGAAAGGAGGGCCGACTCAATACACCAAGACTACCAATTACCAGACAAACAAGAACAACTATTAAGGTCAGAATAAAAATGTGAGTTGACAAGGGCAAGGACAAGGCCTAGAGCCGAGCCAAGCCAAGGACAACAACCAAACTGACATGATTGCTCAACTATTCAACTTCATGAAAAGGCAAGCTTCGGTGAATGATCAACTCACTCAAAGTTCTATCATGAATTCAGGAGTGCTAACTTCCATGCAAACTCAAATGACGGACAAGCAAACTCACAAAAGGCAGATTGATGAATAGTTTGTGCAACTAGCTGAACTCAGGAAAAACCTTTCAGGGAAGATCCCATCAAATACCAAGACTACAAAAATGGCCACTCTTCAATCTGGTAAAATGTGCTAATACTAACAACACCAAAGAAGGAGGAAGTTGTATTAATCAGCAATATGAGAATGAGAAGGTAACGGAAGAACCGAAAGGGAAAAAACAACTTGTAAGTGGCAAAGAAGGAGGGAAACATGAAAAGAAGAAGGAAGAAGAGGAAAAGAACTCAAATCCTATAGGATAAGTCATTTTGAATAAAAATCCCTACACCCCAAGAGTTCCTTTTCCCTACAAACTGATAAAAGTACATTTGAAGAAAAGGTAAAAGTTCATGGAAGCCGTAAATAAGCTACACATGGATGTTCCCTTTCTTGACGCAATATAAGAAATGCCAACCTACGCAAAATTCTTTAAATACATGATCATGAAGAGAAGGTGAGGAGACCACATCAAGACTGTCCAAATGGAGAAAATGTCAAGTGCTTTTGTTCAAGTTGAGTTACCAACCAAGAAGAAGAACCCCAAAGCATTCAACATACCTTTCTGCGTTGGAGATAATGTGGAGAGAAAGGGGTTAGCTGACTTGGGGGTATCATTAGTATAATTCTGTAAAGGAGTGAAACCACTCCTCTACTAGAAAGAAAAGATTACATCCCTTAAACAAACACCACGTAAAATTTTTCACAAAAGGGATGAGAATCATTTCATTTCACATGTATGTATCATTACACAATGAGTAGCAGCGGAAAATAAATATTATCTAACCATTTACAAAGCTTTATACAACACATCACCATAAAAGGTTTTCTAAAGGAAAACTATAAATATCGCCAAGGATAAGCTGAGGGTCATCTAACCACCTCTTCAAGCCTCCCAAAGATCAGCTACTAAGTTGTTGTTGAAGCTACAGTCCTCGATCAATCCTGGGGTTGGAAGCATACCCCACAAAAGAAGAAACAAAAGGAAACAATCAGCAAAATGCCGGTATGTGTATACTAAAAGAAACTTTGAGCAATTTGAGAATAAAGGACTACAAAATGTAAAATACTTCCCATACAAGAGATAGGGACTACCCACATGGGCATAAGAGATATGATCATAACAGAAGAGATAAAAGAGAATACTTGCCATAAACAATAAAATTTGTGCAACAAAAGCACATAGATAGGTAGTAGGGCACACACCCCGCAACCAATCATCAAACCTGCATGCATGTGAGATAAGCATAGTCCTAGAAAAATATAACCACTAAGGCGGCCAAGGCTTCACATCCTTGAAAACCTGATAGAGAATGACTCACCGTCAAACTCCCAAATATATAAAAGTTGAGCCAAGGCTTCACATCCTTGAAACTCGGGTATGGGGCACCACCACCACCATCCCATAAACAAAATGGGCACACACCCAAAACCAAAGCAATTTACATTATTCTAGTGCTACTGATTCACATTGCATGTAAATAATGAGACAAGTAGATAGGTATAGTCAGAATATGAAATAAAGGTTGCCATCACACAATGGACAACACCAACATATAATATCCACTTCAATGTGGCATACAACAATAAAAGAGACCAATCATGCATCAAGATACATAAAAGAGATATCAAAAGAATATCCATGTACAAAACATGTAAGATAGTTCACACGAACCATGATAACAAGAGATAAGATATTTTGTGTAGGCAAAAGTCAAAAGAAAGATAAGATAGGTGATTTGCTCAACATTGAGTAATAGGGGATACAACATACCTTATTAACAAAGTCCAACAGGTTCAAAGCACTTCTGGATCCAAACTAGGTCACCAAAGAGCCTAATTAAAACATATACCAATTTTATGTTAATTTCATATATATATAAGCCAAACCCTAAAAACTACCTTTTTATTATTATGTGAATTAGGTTATGAAAACTATTCCATATTTTAGGTTATGATATTACGAATCTAAAACATATTTTATTATATTTTTCTGACTTATAAATTATTAGTTATGAATTATTCAAGTTTTATCTTATTTAATTAAATCCATAAAATCACCCTTTTAAATCATCAGATTCGGGAAACAAAACCAATACCAAACGAAAGCTTGCATTTTTTCTGAATCCAACGAATATTTTTCCATAATTTTCTGATAAGCCGATAATTAGTTATCAATTTTACAAAACGGATCAATCAGATAATTACAACTAATTCGATCGCAAATGCAAAGCAGAGAAAATCCACGTGGACCAGAACTGGCCAATCAGAACCGCCCACGTCAGGAAATCACTTACGCCAAGTCAGCGGAGCAAGTCGCAAAGCAAAAAGGAAAAGGAAGGTGCGAAAAGACCAAAATACCCCTGGACGATTAAACACTAAAAGAGATCAATCGAAGGGCAAAGAGGGAAATCACTACTGGGGTTTGTTTCCCTCGTGAAAGCTATGCCATGGATGAAGCTCAGTGAGGACCCCCGAGCACCAAATCGTGGAACACATCGAATCAGCCAAAAACACTTGAAGGAACAATGTTCCCCAGACTCCGACGAATTCAGGGAGACAAACCACAGCGAAAACGATGGACTACAGACCAAAACAACTTCTCCGCCATGTCCAGAAGAGCTCAAAAACATAGAAGCCAAACCCGAGAAGCTGGCGACGTCATGAAGCTAGGAACAATAAGAGATCACCCAACCGAAGGTGCTCACACTAAAACGAGGCCAAAAACGCGAGGATGGCGAACTGGGAATCTCGCCGGAGATAAGAAAAATAAAGCTAAAGCCGCTCTTGTCGACAGATAAGTATGGCAAATTACAGACCAAAGTACGAAAAGGAAAAGATCGAAGGAGGTTCAGGGATGCTCACCGAGGAATCAATTGGACCGAAGAAGGCGAGGAAGGCAAGAACGACGGTGAGATCGCCGGAGAAGAAGATCGGGTAGACCCAGATACTCAAGGCGTTTCTGAATTGAATTGAGGGCAGAGGAGAATATTAGGAAGGTTGAGGATGCTCCAGGATGCCTTATATATAGGGTATGATGGGTGAACGACCGAAAAGGAAATAGGGCAGTTGATGCACGTTTGGGGGTTTTTGATTGTGAGCGAAGAAGTATAGGAAAGTTAGGGTCAACTTGTTCGCCAAGAACTCCCGATTACATTGGAACAAAAATCAGGAAATTTCGTCGAGAGGGGAGAGAGAACGATTAAATCGAAGAATAGGCATACACAGTAATCCGAGTCGGGCTCCTACTCAAGGTAGGAGACGACCGGATGCCGTCCAAAACTGATCCGATGGTCACGATAGATCGGTGCATAAGTAAAGCGCGTGACAGCAAGACTTAGGTGAGAAAATAGGAAAAATAATCGAATTAAACAAAGTAAAATCCAATAACGCATGTATTTTCTCTTTTCTCATTTAAGGGTTCTTTCCTTATCCAAATTAAACCAAAATTTTCACATATGTTAAATTAAACATGTAGTTTCCGAATATCCAATTAGTTTTGCCTTTTGGAACCTTTAATGGGTTAATTAAATCAAATAGCATTTTCTCTTTCTTTCTTCATTTATGGCTTTAGGATTATCTAGATTTTATGAAACTTGACACATAATTCATAATTAATGTGTTGGATACGAACTTGCTTTTATTTCCAACTTTTGGTGTCATGATTTACATCTATTTATTAATTACACCTTTTAGGCATTTTCTCTCTCCTAAAATTACCTATTAATCAAACATTATCCAAATTAGTTGCAAATTTTCCCAAAGGCTTATTTTTATGTTTAGATTACGAATTTGGAGTTATTTTTCCAATTTGAGGACATTAAATATTTTATATCACTTTATTGACCTATTTCCTATTTTATTTAGATAAGGATATTAATATATACAATTATCTTTCAAATTAATTGATACTTGGTCCTTAAGTTACTTTGTGGTCAAGAAAACGAAATTGAGTATCAAATTATCCTAATGGGTTTCCATTTATAAATTGTTGGTACATTATCTTTCTAATTATCTTCTTTACTCATTATTTCCCATATTACTATTAATTTTGCATTTATCTTCTCCTTTATACAAAATTCGGATTTTCTCTTATTTCTCTTATCCTAGAAAGTTCTAGAAAGTTCTAGATGAATTATTTTATGTTTTTCTATTACTTAGTGACAAATTATACTTCAACCCTACATTAAGGTTATATGAGGAGGTATTTATCCAACTAAGTTCTTTATTTTCTTATTATCACCTAAATGAGTTATTATTAAGCACATAATCTTTTTGTATTCCCTTAGTTACATGTATTAGCTTAATCTTGTTTGGCTAAGACAAAAGGGTAAAACTACTAGGTTAGGGTTCTAGTTCTAGTATGTTACAGCACACCACCCCTTTAAGGGATTTCGTCCTCGAAATCAGAACATCCACAGGAAACTTATTCACCACCCCTCAAAAGGATTCATCTCATAAAATCAAACTTAACTTCTATTATAAGAGTTTGAATTATTCTTATTACATCCACTTCATAAGCAACTTGCAAAAGGAAACATAAATAGCATAGACTAATCTAAGTAACTATGGGTTAACTTGCTCTTGCTCAGCATCATCAGCTTCTTCGCCATCCAAGGCAAACACTCTACCAGCTCTTCTTTCCACAGGTCTTCCTCTATTATTGTTACCATTATTGTTGCCATTATTGTTGCCATTATTCTGAGGAGGTGCTTGCTGTTGTGGTACTGGAGCTTGACCATTACGACGCTTCGGGCAATCAGGTTGGATATGTCCAGGTTCATTGCAAAAGTGACATACCAACGGGGTGTTATGACGAGGTTTGTCTCGAGAACACTTTCCTAGAGGATGGTGACCATTGCACTTAGCACACTTGTCTCTTCTCTGATCATCACCTGAGAACTTCCTTTTCTTGTCGAACTCCCTATGCTGAAAACCTGGGTATGACTCCACCACCAAAGCTTTATCAACCATTTGTTGGAAGGTCAAGGGTAGTTGTGGGATTAAAGCACGACCCACATTGTAGTTCAGCCCTTGAAGGAAGAGGTCAGCCCTACGTTCCTCACCCAAACCAACAGCATAACGCTCTAGCAACAGAAACCTTTGCACGTATGCAGAAACAGACAAGGAGCCTTGCTTCAAACTGTAAAACTCAGCTTCTTTCTTCTTCAAAGTAGCAGTGCAGATGTACTTCCCACGGAAGAGAGTCAGAAACTCTGCCCAAGACATGGCTGAGATATCTCTAGTCCTTGCTATCCCATTCCACCAAACTCTAGCTGGTCCATCCAAGACATAGGAAGCAAATCTAACCTTCTGATGTGGAGGACATGCCATACCATCAAAAGTCCTCTCCATGGCTAACACCCAATCATCTGCCTTGTCAACCATCTCTATCTCACCCTCACCCTTGAAGGAAGGTGGTTGCATCTTCATGAACTCCATGATAGTGAACTCCTTAGGCTTCACAGGTACAGACGGTTCTTTCATCTTCCCCACCATAGAAGAGGCAAAGAGTTGTCGAAACATGGCCAACTCTTGCTCTGGAGTCATAGCTCCTCCTGAGGTCTCATGATCAAACCTATTGTTCTGAGGTGTCTCATAACCGTACTGGTTGTCCATGGTTGAGTTATCACCAGCCATTAGGGTTTCTCCTGCACAAGGCAAGGACACAAGGTATAAGCAACCTAAGATAGGTAAAGGTAAACATCCTAAGGGAGACGAGTTGAAATAGTTAGATAACCGACTGCTAGTGGCTCTGATACCATGCTGTAAAGGAGTGAAACCACTCCTCTACTAGAAAGAAAAGATTACATCCCATAAACAAACACCACGTAAAAATTTTCACAAAAGGGATGAGAATCATTTCATTTCACATGTATGTATCATTACACAATGAGTAGCAGCGGAAAATAAATATTATCTAACCATTTACAAAGCTTTATACAACACATCACCATAAAAAGTTTTCTAAAGGAAAACTATAAATATCGCCAAGGATAAGCTGAGGGTCATCTAACCACCTCTTCAAGCCTCCCAAAGATCATCTACTAAGTTGTTGTTGAAGCTACAGTCCTCGATCAATCCTGGGGTTGGAAGCATACCCCACAAAAGAAGAAACAAAAGGAAACAATCAGCAAAATGCTGGTATGTGTATACTAAAAGAAACTTTGAGCAATTTGAGAATAAAGGACTACAAAATGTAAAATACTTCCCATACAAGAGATAGGGACTACCCACATGGGCATAAGAGATATGATCATAACAGAAGAGATAAAAGAGAATACTTGCCATAAACAATAAAATTTGTGCAACAAAAGCACATAGATAGGTAGTAGGGCACACACCCCGCAACCAATCATCAAACCTGCATGCATGTGAGATAAGCATAGTCCTAGAAAAATATAAACACTAAGGTGGCCAAGGCTTCACATCCTTGAAAACCTGATAGAGAATGACTCACCGTCAAACTCCCAAAAATATAAAAGTTGAGCCAAGGCTTCACATCCTTGAAACTCGGGTATGGGGCACCACCACCACCATCCCATAAACAAAATGGGCACACACCCAAAACCAAAGCAATTTACATTATTCTAGTGCTACTGATTCACATTGCATGTAAATAATGAGACAAGTAGATAGGTATAGTCAGAATATGAAATAAAGGTTGCCATCACACAATGGACAACACCAACATATAATATCCACTTCAATGTGGCATACAACAATTAAAGAGACCAATCATGCATCAAGATACATAAAAGAGATATCAAAAGAATATCCATGTACAAAACATGTAAGATAGTTCACACGAACCATGATAACAAGAGATAAGATATTTTGTGTAGGCAAAAGTCAAAAGAAAGATAAGATAGGTGATTTGCTCAACATTGAGTAATAGGGGATACAACATACCTTATTAACAAAGTCCAACAGGTTCAAAGCACTTCTGGATCCAAACTAGGTCACCAAAGAGCCTAATTAAAACATATACCAATTTTATGTTAATTTCATATATATATATATAAGCCAAACCCTAAAAACTACCTTTTTATTATTATGTGAATTAGGTTATGAAAACTATTCCATATTTTAGGTTATGATATTACGAATCTAAAACATATTTTATTATATTTTTGTGACTTATAAATTATTAGTTATGAATTATTCAAGTTTTATCTTATTTAATTAAATCCATAAAATCACCCTTTTAAATCATCAGATTCGGGAAACAAAACCAATACCAAACGAAAGTTTGCATTTTTTTGAATCCAACGAATATTTTTCCATAATTTTCTGATAAGCCGATAATTAGTTATCAATTTTACAAAACGGATCAATCAGATAATTACAACTAATTCGATCGCAAATGCAAAGCAGAGAAAATCCACGTGGACCAGAACTGGCCAATCAGAACCGCCCACGTCAGGAAATCACTTACGCCAAGTCAGCGGAGCAAGTCGCAAAGCAAAAAGGAAAAGGAAGGTGCGAAAAGACCAAAATACCCCTGGACGATTAAACACTAAAAGAGATCAATCGAAGGGCAAAGAGGGAAATCACTACTGGGGTTTGTTTCCCTTGTGAAAGCTATGCCATGGACGAAGCTCAGCGAGGACCCCCGAGCACCAAATCGCGGAACACATCGAATCAGCCAAAAACACCTGAAGGAACAATGTTCCCCAGACTCTGACGAATTCAGGGAGACAAACCACAGCGAAAACGATGGACTACAGACCAAAACAGCTTCTCCGCCATGTCCAGAAGAGCTCAAAAACATAGAAGCCAAACCCGAGAAGCTGGCGACGTCATGAAGCTAGGAACAATAAGAGATCACCCAACCGAAGGTGCTCACACTAAAACGAGGCCAAAAACGCGAGGATGGCGAACTGGGAATCTCGCCGGAGATAAGAAAAATAAAGCTAAAGCCGCTCTTGTCGACAGAGAAGTATGGCGAATTACAGACCAAAGTACGAAAAGGAAAAGATCGAAGGAGGTTCAGGGATGCTCACCGAGGAATCAATTGGACCGAAGAAGGCGAGGAAGGCAGGAACGACAGTGAGATCGCCGGAGAAGAAGATCGGGTAGACCCAGCTACTCAAGGCGTTTCTGAATTGAATTGAGGGCAGAGGAGAATATCAGGAAGGTTGAGGATGCTCCAGGATGCCTTATATATAGGGTATGATGGGTACACGGCCGAAAAGGAAACAGGGCAGTTGATGCACGTTTGGGGGTTTTTGATTGTGAGCGAAGAAGTATAGGAAAGTTAGGGTCAACTTGTTCGCCAAGAACTCCCGATTACATTGGAACAAAAATCAGGAAATTTCGTCGAGAGGGGAGAGAGAACGATTAAATCGAAGAATAGGCATACACAGTAATCCGAGTCGGGCTCCTACTCAAGGTAGGAGACGACCGGATGCCGTCCAAAACTGATCCGACGGTCACGATAGATCGGCGCATAAGTAAAGCACGTGACAGCAAGACTTAGGTGAGAAAATAGGAAAAATAATCGAATTAAACAAAGTAAAATCCAATAACGCATGTATTTTCTCTTTCCTCATTTAAGGGTTCTTTCCTTATCCAAATTAAACCAAAATTTGCACATATGTTAAATTAAACATGTAGTTTCCGAATATCCAATTAGTTTTGCCTTTTGGAACCTTTAATGGGTTAATTAAATCAAATAGCATTTTCTCTTTCTTTCTTCATTTATGGCTTTAGGATTATCTAGATTTTATGAAACTTGACACATAAGTCATAATTAATGTGTTGGATACGAACTTGCTTTTATTTCCAACTTTTGGTGTCATGATTTACATCTATTTATTAATTACACCTTTTAGGCATTTTCTCTCTCCTAAAATTACCTATTAATCAAACATTATCCAAATTAGTTGCAAATTTGCCCAAAGGCTTATTTTTATGTTTAGATTACGAATTTGGAGTTAGTTTTCCAATTTGAGGACATTAAATATTTTATATCACTTTATTGACCTATTTCCTATTTTATTTAGATAAGGATATTAATATATACAATTATCTTTCAAATTAATTGATACTTGGTCCTTAAGTTACTTTGTGGTCAAGAAAACGAAATTGAGTATCAAATTATCCTAATGGGTTTCCATTTATAAATTGTTGGTACATTATCTTTCTAATTATCTTCTTTACTCATTATTTCCCATATTACTATTAATTTTGCATTTATCTTCTCCTTTATACAAAATTCGGATTTTCTCTTATTTCTCTTATCCTAGAAAGTTCTAGAAAGTTCTAGATGAATTATTTTATGTTTTTCTATTACTTAGTGACAAATTATACTTCAACCCTACATTAAGGTTATATGAGGAGGTATTTATCCAACTAAGTTCTTTATTTTCTTATTATCACCTAAATGAGTTATTATTAAGCACATAATCTTTTTGTATTCCCTTAGTTACATGTATTAGCTTACTCTTGTTTGGCTAAGACAAAAGGGTAAAACTACTAGGTTAGGGTTCTAGTTCTAGTATGTTACAAATTCCCTTGACTCTAGCACAAAGGCTTGGGCTGATCGACATGGTGAATATGGGGATGGGAATCGAGTTGGTCGATCATAACTTCACAAGACTTGTAGGAATAGTTGAAGATGTTCTGATACGGGTCTGACAATTTTTCATACAGTGTGATATAGTAGTAATGGACACAGTTGAGGATTCTAAATGCTCAATGATATTTCGGAGACCTTTCCTCGTAACACGGAGAGCCTTAATAGATGTAGCAGAAGGAATCATCACCTTGTGAGTAGGGAATGATCATCTCGATTTTTGGGTACTAGATGGCATGAGGGGACCTTCTCTATCTGAGTCAGTCTACTTCATGGATAGCTACAATTAGTATTGTGAAGAGGTACAAGAAGACAAGGCAAATGTTGATCCCCTCATGCGAGCCTTAAATAGCTAGGACCCTACAATGGAGGGCCAAGAGGTTGTAGAAATCTTGGACTACCTGAACCAACCCGAAGAGGAATTCAGTGACGATGAAGAGATAACTGTGTCAATGAAGTATGCTTCACTAGAGCAAACAACTAAGGAGAAGGAAGCACCAAAGCTAAAGCCAAAATTGAAACCTCTTCCAGAAGGGTTGAAATATGAATTATTTGACAAAGAAGAGAGGATTCCAGTGATTTTTAATGCCAACTTAACATATGACCAGATGGAGAAGTTGCTAAACGAGCTCATGATGCATAGAAAAGCCATAGGGTATTATGTAGAAGACATCAGAGGCCTTAACCCAACCCTATGCATGCATAAAATTTGGCTTGAAGAGATATGTAAGCCTCTAGCTCAACCATAGAGAAAGCTAAACTAAATGCTAAAAAGAAGTTGTGAAGAAATAAGTTATAAATCTGCGAGATGATGGGATCGTCTACCTGATAAGAGACAGCAATTGGGTTAGCCCCATCCATGTGGTACCCAAGAAGGGTGAAATGATGGTTATACGAGGGGAAGACGGAGATGAAGTAGCAACGAGGATAGTGATAGGCTAGTGTATGTTCATCAACCATCTCCAGATAAATACCGTCACCAAGAAGGATCATTTCCCTTTTCCATTTATAGACCATGTCCTAGAGAGGCCGGCTCACCATGACTACTTTTATTTTCTGGATGGATATTCGGGATTTTATCGAGAAAAGACCAATTTTACCTGCATTTATGGCATGTATGCCTTCATAAGAATGTCGTTTGGTTTGTGTAAAGCACCAACGACTTTTCAACGATGTATGATATCTATGTTTTCAGACTTTTTGGAAGACAAAGTAGAAGTCTTCATGGACGACTTCTCTGTATATGGGACAGATTTTGAAGCCTGCCTAAGAAATCTATATTTAGTGTTGCAGCATTGTAAAGAAAAGCACCTTGTCCTAAATTGGGAGAAATGCCACTTCATGGTTCAGGATGGTATTGTGCTAGGCCATAAGGTTTCCAAGAAGGGAATTGAAGTGGATTTAAGTAACATTGAAGCCATATCCAAACTCCCACCACCAAAGTTGGTCACATGAGTATGAAGTTTCTTGGGACACGCAAGATACTATAGAAGATTCATAAAAAAATTCTCTAAGGTTGCCAAGCCATTATCAAATCTGCTGATTAAGGATGTTGAGTTTGAGTTTACTAGTGAATTTCTAGATGCCTTTAATATCCTCAAAAGACCATTAATGACAAAACCTATCCTACAAGCACCAGATTGGGAGCTACCGTTTGAGATCATGTGTGATTCCAGTGATTATGCCATCAGGGTGGTCCTTGAATAAAAGAAAGATAAGAAACATTATGTGATTTGCAATGCAAATAGAACCTTAGACGAAGCCCAAGTCAACTACACTACAACTGAAAAGGAAATGTTGTCTATCGTGTTTGCTTTAGATAAGTTCATATCATACTTAGTAGGATCAAAGGTAAAAGCATACACAAATCACGGGGCGATAAAATACCTAATGCATAAAAGGACACAAAGCCAAGACTTTTGCAACGGGCCTTATTACTGCAAGAATTCAACCATGAGATCATTGACAAAAAGGGAAAAGAAAATCTAGTCACGAACTGCCTGTTGAGGATAATTTTTGATGAAGAAAACCAATTACCAGGGAATGAAAACTAAGTCGATGAAGCTATTTTAATGGCTCAATTGGAAGAGAAGAGCTTACCTTGGTTCATAGGTATATGTATTTATTTAGCATGTGGACAACTTCCACCGGAGATAATGTAGAATCAGAAGAAGAAGTTATTCTCTGAGCTGAAAATTACTATTAGGATGACCCGCTGCTATTTAAGAGGTGCTCTGACAACCTATATCATTGATGCATACCTTAAGAAGAGGTACCATTAATCCCCAAGGAATGCCACGCCTTACCTTATTGGGGGACACCATGGAGGAGCAAGGATGACTGCAAAGGTTCTGCAATTAGGATTTTACTAGGAAACACTCGTCAAGGATGTTGCATCATTTGTCAAAACATGCAAGGAATGTCAGCTTATGCGAAACATAAATAGAAGGAATGAGATGCCAATGGTGGATTGGGTAAAAGTTGAAATCTTCGATGTATGGGGATCAATTGCATGGGACCTTTTCCGTCATTGAAGGGGAATCAGTACATACTTGTTGTTGTTGATTACATTTCCAAATGGGTTGAGAGTGTTGCTACTCAAACATGCGAGTCCAAGACAGTCATTAAGCTTTTTAAGAAAACTATGTTCCCACACTTTAGAGTACTACACAGTATCATAAGTGACGGAGGGTCGCATTTTGGTGAAAGGAGGTTTGAAGCTCTGTTGATTAAGTATGGGATGAAACATAAGGTTACAATGCCATATCACCCCCAAACATCAGGGCATGTTGAAGTTTCAAATAGGTAGATCAAATAGATACTAGAAAAAACGGTCATTCATACAACGAAGGACTGGTCCATGAAGCTTAACAATGCACTTTTGATGTATTGTACAACATATAAGACACCTATAGGTACGACACCCTACGGGTTAATTTATGGAAATTCATGTCATCTACTAGTTGAACTCGAACACAAAGCCCTATGGGATATCAAGTTTTTGAACATGGACCTCGAAAAGTTGGTCAGAAAAGATTCCTTCAACTCTAACAGCTCGTAGAGTTGAGACTGCACGCTTATGAGAATGCGAGGATTTATAAGCAAAGCACAAAGGTCTGGAATGACACCCATCTGAAGAACAAAGATTTTCATGAAGGAGACAAGGTCCTTTTACTCAACTCAAGTATCAGGTTATTTCTGGGGAAGTTGAGAACAAGGTGGTCAGGCCCTTTTTCTGTAGTGAAAATATACCCATCAGGGGTAATGGAGATAGCAGGAGACAAGATAGGAACCTTCAAAGTGAATGGATAGAGAGTGAAAAGATACTATGAAGATGAAGCTTTTGTAAGGAGGACAAATCTCAGTTTGGGGGAAACCAACCTAGTAACAAGTGGAATGAATGAGGAAGTAAATGCACCTAATTAAGGAGAATGAAGACAAATGATAGAGAAAGTCAAGCTAAAGACTTTAAACGAGCATTTCTGGGAGGCAAACCAAGTTTTTGTTATTTTCCTTAGTTCATGTTTTCCCTTATCTTGTACTTTAGTATTATGATCTATGTACCTCTCGTTTTCTAATATTTCAGATTTTTACATCCAGTAGGAGTGTAAATATCTTATGGATTTCAATCCCTCTCTACCAAAGAGGCTTTGTTGGAAAGTGCAAGTTTTTGCTTTAATTATTTTCTTGTTAATTTGGTGTGGAAGGACCACAGTCATGGTTTGGACAGCGGTCCTGGCATGAGCCACAGTCGGGGGGTACACCACTGTCACAGTACCCGCTCTTTACATGTTGGGCCATGGTCACCATGTATGTAAGATTGAACATAGCCACGGTCGTAGTACCCAAGGGTATATATAGTTAAACCCTTTGAAATAGGGTTCTTCTTTCTCTCAAACTCTGGGATTTCTAAACTATCGAGCAAAGATCCTTGATGCGAGTGTGCATGTTACACCCCGATCTCACAATTTCCTCAAATCATGAGATTAGGGCGTAAGATAGGATTTATATGTAACACAAAGAACACCCTTAAATTTTTCTTTTCCTTTAAACTCTTGATTCTCTGCAATGAACCACATAACATCCTAACAAAGGAATCTGAACATTTATTTTACTAATCAGACTTTAATAGAAAAGATACATGTATAAACATTCATGATGTCTTTCACAACTTGTGCACATAAAACTTGTTAATTAGCATACATATCAAAGAGGAACAATATTACACATCGTAATTACAACTCTCTCTCTTATCTCTTACTGAGGACCTAGAGTGACAAGGACCGACTGACTCAACTAATCTTGTACTTAACTCTTGTGGCAGATCTACACTGAAGCTCTGACCATCTCCAAGTCCACGCGGTTAACCCTAAAAATGTTTGAGTAGAGGGGTGAGCCTACTCGCTCAGTGAATGAGTACTTCATGGAAACAGACTAATGCACTAAAGTGATTACAGATATAGTTTGAGTAAACGATATGAAATTTAACAACAATAAATACTACACTGAGCAGTTCTAAAACAATATAATTGAAATAACAAAGAATGTAAATACTGCATCCAAAGAATAACTACTAGAAGACTATACTCTAGTCTTCCTTAACTCTTTTATTCATAAGGAACTCTGTGAACCTATATGATCATATTTTAGCTTATGCCCTGATCTATGCAGTGTACTCTGCATAGAGACTCGCAGTGCACTACGAACACACCGTACAAGACTTAGCGACACACCCGGGAAATGCTAAGTCTGACGCCAGCCCTGTTCTGCTACAGGACCACAGGCTCTCTGGCCTACAGGCTCTCCGGCCTCAATGCACTACTTCGAGTGCTCTAGACTCCTCCTCTAACCTGAGTACATAGGCGGAGAGTCTCACTGGGTTACCACCGTGACTCCGCACGGATTAATGTTGAATAACCCCTATTTTCTCCAGTGCCACCGTGACTTCGCACGCGTTGTTGTTGAACACTGCCTCTCTGTCCTCGTGTCTCCATGACTCCGCACGGATAATGTTGCAACACGAGTTTCACCCCTAAGAAGCAGATCTGTCAAAGGGGTTCTACGGTGTTCAGGGCACCTAAGTCTAACATTAACATTATATGTACATTTTAAACAGAAATCATAACTCATTTAACATTTCTCACAAGGCTCACACGGCCTGCCATATCATATCATAAGAAACATCATAGCTCATGTTTTCAACATATACCATGTCTTAGTAACATCCCTTTCTAGGGCATGTCATATCTCATCACCTGCAATTTACGAGATATGTATTGAAATATAAGAAGCCCTACAGTATGTAGATATCAACTCAGAGAGAACAAGCATATAAATTTAAATGCACTAGAAACATACAATTCAACAGTTAAGTATCACCACATCTCATATCGAGATCTTTCATGTCACCATAACATGATTCATTGAACACCCTATCCTTAGGGTTTCATTTGCCTTATTCATTCATCACATGCCAACACCCTACTCTTAGGGTTTCATTCGCCTCATTCACCTTTTCATTTACCTCATTCACTTGTCACATGGCTCTCATAAGGATTTCATAGGATATAAGCATTCACTAAATAAAGATTGTTTTCAACAAATCATATACAATCGATATATGTATGAAACCATGGAAATTTAACTAACTTTAGGTTTCCCATACAATTCACTGAAATATCATGTATCAAGGATAAATTCAATTAAGATAACCCATGAGGTACATCCTAACCACTTATAGGATTACTAGTCCTTTTCAATAAAGCTGAAACTCTAGTGATGTCTCAATTAGGTTAAACCCTAATTACATCATTTGATATAAATCTGAAAAGCATTCTCACTAGGAAGTGTTGCATACATTTCTGATATGAATCTACCATTTAGGAATCATTTAAAATAGAGAAGGAATCCATATCATATCAATTTGCAACAATCTTAAATCAAACGGACATTTTAGGTTTTTGAATCACATACTAAGCAATTAGGGATTTGGATGCTATAATCAAATTCGTGCATTACAATGTTTGAAGGAAGAACCCACTCACCCTAAGGTGTGAAAACACCTCAAAACTGCAGCTCAACTCAGGGAATCTCGAACTCACATCAAATCCCTAGCAAATCTCCCAATTCTTCTTCCATTCAACTCGGAAACCTTGAAAATGAGGGATTATGAAGAAAGGGTGAGAAAAGAGGGAATTTCGACATCCTCTTGGATCAAATCAGAGCATGGACGGAATCTTGACATGAGAGAGAAGATTCACCATAAAAGTCTATGCAAAGGATCCAAACTTACTTGATTTCACCCTTCCTGGAATCGCAAAACCCTATTTCAGCAATTCCCCCACTTTCTCCACTCAAGCCCTAATTCTCCCTCTCTCTCTAGGAGCTCGTTTCTCTGGAATAAAATGACGAAGAATGAGAGCTGTGTGTGTGTGTGGTTGCTCATATAGACCATTTGAGCTGCTTGGGTCAATTGCATATTGACCCAACACTCAACTTTAATTATATTGGCTGAATATTCAGTTATACAAAAGTTACTGTAATTCGTTTATTTCAGAGATCAAACATTCTCCAACGATTATGGGAATTTAGCATTTTGTTTATAATTGATCTATAAAGCTTCAGTTAAAATTTTAGATCATTTGGAGTTACCAATAAATAATTAAAAATCGAACAGTGCACTGCTATATTGCAGTCTGCAGAATATTCGGCCGAGTTTGTCCTGCACAAAACTCGACCGACACCCTTACTGTAGGGATTCAAAAGTCATCCAAAAATTATGCCAATTTAACAGAGTATCTAAAACTGTGTTTTTCAAGCACATTTAAAATTTGAGATCAATTGGATATACCAATAAAAAGATAAAATTCAATTACCACACTGCTGTAAAATTCTGAAATTGTGATCGGCCGAGTTTGAAACTCGACCGATAAACAGGTCAGAACCTTCTTCAAAAATTCTGATATTTACCAATATTGTTCACATTTTATATATCCAAATCATATCCAAATGTGAAGTAAATCATAGTTACACATAAAATACTAAAAATCATTTAGTGAGACATTCTACTTATCAAATTCTGTATTCATGTATCATCAAAACCCTATTTGGGCCGATTAGGGTTTATGCTTCTCAAACCCTAATTCTCAAGACAAAAGAACATTTAGATTTCTTATCATAGTTAAAACATCCTAATTGTGTTATTGTCATTAATTAGATTTCAAGAATGATTATTCTAATTAATCTTTGCGATTGTCTAGATAAACCCTAGTTTACCAATTAAGCTCA
This sequence comes from Alisma plantago-aquatica, assembly GCA_963693085.1. Lineage (NCBI taxonomy): Eukaryota > Viridiplantae > Streptophyta > Magnoliopsida > Alismatales > Alismataceae > Alisma > Alisma plantago-aquatica. The sequence goes on from OY856413.1 coordinate 580,621,033, forward strand.
GATGGGGTCGTAACAACTCTCCCCCCCTTAGAATGTTTCGTCCTCGAAACATGAACCTACAAGAAAGATACATTCAAGGTTATTCTAAACTTTTAAATCCTTCCATGCCATTATATTCTTGTATTTCATACCTGAATGTAGTTTTCAACATTAGATCTTTTAATTCTTTACTAAATCACAACATATTTCAAATAGTTCTCAATGATATCAAGCAAATTCGTTATGCCACAGTCAAACATAGAATGCAAAGATAAACCACCACGCTTTCGCTGCGCAACTCTGATACTCTGATACAACTATCTCAACTTACGCTGTTCAGAGAGTTCTATTGTTCTGTATCACCTTTAAGTGACAAAAGCAAGTTCACCATACTGTTTTAAACTTTAATCAAGTGCTATTCAAATAGCAAAACAGTCTTAAATTAAAAGACTAGATTCAACAGTCAATTGTACAATACTACTCTTGGCATCCCCATTGGGTCATGGATGCATGAGGTGAAACATTACCACCTCATTCCATACTATCCTGTTTCGATCATGGGATCTGTGGGTTATGGGCCCACACACAATTCAAAGTGTAACCATCGCATTATATCATTTTAGGGTTTCAACAACAGTAATAAGGTAATCCACGATTGTATCAGTCATTCAAGCATTAATCATATTCAATTACCATCACTCAGTTATATTAGAGCTAGGTATAACAAGCTACACCTCATTAGGGTTACTTGTCCAGACAATCTGATCATCATCCCTTTCTATTAATATGAGTGAATAGGTATAACTACCTTATTCAGGATATCCCTCCATGTCTTCCGTCATCATCCAAACTGTATCACCATATTACAAATACACAATACTAGGATGCATATCTAGTATGAATTACTACAACTATCATACACCTTTAATTTAACATATAGCTTGCACAAATATACTGAAATCATATGTAGAACCAACTTTCATACCTTAATATGCCTTCAACAAATCATACATGTAAAAACAAATTCACATATTACACAAAGCTAGTGCTTTCCCATATCTTTCTGCTCATTCATTACTTCTTTACTTTTTGCTACCTATCCTTTTCATATGATTATATACAATAAACATCATTAGCATTGAATCATTTAAGATAGGAATAGATTATTCATCATTCTCGCTATCACATAAGAATTTATTTCTTATCGCACTTCATCATACTGTATGTCACTATTACATTCACTAGATGACCCCACCAAGGTAGTTATGCACCGTATATGATTCATTTTCTCTTATCATTTCATTCCCACCTTGCTATTGTTAAGGAATATATGAAGGAGAAGATGATTTTAAGACTTGGAATACTTGTATTCAAACATTCCCTTAATACATTCTCGTATGTAGATTTACTTAGTTATCAACAGAGATATTTGATTAATTAGCACTTGCCTGAATTTCACAACCTCTTTATTTTATAATTTCTCCATCATATTTCAAACCCTTTCTTATGTTTCATAGTCCTCTTACCATATACTACTCTTTAACCCGTCATCTTTAATTCTAAATTTTTCTCTTATGACCATGTTGCTTATTCATATGTATGGTCATGTATACCATGTTGCACATATTTCCTCCTTTATTTTTATACTATTGTGAAGTTAACGTTCTAAATTAATAGTCCTTCTATTATTTCCTCATGTTGAATACATTACATATTCTTCATTTTTAAATCAAGTGGATCATGTATGGGTCAAACATAGTTTCTCTTTCAATCAAGTTTTTCTCTTCTGAATACAGTCTACCTTTGTATGACTTATTCATTCGTTAAACTACACCTATGTTCTTTGCTTAGAAACTAGTTTGTTGTTCTAGTCTTATGAATTATATGATCATATGATTCTCTTCACTTTTACTCTTTTGAAGACTCTTCACTTCTATGGACCTATTGAAAGCTCAACCCTATTCTCTACTTAGCCTTTGCTTTAGAGTTCATAAAAGCATTATACGCTATTATATGATTCATTCTTCATGATTGATTCTTGCTATCTTGAACCATACATACATTTCACATATCTTTTCTATATTTCATATGTATAGTTCATGCAAAATTAATCAATAAACTGATTATGAGCTTCATATCATGTTCTATTATTCCCAATTAAGGGTTTCACATTTGAGACCCCAAAGTTAAACCTCAGATATCAGTTTCAACTAATTCTTAATTGTTCTGATCTTGCCCATATGTTTCAACATCTTACTGTATGTACATTCTTACTCTGATGTGGGTCTAATTATTCCAATTCTATTCTTATTATGCTATTGATAGGGTTCATTAGATCCTAATAACGCATCCTGCCAACCGGACTAGGCCAAACCTGAAATCCTGAAGCCAAGAACTACAAAGGATTACATTCTTCCTGAACTGCCACTCACAGCTCAGAAACTCGGCCGATTGGTCAGAAACTCGGCCGATTGCTTCACAACTCGGCCGATCCGCTTGAAACTCGGCCGATTAACTTGCCGTTTGATTTCCTGAAAAAGGAAACTCGGCCGAATTACATATAACTCGGCCGATCAGTTTGCTGTTCGATTGCCTATTAAGGAAACTCGGCCGAATCACATACAACTCGGCCGAATCGCGTACAGACTGAAAACCTAAACAGACATGCTGATGTCAATTTCACTCGAATCAGCGGGAAAAACTATAGAAACAAAAGCCCATTCAAAGGTCAATTCTAGTCTACTTGTTACAAAGAATAAAATCAATAAATGCTACAATTGCATAGTGTACAACAGATATTAAAGACCCATATTTCAAAGTATTGAATATTTCAATTCAAACATATAAGAGCATTTCTATACATTTCCAACAAAAACAACATTATGAAATGTAAGTTCTATCTCCTTTTACATTTATGCTCTTAATTCTTGTTTCTTTTCTCGTTATCTAACCCTAACCTTTCTAGGGTTCCTCTCTAGCCCATTCTTCCACTGTATACCTGGCCAGGGTATACGTGAGAGAATAGACAGAGTAGCTTGTACTGGTTGATCCAAGTACTCAGATATCGGGCCAGGACATCCAAATACTCAAATCCCCAAAGCTAACATCAAACATCTCCTATCTGCCACACATAGGACTCTAACTTACTAACTTAATGGTCCTTGACAACTCACCCTAAGCTCTGATGCCAAGCTGTTACACCCCGATCTCACAATTTCCTCAAATCATGAGATTAGGGTGTAAGATAGGATTTATATGTAACACAAAGAACACCCTTAACTTTTTCTTTTCCTTTAAACTCTTGATTCTCTGCAATGAACCACATAACATCCTAACAAAGGAATCTGAACATTTCTTTTACTAATCAGACTTTAATAGAAAAGATACATGTATAAACATTCATGATGTCTTTCACAACTTGTGCACATAAAACTTGTTAATTAGCATACATATCAAAGAGGAACAATATTACACATCTTAATTACAACTCTCTCTCTTATCTCTTACTGAGGACCTAGAGTGACAAGGACCGACTGACTCAACTAATCTTGTACTTAACTCTTGTGGCAGATCTACACTGAAGCTCTGACCATCTCCAAGTCCACGCGGTTAACCCTAAAAATGTTTGAGTAGAGGGGTGAGCCTACTCGCTCAGTGAATGAGTACTTCATGGAAACAGACTAATGCACTAAAGTGATTACAGATATAATTTGAGTAAACAATATGAAATTTAACAACAATAAATACTACACTGAGCAGTTCTAAAACAATATAATTGAAATAACAAAGAATGTAAATACTGCATCCAAAGAATAACTACTAGAAGACTATACTCTAGTCTTCCTTAACTCTTTTATTCATAAGGAACTCTGTGAACCTATATGATCATATTTTAGCTTATGCCCTGATCTATGCAGTGTACTCTGCATAGAGACTCGCAGTGCACTACGAACACACCGTACAAGACTTAGCGACACACCCGGGAAATGCTAAGTCTGACGCCAGCCCTGTTCTGCTACAGGACCACAGGCTCTCTGGCCTACAGGCTCTCCGGCCTCAATGCACTACTCCGAGTGCTCTAGACTCCTCCTCTAACCTGAGTACACAGGCGGAGAGTCTCACTGGGTTACCACCGTGACTCCGCACGGATTAATGTTGAATAACCCCTATTTTCTCCAGTGCCACCGTGACTCCGCACGCGTTGTTGTTGAACACTGCCTCTCTGTCCTCGTGTCTCCATGACTCCGCACGGATAATGTTGCAACACGAGTTTCACCCCTAAGAAGCAGATCTGTCAAAGGGGTTCTACGGTGTTCAGGGCACCTAAGTCTAACATTAACATTATATGTACATTTTAAACAGAAATCATAACTCATTTAACATTTCTCACAAGGCTCACACGGCCTGCCATATCATATCATAAGAAACATCATAGCTCATGTTTTCAACATATACCATGTCTTAGTAACATCCCTTTCTAGGGCATGTCATATCTCATCACCTGCAATTTACGAGATATGTATTGAAATATAAGAAGCCATGCAGTATGTAGATATCAACTCAGAGAGAACAAGCATATAAATTTAAATGCACTAGAAACATACAATTCAACAGTTAAGTATCACCACATCTCATATCGAGATCTTTCATGTCACCATAACATGATTCATTGAACACCCTATCCTTAGGGTTTCATTTGCCTTATTCATTCATCACATGCCAACACCCTACTCTTAGGGTTTCATTCGCCTCATTTACCTTTTCATTTACCTCATTCACTTGTCACATGGCTCTCATAAGGATTTTATAGGATATAAGCATTCACTAAATAAAGATTGTTTTCAACAAATCATATACAATCGATATATGTATGAAACCATGGAAATTTAACTAAATTTAGGTTTCCCATACCATTCACTGAAATATCATGTATCAAGGATAAATTCAATTAAGATAACCCATGAGGTACATCCTAACCACTTATAGGATTACTAGTCCTTTTCAATAAAGTTGAAACTCTAGTGATGTCTCAATTAGGTTAAACCCTAATTACATCATTTGATATAAATCTGAAAAGCATTCTCACTAGGAAGTGTTGCATATGTTTTTGATATGAATCTACCATTTAGGAATAATTTAAAACAGAGAAGGAATCCATATCATATCAATTTGCAACAATCTTAAATCAAACGGACATTTTAGGTTTTTGAATCACATACTAAGCAATAAGGGATTTGGATGCTATAATCAAATTCGTGCATTACAATGTTTGAAGGAAGAACCCACTCACCCTAAGGTGTGAAAACACCTCAAAACTGCAGCTCAACTCAGGGAATCTCGAACTCACATCAAATCCCTAGCAAATCTCCCAATTCTTCTTCCATTCAACTCGGAAACCTTGAAAATGAGGGATTATGAAGAAAGGGTGAGAAAAGAGGGAATTTCGACATCCTCTTGGATCAAATCAGAGCATGGACGGAATCTTGACATGAGAGAGAAGATTCACCATAAAAGTCTATGCAAAGGATCCAAACTTACTTGATTTCACCCTTCCTGGAATCGCAAAACCCTAATTCAGCAATTCCCCCACTTTCTCCACTCAAGCCCTAATTCTCCCTCTCTCTCTAGGAGCTCGTTTCTCTGGAATGAAATGACGAAGAATGAGAGATGTGTGTGTGTGTGGTTGCTCATATAGACCATTTGAGCTGCTTGGGTCAATTGCATATTGACCCAACACTCAACTTTAATTATATTGGCTGAATATTCAGTTATACAAAAGTTACTGTAATTCGTTTGTTTCAGAGATCAAACATTCTACAACAATTATGGGAATTTAGCACGTTGTTTATAATTGATCTATAAAGCTTCAGTTAAAATTTGAGATCATTTGGAGTTACCAATAAATAATTAAAAATCGAACAGTGCACTGCTATATTGCAGTCTGTAGAATATTCGGCCGAGTTTGTCCTGCACAAAACTCGACCGACACCCTTACTGTAGGGATTCAAAAGTCATCCAAAAATTATGCCAATTTAACAGAGTGTCTAAAACTGTGTTTTTCAAGCACAGTCAAAATTTGAGATCAATTGGATATACCAATAAAAATATAAAATTCAATTACCACACTGCTGTAAAATTCTGAAATTGTGATCGGCCGAGTTTGAAACTCGACCGATAAACAGGTCAGAACCTTCTTCAAAAATTCTGATATGTACCAATATTGTTCACATTTTATATATCCAAATTATATCCAAATGTGAAGTAAATCAGAGTTACACATAAAATACTAAAAATCATTTAGTGAGACATTCTACTTATCAAATTATGTATTCATGTATCATCAAAACCCTATTTGGGCCGATTAGGGTTTATGCTTCTCAAACCCTAATTCTCAAGACAAAAGAACATTTAGACTTCTTATCATAGTTAAAACATCCTAATTGTGTTATTGTCATTAATTAGATTTCAAGAATGATTATTCTAATTAATCTTTGCGATTGTCTAGATAAACCCTAGTTTACCAATTAAGCTCAGATGGGGTCGTAACAGTGCAAGACGATGAGAAAGTCTGATTCAGACCTTCGCCAATGAAGTAGCACTTATGCCATAGTGAGCCCCTACAACTTCCGCCTTCACCGCCATTTAGAACTGTTTCACCCAACTAAGGTATTCGTCTGTCACTTTCTCGACTACCGTCGATTGCTACTCACTATTTTTTTTATGCTTAGCTGTCTTTTTGTGCATTTAATGACCTATCGGTTTGAGAAATGTCACGGTAGCCACCATGGTTATGCCTCATTTAGCTCGACGATGCTCGTTGGCATATTTCCCATATTCACGATTCTTCAGGCATTGTTTAACCTAGAATAGGGTTTAGGGGTGTTATTCGACTCGCGAGACCCCACCACTTCGGCCTTGGCCGATGAACCTCAAATGTGGTCTTAGACTGCATCATTATTTCTTCAATCGAATAGGTGATCCCCCACCATGATCGCATCACCATATCCTTGATCGCGGTCGCGGCGCCCCTTAAGTGTGAAAGTCGGTCGAGTGACGACCGTGGTCACGGTGCTTTTGGTCATGGTCGAGGCACACCTTGATTGGTTGTAACCCACCACGGTTGCGGCACCTCCATGTCGCCTTTCGTGGCATAACAATTCGATAGTTTGATACCTTGGCTCAATGATGTCACGGTTGTGACACACCTCCTATTTAAGGCCGCGGTCACAACACTATAAGCATTGAAAGAAATATATGTATATACATATACATGATAATATAATAAAATTGATGGTGATGAATTAAAAGCTAATACAATTATGCTAACAACAAAAATTAATGTTGAAACTTTCAGGATGTCGACCTCAACTGAAGACACACCGATGAAGAAGGCAACTTCATTGAAAGGGGTAAACAAAATCCTCGAAAAGATAACAAGCGCCATGAAAGATAACCTAAACCTCTCCCCAACAAAAAGACTTGTTGCAGCTAATGAAAAAGAAGTATGACTACATCTTGACCCACAAAATGCTAGAAGAGTCAGAGGAGTCCAGAATGCATCTTAGATGAAGACTTTTGAATACCAGTCTCCCAAAACTGAGCTAAAGAAACTAGAAAAGAGGAAGGCTAGACCCAGGGAAGCAAAGAGCAGCAAAAAGAGGAAAGTGACACCTATAGAGAAGTTAAAAGGGTGAGAGAAATAAACAGACCATGAGGAGGTAGAAGAGACAAAGGAGGTGGCCCTCAACCAAAAAAGGTCGGGATTCATGCCAAGAGATCCTACACACCAGTCGCGGTTTGACTGGATACTGCAGGCCAAGGGGTTCAAGCCTACGAGATATTTGGACGTCGAAGACTTCTAGAAGATGGGAGTCTATGACAGGGTAATCAACTTCCTGGAGGGTGCGAATTTGCGTACCCTTTGCACCTCAGAAACCGCTTCCTTAACACAATTGACGGTAGAATTCATGTCGTCATTGGAGAAGTTCCCGGTCAGTGATAGCGAGCGCAAGAAGGGCAACGACGAATTCAAACTTGAGGTGAGATTAGGAGGAAAGTCTCACACGATCACAGAGGCCATGCTTAACACAATTCACCTGAACAACTGAAGAAGCACATGCCTGCTCCACCACACTTGGAGAAAAGGATACCGTCAGGTATAACACCCACAGAATGTTAGAGAAACTGACGGGAGAGCAAGAACACAACTCGAAGAACTTGAAGGTGACTCTCATCAGCTCGTGCTTTATCAGGGTGATGCAAAAGATAACTGCCCACACTATCTTCATAAGGTTAGAGACCGAAGGTGTAATAAAAGGGGACATGTTCATAATATGGTCCATGCTAAATAAGAAGCAGGTGAATATAGGCAGAGTCCTTATCGAGCAGTAGGAGGGGAGGCAAAATAGACAAAGGAGTTCTGCATGGGAGGCCAAATTACAAAGATAGCATATCATTTCATTGATGTAGACCTATTGATGAAGTACAAGAGGAATAAGGGGCATACAAAGATCGATATAAAGTCCGTTATCAAGATGGGGATCTTAGCACAGAAGGGAAATAAACTCTTCTATAAACAAAGTCGCTCCAAGATTCTCTTCCTCCCAGAAATGGCATATCACTACGCCCACAAGCTACGACCCACTCAAGAAGACATTGTCAAGATGTATTTGGGGATCATTTGCACTATCATGGACCAGACATCTGCAACTGGTGATAAGGATGAAATAGCTAAATCTCCAAAAATAGAGATAAGGAAGCCAGAGGAAAGGAAGAAGCTGGCAATAAGAAAGAAGAAGAAGAAGAAAAAGACACTAGAAAAACCCATAGCCCTGAGCCTGCCCTTACTGCACTTCCCAGCCGAGATGACAACAAGTGAAGGGTGCCAACCTAAAGCTTAAATCATAAAAGAGGGAGACCATGCACGCCTTGAAGCTACAACAACAAAACAAAATGTTGAGGTTGAAAAAGAAACCAACCAAGCACGAGAGGACGTCAAGATTGTACCCAACCCCATGATCCCAGATGTGATACTACAAGTATCAGGGCAACCAGAGGCACGCACCCCTAGCCCAGCTATGTCGGCTCCACAACTGAAGGAACCCAGAGCATCTACAACACCTGTGGAGCCACAACAACACCGCCCACACACGTTCAGTGATGTACTAGGCAATAAGTTTGATGTCATGTGGAAACACATGCATCAAACTTCTGAATTAAATTTATATATTACCTCCACCATGTGTACACAAACTATAAAGGCACAAACTTTGAATGAGAGAACTGAGGCACTTTCCCAGTTTATGCAAGGGGTGATGAACACCCAAAACACGCAGATGGGGGCCCTAAAGACTCTCACCGAGGAGATGGTGGACCTCAGGAAGGAGCGGGATGCCATGAGAGTAGATAAGGAGCTCATGCGGAAGGAGTATGAGGAAGTGTTGGATGACCTCAAAAAGGAGCGTCAACACTTAGACGAAGAACACCGACGGCTAGATGTTGAATGCCAAGAAATAGACGGTTGGAGGTAGAGAAAGAAGACCAAGCATCTGACAAGCCCTTCAACATCACACACTTCCTCGAGCCCTTCGAGCCCCGAAAAAGATGATTATGATGTGGGGTGAACTGATGTCGGAGTAGAATCAAAAGAAGAGAGCGCCAACGTGAAGACCTTCCTGATGGCTGAACCATAAGAGAAGGAAGAACCACCATAGTCGGACACTCATCAAGACAACAAAACAAAGAATATTAATACGTTGTTAAAGGTTTCGGTTTAAACAACAACCCAAAAGAAGATAAGGCTACAGCAGAGGATCCCAAGCAGGTCATCATTGTCGGAGCAGAAAGCATAGCGACTAGATTCACGTCACAAGAAATCAATATCTCAACAAATTCTTAGACAACTTGACGTTTGGAATGGACGTCTACAATGACTTCCTAAAAATCCTAGAGCAGTATGATCAAGATGACTCTTTCTACGATGGAAAAATGGTCGCGACAATAGCCGCACTAATGCTGCAGAACTAGAACAACCGTCAAAAGCAAGTCATCCAACAAAATATATAATTGTAAAGATGTCTACGAAAGATGAAGGTAGGGCAACAACCCAAACACTGACTGAAACAAGGGTTCAACCTCCTATAATAGAAGCACTGCCCATAGAAGCACAAGTAGAAGAAGATGACACCTCAGAAGATGAGGAAGGTGGGCTCACCTCTTTCTTCACAAGTGAACCAGTCAAGAAGCGGAGCACCCCAATCAATGAAGTAGAATTAGGTGTGGCTCCTCCTCTACCCTATAAGATGGCAGGCATGGACATGACCACGTTATCAAGGATAACATATATATTATGTCCATATCCTTGCAGATATACTAGATGACAACCTGCATGGGACCAATGTTGTTTATAACAACAAGGGCAGGTTGCATAACAGAGATCACTTCAGAGGGATTTTCTTGAAAAGAGCATGCATACATAAGAAGTTATTCAAATTATTATGTGCCACTCTACTTGAAGAGTTCCTACACCCTAATAAAGTGCAATCAGTGTTCAACAACACCACACATCTAGTAGGGCTCCTATTCGATGACAACAACAAAGTTGCTGGTTTGATAGAGCTACAACATGCTTTGAGAAGAGAAGAAGCTAAATTCGTGGTCTTGTCCATAAGGACTGTAAAGCACTGGGCACTGATTGTCGTCAACTTATACGAAAGACAGACAATAGTGTTCAACTACTGTGCAGCTGAACTGGACAGCACCTCCCTATCTACAATAACAAGGAAGCAAGAGATATCTTGAAAGTGTCACTACATCTGTAAAGAGCTATATAATTGCAGATGACAGACATAAGGGGATGTGGAAGCAATTCTCCCTCTACAAAAAGGTCCCCCAAGAAAAGGCTAGAACAAGGGACGACGCCTTCATAGTGCTACAGATGATGGAAGCCATCAATAAGGGATTCCCTCTAGAAGATCTCTGCATGGAAGATCTACATGGACTGCATGATATATATGCAATGGAGGTTAACTACGACTGCCACTTCTTAAATGATATGGCGATGCCTTCAGATGCAGTACCGCAGAGGCTTCACTAAGAAATCTCCCTCCCTGAAAAGAAAACATGGAGGGAGGAACTCAAAATCTTGTGGATCGATCCTATAGAACCAACTAGAGCGGCAACTTAGAAGGAAGATTGGGAAGTTGACACACCTGACAGAGTGGAAAGAATACCAGAACTTAATCCCGAGCAGCCTCTAGTGATAAAAGAGAAGGAGAAACAACCTCTAGCCATCCAGCCAGAAGAAGAAGAGATAGAAGAAGATGATCTACCTGAAGTAAACCAGACGGCTCGCCTGGGGACACAGTGCCAAACTTAAGGATTTCGACAGGTGTAGCTGCGCGAGCCTATCTTTAGAATTCCTAAATTTATTAATGAAATCCTTAAAGGAGGATGACGCACTGGCAGTGTGACACCTCATCATGCTAAGTGAGATTACTCAAAACACCAAACACGATCAACTACTAATTAATCACATAGTCAAAAATGCAAAATAATTAAAACCAATTCCAGCAATGTAAATAAACTCTAGAACACTTACAAAAGGTCCATCGTTCCATTCTCATATACTGTAATAGGTATTTACATATGGGTCCAAAGACCTCAGTCACATCCTGCATAAAAAAGATATTTCACATGTACATGCCATATATTTATAAACATTGGTATACTACCAAAATCCCGTGTCAATACGAGTAAATCATCTATAAAACACATCCCATACCCAGACCAGGGAGTACAGGAACAACACTAGGACTCTACTACTAACATCTACAACTAACCAACCTTCTGAATCTATTGATCACCAGGTTGGTTTTCTTCCACAGCACGACCTCAACCTCGTTGTCTACAACCACCTAAAAAATGTGGTGACCCACAGGTGAAACCCAGTCCCAGTGAGAGATATAACTATCTGCAACATATATTGATTATAACATATTAATTAACAGTAAATACATTGAGCAGTTTGGGTATTGAATAAGCAATATGAGCATATTGAATAGTTTAAGCATACTAAGAAGTTAAGCAAATAAGTTGTAACATCAAGTTACACATTTTTTATAAATTTGCATCATGTAAGAACTATGTAGTGTAAAGATGAGACAAGGGTTAATCAACTAATGTGATACGTATTAAACCCTAGCAATTATACTACACATTTGGTATTATATCTTTTATTATTATGCCCTGGGGAGTTTGAGTCATACCACTCAAAGTCCAAATGACCACTGCGAAGTGCTATTCAGTTCTGTATAAGATCTAGGAGTGCATGTATCCTAAGATCACTTCCCTTTGGTCAGTATGAGTAAACTGCAGTGGCATACCAACCAAACTGCCAATAGTGACATATAGACAACTGATAACAACTAGTCCGTACTTGGTACAAGTTATGACACTAGAAAATACGGCATACAAAACCCTATAATCCAAGGTACAACTACAGCTGTCCTCAATCACATCAAATGTCAGAGGCATGACCATAGCCATACTTCATAACCTGCAATTATGGATGACAAGGATATATCCTCAACTTGACACCCCCACATACTCAATAGTATGCACTCTGAGTTTCCCTTGGGAATACTCATTTCACCATCTAGTAAGTTCTAACACTGAAGATGGCTCTACGGCACAGGGCTCTACATGATTAAGGTTACACTTGAATAATTACTTCCAATTGAATGCATTAAGGCTTTATCATACAAGTAGACATTCAAAACCCTAATTCTTTTCTAACGATAGTATATGTATAACAACTTTAAAAGGTATAAAACATTTGATATATAAATCTTAATCACACTACCGCATGCTATCATTAATTGCAAATTAATAGACCACACTTATCATCATATTGTTACAAGATACTAATATCTTATCACAAGTTCTAGGGTTTTGACCCTTTTTGGAACTCGAAGAGGATTTCACCTCAATCATGGCTTCAAACATGCACAAAGGTCGTTAAGACAATCACATTATTCATAGTAAATTATCATCATCATTCCATGCCTTAAACAAGGCTCATAAGATCATTAGCACATATCTATCCATAAATATTAACATGGCAAGACACTATGCTATTCAAATAGTACTACATTATGTTCAACACAAGAAGAGTGTAACTCATTATCACATGAATCATTAAAGAGGTCTGATTATAACCAATCAACATCATATAATTACATTAAGATTAGGTATAATAAGCTAGATCACATGGGAGTTATGCATCCACTTATTATAGTGATTTGTCAAATATAACTATATAATGGCAAAGGTAAGACTACAAATTAATGGTATTGAACCATCAAATTATCATCACTAGGACCCACATATAATACCGTGTGATTTATTATAATCCATTGGATGTTAAAGAATCCAATATTATTCATTGGATTAGTTTCATTCAAAGTTATCAATTGAAGTATAGGTCTAACCATTAGATCAATTGAACCAAGGAATATTGGTTCAAGGTTAAGTAAATCTACAATTACATTCTTAGCTCATCATATATGGTGATCACCTAATCCACCATTAATTGTGATTATTGGGTCACAATTGGTTGTTAGATCAGTGATACATTCAGTTAACACCATCAAATATTAAGCTAATGTCATCAGCGATGGATAACATCATTATAATACTTAGTAAATGATAATTCAACGTCTAATTGAGCCAAAATCTGACCTAAGGGGGTGACATAGGTTGTCACCATAAATTTTACACCCTTGATCATGAACATCAGTTGCCAAGATATCAACACCATTGGTTGTTGAATTGTATGACCATCAGTTGTGTGATAGGGAAGGAAATAGCTTGAAAACCCCAATTTGAACCATCAATTATTTTTTGCGTAGCACCATACGTTGATGCTATAAACCTGTCCCAGATCATGTTATGCCTTAGAAAGGTCGTACACATGTTTACACATATAGAACTGGAACAAAATATGGAACATCACAAAAAATCGTAATTATAAAACAATCATGGTTTCTTTACGCTTGGATCATCACATTAAAGCATAAACATGAACTAACAAGCTTCTACTAAGAAATATAAGTGAAGAATGTTATACAATTCACATCTATAGAGTAGGTCAGATCTCAAATAGAAAGAATCTCATGGAAATAAGGCAATAAATCCCTAGATTCAGATATGAACTTGGCCAAATAGGTACTTCTCTCCACAAAGAAGCAAAATCGTAGAAAAAGAAATAAGAAGGATAGATTTTTGAGTTCTAGAGCCACTTTCACCATGGAACAGTAGGGTTACAACCTGAAGAGATATAGGAGGAAGAATAGAAAAGAAATAAATGGAGGAAATAAGTTAATACTTATATTTTTAGGTCAAGATCACTAGGAGGAAGCCTTTTAGACCCAAAAAGGAAATCAATTGCAACCCTAGTATTTTTTTCCAAAAAGATCCCCATTTCTTCTTCCTTGGGGAGGGAATTCATAGAAGAACATAGGGAGAATGAATGTCAAAGAAGGAGGGAAGTGGTGGAGAGAAAATGGCTCGTTTTGGTGCTTGGGGATAAGTATATGAAACTTTAAGATACAGAAAAAGAAAAGGTTGAAGTTCTAGTATCAATCCAAGTGTCCATGGCCTTAATTTATTAAGTATATACAAGCACACACACAAGTATCTCCCTAAAAATCTGAATAGACCTGATTCGATTTCCTTTTTCGAATTTCCCAGCCAATAACATAATTCATATAGTTGATAGCTACTAAAGGTAGCCCATCCATGAAGGGGTAAACCCTAAAATACCGTTAAGGAAAACACCTTCAAACCAAGGCTCAACTAGGAGCCCCATGTCTCAAAATACTCAAGAATGATAATATAACATCTAAGGAACATGATGTATGTGACAAATTGCAAAGAAAATCCCCCAATTGGATAAATTATAGAAAAGTCCAAAATGTACAGAAAATTGCATAATTTGCTCAAACAGTGTCCAAATTGGGCCAAATTTGAAACTTAAGCTTGTCTTATAATCTTAAAACATATAAAAAGGTTATATTAGGGTTATATGCATTAAATTATGGTAATTAAGCTTATTCATCTCATAAGAAAGTTTAGGGGCCTTGCAACTATAAACCCCTAACAAGGATTTTGCCTTGAAATTCTACGTAAAAAGAGATGAGTATTTTTGACGCATCTCATTCTCTAGTTCCCATGTGGCTTCCTCTATGCAATGGTGATGCCACAAAACTTTCACTAGTATTACATCTTTTCTCTTCAACTTTTTCACCCTTCTATCTAGGATAAACACAGGTTCCTCAACATAGGAGATATCCTCCTCTAACTCAACCTCTACTGGTTGGATTGTCTACTCAGTATCTGGATTTCATTTCCTCAACATAGAGAAGTGAAAGACATTATGCAATCTATGTAGATCTGGTGGTAGCTCCAACTTATATACTACCTTTCCAACATGAGCGAGGACATGTATGGTCCCATAAATCTAGGAGCCAACTTACCCTTACTTCTAAACCTCAGTACACCTTTCCAAGGAAAAACCTTAAGATATACTCTATCTCCCACTTGGAACACAAGTGGTCTACGTCAGTTATCTGCATAAGATTTTTACCTATCATGGGATGCTTCAACTGTTGTTGTATCACTTTAATCTTTTCTGTAGTTTGTTGTACTAGCTCTGGACTGATATTCACATGTCTTATACCAGCAAAGAGGAGACTAACATCGTCTCCCATACAGAGCCTCATAAGGAGCCATATCTATGCTTCTTTGATAGCTATTGTTGTATGCAAACTCTATCAGTGTCATATGTACATCCTAACTACCAAGAAATTGCAGCACACATGCCCTCAAGAGATCCTCTAAAGTCTAAATAGTTCTTTCAGACTGGACATCAGTATGTAGATGAAAAGTTGTATTGAATCTCAACTGTGTTCCCATTGCTAAATGCAGACACTCACAAAAATGACTTGTAAACTTTTGGCCTCTATCAGAAACTATAGTCACTAGAATGCCATGCAGACAGACTATCTTGTCAACATATATTTGTGCCAATTTCTCTATTGTAAACTTCATCTTAAATGGAAGAAAATGAGATGACTTAGTCAATCTGTCTACTATCACCCATATGGGATCGTGACCCTTGGCTGTCCTAGGAAGACCAACCACAAAGTCCATAGTAATATGATCCCATTTCCACTGTGGTATTGACAAGGATTGTAATGTCCCTGTAGGCTTCTAGTGTCCAGCCTTCACCTGCTAACAAATTGAACATTTGGCAATGAACTCTACCACATCATGCTTTAGACCTAGCCACCAATACATGTCTTTTAAGTTTTGGTACATGTTGGTACTTCCAAGATGCATTGCATACGTGGAGGAGTGAGCCTCTTCAAGTACCATCTTCCTCAACCCATCAACATCAGCAATTACTGTCATATTATGGTAACAAACTGTACCATCATCTGCCTCATGAAAGTCATCATACTTTTCACTACCAATCCCTGGTCAGATATTTTGTATCATACTATCATTCTATTGTGCATCATGAATCTACTATCTCAAGGTAGGTTTCACTTGTAACTGTGCCAACAATCCTTCCAACAAGGAAACTTCTAGTTGTACATTCATCTAGCGAAGAGACACTAGCATATCTCTCTTATGGCACATCAAGGAATTTAATTTTGCATTATCTACTATTGATGGTGAAGATGGCTTTCTACTCAATGCATCAACTACCACATTATCTTTCCCTAGATGGTAATCTATTATGCAATCATAATCCTTAATCGGCTCCATCCATCTCCTCTGCCTCATATTCAACTCTTGTTTTGAGAAGATATATTGTAGATTCTTGTGGTCAGTGAAGATCTGATACTTTTCTCCAAAAAGATAGTGTCTCCAGATCTTTAAGGCATGGACCACCACTAAAAGCTCCAGATCATGTGTTGGGTAATTCTCCCCATGTTTCTTAAGCTGTCGTGAAGCAAAAGAAATCACATTTTTATCCTGCATCAACCCATTCTTTGAAGCATCACAAAAGACAATGTAGCCTTTTCCTTGCTCTAGTAGTACTAACACTGGAGCACTAGTCAACTTTTCTTTCAAAAGCTGGAAGTAACATTGACACTTTTCATGCCAAGCAAAAGGAACATCCTTCTCGGTTTACCTAGTTGGGGGCAACGCTATAGAACTGAAGTCTCTAATGAACCTCCTGTAGTAACCTACCAGACCTAGGAAACTACAGATCTCTATCGATGTCTTTGGTTGTTCCCATTCTAGTACAGATTCCACTTTCTTGGGATCAACAGAAATGCCTTTTATAGATATAACATGGCCCAGAAAAGACAGTTCTATTTAACCAAAATTCACACTTTTTGAACTTAGCATAAAGTTGATGCTGTGTCAACAAAGTCAATGCCTAGTGAAGGTGTTGCTCATGCTATTAAATATCCTTGGAGTATATCAAGATATAATATATGAACATGACCACACACTGATCAAGATAAGGTCTAAACACCCTATTTTTTATATCCATAAAAGTTGTGGGTGCATTGGTTATCCCAAACGACATAACCACAAACTCATAATGTCCATACCTAGTCCTAAAAGCTAACTTGGGTATGTCATCAGCCTTAATTCTCAACTGATGGTAATCTGACCTCAGTTCTATCTTTGAAAACACAGTGGCACCTCTGAACTGATCAAAAAGATCATCAATCCTCGACAAAGGATACTTATTCTTTATTGCCACCTTGTTCAACTGTCTGTAGTCTATATACAACCTCATTGAATCATCCTTCTTTTTAAAAAACAACATGGGAGCACCCCAAGGGGAAGTGCTCGGTCTGATAAAACTCTTCTCTAACAGTTCTTGTAACTATTTCTTTAACTCCTGCATCTCTGCTGGTGTTATTCTATATGATGATTGTGTTATTGGTTGTGTTCTAGGAACAAGATTGATCCCAAACTCAATCTCTCTAGGAGAGGGAATGCTAGGAAATTCCTCAGGAAAGACACCCTCAAATTCTTAAACCACTGGTACCTCCTGGATACTAGGACCTACCACCTTGGTATCTACACATGAGCTAAGAAAGCCTCACTTCCTTGTCTCATCAACCGCTCAGCTATCATAACTGACATCAAACATGTAGGAAGAATCTTCCTATCACCCTGGAAAATCCACTGTACATCTCCATCATGAAACGTCGCCACCTTCATACTATAGTCCAAGGCTACCTTGTATTTTTCTGAGGTATCCATTCCTAGGATTACATCAAAACCATGCATGTCAAGTGGCACAAGATCCACTTGAATGTTATGTCCAAAAAAAAGAAAGAACACAAGAAGGGCACTCTTACCGCAACTTGACGGGATCAACCAAAGAAGTCTCTAGTTGCAGGCTATCAGATCTAATACTAACAGATAGATA
Source organism: Alisma plantago-aquatica (assembly GCA_963693085.1). NCBI lineage: Eukaryota > Viridiplantae > Streptophyta > Magnoliopsida > Alismatales > Alismataceae > Alisma > Alisma plantago-aquatica. The sequence goes on from OY856413.1 coordinate 580,639,478, forward strand.
ACAACTATCTATCACCTCTCTAGTGATAAAAGAGTGTGTCGCACCTAGGTCTAATAACACAAATATGAAACAAGAAGCAGACAAATCAGAATGAAATAACTCCATCTGATGTGTAACTCGTGGATTGACCACTGCTTCTGGTTGGGTCATGGCATAGAACCTTGTTGTCACCTGTTGTCGTCCATTTCCTCTACTTGCTTGTCCAGAGGATCCTACCTGGGACGCCTGACCATTTCCTCTTCCACTGCCGCTACTAAACTATTGTCGTTGTAGACCTTGTTGATTTTTCCTTGGCTACTGAGTCACCTCCTCATCTTTGATTAATGCCCATAGAGCCATCCCAAGTGATTGCAAGGAGTCGGATATTAATTAATCAATTAATGCGATTATTTGGTTAATTAATGAATTCCAAATATTCTAATTAATCCACGAGCGTTTTAATTAACGCAACATTTCTGTTTACCGATGGGTTTAGGAAACCCTACTTCCCTTCGTATCCTATTTAAAGAAGGATTGACAGTGGATATCTATATAAGATATCGAGAGACGCTTTTAGTTTAAGCTCACGCACATAAACCCTAGCCGTCACCGTCCTTAGGAGAGAAAGGAGAGCAGCGTGCCGATAGCATGCCGTCGCAAAGACATACTCCTTCCCGCCGGCTTGGGAAGCGCGACGTGGAGTTCCGTCCATCCGTGTGGACGAAGTAGAGACGCAGATGCCTTGACGCCTACGTTCGGAGGACGTCGACGACCACCTGTACGCGCTATGAGCAGCGGACATCACTGCCGCAAAGGAGCGCCGCTGGATCAACCTATGATAGCGAACTGGAGAGAAGTTACGTCCATGTAGACAAGCAGCGTTGCACTGTCGTGCAGCGAGACATCGCCGGACTTGCTCCGTGATAAGGTATATCTCGTAAACACTCCTTCCAAATACGTTGTTGTCGACGAGATCCTGTTTCGGGTTGCGTGGATTTTATTGCTTCCGCCGCGCATGTTTTCTCCACAAAACCCAACAATGGTATCAGAGCAGCGTCAATCTACGGCGTATTTGGATTCGTTTCGATATGATCAAATCATTGTATACTATTTTTATGTTGCATACGATGAAAATTAAACCTTCTAATATGCAAATCTAAATCTAATTCCACATACGCTGCAGGCTTCTGTCTTTGACGTTTTGGATGGGGTCGACTATGGAAAATATTGATTTTCCTAATTACACAGAAGTAAAATTCCGTAGACCTTTCAACGGGATCCCCGCACAGGGGCGCTTCCCCTGTGTACCCCGCATAGTCTGCGTGGGAGTCAAAAAATATTTAATGGGGAATGTCCCGCATTAAAAGTACTGTAATTTTAATATGTATATACGTATATGTAGATATACCTATGATAGCATACACGTCGCCTTTAAAATATATTTTATGTGGTGATTGCATACACGGTTATGGCCTAGTATCCCCTTTTGTGAATGTTGTGAATGAATGTGGATGTCGATCTTGTGGATATGTTTGTTTGTGAATTCTATGGATGTATAACGGTTACATATGGATCCTTTTTATAAATTATTCGGCTTGCATGTTGAGCCTCATCTCTTATTTCAAAGTGTAATTAATTATTTCCTTTTATATTTATACTCATATGATGTAATAGAGATAGGATTAGTTTTAGTTTTGTAAACTTGATGTAAGGAGGCCACTTGAAGATCCAACTCCAAGGAGTGTCCACGGAGAAGCACCATGAAGATCTAATTCCAAGAAGCAACCTAAAGATCCAACTCCAAGGAGCGTCCATGGAGAAGCAACAAGAAGATCCAATTCCAAGAAGCAACTTGAAGTTCCAACCTCACGAAGCATCCATGAAGTTGTTCATTGTAATGTTGATCATTACATGCTTATAGGTTGATTCACAGGTGTTGCATGAGATGCATAAGACCATAGGTGGACCGTAATCCTTTGTTTCTCCAAAGGATTACATTAGTATGGCCATAACCGATGTATTTGTGTTTATGATTGCATGTCTATCATTTGTGGTTGTGGATATAGTAGTATATGATACGTACTATAAGTATGTGGTGTTTGGATATGTATATGTATTAATAAAACCCCTCAATTAATAATATTAAGTTTTAGTTGCCTTCCATAAAGCAACACACATGAAAATCTTGATCGACTATGTGTGGGCATGCCTCCGCGTGGTACACTGCCTATCTCATGGAAGTGTGATGATGGGTGTGTGGGTCTGCCTCCGCAAGGTGCACACTCATCGTGTTGGCTTATAGGTTGGACTTAACTAGGGAACCTTGATAGGATCAAGTATCTAGAGGCACACATATGCATCATAGCAAGGAGTTGTGCATGATCATCTATCCAAGAGTAGCATATGATGCAATTGGCAAAAGTTGCCTACCTTAGTATTTGGTCTTTGACGCCGACGTTGGTTGGGCATTGATCCAATTATTTTGGATCTTGGCTCACTAGAAGGTTGTGTTTTGCAATCTTCTGAGTTGATAGTGAGGGCTATCAATTTGAATAAAATAGTGGGAGCGTAATTAATTAAAGGCCTAATTAATCTCGTTTATCAAATCTTTACAATTCAAAATGTTTTGGACTAAATGCAAATTTTTTCTTGTGTAGCAATCAAATGGCAAACAACACTCACACTTTCTCGTTGCGATCGGTCCTTGAGAAGGACAAACTCACCGGAACCAACTTTCAAAACTGGTTTAGGACGCTGAGAATTGTTCTCACACATGAGCGTAATCTCTATGTCCTTGAAACACCAGAGCCAACGGAACCCACCGTAAATGCCCAAGGCTAAAAAGGATGCTTACAAGAAGCACCTTGATGATGCCGTGGATGTCAAGTGCCTGATGTTGTGCTCAATGAACTATGAGTTGCAAGAGCATCATGAGAACATGAATGTCATGGAGATGGTAACACATCTCAAGAACATGTATCAACATCAAGCAAGACAGGAGAGATATGATGTCTCAAAGGCTTTGTTCAAAAGCAAGATGAAAGAGGGAGACTCAGTTGGCACCCATATACTCACCTTGATTGGGTACGTGGAAAGCCTATCCAAGCTAGGATTTCCCCTAGGTCAAGATTTGGCCACTGATGTGATTCTACAATCATTGTCTAAATCATATAGTAATTTTTTCATGAACTACAACATGAACAATTTTGATAAGCCGTTGTCAGAATTGTTGGGCATGTTGAGGACAGCTGAAGCACAGATGAAGAAAGACAAGCCCAAGTCGGTGATGGTGATCAGCAAGGCAAAGGGAAAGTCAAAAGGCAAAGGCAAGGCTAAGAAAAGTTCTAAAGCCGGGCAGAAGCCAAAGTCATCCGCGCTCAAAGCTAAAGGTGGGATCTCCAAAGAAGGCAGTTGTCACCATTGTCACCAGCCTGGACATTGGAAAAGAAACTATCCTCTCTACCTGGAGGAACTGAGGAAGAAGAAGAAGGGGATAGAGATATCCACTTCAGGTATATACGTTATTGAGATAAACTTAAATACTTCTTCATCATGGGTACTGGATACCGGATGTGGATCTCACATATGTTCTAATATGCAGGATCTGATAAGAAGTAAGCCTTTACGAAAGGGCCAAGTCGAGCTGCGGGTTGCTAATGGAGCAAGAGTTGCTGCCACCGCAGTAGGAGTTATCAGTTTATCTTTGCCTACGGGCCTTGTAATAGAATTAGAGAATTGCTATTATGTACATGCCATTAATAGAAATATTATTTCTGTATTTTGTATGGACAAGAGTGGATTTGAATTTCACATTAAGAATGGAATTATTTCTATTTCTAAAGATGAGATCTTTTATGGCAATGCCCCTATGTCTTATGGTATCTACTTGTTAGAACTTGAGACTAGCGTATACAACGTAAATACTAAAAGGTTAAAACTTGACAACTCAAACAAAACATTCTTATGGCATTGTCGTCTTGGGCACATAAACGAGAAGCGCATATCTAGACTCCATAAGGATGGTTATCTAGACTCTTTGGATTTTGAATCATTAGAGACATGTGAGGCATGTTTATTAGGGAAGATGACCAAGACTGCTTTCACTGGACACAGTGAGAGAGCTAGTGATCTGCTAGGGCTCATACATACTGATGTATGTGGACCTTTTCGATCAAATGCTAGAGGAGGCTATCAATACTTCATTACCTTCATTGATGACCTCAGTAGGTATGGCTATGTATATCTTATGAAACACAAGTTAGAAACTCTTGAAATGTTCAAGACTTTCATGAATGAAGTAGAGAAGCAACTTGGTAAGAGTATTAAAGCACTCCGTTTAGATCGAGGTGGTGAATACTTAATCCAAGAGTTTGAGGACCTTCTGAGAGACTGTGGTATTGTATCACAATGGACTCCACCTGGTACACAACAACATAATGGTGTGTCAGAAAGAAGGAATCGTACATTATTAGACATGGTACGATCAATGATGAGTTCAGCCGAACTTCCAATATCGTTCTGGGGATATGCTATTGAAACTACAGCGTTTACACTTAACCGTGTACCTTCCAAATTGGTTCAAAAGACACCATATGAGATATGGAATAAGAATCGTCCCAGTTTGTCTATGTTAAAGATTTGGGGATGTGAAGCTTATGTTAGGAAACAATTTCCTAAAAATCTTGGACCCAAATCGAAAAAATGCTATTTTGTTGGATACCCCAAGGAAACTCGGGGATACTACTTCTATACACCAACTGACAACAAAGTGTTTGTCGCTAGGACTGCTGTATTTCTTGAAAAGGAATTTATTTCCAAAGTAATTAGTGGGAGGAATGTAGAGCTCGAAGAAGTTCGAGACCAACAAGAAAGCAGAGAACCTGAGGAGGTACATAAGTAACATGAAGACTCACAAGTTGTTGTGGAATTTCAAGTTCCAAATGTAACACAGGAACCTCGTAGGTCTAGTAGGACACGACTTGAGCCTGAGAGATTTGGATTTCTCATGACTCAAGACAGTGACGAATTAGGCATAGAAGATGAGCCAACTTCCTATATAGAAGCTACTAAAGGACCAAAATCTGAGAAATGGCTCGAAGCCATGAGATATGAGATGGAATCCATGTACACCAATAAGGTATGGACCTTGGTGGATCCACCCGAAGGGGTAAAACCCATAGGGTGCAAGTGGGTCTTTAAGAAGAAGACTGACATGGATGGAAATGTTCAAACCTATAAAGGTATATTGGTTGCGAATGGATTCCGTCAAATTCAAGGTGTTGATTATGATGAGACCTTCTCACCAGTTGCCATGGTTAAATCCATCAGGATCATGCTTGCCATTGCATCTTATCATGACTATGAGATTTGGCATATGGATGTTAAAACAACATTCCTTAATGGGAATTTACTCGAGGATGTGTGCATGACACAACTTGAGGGTTTTATCGATCCAAAGGAAGCCAATAAAGTCTGTAAGCTACAAAGGTCAATCTATGGATTGAAGCAAGCATCTCGGAGTTGGAATCTATGTTTTGATGAAGTAGTCAAAAAGTTTGGCTTTAGTCAAAATGAAGATGAACCTTGTGTTTACAAAAGGATTAGTGGGAGCACAGTCATATTTCTCATATTGTATGTGGATGAAATACTATTGATGGTAAATGACATCCCTACTCTTCAGGCAGTAAAAGGTTGGCTAGGGAAGACCTTCTCTATGAAGGATTTAGGCGAAGCATCCGATATACTAGGGATCAAGATCTATAGAGATAGATCTAGAAGGCTTCTAGGCCTAAGCCAGAGCACATACATTGACAAGGTGCTAAAGAGGTTTAGCATGGTGGGTTCTAAGAGAGGTAACTTGCCCATGTCTCATGGGGTTACAATCTCTAAAGCCCAGTGTCCTAGTTCATGTGATGAACGGGCACACATGAGTAAGATTCAATATGCATCAGCAATTGGATCTATCATGTACGCAATGTTATGTACTCGTCCTGATGTGTCGTATGCTCCGAGCATGACGAGCCGGTATCAGTCAGATCCAGGTGAATGTCAATGGACAGCCGTAAAGAACATCCTAAAGTACTTGAGAAGGACTAAGGATCAATTCTTGGTATACAGAAGTGAGGAAGAGCTTGTGGTAAAAGGTTACACCGATGCTAGCTTCCAAACTGACAATAATGACTACATATCGCAATCTGGATTTGTGTTTTGCCTGAACAATGGAGCTGTGAGCTAGAAGAGTTCCAAGCAAGAGACGGTTGTGGATTCTACAACAGAGGCCGAATATATTGCCGCATCTAATGCTGCAAAGGAAGCTGTGAGGATCAAGAAGTTCTTTTCTGAACTTGGAGTGGTTCCAAGCGTTGGTGATGCAATTGAGTTGTTTTGCGACAACAATGGAGCAATTGCACAGGCTAAAGAACCAAGATCACACCAACATTCCAAACATATTCTATGGCAGTTCCATCTCATATGATAGATCGTACAATGAGGAGATGTGAAGATTTGTAGAGTACCTACAGAAAGCAATGTGGCTGACCCGCTCATAAAAGCACTTTCACAGCAAAAACATGACAGACATGTTCGATCACTTAGATTGAGATTCATGAGTGATTGGGTATAAGTGCAAGTGGGAATATGTTGGTATGTATGCCTATAGAGACTATCATTCCATGATTGTAATGGGATACTATGTAAATGATTTGTAATACTACATTGATCATATCAATGAAAGGCAAGTTTCCAATCTATATGTTTGTGTTTTATATTGTGAGATGACCATAAACTTATAGATGTCTATAGAATAATATACTCAATGACATATGTCTTCGGGTTGATGACCTGAACAGTGAGATCATATGTATGCTAAGAGTATGTATTATTGTTTTGTCCCTATTCAATTGTCATTGTGGAAATATCCATAGACATCAATAACACATAAGATTAGAATGTATGTTGGTTGATGGAAGAATCTCATTATCCATGATATGGAGATATCAAACCAAATACATAGATACTTGTTAGAGAACAGTGTATCGGATAGACCCACCTTGAGAGTGACACATGGATACCATGATTGGTAGTTAGAGTCACATCTCATAATGATGGTGGTGATTGTGGTTCTTAGACATGAAGTCACTACACTTATCACATGTCGTTCGGTGTACTTTGACATCATCCACCGTGGTCCTGAATAAGGATTGCCATAAATATGGTGCTTGGGTGCACTGTGACACATGGGGGTGACTGTGAGTGATGTAGATGGAATTTTTCCTTCCTACGGGAGTTTGATATTCTGGCCACTTGATAAGCGAGACTGAGAAATGCATGGCCATGCTGATGCGAGTCAATATGTGATATTGAGCTTACATATATCTCAGACAGTCTGCTCTAGTTCAAGGAACATGGATTGAATGTTGAAAAGGATAATAATTCCATGACTCGAGTTCAATCTGGATATCAGCGACAAAAGAACTATACAATCATTGTAACACCAGTCATGAATGATAGGTCAAGTTGTTCTCCAACTTCTCCAATTACTTGGGTGGCAATGAAGTCTTGCTAGATACCAATCATTGCTTGTGAAATCATAATATGATTATGGATATCACTGCCAATGTAATTTGGAGCCTACCAGGTCACACACATAGGATGTGTTGGAATAGGAGTATAATTGTGGATTTGATTGGAATTGCTCTGAATCACATTGATTACTAAAATGTTTATGCAATGGATTAGAATAATATTGGAGTGACTGGCTCTAAGTGCAAGTGGGAGTCTGTTGGTATATGTATCCCCATAGAGCCATCCTAAGCGATTGAATGTAGTCGGATATTAATTAATCAATTAATGTGATTATTTGGTTAGTTAATGAATTCCAGAATATTCTAATTAATCCATGAGTGTTTTAACTAAAACAATGTTTCTGTTTACCGATGGGTTTAGGAAACCCTACTTCCCTTCGTATCCTATTTAAAGGAGGATTGAAGGCTGATATCTATATAAGATATCGAGAGACGATTTTAGTTTAGGCTCACACACATAAACCCTAGCCGTCACCGTTCTTAGGAGAGAAAGGAGAGCAACACGCCGCTAGCACGCCACTGCAGAGACATACTCCTTTCTGCCGGCTTAGGAAGCGTGACGTGGAGTTCCGTCCATCCGCATGGATGAAGTAAAGATGCAAACGCCTTGACGCCTGCGTTCGGAGGACGTCGACGACCACCTGTACGCGCTACGAGCGGCGGACATCACTGTCGCAAAGGAGCACCGCCAGATCAACCTGCGACAGCGAAGGGAGAGAAGTTTCATCCGTGTAGACAAGCAGCGTTGCACCGTCGTGCAGCGGGACATCTCCGGACTTGCTTCACGATAAGGTATATCCTGTAAACACTCCTTCCAAATACGTTGTTGTCGACGAGATACTGTTTCGGGTTGCGTGGATTTTATTGCTTCCGCCGTGCATGTTTTCTCCACAAAATCCAACAATATTCCCCACTTTCCCACACTTGTAACATGTTCTGATGTCCTGATATGGCCTAAACGGCCCTGTCATTAAAACCGACAAGGTATTGTGGGATCCCGTTGGTAGAAAAATGTAACCTCTACCCCGACTCGGGGTCCGCTGTGATGGTGCATGTGATCTTGGTTCACTGAAGGTTGACCTTGGTTGCGACGACGGTGGGAAAAACCTTGGCTTCTTAAAGCCTCCAGATAATTTCCCTTAAAACTACATAGGTCACGTCTTAGCATTAGCTTAATGCTTCTCTATGGAAAACCTCTCAATCCTCCTAACAGATTCCATAAAGGTGGAAAACCTTTCCCTGTTCTCCAAGGTTGATGTTGTAGTAGTCAACTCCATACTCAGACCCTTCTCAAATCTTCAGATCCTTTCCTTATCCATTGCTGCCATGTGCGGGAAGAACCTCAGAATTTCCATAACTTTGATTCATACTCATTGATAGTCATAGCTCCCTGACGAATCTTCTCGAACTGAGAGATTTTCTCATCTAGGTAGGTCTCTAGAAAATATCATATAACCAATTCCCTCCGGAACTCCTCCCATCCTATCACAACTCCTGGCCTTTTCTCCTCTTCTATGGCCCACCAGTGGCCAGCACTACCCTTCAACAAGTATACCTCATGCTTAACTTTGTCTTCTTCAATGATATTTAGGATTTTGAACGCCTTTTCCCGCTCAGTCAACCACATGTCAGCGTCTGCTGGTTCAGAAGTACCTACATATTCAATCACCCCAACACGTCTAAGACTTTCAAATGTCTTCCTGACACCTTGGGACTCCACATTAGAGGCAGCTACCCTAGATTGAGGTTCTGGCGCTCTGTTAGTGATATGTGTAATTGTGGCCATCATCTGTCTAAACATAGACTGAAACTCAGGATTGGCCATCATTGTCAGGTCTAGATGAGGCATTGCAGGTTGCTCTGGCCCTACTTCTGGCACTCTGTCATCACGTGCCTGCCTCCCTTCACCTCCTCCTAGTGCAACATATCTACTCTCAATGTGTTCTTCATGTCCTCCAGACATATCTGCATAAGCATAAAATATGATCATATATGTTGGATACATAAGAACAGACTCAAACCTAAGTCCTATGTCCCTGTAGAATCAGTAAACCTAGAGCTCTGATACCAACTTAACTGTGACACCTCGTCACGCTAAATGAGATTACTCAAAACACAAAACACAATCAACTACTAATTAATCATATAGTCAAAAATGCAGAATAATTAAAACCAATTCCAACAATGTAAATAAACTCTAGAATACTTACAAAAGGTCCATCATTCCATTCTCATATACTGTAACAAGTATTTACATATGGGTCCAAAGACCTCAGTCACATCCTGCATACAAAAGATATTTCACATGTACATGCCATATATTTATAAACATTGGCATACTACCAAAATCTCGTGTTGATACGAGTATATCATCTATAAAACACATCCCACACTCAGACCTGAGAGTACAGGAACAACATTAGGACTCTACTACTAACATCTACAACTAACCAACCTTCTGAATCTATTGATCACCAGGTTGGTTTTCTTCCACAACGTGAACTCGACCCATTTCCCACGACCACCTAAAAAATGTGATGACCTGCGGGTGAGACCCAGTCCCAGCGAGAGATATAACTCTCTCCAACATATATTGATTATAACATATTAATTAACAATAAATACATTGAGAAACTAGGGTATTGAATAAGCAATATGAACAGATTGAACAGTTTAAGCATACTAACATGTTAAGTAAATAAGTTGTAACATCAAGTAGAATTACACAATTTTCATAAGTTTGCATCATGTAAGAACTATGTAGTGTAAGGATGAGATAAGGGTTAATCAACCAATGTGATACATATTAAACCCTAGCAATTGTACTACATGATTGGTATTATATCTTTTATTAGTATGCCACGGGGAGTTTGAGTTGTACTACTCAAAGTCCAACTGACCACTGTGAAGTGCTATTCAGTTCCGTATAAGATCTAGGAGTGTCGGTATCCTAAGATCACTTTCTCTCAGTTAGTACGAGTAAAGTGCAGTGACATACCAGTCAAACTACCAACAGTGACATGTAGTCAACTGATAACAACTAGTCTGCACTTGATACAAGTTACGACACTAGAAAATAGGATATACAAAACCCTCTAATCTGAGGTACAACCACAGCTGTCCTCGATCACATCAAATGTCAGAGGCATGACCATAGCCATCCTCCATAACCTGCAATTGTGGATGACAAGGATATATCCTCAACTTGCCACCCCCACATACTCAACAGTATGCACTCTGAGTTTCCCTTGGGAATACTCATTTCACCATCCACTAAGTTACGACACTGAAGATGGCTCTATGGCACAGGGCTCTACATGATTAAGGTTACACTTGATTAATTACTTCCAATTGAATGCATTAAGGCTTTATCATACAAGTGGACATTCAAACCCTAATTCCTTTCTAACAAGAGTATATGTATAACCAATTCAAAAGATATAAAACATTTGAGATATAAATCTTAATCACATTACCACATGCAATCATTCATTGCAAATTAATGGACCACACTTATCATCATACTATTACAAGATACCAATATCTTATCACAAATTCCAGGGTTTTAACCCTTATTGGAACATGAAGAGAATTTCACCTCAATCATGTCTTCAAACATGACCAAAGGTTGTTAATACCATCAAATTATTCATAGTAAGGTTATAATCATCATTACATACCTTAAACAAGGCTCAAAAGATCATTAGCACATATATCTCCATAGATATTAACATGGCAAGGCACTATGATATTCAAATAGTACTAAATTGTGTTTTCCACACAAGAAGAGTGTAATTCATTATCACATTAATCATTAAAGAGGTATGATTATAACCAATCAACATTATATAATTACACAAAGGTTAGGTATAACAAGCTAGATCACATGGGAGTTACACATCCACTTATTATAGTGATTTATCAAATATGACTATATAATGGCAAAGGTAAGACTACAAATTAATGGTACTGAACCATCAAATTATCATCACTAGGACCCACATATAATACCGTGTGATTTATTCTAATCCATTGGATGTTAAAGCATCCAATATTATTCATTGGATCAGGTTCATTGTTTAAGGTTATTAGTTGAAGTATAGGTCTAACCATTAGATCAATTGAGGAACCATTGGTTCAAGGTTTAGTAAATCTACAATTACATTCTTAACTCATCATATATGGTGATGACCTGATCCACCATCAATTGTGATAATTAGGTCACCATAGGTTGTTAGATTGGTAATACATTCAGTTAACACCATCAAATATTAAGCTAATGTCGTCATCGATTGATAACATCATTAGAATACTTCGTAAATGATAATTAAACGTCTAATTGAGCCAAAACCTGACCTAAGGGGGTGAACATAGGTTGTCACCATAAATTTGACACCTTTGATCACGAACATCAGTTGCCAAGATAGCAACACCATTGGTTGTTGAATGGTATGACCATCTGTTGTGTCATAGGGAAGGAAATAGCTTAAAAACCCTAATTTGAACCATCAATTATTTTGTGCTTAGCATCATAGGTTGATTCTATCAACCTGTCCCAGATCATGTTATACCTTATAAAGGTCATAAACATTTTTACAAGTTCATATAGAACTGGAAAAAAATAGGGAACACCAAAAAAATTCGTATATTCTAAACAAGCATGGTTTCTTTATGCTTAGATCTTCACATTAAAGCATAAACATGAACTAACAAGCTTCTACTAAGCAATATAAGTGAATAATGTTATATAACTCACCTCTATAGAGTTGTTCAGATCTCAAACAGCAAGAATCTTGAGCAAATAAGGCAAGAAATCTCTAGATTCAGATCTGAACTTGGCCAAATAGGTACTTCTCTCCACAAAGAAGCAAAATCCTAGAAAAAGAAACAAGAAGGATAGATTTTTGAGTTCTAGAGCCACTTTCACCATGGAGCAGCAAGGCTCTAACCTGGAGAGATATAGGAGGAAAAGAGAAAAGAAATAAATGGAGGAAATAAGTTAATACTTACATTTTTAGGTCAAGATCACTAGTATGAAGCTTTTTAGACCCAAAAAGGAAATCAATTGCAACCCTAGATTTTTTTTCAAGAAGATCCCCACTTTCTTCTTCCTTGGGCAGGGAATTCGCAAATGCACAGAGGGAGAACAAAGGTCAAAGAAGGAGGGAATTTGTGGAGAGAAAATGGCTCATTTTGGTTCTTGCGAATAAGTATACAAAACTTTGAGATAAAGAAAAAGTTGAAGTTCTAGTATCAATCCAAGTGTCAATGGTCTTAATTTATTAAGAATATATAAGCACACACACAAGAAGATCCCTCCCATCTGTATATACCTTCTTATATTTCCTTTGTCAAATTTCCCATCCAATCACATATTCATATAGTTGATAGCTACTAAAGGTAGCTCATCCATGAAGGGGTAAACCCTAAAATACCCTTGAGGAAAACACCTTAAAACTAAGGCTCAACTAGGATCCCCATGGCTCAAAATACTCAATAATGATAATATAACATCTAAGGAAAATAATTTATGTGACAAATTGCAAAGAAAAACCCTCAATTGGGCAAATTGTAGAAAAGTCCAAAATGTACAGAAAATTGCATAACTTGCTCAAACAATATCCAGATTGGACCAAATTTGAAATTTAAGCTTGTGTTATGATTTAAAAACATATAAAAAGGTTATATTAGGGTTATAGACATTAAATTATGGTAATTAAGCTTATTAAACTCATTAAGCAAGTTTAGGGGCCTTACAGGCAGAGGCGGTTTTTGAAAGGGATGGCATCTACGTGCTGAAGGACGACCTCCAAGATATGTTGAAAAGGGGAGGGTATCTCTCAGTAAGCACCATGTCATCTTACCAAGCTCTACTAAATGACAACATGCCAAACATGCACATGCATATTTCCTTTTGGTGGATGACATCCTAAGAGACAAAAGATCAGGGGAAAAGGAACGCCTACAACAACGCCTAGCAATATCTCTCCCAGACTACATCTTCCTACCTATCCTTCATGATAGTCATTGGACCTTTCTAGTATTCAGTATCATTACAAGGACTGCAGTACTATACAACAGCTCAGATGCAGCCTTCACACTGAACAAGAGAACAAACATGACTACTGTAAAGACACCTACAGAAGAAAAGACAGTCACATGCGCTGAGGCAATTGTAGGGATTTTGAAAAGTCACAACAAAGGGTACAAGAATAAAGAAGGCAAAGACTTAAAGAAGACACATTTCTGCCAACAGAAGCCCTCAGAAGGTGCCTCTATCAAATGATTGCGGCTTCTATTGTCTAGCCTGGGTGATGTCCTAGCTACAATGAACACAAGGTGGAGGATATGAAGTACGAGCAATACCACCCACTACACGGAGTGTACGCCAGCATGCTCCTCGAGTCAAAGTGAGCCACCAAGACCAATTAGTAGAAATAAAGCAAGCATGTTTATACATCTAACTCTAATTTTGACACTCCGAGTCAGTGTGAATGATAAGTTTGGGGGAGGAGTTATAAACGGGCATAAGAGGTCCAATTCCATACCAAAATTTCAAAAATTAAAAAAAAAGTACTTGTACATATTCTAGTTCTCGCCAAACTAATTTTGCGAAAATTTTATGCTTTAAGGAAAGTTTATTATGAGTCACAGTTTTGAGTAGTTACCTTTGAGTTTGTTTGTTCCCCTACTAAATGTTGTAGTGCTATCATTTCTAGGGAGAAATGTACGAGCAACTAACACATATAATAGTAAAATGAGAAGCATAACAATATAGTTTTATCTCAATCTTATAATAAGGCATTGTGTATGTAACAATCCTAAGCTTATGAAACCCTTGGAAATTAGAGAATGTAACGATTGCCATCAAACTAACAGCCAAATCGTTACTAATTATGCAGAATAATCATAAGCAGCGGATTAACAAAAATCACTAAAAATAAAATCATTTTGTAAAGAGATCCATTTCCAGGAAAACTTTTTAAGGAAGAACCAAAACCTTATATATATCATTGTTCACATTGTACATACATTGTACCATCTCTTCTTGAGGATAACATATAACAGTTGCTTTGTCAAAACATATACTGAAGCAACATAAAACCTCAAGGCATACTAGCCAAAACTTTAGATTGTTCATAAAACCATCACGTACTAAATCCGAGGACCTGAGAGTACAGAGACGACACATATGACTTCTATCTACAAGACACGACAAACACTACACTCAACTTGAACTATAACTGATGTCCCTACTATTGTTGTCCCTCCTCTACAGAACGGTCTCTACTTCCTCATGCACATCCACCTAAAAATTGTGGATCCCACGGGGTGAGACAATTGTCCCAACAAGAGATATAACTCTCCGCCAAAAATGTTATTATCACAAGTAAATAGTATTAAACTAATCAGAGGATAAGCAGTTTAGAACATTCTCATCTTTTAAAGCATTGTAACTATCTATGATAGATCAATAAATCATCTATTCACTTTATAAGGAATATGAAGAGCATGTGTAACATTTACCTATCATACCATATCAACATCTCAAGCTTATCCTGTGATACTTATTATCATAGTGTGACATTCATGAATCATTCTCATTTATTTTTGTTGGCCTCGGCCAATCGGCTAGCTAGGTATTGGACTATGCCAATCCTCTACAAATATTTCAGGTATTGGATTGTGCCAATCATGTGCATCTATTCCAGGTATTGGACTATGCCAATACTGTGCAACTATTCCAGGTATTGGACTATGCCAATCATGTGCAACTATTCCGAGTATTGGACTATGCAAATCATGTGCAACTATTCCAAGTATTGGACTATGACAATCATGTGCAATTATTTCAGGCATTGGGTTATTGCCAATCCTGTGCAATTAGTCCAGGTATTGGGCTATTACCAATCATGTGACATTATTCTAGGTATTGGGTTATTACCAATCCTGTGACATTATTCCAAGTATTGGATTATGCCAATGCAATTATTCCAGGCATTGGGTTATTACCAATCCTGTGAGATTATTCCAGGTATTGGGTTATTACCAATCATGTGCAATTATTCCAGGTATTGAGTTATTACCAATCATGTGACATTATTCTAGGTATTGGGCTATTACCAATCTTGTGACATTATTCTAGGTATTGGATTATGCCAAACCTATGTGATTATTCCAGGCATTGGGTTATTACCAATCCTGTGAGACTATTCCATATATTGGACTATGCCAATCATGTGCAATTATTCCAGGTATTGGGTTATTACCAATCATGTGACATTATTCCAGGTATTGGATTATGCCAATCCTGTGTAATTATTCCAGGTATTGGATTATGCCAATCCTGTGAGAATATTCTAGGCATTGGACTTTGCCAATCCTGTGAAACTATTCCAGGTATTGCATTATACCAATCATGTGATACCATGGCCATATTGCTAAGGATTCCATAGTAGTGGAATACATTTATGTTCCCCTTTCATTTTCATTATGGGATATCAATCCCTTAAACTCATCACTGAATACCACACCACCTTTACTAGGCATTATACCTTGGCCAAGCCATCATACTTATTCACATCCTTTATGTATACAAGTATTCCTCTGATCTCATTTAGGCATATTTAAAACACTATAGCCCTTATTTGGCTATAAGCGTAAAG
Source organism: Alisma plantago-aquatica (assembly GCA_963693085.1). Lineage (NCBI taxonomy): Eukaryota > Viridiplantae > Streptophyta > Magnoliopsida > Alismatales > Alismataceae > Alisma > Alisma plantago-aquatica. The sequence goes on from OY856413.1 coordinate 580,655,706, forward strand.
CATGTATGATCAGGATTTCATTATCATCATTGTAACCATTTAATATTATTATTATGTTACAAGGTTTCCATTTGAACATCTTGTCACTTCTCACTAGGCAACACTATTCACATGGCTCACAAGGCCCATTAACATCTTGTCACCTCTCACTAGGAAACAATTATTTGTATGGATCACAAGACCCATTAACATCTTGTCATCTCTCACTAGGCAACAAATATTCATATGTCTCACAAGGCCCATTAATATCTTGTCACCTCTCACTAGACAACAACTATCTCTAGGTCATAAGACCTAGATAATTAGTATTATATGAAACATCACAGCTCGTGCTTAGCTATGCTCATTATCTCATGCTATCAACATAAGTAACCAATGGTAGTTTCAAATCATATCATTACCCTTCACTAGGGTTAAGGTTTCCCTTCATAAGCCAAATGGGATTTTCAAGTACATTCATCAAGAATCACAACCCTAATTCAGACTCCACACATATTAGGAGTATCAATGTATACTCAATTCATGAGTATTAAACAAGTATAAGATTTTCTTTCCTCCTTACTGGGATATTGATTACATCCTACTCCATTAGGTTGGCTCAATCCTCCTCTCGAGGTTCATTGGCCCATATTTATCAAAATGCATTAAACCATTCATGTCTTAAAGTATCATTTGACATGACATACTACATGTATCACTTAATCAAGTGTATTGGATTGAGGCGATTACTCCATATCAGGTATATAGGTGTAGGTATGATTCAATATCAGGTATAGAGGTGTATCCTCATCACCATATCGTGCATCCATATTGGATCACTCAGCCTTAGAGGTTTGCATATCGGGTTTCACAACAACATGTTGAGTTTCAACATCATATCGGGTTAGAGTATATATACTGAACACCATATTAATTTTAAGGTGTGTTCTTAACCCCATATCATGCACAAGGTGTGTGTATGTGTCACTCATATCATCTGTGAGGTACAAATCATAACCATATCATGCTAGTGGTTGTGTTCATATCATCATGTTGGGTTACAATATCACCATCTAGGGTTTCAACACCATATCAGGTAAGAGGTGTATATGTGTTCACCATATCAACCTTGAGGTGTATTTGTGTGTCACCATATCGTACGTGAGGTTTATGCTCATCAGCATATCATTCTAGAGGTGTATATTTATCATTATCTAAGGTTTCAACATCATATCGGATAAGAGGTGTATTCTTCAACACCATATCGGGATAGAGGTGCTTCAACCCAATATCGGATTGCACCATGATGATGTCATCATAATAAACCTCTAGACTCTTGTTCTTACTGTTCTAGTTCATGTACAACGTCCTAGGTTACTTCTAGATCTCATGGTCCATCAATTATACAAGAAAATTCTATTTGAAAGTAAATCATTCAACAAGGGCAAGATTGATGCTAAATAATAACATGATTGAGTTCAAGTTATATAACCCGCCTCCAGAGCAACTTGAAAGATCCAAGATCCAAATATTCACAATCCCAAGGTTGAATATGAGCTTCTAAAAGGTCCAATACTTGAGCTCCTTAGCCTCATACACGGTACCTCACCACTTGTGGCCAATATCCTTCACTTGGCTGATATCACTTTGCAATGGGTGATATCACTTTGCTATGGTCGATACCAAGGCCCTATGCACGATACTCCTTCACCTTTGCATGATACCAAGACTACATGCACGATATATAAGAGCAAGGGGGTGATATATTTCGAAAAATTCCACTAATTGGTGAAGGGAAGGGTATATATACTTGAGGTTCATGAAAAAGTGTGTATATGAGGTGTCACCCTTTTAAGCTACTAGGTTCCACATGTCCATGCATGGTTGACACATGTCCTTGCATTCAATCATATTTATATTGACATGAAAAACACTTTAGGATAATCTAGAGATGATATTTCGGCCATTAGTTATCTTGTTTGATAAGATATCTCATCTTTATCTCATAAATTATGCAAATCGATACAACTTTTGCAAGGAGCATCTAACTCGACATGGATCACCTCCTTGAGGTTCTTTGCCCATCATGGAAACGGAAAAGAGTCCACAAACCGATATAGGATCCCCTCTATGGCTCCTTGGCTGATAGGCACTCCCATATGGACTCTACAACCCGTTACAAGTTCAAATTAGGGTTTCACGTTCAACCCTTTCTTGGTCTTTTCATCACCAAGAGTATCATACTCAAATATGATTAAAACATGGTGCCCCCTTATTTGTATATCCTCTTAATGATACTAGTATGGAGTAGGGACACTCTAGAGGTGGAAATTTTCATATCAAGCCTACATTTTGGTTAAATTACAACTTACACCAAAATTGGTACACAAGTTACTAGCATTATTCAAACAAATTTAAACTTGGAATTTAGGCTTTCCACAAGCCACAACCTACAATCATTCTCTTTCTTATGATGCTAAAACACTTAGGGTACATTCATCATGTGACAAATTGCAATATATCCCCTCATCTTGGGCAAATTGCATTTTGGTCCAAAATAAGAGAACATTGCTCAAACATTATTTAAATAGGACCAAATTTGAAACATAAGTTTGCCAACTAATAAAAAACTATTTAGAGGGTTATATTACAGTTATAAGCAACTTATTTAGCCAAAACAAATAGGGTTAACTCATAACCCAGGTCAGGGTCATTACAAGTTGTAAACCCCTAACAAGGATTTCGTCCCCGAAATCCTAAATGAAGGAAGACAATTGTCATTCATGCATCATATCATCAAATCTCCACATAAGATCTTGATTTCATGGAGATGACATAGAACTTTGACCAACACAAAGTCCTTACATTCAGATTCATCATAGAAACTATCATACAAGACACATATTCCACTGTCCTTTTCATTAATGATTGTAGTGTCAATTCTGTGTCAGGTAACACCTTTCTTAGTCAGAGAAGAATTAAACATACCTTATTTAACTCATGTGTCAAACCTTACTTATTTGTCACCTTCTCAACTTAAAACTTATGTGATAAGATTTTTGACCTTGGGAGTCTTCCATACTCCTCACTTAGTTTAATATTTCACCTTCAAGGAAAGACCAAAGTCACCTTCTGTCACCCACTTGGAACTAAAAGTCTTATCATACATCTGTTGTGACACTCTAATCTGCTATCACAACACTACTTACTTGTGACTTATACCAACTATCCCATTATTTATTTATTTTCTTATCATAAGGAGAGGCTACTTGTCAAAGAAGAACTTATCTCGGAGGTATCTCTAGTTGTTATGTATAAACTGCCTCAACAGATCTAGATAAGAATATTCATAGGAATTTATTTTAGTTTGATAAGCTTTTTCCCAAAATGATTCTACAATTGTTCCTTCAACTCATACATGCTTGCTGATGTCATGTTTATGCAGAGCGTAAACCCCTAACATATGGTATCCATACTACAGTATGTAACCAGACTAATTTCAAAGTTGGCCCTTCTAGGTAACAAAGCATTAATCATCTTATTAGGAGTCATGTCCTCATTAATTCATACCTTTAAAATTTCTTAGACACTAGACTTCCTTTGTAACGTCTGCCTCGGAAAAATGAGATCAACGAATGCGGAAGCGATTAATTAGCAGCGGAATTATGGAAAATCACTAAAAATTAAAACTTTTTGTAAAGAGATCTTCAAATGGTAAAACATTCTCATAAAGAAACATGATAAGTTATTTACAAGTTGATCCATCAGTACATCTCTATAACGTCATATCTCGAGATTACAACCTTTAACTGCCTATTAACTGTACAAGGCAAGATACAAAAATCTCGAGGCATTAAGCCAAAATCTCTGATTTTTAAACATCTATTGACTCCTAGGACCTGAGAGTACAGAAACGACACATAGGACATTCTATCTACAAGACTTGACAACCAGTGTCTCCACCTGAGGATCATTGTTGTCCCTGATGTTGTTGCTGTTGTTGTTGCTCACCCACTGATAGGTTTCTTTGTCCATGGCTTCTACCTTAAAAGTCGAATCCCACGGGGGTGAGACAATTGAATAATTGTCCCAGAAAGAGTTATAACCCTCTGCCAGAAGCTTTGTTATTGCAATACTGTAATAACATTAAACAGTAGGACTATAAACATTTAACAGCAGGTTTAACATTATGTAAACTAAGTGAAGCAACATTCTTTTAAGCAATCGTTTCAATTATAACTTAATTGAATGACAGACATATTTCTAGTTATTCAACTAGAGCATTATAAACAATGTAACATCAATCATTGTTTCTCGTAGTTCAACCTAAGCAATTATACTATTCGGCTGATTACATCTTTCAAACATATTTATGCCCTGAGGAGATGAGGTATACCACTCATACTCCAACTGATCATTACGAAATCGCATTGGTACCATACATAGGTCATCAGAAGAGCCGAATTTCTATGACCTCATCTTCCTCAGTCAGTTTGAGGATCAACATGCAGGACATCTCGTGTCTCTGTTATAATAGCTTTCCATGGTATTCTGGCAACTTCGCTATTAGAGTTACAGTGGTGTACTATACTCTCTTCGTCATCGAGGGATTTCTTGTTTATCTCTCATCGATGCGGCATTAACAATATCATCGGGACAGTAGTGATACATCATCCCGGCATAACCATATAATGAAGGATTGAGAGATTAGTGGTACATCTCATATCAAATCCAACATTAGGACGTAAGGATATTCACATCCATAACCACCACATACTCAAAAGTATGCTCTCCAGGAGTTCCCTTACGAAAACATGTTTCACCATCATTTAATTTCTGACAATGATGGATCTATGGTCAGGGCTCTACATGATATCATTATACTTGATTATTTAAGTACATTATCGCATTCTTTTAGCATCAGGCATGTTTTCAAACATAAACCATTAAGACAATTGCTATAAAGAAAAAGTACTATTTGTATCAAATTCACATCACATATTTTTAACATTGGGATATCAATCCCTAACCATCTCATCATTGTGATTCAGGAATATGGGTGTTCAAACCCTTGAATCATCATAACACTTGTTACCAAGTAACATCTTATCATCCAATCATTTTAACAGTATGACATTGATTATAACAATGCATATATTTCTCATGGCTCATACAGCCTATCAATCTCATATGTTACCACTTATCAAGTAACATAGTATATCATTACTCTTAAAGCTTATAAAGTGCTTTCAATGCATATGACATCATAACCCTTACCTGGATTCGATCACCTCTTTATAAAAACCTGCATGGTTAATATTACTGATAACATGCACATTGTAACTATATTAGCACAATACAAGTCCTTTCCAATTAAATATACAATATCACGACCGAGCTATCTTGCATGGTCGTGCAAGAGTAAGCCACCACGGCCATGCTTCATTACACGGTCGTGCAACAGAGGGTTCACCACGACCGTGTCATATTACCACGGCTGGTTTCTAGGGTTAGGTTCCGTTTTTAATTCAATCAGAATTATTCAACCCCTTTACCTTTAAAAGGCATAGCAAGTCTTTATTGCATGATTCAATCATAGGGTTCCATGTTTGAAAGCATAACCCAAAATTAGGGTTAGTGTACCCCTCCTTTCATTAATTAGGGTTTCCTACTTACATCATCAGTTCAACCCTAATATATTACTCCATAACTCTTGGGATCATTCAAAGATATTATAAGTGTTTGATTTTGATTACTATATTCATCATATATCACTAATGATCATCAATTCTAAGTATTAGTTCCCTTCTAATTCATGTCATTGTATGATTACATCATACTCATTGATTTGGCTTATCCCATTCTCAAGATATATTAATCAACACTTATCAAGTACATTGAGTCCATTATATCTTTATTGTAAACAATTACTCATCATACATTCCATGTGCCTCTTGTCTAAGTATAATGGTTTAGAGGTTCATCAAGGTATATTATCCTGAATTATTGAATGTGATATCTATCATATCTTGATGTATCACTTTCTTCTCGTTTCCATCTTACTTGAGTTATGTAACTAACTCTATATTAAGGTATCTCTCTCTTAATACTTTATCCACTAACTTGTTACTTTCATCATATGGTGTAAGGATCATATATTAGAATTGTCCGATTGCCTTTAATGATATGGAATTATCCATTTGATAAACATTGTTGACATAGGATAAACTATCGCCAACCATTCTGGTATTTCTATTTTCAGGATGTTATCCCCATCATTAATTTGTATACATTTTTTCCAAGTCTTTCATGTCCATTATCATTGTAAGGTGTAAAAGCTATTACTCATTCATAGAGATATTTGTACAAAGATCTAGGCATCATCTTACCTCTTAAATCCTTCATCATTAACATGGTTCTTTAACCTTATTCTTTATGTTTATGACATAATCATTCTATTTAATTGGTTTAGCCACACCTCTCTTTAATGTACTGGCTAATAAACTATCTCTAGGGTTTCATATATCATTACTTGACATTACCCTAGATTGAGTCTTAGACCATCTTATAATATCAAGGTTTCACATAACATCACTTTAAAATTAGGGCTTCATATTTGATAAACCATAATTAAGCTTATTGTTCATCCTAATTGGGGTTTCTCATGACATCACTCCCAATTAGGGTTTCTATTCATGTTACATCCCCCTAGATTAGGGTTATCATTAATATCCCATAATTAGGTATTATTATTTCACATCATGACATTTCCCTAGATTAGGGTTTACTATTCATGGTACATCACATTACCCTAGATTAGGGTTTACTATTCATATTACATGATACGACCCTATAATTAGGGTTTACTATTCACATTATAGTGAATTGAGTTCATTCCATCATCATATATGAAGATTACTTTCATTAAAGCCCTCAATAAAATTAAGATTCATTAATCACAATGATTAGGGTTTCCATGATCTCACTATGAAGGATCATACCCTAATTATGAGTATTCATACATGATGGAAGTACATTACTTGATTCTCATATATATAGGGAGTGTTACCTCTCCTCTAACTATGAGTTGATGATTACATCACTCTTGTTTAGACTAAGTCAATTCATCTTTGATAACATAAGTCATATTATCACCATTATAGTCATTAGGGTTTGCTTGATCAAGGGATACTAGTTTCGCTAATCCACTAAGGGTACTTTTGTAATGTTCACCATTGATCATAACATGCATCAATCAACTAATTACTTTTTTTCCCTTAATCACTTCAGGTACCTTTAGGGTTTAGGTTAATCAACTACTAAACCATCTTGACCTTTAAGGCATCAAACGTTCTTGACCTTAATAGACCCCAAACGGTTTTGCACTTTCAACCTCCAAACAGTTTTGAAACTGCATGGAGTTGTTGACCATTTGGTACCTTTAACTTTAAAGACCATATGGAAGGGTACAGCATCAAGACCGTTTTCCCAAGGTGTGGTGAAGACCGGTTGGTCTCGTTGACCGTTTGGCCAACTTTGAATTTTGAAACCGCATGGACAAATCGATCTTGAAACCGCATGGCCACCAAACGGTTTGAAACCGCATGACCATCAAACAGTCTTGGGATCGTTTGGTCCCAAATGGTCTTGAGACCGTTTGGCCCCAAAAGGTCTTGAGACCTTTTGGAATCAAACGGTCTTGAAACCGTTTGGTCCAAACACCCTCAAAACCGCATGGACCAAAAAGTGTGTCAACTCTTCCAGTTGAGTTAGGGTTTCCATTGTTGAACCCCTCAAACATTTATGTAAAGGTTAGACACTTATCAATTAATTCAATTAGGTCAACCATCTACTGGTTTTACACTCAATTGACCCTCAATTGATCACCAATTAGGGCTTGGATCAATTGAATTAGGGTTTGGAAACGATCATCCTTCAACATGTATCAACATGAGTCTAATTGACCTTGAGACCATTGAACCATCATTCAATTGGGTCATGACCTGACCCCAAACGGTCTTGGGTTCGTTTGGACATCCTCCAAATGGTCTTGAGACCGTGTTCTCAAGTCAACATCAAAAACTAACTCAACCTATTAAGGTTTGGAACATAGATTTGATCATTAGGTCACTAATCGATTATACTTCAACTTGTTGCCTTTCAATCTTCAACCACTTAACCATGGTCAAACCTAGACCTACAAACGGTCTTGGGTGACCCCCAAACGGTTTTGAAACCGTTTGTACATCCTATAAACAGTCTTGAGACCGTTTGCCCAAGATGTCATCAACAACCAAGTCATTCACTTAAGGGTTGAACCCTAGGTTTGGTTACCAAATCAGCACTTCATTTGCTCAACAACTTGATATGATTGGACCCTCAATTGGTCAACCTTACTTAACCCTAGACCTCAAAACGGTCTTGGGTGATCACCAAACGGTCTTGAGACCGTTTGGGTGATCCCCAAATGGTTTTGAAACCGTTTGGGCCACTCAACCCAAACTTCAATATGATTGTATTATTGAAATCAGCAATAGACCTGATTAGGGTTTAGGTGACTAAAATGCCTTCAGTTGGTGATTCTCTTGGAATTGGATGATGATTCTTGGTGGGTGATTAGTCAATAATATGTACAACATCCCTCCAAATGGTCAATGCTTGGTCAACACATCCAAACGGTCTTGGAACTATTTGCTCCCAAACGTTCTTGTGAAACTGTTTGCTCTCAAACGGTTTTGAAACCGTTTGCTTCCAAACGGTTTTGCAAACCGTTTGGGCAAGAGGTGGAGGAACGTTTGCTAAAGTAAGATCAGGATGAACTTTGGAATTAATGCCATCTTATTATACCTCAACAGCATGGACTGTTCTTCACGGATTTGCTAACAAGAACACATAGAAGTGTTTAAGGAAGGAGATTAAGCAACGTTTTCATGAAAGGAAGATGCATAAACAAAACTTAAGGGTTAGAGTTATAAAACCCGCCTTAGGATCTGATCTAGAGCTCCAAGCTCCGTAGCTTTAATGGTGGATGAAGCTCCAAAGGTTGTCCAAGGTCCGTTCTTCAAGATTTAGATGGAGAAGATGGCTAGAAAGAAGAGTTATATAAGAAAAACTACTAAACCAACCTTGTAGCAAGATTTCCCCCATGAATTCGAGCTAGATGATGGTCAAAGCTTACCCAAATCAAATTGGTCGTTCTCCTCTGCTCCTGAGCTTCTCCTTAGTCAGCCAAAGCAAAGAGATAAGTGAAGGAATGAAGGAAAACTATCCCTTGCTTGTAGAAAGAAGTTTGCTTATATATTTTGGGTATATTTTCAAGGCAAGGAAGGTTATTTCCTTTACTTCTCAAATAGGTCCTTCTCTCCTTCTTAGCCACATTTATCCCTTATTATCACATGAAAAACACCTCTCTCAACCAAGGTTAAGGAAAAAGGAACCAAACACCTTACTAAGTTATACATGTATAAAAGGCCATTTTGCTTAAAACTTGGTCGTTTAGATATAAAGATTTTCTTTCTTATTTGATCATTAAAATGAGGCGCCCTCCTCATTATCTTCGCTCTGATTTATGCCAAGAGTCATGAGAGATAATCTATAGGGTATATTGTACATGTTGCATCCTATATTTTGGGTAAATTACATTTTACACCAAAACTAGGTTTTAAAGTACAAGGATTGCTCTACAAGCTATATCTTGGTGCCCAAGCTTGGAGAATCCATATTACTACATCATATTCATTCTTATGATGTCTCATCATCAGAGGAACATCTTTGCATGTGCAATTTGCAAGTTAACCCTTCTACTTGGGTAATTTGCACTTTAGTCCAAAATTAACAAAACTATATTGTAACTTTGTTCAAAAGGGACTGAAATGGAAATATAGATTCCTCAAAAGCTTTAATGACATTTCATAAGATAACCACAAGTGTATAATCAAATAATTAAGCAAAACACCTAGGGTTAATTCATAACCCAAGTTAGGGATGTTACAAATTATAAACCCCTAACAAGGATTTCGTCCCCGAAATCCCAGATAAAAGGGAAGCAGATATCATTTAAGCATCATACCATTGTGTTTTCAGATAACATTTCATTATTATGTAACATCATAGAGTTTTGTTCAATACAAAGTTACTCTACACAAGTTTATCATGGAAAGATTCACATGGAACATATACTCTCATGTTCCTTAGTTAGATCAACATTTCTTAAAATCACAATTATACTTTGTCATCTATTTGAGACTATATACGTCCTTTCATACCTTGATTGTGCCATCTCACCTGATAACACCATATTAACTTTCCTTATTACTTGCACTAAATATCTCATTAGTTTTACATTCTCTTATCATTGGGAAAAGTCACTTGTCAATCAAGGACTTATCTGAAAGATATCTTAGAAAGAGTTGTGTTTATAAACATAAACCCCTAACAAGTGATGTTTATATTATTTTACATGTTTATTACATGTGTTAATAACTCATTACATCTTTATCTTCCTTTCACTTTGGGACATTACTTGTTACATATATCTCTACCTTGGAACCATAGTTCAAGATAAACCGATACTTTTCTAAGTATCATCACATAAACATCTTTATACTATGCACATCAAGTGTCTTAAGACCCACTTGATTGCCATGTCCCTGGAAGGAAAGAGAATAAGGTATCATATTCCTCTTATTATATCATGTATTTTCAACCATTCATGAAACATTTACTCTTAACTCATCTTAGGTTCCTTGTCCTAGCATGGAAACCTTATAAGGATGATTGCATAACATTATTCCTTTCCTTGTTATTATTTAACATATTCATGAACATCCTATAATCCCATCACATTTTCACATTATGGGGAAGATTTTTATTGTTCTTACAACTTTATAGGACAGGGCTGACCCTCCTTATTCTCATTCTTATTTTATGAGGAGTATACTTTTTAATTCCTCATTCAACATGCTCATCTAAGGTATCTCAGATTTCTCTTTCTTATACTTAGGACAGGACACATTTATTTATCCCATATTTCTTATTTCATGATACTCATTAGATTGTCTCAGAATGACTACTTGATCAGAGCAATCAAAAGACAACAATCTAAGAGTTTCCATACTCACTTTATCATCAGCAATTGTATACCTAGCCAGTGTATATAAATACTGAGATAAGGTAATATGCATTTGTATACTACCATTTTCCTTCTCTTTTCTTATTATCACAAGTATAAGATTTAACATTACTGAATTTTATCCAGACATCTCTTTAATACTTCATCTTTCTCATAGAGGTAAAACAACATGAAACATCTATTATGTTTATTATGCAACATTATAAGTCCTCGTAGGACTAATCAAGGAAAGTTCAATCAATTACTTTCTCATTTTATCCAAGAAATCATAAAAATACATATAAGAATGACATTTGTTATGCATGACCTGTCATGATTCGAGGATTATTCATTGCCTCGGGCTGGTTCTACCTCAAAGGTTGATTTGCCATAACATTTCTGGCTGAGCAATTTCTTGCCAGATGTATAACGTGTCTACATAAGTAGCAAATTCTAGGTGCCCGATATGGTATAGAGGGTTCTTTACCCTTTCTATATGACCATTGCCTTGGTGCACTAGGTCCTGGTTGTACTGGTGATACCAAAGTCTTTCCTTTTTGAAACTGCTAGGCCTCTGTTCCTATATTTGGATAGGCCTTTTCTCAATCATCATCTTGTTTTCCTTTTCTGGGTAAAACCTTTTGATGTGTCTAGGTTCTCTGCACCTATAGCAGATCCTGACATCTGGTTGTATTCTAATCCCTACACTACTATATATTGATTCAACAGGCTGAGGTTGAGCACAGACTCGTCTAAGTCCAAAACTTCATCATTTCCCATTGCTCCAACCTTCTGTTTTGGATTACATCATCATCATTGGGGGCTGGTAATCTAGGTTGTATTTCTAGTGCTTGATCCACTAAATACATCATAGTTGTCCTAAATTCCCCAACAGTGATTCCTAAGGAAGGATTCTTATCATGATTGGATTAGCTAGGGGGGTCTCAGGCAATTGTCCTTCTCTTGCCTATTCCTCTACACCTTTTCTTGGTGTAGCATTGCTGCTCTCTGCAGCAAACTCCTCATCTGACCCAGTCATCTTCAAGTTCTTCTTCTCCTAAATGAGCAGAAGATACTATCAGATACACTAGATGACACTAGAACATACTCTACTACCTTAGTCCTATGTCTCTGTAGACTCAGCAAACCTAGAACTCTGATACCACTAAATGTAATGTCTGCCTCGGAAAAATGAGATCAATGAATGCGGAAGCGATTAATTAGCAGCAGAATTATGGAAAATCACTAAAAATTAAAATTTTTTGTAAAGATATCTTCAAACGGTAAAACTTTCTCATAAAAAACATGATAAGTTATTTACAAGCTGATCCATCAGTACATCTCTGTAACATCATATCTTGAGATTACAACCTTTAACTGCCCTGTTAACTGTACAAGGCAAGATACAAAAATCTCGAGGCATTAAGCCAAAATATCTTATTTTTAAACATCTATTGACTCCTAGGACCTGAGAGTACAGAGACGACACATAGGACATTCTATCTACAAGACTTGACAACCAGTGTCTCCACCTCAGGATCACTGTTGTCCCTAATGTTGATGCTGCTGTTGTTTCTCACCCACTGATAGGTTCCTTTGTCCATGGCTTCTACCTAAAAAGTCAAATCCCACGGGGGTTAGACAATTGAATAATTGTCTCGGCGAGTGTTATAACTCTCTGCCAGAAGCTTTGTTATTGCAATACTGGAATAACATTAAATAGTAGGACTATAAACATTTAACAACATGTTTAACATTGTGTAAACTAAGTGAAGCAACATTCTTTTAAGCAAACATTTCAATTATAACTTAATTGAATGACAGACATATTTCAATAAGGAATATGAAGAACATGTATACTAGTTATTCAACTATAGCATTATAAACAATGTAACATCAATCATTGTTTCTCATAGTTCAACCTAAGCAATTATGCTATTCAGCTGATTACATCTTTCAAACATATTTATGCCCTGAGGAGATGAGGTATACCGCTCATACTCCAACCAATCATTACGAACTCGCATCGGTACCATACATAGGTCATCAGAAGAGATGGATTCCTATGACCTCATCTTCCTTAGTCAGATTGAGGATCAACATGCAGGACATCTCGTGTCTCTTCTATAATAGCTTTCCAGGGTATTCTGGCAACTTCGCTATTATAGTTACAGTGGTGTATTGTACTCTCTTCGTCATCGAGGGATTTCTTGTTTATCTCTCCTCGATGAGACATTAACAATATCATAGGGATATTAGTGATACATCATCCCAGCATAACTATATAATGAAGGATTGAGAGATTAGTGGTGCATCTCATATCGAATCCAACATTAGGACGTAAGGATATTCGCGTCCATAACCCCCACATACTCAAAAGTATGCTCTCCAGGAGTTCCCTTAGGAAAACCTATTTCACCATCATTTAATTTCTGACAATGATGGATCTATGGTTAGGGCTCTACATGATATCATTATACTTGATTATTTAAGTACATCATGGCATTCTTTTAGCATCAGACATGTTTTCAAACATAAACCATTAAGACAATTGCTATAAAGAAAAATTATTATTTGTATCAAATTCACATCACATATTTTTAACATTGGGATATCAATCCCTAACCATCTCATCATTGTGATTCAGGAATATGGGTGTTCAAACCCTTGAATCATCATAACACTTGTAACCAAGTAACATCTTATCATCCAATCATTTTAACAGTATGACCTTGATTATAACAATGCATATATTTCTCATGGCTCATACAACCTATCAATCTCATATGTTACCACTTATCAAATAACATAGTATATCATTACTCTTAAAGCTTATAAAGTGCTTTCAATGCATATGACATTATAACCCTTACCTGAATATGATCACCTCTTTATAAAAACCTGCATGGTTAATATTACTGATAACATGCACATTGTAACTATATTAGCACAATACAAGTCCTTTCCAATTAAATATACAATATCACGGCCGTGCTATCTTGCATGGTCGTGCAAGAGTAAGCCACCACGGTCGTGCTTCATTACACGGTCGTGCAACAGAGGGTTCACCACGACCGTGTCATATTACCGCGACTGGTTTCTAGGGTTAGGTTCCCTTTTTAATTCAATCAGAATTATTCAACCCCTTTACCTTTAAAAGGCATAGCAATTCTTTATTGCATGATTCAATCATAGGGTTCCTTGTTTGAAAGCATAACCCAAAATTTGGGTTAGTGTACCCCTCCTTTCATTAATTAGGGTTTCCTACTTACATCATCAGTTCAACCCTAATATATTACTCCACAACTCTTGGGAGCATTCAAAGATATTATAAGTGTTTGATTTTGATTACTATATTCATCATATATCACTAATGATCATCGATTCTAAGTATTAGTTCCCTTCTAATTCATGTCATGGTATGATTACATCATACTCATGGATTTGGCTTATCCCATTCTCAAGATATATTAATAAACACTTATCAAGTACATTGAGTCCATTATATCTTTATTGTAAACAATTACTCATCATACATTCCATGTGCCTCTTGTCTAAGTATAATGGTTTAGAGGTTCATCAAGGTATATTATCCTGAATTATTGAATATGATATCTATCCTATCTTGGTGTATCACTTTGTTCTCATTTCCATCTTACTTGAGTTATATAACTAACTCTGTATTAAGGTATCTCTCTCTTAATACTTTATCCACTAACGTGTTACTTTCATCATATGGTGTAAGGATCATATATTAGAATTGTCCAATTGCCTTTAATGATATGGACTTATCCATTTGATAAACATTGTTGACATAGGATAAACTATCGCCAACCATTCTGGTATTTCTATTTTCAGGATGTTATCCCCATCATTAATTTGCATACATTATTTCTAATACTTTCATGTCCATTATCATTGTAAGGTGTAAAAGCTATTACTCATTCATATAGATATTTGTACAAAGATCTAGGCATCATCTTACCTCTTAAATCCTTCATCATTAACATGGTTCTTTAACCTTATTCTTTATGTTTATGACATAATCATTCTATTTAATTGGTTTAGCCACACCTCTCTTTAATGTACTGGCTAATAAACCATCTCTAGGGTTTCATATATCATTACTTGACATTACCCTGGATTGAGTCTTAGACCATCTTATAATATCAAGGTTTCACATAACATCACTTTAAAATTAGGGTTTCATATTTGATAAACCATAATTAAGCTTACTGTTCATCCTAATTGGGGTTTCTCATGACATCACTCCCAATTAGGGTTTCTATTCATGTTACATCCCCCTAGATTATGGTTATCATTAATATCCCATCATTAGGGATTATTATTTCACATCATGACATTTCCCTAGATTAGGGTTTACTATTCATGGTACACCACATTACCCTAGATTAGGGTTTAATATTCATATTACATGATACTACCCTAGAATTAGGGTTTACTATTCACATTATAGTGAATTGAGGTCATTCCATCATCATATATGAAGATTACTTTCATTAATGCCCTCAATAAAATTAAGATTCATTAATCACCATGATTAGGGTTTCCATGATCTCACTATGAAGGATCATACCCTAATTATGAGTATTCATACATGATGGAAGTACATTACTTGATTCTAATTAATATAGGGAGTCTTCCCTCTCCTCTAACTATGAGTTGATGATTACATCACTCTTGGTCAGACTAAATCAATTCATCTTTGATAACATAAGTCATATTATCACCATTATAGTCATTAGGGTTTTCTTGATCAAGGGATACTAGTTTCACTAATCTACTAAGGGTACTTTTATAATGTTCACCATTGATCATAACATTCATCAATCAACTAATTACTTGTTTTCCCTTAACACTTCAAGAACCTTTAGGGTTTAGGTTAATAAACTACTAAACCATCTTGACCTTTAAGTCATCAAACGTTCTTGACCTTAATAGACCCCAAACGGTTTTGCACTTTCAACCTCCAAACGGTTTTGGAACCGCATGGAGTTGTTGACCGTTTGGTACCTTTGACTTTCAAGACCGCATGGCAGGGTACACCATCAAGATCGTTTGCCCTAGGTGTGGTGAAGACTGTTTGGTCTCGTTGACCATTTGGCCAACTTTGACTTTTGAAACCGCATGGACAAATCGATCTTGAAACCACATGGCCACCAAACGGTTTGAAACTGCATGACCATCAAACTATCTTGGGATTGTTTGGTCACAAACGGTCTTTAGACCGTTTGGTCCAAACACCCTCAAAACCGCATGGACCAAAAAGTGTGTCAACTCTTCCAATTGAGTTAGGGTTTCCATTGTTGAACCCCTCAAACGTTTATGTTAAGATTAGCCACTTATCAATTAAGTCAATTAGGTCAACCATCTACTTATTTGACACTCCATTGACCCTCAATTGATCACCAATTAGGGCTTGGATCAATTGAATTAGGGTTTGGAAACGATCATCCTTCAACATGTATCAACATGAGTCTAATTGACCTTGAGACCATTGAACCATCATTCAATTGGGTCATGACCTGACCCCAAACGGTCTTGGGATCATTTGGACATCCTCCAAACGGTCCTGAGACCGTTTTCTCAAGTCAACATCAAAAACTAACTCAACCTATTAAGGTTTGGAACATAGATTTGATCATTATGTCACTAATCGATTATACTTCAACTTGTTGCCTTTCAATCTTCAACCACATAACCATGGTCAACCCTAGACCTCCAAACGGTCTTGGGTGACCCCCAAACGGTTTTGAAACCATTTGGACATCCTAAAAACGGTCTTGAGACCGTTTGCCCAAGATTTCATCAACAACCAAGTCATTCACTTAAGGGTTGAACCCTAGGTTTGGTTACCAAATCAACACTTAATTGCTCAACAACTTGATATGATTGGACCCTCAATTGGTCAACCCTACTTAACCCTAGACCTCCAAACGGTCTTGGGTGATCACCAAACGGTCTTAAGACCATTTGGGTGATCCCCAAATGGTTTTGAAACTGTTTGGGCCAATCAACCCAAACTTCAACATGATTGTATTATTGAAATCAGCAATAGACCCGATTAGAGTTTAGGTGACTAAAGTGTCATCAGTTGGTGATTCTCTTGGAATTAGATGATGATTCTTGGTGGGTGATTAGTCCATAATATGTACAACAGACCTCCAAATGGTCAACGCTTGGTCAACACATCCAAACGGTCAATGCTTGGTCAATACATCCAAATGGTCTTGGAACCGTTTGCTCCCAAACGTTCTTGTGAAACTGTTTGCTCTCAAACAGTTTGCAAACCGTTTGCTTCCAAACGGGTTTGCAAACCGTTTGGGCAAGAGGTGGAGGACTGTTTGCTAAACTAAGATCAGGATGAACTTTGGAATTAATGCCATCTTCTTCTACCTCAAGAACATGGACTGTTCTTCACGGATTTGCTAACAAGAACACATAGAAGTGTCTAAGGAAGGAGATTAAGCAACATTTTCATGAAAGGAAGATGTATAAATAAAACTTAAGGGTTAGAGTTATAAAACCCGCCTTAGGATCTGATATAGAGCTCCAAGCTCCGTAGATTTAATGGTGTATGAAGCTCCAAAGGTTTCCCAAGGTCCGTTCTTTAAGATTTAGATGGAGAAGATGGCTAGAAAGAAGAGTTATATAAGAAAAACTATTAAACCAACCTTGTAGCAAGACTTCCCCCATGAATTCGAGCTAGATAATGGTCAAATCTTACCCAAATCAACTTGGTCGTTCTCCTATGCTCTTGAGCTTCTCCTTAGTTGGCCAAAGCAAAGAGATAAGTGAAGGAATGAAGGGAAACGATCCCTTGCTTGTAGAAAGGAGTTTGCTTATATATTTTGGGTATATTTTCAAGGCAAGGAAGGTTATTTCCTTTACTTATCAAATAGGTCCTTCTACCCTCCTTAGCCACGTTTCTCCCTTCTTATCACATGCAAAACCCCTCTCTCAACCAAGGTTAAGGAAAAAGGAACCAAACACCTTACTAAGTTATACATGTATAAAAGGCCATTTTGCTTAAAACTTGGTCATTTAGATATAAGGATTTTCTTTCTTATTTGATCATTCAAATGAGGTGCCCTCCTCATTATCTTTGCTCTAATTTATGCCAAGAGTCATGAGAGATAATCTAGAGGGTATATTTTACATGTTGCACCCTATATTTTGGGTAAATTGCATTTTACACCAAATTTAGGTTTTAAAGTACAAGGATTGCTCTACAAGCTATATCTTAGTGCCCAAGCTTGGAGAATCCATATTAATACATCATATTAATTCTTATGTTGTCTCATCATCAAAGGAACATCTTAGCATGTGCAATTTGCAAGTTAACCCTTCTACTCGGGTGATTTGCACTTTAGGCCAAAATTAACAAAACTATATTGTAACTTTGTTCAAAAGGGACTAAAAGGGAAATATAGATTCCTCAAAAGCTTTAATGACATTTCATAAGATAACCACAAGTGTCTAATCACATAATTAATCAAAACACATAGGGTTAATTCATAACCCAGGTCAGGGATGTTACATCCTTACCTTGGTATTAATTACATGTGTCAAAAACACATCACATCCTCATCATTTTCATCCTCTGTTGTTATTACCAAAACCAAACCTATAATAGGACCTTTCTTTCATCTTGGGACATTATTTAACACATATACTTTATCTTGGAACCAAAATCCTAAGGCTAGATGATACTTTTCAAAGTATCCATCTAAAGGATTACTTCCAATCCATGCACATCAAGTGATTGTCGTGTCCTTGAAAAGAAAGAATATAAGGAAACATAATCCTTTTTATTGCCTCATCATTATTCAAGGTTGTTTATTAAAGAAAAGAGATCATCACCTTCTTCAAGTATTGCATGAACTTTCAATTGTTCATGTGTCATTCAATCTTATTTCCTCTTAGGTTCCTTGCCATTAGCATAGGAATTACAGAGATGATTACATGTCACCACCTCTCAGTATTATCATCATCATGATTACTAGATCTGGGTATTCAAACCCTTAATTCATTACTGAACATTGTTACCTCTCATCAGGTAACTGTTACCTCTATGTCCTCAGACCAAGGTACACATTATACTAAACATCTTCTTTTATTTATAAGTTGATCTATGATTAACTCATATTTCTCCATATATCAATTAGGATGTGGTAGAAATATCCATGCCACATCTTTTACTTCATTATGCTCTTTAGTTTGTCTCAAAATGACTACTTTATTAGAGTAATCAGAAAGATAACAATCTAATAGTTCCATACTTACCTTGCCTTCAATAGATGAATATCTAGCCAGGGTATTCAAGAATTGAAATTAGGTAGTATGCATTTGTTTTATATTATGTTTCATGTCTTTAAGTTTTATTATTTACTATCTCAGACTTTCTCTAGGTATTTCTTTTACATCTCTTCCCTTTCTACATGAAGAGAGAAATTTCAAAAACATATAAGAGAATATTAAATTGAGAATAGGTTCTTATCTTTCTTATCTCTTCTTGATGTTCTCTCAGGACTAACTAAAGGAAGCTCAACAAGGATTACCTTCTTATGATTATCAGATAAAATTAAGAGAAGACATATCAGAATGAAAAAGATCTATCTAACTATCACCCCTCGCGGTCATCTACCACTTTAGGTTGACTCAAACATAGAGTCAAGCTGTTTCATGTTGTTACTTTTGCCGTTTTATACTATTGTGATGTAACTTTCGTAAGCCCTGCTGAGTATGCCTCGGTTGTTGGGCCATTTCCTCCCTTCTTTTTGAATAAAAGGGTTTAGTATACTCAACATGTCCATATATATAACACGTCTTATCCTCATACCATAGTCTTATCAGTCTTATTATTGATATAGAAGCTAAGTCAGGAGTTCTTACAGGTGGAAAGTTAGGGCTTTTGCCTTTACTTAGTGACTACTGCCCTGGTGCACTATGCATTTATTGCACTGGTGGTGCCAAAAACATTGGCTTTTTAGAACAACTAGGAAAATATCTCTAGAATTATAGATACCTTTCCTTAATTCTCAACTTATTGCCCCTACTTGGGCATTGCCATCACAGATGTACTATCTATCTATACTTATGGCAGAGTCTATTTTCTTGCCATATGTTAACCCTTCTCATATATTTCACTCTACAACATAGCTATGTCATTCCAGAATCCTTTCAAAACCCAAAGTTTCTACATCTAGGGCTAGTAACCTAGGTTGTATTGCTAGTATCTAGTCCACTATTGATGAGTGCATACTCATCATAATTTTCAATTACCTTTTTGGAACAATTTAATATCTTTTCCATATCTTTTCACCCTAATATGAATCATAATGCACAAAACTACTAAGTAATTCAATAATCAAGGTTTTAACTAAATATCTTTCATTTTATGCAGGTACAGCAGGCAACTCCATGCAAACGGTCTCAAGATCGTTTGGATCCATGCGGTCTCAAGATCGTTTGCTGGAATACACAAAGAAACAAGACGAAACCAGTTGCCCAAGAAGTCCATGCGGTCTCAAGACCGTTTGGTCCCATGCGGTCTCAAGACCGTTTGGTCCCATGCGGTCCCAAGACCGTTTGGTCCCATGCGGTCCCAAGACCGTTTGGTCCCATACGGTCCCAAGACCGTTTGGTCCCATGCGGTCCCAAGACCGTTTGGTCCCATGCGGTCCCAAGACCGTTTGGTCCCATGCGGTCTCAAGACCGTTTGGTCCCATGCGGTCTCAAGACCGTTTGGTCCCATGCGGTCCCAAGACCGTTTGGTCCCATGCGGTCTCAAGACCGTTTGGTCCCATGCGGTCTCAAGACCGTTTGGTCCCATGCGGTCGCAAGATCGTTTGGTCCCATGCGGTCCCAAGACCGTTTGGTCCCATGCGGTCCCAAGACCGTTTGGTCCCATGCGGTCTCAAGACCGTTTGGTCCCATGCGGTCTCAAGAACGTTTGGTCCCATGCGGTCCCAAGACCGTTTGGTCCCATGCGGTCCCAAGACCGTTTGGTCTCGCGCGGTCCCAAGACCGTTCAATGCAAGCACAAGGATCGTTTGAAGAACTAAAGCCGCGCGACCACACCAAAGCCAGACTGATCAAAGCAAGACCGTTTGGCGCTCAAACGACCTCCAAACCGTTTGATGCCCAAATGGTCTCAAGACCGTTTGGTGCCCAAACGGTCTCGAGACCGTTTGGCGCCCAAACGGTCTCAAGACCGTTTGGCGCCCAAACGGTCCCCAGACCGTTTGGCGTCAGATCTAAAACTATAAATAGACCCCCAGGGTCCCCATTTTGAGGCATCGGTTCCGGACGCCGAAAGGCTGCCAGAGCACCATCCCGATCAAGTTCCACTCCACCTACAGCTGGTGTTGCGTCCAAGGAGGCTAAGAAGGAGAAGAAGACGGAGCAAAGAGCGCATCTTCTTCACCGGGCTGCGTCCACCTTCTGCACCGAGCTCATGGCGGATCTATCTTCTTCTTCTATCTTTCTTGTACCTCGCATCATGAGCGAGTAGTCCTCTTTCGCTGGGGTGCGGGGACTAGCCTCGCTGCCCATGCAAACCATGTTCTCTTGTTAAACTTTCCATGGCAATGTATATAACTCTTCATTTTGTCGTTTATCGTTAAGCTTGTGAGTTGGTTATGTGCGTGTTTCCATCTTTGTGCTCCCTATGTTGCGAGAACTTCAATGCATAGGTATGAATGTCGTTTAGCATGTTAGACTCCTTGACGAGAACTTCCGATAGGATTCCTTGAGGTAGTAGGTGTAGGATCCGCGAGGGGACGGTCCGCCTAACCTTCGGTGACACTTGTGTGCGCCTGACGCCCGAAAGGGGGGTTCACAGCCTTAGTTGGATTTTGTATCTTCGTGCTTTTCGTCGATGTTTACACGTACAATAGTCGCTTGTTTGCTTTGCGGTTTGCGCGGTTGACTCCCTGATTAGAAATAGGATGGGATTTCATCGAGGTCGTAAGTGTATGATCCGCGAGGGGACGGTCCGCCTAACCTTCGGTGACACTTCTGTGCGCCTAACGCCCGAAAGGGGGGTTCACAGCTTCCGTGGATTTCTGTATCTTCAGAGCCGTAAGACGTATGATCCGGATGGCGATGAGAAATCGGCTTCCTATGGTGACGATTACGCGGACCTGACGCCCGTAAGGGGGGTTCTACAGCAGCTCTACTTGGAGTGTTATTTCGTGCCTGGATTGTTCGCGAGAGAGTATGATTGTGTGTGTAGCGGTGGTCAAACCCGGTACCATCCCAGCGATTTCGTATCATTAATCTGAACCCATCTTTTATTCCACGTTTACTTTCTTGCAATTAGTTTAATCAAACCAAAATCAACCTATTGTTCTAAATATTAGTTTTACTTGAGCTAGATCTAACTGACAAGGATTCTTAAAAACGTTGTCCTTTGGGTTCGATCCTAAACTATACTGCGATAAGATCCGTCCGCTTGCGGGTGGTATTGTTGCACTTGGTTTTGGTAAAAGCTCGGGGATATAAACCCCGAGTGAATTTGTTAGTGCATTCAAAAGCCACATCAAATTCTGGCGCTGTTGCCGGGGACAACGGAATCAGTCAGTCAAATCAAGTTCTTTTAAGACTAATCTAGGATTTTGTTTTTTTCTTTTTTGAAACTATCGCTTATCTACTTGATCTTTATTCTACTCCAAGGATCTCACTTTCAACCCTTTTTAAGTTTCAGGTGCTCTTGACGATTAGTGTATGCACCGTTCGGATAGTCTCGGACCGACTGCGAGCTTTGATCCCGAGATCGATAGAACCTTCCATCGTCAGATCCGAGAGAATCAAGCCAGAATGGCGCAAGAAGAAGAAGTAGCCCGTAGGGTAGCTCAAGCCATCAATGCGCAGAGAGAGAGGTTCATGCAAGAAGCTAGAGCTGCGGTTCAACAGGAGATCTTAGCAGCACAAGCAGCAGCGCAGGCAGCGGAACTTCAGAAGGATCTTAGAGAGTTCTCTATCCCAAAGGCCGCAAATGTATATCATCCGGTGCTGCCTCCTCCCATCGAAGCTGCCAACTTTGAGATTAGAGCACATTGGATAACCTTGCTTCAGAACAACCCATTCTACGGTAAACAAGCTGAAGACAGCCAAGGTCATCTTCTCAGATTCATTGACCTGTGTGCCATGACGAGGCAAAATGGAGTCTCTGATGATGCTATTCGACTCCGTCTCTTCAAGTACTCTCTGGCTGACAAAGCCATTAGTTGGTACAACTCACTGCAGAGTGATGTACCCATCACCACCTGGGAGCAGCTTCAAAACGCCTTTCTGGAAAAATTCTACCCCCCATCTCTTACATACGAAATCAGGGGACGAATCACAAATTTCACTCAAGTCCCAGGTGAAACTCTTTCCGAAGCTTGGGATAGGTACAAGGAGCTCCTACGAAAATGCCCACACCATGGAATTCCTAAGAACCAGCTGATCGAGATATTCTATAGGGGTGTGGAAGATGATGTTAAGATGTTCCTTGATTCCTCGTCCGGAGGGAACTTCATGCGGCAAAGTTACGACAGCGCATGGAGAGTTGTCACCCTGGGAGCAGAAAACCAAGCCAACTGGGGTAGATCTGTTGGTAAAGGAGTCCTAAAGGTAGCTATGGCTGATGCTATCCCAGAATACAAATCTATAGCTGAAACTTTGAAAGTCTTGGTCGTAAAGCAAGATCACATAGAATCATCCCTTGCTGCAATTGGAAGAGGACATTCTCCAACTAGGCAACCAGAACAAGTCAAGTCCACTTCTTTGTTTTGTGAAGCGTGCAAAGGCACTGACCATTCAACACTATCATGCAATGTTCTCTATGATGTTGTTTTAAGCAATGCCTGTGGACAAGGAGATAGTTGCCAGATGGAAAATCTTAATGCTATTAACACCAACCCTGGGCAGAACTTTTACAATCCAAATCAAAATAGGAATCACCCAGGCTTCCAGTACGGAAATCCTTCAGGAGCTATGAACTCACATCAATTTGTTCCAAATAATCAACCAAGAGGCCCATCTGGGTATCAGTTTAATCAGCAACAGAACTTTGGGAATCAAGGAAACTTCAAGGGAAACTTTCAGAACAGAAACTATAACAATTATCAGAACAACTCTCAGTATCAAAACTTGAACCAACAACAGGGTCAAACAGGACCTATCCCTTCTGATGACAAGCTATCTACCATCGAGAAGTTATTGCAAACACAACAAACGATGATAGCCAATCAACAAGCCCAGCAGAAGGCTATTGAAACTCAACTAGCTCAACTTGCTGCTAGTATTAAGCCACAAGCTGGGATCTTCGCTGGACAACCTGAGAACAATCCGAAACATCCGGAGCAGCTGAAGGTTATCGCCACAAGATCAGGGAAAAGTTATTCGGATCCACCAGCGAAAACAACTATGGATATCCCTGAGGAGAATGAACCCTTGACTGATCAAAACTCAACAACATCAGAACCGCAACCGAAGGAGAGAAATAATGATAAGGGGATTTCTGAGAAACCTACCAATGAAGAAGTAGAGACTCCTGAACCAGAAATTCCTGTATATAAGCCTCGTGTCCCTTTCCCATCCCGTCTGAGGGAAACCAAGTTTGATACTAGATTCATCAAATTCAAAGAAGCTATGAAGAAGCTCCATGTTGATATACCATTCTTGGATGCTCTTAATGAGATACCAGCCTGGACCAAATATCTAAAGTCGCTTCTCACCAAGAAGTACATCACGGAAGAGTGTGAAACTGTGAAATTGGCTGCAACTACATCATATATCATATTAAGCAAGATGCCGAAGAAACAAAAAGATCCAGGATCCTTCGGAATCTCATGCCACATTGGTGATTCATCATGTAAGAAAGGATTGGCAGATCTTGGCGCAAGTATTTCTATTATGCCGCTGAGTCTATGCAAGAGATTAGGATTCGAAGAATTGCTTCCAACTGCTATGACAATCCAACTTGCGGACAATTCAGTAAAAAGACCGCTAGGAATTCTCGAAGACATCCCGGTCAAGGTAGGCAAGGACGCATATGTCCCATGTGATTTTGTTATCATGGACATAAAAGAAGACACCAAATACCCTATTATCTTCGGTCGTCCATTTCTTGCTACTGCTAGAGCTCTTATCGATGTTGAAGCCGGAACCTTACTGCTCAGGTTAGGAAAAGAAACTCTGGAATTCAAGGTCTTTGAAAGCATGAGAAGACCAAGTATACAGGAGGAAGTCTATCTGATAGATTGTGTTGAGCAGATGTCACAACTTACTCAAGAATATCACGAGTCATGCGATCCTTTGGAAACTTCTCTATATGACCTTTTTAATGATGAACCTACTGACCAACAAGATAAGGATTGCGCCAAACCTCCCGACTCTGCTGAGGAGAATCATGAAGCTACCTACGAGGAATTAAAGGTTACCGAAACCCCAGAAGAAATCAGTAAAAAACCAGAACCTCCTGAAATGAAGCCCCTACCTGAAGGGCTGAAGTATATGTTTTTAGACAATCTCAAAGTTTGTCCTGTCATTATAAACTCTGGTTTAACAACCAAACAAGAAGAGCAACTTCTGGAAATATTAAAGGATAGCAAGAAAGCCATAGGCTACAGAATGAGTGACCTCACAAGGGTCAGTCAAGCTTTGTGCATGCACAGAATTCCCATGATGGAAGACCATAAGCCAACAATCGAGCATCAACGAAAATTAAACCCGAATATGAAGGAAGTGGTCCGTCGTGAGATCATCAAACTCCTTACAGCTGGAATAATATACCCGATATCGGACTCACCATGGGTGAGCCCAGTTCATGTTGTACCCAAGAAAGGAGGTACCACTGTCACAAGAAATGAAAACAATGAGCTCATCCCCACCCGAACAGTGACTGGGTGGAGGATGTGTATTGATTATAGAAAATTAAACAAGGCCACTCGGAAGGATCATTTTCCTATGCCCTTCCTCGATCAGGTTTTGGAAAGATTGGCTCACCAAGAATACTTCTGTTACCTGGACGGTTACTCTGGATTCTATCAGATCCCCATACATCCAGATGATCAAGAGAAAACAACTTTCACCTGTCCCTTCGGGACATATGCTTTTAAAAGGATGCCATTTGGCTTGTGTAATGCCCCTGCAACTTTTCAACGTTGCATGACTGCCATTTTTGCAGGGCTTACTGAAATAGTTATGGAGGTTTTCATGGACGACTTTTCTGTATATGGTGACTCCTTTGATTCTTGTCTTAAGCACCTCTCCATGGTACTCAAACGCTGTGAAGAAGCACATCTGGTGCTAAATTGGGAGAAATGCCACTTTATGGTAAAAGAAGGCATAGTTTTGGGCCACAAGGTTAGCAACAAAGGAATTGAAGTTGATAAAGCCAAGATAGAAGTCATATCTAAATTGGCAATACCCACAAATGTGAAAGAAGTTCGTGCTTTTCTCGGTCACGCTGGATTCTATAGAAGGTTTATACATGATTTTTCTAAGATAACAAAGCCGATGACCAATTTACTTCTCAAAGATGCTAATTTCAATTTCAATAAGGAATGCATCAAAAGTTTCGATACGCTGAAGAAAGCCCTTACGACTACCCCCATTATTAGAGCTCCAAATTGGGAGCACCCCTTTGAAATTATGTGTGATGCCAGTGACTACGCAGTGGGTGCAGTCTTAGGGCAATGCATTGAGAAGAAACATTATGTTATCTATTATGCATCGAAAACCCTCGACGAAGCTCAAAGGAACTATGCCACTACTGAAAAGGAACTTTTGGCAGTCATCTATGCCTTCGATAAATTCAGATCCTACCTTACTGGTTCAAAGGTAATCGTTTACACAGACCATGCTGCCATCCGTTACCTTATGGCAAAGAAAGATGCTAAGCCAAGGCTGATCAGATGGATACTCCTTCTACAAGAATTTGACCTAGAAATACGAGATAAGAAAGGAACGGAGAATGTCGTAGCAGATCACCTGAGTCGCATCCACACTCTGGATGCTGAAGGAATTCCGATAAACGACTCTCTACCAGACGATCAACTTATGAGAGTCTCAGAATCTGAACCATGGTATTCAGACTTAGTAAACTACCTTGCCGCCGGAGTCATCCATCCTCAATACACAGGGAACGGTCTGAAGAAATTTATGCATGATGTGAAGCATTACTATTGGGATGAACCATATCTCTTCAAACTCTGCGCGGACGGATTGTATAGACGTTGCGTCGCCAAAGAAGAAGCCCATTTCATTTTGGAACAATGCCACTCAGGACCCGTGGGTGGGCATATGAGCTCTAAAAAGACTGCCTTAAAAGTTTTGCAATGTGGATTTTTCTGGCCAACTTTATCCAAGGACTGTTATGATTTTGTCATATCATGTGATAAGTGTCAAAGAGCTGGCAATATAACCAAGAGAGATGAAATGCCACTGAATCTATGGCAAGAAGTAGAGATATTTGACGTCTGGGGAGTAGACTATATGGGGCCATTCCCATCTTCTAATGGATTCTCTTACATCCTTGTGGCGGTGGACTACGTCTCCAAATGGGTTGAAGCTATACCAACTGTCACTTGTGATTCGAAACCAGTCATCAAACTATTCAAAGATATTATCTTCCCACGGTTCGGAGTGCCGAGAACTGTGATTTCTGATGGAGGCTCCCATTTCATCGAAAGAAGCTTCGAAGCTCTATTAAAAAAATATGGCGTCTCACACAAGGTAGCTTCTCCTTACCATCCACAGACCAGTGGACAGGTAGAAGTCTCTAATCAACAACTAAAGGCTATCCTTGAGAAAACCGTCGGGCGTAATCGAAAAGATTGGGCGACAAAAATCAACGATGCCCTATGGGCTTATCGCACTGCTTATAAAACTCCCCTTGGTACTACTCCTTTTCGTTTGATATATGGAAAAGCTTGTCACCTTCCGGTCGAATTAGAACATAAGGCATGGTGGGCAATTAAACAATTAAATTTCGATATAAAGGAAGCAGGGCAAGCCAGGATTCTGCAACTCAACGAGCTGGATGAACTTAGAATGACGGCCTATGAAAATGCTCGAATCTACAAGGAACATACAAAACTTTGGCACGATGGACATCTGAAAAGAAAAGACATTCAAGTGGGAGACCAAGTTCTGGTTTTTAACTCAAGACTAAGGATATTCCCAGGAAAACTTTGCTCACGCTGGTCTGGACCATACATTGTCAAAAGCATCTCTCCTCAGGGCACTTTCTCTTTATGGAGTGCAGAGTCGGGTGAATTCATAACCAATGGCCACCGCCTGAAGAGATATTTCACCACAACAGACATAGGCACCAAATCAACGCTGAAACTCACCGATCCTAAGGATCCCACATGACGACGAAGGACTCTGTCGAGCCATCGACATAAAACAAAGGCGCTTGTCGGGAGGCAACCCGACCAATAAATCTGTTTTACCTTTCTTTTCCCAATTTTGTTTTATAGTTAATTTTCCTTAAATAAAATTTGCCTTATGGATAGTTTTCTTTCAGGATACGAGATCGGATTGGTGCTGATCACAACGAATTCATTCTCGGCAGTCATACATGGTGTTTCCTTTCCCCTCCATCTTGAAATTAGGGTTTGCTCGAGGACGAGCAAATCTCTAAGTTCGGGGTGGAGGGTGGGTGGTACGTATTCCACTTCCACATACACACCCTCTTTTATACTCAATATGTCTCTATCATAAAATTTTTCAGATACCTGATGAAATTTTGACTTTTGTTGATAAAAATGTAACTAACTTTTTGCTATGCATCTTCTATCATAACATCCTCCTTAGTCGAAGCAAATCCTCCAGAAGGCTGACTTTTGAAACTTGCCTGAAATCATCCTGTGAAACTTATGATTCCTAACATCATAATTCCTTTTACATAATGATAAGTATCTGTCAAACTGATAGGGATCAAACACGTCGCGCTTCCTAACTGACTAGTGGAACAATGGCTCAGAAACCCCACCGGATCCGCATCAAGTCATTATTTGAGCAGAGTATGACAAAGAGAATAACCCGGTTTTGAATTGTAAATCAAATTGCATCCTGATCTGAACTCTCTTCTACACTTCTTCTATCATCTTCGTATCCCTCCATCCATAAATACCACCAAAATAGCCAAACTTGTGCCAAACCCTAAGTTCGGGGTGGCACACTACTTTCCCCATATCCGCTTCTTCCATACCCCTTCCAATAAGTAGGGGCGTACCACCAAAAATGCAATCTCGAGTCGAATAGAGGAGAGATCTGCAATAAAAGGATGCCAAAGTGCACACATAATAAATGCAATCTCGAGTCGAATAGAGGAGAGATCTGCAACAAAAGATGCCATAGCGCACACAAAAAAAAAAATATATATGCAATAAATGAAATTGCAAAACAAATAAAAATCTCGAGTCGAATAGAGGAGAGATTTTCTTCTTCCTTTCATACCACCTTTCACTCATTTTTCTACCTAAGGGCACAATACATGCCCTACCATCCTTAACAATACCAGTGTCAGATCAAATGCATACTTGTTGATTCTGCGGGTATCTCAGAACTCCTACGACACTCTTTGGCATGCTTAGTGTTAGAAAAGGCGGGGAGGAAGCGTTGTTGGGAAACGAACTCAGGAACGAAGCTATGGAAAGACGTGTTTAGTGGTCCCAGGAAGTTGAGGTACTCATTCATACTGAGCAGAAAGAAAACACTTGTGATGTGAAGATGAAGAAATCACACGGATCGAAAGTATTCCATCAGGCAACAGTTTCAAATTTTATGTTACTCGAGGACGAGCAACGGTTTAAGTTCGGGGTGTTTTGATGAGTGCATACTCATCATAATTTTCAATTACCTTTTTGGAACAATTTAATATCTTTTCCATATCTTTTCACCCTAATATGAATCATAATGCACAAAACTACTAAGTAATTCAATAATCAAGGTTTTAACTAAATATCTTTCATTTTATGCAGGTACAGCAGGCAACTCCATGCAAACGGTCTCAAGATCGTTTGGATCCATGCGGTCTCAAGATCGTTTGCTGGAATACACAAAGAAACAAGACGAAACCAGTTGCCCAAGAAGTCCATGCGGTCTCAAGACCGTTTGGTCCCATGCGGTCTCAAGACCGTTTGGTCCCATGCGGTCTCAAGACCGTTTGGTCCCATGCGGTCCCAAGACCGTTTGGTCCCATGCGGTCTCAAGACTGTTTGGTCCCATACGGTCCCAAGACCGTTTGGTCCCATGCGGTCCCAAGACCGTTTGGTCCCATGCGGTCCCAAGACCGTTTGGTCCCATGCGGTCCCAAGACCGTTTGGTCCCATGCGGTCTCAAGACCGTTTGGTCCCATGCGGTCTCAAGACCGTTTGGTCCCATGCGGTCCCAAGACCGTTTGGTCCCATGCGGTCTCAAGACCGTTTGGTCCCATGCGGTCTCAAGACCGTTTGGTCCCATGCGGTCTCAAGACCGTTTGGTCCCATGCGGTCCCAAGACCGTTTGGTCCCATGCGGTCCCAAGACCGTTTGGTCCCATGCGGTCTCAAGACCGTTTGGTCCCATGCGGTCTCAAGACCGTTTGGTCCCATGCGGTCCCAAGACCGTTTGGTCCCATGCGGTCCCAAGACCGTTTGGTCTCGCGCGGTCCCAATACCGTTCAATGCAAGCACAAGGATCGTTTGAAGAACTAAAGCCGCGTGACCACACCAAAGCCAGACTGATCAAAGCAAGACCGTTTGGCGCTCAAACGACCTCCAAATCGTTTGATGCCCAAACGGTCTCAAGACCGTTTGGTGCCCAAACGGTCTCGAGACCGTTTGGCGCCCAAACGGTCTCAAGACCGTTTGGCGCCCAAACGGTCCCCAGACCGTTTGGCGTCAGATCTAAAACTATAAATAGACCCCCAGGGTCCCCATTTTGAGGCATCGGTTCCGGACGCCGAAAGGCTGCCAGAGCACCATCCCGATCAAGTTCCACTCCACCTACAGCTGGTGTTGCGTCCAAGGAGGCTAAGAAGGAGAAGAAGACGGAGCAAAGAGCGCATCTTCTTCACCGGGCTGCGTCCACCTTCTGCACCGAGCTCATGGCGGATCTATCTTCTTCTTCTATCTTTCTTGTACCTCGCATCATGAGCGAGTAGTCCTCTTTCGCTGGGGTGCGGGGACTAGCCCCGCTGCCCATGCAAACCATGTTCTCTTGTTAAACTTTCCATGGCAATGTATATAACTCTTCATTTTGTCGTTTATCGTTAAGCTTGTGAGTTGGTTATGTGCGTGTTTCCATCTTTGTGCTCCCTATGTTGCGAGAACTTCAATGCATAGGTATGAATGTCGTTTAGCATGTTAGACTCCTTGACGAGAACTTCCGATAGGATTCCTTGAGGTAGTAGGTGTAGGATCCGCGAGGGGACGGTCCGCCTAACCTTCGGTGACACTTGTGTGCGCCTGACGCCCGAAAGGGGGGTTCACAGCCTTAGTTGGATTTTGTATCTTCGTGCTTTTCGTCGATGTTTACACGTACAATAGTCGCTTGTTTGCTTTGCGGTTTGCGCGGTTGACTCCCTGATTAGAAATAGGATGGGATTTCATCGAGGTCGTAAGTGTATGATCCGCGAGGGGACGGTCCGCCTAACCTTCGGTGACACTTCTGTGCGCCTAACGCCCGAAAGGGGGGTTCACAACTTCCGTGGATTTCTGTATCTTCAGAGCCGTAAGACGTATGATCCGGATGGCGATGAGAAATCGGCTGCCTATGGTGACGATTACGCGGACCTGACGCCCGTAAGGGGGGTTCTGCAGCAGCTCTACTTGGAGTGTTATTTCGTGCCTGGATTGTTCGCGAGAGAGTATGATTGTGTGTGTAGCGGTGGTCAAACCCGGTACCATCCCAGCGATTTCGTATCATTAATCTGAACCCATCTTTTATTCCACGTTTACTTTCTTGCAATTAGTTTAATCAAACCAAAATCAACCTATTGTTCTAAATATTAGTTTTACTTGAGCTAGATCTAACTGACAAGGATTCTTAAAAACGTTGTCCTTTGGGTTCGATCCTAAACTATACTGCGATAAGATCCGTCCGCTTGCGGGTGGTATTGTTGCACTTGGTTTTGGTAAAAGCTCGGGGATATAAACCCCGAGTGAATTTGTTAGTGCATTCAAAAGCCACATCAACTATATTCATCAGTGTTGTCCTAACCTGCCTAACAAGAGTATAAAAATAGGATTCTCTATCCTAATTGGGTCAAGAAGGGAATTCTCAGGCACTCATTCTTCTCTTTCCTGATCTCTTACACCGTCTCCTGGTACAACAACATTGCTCTTAGCAACGTGTTCCTCGTGCTCTCCATTTATTTTTAGTCTTCGCCCTTTCTTCTGTACAAGCAGAAGTCACTATAAGATATATTGGAGGACATTAGAATAGACTCGGCACCTTAGCCCTATGTCTCTGTAAACTCAACAAACCTTAAGCTCTGATACCAAACTTGTAACGACCACCACCAAACTGACAGAATAATCATTACTAATTATGCGGAATAATTATCAGCATCATATTAACAAAAATCACTACAAATTAAAATCATTTTGCAAAGAGATCCATTTTCAGGAAAACTTTTTAAGGAAGAACTAAAACCTTATATGTATCATTATTCACATTGTACATACACTGTACCGTCTCTTCTTGAGGATAACATATAACAGTTGCTTTGTTAAAGCATATACTGAAACAACATAAAGCCTCGAGGCGTACTAGTCAAAACTTTAGATTGTTCATAAAACCATAACACACTAAATCTGAGGACCTAAGAGTACATAGATGACACATATGACTTCTATCTACAAGACACGATAGACAGTACACTCAACCTGATCTGTACTGTTGTCCCTGCTATTATTCCTCCTCCAGAGAATGGTCTCTACCTCCTCGTGCACGTACACCTAAAAATTGTGGACCCTACAGGGTGAGACAATTGTCCCAGTGAGAGACATAACTCTCCACCAACAATGTTATTATCGCAAGTAAATAGTATTAAACTGAGTAGAGGATAAGCAATTTAGAACATTCTCATCTCTTAAAGCATTGCAACTATATATGATAGAGTAGTAAATCATATATTCACTTTATAAGGACTATAAAGAACATGTGTAACATTTACCTATCATACCATATCAACATCCCAAGCTTATCATGTGATACTTATTATCATAGTGACATTCATGAATCATTCTCATTTCTATTTGTTGGCCTTGGCTAATCGGCTAGCCAGGTATTGGACTATGCCAATCCTCTACAAATATTACAGGTATTGGATTGTGCCAATCCTATGCATCTATTCTAGGTATTGGACTATGCCAATACTGTGCAACTATTCCAGGTATTAGACTATGCTAATCCTATGCAACTATGTTGGGTATTGGACTATGCCAATCATGTACAACTATTCTAGGTATTAGACTATGCCAATCCTGTGCAATTATTCCAAGCATTGGGTTATTGCCAATCATGTGCAATTATTCCAGGTATTGGGTTATTACCAATCATGTTATATTATTCCAGGTATTGGGTTATTACCAATCCTGTGATATTATTCCATGTATTGGATTATGCCAATCCCATGCAATTATTCGAGGCATTGGGTTATTACCAATCCTGTGAGATTATTCCAGGCATTGGGTTATTACCAATCATGTACAATTATTCTAGGTATTGGGTTATTACCAATCCTATGACATTATTCTAGGTATTGGGTTATTACCAATCCTGTGACATTATTCCAGGTATTGGATTATGCCAATCTTGTGCAATTATTTCAGGCATTGGGTTATGACCAATCCTATGAGATTATTCCATGTATTGGACTATGCCAATCCTATGCAATTATTCCAGGTATTGTGTTATTACCAATCCTGTGACATTATTTTAGGTATTGGATTATGCCAATCCTGTGCAATTATTCCAGGTATTGGATTATTCCAGTCCTGTGAGATTATTCCAGGCATTGGACTTTGTCAATCCTGTGAAACTATTCCAGGTATTAGATTATACCAATCCTATGATACCATGGCCATATTGCTAAGGATTCCATAGTAGTGGAATACCTTTATGTTCCCATTTCACTTTCATTATGGGATATCAATCCCTTAAACTCATCAATGAATACGACACCACCTTTACTAGGCATTATACCTTGGCCAAGGCATCATACTTATTCACATCCTTTATGTAATACAAATATTCCTCTTATCTCGTTTAGGCATATTTAAAACACTATAGCCCTAATTTGGCTATAAGCATAAAACATGTATGATCAAGATTTCATTATTATTATTGTAACCATTTATTATTATTATTATTATTACTATTACTATTATTATTATTATTATTATTATGTTACATGGTTTCCATTTGAAAATCGTGTCACTTCTCATTAGGAAACACTATTCACATGGCTCACAAGGCCCATTAACATCTTGTCACCTCCCACTAGGCAACAATTATTGGTATGGCTTACAAGGCCCATTAACATCTTGTCACCTCTCACTAGGCAACAACTATTCATATGGCTCACAAGGCCCATTAACATCTTGTTACCTCTCACTAGGAAAAAAACTATCTCTAGGTCATAAGACCTAGATAATTAGTATTATATGAAACATCATAGCTCATGCTTAGCTATGCTCATTATCTCATGCTATCAACATGGGTTCAATATGGTTAGGGTTTCCCTTTATTAACTAATGGTAGTTTCAAATCATATCATTACCCTTCACTAGGGCTAAGGTTTCCCTTCATAAGCCGACTAGGGTTTTCAAGTACATTCATCAAGAATCACAACCCTAATTCAGACTCCACACATATTAGGAGTATCAATGTATACTCAATTCATGAGTATTAAACAAGTATAAGTTTCTCTTTCCTCCTTAATGGGATATTGATTACATCCTACTCCATTAGGTTGGCTCAATCCTCCTCTCAAGGTTCATTGCCCCATATTTATCAAAATGCATTAAACCCTTCATGTCTTAAAGTATCATTTGACATGACATACTACATGTATCACTTAATCAAGTGCATTGGATTGAGGTGCTTCCTCCATATCAGGTATAGAGGTGTAGGTATGCTTCCATATTGAGTATAGAGGTGTATCCTCATCACTATATCGTGCATTCATATTGGATCACTCAACCTTAGAGGTTTGTATATCGGGCTTCACAACACCATGTTGAGTTTCAACATCATATCGGGTTAGAGTATATACTCAACACCATATCAGTTTTAAGGTGTGTTCTTAACCCCATATTGTGCACAAGGTGTGTGTATTTTTCACTCATATCATCCATGAGGTACAAATCATCACCATATCAAGCTAGTGGTTGTGTTCATATCATCATGTCGGGTTACCATATCACCATCTAGGGTTTCAACACCATATCGGGTAAGAGGTGTATATGTGTTCACCATATCGACCTTGAGGTGTATGTGTGTGTCATCATATCATCCATGAGGTTTATGCTCATCACCATATCATCTTAGAGGTGTATATGTATCGTTATCTAAGGTTTCAACATCATATCAGATAAGAGGTGTATCTTTCAACACCATATCCGGATAGAGGTGCTTCAACCCTATATCGGGTTGCACCATGATGATGTCATCATCATCAACCTCTAGACTATTGTTATTAATGTTCTAGTTCATGGACAACCGTCCTAGGTTACTGCTAAAGCTCATGGTTCATCAATTATACAAGAAAATTCTAATTGAAAGTAAATCATTCAACTAAGGTAAAATTGATGCTAAATAATAACATGATTGAGTTCAAGTTGTATAACCCACCTCCAGAGAAACTTCAAAGATACAAGATCCAAATATTCATGTTCCCAAGGTTGAATATGAGCTTCTTAAAGGTCGAAGACTTGAGCTCCTTAGCCTCATGCACGTTACCTCACCACTTGTGGCCAATATCCCTCACTTGGCCGATATCACTTTGCTATGGTCGATAACAAGGTCCTATGCACGATACTCCTTCACATTTGCATGGTACCAATACTCTATGCATGATATCTAAGAGCAAGGGGGTGATAGTTTTGAAAAATTCCACTAATAGGTGAAGGGAAGGGTATATATACTTGAGGTTCATGAAAAAGTGTGTATATGAGGTGTCACCATTTTAAGCTACTAGGTGCCACGTGTCCTTGCATGGTTGACACCTATCCTTGCATTCAATCATATTTATATTGACATGCAAAACACTTGAGGATAATCTAGAGATGATATTTTGGCCATTAGTTATCTTGTTTGATAAGATGTCTCATCTTTATCTCATAAATTATGCAAACCGATACAACTTTTGCAAGGAGCATCAAACTCGACATGGATCACATCCTTGAGGTGATTTTCCCATCATTGACAAGGCCGAGAGTCCACAAACTGACATAGGATCCCATATATGTCTCCTTGGCCGATAGGCACTCCCATATGGACTCTATAACCCGTTGCAAGCTCAAATTAGGGTTTCACATTCAACCCTTTCTTGGTCTTTTCATCACCAAGAGTATCATACTCAAATATGATTCAAACATGGTGCCCCTTTCTCTCTCTCTCTTATAAATGATATTAGGAGGGAGTAGGGACACTCTATAGGTGAAAATTTTCATATCAACCCTACATTTTAGTTAAATTACAACTCGCACCAAAATTGGTACACAAGTTACTAGCATTATTCAAACAAGTTCAAAATTGGAATTTAGGCTTTCCACAGGCCACCACCTAGAATCATTCTCTTTCTTATGATGCTAAAACACTTAGGATACATTCATCATGTGAAAAATTGCGATATATACCCTCATCTTGGGTAAATTCATTTTGGTCCAAAACAAGAGAACATTGCTCCAACATTATTTAAATAGGACCAAATTTGAAACATAAGTTTGACAACTGATAACAAAAAATCTTTAGAGGGTTATATTAAAATTCTAATCAATTTATTTAGCCAAAATAAATAGGGTTAACTCATAACCCAGGTTAGGGTCATTACAGAGAACTTCATCGAGCCATACTCCCGACCAACCACCCTAACCTGATGGTTCCAGCCAAAAAATTCTCATTGAGACGGAAACAACTACCTCTTTCGAGTTTAATTATCCCCAATTTGGGATGAAAAGAGGCTTGGCCGCCCATAAGACTGCATAAAAACTCACTCACCCAAACCATAGAGGAGATATGAAAAGGTAAAAAGAAAAGAAACGTATATATATGTATGTATGTATGTATGTATGTATATATAACGAGAGTTGTGCCCAAAAGATGTCGAAGGGTCCCACACGGTTGATGTATTACTGTACATACAAATGTAGATATGTCGTGCTGGTAAGTGGAACCTTGAAGCCAAATTTATCCACCTACTATCTTGGACGACCCTCACACAACCACTTGACTTAACGTCAGAAGCACCTAAGGGCAACACTATCCTTACGACAATTTGTGGGTGAGGGAAATCTAGGAGAAGAGGAAAACACTTAAAGCCTGAAGCCCACCCGAACACACCAACATAGGGCCAACTGAAAATAAAGGAAGAGTGTGAAAACTACCCCTCAAGGAGATGTTGTACTAGTATGGCTAGCAGCCTAATACATGAAGGGGTGATACGTTGAGATGGAGAGACCTTTTACTACCAAAAGGCAATGGCATGAACTCGAAGTTGTACAACTCTAGTTATGAAATGGGAGGAATGAGATTTTAGGATTGAGAAAACATACCACAAGAGTTTTGCTGTAAGATGATATGACTCAATAATGTTAAGTTTTGTAAAAAAAATGTCACAAATTGCTCTTCCCTCTATGATTTTGGGCCTACCATTAGCCTGAGGACAAGATTGATTTTAAGCTTGGGGGAGTTAATAACATCTCATTTTATACACTTTTTGTATATATTTTATACCCCTCCTAACATACCTTTTATAGATTTCTTTTCACTTATTTTAGTACTTTATTCCAAGAATCTTATTCGCACACCTTTTCCACCTTTGCAGGGTCACATCAAGCCATGGTCACAGTTAGAGCCTCAACCACGGCTCATTGACCACTAGGGACCCTCCCACCACGGTCGATGTCCTCATGATCACACTGATGCTTCACGACCGCGGTGCCTCACACCCTTTTTGGTCACGGCCTACAACCCGCACATCTCAACCTCGATCGAACCTCAAACCGAGGTCGATATCTCAGCCATGGTGTTTCATCCCAGTCTCGACTGAGGTGTTGACTCGACCAACCATAGTGATAGCCTCGACCGAGGAGATGCTTCAATCAACCACGATCAAGCCTCAACCGCACATGGATGGTTAAGTCGGTGGGCATCACCTATAAATAGGCCACCCACCTCGACTTGTCACATCATCAGATCATCAAGGACCATGAAGTGCTGCCAAATTACATAGCCACTCTCATCCATCTGATCAGTCTTGGATCTCCGAATGCAGAAGCTGAGGAGAGAGAAGACCAACTGCCCTATTCCTCAAAAGAAGGAGAGCCTCTACATCTGTAAAGAGTGAGACCCGATAGAGGATCCACTCTTCACTGAATTGAAGAAATAGTCCATCCAATTGCAAATATACCAAAAGGTAAGAAGGAAAGGAGGAATTTCATTCATTTCTCAAATGGTACATATTATAGAGCATGATGATGAATAAGCAGCAGAAACAAAACTATTACACAGTTACAAAAATTTTCTTTGTATAATTATTCCTCACCATATAAGGTGGAAAGAAAAATAACATAAAAGGTATACACCTAAGAACATATAAGGCCGGTTGCAGAGGGAAAACCAACTATCCCAAGCTATCCTCAAAGTCTAAGTCCATATATTCGATCCTTTAGCATCTTGTCTTCTAATGTACCTAAATCTGGGTGGAAGGGAACATCATCCAGAACATTGGAGACAACATAGAGGTCAACAAAGGTTGAGTATGTACAAATATTAAACACTTTGGGCATTATATTGGTTTATAAGTACAAAAAGAGATGTTCCCACAAGAAGGGGGCTATTTGCAATTAGGTAAGTTTCAAAAGGAATATAACAAAAGAAATGAGGCATATTAAAATTCAAAATACAAGCATCAAATGAAAATGTCTTGCCATATCATTTAACCAAATCTCAATTGAAAAAATAAACATTTGCATGCATAACAATGTAGACTAAATATACCTAATACAGTGCCATAACACCATAGGATCATGGCCTAAAAGAAATAAGGGTGGAAACACACACCTCGGGCAGAATACACACATCCTATATAAGTATGGTTGTACTTAAGTACCACGATTCTAGATATTCTAGTCAAACACGCAGTGTGCTAAAATAGAGTGGCAAGACTATCATTTTAGTCAATTTCAAATAGAATACAACATAGCAGGAGGGGTCTGAGGACACATATATATGCCAGTTTAATAGTCATAGGAACAAAAGAGTTTCATATCAGGAATTATAAATGTCCATAAATTTTGATTTCTAAAAGAAATAATAATTCAAGATATGCCTCATTAAAATGTATATGGATTTTCAGTCAAATAATACTCAAAATAAAATAGAGGATGTACATACCTTATCGTCACAACTAGTTGTTAGCTCAATTGATATACTTGGTCCCCCAAGGTCGAATATCCATCCTAGGAACATACAATGTATGTTAGTCAAACCAAAGAGAATGTGTGTATCCACTCCTATTATAGCTATACATAACCCTTACTTAAATTATTATCACCTAATGGCGTTCTAGGGTTTTTAATCTTCTT
Organism: Alisma plantago-aquatica; assembly: GCA_963693085.1. Taxonomy (NCBI): domain Eukaryota; kingdom Viridiplantae; phylum Streptophyta; class Magnoliopsida; order Alismatales; family Alismataceae; genus Alisma; species Alisma plantago-aquatica. The sequence goes on from OY856413.1 coordinate 580,695,614, forward strand.
ATGTGAACATCTGATTTATCAACTTTGTATGCTGGTAATAATATTCCTATTTAATCATATAAGTCTAAGTATAACTAGTTTACAAATATAAGGGTAATGAGGTTCATATTTCTATTTTAGGTTTTGCAATGACTTTTCTTCTCTAACACCATATGGTTCCATATTATTCTTGAAATAATATTTAATATGCATGTTAGTGTGGATACACATCGTATCATGTACTATTTAATACATAGACCATTGGAAGTGGATTTCGGTGTAGACTAAATGATCATGTTACTCAAATCATGTTTTTTTAATTGATAGACCCTTGTTTTAATGATACACCCTTATACCTAGCACATACCCCTTTTATACAAAAATGATCAAACAATTTAGATTATCTTCATCGCACAATGTTTTGTACTACTTACAGATTATTCTCTAATATATTGGATAATTGACATTCAATAACTTGATGAATTCAATAACTACAAGAAAAGTCATTATCGATACCAATATACCAATGTATGTTTATAAGGACACTATAGCGTTAAAATCTAGTCATCTAATCAGTTGCTTTATCATCTTAAATATTATCTAGATTACCCTCACTACTACGATTGCTTTCTACTTATCATAATTATAAAGTTTAAGAAAACGATACTCATCGTCAGCATATAGAAGGCCAGATCTATGATGATAATCATTGCTAAATGAGGTAGAAATTTTGTCATATCTTATTGGGACCTTGGCATGGAAGTGCGCTCTTCCCTCGTTGAAGGTAAGTAAGGTGTCATATGTTCACCATTGAGGAGAAGGTAGAAAGTTGTGAAGCGGTCTCGATTATCATTTGCAACAGCCTTAGTTGGCGATCTGCTCCTCATGCTGCTACGAGGACACAATAGATCAAACTATGTGGCAAAGAGGCTGCATTGATGACAGGTTGAAGATGAGCATGGAGATGTGGGTGGCAGCAGTTAGTGACATGACACTGCTTGGCATTGTTCGACCCTACTTTACTCTGCGTGGTGTTAGACGGTCGTGGCTAGGGGGGAGCCTGATGGGCGACAATGGTGGTGGAGTCAGGAGAAGGGGGTCCTTGGCTATCTGACTTACAATATTGGTGAAGGTCCAAGCTACTACAGTTGGCAACAACCACTACTGGCCGCAAGGTGCTGCCCTGTGACAACCTCCATAGGTGGTGGCGGAGGTGCCATGGCCAAGCGGCTGGCGCAAGAGATGGATGGGGGGTCGGCAGTTGCAGCGGCTGCCTGGAGGTGCTCAACGCTGCTTGGTGTTTCTCAATGTAGGCCGAGGAGGAGCAACCGAAGGAGGAGGAAAAAGGTGAGCGGCATATTTCTTGCTGCATCCTTGGTGGGCACAGAGAGGGGAGCACCAATGGTTGGGCGCTAGGGGTCATATCGTCGACGGTTAGGGCCCTTGGCGCCATGGAGAAGGAGGGCATCGCAGCTTCCTCTCTGTCATATGTTGGCAATCAATGAAGATTTGTTGGTGGTGGTGGCACAACCAGAGAAGAAAGAGTTGGCGGCACTTCCTATTAACTTGATGACTGGGTGTGAGGAAGGAGGCGAATATGGTTAGGGAAGGAAGAGGAAGTGATGTATGAGGGAGCAGAAGTTGTTGGCAAACCCTATGGCGGTAGGGGGGCTAGTGATGGTGATGTTTCAGGTGCTAGAGGCCACATGCTGTTGTGGATGTGGGTGTGAGGTGGCCTGCAGGTTGGGTTGGTTTTAAATCACCATCAAGGAGGAAGATGAAGAGTGGGGCGGACAGAGAGGAGGAAGAAGAAGATGTGAGGGGGTAGGGCGGCTGGATCAATCTGGAGTGGTGGTAGTGACAGTAGAAGCGAGAGATGTTGAGATGACCTAGGTTCATGGAGGTGAGACTGGCGTCGATGGAGGAAGGAGGAAGCCGAAGAAGGAGAAGAACGTGCAGCAGATCTGGATGCGGAGAAGAGCAATGTTGGTAGCGAGTCAGTTGATGGGAGAGCGGAAGGGAGAGGAGGTGAAGAAGAGGAGGCGGAGAAGAACACGTTCCGCCCAAATAGCGATATGCTAGGTAGCGACGCGTTGATCACATCAAGGAAGGAACGAGTCTCATGGACAAAGAGAAACAGTGGCATGGAAATGTAATAATATGAAAACAAAGGTGTTTATTAAGTTAGGTATTCAAACCATTAAATAAATGGGCAATTGTTGTCCGATTGATACCAAAATAGATAAGTATACGAATTAACATGTGAGAAATCCAATAATGTCATCAATTTTGCACTTTGATGATGTTTAATAGTAGATTTCATTACTCGTATATCATACATACATTTGATGTATTTACTCATTTTAACACTTATTACACATTAATTTGATTCATTTCATGTTATACTCCTAAGAATATTTTATGGTGTCAAATTAGAGTCAAGCATGGTGTTTGGTATATTTGTTCCTTAAGTCTTGTGATTTAGGGTATTAGGGTTATTTTACCTTGCAGACCAAATACTAAGGGTATTTATATATCCATGACACTAATTATAGTTAATGTACTTTGTATTGGGGAAATATACAGTATGTTAACATAATGGAATAGGACCTTAGAAGAAGAGAGATTTAATATATATGCCTAGATTCAAGCATGTTACAACATTGTCCATTCCAGATCTAGATTCGAATGAGTATATTGGTGTATCACCATCTTATCTCTCATCTAGATCTATCATCTTCGTTACATTGTACCCCTTATGTGTTTGTGGTTGTGATGTATCTATCATTTTGTAACGTTGTTATGTTGCCCGTTAACATGTGTGGCTAAACACTTAACTCAGGTTGGGTGTATCCATTAAGGCTCTCCCAACATGTAAATTCTTGCTTCCCTTTGAATATATATATGCTCATATCAAGATTATCTCCACACGCTTGTTCTTAATGCTTCACTTGTATGCTTAGCTACCATCTTGTGATGTTTGATCATTGATACCTCAAAAGAGTAGTATCTTCTTTATCTAGTGTTATGGAGTAGTATGAATGTATGAGAATGTTGGATTGATAAAGCTTATAGTCATATGGTTTGTTTTGTTGTTGTAAGGTTGTTATCTTGAGAGGGAGGCCACCTTAGATCCTATATCTATCCTTATTTTGAGAGAGGAGGGAATAGACATTTCTATGACTGCTTGTAATCTTGATAGGAGTATACGAAGGGGAGTGAGTTTTTACATGTTGGTGAGAGACCTTAGTAGGTCAAACCCGATGTGAGTTCCTTTCCATATCTTTGTTTCTCACCGCTCGTACTCATTTTTCTGTTGTTATTTTCTTTCCTTTAGCTTTCTTTATTTTGGCTTGAGCACCATTGTTCCTTAGGGAACAACATTTTAAAACCATCTGTTTGTCTAGGGTATATGAGTGTGAGACCCTATGTGCTTAACACATGTCGACCTTGTCCATGTGGTTCAACCCCGATTACTACGTCAGACCCCGTATAATAGTTGCAGGGGTTTGAGTGTCGGGTTATCATCTTAAGAGTCCGACTACTCTGGATCCGCTCCATTTTGGACGTACGATTTAGACTGATCAACTATATAAGGAGACTAATCTATACTATATTTTCTCCATGGTTTTATGGAATTACAAACTGATTCCTCTCTCTCTGTGTGTACACTTTTGTTTTTACGCTTTAAAATTTTATATTATATAAGGAGACTCATCTATATAAGAAAGTCCATAGGGGGGTGAACGTAATTTTCTTTATTATTTTCTATAGTCACAAACTTGTCCCATGTGTGTACACTACACTTTTTATTACTTTTAAAATTATGTATCATATAAGGAGACCCGTCTATATAAGAAAGCCCACATAGGAGGTTGAAAATATTTTTTTTCCATTATTACCTGGAATTGTAAATTGGTCTGAAGAGACATATATATACAATATAAGAAAATTGCAGAGGGTATTGATTATATCCTAGAATTACTCGTTGCTATATGTTACCCAATCTTTTGTCTTTACATTTTAAAATAATATATTGTATGAGGAGACTCATCTATACTATATAAGAAAGTCCGCGAAAAAAGTTGAATATTTTATTTTCTAGAATTACAGAATGGTCCTTAACTTTTGTCTTTACTTTTTAAAATAATATATGCATAAAAAGACTATATAAGAGAGCTTGTGATGGAGATTGAATGCAATTTTCTTCATTAATTTCTAAAATTACAAACTAGTCCCTATTAATATAAGAGACCTATTCATATATATTTTACATGTATCCTTTTGGTTAGTTCTTAAGGTTTAGTATATAAATACTCAAAAAGACATCCCTGCATAGCACGGGTCTCATCCTAGTAGATTTTTGATTGAGAGGGCTTAGAAGTCCTGGTTACAGTAAGTTGGTCCTGACAAGTAAAGGCCCGCAGGGCTATAAGAACAGACAGAGAGAGAGGCTCGAGGCCTTGAAACAAATCACCGTATCCTCACAATTCCAACCGCTACCCGCAACGGCTTCACCGCGAAGAATCCCTAGATTTATCAACGACGAATCTTCTCCTATGCGAGTGCCTTAGCCCCTGTTTGGGAACGGATTGGGATTTCGTAGTCTGGACTGGATTAGACAGGGTTAGTCAGGATTCAGTCTGATTCTGTTTGACAACCCAGTCTGATTCTGTTTGGCAACCCAGTCTGATTCTGGTCAGCTGGTCTGAATTGAGTCAGGTTTCAGTCTGATTCTGTTTGGTTACCAGTCTGATTTTGTTTGGCAACCTAGTCAGGATTTGTTTATTCTGTCCTATTCTTACAAAACTGTTTTAACAATTACAAAAAATGTGAAGCTGTGATGCCACTGCAATACAAGTTTAAATTTTATAAAAAAATTAATTGCATACATAATGTGGGTGATATTATTTGTTGTTTAATGAAATGAATATTAGATGAGTATGGTCATTTTATATGTTTATTTTAAATAAATTAAACTTTACCGTTGTCTTGCATGGTATGTTCATATTGTATGTATGTATATAGTTGTGCATATTTGATCCAGTAATTGGTAACTGACATATGACGCACAAATAGCATGACAGTTTGAAAAAAAATATGTCCATATGTCAGTTTGAAAGAAAATATGTCCATATGTCAGTTACACATAATTGTTCATAAAGTTTACCAAACATCATTTGAATGATAGTGTTATTAAAATTGACATAATTGTTCCATAATAAAAGACATGACAAACTAAAGATGACACACAATATCCAATTGACTTGAAAACAAAATGTAAGCCAAAGAAAAAAATGTCTTGATCCCAAAGTTGTACTAAGTAACAAGTAGTGTCTGTGACTTGACAATTAATTGCAAATAAGAATCTCAACAAGTAGTACAAATTCAACTCATATTTGAGTTGAATTTTTTTAGTCTTTTCTATTGTTTGACCTTGTAGGTAAGTCGATTAGTACACAATTCTAAACAACTAAAAGCGAGAAACAAATTAAATCAAATAAATGTTGCATCAAATTGCATTGATGGTAGATTGTATGTCACATTACCACTTTTCAATCAAAGACTTTTTGTTGTTCTAGTTTCCCCATAAATTGAGATGGTACTAGTTTTAGTCATTCGATATGCAAGACAATTCATGTGAGTCGTATCCGAAGTTTCAAAATTTTTTAAATGGTTTAGAATATTTTATTCCATATCATCATTCATATAACAAAATATGCCAACAAGCCATTAGACAATATCATTTCATTTTAATTAAAACTACCACTTGAGTCTTTCACACAGAGACCATATCCACTATTAAATTTATAGATGAAAGTACGTACTAAATATTTTTATACTTCATCAAAAAACATAGAAAACACCTATAGCAGGAGAAGCTTGATGATAATTTGCCTCTTTCAGAACTAGCATTCGACATTTCCAATTAAACTAACAGGAGGCCCTTTTGAATTCTTGGAAAAGGGAACCATTTGCGGGAAGGCTGAAATTCACACCAACAAACACAATGCTACAATGAATTGTTAACCAGATCCAAATTCAATTATTCTAGGACATAAATAGGTCTCTGTTATTCATTTCATCACAGCCCCTTTGACATGTGTGACAAACAAACAGACAATGGTTCACGGAACAGAAATGTAGCAAATGAAGGAAAAAATGATTTTGTACTATTCTGTTTGGACTACCCAACCGCTCACAATGAATCTTTGACACATTATGTTCCCCGCCGTGCACAATGATTCTTTGGCATAGTATGTTCCCCGCCGCACACAATGATTCTTTGGATAGTATGTTCCCGCCGGTGTGGCTTAGCCCATGGACCATGGCAGGAAGAGGAATCAGATGCATGCAGCCGATCTGAGCAGGCGGCGCTGAAGGATAAAAGGGAGCACAATCATCTCACACGCTGGAGTCTAGGATTAACCGAATAGAATGAAGAAATAGGGTACAGAAGGGATAATCTTTTTTTTACATCTCAATAACCCTCGCCGTGATGGCACCGTAGAGGCCGCTATTGATGTCGGGGAGGGTGACGGGGTACTCTTTTTTCTCAGAGAGAGAGAAGGGGGCAGGTACCTGGGTGTGACTGTAACGGGAGAAGAGGTAGTTGAAAAGGTGGAATCACGCTTCCACAGAGAGCAGCGTCCAAAGCGGTCGCGGACCGGTCCCCTTCGTTGCACGAGATCTACTGGCCTCCTCCCAAAAGCATTGGGGGCGAGGATATCAGAGGAGGTGGCGAAAAAGAGCTTGACGGCTTGTAAGGAAGTCGGAGAACCACCCGAAACAGCGTAATGGAGAGTGGCAAATGAGTCACCGAGGGAGACCAGGATGGCGTCGGGGAGGCAATGGGGCGGTGGTGCCAAGCGAAGCGCCGAGGGGAGTCGGCAGGGGGGGTCGGGAGGAAAGAGGCGAAGAGAGAAGTCGGGAGGAGAGAGGCGAAGAGGGGAGTCAGTTTATCGGGAGAGGGGTCGGGGTCACGGGAGGAGAGAACAATCGCAAACCGGATTGGAAATCCAAATCCAGCTCAGAGTGGGACTGACGTAGTCCGGTTTTTGAGGTTACGGAATCCAAAACGGAGGTCGTTATCCGATTGCCAACCAAACACCAAAGCAACTCAACCCGGACTAGATTATGCAAACATGGCACAAAAAGACAACTCATAATTCCGACTCAGTCCCGAACCAAACAGGGGCTTGTAGAGGGAACCTGCTTGGGGGCGGTTTCTGTCTTCAATCCGACATCCTCCGGTGCATTTCCAGCAGCCCCATCTAGACGGTTCATCTTGTTCGTCCTCCATCTGGTCAGTGGACAATTATTCGGTAAGAGCACTATTAATTATAAAAATGTCCTAACGGGTTTGCATCGCTTAACATGTTCGCTATTTTGATTAGCCTTTTCCTCCCCTCAATTTTCTTCAGCCGTGTGTAATGGAGAACGCCGGTGCCTATTACTTCGTGTTTGATCATCAGAGGAATTACCACATATCGGTCTATGAATCATTATTGTACCGCCTGAATCCTTATCAACCCGATGGGAAAACCCGTCCTTCTCCCGAAACTTTAGAAAGTGAGGGATTTCCACTGGGGGAGCCTCTCTTCCGCTTTGATCCTGGTAAATATCCTGTATGTATGGGTTGTGGAACCCTAGGGACGAAGTTCTTTTTCCTTGGAGGTTATATGGTTCCTAAAGGAGTTGCCCCTGAAGATGCTTGTTATCGTTACGATCGAGAGTATTCGGACAAGCTATACATACTGGACACAACTCACATTGAATCTACATCCAGTACAATGAAGATTGAAGATAAAATTGAGACCCACAAGTTGGATGTTAAGAAGACAAGGCCTATCGTATTGACAGTCGGGAATAAACTCTATGTCTTGCCTAGGAACTTTGGCGCAGCAAATCACCGACCTCCCAGCATACAGTCATATGACCCGCACTCAAAAAAATGGAAGAATATCAATCTCTTTGCATATCTCAAACACGATCCTTCTTTTTTTAAAAATCCTAGGTCTGATAATGACATTAAAGACTTTCCGTGGTTATTACCAATGTATGATGTGTTGGCCTACTGTGTAAAGGGTAATGAAATCATCGTTGTCCTTGATGTAGGAACATATTCGTTCAATGTTCAGTACCTAAAACTGCAGCGAGTAGGTCCACAACATCCTTATCCCCGGAAACACCGCTTTATACATCAGGAACCACCCTTTATACATCAGGGTGCATGTGTTGATGACATTATCTTTGGTATTCTTGAAAGAAGTGAATGGGTTGCTGCCTATAAGGAATCTCCTTTTGGTCTATCAGTGAAAGAGATGATCTCAAAGTCTGCACAGCCTGCTGTGGTTCATCAGTTTGAGCATAGTTTTATATGTTGCAATGGCCTAATATTGCCTGTAGAAGATGCTAGTGGAAAAAAGCTGCTCATTATCAGAAGTGGTAGGGGCTGTTCAGGGATAGAATTAGGAGACATGATTTATTTCACCTTGGATTTTCTCACTGTCGTGAAAGATGCTAATGGTCCGAGATGTGATCCAAACCACTCGACATTGTACTACTTGGATGCACCAAAGGAATCTGAATACTATCCTATAGCATGTCTTCCCATGTAAGTTTAATTTTGTTCCATCAGTATTGATTGTGGATCATTCTCACTTGATGCTTCCATTTCCATTGCTTGCAGTTGTATTCTTATCTTTCATATATTCTATCTATATTATGTACTAGTAAACGCACACGTGCCATGAACATGAACAATATAATTAGGTAAAATTATGTTAGATAATAATCTATTCGAAACAATGTTGACATATTATCTATAGATATAGATATTACATATGAGGTGAAAATTGACTGGGTTTAGATGGGAAATGATAAGAGAGAAAGGGGGGTTTAGTAGATTAAAATGAGAATTAATACTTTCCTAAAATGTGATTACTAACCATACCGTTTCAAGAGATTTTTCAACTTTTTGAATATAAAACATAGTTATGGTCACAGTAATTAGGCTAGGAGAATGTGGAGATAATTGTGCTAGATAAAATAGAATTAATGACGGTTGGGGTTGGAGAGAGGGTGAGCATTGAGGAGCAATTGTATATGGTCAATGCACGCTTGAATTTATTTTTTGAGAAGTGATAAAATGTGAGTGATGGCAGAGAAAATGAGGGCGGTCGGAAATAGGAGAGAGAGATATGGAGTTCACTATTTTGTTTCCAACAATAATAAGAAAAATAGATTGTAAATTGTTAGAAGAAAGAGTTAAGTGGAAGCAATATTTTGAAAACTTGACAATCTGATTGGTTGAATAATTTTAAGAAACAAAAATGGCATGTTTTATATTCAGTCAACAAACTCATTTTTTATAGTAGTATATATTAATGTTGTATATATATCAAAAAGATAGCAGATGAACATGTGTCATGAATATGGAAGATCATAGTATAGTACAACTCAACTGAAACACATACCCAAGGAAGAAATTTCGATTTTGACTCGTTTCGTTAGCCACAAAAATAGAAATTGACAAATTTTGACAAAATTTTAGAGAAATGCATTCCTAGTCTTTCGACGACCAAATGATTGAATTATTTAGTGAAATTTATCAGATTAATCTAGTGTAAATCTACTCAAATAAGCAATAATTTTTTATATTTGATGTGAGGGGTGTGGTTCCTCGTGTAGTCGTGTGTTAGTGAAGGAAGCTGAACAATGTTGATGGGGATTTTGATGGAGATTTTGAGGTCAATTAAATGGTGAAATGAGTGAATGTCATTATAGCTTGTGAGCACAATATATAGACTTAAGACACAAATTTATGGAAACATAGCATGATCTAGGGTGGTAGGACCTCTAGGTTTGATGACAGGACATAGTACATAAACAATGTTGCAGCGGTATGTGAGTGAGTATTGAGGAAATACGAGACAACTACGTTTTATGCATTCAGTTGAACCATGATGATTGTCATCGTCCTTGTTGATTATACCTATTAACATATTACCTCCAATTTATTTTGTTTTATTATACAAGCATAGACACGTCTCACTGTTAATCTTTATATGCCTACTAGTGATAAAATGCATACTAATGGATTAACTCAAGCTTTGCTCTTGGTCGTGTGCTTTTAAAGAGAGCCTATCGGAGGCAACCATGTAGTTAGAAATGTGATTGATAATGACATACATACAAAATATCTCGCCATGCTAATTTTGTGCACTATTAACATAAATCATGTTACCTCAAAATGAAAGTTAGCGGGACATCATAGCCATAGATATCACTCCTACACCATTTTTAAATATTTCCTTATAGATCTTTATAGAAGTGAGAGATATAGGACAGAGAGGTAGAATTAGACTAGGAATAGAAGAAACATAACTTGGACACTGAACATGTTGTTTTTCTTGGACAGATGGCGTCCAGTTTCTGGGAGGTTTTCGAGTCCATTACGGACATGACGAGGCCACTGAACAAAGGTGAGCTAGTGACCCTTTGCTCCAATGGCAGATCTGGCGACGTGCTTACATGGATAGCGGCCTGAATGGCGACCCTCATCCCATACTGCTTGTGGAAGTGGAGATGCAGAGCTAGATTTGATGGTATAGCTAGACCTATTGAGAATGAGATCCGTTCGATGACTGACCAGTTGAATATCATGCTTAAGAAGAAAACCTTTCGTGCTTTCACAAACCCTGAGGTACATCTCAGACTCAATGAGTATGGTGTGGCCGACCCTAGATATGTGATCAAGGAGATTGCTCTACTGAGATGGAATAAGCCAGACATTCACAACCTTAAGCTAAATGTATCGGTTGGAAAAGATAGAGATCCGATTGGAAGCATGAGATGGTGGATGGCCAGTGTTATCAGAAACCACCATGCGAAAGTCTGTCAAGTTACTAGAACTTGGCTAACGGCTGAAGACCTGGACAGCGCTTTGCTTCAAGCTATTGTGGTTAGTCTCAGATTTGCAGAGATTCAGAATTTGAGGATTACAACCATTGAGGTTGACAATGCACAACTCTTCAACCTTGTGTGGGGCACACATCCTATCCCATGGAGGTTAGAATCTGTTGTAAAGGAGATCAGAAGATACATTGAGGAGGAAGACATTTTGGGATCCCTTGTGCACAGGTCTCTAAACTCGATACCCAGAGTCTTTGGAAAATGGGGTAGCCATCACTATGACCCAATAGTGATCTCTGATCCGAGAAGATTGCCCCCTAGAATTAGGGGTATGCTTAACCTTGAGAAGAATGAGACCCCTTATGTGGTGTTGAGATACACTTGATTGATCTTTCTTGTAGTGATGTGGGTGTGTGTTCTGTATGCCGTTGGTGAGATGTCTTTTTTTGTGTTGTTCGGGCTGCCACCTGCATCTTATAAGCAGGAGTTGTTCTTTTTGACCTTTGTGCTCACATGAGGAGGGTGAAGTGAATAGATGACCTCCTGGCTTAACCAAAAAAAAAGAAGAAGAAGAAGAAACATAACTTAGATTGCCCTTGACAAGCCCAAGGAATTGTATAGTAAAATTTGCAGACATCTTATCCCGTTTCTCAAAATTTTGTTAAAATCTAGATAGAATGGGCATTTTTTTATTGAATAATTTTGTCCAAATTCGAAATAATTGTTAAAGTTTATTTACTTTTTGAATAATTGTCCAAATTCGCTACGTACAAACATGCAAGGCCATTTCCATGTCTAATGGCTGTCGACATCGAAATAATTAGCAAAATGTCGCCAATTTTGTTGAAATTTTGAATATTGCAAATGCCATACCCTTTAAATAAAAATATATATTGTAATGCACGTGTAATTGATAATAAAGTGACCTTTCTGATAGAATGAATGTAGTTTACACATATATTCATATAAAATCAATGTAATTGTTTTGGTGAGTAAGAAAAAAAAGTTGGATATTGTGTAGAATGATTGTCATGATAGGCATTGTACAACATTTTAAATAATTAGAGTAACATTAAATTTATTCTATGTATGCTAGTTCAAAAAATAGTGAGTAGTTTTAAACCATATACTATTTCTAGGATGGAAGCTCTTAAGAATTGTTTGAGATACATGTGCCAATGTCTGTGTTGAAATCATTAGATTAATAATAAAGTTACTTTATTATTTCTACCTTTTGTTATGTATGATCATGGAAAAAAAGGCGCGCCCTAAGGCGCTAGAGGCGTACGCCTCGAGGCGAGGCGCACCCCAGGACGCCTTGAGGCTTAAGCCTCACCTGTGATCAAAGAGGCGGACGCCTCATTTTTTGCAAGGCGCAAAGAGGTGCAAGAGGCGTTGAGGCGCAAGTGAGGCGCTAGCCTCAAGATGCAATCCAAAATACAGGTTTCCTGGTTCATTTTAACTACATATGGGCCTGGCCCAATGGGTTTTCCATTAGCCCCTTTGATTCAAACGGAAAAACAAACAAATTGTGGTTAAAATACTACTGTTTGGGTACAACTTGTACTGCTTTTATTTTCCAGCTGTTTAAATTTAGATTATAAACGGGTAGTGTAATGTGATTTTGTTATGTAGTTGTCCAATTGTATTAAATTACATTGTATATATATTTTCTTATATATATAAACATATTAATACATATAAATATATATAAATATAGGAACGCCTCGGTACATTTTGAGGCTTACGCCTCGACCGCCTCGCCTCGCCAAGACAAAAACGCCTCGTTACGCCTCACGCCTTTTTCAACCTTGTGTATGATACTAATAATTAATTAGATAAATTGTAATGTGTGTTTAGGAAGTAAATGCTAGATAGTATGTTGGAGCGTTGCTGATGAATTTGTCTCAGCAGAATGATCGAAGTCCTCGTGATTCACAATATTAGTTGAATCCTTATCATTTATCACACACCTTGTTGTATCTTGGAGAGGTTTGGAAGCATGATTCAATCCTCTGATTCACAGATCCAACTCTGAGAAGTTGGTTGAGGGTTGTAGGGGTAGCGGCTCCATGCTTAGGGGTTCGAGGGTGAGAGTACCAGAGAAACAATTTCTGACAATGGGTACTCGGGTAGGCACGAATGTCAAGTAACGTGTCTCGGGAGGGCCAGTGTCCGTGCTAAAAGCAGGGGGAATATAAGGTTGCATGGTGTTTTACTGAAAGCCCGAAAGTAATAATTAATTATTTTATCAGTCTCTCGATTTCAAGATTCACAACTTCTGCTTTACAATTTTGCCTCTCTTGGTTTCACTCTTCAACTTCTTCTTCTTTTTTTCAAAATCTGTTTAACACATCAGATTATTGAAGGCTCCACAGAAAGACTCCTTGATGCGGAATTTAAAACATAATTAGATAGAAAATGGAGGGAAGCAAACAAAGGCAAGGATGGTCGGGATTTCCAGGGAAGGGCAAGGTGGGTGTCCTTAAAAGTGATTGTGATCGATAGAGGAAAAGAAAAGGAATTGACAAGGACGGGGGGTGTCTGCGGTGGGTATTAAAATTGATGCCCCTACTTTTGATGGTAAATTTGATGGCAAAACTTTTCTCGATTGGATTGCTAGTTTAGAAGCTTATTTGATTGATACAGTGTATTAAAAAACGACCCGGGCGGCCACTTAATCGGCCAAGACCCCCAACTGCTTAATTTTGCCCTTAAGCGCCCACTTACTCGGTTTGAAGAAAAGCGCCTGCTTTTTTCCCGCTTCACCCGCTTTTTCCCGCTTTTTTCCCACTTTTTGCCCTTTTTTCCCGCTTTTTTTCGCTTTCTGAAAAAAGCTGCTGTAAACATGTAATGTTAATTAAATATATAATCTAAATAGTATTGAGTATAATATATGAAGCATGTATACATTAAATGTTCTGTGATATACGTAGTCCTACTTTAGAATGCAAACTTTGTATGTAAGCTGTATGTAATAGGGTACTGCTGTAATATATCCAAGTAAATATCGTATTACTCTATTATACTTCTAATGGTTTTACTGATTTTACTGATTTTCTTGCAGATTTCGTTCAATACTAATTGATACTACTGGTTAGTATTACTAGTTTCCTTAGATATACATATTTTATATACACATGTAATTTTGTATATAAATATATAAGATTTTAAGCATTCCCTTTCCAAAAATCGCCCGCTTAATCGCCCGCCTGCCGCTTAATCGGCTACAAAGTCCCGTCCTCATGCCTCCCGCTTTACGCTTTTTACAACATTATATTGATATGACATGACCTACGCCCAAAGGATTAGGTTTGCTAAGATGAAACTTGAATGGTCGACCAAGCGATATTGGCAAGACGTCCAACGCGACATGGGGCGTACTGTTCAACCTCCTATCCTATTTTGGGATGAGATAAGACTAAGCTACGCGAGCGCTATGTACCCTCTCAATACCAAAGACAACTTTCTAATTGGATGGTCCTTAGCCAAGGGTCATCATTAGTTCAGGAGTATATGGAACGATTTGAGGAAGCTAAGGGTTGTTGTACTCACAATGATTTCAATTGGCAACTGGCCGCTCGTTTTGTGTACCGTTTACACCCTTATATTAAAGAGAAATGGAATTATAACAATATGACTTCTTGAACGATGCTTTTCATCGTGCCTAAAACGTTGAGAGTTTCCTACAACCCGTTTCTTGTGGTCCTTCCTTTTCTCATTTTTGACAACGCACTCGCTCAACCAATAACCCTTCCGATACCCCATCTCGCTCTGCCTATCCTCTACCTCAACCACCTCCCTAGAGTTCTTCAACCCCTTCCTCCAGTAAAAGCAAGGAGGTAGTGACAACTTCAATCCGTCCTCCTTCGTGAGGTCGTGAATGCTTTCATTGTCACATCACGACTCATCTAGCTGTCCAATTACCTCATTGTGCTCTTTTTGTGTCCTCCGATTCTCCTAATACCACACTTGAGGATGACATTGAATACGAAGATGTATTTCCTACCTCTGAACGTTTCTGATGACGACACCGATTACAATTAAATTATGATCCGTCATATCTCCGAGTCATGCATATTCTAGTTGTCCCTTTGGAAGGGGATGAATGGAAACACACCACCCCCTTCCAAATCTTCTTCAAACACGTTGGTAAAGGTGCAAATTACTCGTTGACAGTGACAATTCATAGAACATTTTACCCCATGGGTTGAAATGCATAGAGTTGCGCCTAGAGGCCCATCCTCAACCGCATAAAGTCCATTGGGTGAGCCAAATTATCTTTCCCATCACCCAACAATGCCTTGTGCCCATCACTCTAGGTGCTAATTGAGACCACATTTGGTGTGATGTGTTACCTATGGATGTTGGCCATGTTATTCTTTGATGCTCTTGAATTTATGACTAGATGCTCGCAATGAGGGACGTTCCAATATTTATACCTTAAGAACAAAGGCAAACACATATAGTTAGCACCTATTTGATTCATCTCTCCTACGAAAAAAATCCATCGCCAGACCCCCAAACCTCCAAATCCCAACACTCTCTACACTTTGTCACCTGAAGAGAGTCAGAATAAGCCAGTTGCGATGCATGTATGTGCTATATATTAGATAATCCACTCCTATGTCCGATTTTCAGTCCCCACCTCCGAAACTTGTCTCCCTTCTCGACGAGTTCAAAGACATGACACCCACAAACCTTCTCGATGAGCTCCTCCCTTTGCGGGATATTCAACATGAGATTGAGTTGATTAGGATCTTCGCTCCCCAATCGGCCTCATTACCGTGTGAACCCAATTGAGCATGCTGAATTGAAATGCCATATTGATGCCCTCCTTCTCAAAGGATTCATTCTGCTCTCCTTGCCCCCAAGAAGGATGGTAGTAGAAGAATGTGCTTAGATTATTGGCCCATCAATAAGATCAATGTTAGATATCATTGCCTTATTCCACACTTTGCCGACATTATTGATCTATTGACGGGATCCCACTATTTCTCCAAGATTGACCTCCGTAGCCGTTATCACCAGATCCGTGTTAAGGAGTCTCATGAATGGAAGACGACCTTCAAAGCACTAGACATGTCATTTGGCCTGTGCAACACCCAACACCTTCATGAGAGTCATGAACCATGTGCTGTAACCATTCATCGGTAGATTTGTGGTGGTATGCTTTGATGATATTTTGATTTTTAGTAAGACTAACGACGGACACATGTTTAGTTTCCGACTTACTTTCAACACACTTCACACTGAGAAATTGTATTTCGATCTAAAGAAGTGTTCTTTTCTTCAAGATAAAGTTCTTTTCCTTGGCTACTTCGTATTCTCTACTGGCATTGAGGCTGACCATGCCAAAGTCAAAGGTATCATTGATTGGCTCCAACCCACTACAATCTCTGAGCTGCGCACCTTTCACGGAGTGGTTGCTTTTTATCGTTGCTTTGTTCGAGGATTCAACACCATTATGGCTCCTCTTACTTTTTAATGAAGTGTGATAAATTAGAGTGGGCGCCAGTCGCTAGGCGACCTTTTGAGGCTGTTAAAACTATCTGAAGCTCTTGTTCTTTGCCTTCCTGATTTCTCACTCCCGTTTGAGGTATCATATGATACTTTCACTGTTGGCGTTGGTGGCATTCTGAGCCAAGATGGGCACCCGATTGCCTTTTTTAGTGAGAAACTCAATGATGTAAAGCGTAAATACTCCACTTATGATAAATAATTCTACGTTGTTGTACAATCTCTACGTCATTGGAGGCACTATCTTCTTTACCTGGAGTTCATCTTCTGGTCTGACCCTCATGCCCTTCGCTTCCTGAATTCCCAAAAGAATTTAAGTGTTCGTCACACCAAATGGTGTGTGTTTCTTCAGAAAGTACACTTTTGTTCTCAAACACCGCTTTGGTGTTTAAAATAAGGTTGCAAATGCTCTCAGTCGTAGCTTGACCACCCTATAGTTTATGAGCGTTGAAGTTATGGGCTTCAACTGTCTAAAACATCAATATCCCACTTGTCCTGACTTTGAATATTCTGACCTAGGTAGCACACCCGACCAAGCTTCTCATTTTATCATAACCAATGTTTTATAAAGCGGGAAGCGGGAGGCGTGCGAACAACACCTTGTGGCCGCTTGAGCGCCAAGCGGCCTGACGCTCAAGCGGGCGCTTTTTGAAAAAGCGGGAGCATACATTCATATATAATTTATAGAAAATTACACATATATGTATATGAATAATATATTATTATACATATATAAACCATGTGATGAGTATAGAATTACTGAATTAACTCAATTATAACATACTCAATCTAGTAACTAGTAATATATTAAATTAAATATATATAGAAGTAGCCCATAGATGATATATATACACACTAGTGGTACATACTACATAGTATATGAATATATAGTAGCAGGCAGTACATGATATATGTAATACGTTATGCTTTAGAGGTACATGCTACATAGTATAAAATATGCATTATACAGTAGTAGGCAGTACATGATATGTACATTATACCGTTATATGTATTGCAAACTACAAAGTACATCTACATAGATAATACATTAGTTGAACGCATAACAATACAAGAAAAACTAAGGTATGAATGTATGTATAGGTACAAGTATAATGTATCAGTAAATATTAGTGGTTGAGTTCATAGCAGAGCATCAATGTATGTACAAATGATAAATATGTAATGTAGGTACAAAAGTTCATATATAAAGATGTAAATGGGTGCAGCAGTACATACATACAGAGCTTATATGAAGTAGGAACGATTTTGATGCATGTACAACTCAATTAAAAATGAGAAACACATACTAACCTTGATTTATAAACATAAGTTGTGTTTTAAAAAGCAAAATCAGTCTATTATATACACTAGTTAACTGTTGTACAATATTTGGATACATATTTAGTTGTTTAGCGCAATAGTATTATATTAACATGTTAAATAATGTTATACAATGTTGATACATACTAACAAATTGATTATATTTCATTTTGCGACGAGGAAGTGGGCATAGAACCTGATTTTAACTTAAGCGGCCTCAGGCGGGCGCCCAAAAGCAGTGCTCAGGCGGGCGCTTAAGCGGACTGAGCGGGTCTGAAGCGGCCGCTTAATGGAGATCCGCCTGACTGCCCGCCTGAAGCCCATTCTGAGCGGCCAAGGGTCTGGGCCGCCTGAGCGACCGCTTAAGCGGCTGCCTGGGCCGCTTTTTAAAACACTGATCATAACTGATGAATTTCTATTACGCGACGTGGTTATGTATTCTTTCCATTTCAGTTTGCGACTTTCTCATTTGGGAATTACATGCTGGTGGCCTCATTAGTCATTTTGGTAGGGATAAGAGTAAGATCACCGCTCTGGTGAGTGTTAGATTTTGTTAGCCTTCTTTACGTCGTGATGTCGCTCGCATCATGTATCAGTGTCGTACTTGTCAATTGACAAAAACCATAAGACGAAATACATGCCTTTACACTCCTCTCTCTATTCCCCATGAGCCTTGGAAGGACCTAAGTATGGATTTTATTCTGTGTCTTCCCCGCACTTTACGTTGCCATGACTCTGTGTTTGTAGTTGTGGATCATTTTTCTAAGATGACCCACTTCATTGTCTGTAGTAAGACACCGACGCTTGTTATATCGCCCGCCCTTTCTTTAATGAGGTAGTCAAGCTACATGGTCTTCCCACCACCATAGTCTGACTCTCTGACCATGATGTGAAGTTTGTTAGCTACTTTTAGAGGACTTTATGGGAAACACCCTCAAACTGATGGTCAAACTGAGCTGGTTAACAAGAGCTCGGTAACCTCCTGCGATGTCTTGTGGGGTGAACGTTTAGGCAATTGGGTCTTATTGCTACCAAATGCTGAATTTGTTTGCAACAGTTCTATTAATCGATCCACGGGAAAGAGTCCTTTTGAAGTTGTCAATGGTTACAAGCCCTGCCAGCCTATAAATCTTGTACCTATGTCCACTACTGACCACCCTTCCCACACCGTTGAGACCTTTTCCCAGCACATTCATGTTTTGTACACCGAGATTCGCCAAAACTTATTTTGTCTTATGAAAACTACAAGCTTTCTGCAGATGCACACGACAAGTTTTAAGAAATTCATGTGGGAGATTATGTATTAGTACATGTGCGTCCTGAGCGCTACCCCAATAATTCTTTCAAGAAACTTCATGGTAGAGTGCCATGACCTTTCCAAATACTTAGTCGACAGGGAACCAATGCCTATGTACTGAATTTGCCAACAAATTGGGGCATTTGGGCAGTATTCATTGTGGAGGATCTTTCTGCCTCTAGCGCCAGGTTTTATCGTGGCATATTTGAGGCCCCTCCACCTCTAGTGCCAGGTTCTTCAGATCATCACTGTGCTTCACCACTTTCAGCAACTATACCTCCTCTACCTCGACTTCCTTAGCAGCCACCTGAGTCCATCGACACTGTCTTGGACGACCAGACCATCCTCACCAGCAAGGGCACCATACGTTGTTTCTTGGTTCGTTGGATAGGCCGTTATCCAGTATACGCCACGTGGATCACCGATGAGAAATTCCACCGCATGTATGCATATCTTCTTGAGCTCTACCTCAACACTGACTCGTCGGAGTCAAGTTTTTTATAGTCGAGGGGAGTTGATGTAGGACAGGCTCCGCCTTTACGCACTTACGGACGCCGACGTCGTCGGTGTCGTTAGTTAGGCTTTTTCCCAATTTACATTATTTTAAGGTTTTTTTCCAATTTGCATTTTAAATTTTTTTCTAGTTTAAATTATTTGATTATATCTTTCTTTTTATTTTAGGCTTTTGTAAAGTGCGGTGGTTTAGTCCCACATTAGCTGCCGCCCATTAGGTTTTTCTTTCAGATACCTATATAGAGGCTATATTGGGTCTTTGTTTAAAACACAGTTGGGATTAAGAGAGAGATCCCCCCCCCCCCCCCCCAATGCCCGTGGAAGAGGCAGAACGTCTGGGAGGGTGGTAAATCAAGACGGCAACTGGGATTCGAACCCGGGTCCCTTTTTTAGGGGACACCGTGCTTGACCACTTGAGTCACTCCTTGTCGGCTAATTAAAACATAGTTGATGAATGAGAATTATTCCTTTTTAATTCAGTAGAATTACATTACTATATGCATGTGTTTTAAGTCAGATGCCTGCCTTTGCAGGGCTATATTTTTTTGGTTTTTACTGTTTGACAAATAACTGTCTTTCTTATTTGACTCACTGGAGGGTTCCTTTGTTGCAGTGTAGAAATGAATGAAATTCTGTCTAAGTCCCCAGCTGGCGGGCGGTTGCAGCCTTCTAAAAATGTCCTGTGTCCGAAAAGAAGGTAAGCCAGAAGAGTTGCAATATTTGAAATCTCATGTCTTTTAGGATTCACCGGTATATCAACTGAAAAGGTCTTGTATTTCCATTATGATATAACTTCAATATCCTCAATATGAAATTCCAACCAAGGTTGTGTTGGCCTTCTCCTAGTTGATTATAATCTATAAGGGGCCTTTGGATGAGTATTTGGCGGAGGTATTGTAGTCTGATTAGACATTTTAAATGCTGCATTTACAATCATGTCGTTTGGGTGCGTGTATCCAGTTTAGATTGGTTGCGAGATCTGTCCCATGCCTTTTTTAAGTATCTCTTGTTTTTAAGTGCTAAGGGGCTATCTTGATCTGTGCCTTTGTTATGCCAGATTTAGTATTCTCTGCTACAAAAGTGCCTTTGTTATGAGTTTATTTTGTCTTTTTGTTTGGTCTAGTCTATAGGTTTGTTCTTCAGCTTTGGTATTAGCCTCCACATAAAAAACCTATTGCAAAACACAAATTTCTTAATGGTGTGCCGTTGTGAAGTTGAAGGTCCACGCCGTAGTTGAAAATTCGTAGATGGATGTTAATCTGTTGGTATGAGTTTTTGTTAGCATCATCGGCGGTGTTAGTGAAATGCATCACTGCTTGGGTACAGGGTATAGGTCATTGCTTGAGATAAAAAATAACCTGTTGCTGCTGTCCCACTTTGCAGATACGTATTCAGTTCTATACTTCTATTGCTTTTATAATTATGCTTTGCTTATAAGTTTTTTTGCATCTATGGATTGTGTTGTTGCGGCTGTTGGTTATTGATGGTGGGAAGAGAAGCAGGTAGACATGGGAAGATAACAGTGTACGTGTTCCATGTTTTGGTAGTAGTAGCCTAGTAGGCAGTGGAGTTATCTGGTTCATATATGTTTGGTTGCTTCCGTAAGTATTAATATATAAATCTGCCGGTGTACCTATAGTGGTAGCAGGGGGCAGTGGAGCTGCCGGTGTACCTCTTTTGCGTTTGTTAGGCGTGCTGATTAGGTGGAGTTTGAGATGATCAGGCCAACTGGTTATTATAGTGCAACAGTTTTGAGACAAGGAATAACAAACGCATGCAGTATTATGATAGATTATGTGTATGCTGCCCATGTTATGTTATGTTTGTTACTGTGGCGACTCTCTGTTGGTGCTTGTGTTATGTTGGAGTTTTGGTTGTTTGTTCTACTGTTTTATCTCATATTGATATGTATTCTAGTTATGTTATGTTTATCTCCCTATGTTATATTACCTCTTTTGCTGTATGCATTCGTCCGGTGTATTGTCACAGATATATGGTTGCCCGATCACCAATCCCTCTGTTTTTGTCTTTATTTTATGACGGGTAAAAATGGAGCAACTACAGCTACATTTCATTGAGTTGTACATGATTCTTTCTAGTCATATGTTGACAAGTTGTGGTAATCACTGACTGGAAATTTTGCATTTATGTAGGTTCTTCCTTATTCAAAAATCTTCATTTGGAGGCATATTCCAGCAAACAAGTCGGTATTTGGCAGCCCATTTTGGTGCTACAACTAGTCCTACTTTTTGTGTATTTCTTTTTACCATTGTGGTTATTGTTAACGTGTTATGTATGAACAATGTGTTGCTGTAGTTTCTGTTGACTTTTGAGACAATGTGTTGTGACAATGTGGATTATGTGGGCTTTGAAATGTGTTTTCATGGATGTGTTTTTTATTGTTGTGTTAATCTAGAGATAATGTGGATTTTTTCAATCATTTGGTTATGATTTATGTTGAGAGTTGTAATTGTGGTTTATGTTGATGAGGTAAAAGTTGATGGGTTATTAAATAAGAAATCATTTTATATATTGTGGTTTAATTTGAATGAGCTTGTTTTATACCCGATCGACTTGTTATGTCCATTAAACAGGGAATTGTTTATACATTTTGTTGTGATTTAAGTATATAAATGGTGGGATTAAGATAAATACTGCATTCTAAATACTTGTTTACCAAATGAGCTGATTAAAAATGTAGCACTCGTACTTACTGTATTTCTAAATCCTTCAGTCATCCATATGCAATAATTAGGAATGCAATTTGTTAATTGGGTAGTCAAAATCGCATCACTCGTTAAACTACTGCGGCAGTTACAAATGAGCTACCCAAATGGCCCCTAAGTAGCTCTCATATGACCAATGTGGCTCAATGCCTCGTGGTGATATATGCTTTCTTCACCTGTGGCAATGCGGGCATATCATCCTTAAACCACACGATACTTCAATTTGGTGCTATTAGCATATGGTCAATGGTTGCCGTTGGGAATTCTTTCATCGTTCCAGAACAGCCAACAATTACATGGTTGATGGGATAATGATGCATGGTTGCATAGACGAATGATAATGCTGTCTTGGTCATTTACACGGTTATAAGTACTGCACTTGATTTGTGGCTGCCAGTCTGTTCATCAAACCAAGGCATATGGATATAGCTGTTGTCCACTATAACTGTAACACGAGTGTTGGGGAGACATCAGTGAGTCACGTGACTGATGCAAATGAGCTGTGCATCAAACCAAGGCATATGGATATAGCTGTTGTCCACTAGAACTGTAACACGAGTGTTGGGGAGACATCAGTGAGTCACGTGACTGATGCAAATGAGCTGGGGAATGGGGTTCTGACTTAAAGGGCCTGAAATTTTTCATTTTTCTCCTTGGATCTCTGAATGAAAAGCATGGCTATTCAGTTTTTGTCAAATGCGTTACTCAATGCCCATTTATAAAAGGCTCAACGTTCATTAAAAATAGCTTCCAGCCGATGAATGCCAGGAGAACTTGGACTGCATCAGCTAACCACAAGTCTTCTACCTGGGTTAGACTGTGGGGTAAACAAGCTAGAGTTCAGCAGCAGAGGAAACACGAGAAAGGTGGCTACGCGTTATAATTTGTTTCGGCTTTGTAGTCGTACAACTCTGAGCCTTGATATAGACTCCTTAATATAATTTTTTGCTTGTTGTAACCGTTCGACTGGTCAGTATATTAGTTTGCTAGTTGCAGTTTGGAGTTTGATTCCCTGCTGGAACTCCACGGAAGGAGTAAGAAATGTCTTGCACGCCGGAGTTGGTGTTATAAAGGATCCTATCAAGGATGTCTATGCGTAAATCTACGCATGATACCATTTTACAATAGCCACCAATCGATCAAATTGATTAAAAAAACTTTATTAGACAATTGATTGTTGAAATGATTAGTTTAGGTTAGATATATACACTTTTGAGAAAAATGAGTGAAAACTTATTGTTTTAAAAAAATCTATCCTAACTTAAAAATCTGTTGCATCAATTTAACCTTTCATGTGTTTAAATTATAGATTCAAATTGTATAAGATATGACTAAAATTTGGGTAAGTTCACGCTCGCTTACGCGTGGGTCACATGCAACTCAAAATCACTTTTGACTCCTGTAGTTCCCTCCTCTCCTACTTTCCTTCCCGCTCTAATCAATAATTGACACGTGGCAGCCTGCAACAACATACCGATCCACACAAAAGGCTGGGTTTGATTTGAAACGATGACGTGGTGGACACTAATTGCGTGGTTGGTGGAGGTTATGTAATAAACAAATAAATTTGTTTGTTTATAACTTTTGAACTGTGATGATTTTTTTATGAAATAAAAGCTATTAGATTCCTTATAAAAATACATTCCAATAAGACTAATATTAATATATATTTTGAGAAAATTTTAATGAGAGAGAAAATTATTTTATTTATAATTTTTAAACCATGATATATTTTTATATAAAATAAAGACTTAAATTTGTGATACAAAATAAGATTGAGAGAAAAGATAAGCTGTTAGTGTTGGGTTTTTACGTGATCAGAGTAGGCAGCGGAAACAAAAATGTACTTGACCATAAACCCATAACCAACAGATCACATCAACATCTATGTAATGGGAATGATGGTTTTAGCGAGTTATACATGGTCCTGAGGCTTGCTCAACGACTATACATCGCAACAAGTGCAATCTTCAACCACCTGTCTTTGACGACATCTGTGCAGCTCCTGATCTTGACCCAGACAACGATTGACTATCGTCCTCCTAAGCGGAAGAAGTCTCCCGCCTCTATAGATAGTCCACATGGATCACCAGGAACTCTAGTCATCCTGAAGAACGGACTAGAAGGAGTTGTCCCATTCTATCGGTGTACTAGTCACCAACATACTCTCCCACAATCAATTACTGTGTAGTAGTTGTCTTTCCCTCGCTATTCCTCCATGGACGGGTAGAACTTGCTTGGGCTCTCTCGATTACCAAAACCAGAGATGACAACAACTTTACAAAGTAACTGATGTTCTAAGTTATCTCTTTTAGAGAAGCCCCATGTATTCCTCTATTTATAGTAGAGGGCAGAGTCAGGGTTCCCAATCTGTGCGGGAGTAGAAGGGTCTAAAATTTTTATAAATAATTTGGACTATGGTAGGAGAACCGGTCATTTCACTAGTGAACCGCTCGGGTCATTTCACTAGTGAACCGCTCGGTTCACCCAGTGAACCGTCATTTCACTTCCCAGATTTGCCTGCAATTGACTTTATTTTGTATCCAACTAATGCAAAGATCGATTGAGTACCTAAATACTTAGTAATCAATCCAAACATCATTCATGGATAAACTCTTCTTCCAGGTTAATCCTTTGTGTGTGACCCTATAGGTCCCATTTCACATTGACAGTGAATGTCCATAACTAGCTTATGACATCACAAGTAAAGAGCGGTACCTAGTCGCACATCCGTGCTACCCAAGTGAAAAGGAAAGTTGTAGAACAACTTTCAATCATACAGTATGTGATTGGTATCTAGTGAATGTATAATTCCTTTGTCTCTGATATCCTGAATGAATTCAAGGCATGGAATTGTCATCCTTTCAACGTTCATTCATGTTTCTTGAACTAGAACAGACTGTCTGAGATATGTGTGACTTTAATATCATATATTGATTCACATGTACATGCACATGCCTTTCTCAGTCTCGCTTATCAAATGGCCTAGACATCATACTCCCTTAGGAGGGACAAATTCCATATCTATCACTCATAGTCTATCTCATGCGTCAAAGCCACCTAATCATCACCCTTATAAAAACCCATGTTTTAGGACTGCGTTTGATGATGTCAAAGTGTACCCAATCACATTCGGCGAGTGCAATGATTTTAAGTCTAAGAATCACAATCTCCACCA
This sequence comes from Alisma plantago-aquatica, assembly GCA_963693085.1. Classification (NCBI taxonomy): domain Eukaryota; kingdom Viridiplantae; phylum Streptophyta; class Magnoliopsida; order Alismatales; family Alismataceae; genus Alisma; species Alisma plantago-aquatica. Next base: position 580,721,064 of record OY856413.1, read on the forward strand.
TCACTATGAGAGATGATTCTGACTACCATGTCATGGTTTCATGTGTCACTCTCATGGTGGGTCTGTCCGATATACTATTCTCCAACATGCATCTGTGTGCTTGGTTTGTTATCATATATCATGACCAATGAGACACTATCATCAACCAACACACACTCTAGTCTTGATGTGTCATTGTTGTCTATTAACCTTCCACAATGACATCCGACTAGGGACATAACAAGAATGTATATACTCTTAGCATTCATATGATCTCATTGTTCAAATCACGTACTTGAAGACATACGTCATTGAGTATTGTCATTCCTTAGACATTCATTTTGCTTCATCATTATCTCACAATTAATTGAACTAGAATAAATTAGAGCTTGCCTTTAATATTTACCAAATTAATTAGAACATATGCGAATCTAATCATCATATGATTGACTCTCCGAGCATACATACCAAGATACTCCCACTTGCAATTAGAATCAATCACCTTTGAATCATATTCTTAGTGATCTCTAAACATGTCCCTCATGTTTCAGTTGCACTAGTGCTAATCCAGTGAGTTAGTAACATTTTGTTTTAGTTGGTATTTACATGTTTCACATCTCCTCGCTGTATGACATTTCCTATGAGATGGAGTTGCCATAATATGCAATCTGATATTCCTTGCCTAACAATTAGCTCCATAGTTTGACTAAGTATTTCTACTTTGTCATCAATGGTTGGAATATCTATAAGTTCATTCGTATAAACTTCTAAATCCATATTGTATCCTCTGGTGTTCATAATACAAGGATACTCGACATTCCCTTTTAGAATTAAATGACCTTTTAATTTTACTCAGAACATTTCCATTTAACAACTCTTGTTCAGTTTACAATTGAATACAACTTTTATATTTTTGCATTTTGCGATCATTTTTCTGTCATTTCAGAAGCTTGCATCAGTGTAACTCATTCACACTCAACTCTTCTTTTATTTCCATCAAACTAATACTTTAATACTTCTCAAGTACTTAAACCAGTGAATCTCACTGGAAGTAGACATACATCCACTCATCATGTCCAATACATATAACTTGATGAGTATATCATATTTTCATGTCCAATACACACAAGATGATGAATGAATATATATTTTCTTGTCATGTTTGATACATACAAGATAATGGGATGATTACATATATGATAGATCCAATTACGACTGCATAAGACATCTATCTATGTGATCCCATTCTTCATAAGAATTTGGGACACTAGGCATATGAGAGACTAACTCCATGTAATGTGGACAAGTTTTCTTCCACTGAATCTTTACATAATGAATCCTTCAGTGTAGATTGCCAATTTATGTTCTCTTTTATCAAGTTAAGAGGTTTTCAAGAACTATCTCTATAGGTCTATATTCCTATCACATATTTATTCCTTTAAGAAGGTATTTCCACACCAATTTCATTTTATTCCTCATCATCATGTGGAATATGAATACGCTCCTACTAAATCTTTGTAATCGCAGATCCCTTCTTATTTCAATATATAAGTCAAACCTTTTTGACTATATAATCAAAGTAAAGACTCCAGTTCTGAGGTGCTTGTATTTAATCAATCATATTGATTAATCTCTTGTAACTTATAGACTATATTTGCATTAACAGAATTATAAAGCCCTTCAGGTTGTGTCACGTACACAACCTCATGTTATTCCTACTAGGAATGCAGTTTTAAAATCCATATGTCAATTTTCATAGTCTTTAAGTTCTAATAGCAAGCATGATCCTTTATGGCCTATAGCTAATGCAATTGGTTAAATAAAATCATCAGGTTCAACACCTTGAGCTCACTTGAATTTATCTCAACCAATCAACTCTTCAAATGTCATCCATGTCTGTCTTAACTCTTAAGACCCAATTGCACTAATGGGTTTTATCCCTATAAGTGCTATCATTAAGGTCATACCTTATTTGATTCACATGGAAGTCATTTTGGATCTTATGGATTCAAGCCATAACTCAAAATCTGGTTCCTCAACATCATCTAGATAAATTATTGGCTCATCATCATATGACCAATTAATCGCCTTTGAGTTTGCATGATATCATTATCCATCAAGCTCAAGGTGTTTTCTACTAGATATATGAGGTGTATCTATCACATAAGGAATTTTAGAATCCATAACACTTGTGATTCTTAATCTTCTTTTGTACATTATTAAGTGTAAAGCATGTTCTTTAAAAGAATTCTAGAAGATTAGTTATTTGTTTGATGATGACTCTCTTACTATTTAGAGTATGATTCCTTATTTAATTTAGAAATCATTACACCTTAATCATGAGTTCTCTATGATACACTATCATAGTTACTCACAAGGTCCTCAAATGTTTGGTTTGAGTATCTCATTCATTGATCATATGAAAGAATTAATACTTATACTAAGTTTGTTTTTCATTTATGATATTCTTGAACATTTTAAGATATTCATATTGGTATTTCATTAAATACCATATCTGAAGTATTAGCATTTTCTCCAATAGGTATGTGTATACATCAATATGTATTATACCTAATAGAATAGTCATTCTCCCACTACATCTAGTCAATATTGACTTATCATCATGCTCAATAAATAAGACACTCATATCTCTTAATGGTTCATTAACCAAGAGAGTCTAGCTTATCCATCAACGTGGTACCTACAGATGAATTTCTCATTCATTTGTTTAGATGATAATGCTAATTAATTGTTTGAGTCATCAATAACTTTTAGGTATTATTTATTTTATCTCATGCATATCAAGTACTGCAAGATAAATAAGGCATTGCCATAAAAGATCATATATTTGAACTTGAAACATGAACTTTATTGATAGACATCCTTATCATTACAAGATGTAGAAATAATGAGTTTCTATTTATTGGTGAAATGAAATAGCAGTTCATAACTCGATTACATGCCCTTTGGGCTGAAACAAACTAAAAGGTACTACTATCTATGGTTGCAACACTTGCTCTAATGTTCGTCCTTTCATAAAGGCCATCACTTCTTTTCAGATCCTACACAACATTTATGTCAGATCTATAGCTTGGTATCATATACCTAAGATAAAGAAGCATTTTAAGTTTATTTCATAATACATGATGTGGAGACTTCCATCCCCTCCTTCTTCTTTAGTTCATCTATGTAGAGAGGGAAATTTCTCTTCCAATGTCCTGGCTCATGACAATGGTGACATTTGCCTCCCTTGTTCACCCCTCCCTTGACTTTGAGAGTTGAAGATGACTTGGGCTGCTAGCTAGCATCATAACCTTTCTTTTCTTTGACCTTGCCCTTGCCTTAAGATTTTCCCTTCTTTTTGTTGATCACCATCACATATTTGGATTTGTCTTTCTTCATCTGTGCCTTGGTTGTCCTCAACATACCCAACAACTCTGTCAGTGGCCTGTCAAAGTTGTTCATGTTGTAGTTCATCACAAATTGACTGTAGGATTCTAGCAACGATTGTAGTATCACATCAGTAGCCAACTCTTGGCTCAGAGGGAATCCTAGTTGAGTTTGTCTCTCCATATACCCAATCATCTTGAGAGTGTGAGGGCCTATTGGATCTCCATTTGTCATGACACACTTGAACAATGCTTTGGAGACATCATATCTCTCTTTTCATTCCTGGTCTTGATACATATTCTTGAGATGTTGAACCATCTTAATGACATCCATGTTCTCATGTTGTCTCTACAACTCATAGTTGATTGAGCACAACATCAAGCACTTCACATCAATAGCATCCTCAGTATGCTTCTTGTAAGCATCCCTTTCAGCCTTTGGTGCGGTGGGAGTGGGCTCATCTGGTTCTAGTGTATCTAGGACATAGAGCTTTTGCTCTTGAATGAGAATAATTCTCAACGCCCTAAACCAGTTGTGGATGTTGTTTCCATTTAGCTTGTCCTTCTCAAGGACCGATCACAATGAAAAGTGATTGTTATTGGTAGTCATTTATTCTACAAAAAGGGAATGTGCAATTTTAGTCCAAAACTCTTTTGATTTGATTTGATTTGAGAATTTATGACATTAATTAGGTCTTTAATTAATTATCGCTCCCACTATTTTGATCAAACTGATAGCCCTCACCATCAATTCATAAGATTGTATTATACAACCTTCTAGTGAGCAAGATCCTAATTTGCTCTAAGTCATGGACCAGCTAGGACTGTAACCCATAACTAGATTCTTTTAGGTAGGCAACTTTTGACAATTGCATCTTATGAAACTCTTGATAGATGTCATGCATAAATCCTTGTCATGATCATCTCCATCTCTCAAGGTTCTTGATCTGATCAAGGTCACCTAGTTAAGTACAACCCAAACGCCAACACAATGAATATGCACCTTGCTATGGCAGACTCAAATATTCACCATAACACTTCCACGAGATATATAGTGCACCATGCTAGGGAGTTCCCACACTTAGTCGATCAAGATTTTCATGTGTGCTACTTTTGAAAGGCATATTCAACTTAATATGTTTGTTGAGGGGTCTTAATATGCTTATATATGCATATATGTATCCAATCACCACATATATAGTACGTATCATATACATGCTATATCCACAAATGAAAACATGCAATAACAATAAAGTGATGATTATGGCCATCCTATTGTAGTTTCTTGGAGCCACAAGGAGCTACGGTCATCTAAGGTCTACATCACATGCAACCTGTTATTGATGAAGATCTGTGCTTGCCAATCCAGGTTGACTTATTCAACCTTTGAACCGGTCGACTCACCTCTTGGCCCGTCAGTTGGTCTTCTCCATATGGTCTGCTCATTTGGTCATCTGGGCTTCTTGTTGTTCCACCAACTGCTCCTCAACCGGTCGTCTCAGTCCATCAAGCGACCATCTTTAGTCTTCATCATAACAAGAAATAAAGCTAATCCTATTTTACATAATCTTTTAGGAACCTCAAGTTACATTCAAGGGGAGCAAAGGTAGAAGAGAATCTCGAGTTATCTCGAGTTACATTCAGAATAGAAGAAGAGGGCTTGGTGCACAAAATGAGATGAAAACAACCATAACCAACCACACACCTGCACACAGGGTTTACAGTTCACAACCATGCTACACATCCACCATCAAAACCATTTTAGGGCGATGCATATCAATTGCATATATACCATATTATATATGTATATATTAGTTTTAGGATCATGTGGTATTAATCAGATATTCACATAAGTAATTTAGATATTCACATCTTATGCAATAAATAAAAGACAGTAAAACCGAAATCCAATCATATCAATTATCCCAAAACATAGAGTATTCATGTGGCTATGATACCACTGTTGGATTTTTATGTGGTCAGAGTAGGCAGTGGAAATAAAAGTTTACTTGACCATAAACCCATAACCAACAGATTGCATCAACATCTATGTAATGGGAAGGATGGTTTTAGCGAGTTATACCTAGTCTGAGGCTTGGTTAGTGACTATACCTCACAACAAGTGTGATCTTCAACCACATGTCTTCGACGATGTCTGTGCAACTCCTGGTCTTGACCTGGACTGCAGTTGAATGTTGTCCTCTTGAGTACCAGAAGTCTCCCACCTCTATAGATAGTCCACACGGACCACCAGGAACTCTAGTCATCCTGAAGAACAGACTAGAAGGAGTTCTCCCCTTCTATCACTGACACACTCTCCCACAGCCAATTACTATTCTATAGTTATCTTTCCCTCTCCGTTCCTCCGTGGATGAGTAGAACTTGCTTGGTATCTCTTGGTTACCAAAACCAGAGAGGACAACAACTTTGCAGAGCAACTAATATTCTGAGTTATCTCTTTATAGAATCCCCCTGTACCCCTCTCTATATAGTAGAGGGTAGGGTCAGGGTTCCCAGTCTGTGTGGGAGTAGAAGGGTCTGGAATTTCCATGAATAATTTGCACTACGGTAGGCGAACCAGTCGTTTCACTAGTGAACCGACCGGTTGGGAGTGTGAACCGATCAGTTCACTTAGTGAACTGGTCATTTCACTTCCTAGACTTGCATGTAATTGACTTTCCTATTTCATGTCCAACTAATGCAAAGATTAATTCTTATGCTAATCAAAATTGAAAAGTGAAATAGAAACTTTTTCTCACAAACTAGGACAATACAACACTGATCGTTTGGTCTAGTTGAACCGATCGATTCACTAGAGTGAATCTATCATCTCACTGACCATGAGCTGATCGATTCACCCAGCGAACCGGTCGATTGGTGGTCCAGATTGTGCAAAACTTGATGATTCTGAGTCAAGTATATTGATTGAATGTTTAGTTGAGTACCTAAACACTTTAGTAATCAATACAAACATCATTCATGGATAAACTCCTCTTTTAGGTTAATCCTTTGTGTATGACCCTATAGGTCCCATTTCACGTATGCAGTGAATGTCCATAACTAGCTTATGAAATAACAAGCAAAGAGGGTACCTAGTCGCACATCATTGCTATCTAAGTGAAAAGGAAAGTTGGAGAATAACTTTCAATCTTACAGTCTATGATTGGTGTTCTAGTAAATGTATAATTCCTTTGTCTCTGATATCCTAAATGAACTCAAGGTATGGAGTTGTCATCCTTTCGACGTTCATTCATGTTTCTTGTACTAGAGCAGACTGTTTGAGATATGTGTGACATCAATATCATATATTGATTCACATGTGCATGCACATGCCTTTCTCAGTCTCTCTTATCAAGTGGCATGGACATCATACTCCCTTAGGATGGGAGAAATCCCATATCTATCACTCACAATATATCTCATGCATCCAATCATCACCTTTATAACAACCCATGTTTTAGGACTACGTTTGATGATGTCAAAGTGTACCCAATCACATTCGACGAGTGTAGTGATTTTAGGTCTAAGAATCATAATCACCACCATCACTATTAGAGATGCTTTTGACTACCATGTCATGGTTCCATGTATCGCTCTCATGGTGGGTCTGTTCGATACACTGTTCTCCAACATGTATCTGTGTGATTGATTTGATATCATATATCATGACTAATGGGACACTGTCATCAACCAATACACACTCTAGTCTTTATGTGTCATTGTTGTCTTCCAACCTTCCACAATGACATCCAACTAGGTACACAACAAGAATGTACATATTCATATGATCTCATCGTTCAACTCACGTACTTGAAGACATACATCATTGAGTATTGTCATTCCTTAGACATTCATTCTGCTTCATCATTATCTCATAATTGATTGAACTAAAATAAATTGGAAGCTTGCCTTTGATATTTATCAAATCAATCAAAACATATGCCAATCCAATCATCATATGATTGTCTCTCTGGACATACATACCAACAATTGATTATATATAAAAAAGAATAGTTAAAAAGTCCGTAGATGACTTGACGCCTAATGTGTTAATTGACACCTAAAGATGGTTCATTAATGCCAGAAAGGATTCATTGACACCCATAAGTATAAAAATGGAACACAAGAAAATATTGTACATGTTAAAACATGAATAAGATGATTGTAAACTAAAGACAACCTAATGGCACCCAAATAGGTTTATTTTTCACCCAAAAACAACTTAATGACACCTAGAAATGAGTGCTTGATGCCCAAATATTTAACAAATCCACATATGAATTGGCAACCAATGGTTAATTGACACCTAGAGATGGTTCACTGACATCCAGAAATGGTTCATTGACAACCAGGAATATAAAAATGGTGCCCAAGTAAATATTATATGAGCTAAATCACAACTAAGCTAATTGATAACTAAAACAACATAATGATGCCCAAATAGGTTTATTTGACACCCAAGAACAACTTAATGACGTGCAAATATGGTTGTACACATTAAATAAGGTGTAAGGATACTTCACACCCAAGAACAACTTAATGCCACCCTGAAATGGCTAATTGACACCCAAAGATGTTCATTGACGCCCAAAAATGATTCATTGACACTCAAAACTCTAAAAATGCTGCCCAAATAAATATTGCACATATTAAATCATGGCTAAGGTAATTGAAAAAAAACATAATGGCACCCAAATAGGTTTGTTTCACACCCAAGAACAACTTAATGGTGTCCAAATATGATTTTGAGCACTATATAAAGTGTAAGGGTACTTCACGCCTAACAACAACTTAACAACACCCAAAAATGGCTAATCGACACCTAGAGATGGTTAATTGACGCCCAAAATTAGTTCGTTGACACCCACGATCATAAAATGGCTCCTAAGTAAATATCACAGCTAAGGGTAATCGACAATCAATAGCAAGATAATGTCATCCAAGTATATTTGTTTGACGCTCAGATTTTATTGATCAACAAAAGTATAAAAATAACACTTTTAAAGATTTTAGAGTGATTTTAGCAAATTTTAGGTGCTATTTAGCCATTTTAGGCGTTGTGTTGTCATTTTAGGCGTCTTCAACCATTTGTGAACATATCACCATTTTTGGCACTTATTGTAGAGTCATCTTTAGATGCCTTTAGCTATTGGGGCATATTCACCATTTTCAAGCATTTAATTATTGGGCACATATTTATCAAAATTTAGATTTTTGGAAGCTCTCATTATTTCTCTCACTTTCCTCCTGTTTGTTTAACTCTTTCCTAAAAAGTATATCAACATTACTCTTTTTGAAATGTATTTTATTATCACAAATTCAATGATTTTTATTTCGTTCAAAACTTTATCATGGTTTAGATATTATAAGAAAAACATTTTTGTCTCTCATCACATCACCTCTACATACCATTTTTGTATTTTTTCTCAAAAAATTATCAACATTAGTCTTTTTAGAATGTATTTTTTTATAAGGAATCCAATGGTTTTTGTTTTGTCAAAACATTCATCACGGTTCATAAGTTATAAGCAAACAAATTTATTTATCTATTACACAACCTCCAATACCATCCAATTAATGCCCGCCACATCACACTCCCAAATCAGCTTTTCCCCCAAAAAACCACCCAGCCCTCCAAGTTGTAGGCGAGCATTATAGCCAATGTGCGTGATCAACACATTTGTTAGATAAGTTATGTACGAAAAATCTTCTCTTGCAATGGGTGCAATAAATCTATGTTAAGTTATTGCCATGAATCATTGCATCTATTGACCTTTTGATTACTGAATTTCTCATAAATAATAGTGTATTACAATGCATACATTTTTATATAAGTGGAGTTTGCCATAGTGCGAGGGTTGCACATATATATATTGCATCACTTTCATTCTTCAGAAATAATAACCAATGCATTTTGTTCTTGTCATAATTGTATTTGTCTTACATCCTTTGAGAAAATAATAAGATACTACATGGACTCAAAATATAACTGAATAAGATCATGATATAAACATTTTGCATATACGTCTAAAACATACAAGCACACAAAAACACCCAAATAGAATTTGGACTTGAGAAACTTGGTGAGTACTCTATACACGATGATACTTCTTTTTAGGTTTTTTAATAGGGATTGCCAAAGCTTTCTACCACAACTTTTGTATCCCCCTAAGACCTAGTGATCTCACATCACGTGATAACCTTTGCAAAAGATCTATAACTCCTAAAAGTGGGTTAAAACACCTAAAATGGGGTTTATGCGTTTGTTTATCAGTGTAGTGGCAATTTGATCCTAATTTACTATTATGCACCTAATTTATAGACCAATGCCCCCAAAAATGCAGTTAAAGCACCTAAAAATGGGGTTAATGCACACACTTATCGGTGTAGTTCCTTTTGAGCCTAATCTATTATTATGCACCTAATAAGCAAGAAATGCATCCCAAAATGGGTTGAAGTGCCTAAAAGTGGGTTAAAGCGTTTAAGAATGGGTCAATCTTCCTACTAATTAGTGTAGTGCCTAACTTATAGGTCAATGTGCCCCACAATGGGGTTTAAGCGCTAAAAGTGGGCCAAATGCCTAAAAGTGGGAGTTATGTACCTATTTGTTAGTGTAGTGGAAATTTGAGCCTAATTTATTGTTATGTGCCTAATTTATAGGCCAATGCATCCACAATGCAGTTAGAGTGCCTAAAAAGGGTTTAAGGCACCTACTTGTCAGTGTAGTGCATTTCTGACCCTAATTTACTATTATGTGTCTTATAAATAGGAAATGCCCCCAAAATGCGGTAAATGTGCCTAAAATGGGATTAATATGCCGTTTTCTAGTGTAGTGCCTTATTGAGCCTAATTTATGATTATGTGCCTAATGAATAGGAAATTTGCCCAAAAATGGGTCGAAGTGCCTAAATGTGGGTTAAAGTGCCTAAGAGTGGGGTTAATATGCCTACTTGCAGTGTAGTTCCTAATTTATATCCCAACACACCCAAAATGGGGTTAAACTGCCTAAAAGTGGGTCAAGCACCTAAAAATGGGGCTTATGCTCATATTTGTTAGTCTAGTGGAAATTTGAGCTTAATTTATTTTTATGCACCCAATTTATAGATCAATGTGCCCAAAATGCGGTTAAAGCACCTAAAAATGGGTTTAATGTGCACACTTGTTTGTGTAGTGCTTTTAGCCTACTATACTAATATGCAAATAATGAATAGGAAATGCACCAAATATGGGTTAAAGTGCCTAAAAGTGGGTTAAAGCACCTAAGAATGTTGTAAATCTGCCTACTTGTCAATATAGTGCCTAATTTATAGACCAATGCACCCCAAGATGGGGTTAAAGCGGATAAAAGCGGGTCAAACACCTAAAACTTGGGTTTATGTGCTTATTTCTAAGGTAGTGGAAAATGGAGCGTAATTTACTATTATGAGCCTAATTTATAGGTCAATGCGCCCAAAGATGAGGTTAAATGCCTAAAAATAGGGTTAATGTGTCCACTTGTTAGTGTAGTTTATTTTTACCCTAATTTACTATTAAGCACCTAACAAATAGGAAAATTTCCTAAAAATGGGTTGAAGTTCTTAAAAGTGGGTTAAAACACCTAAGAATGTGGTGAATCTACCTAATTGTCAGTGTAGCGCCTAATTTATAGGCCAATGTGACCCAAAATGAGGTTGAAGCTCCTAAAAGTGGGTTAAAATGCCTAAAAATGGGATTTATGCACTTATTTTTCATTGTATTGGCAATTTGAACCTAATATACTTTTATGCGCCTAATCTATATGCCAATGCACCCAAACATGCGATTAAAGTGCCTAAAAAGGGGGTTAATGCGCCCACTTGTCAGTGTTGTGCCTTTTTTAGCTTAATTTACTATTATATGCCTAATAAATAAGAAATACACCCAAAATGGGGTTGAAGTGTCTAAAATTGGGTTAAAGCACCTAAGAGTGGGGTTAATCCACCCACTTGTCATTGTAGTGCTTAATTGTTTAGCTAATGTGCCCAAAAATGGAGTGAAAGCGCCTAAAAGTGGGTTTTAACGCCTAAAAATGGGTTTATGTGCCTATTTGTCAATGTAGTGGCAATTTGAGCCTACTATCTATTATGTGCCTAATTTATAGGCCAATGTGACCAAAAATGTAGTTAATGCACCTAAAAACGGGGTTAATGTACCCACTTGTAAGTATAATTCCTATTTGTTTGTAATTAACTATTATGCACCTAATAAATATGAAATGCACTGAAAAATGGGTTGAAGTGCCGAAAAGTGGGTCAAAGCACCTAAAATGGGGTTAATATGCCTACTTGTAAGTGTGGTGCCTAATTTATAGGAGAATGCATCCCAAAATGGGTTTAAAGTGCCTAAAAATGGTTTATGTGTCTATTTGTCAACGTAGTGTCGTTTGAGCCAAATTAACTGTTATGCACCTAATTTATAAGCCAATTCTCAACAAAATTGGTTAAAGCGCCAAAAAATGGGGTTACTGCACCCACTTCTCAGTGTAGTGCTGGGTTATTGCACCCACTTGTCATTGTAGTGCATTTTAAAGCCTAATTTACTATTATGCTAATAAATAGGAAATGAGCCCAAAAATAGGTTGAAGTGCCTAAAAGTGGGTTAAAGCGCCTAAGAATGGGGTTAATATGTCTACTTGTCAATGTAGTGCCTAATTAGTAGGCCAATGTGCCCCAACATGGGGTTAAAGTGCCTAAAAGTGGGTCAAAATTTCTAAAATGGGGTTTATGAGCCTATTTGCTAGTGTATTTGTTATTTCAGCCTAGTTAACTATTATGCACCTAATAAATAGGAAAATACACTATAAAATGGATTGAAGTTCCTAAAAGTGGATTAAAGCACCTAAGAATGGGGTAATCACCTACTTGTAAGTCTAGTACCTACTTTATAGGCCAATGCACCCCAAAATGGGGTTGAAGCATCAAAAAGTGGGTTAAAATTCCTAAAATACCAAAATTGAGCCACAAAGAGAAGATGTGCTCCCAAGATCCCACTGGCGTGGGTGACAAGGAGAAAGGAAAGGCGACAACATCCTGCCGGCCGTCTTCCCCGTCAATCCATCGACAAAGGGAAGATGTTTTGAATGCGGTGCTAGTCGAGAAGCATCTTGAGGCATTATCGACTCCAGGTCCAGAAGCTGCCTCAAGTATATCACATGGATGGGAAGCGATACGTCCAAGATCCTATGGGAGTTTACTAGATCTGAAGAGTGTTGATCTTTCGTTAATCAATGGCAAGATTATCTATCCTAGCAAAGAGGCAGAAGAGAATGCGGATAGATGGAGCAAGTGTCTCCTAGGCTATGTTCTAGACTTCTGGCCTCACATCCCAACCCTAGAGGCATACTTCGATAGTGTTTTGGCAACCAGTAGTTCATTTGAAGTGTTTAATAGAGGCTCGAGATTTTTCTTGGTTAGATTTGATGAACAAGCAGATCTGGATTTGGCATTAAAGGACAAATGGTATGTCGGAGGTAGGCCAGTGGTGCTCAGGAAGTGGTACCCCGGCGATTCTTAGAACAGGGTCATCTTGTCAGATGTTCTGATTTGGGTTGATATCTTAGATCTCCCAATGGAACTGTGGGATAGCAGAATGTTTAGCAGAATCAACTCGTATTTGGGTCGTTCTGTCAAAATGGATGAGGATACACATAGTGTGAGACAGTTGGATGTAACTAGAATCCAAGTTATGGTGAATAAGGAAACTAGATTCCCAAGGAGGGTGACTCTCCATAGTAATGAAGGAATCAAGCATACAGTGCATTTGGACTATGAATGGATTCCATATAAATGCTTCCGTTGTGGTTGTATGGGTCATGGTGATTGTCAGATGAAGCCATCTAGAAAGAAACATAGTTTTGTCCGCAATGGTGTCCCAAGGAGTACATGGGAAGTTAAGAAGTCTAATGCTGAGAACCTGTTCGGTAATATTCCCATAGTAGTTAGAGAGGATGTTGAGGAATCCTTCATCTTGGGGGAGATTGATAAAAGAGAAGCGTCACAAACTGTAGTTGCGGTTGTCCAGGAGGATTCTGAGTTAGAAGATGAATGCCTTACAAGGGAGGTTAATGAAGGCTTCTTCACAGAGGAGTTAGTAGCCAAAATTTTGGAGGTCGAGAAAGTTGTGGGCATGAGCAAAGAGTTTGACCCAGGTCCTTCGACTCCTATAGATATTCCAGTCTTCCCAAAAGGGTCTCCAGAAAGTGAGCTGAGTTCACATGCTTCATCTAGTTCAGTGAAATTCTTGGCTGCAGGTAGAACTCAAAAAGAACGACCAAAATGCCAAACCAAATTAAACACTGCTTCTCTTCACAACATGGACAACTCTGATTGTCAAAGGGAATTGGAACTAAGTACTAAAACTGAGGCTGCTAGTTCAACAGCCCTAGGGTCCAGATGAACCTCACTCTTTCCATCACCTCTTGGAATGTCAGGGGGATCAATAATAAAATCCTGAGTGTCCAAGAGGAAATAAGGATAGCTAATTGTGATATTGTGATTCTGAATGAAATGAAGATCAGAGAGAAGAAGGCTGATAATTTCATGAGAAGATTCTTTGAAGATTACATGTGGGTCACCAACTCTAAATTGCATGCTTTGGGCAGAGTTTTTGTGCTTTGGAAGGAGGACATATGTCAGCTGCAGGTTATTGGTGAATGTGATCAGGTTGTGAATGTGAGAATTACCAAAAATTACTCTAGTTTCCTTTGGTATGCTGTCTACGACCACAATGGAGCAGAGAGGGTCTTTGAGAAAATCTGGAGGAGTTTGAAAGATGCCGTGTTGTTGACTAATGAGATTCTTGACAATTTCAAGAAGAAGTGCCCTCACATCTATATCCAAGCTGACATCTCAAAGGCTTATGACTCAGTTAGCTGGAAATATCTTTTCTTTGTTCTTTTCAAGATGGTTTTTTTGACTAAATGGATAAGATGGATTGAGACTATATTCTACTAAACCATTTATCAGGTCTTGGTTAATGGCGAACCTACATGCATGATTTTTCCTTCTAATGGGGTTAGGCAGGGTGACCCCCTCACTCCATATTTGTTTGTGATTGCTATGCAGGGGTTCTCTGAGATGATGAAAGAGAGCATAATTAAGGAAGCTATTCATCCTGTCATGATATCTAAACAGGTTCATTGCTCTCACCTCATTTTCGCAGATGATCTGATGATCTTCTCCAAGAATTCAGCTCAAGATGCAGTCGGGATTAAAAGACTCTTGGATGAGTTTGGTAAGATGTCTGGGCTTCACATCAATAAAGATAAGAGCATCATCTTTGCTGGGGCGGATAATCAAAACATGGACGTAGCTAGTACTTTGGATATGCATTTTGGAGTTTATGAAGATTCCAAGTACTTGGGTCTACCTTTGTTCTCTGGGAAACTGAGGAAAAAACAATGCGAGCAACTTGTGGACAAAATTAAGAAGAAACTTGAGAGATGGAAATCGAAGCTCCTTTCTCTCGCTAGTAGAGTTGAGCTGGTCAGGTCAACTCTATCTACCATGCATTTGTTTTGGGTCATGGTCTTCCCTGTGCCAAAATCCATCTTGGATGAGATTGACAAGTTGTGTTGTGACTTTTCCTGGGGCCACTCGGATAACAAGAAGAATCTTCTCCTGGTGAAATGGAGTTATGTTACTCTTCCAAAGGAGGAAGGAGGCTTGGAGATTAGGAAGAGTAAGGAGGTGGTAGAGGCCTGCTTGATTCTTAATTCTTGGGACATAGCCAGGAAAAAAGTATTCACTGTGGGTAAAGTGGATTAGCGAGAAATACTTAAGAAAAGAGACCCTGTGGAGTTGTTCTGTTTCTCCAATTTTTCCTAGATGTTCAATTCGATTTTGAGATGCAGAGAGTCTCTCATCTTCCGTATGAATTTCAAGATCGGTTCTTGCCAAAACTTCTCAGTTTGGAAGGATCCTTGGTGTAAAGGTAAGTTCCTCCATGATGTGGTAGAGAGAAACATCTCTATTAGAGTAGGGCTGTCTCAAGAGGCCAAGCTTAGCAACATCATCTGTAATAGAAAGTGGGTGATTAAAAACTCTCACTGTTCTGCTATTCTGTTACATGCAATTAAAGATATTGATATCTGTAAAGAGGATGAAGAGGACCACTGCTTGTTTCTGGGTAAGAAAAATACAAATATCAAATCTATTTGGGACAGTATTAGAGAGAAATATGACATCATACCTAAGTTTAAATGGCTGTGGAAAAGCAAAAGCCACTTAAATAGTAAGCTTCATGTCTAAAAGGCTATTCCTAATAAGCTCCCTACTAACGATTACTCAAGGAGGAGAGGGATTTTGATTGTTTTGGTGTGTATTCTTTGTATGAAATACTTTGAAGATTCTACACACATTTGTTTTGATTGTGATTACACGTTAGTGCTGTAGAAAAAAGCTCTGAGTACTGGTCGAGTTTTGATTGTTCCTAAGAATTGGGATGATGTCACTACACTCAAGCAGAGAGATGATGGAGTCTGTATTCCCCTTATATTATATCATGCATGATTGGAAAGAATCAGAGGAATTCATGAGAATCACATTAGATCTCATGAAGCTGTTTGGAGTACTGTCGAATATGAATTCAATTTGCTACAATTTTCTGAGTAATAGATTGTTGGTTGGTGATGGCTGATATGTAGATGGAGTGTTGATCTAGTTACTTTTCTTCTTGTTGAAGGAGCCTAACTGGTTTTTTCCTCTGATGTTTGCTTTTTGTTCTCTGCATGGTTCCTCTGGCTTGGTGACTGAGCTCGAATCCTTTTATCCAGTCTTTATTCTTTTTTTTTCCCTGTACTAGTGGTTTATGGTTGGCTGGTGGGAGTCTGGTAGTTGAGGTCTGACATCTTGGAGCTATGTATGTTTTTTCTAGATGATTTGAGAGGAGTTTAGTTGCTCAAAGGGTGTCTACTTATCTGTTATTTGAGCTAGTTTTTCGTTCTGTCTGTCATCCTTTGGATGAGCTTTAGACGTTTTGAAGGTTGAAGACAGTTATGAAAGAGCTGGGCCATGGTTGTTTTGCTGGATTCTTTTTCCATCTCTTCATTACTTTCTTTTCTTACCTATCATATTTGTTATTCTTTGAGCCCTACTTTATATTGTTCTCACTCTTTTTCTTTATCTATTCCCAATTTTGGGGCTAGTTTGCATTGTACAGTTACAAAAATCGAAAATACAAAAAAGCCACAAGAGTTTACTGACAAAAAAAGCCTAAAAAATGGGGTTCATGGGCCTATTTGTCACTATAGTGGAAATTGGAGCCTAATTTAATGTTATGCAACCTACTTTTTGACAAATGTGGCTAAACATGTGGTTGAAAGGGCCTAAAATTGGGGTTAATGTGTCCACTTATCAGTGTAGTGCCTGCTTGAGCCTAATTTACTATTATGCACCTAATCAATAGGAAATGCACCCAAAAATGGGTTGAAGTGCCTAAAAGTGGGTAAAGTGCCTAAGAATGGGGTTATTCCACCTACTTATCAATGTAGTACCTAATTTATAGATCAATGCACCCCAAAATGGGGTTAAAGTGCATGAGAGTGGGTCAAAATGCCTAAAAATGGGGTTTATGCGCCAATTTGTCACTCTAGTGACAATTTTAGCCTAATTTACTATTATGTGCCTAATTTATAGGCAAATGCGACCAAAAATGCAGTTAATGCACCTAAAATTGGGGTTAATGCACCCACTTGTGAGTGTAGTGCCTATTTGATCATAATTCACTATTTTGCACATAATAAATAGGAAATGCACCCAAAAGGGTTGAAGTGCCTAAAAGTAGGTTCAAGCATGTAAGAATGGGGTTAATCCACATATTGGTCAGTGCATTGCCCAATTTGTAGGCGATTGCACTCCAAAACAATGTTAAAGTGCCAAAAAAGGGGTTGAACGCCTAAAAATGGGGTATCCTATTCTGTTTCCACTTCCCTCACATTTGCTACGCGCCGTAGGAATCCAAAGTGTATATGGTTCTACACACTCCCTTTTTTTGACTCATATTCATCCTTTTTATCAGAATTTAGCTGCAAGATAAAAGTGGCTATTTTTCATTTTCCGCGATTCTTCTTTCTTTACTTTATTATGTGCCTATTTGTCAGTGTAGTGGCATTTTGAGTCTAATTTATTTGTCAGTGTAGTGGCAACTTGAGTCCAATTTATCATTATGTGCCTAATTTATAGGCAAATGCATCCAAAATGCAGTTAAAGCCCCTAAACATGGGTTTAATGTGCCCACTTGTTAGTGTAGTGTCCTTTTTAGCTTAATGTACTATTATGCACCTAATAAATAGGAAATGCACCCAAAAATGGGTTGAAATGCCTAAAAGTGACTTAAAGTGCTTAATAATGGGGTTAATCCCCCTACTTTCCATTGTAATCATCATCATCATCATCAACTAAGCCTCAATCCCAACTATGTTGGGGTCATCTACATGGATCCTTCTTTTCCATTTAGCTCTATCATGGGTCATATTCTGGTTGAAATGTAGAGATTTAAAATCTCTCTTTATAATCCCTTCCCATGTTAATTTAGGCCTTTCTCTTCTTCTATTAATTGTGCTTTCCTCAATATTATTGCTTCGTATAGGCACATTAGTCGGTCTGCATTACACATGTCCATACCATCTGAGTCGGCCCTCGCGCAACTTGTCCCCAATGCTCACCACCCCACTTTATTCATGATATAGTCATTTCTCAAGCGCTCTTTTCTTGTCTTCCCACACATCCATATCAACATATGAATTTCAATCACATTCATCTTGTTGAGTCCTTATTTTTTCACCACCCAACATTCACTCCCATAGATCCTGGCTGACCGTATAACAATTTTATAAAACTTGCTTTTTAGTATGAGAGGGATCTTATGATCACAAAATACTCCAATTGCACTCCTCCATTTCAACCATCCTATAGTGATCCTATGACAAACATTATTTTGGACATCACCATCTATTTGAATGATAGAGCCCAAGTAATGAAATTTATCACATTTTGGTATATCTACTCCATCCAACTTGGCTCCACCATTCACACTGAGAGATTGACTAAAATTGCAATGCATATACTCAATTTTGCTCCTACTAATCATCAAGCCATTTGATTCTAATGCCTTTCTCTAAAGTTTAACTTTATCATTCAAACCATCTTTAGTTTCAACAATCAAAATAATATCATCAGAAAATAACATACACCAAGGAACATCATCCTGAACATTCTTTGTCAACTCATCCATAACAAGAACGAACAGATATGGGATGAGTGTGGATCCTTGGTGTACCCCAACATTGATGGGAAAAATTGGTGTCTCACCTCCAGGAGTCTTCACACTTGCATTAGAGCTACCATACATGTCCTTAATCAAGTCAATGTATTGGAATGGCACACCCTTTTTCCTCAAAACCATCCACAACACTTCTCTGGGTACTCGATCATAAGCCTATTCCAAATCGATAAAAACCATGTGAAGATCTCTTTTTCTTTCCCTATACTTCTCCATAATCCTCCTTATAAAAAAATAGCATATGTTGTTGATCAATCAGGCATGAAACCAAATTGGTTGGTGGATATTTTCATTATAGGTCTTAGCCTCTGTTCAATAATCCTCTCCCAAAGCTTCATTATGTGACTCATCAACTTGATAACTCTATAGGTTTTGCAGCCCTGAACATCACTTGTGTTCTTGTAGATGAGGAATATAGTACTATTTCTCCATTCATCCGACATCTTCTTTGTCTTCATGATCTTGTTAAATAAATTTATTAACCACATAACTCCTTCATCCCCCATACTATTCCATACATCAATTGGAATATTTTCTGGTCCGAATGCATTTCTCGTTTTCATCTTTTTCAAGGCATTCTTGACCTCAAAATGTGAAACTCGTCGTGTGTAAATGATATCTCTTATATCCCTATCACACTAGTGTTTAACATTATTGACAGTATTTCCATTGAAAAGCTTATGAAAGTAATTTCTCCATTGGTTCTTGATATAATCATCCTTTCCTAGCACTCTACAGTCTTCATTCTTGATGCATTTTACTTGACTCAAGTGTCTTCCTTTCCTTTCTCTTAAATGAGCCATTATATATATATATGTTTTCCCCTTCTCTAGTGTCCAACTTCTTATAAATATCATCAAAGTACCTAGACTTTGCCTCCCAAACAGCCTTTTTTACTTCTTTCTTTGCTTGCTTGTATATCTGGAACGTTGCATCATCTCGAGATGTGGGCAAGCTCCTATAGATCTCTCTTTTCAATTTAGTAGCCTTTTGTGCTTCATCATTCCACCACTAAGTCTCTTTTTGTGGAGACCCACAACCTTTGGACTCCCCCAAAACCTCTCTGACAATTTTGTTATGCAGGAGCTCATGTTATACCACATAGTGTTGACATCAGACTCTAAGTTCCAAGTTCCCTCCTTGATGAGTTTATCATGAAAGGTCAATTTCTTTTCTCCTTTAAGATTCCAACACTTGATCCTGCTATCTTGATTTTTTGTTATGCTTGCCTTTATTGATATTCATGTTAATATCCAAAACCACCAACCTATGCTGGGTCATGAGTTCTTTGCCAAGAGTCACTTTACAGTCCTTGCATACTTTACGATCCTCCTGCCTTGTAAGGAGGTAATCAATTTGGCTACAATTGTGCCCACTCTTGAAAGTAATCTTTTGAGAGTCTCTTTTCTTGAAATGGGTGTTTACCAAAATCATATCATATGCAACTACTAAATCTAAGTGCCTACTTGTCATTGTAGTGCAAATTTATATGCCAATGTGCCTCAAAATGGGGTTAAAGTGCCTAAGTGTGGTTAAAATGGCTAAAAATGGGCTATATGCGCCTATTTGACACTGTAGTGGCAATTTGAGCCTATGCGCCCAAAAATGCATTTAAAGCGCCTAAAAATGGGGTTAATGTGTCCACTTGTTAGTGTAGTGCCAATTTGAGCTTAGTTTATTATTATGCACCTAATGAAAAGGAAATGCGTGCAAAAATGGGTTGAAGTACCTAAAAGTGGGTTAAAACTCCTAAGAATGGGGTTAACCTTCATATTTGATAGTGTATTGCCTAATTTATAGGCCAATGCGCCCCAAAATGGGGTTAAGGCACCTAAGTGTGGGTTAAAATGCCTAAAAATGGGATTCATGCGCCTATTTGTTAGTGTAGTGGCAATTTGAGCCTAATTTATTATTGTGCAACCTAATATGTAACCCAATGCACCCAAAAATGTGATTGAAGGGCCTAACAATGGGGTTAATGTGTCCACTTGTTAGCATAGTGGCTATTTGACCCTAATTTATAATTATGCACCTAATAAAGAGGAAATGTACCCACAATGGGTCATAGTTCCTAAAAGTGGGAAAAGGACCTAAAAATGGGGTTAATTCGCCTACTTGTTGGTGTAGTGCCTAATTTATAGGCCAATGTACCCTGAAATGGGGTTGAAGTGTGTAAGTGTGGGTTAAATGCCTAAAACTGGGATTTATTCACCTATACATCAGTGTAGTGGCAATTTGAGCCTAATTTACTATTATGCACCTAATTTATAGGCCAGTGTGACCAGAAATGCGGTTAAAGTTCATAAAAATGGGGTTAATCCGCCCACTTGTTAGTGTAGTGCCTTTTTAGCCTAATTTACTATTTTGCACCAAATAAACAGGAAATGTGCCCAAAATGAGTACCTAAATGTGGGTTAAAGTGCTTATGAATGGGGTTAATCCACCTAAATGTATGTGAAGTGCCTAATTTATGGACCAATGCACTCCAAAATGGGGTTAAAGTGCCTAAAAGTGGGTCAAAACGCCTAAAAATGGGGTTTGTGCACCTATTTGTCAGTGTAGTGGTTATTTTTGCCTAAATTATTGTTATGTGCCTAATTAATAGGCGGTCGTGTGAGTGAATAGGGAAACTCTAAAACTGGCCTTGGGGGAGAGGGGTGGCTACCTACAAGCATCCCCCTCCTCTCCCTGGGCTTCTCCTCACCTCATCTTCATGCACCTGCCGTCATTGACTAGGGCCGGATTTGGATATTCTAGTCAGGTCACTCCTTCAACGCCCTGGGGTCGGAAGCTGGAAGCTAGGGCTTAGTGGTAGTGATTTGAGGCTTTGTCTATGGATTTCACCATAGGAGTGAGGTTGATGGTGCCTTATGGATCCCGAGAGGTCCAGGTAGCTTCCCCTGGTTGTGACGACCTTGTACGAATGCAGCTTCCCCCCTCTCTTCTTATTTCCTTTTCAATCTTGGTTTCTATTTATTGTTTTGTTGGGGTAGTTTGTCTGCATCGTCAGTCACCATTTCATTGAAATTTGGGTTATTGTAATAAGTCCTTCTATCATGGAGGTTGGAGTTTTTTGAGTTTTCCCCAGACCCTTAGGCATAATCAAGGAAACCTCGATATCCAATTTTTTTGGTTCCGGTTGATATATGCCGTTGTCATCGGTCAGAAAGTTCTAAGATTGTTGATGGATCTTCGATGGTAATGGTTTCCTAAAAGAACCGGTGATGGTGGTGGACTCACTCTCTTCTCAACATCTGGCTACAAATATTGTGATAGAATTCCATTGATAACCTGCTTTGATAAGCTCGCCGTGTAGGGATCCAGGTTGAAGTGTCTGATTTTTCTTCAATCTCACACTTGTTAAAGCAGGTGGATCAACATCATTCTTAGGCACTTATTTGTAGCCAGATGTTAAAATGCCTAATTTACTATTATGCACCTATTTGTTAGTATAGTGGTAATTTGAGCCTAATTTACTATTATGCATCTAATTTATAGGCCAATGCACCTGAAAATGTGGTTCAAGTGCCAGAAAATGGGGTTAATGCACCCACTTGTTAGTGTAGTGCCTTTTTTAGCCTAATTTATTATTATGCACCTAATATATAGGAAATGTGCCCAAAAATGGGTTGAAGAGTCTAAAAGTGGGTTAAGTGCCTAAGAATGATGTTGATCCACCTACTTGTCAGTGTGGTGCCTAATTTATAGGCCAATGCACACAAAAATGGAGTTAAAATGGCTAAAAGTGGGGTTGAACTTCAAAGAATGGGGTTTAAGCGCATAAGTGTAGTTAAAATGCCTATTGGTGGTGGACCCACTCTCTTCTCAACATCGGTCAGAAAGTTCTAAGATTCTTGATGGATCTTCGATGGTAATGGCTTCCTAAAAGAACCGGTGATGGTGGTGGACCCACTCTCTTCTCAACATCTGGCTACAAATATTGTGATAGAATTCCATTGATAACCTGCTTTGATAAGCTCGCCGTGTAGGGATCCAGGTTGAAGTGTCTGATTTTTCTTCAATCTCACACTTGTTGGGTGGATGTACCATTGTCTTCTCCTTCATCTATGTTCTTTAGATCTTTTATCTATGTAGATTTTGTATGGCTCTCTTAATCACATAGCAATTACAGTTAAAAAAAAATAGACCTATGCTACAAAAATGCGGTTAATGCATCTAAAAATGGGGTTAATGTGCCAACGTATTAATGTAGTGCCTATTTGATCCTAATTTACTATTATATGACCAAAACATGTATGCAATGCCTAAAAGAGGGTTAATGCGCCTAAGAATAGGGTTTAAGTGCCTATATGTCACTGTAGTGGTAATTTGAGCCTAATTTACTATTATGCACCTATTTGTTAGTATAGTGGTAATTTGAGCCTAATTTACTATTATGCATCTAATTTATAGGCCAATGCACCTGAAAATGTGGTTCAAGTGCCAGAAAATGGGGTTAATGCACCCACTTGTTAGTGTAGTGCCTTTTTTAGCCTAATTTATTATTATGCACCTAATATATAGGAAATGTGCCCAAAAATGGGTTGAAGAGTCTAAAAGTGGGTTAAGTGCCTAAGAATGATGTTGATCCACCTACTTGTCAGTGTGGTGCCTAATTTATAGGCCAATGCACACAAAAATGGAGTTAAAATGCCTAAAAGTGGGGTTGAACATCAAAGAATGGGGTTTATACTCCTACTTATCAGTGTAGTGCCAAATTTATAGGATAATACACCCCAAAATAGGGTTAAAATGCCTAAAAATGGGGTTTATGTGCCTATTTGCCAATGTAGTGGCAATTTGAGCTTAATTTATTATTATGCACCTAATTTATAGGCCAATGCGTCCAAAAATGCGGGTCAAGTGCCTAAAAATGAGGTTAATGCGCCCATTTGTCAATCTAGTGTTGTTTTGAGCCTGATTTACTATTATGCGCTTAATAAATAGGAAAGGCATGGAAAAATGGATTGAAGAGCCTAAAAGTGGGTTAAAGCACCTAACAATGGAGTTAATCTTCCTACTTATTAGTGTGGTCCTAATTTATAGGCCAATGTGCCCCAAAATTGGGTTAAAACACCTAAAAGTGGGTTTGAGTGCCTAAAAATAGGGATTATGTTCCTATTTATTAGTGTAGTGGCTGTTTGAGCCTAATTTATTATTATGTGCCTAATTTAGGGGCCAATGCGCCCAAAAATGCAGCTAAATCATCTAAAAATGGGGTCAATGATTCCACTAGTCATTGTAGTGCTTTTTTTTAGCTTAATTTACTATAATTCACCTAATAAATAGGTAATGCACCCAAAAATGGGTTGAAGTGTCTAAATGTGGGCAAAAGCACCTAAAAATGGGGTTAATCCCCCTACTTTTCAATGTAGTGCCGAATTTTTGGCCAATGCACCCCAAAATGGGGTTAAAGCGCATAAGTGTAGTTAAAATGCTAAAAATTGGGTATATCCACCTATTTGTTTGTGTAGTGGAAATTTGATCCTAATTTACTATTATGCTCCTAATTTATAGTCCAATGTACCCAAAAATGCGATTGAAGTGCCTAAAACTGGGGTTAATGTTCCCACTTGTCAGTGGAGTGCCTATTTAAGCCTAATTTACAATTATGCGCCTAATAAATAGGAAATATGCCCAAAAGTGGGTTGAAGTGCTTAAAATTGGGTTAAAGTGCCTAGAATGGGGTTAATCTGCCTATTTGTTCTGTGTATTGCTTAATTTATAGGCCAATGCGCCCTAAAATGGGATTAAGGAGCTTAAGTTGGGTTAAAACACCTAAAAATGGGGTTATGCACCTATTTGTTAGTGTAGTGGGAATTTGAGCCTAATTTACTATTTTGTGACCTAACTTATAGACCAATGCGCTGAAAACTGTGGTTAAATGGCCTAAAGATGAGGTTAATGCGTCAACTTGTCAATATAGCGCCTATTTAAGCCTAATATAATATTATGCACCTAATAAATAAGAAATGCGCCCAAAAGTGGGTTGAAGTGCCTAAAAGTGGGTTAAAGCGCCTAAGAATGGGGCTAATCTACCTACTTGTCAGTTTTGAGCCTAATATATAGGCCAATGCACTACAAAATGGGTTAAAGTGCCTAAAAGTAGGCCAAAATGCCTAAAAATGGGGTTTATGCGCCTATTTGTCTGTGTAGTTGCAATTTGAGCCTAATTTAGAATTATGTGCCTAATTCATAGGGCAATGCACCTAAAAGTGTGGTTAATGTTCCTAAAAATGGGGCTAATGTGCCCACTTGTAAGTGTAGTGCATTTTTAGCCTAATTTACTATTATGTGCCTAATAAATAGGAAATGTGCCCAAAAATGGGTTGAAGTGACTAAAAGTGAGTGAAAGCACCTAAGAATGGGGTTAATCCGCCTACTTGTCAATGTAGTGCCAAATTTATAGGTGAATGCCCCCAAAATTTTGTTAAAGCATCTAAAATTGGGTCAAAATGCCTAAAAATGGGGTTTATGCACCTATTTGTCTATGTTGTGGCAATTTGAGCCTAATTTGCTATTATGTGCATAATTTATAGGCCAATGCACCCAAAAGTGTGGCTAATGCACTGAAAAATGGGGCTAATGCACCCACTTGTCAGTGTGGTGCATTGTTAGCCGAATTTACTATTATGAACCTAATAAATAGTAAATGCATCCAAAAATGGTTGAAGTGCCTACAAGAGGTGAAAGCACCTAAGTAAGGTGTTAATTCGCCTACTTGTCAATGTAGTGCCTAATTTGGCCATTGCGCCACCTAAAAGCGGGGTTGAATGCCTAATAATGGGTTTATGCACCTTTTTGTAGTGTAGTGGTAATTTGAATCTAATTTACTATGATGTGCCTAATTTATAGGCCAATGTTCCCAAAAATGCAGTTAAAGCTCCTAAAAATGGGGTTAATGTGCCCACTTGGCAACGTAGTGCCTTTTTTCCCTAGTTTACTATTATGGGCCTAATGAACAAGACATGAGCCAAAAAAGGGTTGAAGTGGGTTAAAGCTCCTAAGAATGGGGAAGATCCACCTACTTGTTAGTGTAGTGCCTAATTTATAGGCCAATGCGCCCAAAAATGTGGTTAATACCTAAAAATGGGGTTTATGCACCTATTTGTGAGTGTGGTGGCAATTTAAGGCTAATTTTCTATTATGGACCTAATTTATAAGCTAATGCGCCCAAAAATGCAGTTAAAGCATCTAAAAATGGAGTTAATGCACCCACTTCTTAGTGTAGTGCCTTTTTTAGCCTAATTTATTATTATGCACCTATTAAATAGGAAATGCACCCAAAATTGGGTTGAAGTGCCTAAAAGTGGGTTAAAGAGCATAAGAATGGGGTTACTCTGCCTACTCCTTATTGTAGTGCCTAGTTTATCGGCCAATGTGTCCAGAAATGTGGTGAAAGTGCTTGAAAATGCGGTTGAAATGCTAAAAATGGGGTTAATGCCCCCCTTGTCAGTGTAGTGCCTATTCGATCCTAATTTACTATTATATCCTAATAAAGAGAAAATGCACCCAAAAATCATTCGAAAGTTCCTAAAAGTGGGTTAAAGCGCGTATGAATAGGGTTAATCTGCCTTCTTATTAGTGTAGTGCCTAATTTATAGGCCAATGTGCCCGAAAATGGGTTTAAAGCACCTAAGTGTGGGTTAATATGCCTAAAAATAGGGTTTATGCACCTATTTATGAGTGTAATGGAAATTTGAGCCTAATTTACTACTATGAGCCCAATTTACTATTATGCACCTAATTTATAGGACAATGCACCCAAAACTACGGTTAAAGCACCTAAAAAATGTGTTAATGGTGCCATTTGTTAGTATAGTGCCTTTTTGAACCTAATTTACTATTATGTGCCTAATAAATAGGAAATATGTTAAAAAATGGGCTCAAGTGCCTAAAAGTGGGTTAAAGTGCCTAAGAATGGGGTTAATCTGCATACTTGTCAATGTAGTGCCCAATTTATAGGTCAATGTGCAAAAAATGTTGTTAAAGCGTCTAAAAGGGGGTCAAAATGCCTTAAAATGGGGTTTATATGCCTATTTGTAAGTGTAGTAGCAATTTGAGCATAATTTACTATTATGCACCTAATTTATAGTCCAATGCATCCAAAATTGCGGTTAATGCGCCCACTTGTAAGTGTAGTGCCTTTGTAAGCCTGATTTACTATTATGCGCCTTATAAATTGGAAATGCTCCCAAAAATGGGTTGAAGTACCTAAAAGTGGGTTAAAGCACCTATAGATGTGGTTAATCTACCTACATGTCAGTGTAGGGCCTAATATATACCCCAAGGCACCCCAAAATGGGGTTAAAGCATCTAAAACTGGGTCAAAATACCTAAAAATGGGGTTTATGAGCCTATTTGTCAGTGCAGTGGAAATTTGAGTGTAATTTTCTATTATGCACCTAATTTATAGGCCAATGCACCAAAAATATGATAAAAGCATTTAAAAATGGGGCTAATGCTTGCCTTTTTAATGTAATTTACTATTATGCACCTAATAAATAGGAAATGAGCCCAAAAATGGGTTAATTTGCCTAAAAGTGGACTAAATCGCCTAAGAATGGGTTTAACCCGCCTACTTGCCAGTGTAGTGCCTAATTAATAGGCCAATGCATCCCAACATGGAGTTAAAGTGCGTTATTGTGGTTAAAATAACTAAAAATGTGGTTTATATGGCCTAATTGTCAGTGTAGTAGGAATTTGAGCCTAATTTATTATTATGCACCTAATTTATAGGTCAATGCGCCCAAAAATCTAATTAAAGCACCTAAAATGGGGTTAATACACCCACTAGTAAGTGTAGTGCCTATTTGAGCTTAATTTACTATTGTGTGCCTAATAAACATGAAATGCACCCAAAATGGATTGAACTGCTTAAATGTGGGCTAAAGCGCTTACAAATGGGGTTAATCTGCCTACTTGTAAGTGTTGTTCCTAATTTATAGACCAAGCACACCAAAATGGGGTTAGGGCGCCTAAAAGTGGGTCAAAACACCTAAAAATGGGGTTTATGCACCTATTTGTCAGTGTAGTGGCAATTTGATCCTAATTTATTGACCAATGCATATAATAATGTGGTTAAAGTGCCTAAAATTGGGGTTACTGCGCCCACTTGTGAGTGTATGTGCGTAATAAATAGAAAATGCATCTAAAAATGGGTTGAAGTGCCTAAAAGTTGGAAAAAGTGCTTAAGAATGGGGTTAATCCACCTACTTTTAGTGTAGTGCCTAATTTATATGCCAATGCACCCAAAAATGTGGTTAAAGAGTCCAAAAATGCAATTAAAGTGCCTAAAAATGGAGTTAATGTGCCCACTTGTTAGTGTAGTGCCTATTTGAGCCTGATTTACTATTATATGCTTAATATAGAGGAAACATTCCCAAAAAAACAGGTTGAAGTTCCTAAATGGTTTAAAGTGCCTAATCCACCTACTTGTCAGTGCAATGCCTAATTTATAGGCCAATGCGCATCAAAATGGGGTTAAAGTGCCTAATTGTGTTTTAATATGCCTAAAATGGGGTTTATACACCTATTTGTTAGTGTAGTGGAAATTTGTAGTCTCACTTTAGGCATGGACGTCATGCTAGTCTCATTACTCATTGTTCTATTCAGTCAATGGGAGGAATAGCCAAATCTTTTCCTTTAGTTCCAAACCTTTCAGTCAGTAACAAAACTGAATATCCTCTAGTTCCCTACTTTTTTTGAAAGAATTTCTGCTACTGAACTAGCTGATATATCTGCTATCCACTTCAAACCTTTGAGTCTCATACCTAATAAAGTTCCTATTCCTTTGGTTTGGTCAAGCATCTTTGATCTCAGACTCTTCAGATTCATCTTATGGTGCAGAGGACTTTCTCTTTACTGGCTTTTGGCTTGAAGTTACTCCCGACCATTTAGAATCGACAAAATCAGGTCGTCATTAGGAACTGGAGAACCAATCGGGCTCTATTTCTAGAGTAGTTGCTTTAGGGACAAATTCAGATATCACTTTTGCAAAGAGTGAGTGCTTTGACATGGCCTAGCTTGGGATTGAGTCTCAAAGTCATGTTCCAATAATTGCCTCAAATGATGTTGTTGAATTGAGGAGAAGAGCACCAATTCAAAAAGTGAGAGAAGAAAGAATCTAACTCCAGATCAGTTGATCCTTTTTCTTCCATATGGTTCATTCTTCAGACACCGCAGGGATACCAGAAGCATCCCGAACAAACCCTACATCCGATTTCACCCCGCACAAATCCTTTCTATTTGAAATTCAGTCTATTCTATCTAGAAAAGCAATAGAACCTATTTACGTTGGATTTCTTAGTTAATTGGATAGTGATGAGTGCCGACAAAAGACATATATATAAGCATGAGGTTTTTCCATAGGGGTAGGAATATAAGTTTAAACATCCATAGATTGCAACTATCGATAAAGCGGTCATACTTCCTTCACCAAAATGAGAAGATAATTTCTCTTTCTAAAAGGTGTGAATGAAAATAAAAAACATCTCATGGATACATGACCAGGGGGTCTTCTTAATATTAATAGAAGACACATTTGATGATAAGCTTGTTCCTTCTTGGATGGATCATCATAAATTCTTACAGTATGTTATTCACAACATCAAATATTCATCTAGAGACACTCCTATATAAGGAGCTCAATATTGTCACTTTGCTGGGTATGATGAGATTATTGTCAAATATGAAATAGCTACTATGAGAGATGGCTAAGAAAGATGAAGAGATTCCCGTATTCTAAAATCAAATTCCATGAGAAACCTTCCCAGTCACCTGGAGTGATTCTACTACGGGGATTATTGATTCACCCACATAGGTCAAACAACGTACTCTCTACAAGAACAATTCGGGGGTAACAAAGAAAGAGAAAGAGAAGAAGGTCAAGGAACTCCTTACTGGTTGTTGGTATATCATTACATGTATCCTATCATTTGATGGGTGCATGTTACCCTAAACGTACACATGACGGAGACCACCATGGTCTAAACGATGGTTATGACACTATTTACTTATGTGTATGCCTACAAGATTGACCCCTCTCCCCTGTGATTTGTAGATACATTGACTTGATGAAGGTTGTTTGGACCCTTATCGTATTGGGGTAGTTAGGGATTATATCTCCCAGGTTCGTGAGCCTGGCAATTGGTCAAAAGACTAGTCTATTCGTCTTGCCTACCCGGATGCTGAGGAGATATTTGAGGTCTTGCTCAGAGATTGGGCCCATCTCAGGTATCTTCATTGGTACTGTAATGTGTCAACTAAGTATTCCACCTCTTGTTGGGATCTTTGAAAGGTTCATCCAATTTGTTATTCTTTTTCTAGGTTTCACTCTCAGAAAGAGCAGCTCGAGCGCTCCCAGTGGTTCACCTATGGTTCCACATTCAAATGATGGGAACTGTATACGAAGTGTAGAGTACCTAGTACTTGTCTCTATTGAGGATGAGGGGAGGTGAGCACAAGGATGTCGGTCATCTTGCAAATAGTCAGTAAACCCTGTTGATGTATAAGACTTTAGGCATGGGAAAATAATGCTTATTTGACTGTGGGTTGGAAGATGCCTATGCTGCCTGCACGTAGGGCCTTCCCCCACTCCCGTACCACGGGGGGACGTGCTCTTGTTTTTGAGACACTTGAATCATTTGTTGTGACATGGTACATTTTCTCCCCCATTGCTAGTACGTTGATGGGTTGCACACCCGACACACACATTTTAGCCTTGCTCGTGTGTCTAACATTCCATATAGGTGACCTAACGGAAACCGCCTGACTAAACATACCAATAGTCACCAAATTCATATGGGCTACTGAGGAGTAGGCAATGATCTTCTTAAGATAAATCTGTCTTAAAGTGGTCAAGGAAGTATATATTATAGCAACTGTGCTTAGAGTATAAATGATATATCACCTGTTATCAAGTCACCAACTTCCTTGACCTTCTGACACTGGACAGGCTCCCCATACATGGTCTTATGACTTTGAGGAGACCTATGTTTTTGTTAAACTCCTACCCAAGCGTGGTCACTACGACCCCCTTTGTGAGGAGGCACCCCTTCTCTTGAAGTTGTGAGGCTATTTTGCCGAGTTCCTTAGAGAGAGTTGCCTCGTGCCCCTAGGAATTTTAAACCTACCCACCTGTGTTGGTTTTGGGTACTTGTTTAAGGTTGTTCGAGCTTTTCCTGGGAGTATGGAATGGGTGACTTTAGCACCGTAGTGCTTGGTACTCAAACATTAGCTCGGGGCATTTTCTCTACCCAATCTGATCCTAAAAAAGCAAGGCTCTACAAAACCTTGAACCGATAACCATCTTTTGGCTAACCTAGCCTCCTCCATCCCTCTCCCTGATGGTCAAGTCACTTTGTGTGCCTAATTTGTAGGACAATCCCCCAAAAATGTCGTTAAAGCTCAGAAAAGAGTTTTTACACCCACTTGTTAGTGTAGTGCTTATTTGAGCCTAATTTCCTATGACGCACCTAATAAAGACGAATTGCACCAAAAAAATTTGAAGTTTCTAAAAGAGGTATAAACCACCTAAGAATGGGGTTAATCCACCTACTTGTTAGTGTAGTGCTTAATTTATAGGCCAATGAGCCCTCAAATGGCGTTACATCACCTAAGTGTTAGTTAAAATGCCTAAAATGGGGGTTATGCACCTATTTACTAGTGTAGTGGAAATATGAGCCTAATTGACTATTGTGCGCCTAATTTATAAGCTAATGCATCCAAAAATGCGGTTTAAAGCATCTAAAATGGGGTTAATACACCCACTTTTCACTGTATTGCCTTTTTCAATTTACTATTTTGCATCTAATAAAGAAAAAATGCACCCAAAAGTGGGTTGAAGTTCCAACACGTGGGTTAAAGTGTGGCATACAAATCAAAAAACATAATTTACTTAAGTGGAAGCGTTTGTTAGCAGTAGATTACTGAAAATAACTAAAAATTAAAACCATTTACAAAGAGATCCAAACATAGGGAAAACTCTTTGAACAAGAACCAATGCATTTTATTTACATCCTGGTTCATACGTACATATCCTGTACCATCCCTTCTCGAGGGTTACACACATCAACTGCTCTGTTAAAACTATACACATGCAACATAAATACCTTGAGGCATTAAGTACAAATCTCATATTGATTCATTAAAGTTCAAACTACTAACTCCGAGGACCTGCGAGTACAGAGATGACACATAGGACTACTATCTATAAGACACGACAGACAGTACACTCAACCTGAGCTATCACTGCTGTCCTTGCTGATGATGATGTTTTTCCTCTGCAAGATGTTTTCAAACTCCTCCGTGCTCACCTACTAAAAACATATTTAATCTCATGGGGGTGAGAGAATTGAAAATTTCCCCAGTGAGAATATAACTATCCACCAAAAACATTATTATTGCAGTTTAATATTATAAAATTGAGCAGAGGATAAGCATTTTAGATCATTCTCATCTTTTTAAAGTATTGCAACTGTCTATGATAGAACAATAAATCATCTATTCTCTTTATAAGGAATAGGAAGAACATGTATATCATTTATCTATCATATCATTTCAACATCTCAAGCTTTTCCTAATTATCCTGATATGTCACCCATGATTCATTCTTGTTTCCATCTGTTGGCCTTAGCCAATCTGCTAAACAAATATTGAATTATACCAGACATAAGAGTATACATCATTATATTCTATCTAGACATTGGATTATGCCAATTCTGATTTCACAACCAGGCATTGGACTCTACCAATCCTGATTACACAGCCAGGAATTGGACTCTAACCAATCCTGATTACAGGCTTCATGCCTCTGCCAGGTATTGGACTTTAACCAATCCTGATTACACAGCCAACCATTGGACTTTAACCAATCCTGATTACATAACCAGGCATTGGACTCTAACCAATCCTGATTACACAACCAAACATTGGACTCTAACCAATCTTGATTACAGGCTTCATGCCTCTTCCAGGTATTAGACTTTAACTAATCCTGATTACACAACTAGGCATTGGACTCTAACCAATCATGATTACATGCTTCATGCCTTTGCCAGGTATTGGACTTTAACCAATCCTGATTACATAGCCAGACATTGGACTTTAACCAATCCTGATTAGACAACCAGGCATTGGACTCTAACCAATCTTGATTACACAACCATATATTGGACGCTAACCAATCCTGATTATAGGCTTCATGCCTCTGCCAGGTATTGGACTTTAACCAATCCTGATTACACAACCAGGTATTGGACTCTACCACTCCTGATTACACAGCCAGGCATTAGACTCTAACTAATCCTGATTATACAGCCAGACATTGGACTCTAACCAATCCTGATTACATGCTTCATGCCTCTGCTAGGCATTGGACTTTAACCAATCATGATTACACAACAAGGTATTGGAATTTAACAAATCCTAATTACACATCACTAGGTACCACATCCTTTTACTAGCATTAAAATTTGGGCATGCCATCATACTTAATCACATTCTTTATGTAATACAAGTATTCCTCTCTTCCCTTTCCAACATATTAAAAGACATGTATGATCATGATTTCATTATTATTATTTTATCCTTTTTTTATTATTACCATATTACTGAGTTTCCATTTCTTGGTTTATTATGAACCTTATCATCTCTTACAAGAGACCTTTATAATCATCTATGTACCTCTTACTAGGCAACAACTTACTCATATGGCTCACAAGGCCCATTAAAACATCTTGTTGTCTCTCACTAGGTAACAACTTACTCATGGCTCTCAAGGCCCATTAAAACATCTTTAATGTTACAATTAGGATAACACTCTTCATATGTTATTCATCCAAGTATGTTGGATTTGAGATGCATCAAGGGGTATCACTCTTAAAGAGATGGATGTGAAATCTATGAGGTCTTGAAGTATTACTTCCCTCATCACTTTTAACTTTATTTAAGTTTATATTGTATTAAGGTATTTTCCCATCTTAATAACTTTATCCACTGACCTATCACCTTTATCATAAAGTGCATAGGTCATAGAACACATGTAAGAATTGTCCGACTATCTTCAATGATATGGACTCGTCTCAGATTAAAACATTGCTTTCTATAAGGTTGCCTATAATCAACCACTTTAGGTATTTCCCTCATCTGGATATTAGCCACTATTCCATTACTAGGATTAGGGTTTATCATGTCATTATTCGAAATTAGGGTTAAAGCTTCTTATTCTATGTCACATAGGAATTCTCATTCCCTTACCCAAATTTAAGGGTAGGGTTTCTCATTTCATTACTGAGATTTGGGGTTTCATATATTACAATCTGCAGTTAGGATTTCACATACCTTCATCCCACGACCATACTGACCAACATGACCTTGCTTCCCCTAGGCAACACCCTGTATTAGGGTTTCTTATAACGTCACCCTATATTAGGGTTCCTATATCTTTTTCCCAAATTTGGGTCTCATGTACCTTTACCCAAAATTAGGGTTTCATGAAGCATCCCCTTGAATTAGGATTTTTCATTAAATACCCTAAATTAGGATTTCTCATATCATCATCCTAGATTAGGGTTACATCATTACCCTAGATTAGGGTTTCACCCATCAATACTCTCAATTAGGGTTAGGCTCATCGACCTTCTCAATTAGGGTTTTATGATTTCTTTATCAAGTATCATACCCTAATTACATAAATTATTCATGTTGAAAGTGTTTAAGCTTATCCACTACATGATCATTAAACATGTAGGAATTCCCCTCTCTCTCATCCCCTATGGGATGTTGATTTACTTCAAGCTTGATTAAATCAGGTCAACTTGAATGAAGGGTTAACATAGTGTATTGAGATATTGCTTCCATAAGCATCAAAGGTTAATCATTTTAAATAACATGATCACCTAAGTACCTTAGGGATTTCAAACATTGTAGTTATACTTCTAATCATCATTATCAATCATGGAATCAATTGATCTTTTATAACCTTGAGTCTCCAAACGGTTTTGGGTACCTTGAACCTCCAAACGGTTTTTCCCCTGTTAACCTTCAAACGACTTTGAACCTGTTTGCCCTCCAAATGGTTTTGAAACTATTTGGGCATCCTAGGTCTGAGACCATTTAATCTTAGATGGTTTTGAAACCATTTGAGCATCTAGCCCTTGAAACTGTTTGAACAAATATACATTGAAACTGTTTGAACAATTTCCCTTGAAACCTATTGGATGAATTGATCTTGAAACCGAAAGGACCTCCAAATGGTTTTTATCATGACCTTTAAACGGTCTTGGGGTCACACCCTCAAACGGTCTTGGGGTTAGACCTTCAAACGATATTGGCCCTTAGTCCCTTTAATGGTCTTGAAACTGAAAGGATCAACTAGGGTTCCATTCACTCAAATCAATTAAGGATTTACTTCATTGAATCCATCATCAATTGAACTATTAATTATTCATCATTTAGTAACCATTGGATCTTCAACCATCCAATCATACTCAACCATAGACCTCCAAACGGTCTTGAGACCATTTGGTTGACCTCTAAATGGTTTTGAGACCGTTTGGGTCAATCAACCCTTAAATTGATTCAATTCACTTAAGGATTCAACACTCAACCCGATCAGGGTTTGCAATAGATGGATCATTCACAAATGGAGCCATTAAGATCAAATCAATTGTAACCAATTGAATCAACCTTCAACTATATCATCACTTATCCTCCAAACGGTATGGGACTGTTTGGTCCCAAACGGTCTTGAGACCATTTGGTCTCAAGTCCTTTAAAACCGTTTGCTTTAGATATTATTGAGATGTGTGCATAGGTTGATGTCATCATCATCAAGATATGATCCTTCATAATATGCTGCAATTCTCATAGTGATTCCATTGATTTGATGAAATGAATTTCAATAAGAACAAAATGATCAATAATTGATGGAGAATTGAATGCAATAAAAATATTAAGGATTTAAGTTATAAAACCCGCCTCCAAAGAAGATTCAAAGCTTCAAACTCCACGTCTTCAATGGTGAAAGCAACTCCTTCAACTATCCAAAGCTCTTCCTCAAGTCTTTGAGTGAAGAGAATGGCCAGGGTTGAAGTTTGAAGGGAGAAAAGAAGAAATAAAGCATTGATTTGTAATTTCCACCATGAAATCAAGGTGAAAGAGGACCATTGAGCTTACCTACAGGTTGATCGTTCTCCTCCTTCTCCTAAGATCCCTTGGTCATTTTGCAAGCAAAGAGTGAAAGTGGTTTCGAAATAATCCTTTCAAGTTATGGATATGTGAGTATATATGTGTATTATTGAATTTCTTTTTAAGAGAGATAATGTAGGGGATAATTCCTCCATTTCCTTGCCACTTTCCCCCTCTTCTTCCTTACATACGAAGCATCCTTCCTTTCCTTTCATTCCCTTCAATTATCCATGATTTAAAGGAATAGAAATTAAACATCTTAATCATATAATAATAATATCCATAAGTTAGTGATATTACTTTTTCCTTTAACTAATGTGAGTGAGCTCTCCACTCACGTAGATATTTTTAAGTGCCTTTGCAAGGAATAATGGCGTACACCCTTATCCAATTTCAAACTTATCATATTTGGTTGAATGACACTTCCATTAATATATTTATTTTTGCATTAAATTGAATTATGTTTCAAATTTTGCTTAAATCTTGATTATTTTAATATCAAGATTCTCTCTACTCCAAAGTGATTCAAATGAGACGCCCCTCTCATTTTATTTCCTCTACATGATACCAAGAAACATTAAGGACTCTCTAGGAGTGGTATTTTGCATATTGAATCCTATGTTTTGGTCAAATTATACATTACACCAAAACTAGGTTTTAATGCACAAACATTGCTCAACAAGCTCTGGCTTGGTATTCAGGCTGTCACAAGCAATACCTCTGATTATTATCATTCTTATGATGCTTCAACACTTGAGGATCATTTTATCATGTAACATTTTCAAGTTAACCCCTCAACTTGGGTAATTTGCACTTTAGTCCAAAATAAGCAAACATTGCCTCAACATTATTCAAAAAGGACTAAAATTGAAACATAAGTTCCTCTTGAGCCTTAATTAATTTTAACAAAATAAAATAGAGGATCTAATAAACTTGCTTAAGCAAAAATCCTAGGGTTAAGGCATAGCCTAGGTCAAGGATATTACAATTATAAACCCCTAACAAGGATTTCGTCCCCGAAATCCCAGATAAAGGGAAGCATATATTATTCATTTATCATCTCATCAAGTCTTCACATAACATTTCAATGTCATGTAGATACCATTGAACTTTTGATCGATACAAAGTTCTTCCACACAACTTATTATAGAAGATATGATTTGTTGTGTCATCTAACCAGCTGACACAACACTAGGCTTTCTTACTACTTGTAATGACTATCTCTTTAGTTGTACATTCTCTTATCATAAGGGAAGGTTATTTGTCAATTTTAAGAATTTATCTTAAAGGCATCATTAGATGTTGTGTATAAGTTGCTTTTATAGATTTATATAGAGGTTATTTGTCAAATTAATTTGATAAGCTTTTCTCTCAATAATTTTGCAATTATTCCTTCAAATAGTTCATCCTCATCAATGTTATGTTTATGCAAGGCATAAACCCCTAACATATGATGTCCATGCTACATTAGGTATCTAAACTTATTTCACAATTAACCATTCCAAAAAATCATCATAAAATAATCTGATATTTCTCAGATATCAGAATCTCTTACCTTGGTATCTATCATATGTGTTGAAAACACATCACATCCTCATTTTCGTTTTATCATGAGACATTACTTGTTACATTTATCTTTATCTTGAAGCCCAAGTTCAAGACAAAATAATACTTTTCTAAGTATCCATCAAAAGAACACTTTAATTTATGTACATCAAGTGTCATAAGACCCACTTGATTGTCATGTACCAGACAGGAATGAGCATAAGAAAACATATTCTTTTTATCGCCCCATCATCACCCAGGGTTGTTTATTAAAGAGAAGAGATTATCAATTATATGAACCTTCAAATTGTTCATGAGTCAATCATTCTTGTCTCATCCTGGCTCCTTGCCATATGCATAAAAATTATAAGGATAATTACATGTCACCACATCTTAGTATTATCATCATTATGATTACTAGATTTGGGTATTCAAACCTTTGGTTCATCAATGGTTATCGTTACCTCCCATTAGGTAACTGTTACCTCTAGGTCTGAGGACCAGGGTATACATTATACTAAACATCTTCTTTTGTTTATAAGTTGATTTGTAAATAAATCAAATTCCTCCGTATATCAATTAGAATGTGGTAGAAATATCCTTGCAACATCTCCTATTTCATTAGGCTCTTTTTAGATTGTTTCTAAATGATTACTTGATCATGGTAATCAGAAAGATAACAATCGAGGTATGTCATACTTACCTTACCTTCGATAAATGAATACTTGGCCAGGGTATTCAAGAACTGAAATTAGGTAGTATGCATTTATTTTATTTTATGTTTTTATCTCTTTAAATATCTCAGATTTCCTTTGAGTTCCTTTTATCTCTCTTCCCTTCCTTAATGAAGAGAGAGAAATTTTCACATAAAAAAATATATTGAACTGAATACACATTTCCATCCTTTTTATCTCTTCTCCTTGTCCTTAAAGGACTGACTGAAGAAAATTTATTAATAAATACCTTACTCATAATCAGTAGGCAAAGAGAAGAAAAAGGAAAGGTAATTCATAATGAAAATTTTATCCGACATGTTACCTTTACGGGTTATCTATTGTCTTGTCTGTTGGGTCACCTCATTACTTTCTACTTGGACATTGCCACCTCAGATGTCCTCTCTGTCCGCATCTATAGCAAGCTCAGAGCCTTTTTGGTGACTTCTGCATTGGTGCACTATATTGTGGTTGAGTCGGTAATACTGAAATCTTTGATTGTTTAGTACCACCAATCCACTGTTCCTGTGATTGTGTAGACTTCCTTTTAAGGACTGTCTCATGTTTCTTTGTCGTAGACCTTTCTATCCTCCGAATTGATTCCATAAATGTAGCGAACCTTCCTATACTTTCTAATGTAGATGCCGGGATGGACATCTCAGCATTCAATCCCTTCTCAAAACGTCAGATCTTTTCCTCCTCAGTAGCAGCCATTTGAGGACAAAATCGCAAAAGTTCCATAAACTTAACCTCATATTCATTTATCGACATGGATCCCTGTCGAATCTTCTCAAACTGTGAGATCTTTTCATCTAAGTATGTCTTTGGAAAATACTTATTGATGAATTCTCGACGAAATTCCTCCCAATCAACCTATTCGTCATTCCTTTTTATTTCTTCTATAGCCCACCAATGTCCAACACTACCCTTCAAAAGGTACACAACATGTTTGACCTTGTCGACATCTGGAATACTAAGGATCTTAAAAGCCTTTTCTAACTCAGTGAGCCAGAGATCAACATCTACTGGGTCAGATGTCCCAGCATAATCCATGGCTCCTACACCACGTAGTCGTTCAAGAGTCTTACCAGACCCATATCCCTCTTTGGGAACTGGTTCCCTAGGTGCCGGTGCTGGCATCTAGTCTGTTATATGCATCACTGTAGTCATGATTTGCCCAAAAAGAGTATGAAAATATGGGTTTCTCATCATGACTTCATAAACATGGGGATTTTCAGGCACTATTTCTTCTCTTGCCTGGTCCTTGGCACCTTTTACTGGTGCAACAACATTGCTCTCAACAATGTGTCCCTCGTGTCCTCCAGACATCTTTGTGTTATATATCTTCTTCTACATAAGCAGAAGGCACTATAAGATATATTGGGGACACTAGAACAAACTCAACACCTTAGTCCTATGTCTCTGTAGACTCACCGAACCTAGAGCTTTGATACCACTAAATTGTGGCATACAAATCACAAAAATATGATTTACTTAAGCGGAAGTGTTTGTTAACAGCAGATTACTGAAAATCACTAAAAATTAAAACCATTTACAAAGAGATCCAAACACAGGGAAAATTATTTGAACAAGAACCAATCTATTTTATTTACATCCTGGTTCATAAGTACATATCCTATACCATCCCTTCTCGAGGGTTACAAACATCAACTACTCTGTTAAAACTATACACATGTAACATAAAAACCTCAAGGCATTAAGCCAAAATCTCATATTGATTCATTAAAGTTCAAACTACTAACTCCGAGGACCTGAGAGTACAGAGACGACACATAGTACTTCTATCTACAAGACACAACAGACAATACACTCAACATGAGCTGTCATTGCTGTCCTTGCTGCTGCTGATGTTTTTCCTCACTGCAAGATGTTTTCAAACTCCTCCGTGCTCGCCTACAAGAAAAATATTGAATCCCACGGGGGTGAGACAATTGAAAATTGCCCCAGTGAGAGATATAATTCTCCGCCAAAAACATTATTATTGCAGTTTAATATATTAAAATGAGCAGAGGATAAGCAGTTTAGATCATTCTCATCTTTTTAAAGTATTGCAACTGTCTATGATAGAACAATAAATCATCTATTCTCTTTATAAGGAATAGGAAGAACACGCATATCATTTATCTATCATATCATTTCAACATCTCAAGCTTTTCCTAATTATCCTGATATGTCACCCATGATTCATTCTTATTTCCATCTGTTGGCCTTAGCCAATCTACTAAACAGATATTGAATTATACCAGGCATAAGAGTATACATCATTATATTCTATCTAGGCATTGGACTATGCCAATTCTGATTTCACAGCCAGGAATTGGACTCTACCAATCCTGATTACACAGCCAGGCATTGGACACTAACCAATCCTGATTACAGGCTTCACGCCTCTGCCAGGTATTGGACTTTAACCAATCCTGATTACACAACCAGGCATTGGACTTTAACCAATCCTGATTACACAACCAGACATTGGACTCTAACCAATCCTGATTACACAACCAGACATTGGACTCTAACCAATCCTGATTACACAACCAGACATTGGACTCTAACCAATCCTGATTACAGGCTTCATGCCTCTGCCATGTATTAGACTTCAACCAATCCTAATTACACAACCAGGCATTGGACTCTAACCAATCCTGATTACAGGCTTCATGCCTCTGCCAGGTATTGGACTTTAACCAATCCTAATTACACAGCCAGGCATTAGACTTTAATCAATCCTGATTACACAGCCAAGCATTGGACTCTAACCAATCCTGATTACACATCCAGACACTGGACTCTAACCAATCCTGATTACAGGCTTCATGCCTTTGCCAGGTATTGGACTTTAACCAATCATGATTACACAGCTAGGTATTGTACTCTACCAATCCTGATTACACAGCCATGCATTGGACTCTAACTGATCATGATTACACAGCCAGGCATTGGACTCTAACCAATCCTGATTACAGGCTTCATGCCTCTACCAAGTTTTGGACTTTAACCAATCCTGATTACACAGCCAGGTATTTGACTTTAACCAATCCTGATTACACAACACTAGGTACCACATCCTTTTACTAGCATTAAACTTTGGGCATGCCATCATACTTAATCACATTCTTTATGTAATACAAGTATTCCTCTCTTCCCTTTTCAACATATTCAAAAACATGTATGATCATGATTTCATTATTATTATTTTATCCTTTTGTTATTATTGTCATATTACTGAGTTTCCATTTCTTGGTTTATTATGAACCTTATCATACCTTACAAGAGACTTTTATAATCATCTATGTACCTCTTACTAGGCAACAACTTACTCAAATGGCTCACAAGGCCCATTAAAATATCTTGTTACCTCTCACTAGGTAACAGCTTACTCATGGCTCTCAAGGCCCATTAAAACATCTTTAATGTAACAATTAGGATAACACTCTTCATATGTTATTCATCCAAGTATGTTGGATTTGAGATGCATCAAGGGGTATCACTCTTAAAGAGCTGGATGTGATATCTATGAGGTCTTGAAGTATTACTTCCCTCATCACTTTTAACTTTACTTAAGTTTATCAACTTATATTAATGAAAGTATTTTCCCATCTTAATACTTTTATCCACTAACCTACCATCTTTATCATAAAGTGCATAGGTCATAGAACACACGTAAGAATTGTCCGACTATCTTCAATGATATGGACTCACCTCAGATTAAAGCATTGCTTTCTATAAGGTTGCCTATAATCAACCACTTTAGGTATTTCCCTCATCCAAATATTAGCCACTATTCCATTACTAGGATTAGGGTTTGTCATGGCATTATTCGAAATTAGGGTTAAAGCTTCTTATTCTATATCACATAGAAATTCTAATTTCCCTTACCCAAATTTAAGGGTAGGGTTTCTCATTTCATTACCGAGATTTGGCGTTTCATATATTACTATCTGCAGTTAGGATTTCACGTACCTTCATCCCACGACCGTATTGACCAGCATGCCCATGCTATCCCTAGGCAACACCATGTATTAGGGTTTCTTATAACATCACCCTATATTAGGGTTCCTATATCTTTTCCCCAAATTTGGGTCTCATGTACCTTCACGCGAAATTAGGGTTTCATGAAGCATCCCCTTGAATTAGGATTTTTCATTAAATACCCTAAATTAGGATTTCTCATATCATCATCCTAGATTAGGGTTACATAATGACCCTAGATTAGGGTTTCACCAATCAATGCTCTCAATTAGGGTTAGGCTCATCAACCTTCTCAATTAGGGTTTTATGATCTCTTTATCAAGGATCATACCCTAATTACATAAATTATAAATGTTGAAAGTGTTGAAGCTTATCCACTACATGATCATTAAACATGTAGGAATTCCCCTCTCTCTCATCCCCTATAGGATGTTGATTTACTTCAAGCTTGATTAAATCAGGTCAACTTGAATGAAGGGTTAACATAGTGTATTGAGATATTGCCTCCATAAGCATCAAAGGTTAATCATTTTAAATGTGCTAATCACCTAAGTACTTTAGGGATTTCAACCATTGTACTTATCCTTGGTAATCATCATTATCAATCATGGAATCAATTGATATTTTATAACCTTGAGTCTCCAAACGATTTTGGGTACCTTGAACCTCCAAACGGTTTTGCCCCTTTTTAACCTTCAAACGGTTTTGAACCCGTTTGCCTTCGAAATGGTTTTGAAACCATTTGGGCATCCTAGGTCTGAAACTGTTTGATCTTAGATATTTTTTGAAACCATTTTGGCATCTATTTCTTGAAACCATTTGAGTAAATATACATTGAAACCGTTTGAACAATTTCCCTTGCGATGAGTGCATACTCATCATGGAATTCAATTACCTCTTTGGAACTAATGCAACTCCATTTCACATCCTTTTACCCAAATATGAATCACAATGTGTAAAACTACTTAGATGATTCAATAATCAATATTTTAACTAAATATCATTCATTTAATGCAGGAAAACCAGGTAATTCCATCCATACGGCCCCAAGACCGTTTGGGTCCATGCGGTTTCAAGACCGTTTGGGATCACGCGGTCCCAAGACCGTTTGCTAGAATACATGAAAGAACGAATGACAAGGTCGATTGCCAAAGAAAACCGAGCGGGCTGTAAACGGCATGTCCATGCGGTCTCAAGACCATTTGGGTCCATGCGGTCTAAAGACCGTTTGGGTCCATGCGGTCCCAAGACCGTTTGGGTCCATGCGGTCCCAAGACCGTTTGGGTCCATGCGGTCCCAAGACCGTTTGGGTCCATG
The DNA here is from genome assembly GCA_963693085.1 of Alisma plantago-aquatica. Classification (NCBI taxonomy): domain Eukaryota; kingdom Viridiplantae; phylum Streptophyta; class Magnoliopsida; order Alismatales; family Alismataceae; genus Alisma; species Alisma plantago-aquatica. Next base: position 580,764,487 of record OY856413.1, read on the forward strand.
CGGTCCCAAGACCGTTTGGGTTCATGCGGTCTCAAGACCGTTTGGGTTCATGTGGTCTCAAGACCGTTTGGGTTCATGCGGTTTCCAAGACCGTTTGACGCAAGCACGAAGACCGATTGAAGAACTGAAGCCGCGCATTCACGCCGTGACAGAGACTGACCTCAAGATCGATCGACGCAAACCATTTGGCGCCCAAACGGTCTCCAGACCGTTTGGCGACCAAACGGTCTCTAAACCGTTTGGCGACCAAACGGTCTCCAAACCGTTTGGAGAAGATATTTTCAGTAACTTATCCAAACCGTTTGGGATCAGATCTGAACCTATAAATAGACCACTAGGGTTCTCATTTGGGGTATCGGATCCGGACACCGACAGGCTGCCAGAGCACCACCCTGATCAAGATCCACTCCATCAACTGCTAGTGTTGCATCCAAGGAGGCCGGGAAGAGAAGGAAGACGGAGCAAGGATCGCATCTTCTTCACCGAGCTGCGACCACTCTATGCACCGAGCTCATGGTGGATCTCTCTTTCTCTCTCATCCTTCTTGTATCTCACATCATGAGTGAGTAGTCCACTTCCGCTGGGGTGCGGGGACTAGCCCCGCTGCCCATGCAAACCATGTTCTTTTGTTAAACTTTCCATGGAAATGCATATAACTCTTCATTTTGTCGTTTATCGTTGAGCTTGTAGGTTGGTTATGTGCTTGTTCCCATCTTTGTGCTCCCTATGTTGCGATAACTTCAATGCATGGGTTTGAACGTCGTTTAACACGTTTGACTCCCTAACTAGAAATAGAAGGGGATTCCTTGAGGTAGTAAGTGTATGATCCGTGAGGGGACGAGCCATCTAGCCTTCGGTGACGCTTCTGTGCGCCTAACGCCTGTATAGGGGGTTCACAACCTTAGTAGGATTTTGTATCATCTTGTTAATCGTTGATGTTTGCTAGTACGTTACCTGCCTACTCACTTATCGGTTAACGCGGCTGACTCCCAAACTAGAAATAGGATGGGATTTCATCGAGGTCGTAAGTGTATGATCCACGAGGGGACGAGCCATCTAACCTTCGGTGACGCTTCTGTGCGCCTAACGCCCGTATGGGGGGTTCACAACCTCTGTGGATTTCTGTATCTTCATAGCCGTAAGACATGTGATCCGGATGGTGACGAGAAATATGATGCCTATGGTGATGCTTACGCGAACCTAACGCCCGTATGGGGGGTTCTGCAGCAGCTCTACTTGGAGTGTTATGTCTTGCATGGATTGTTTGCATAGGAGTATGTTTGTGTGTGTAGCGGTGGTCAGACCCGGTATAATCCCAGCGATTCCATATTATTGATCTAAACCTATCTTTAATTCCGCATTTACTTTCTTGCAATTAGTTTAATCAAACCCAAATCAACCATTTGTTCTAAATATTAGTTTTACTTGAGCTAGATTCAACTGACAAGGATTCTTAAAAATGTTGTCCTTTGGGTTCGATCCTCAACTATACTGCGATAAGACTCGTCCGCTTGTGGGTGGTATTATTGCACTTGGTTTTGGTAAAAGCTCGGGGATATAAACTCCAAGACACCAACGCTTCTGTGCGCCTAACGCCTGTATAGGGGGTTCACAACCTTAGTTGGATTTTGTATCATCTTGTTAATCGTTGATGTTTGCTAGTACGTGACCCGCCTTCTCACTTATCGGTTAACGCGGCTGACTCCCAAACTGGAAATAGGATGGGATTTCATCGAGGTCGTAAGTGTATGATCCGTGAGGGGATGAGCCATCTAACCTTCGGTGATGCTTCTGTGCGCCTAACGCCCGTATGGGGGGTTCACAACCTCCGTGGATTTCTATATCTTCAGAGCCGTAAGACATGTGATCCGGATGGTGACGAGAAATCTGATGCCTATGGTGATGCTTACGCGAACCTAACGCTCGTATGGGGGGTTCTACAGCAGCTCTACTTGGAGTGTTATGTCTTGCCTGGATTGTTTACATAGGAGTATGTTTGTGTGTGTAGCGGTGGTCAGACCCGGTACCATCCCAACGATTCCATATTATTGATCTAAATCTATCTTTAATTTTGCATTTACTTTCTTGCAATTAGTTTAATCAAACCCAAAGCAACCATTTGTTCTAAATATTAGTTTTACTTGAGCTAGATTCAACTGACAAGGATTCTTAAAAACATTGTCCTTTGGGTTCGATCCTCAACTATACTGCGATAAGACCCGTCCACTTGCGGGTGGTATTATTGCACTTGGTTTTGGTAAAAGCTCGGGGATATAAACTCCGAGTGAATTTGTTAGTGCATTCAAACACCACGTCAAATTCTGGCGCCGTTGTCGGGGACAATGGAATCAGTCAGTCTAATCTAGTTCTTTTAAGACTAATCTAGGATTTTACTTTTCCTTTGAAACTATCACTTATCTACTTGAATTTGATCTTACTTTGTGGATCTCATTTTCAAACCTTTCCGATGTTCAGGTGCTCCTCAACGCATAGTGCATGCACCGTTCAGATAGTCCCGGACTCACTGCAAGCTTTGATCCCAAAATTGATAGAACCTTCCATTGACAGATCAGAGAGAATCAAGCTAGGATGGCGCAAGAAGAAGAAGTAGCCCGAAGAGTGGCTCACGCCATCAATGCGCAAAGAGAGAGGCTCATGCAAGAAGCCAGAGCTGCGGTTCAACAGGAAATCTTAGCAGCACAAGCAGCAGCGCAGGCAGCCGAACTACAGAAAGATCTTAGGGAATTCTCCATCCCGAAAGCTGTGAATGTCTATCACCCAGTGCAGCCTCCTCCCATCGAGGCTTCCAACTTCGAGATTAGAGCCCACTGGATCACATTGCTTCAAAACAACCCTTTCTATGGCAAACAAGCGGAAGACAGCCAGGGTCATCTTCTGAGATTCGTCGACTTATGTGCTATGACAAAGCAAAATGGGGTCTCCGATGATGCCATTTGACTCCGTCTTTTCAAGTACTCTCTTGCTGATAGAGCCATTAGTTGGTACAATTCACTACAGAGTGAAGTACCTATCACCACCTGGGAGCAGCTCCAAAACACATTTTTGGAAAAATTCTACCCCCCATCTCTTACATATGAAATCAGGGGGCGAATCACAAATTTCACTCAAGTCCTTGGAGAAAACCTCGCTGAAGCGTGGGATAGATACAAGGAGCTCCTATGCAAATGCCCACACCATGGAATCCCGAAGAATCAACTCATTGAAATCTTCTATAGGGGTGTGGAGGATGATGTTAAGATGTTTCTAGATTCCTCATCTGGAGGAAACTTCATGCGTCAAAGCTACGACAGTGCATGGAGAGTTGTCACCCTGGGAGCAGAAAATCAAGCCAACTGGGGCAGATCTGTAGGAAAAGGAGTTTTGAAGGTAGCTATGGCTGAAGCTATCCCTGAGTACAAGTCTATTGCAGAAACCTTGAAAGTCTTAGTTGCAAAGCAGGATCATATAGAATCATCCCTAGCTGCGATTGGGAGAGGACATTCACAGACTAGGCAACATGAACAGGTCAAGTCCACTTCTCTGTTCTATGAAGCATGCAAGAGAACCGATCATTCCACTCTATCATGCAATGTGCTCTACGATGTTGTTCTAAGTAATGTCTGTGGACAAGGAGATAATGGCCAGATGGAAAATCTTAATGTCATTAACACCATCCCTGGGCAGAACTATTACAATCCAAATCAAAATAGGAATCACCCAGGATTCCAATACGGAAACCCTTCTGGAGCTATGAACTCACACCAATTCGGCCCAAACAATCAACCAAGGGGCCCATCAGGGTACCAGTTTAACCAACAACAGAACTTTGGGAACCAAGGAAACTTCAAAGGAAATTTTCAGAACAGGAACTACAATAATTATCAGAACAACTCTCAGTATCAGAACCTGAACCAACAGCAAGGTCAAACATGACCCATCCCTTCTGATGACAAGATGTCAACCATTGAAAAGTTGCTACAAACACAACAAACGATGATAGCCAATCAACAAGCCCAACAGAAAGCTATTGAAACGCAACTAGCTCAACTTGCTGCTAGCATAAAGCCACCAGATGGAGTGTTTGTCGGTCAACCTGAAAACAATCTGAAACATCCTGAATAGTTGAAAGTTGTCAACACCAGATCAGGGAAAGATTATTCGAATCCCCCAGTAAAGACACCTGTAGTTATTGCTGACGAAGAAGAACCTGTGACTGTCCAAAACTCGACAACACCAGAATCGCAACCAATGGAAGATAAGACTGACAAGGAAGTTCCTGAAAAATCTATTGATGAAGAACATGAAACACCAGAGATGGATATTCCTGTATATAAGCCTCGTATACCCTCCCCATCCCGCCTAAGGCAAACAAAGCTTGATACAAGATTCATAAAGTTCAAAGAGGCCATGAAGAAACTCCATGTTGATATACCTTTCTTAGACGCTCTTGCTGAGATACCAGCCTAGACTAAGTATCTAAAGTCACTTCTCACCAAGAAGTACATAACTGAAGAGTATGAAACCGTCAAACTGGCTACAACCACATCAGATATTATACTAAGCAAGATGCCAAAGAAACAGAAAGACCCAGGATCCTTTGGAATTTCATGTCACATTGGTGACTCATCATGCAAGAAAGGACTGGCAGATCTTGGGGCAAGTATTTCTATTATGCCATTCAGTCTGTGCAAGAGATTAGGGTTCGCAGAATTGCTTCCAACTTCTATGACCATTCAACTGGCTGACAATTCTATAAAGAGACCGTTGGGGATCCTCGAAGACATCCCGGTCAAGGTGGGCAAGGACGCTTATGTTCCATGTGATTTCGTCATTATGGATATAAAAGAAGACACCAAATATCCTCTTATCTTTGGTCGACCATTCCTCACCACTGCTAGAGCCCTTATTGACGTCGAAGCGGGAACCTTACTGCTAAGGTTAGGCAACGAGACTCTGGAATTCAAAGTTTTTGAGAGTATGAGAAGACCAAGTATACAGGAAGAAGTCTATCTGATTGATTGTGTTGAGCAGATGTCACAACTAACTCAAGAATACCATGAGTCGTATGATCCCTTGGAAACTGCTCTATCTGACCTATTTAATGACGAACATATTGACCAACGAGCAAAGGATTGCAATGAATTCCCCAAATCTACTAAAGAAAATGTTGAAGCTACTTACGAAGAACTAAAGACTACCGGAACTACAGAAGAAACTAGCGATAAACCAGAACTACCCGACATGAAGCCCCTACCTGAAGGGCTGAAGTATATGTTTTTAGACGATCTCAAGGCTTGTCCAGTGATCATAAACTCTGATTTAACAACCGAACAAGAAGAGAAACTTCAGGAGGAATTAAGGGAAAGGAAGAAAGCCATAGGCTATAAGATGAGTGACCTCACAGGGGTCAGTCAAGCCTTGTGCATGCATAGGATCCCCATGATGGAAGACCATAAGCCAACCATCGAGCATCAATGAAAGTTGAACCCGAATATGAAGGAAGTGGTCCGTCGCGAGATCATCAAACTTCTTACAGTCGGAATAATATACCCGATACTGGACTCACCATGGGTGAGCCCAGTTCATGTGGTGCCCAAGAAAGGAGGGACGACTGTTATGAGAAACAAAAACAATGAGCTCATCCCCACTCAAACAGTCACTGGGTGGTGGATGTGTATTGATTATAGAAAACTAAATAATTCCACTCGAAAGGATCATTTTCCTATGCCCTTCCTCGATCAAGTTTTAGAAAGATTGGCCCATCAAGAATATTTCTGTTACCTGGACGGTTACTCTGGATTCTATCAGATTCCCATACATCCTAAATGATCAAGAAAAAATGACTTTCACCTGTCCCTTCAGGACATATGCTTTTAAAAGGATGCCGTTTGGTCTGTGTAATGCCCCCGCAACTTTTCAACGTTGCATGGCTGCTATTTTTGCGAGGCTTACTAAAACTGTTATGGAGGTCTTCATGGATGATTTTTCTATATATGGAGACTCCTTTGATTCCTGTCTTAAGCATCTCTGTATGGTTCTCAAACGTTGTGAAGAAACACATCTGGTGCTAAATTGGGAGAAATGCCACTTTATGGTAAAGGAAGGCATTGTCCTAGGACATAGGGTTAGCAACAGAGGAATTGAAGTTGACAAAGCCAAGATAGAAGTTATATCTAAATTGGCTATTCCCACAAGTGTGAAAGAAGTTCACGCATTCCTTGGTCACGCTGGATTCTATAGAAGGTTTATACGAGATTTTTCCAAGATAACAAAGCCGATGACCAACCTACTTTTAAAAGATGCTGATTTCAATTTCAATGAAGAATGCGTCGAAAGTTTTGATACACTAAAGAAAGCCCTTACAACTACCCCCATTATTAGAGCTCCCGATTGGAACCACCCCTTTGAAATTATGTGTGATGCCAGTGATTACGCAGTGGGTGCGGTTTTAGGGCAATACATAGAGAGGAAACATTATGTGATCTATTATGCGTCAAAAACCCTCGACGAAGCTCAAAGGAATTACGCTACTACTGAGAAGGAACTTCTGGCAGTCATCTATGCCTTCGATAAATTCATATCCTACCTTATCGGTTCGAAGGTCATCATTTACACAGACCATGCTGCTATCCGTTACCTTATGGCAAAGAAGGATGCTAAGCCAAGGCTGATCAGATGGATACTCCTTCTACAAGAATTTGACCTGGAGATAAGAGATAAAAAAGGGACGGAGAATGTCGTAGCAGATCACCTCAGTCGCATCCACACTCTGGATGCTGAAGGGATTCCAATAAGTGACTCCCTACCAGATGATAAGCTTATGAGGGTCTCGGAAGTTGTAGCATGGTATTCCGACTTCGTAAACTACCTAGCTGCCGGAGTCATTCATCCCCAATACACCGGGAACGCTCTGAAGAAGTTTATGCATGATGTGAAGCATTACTATTGGGATGAACCATATATTTTTAAACTTTGCGCCGATGGATTGTATAGACGTTGCGTCGCCGAAGAAGAAGCCCAATCTATTTTGGAACAATGCCACTCAGGACCTATAGGCGGGCATATGAGCTCAAAGAAGACCACTTTAAAAGTTTTGCAATGCGGGTTCTTCTGGCCGACTTTATCCAAAGATTCCTACGATTTTGTCCTATCATGTGATAAATGTCAAAGATCTGGCAATATAACCAAAAGAGATGAAATGCCACTGAACCTATGGCAAGAAGTTGAGATATTTGACGTTGGGGGAGTGGATTATATGGGTCCATTCCCATCTTCCAACGGATTCTCTTACATCCTAGTGGCAGTGGACTACGTTTCAAAATGGGTTGAAGCCATCCCAACCGTCACTAGTAATTCAAAACCCGTCATCAAATTATTCAAAGACATCATCTTCCCACGGTTTGGAGTGCCGCGAACCGTGATATCTGACGGAGGCTCCCACTTCATTGAACGAAGCTTTGAAGCTCTTCTAAGAAAATATGGTGTCTCGCACAAGGTGGCTTCACCTTACCATCCACAAACAAGTGGACAAGTAGAAGTATCCAACCGTCAACTAAAGGCTATCCTTGAGAAAACCGTCGGACGCAATCGAAAAGACTAGTAAAAAAAATCAACGTCGCCTTATGGGCATATCGTACTGCTTATAAAACTCCCCTTGGTACTACCCCTTTTCGATTGATATATGGAAAGGCTTGCCACCTGCCAGTTGAACTAGAACATAAGGCATGGTGGGCAATCAAACAATTGAACTTCGATATGAAAGAAGCAGGGCAAGCCAGAATTCTGCAACTCAACGAGTTGGATGAACTCAGAATGACAGCTTACGAGAATGCACGAATATACAAAGAACGTACAAAACTCTGGCATGATGGACATCTGAAAAGAAAAGACGTACGAGTTGGAGACCAAGTGTTAGTTTTCAACTCCAGATTAAAATTGTTCCCAGGGAAACTCCACTCACGTTGGTGTGGACCTTACATCGTCAAAAGCATCTCTCCTCAAGGTGCTTTCTCTTTATGGAGTGACAAGTCCGACGAATTTATAGCAAATGGTCACCGCTTGAAAAGATATTTCACGTCAATTGACAAAGGCACCAAAATAATGTTGGAACTCGCCAATCCAAAGGACCCACCATGATACCGAAGAACTCTGTCGAGCCATCGACATAAAACAAAGGCGTTCGTCGGGAGGCAACCCTATCAATAAATCCGTTTTACTTTTCTTTCTCAAATTCTGTTTTTACCTTATAGTTAACTTTTCTTTTTACGATAATTTTTCTTTTTCAGATAAGAAGTGGGAGTGGTGCTGATGGGAACGCAATCACAACTCGGCAGTCATACCTGGTGTAAGCTTTCCCCTCCATCTTGAATTTAGGGATTGCTCGGGACGAGCAAATCTCTAAGTTCGGGGTGGAGGGTGGGTGGTACGTACTTCACTCCCACCCTCTTTTCATATTCAAATTGCCTTTATCATAAAAGTTTTTCAAATTGCTGAACAGATACCTAATGAAATTTTGTCTCTTGTTGATAAAATGTAACTAACTATTTTGCTATGCATCTTCTATCATAATATCCTCCTTTTTCGAAGCAAATCCTCAAGAGGACTGAATTTTGAAACTTGCCTTTTGCCTAAAATCATCCTGTGAAGCTTATGATTCCTAACATCATAATACTTTTTACAAAAATGATAAGTATCTGTCAAACTGAGAGGGATCAAACACGTCGTGCTTCCTAACTGACTAGTGGAACAATGGCTCAGAATCCCCACCAGATCCGCATCAAGTCATTATTTGAGCAGAGTATGACAAAGCGAATAACCCGGTTTTGAGTTGTAAATCAAGTTGCATTCCGATATGAACTCTCTTCTACACTTCTTCTACCATCTTCATATCCCTCCATCCATCTAAAGCAACAAAAAGCCGATTATGTGCCAAACCCTAAGTTCGGGGTGGCACACCACTCCCCCCTTATCCGCTTCTTCCATACCCCTCACAATAAATAGGGGCGTACCACCAAAAATGAAATCTCGAGTCGAATAGAGGAGAGATTTGCAAACAAAAGATGCCAAAGTGCACACAAAAAGAAATGCAATCTCGAGTCGAATAGAGGAGAGATTTGCACAAAAAAAATGCAATAAATGAAATTGCAAAACAAATGAAAATCTCGAGTCGAATAGAGGAGAGATTTACTTCTTCTTTTCATACCACCTTTCACTCCTTTTTATACCTAAGGGCACAATACATGCCCCACAATCCTGAACTACACCAGTGTCAGATCGGATGCATATTTGTTGATTCTGTGGGTATCTCTGAACTCTTACAAAACTCCTTGACATGCTTGATGCAGGAAAAAGTGGGGAGGAAGTGCTGTTAGGAAACAAACTCAGGAACGAAGCTATGGAAAGATGTGTTTAGTGGTCCCAGGAAGTTAAGGTACTCCTTCATGCTAAGCAGAAAGAAACATTAGTGATGTGAAGATGAAGCAATCACACGAATAGAAAGTATTCACTTGGCAACTATTTCTAATTTTACGTCACTCGAGGACGAGCAACGACTAAGTTCGGGGTATTTTGATGAGTGCATACTCATCATGGAATTCAATTACCTCTTTGGAACTAATGCAACTCCATTTCACACCCTTTTACCCAAATATGAATCACAATGTGTAAAACTACTTAGCTGATTCAATAATTAAGATTTTAACTAAATATCATTCATTTAATGCAGTAAAACCAGGTAATTCCATCCATATGGCCCCAAGACCGTTTGGGTCCATGCGGTTTCAAGACCGTTTGGGCTCACGCGGTCCCAAGACCGTTTGCTAGAATACATGAAAGAACGAATGACAAGGTCGATTGCCAAAGAAAACCGAGCGGGCTGTAAACGGCATGTCCATGCGGTCTCAAGACCGTTTGGGTCCATATGGTCTCAAGACCGTTTGGGTCCATGCGGTCTGAAGACCGTTTGGGTCCATGCGGTCCCAAGACCGTTTGGGTCCATACGGTCTGAAGACCGTTTGGGTCCATGCGGTCCGAAAACCGTTTGGGTCCATGCGGTCCCAAGACCGTTTGGGTCCATGAGGTCCCAAGACCGTTTGGGTCCATGCGGTCCCAAGACCGTTTGGGTCCATGCGGTCCCAAGACCGTTTGGGTCCATGCGGTCCCAAGACCGTTTGGGTCCATGCGGTCCGAAGACCGTTTGGGTCCATGCGGTCTCAAGACCGTTTGGGTTAATGCGGTTTCCAAGACCGTTTGACGCAAGCACGAAGACCGATTGAAGAACTGAAGTCGTGCATTCACGCCGTGACCGAGACCGACCTCAAGATCGATCGATGCAAACCATTTGGCGCCCAAACGGTCTCCAAACCGTTTGGTGCCCAAACGGTCTCCAAACCGTTTGGCAACCAAACAGTCTCTAAACCGTTTGGCGACCAAACGGTCTCCAATCCGTTTGGAGAAGATATTTTCAGTAACTTATCCAAACTGTTTGGGATCAAATCTGAACCTATAAATAGACCCCCAGGGTCCTCATTTGGGGTATCGGATCCGGACGCCGACAGGCTGCCTGAGCACCACCCCGATCAAGATCCACTCCACCTACTGCTAGTGTTGCATCCAAGGAGGCCGGGAAGAGAAGGAAGACGGAGCAAGGAGCACATCTTCTTCACCGAGCTGTGACCACTCTCTGCACTGAGCTCATGGTGGATCTCTCTTTCTCTCTCATCCTTCTTGTATCTCGCATCATGAGCGAGTAGTCCACTTCTCCTGGGGTGCGGGGACTAGCCCCTTGCCCATGCAAACCATGTTCTTTTGTTAAACGTTCCATGGCAATGTATATAACTCTTCATTTTGTCATTTATCGTTGAGCTTGTAGGTTGGTTATGTGCTTGTTCCCATCTTTGTGCTCCCTATGTTGCGATAACTTCAATGTATGGGTTTGAACGTCGTTTAACACGTTTTACTCCCTAACTAGAAATAGAAGGGGATTCCTTGAGGTAGTAAGTGTATGATCCACGAGGGGACGAGCCATCTAGCCTTCGGTGACACTTCTGTGCGCCTAACGCCTGTATAGGGGGTTCACAACCTTAGTTGGATTTTGTATCATCTTGTTAATCGTCGATGTTTGCTAGTACGTTACCTGCCTACTCACTTATCAGTTAACGCGGCTGACTCCCAAACTAGAAATAGGATGGGATTTCATCGAGGTCGTAAGTGTATGATCCGCGAGGGGACGATCCATCTAACCTTCGGTGACGCTTCTGTGCGCCTAACGCCCGTATGGGGGGTTCACAACCTCCGTGGATTTCTGTATCTTCAGAGCCGTAAGACATGTGATCTGGATGGTGACGAGAAATCCGATGCCTATGGTGATGCTTACGCAAACCTAACACCCGTATGGGGGGTTCTGCAGCAGCTCTACTTGGAGTGTTATGTCTTGCCTGGATTGTTTGCATAGGAGTATGTTTGTGTGTGTAGCGGTGGTCAGACCCGGTACCATCCCAGCGATTCCATATTATTGATCTAAACCTATCTTTAATTCTGCATTTACTTTCTTGCAATTAGTTTAATCAAACCCAAATCAACCATTTGTTCTAAATATTAGTTTTACTTGAGCTAGATTTAACTGACAAGGATTCTTAAAAACGTTGTCCTTTGGGTTCGATCCTCAACTATACTGCGATAAGACCCGTCCGCTTGCGGGTGGTATTATTGCACTTGGTTTTGGTAAAAGCTCGGGGATATAAACTCCGAGTGAATTTGTTAGTGCATTCAAACACCACGTCACCTTGAAATCATGATCTTGAAACTGAAAGGACATCCAAACGGTTTTGATCATGACCTTTAAACAGTCTTGGGTCACACCCTCAAACGGTCTTGGGGTTAGACCTTCAAACGGTCTTGGCCCTTAGTCCCTTAAACGGTCTTGAAACCGAAAGGATCAACTAGGGTTCCATTCACTCAAATCAATTAAGGATTTACTTCACTGAATCCATCATCAATTTAACTATTAATTATTCATCATTTATTAACCATTGGATCTTCAACCATCCAATCATACTCAACCATAGACCTCCAAATGGTCTTGAGACCTTTTGGTTGACCTCCAAATGGTTTTGAGACCGTCTGGGTCAATCAACCCTTAAATTAATTCAATTCACTTAAGGATTCAACACTCAACCCGATTAGGGTTTACAATAGATGGATCATTCACAGATGGAGCCATTAAGATCAAATCAATTGTAACCAATTGAATCAACCTTCAACTATATCATCACTTATCCTCCAAATGGTCTGGGACTGTTTGATCCCAAATGGTCTTGAGACCGTTTGGTCTCAAGTCCTTTGAAACCGTTTGCTTTAGATATTATTGAGATGTGTGCTTAGGATGATGTCATCATCAAGATACGATCCTTCATAATTTTCTGCAATTCTCATAGTGATTCCATTGATTTGATCAAATGAATTTCAATAAGAACAAAATGATCAACAATTGATGGAGAATTGAATGCAATGACAATATCAAGGATTTAAGTTATAAAAACCGCCTCCAAAGAAGCTTCAAAGCTTCAAACTCCACAACATCAATGGTGAAAGCAACTACTTCAACTATCCAAGGCTCGTCCTCAAGTCTTTGAGTGAAAAGAATGGCTAGGGTTGAAGTTTGAAGGGAGAAAAGAAGAAATCAAGCATTGATTTGTAATTTGCACCATGAAATCAAGGTGAAAGAGGACTATGGAGCTTACCTATAGGTTGTGGATCGTCCTCCTCCTGCTCCTAATCTACCTTGGTCGTTTTGCAAGCAAAGAGTGAAAGTGGTTTTGAAATAACCCGTTCAAGTTATGGATATGTGAGTATATATGTGTATTGTTGAATTTCTTTTTAAGAGAGAGAATATAGGGGATAATTCCTCCATTTCCTGGCCACTTGCCCCCTCTTATTCCTTACATATGAATCCTCCTTCCTTGCCTTTCATTCCCTTCGATTATCCATGATTTAAAGGAAAAGAAATTAAGCATCTTAATCATATAATAATATCCATAAGTTAGTGGATATTACTTTTTCCTTTAACAATTGTGAGTGGGCTCTCCACTCACATAGATATTTTTGAGTGTCTTTGCAAGGAATAAGAACGTCCAAAATTATCCAAATTTAACCTTGTCATATTTGGTTGAAGGACACTTCCATTAATATATTTATTTTTTGCATTAAATTAAATTATGTTTCCAATTATGCTTAAGTCTTGATTATTTTAATATCATGATTCTCACTCCTCCAAAGTGATTCAAATGAGAAGCCCATCTCATTTTATTTCCTCAACATGATACCAAGAAACATTAGGGACTGTCTAGGAGTGGTAGTTTGCATATTGCACCCTAGGTTTTGGTCAAATTACACATTACACCAAAACTAGGTTTTAATGCACAAACATTGCTCAACAAGCTCTGCCTTGGTATTCAGGTTGTCACAAGCCATACCTCTACATCATCCTCATTATTATGATGCTTCAACACTTGAGGAGCATTTTATCATGTAACATTTGCAAGTTAACCCCTCAACTTGGGTAATTTGCACTTTAGTCCAAAATAAGAACATTGCCTTAACATTATTCCAAAACGACTAAAATTGAAACATAAGTTCCTCTTGAGCCTTAATTACTTTTCACAAAATAAAATATAGGATCTAATTAACTTGCTTAAGCAAAAATCCTAGGGTTAAGGCATAACCCAGGTCAGGGATATTACGTAAAGTAGATAAGAGTGGGGTTAATCTGCCTATTGTGAGTGTATTGCGTAATTTAAAGGCCAATGCATCGTAAAATGGGGTTAAAGTGCCTAAAAGTGGGTCACAATGCCTAAAATGATTTTTATGCGCTCATTTGTCACTGTAGTATCTATTTGAGAAAAATTATTGCTATGCCCCTAATTTATTGGCCAATGCCCCCCAAAAATGTGATTGAGCGCCCAAAAATGTGATTAAGCGCCTAAAATGGGGTTAATGGACCCATTTGTCAGTGTAGTGCCTTTTTTAGCCTAACTTACTATTATGCACCTAATAAATATGAAATGTGACAAAAAAGGATTGAAGTGCCTAAAAGTGGGTTAAAGTGCCCAAGAATTGGGTTTATGCACATATTTGTCAGTGTAGTGGCAACTTGAGCCTAATTTACTTTTATGTGCCTCAGCCAATGCATCCAAAAATGCGGTGAAAGCACCTAAAAATAATGTTAATGTGCCCACTAGTCAGTGTAGTTCCTTTTTTAGCATAATTTACTATTATGTGCCTAATAAATAGGAAATGCGACCAAAAATTGGTTGAAGTGCCTAAAAGTGTGTTAAAGCACCTAAAAATGAAGGTAATCCACCTACTTTTTAGTGTGGTACCTAATCTATCAGACAATACACCAAAAATGTGGTTAAAGCACCCACAAATGCGGTTAAAATGCCTAAAATTAGGCTAATGCGCCCACTTGTCAGTGTAGTGCCTATTTGTGCGTAATTTACTATTATATGCCTAATAAAGAGGAAATGTGCCCATAAATAGGTTGATGTTTTTAAAAGTGGGTTAAAGTGCCTAAGAATGGGGTTAATCCTCCTTATTGTTAGTGTTGTGCCTAATTTATAGACCAATGCACCACAAAATGGGGTTAAAGCACCTCAAAGGGGGGGTCAATACGCCTAAAAATAAGGTTTATGTGCCTATTTGTTAGCGTAGTGGAAATATGAGCCTAATTTACGGTATGAGTCTAATTATTGTTATGCAGCTAATTTATAGGCCAATGCGCTGAAAATGTTGTTGTAGTGCCTAAAACTAGGGTTAATGTGCCCATTTGTCAGTGTAGCACCTTTTTAGCATAATTTACTATTATGAGCCAAATAAATAGGAAATGCACCCAAAAATGGGTTGAAGTGCCTAAAAGTGGGTTAAAGCAACTATGAATGAGGTCAATCCACTTACTTGTCAGTGTAGTGTGTAATTTATTGGCCAATGTGCCGCAAAATAAGGTGAAAGTGCCTAAAAGCAGGTCAAAATGCCTAATAATAAGCCATTTTATGAGCCTATTTGTTAATGTAGTGGAAATTTCCCAAATTTAATATTATGTGGCTAATTTATAGGCCGAGCACCAAAAAATGCATTTAAAACATATAAAAATGAGGCTAATGCGGCGACTTGTCAATGTAGTGCCTTTTGAGCCTAATATATTATTATGTGTCTAATAAATAGGAAATGCACCCAAAAATGGATTGAAGTGTCCAAAAGTGGGTTAAGGCACCTAAGAATGGGTTAATCTAGCTAGTTATCAGTGTAGTGCCTAATTTATAAGCCAATGCGCCCCAAAATGGTATTAAAGTGCCTAAATGCAGGTTAAAATGTCTATAAATGGGGTTTCTACAACTATTTGTCAGTGTAGTGGCAATTTGAGCCTAATTACTATTATGCAACTAATTTATAGGCCAATGCACCCAAAATGTGATAGAAGTACCTAAAAATGGGGTTAATGCACCCACTTGTCAATGTAGTTCCCTTTTTAGTCCAATTTACTATTATGCGCCTAATAAACATGAAATATGCCCATAAATCAGTTGAAGTTTCTAAAAGTGGGTTAAAGAGCCTAAGAATGGGGTTAATCTCTGTACTTGTTATTGTAGTGCCGAATTTATAGGCCAATGTGCCAAAAAATGGGGTTAAAGCGCCTAAGTGTGGTTAAAATGCCTAAAAGGGGTTTATGCACCTATTTGTCAATGTAGTGGAAATTTGAGCCTAATTTTCTCTTTGGCACCTAATTTGTAGGACAATGTGCACAAAAATGTGGTTAAAGGGCCTAAAAATGGAGTTAATATGCCCCCTTGTTAGTGTAGTGCCTATTTGAGACTAATTTACAATTATGCGCCTAATAAATAGGAAATGCACACAAAATGGGTTGAATTGCCTAAAGGTGGGTTAAAGATCCTAAGAATGGGGTTAATTCACCTACTTGTAAGTGTATTGCCTAATTTATAGGCCAATGCCCCCAAAATGGGGTTAAAGAGCATAAGTGTGGGTTAAAAGGCCTAAAAATTGAGTTTTATGCACCTATTTGTCAATGTAGTGGCAAGCCTAATTTACTGTTATGCAACCTGATTTATAGAACAATGCACCCAAAAATGCAGTCAAAGGGCCTAAAATGGTTTAATGATTCCACTTATTAGTGTAGTGCCTATTTGAGCCTAATGTATTGTTATGCACCTAATAAATAAGAAATGCACCCAAAAATGGCTTGAAGTGCTTAAAGTGGATTAAAGTGCCTAAGAATGGGGTTAACTTGCTTACTTGTTAGTATAATGCCTAATTAAAAGGCCAATGCACCCTAAATGGGTTAAGGTGCCTAAAAGTAGGTTTGGACGCCTAAATTGGGTTTATGTGCCTATTTGTTACTATAGTGGCTATTTGAGTCTAATTACTGTTATGCACCTCATTTATAAGCCAATGTGACAAAAAATGAAGTTAATGCGCCTAAAAGTTGGTTAATGCACCCACTTGTACTATAGTGGCTATTTGATTGTAATTTTCTATTATGTGCCTAATAAGCATGAATACACCCAAAAATGGGTTGAAGTGTCGAAAAGTGGGTAAAAGCACCTAAGAATGGGGTTACTTTGCCTACTTGTTAGTGTAGTGCCTAATTTATAGGCGAATGCCTCCCAAATGGGGTTGAAGCACCGAAAAGTGGGTTAAAGTTCCTAAAAGGGGTTTATGCACATATTTGTCAATTTAGTGGCATTTGAGCATAATTTACTATTATGCGCCTAATTTATAAGGCAATTCACCCAAAAATGTGGTTAAAGAGCCTAAAAATGGGGTTAGTGCGCCCACTTGACAGTGTAGTTCCTAATTTATAGGCCAATGCAACCCAAAATGGTGTTAAAGTGCCTAAACGTGGGTTAAAATGTCTATAAATGGGGTTTCTATGACTATTTGTTAGTGTAGTGGCAACTTAAGCCTAATTTATTGTTATGTGACTAATTTATACCCAATGCACCAAAAAGTGGGGTTAATGCACCCACTTGTTAGTGTAGTGCCTTTTTTGGTCCAATTTACTATTATTTGCCTAATAAATAGTAATTATGCCCAAAAATTAGTTGAAGTGCCTAAAGGTGGGTTAAAGAGCCTAAGAATGAGGTTAATCCCCATACTTGTTAGTGTAGTGCCAGATTTATAGGACAATGCTCCACAAAATGGGGTTAAAGTGCCTAAGTGTGGTTAAAACACCTAAAAAGGGGTGTATGCAACTATTAGTCAATGTAGTGGAAATTTGATCCTAATTTAGTTTTTGCATCTAATTTATAGGCCAATGCGCCCAAAAATGGGGTTAAAGGGCCTAAAAATGGGGTTAATGTGCCCACTTGTCAGTGTAGTGCCTATTTGAGACTAATTTACAATTATGCACCTAATAAATAGCAATTGCACACAAAATGGGTTGAAGTGTGTAAAGGTGGGTAAATCTTCTAAGAACGAGGTTAATCCACCTACTTGTAAGTGTATTGCCAAATTTATAGGCCAATGCCCCCAAAATGGGGTTAAAGAGCCTAAGTGTGGGTTGAAATGCCTAAAAACGGGGTTTATACGCCTATTTGTCAGTGTAGTGGCAAGTTGAGCCTAATATACTATTATGTGACCTAATTTATAGACCATTGTGCCCAAAAATACATTCAAAGGGAAAAATAGGGTTAATGCTTCCACTTGTCAGTGTAGTGCCTATTTGAGCCAAGTCTACGGTTGTGCACCTAATAAATAGGAAATGCACCCAAAAATGGCTTGAAGTGCGTAAAAGTGGGTTAAAGCACCTAAGAATGTGGTTAGCTTACCTATTATTCAATATAGTGCCTAATTAAAAGGCCAATGCACCCCAAATTGGTTAAGGCAACTAAAAATGGGTTTGAACGCCTAAAAATGGGTTTATGTGCCTATCTGTCACTGTAGTGGCAATTTGAGCCTAATTACTATTATGTGCCTCATTTATAGGACAATATGACCAAAAATGCAGTTAATGCACCTAAAAATGGGGTTAATGCACCCACTTGGTAGTATAGTGCCTATTTGAGTGTAATTTACTATTATGCACCTTATAAATACAAAGTGCACCCAAAATGGGTTGAAGTGCCTAAAAGTTGGTAAAAGCACCTAAGAATGGGGTTAATTTGCCTACTTGTCAGTGTAGTGCCTAACTTATAGGCGAACGTGTCCCAAAATGGGGTTGAAGCACCAAAAAGTGGGTTAAAGCACCTAAAAGGGGGTTTTTACACCAATTTGTCAATGTAGTGGCATTTAAGCATAATTTACTCTTATGTGCCTAATCTATGAGCCAATTTGCCTGAAAATGTGGTTGAAGTGCCTAAAAATGGGGTTAGTGCACCCACTTGTTAGTGTATTGCCTAATTTATAGGCTAACATGCCCCAAAATGGTGTTAAAGTGCCTAAATGTGGGTTAACATGTCTATAAATGACATTTCTATGACTATTTGTCAGTGTAGTGGCATTTGAGCCTAATTTACTATTATGTGGCTAAATTATAGACCAATGCACCCAAAAATGTGACTAAAGTGCCTAAAAATGGGGTTAATGCACCTACTTTTTAGTGCAGTGCCTTTTTAGTCCAATTTTCTATTATGCACCTAATAAATAGGAAATATGCCCAAAAATTGGTTGAAGTTCTAAAAGTGGGTTATAGAGCCTAAGAATGGGGTTAGTCCCTGTACTTGTCAGTATAGTGCCTAATTTATAGGCCAATACGCCACAAAATGGGGTTAAAGTGCCTACGCGTGGTTAAAATGCCTAAAAAAGGGCTGTATTCACATATTTGTCAATGTAGTGGAAATTTGAGCCTAATTTACCATTTTGCACCTAATTATAGGCCAATGCACTCAAACATGCAATTAAAGTGCCTAAATATGGGGTTAATGCACCCACTTGTCAGTGTAGTGCCTATTTGAGACTAACTTATAATTATGTGGCTAATAAATAGGAAATGCACACAAAATGGGTTGAAGTGCCTAAAGGTGGGTTAAAGCTCCTAAGAATGGGGATAACCCACCTACTTGTAAGTGTATTGTGTAATTTATAGTCCAATGCCCTGAAAATGGGGTTAAAGAGCCTAAGTGTGGGTTAAAATGCCTAAAAATGGTGTTTATGTGCCTATTTGTCAGTGTAGTGGCAAGTTGAGCCTAATTTACTATTATGCAACCTAATTTAAAGGCCATGCGCCCAAAAATTCAATCTAAGGGCCTAAAATGGGGTTAATGCTTCCACTTGTCAGTGTAGTGCCTATTTGAGCCTAATCTACTGTTATGTGCCTAATAAGTAAGAAATGCACTAAAAAATGGCTTGAAGCGCCTAAAAGTGGGTTAAAGCACCTAAGAAGGGGTTCACTCACCTACTTTTCAGTATAGTGCCTAATTAAAAGGCCAATGCGCCCCAAATGGGTTAAGTTCCTAAAAGTGGGTTCGAACGCCTAGAAATTCATTTATGTGCCTATTTGTCAGTGTATTGGAAATTTGAGCCCAACTACTATTATTCACCTCATTTATAGGCCAATCTGACCAAAAATACAATTACTACGCCTAAAAATGGGGTTAATGCACCCACTTGGTAGTATAGTGCCTATTTGAGCCTAATTTATAATTATGCACCTAATAAACACGAAATGCACCCAAAATGGGTTGAAGTGCCTAAAAGTGGGTAAAAGCAGCTAAGAATGGGGTCAATCCACCTAGTTGTTAGTGTAGTGCCTAATTTATAGGCGAATGCATCCCAAAATGGGGTTGAAGCACCAAAAAGTGGGTTAAAGTGCCTTAAAGGGGTTCATTTGCCTGTTTGTCAATGTAGTGGCATTTGAACATAATTTACTCTTATGCGCCTAGTTTATAATCCAATTTGCCCAAAATGTGGTTGAAGCGCCTAAAAATGGGGTTAGTGCATCCACTTGTTAGTGTAGTGCCTTTTTAAGCCTAATTTACTATTATGCACCTAATAAATAGGAAAATGGCTCAAAAATGGGTTGAAGTGGCTAAAAGTGGGTTAAAGCGCCTAAGAATGGGGTTAATCTGCCTACTTGTGAATGTAGTGCCTAATTTATAAGCCAATGCATGTCAACATGGGTTAAAGTGCCTAAATCTGTGTCAAAATGCCTAAAAGTGGGGTTTATGAGCCTATTTGTTAGTGTAGGGGCTATTTGAGTCTAGTTTACTATTATGCACCTAATTTAAAGGACAACACATCCAAAAATGCGATTAAAACTCCTAAAATGGGGCTAATGCGCCCACTTGTCAGAGTAGTGCCTTTTTAACCTAATTTACTATTTTGCAACTGATAAATAGAAAATGCACCCAAAAATGGGTTGAATTGTCTAAAAGTGGGTCAAAGCGCCTAAGAATGTGGTTAATCCACCCACTTATCCGCGTAGTGCCTAATTTATATGCCAATGCGCCACAAAATGGGGTTAAAGCACCTACAAGTGGGTCAAATTTCCTAAAAATTAGGTTTATGCACCTATTTGCAAGTGTGGTGACAATTTTGAGCCTAGTTTACTATTATGCGCCTAATTTATAGGCCAATGCACCAAAAAATGTGGTTAAAGCACCTAAAAATGGGGTTAATTTGCCTACTTTCCTGTGTAGTGCCCTTTTGAGATTAATTTACTATTACACACTTAATAAATAGGAAATTGGCCTAAAAATGGGTTGAAGTGCGTAAAAGTCAGTTAAAGCGTCAAAGAGTGAGATTAATCAGCCTGCTTGTTAGTGTGGTGCCTAATTTATCGACCAATGTGCCTCAAAATGGGATTAAAGAGCCTAAAAGTAGCTAAAATGCCTAAAAATGGGGTTTACGTGCTTGTTTGTTAGTGTAGTGGAAATTTGAGCCTAATTTACTGTTATGTGCCTAATTTACAAGCCAATGCGCCAATAAATGTAGTAAAAGTACGTAAAAATGGAGTTAATGCTCACCCTTCTCCGCGTAGTGCCTATTTGAGCCTAATTCACTATTATGCACCTAATAAAGAGGAAATGCACCTAAAATGGGTTGATGCTCCTAAAACTTGACTGAAGCACCTAAGAATGGGGTTAATATGCCTCATTGTATGTGTAGTGCCTAATTTATAGGCCAATGTACCCGCAAATGGGGATAAAGCGCCTAAAAGTGGATCAAAATGCCTAAAATTAGGCTTTATGTTTATATTTGTCAGTGTAGTGGAAATTTTATCCTAATTTACTTTTTTATGCCTAATTCATATGCCAATGCCCCCAAAAATGTGGTTAAAGCACCTAAAAATTGGGCTACTGCACCCACTTGTCAGTGTAGTGCCTATCTGAGCCTAATTTACTATGGTGTGCCTAATAAAAAGGAAATGCACCCAAAAATAGGTTGAAGTGCATGAAAGTGGGTTAATGTGCCTAAGAATTGGATTAATCTGCCTATTTATTAGTGTATGCCTAATTTTTAGGCGAATGCACCCCATGATGGGGTTAAAGCGCCTAAAAGTGGGTTGAAATGCTTACAAATGGGGTTTATGCACCTATTTGGCAGTGTAATGGCAATTTGAGCCTAATTATTGTCATGCACCTAATATATAGGCCAATGTGCCCAAAATGATGTTAAAGTGCATAAAAATGGGGTTAATGTGCCCTCTTGTCAATGTAGTGCCTATTTGAGTCTAATTTACTAATATGCATCTAATAAATAAGAAATGCGCCCAAGAATGGATTGAAGACCCTAAAAGTGGGTTAAAGTGCCTAAAAATGGGGTAATTTGCCTACTTGTCACTCAAGTACCTAATTTATAGGCCAATGTGCCCCAAAATGGGGTTAAATCATCTAAAAGTGGGTTAAAATGCCTAAAAATAGGTTCCTGCACCTATTTGTCACTATAGTGGAAATTTGAGCCTAATATATTGTTATGCGACCTAATTCGCAGACAAATGCACTCAAAAAGGTGGTTGAAAGGGCCTAAAAATGGGGTTAATGTGTCCACTTGTCAGTGTAGTGCCTATTTGGGCCTAATTTACTATTATGCGCCTAATAAATAGGAAATGCGCCCAAAAATGGGTTGAAGTGCCTAAAAGTGGGTTTAAGTGCCTAAGAATGGGGTTAATCCACCTATTTGGCAATGTATTGCCTAATTTAGAGGCCAATGCACCACTAAAATGGTGTTAAAGTGCCTAAAATTGGGTCAAAATGCCTAAAAATGGGGTTATGCCCTAGTTTATCAGTCTAGTGGCAATTTTAGCTTAATTTACTGTTATGTGCGTAATTTATAGGCCAATGCGACCGAAAATGCAGATAATATGCCTAAAAATGAGGTTAATGCACACACATGTTAGTGTAGTGCCTATTTGATCCTAATTTACTATTAAGTGCCTAATAAACATGAAATGCACCCAAAAATGGGTTGAAATGCCTAAAAGTGGGTTCAAGCACCTTAGAATGGGGTTAATCCGCTACTGGTCAACGTAGTGCCCAATTTTTAGGCGATTGCACCCAAAATGGGGTAAAAGCGCCTAAAAATGGGTTGAAATGCCTAAACATAGGGTTTATGTGCCTATGTGTCAGTTTACTGGAAATTTGAGCCTTATTTACTGTTATGTGCCTAATTTATAGGTCAATGCATCCAAAAATGTGGTTCAAGTTCCTAAAAATGGGGTTAATGCACCCATTTGTTAGTGTAGTGCCTTTTTGAGTCTAATTTACTATTATGCACATTATAAACATGAAATGTACCAAAAAATGGATTGGAGTGCTTAAAAGTGGGTTAAAGTGCTTAAGAATGGGGTTAATTTACCTACTTATTAGCGTAGTACCTAATTTATAGTCAATGCACCCCACAATGGGGATCAAGTACCCAAATTGGGTTTGAACGCTGAGAAATGGGATTTATGCGCCTATTTGTTAAGTTTAGTGGGAATTTGAGCATAATTTGCCATTATACGCCTAATTTATAGGCAAATGCGCCCAAAAATGTAGTTAAAGCGGCTAAAAATGGGGTTAATACGCCCACTTGTGTGTGCAATGCCTTTTTTAGCTTAATTTACTATTATACCCCTAATAAAAAGGAAATGCGCCCAAAAATGGGTTGAAGTGCCTAAAAGTGGGTTAAATTGCCTAAAAATGGGGTTAGTCCACCGATATGTCAATGTAGTGTCAAATTTATACGCGAATGCGCCCCAAAATTGGGTTAAAGTACCTAAGTGTGGTTAAAATGCCTAAAAATGGGATGTATGCACCTATTTGTCAGTGTAGTGGCATTTGAGCCTAATTCACTACTATCTGTCTAATTAATAGGCCAATGTAACAAAAAAATGCACCCACTTGTCAGTATAGTGCCTATTTGAGATTAAGTTACTAATATGTCCCTAGTAAATAGGAAATGCACCCAAAAATGGGTTGAAGTGCCTACAAGTGGGTCAAAGCTCCTAATAATGGGGTTAATTTGCCTATTTATCAGTGTATTGCCCAATTTATAGGCCAATGTGCCACAAAATGGGGTTAAGGTGCCTAAGTGTGGGTTAAAACCCCTAAACATGGAGTTGATGTGCCTATTTATCAGTGTAGTGGCAATTTGAAGTATGTGTTAATCTGCCTAATTTAGAGGCCAATGCGCCCCAAAATGGGGTTAAAACACCTAAGTGTGGACTAATACACCTAAAATGGGGTTTATGTGCCTATTTGTCAATGTAGTGGCAATTTGAGCCTCATTTACTATTATGCACTTAATATACAGGCCGATTCACCCAACCTACGGTTAAAGCCCTTAAAAATGGGGTTACTGTAACCTACTTGTTAATGTAGTGCCTATTTGATCCTAATTTACTATTATCGGCCTAATAAATAGGAATATGTGCCCAAAATGGGTTGAAATTCCTAAATTAGGGTTAGAGAGCTAAGAATGGGGTTAATATACCTACTTGTCAGTGTAGTGCCTAATTTATTGGCCAATGCACCCCAAAATGTGGTTAAAGTGCCTAAGTACTGGTTCAAATGCCTAAAAGGGGTTTATGCACCTATAAGTTAGTATAGTGACACTTTGAGCCTAATTTACTATTATGCGCCTAATTTATAGGCCAATGCACCTAAAAATGAAGTTAAAGTGCCTAAAATGAGTTTAATTAATACACCCACTTGTCAGTGTAGTGCCATTTTAGCCGAATTTACTATTATGTGCCTAACAAAGAGGAAATGTGCCTAAAAATGGGTTGAAGTGCCTACAAGTGGATTAAAGTTCTTAAGAATGGGGTTAATCTGCCTACTTGTCTTGTAGTGACTAATTTATAGGCCAATGTTCCCCAAAATGGTTTTAATGTGCCTAAAAGCAGGTTAAAATGCCTAATAATATGGTTTATCCGCCTATTTGTCAATATTGTGGTAATTTGAGCCTAATTTTCTATTATACGCCAAATAAATATCAAATTCATCCTAAAATGGGTTGAAGTTCCTAAAAGTGGGTTAAAGAGCCTAAGAATGGTGTTAATATGCTTACTTGTCAGTGTAGTTCCTAATTTATTGGCCAATACACCCCAAAATAGGGGTTAAAGAACCTAAGTGTGGGTTATAAACCCTTAAAAATGGGTTTTATGCACCTATTTGTAAGTTAGTGGCAATTTGAGCCTAATATATTGTTATGTGCCTAATTTATAGGCCAAAACACCCAAAAATGTCATGGAGCACCTAAAAATGGGGTCTATGCGGCCACTTGTCAGTGTAGTGCTTTTTTTAGCTTAATTTACTATTATGTGCCTAATAAATAGGAAATGAACTAAAAAATGGGTTGAAGTGCCTAAAAGTGGGTTAAAGCGCATATGAAAGGGGTTAATATACCTACTTGTCAATGTAGTTCCTAATTTATAGGCCAATGAGCCCCAAAATGGGGTTAAAGTGCCTAAAAGTGGGAAAAAATTTCCTAAAAATGGGGTTTATGCACCTAACTGTTGATGTAGTAGCAATTTGAGCCTAATTTAGTATAATCTACCTAATTTATAGGCCAATGTGACCAAAAATTCAGTTAATGAACCTAAAAATGGGGCTAGTGAACCCACTTGTCAGTGAAGTGCCTTTTATAGCCTAATTTACTATTATGCACCTAATAAATAGGAAATGCACCAATAAATAAGTTGAAGTGACTAAAATTGGGTTAAAGCACCTAAGAATAGGGTTAATCTGCCTACTTGTCAATATAGTGCCTAATTTATAGGCGAATGCATCCCAAAATGGGATTGAAGCACCGAAAAGTGGGTTAAAGTGCCTAAAAAAGGGGGTTTATGCACCTATTTTCCAGCTTAGTGGCATTTGAGCATAATTTACTATTATGTGCCTAATTTATAAGGCAATTCGCCCAAAAATTTGGTTAAAGCACCTAAAAATGGGGTTAGTGCGCCCACTTGACAATGTAGTGCCTAATTAAACCTAATAAATAGGAAATTGCACCCAAAATGGGTTGAAGTGTCTAAAAGTGGGTTAAAGAGCCTAGGAAATGGGTTAAATCTGCCTACTATTTAGTGTAGTACATAACTTATAGGCTAACACGCCAAAAACTATGGTTAAAACATCCACAAATGTGGCTAAAGCACCCAAAAATGTGGTTAAAGACCCTAAAAATGGGCTTAATGTGCCCACTTGTCAATGTAGTGCCTATTTGAGCGTAATTTACAATTATATGCCTAATAAATAGGAAATGTGTCAAAAAATGGGTTTAAGTTCCTAAAAGTGGGTTAAAGTGCCTAAGAATGGGATTAATCAACCTTCTTATCAATATAGTGCCTAATTTATAGGCCAAAGCACCCGAAAATGGGATTAAAGTGCCTAAGTGTTGGTTAATACATCTAAAAATGGAGTTGATGTGCTAATTTGTCAGTATAGTGCATTTTTAGCCTAATTTACTATTATGAGCCTAATAAATAGGAAATGCAACCAAAAATGGGTTGGAGTGCCTAAAAGTTGGCAATTTGATAATAATTTACTTTTATGCGCCTAATTTATAGGCCAATGTGCCCAAAAATGTGGTTAAAGCACCCAAAAATATGGGTTAATGCATCCACTTGTAAGTGTAGTGCCTTTTTATCCTAATTTAGTATTATGCTACTAGTTAATAGGAAATGTGCCCAAAAATGAGTTGAAGTGCCTAAAAGTGATTTAAAACACCTAAGAATGGATTTAACTCGCCTACTTGTCAGTGTAGTACCTAATTTATATGGCAATGCACCCCAAAATGACGTTAAAGCACCTAAAAGTAGGTCAAAATGCCTACAAAATGGGTTTATGAGTCTATTTGTCAGTGTAGTTGTAGTTTGACCCTAGTTTACTATTATGCGCCTAATTCATAGGTTAATATGCCCAAAAATGCGGTTAAAATGCCTAAATATGGGACCGATGCACTCAAAAATGCAATCAAAGTGCCTAAAAATTGGGTTTCATTCCCAGTCAATAGTGTAGTGCCTTTTTTAGCTTAATATACTATTATGCACCTAATAAATAGAAACTACACCCAAAAATGGGTTGAAGCACCTAAAAGTTGGTCAAAGTGCCTAAGGATGGGGTTAATCCCCCTAGTTGTCACTGTTATGCCGAATTTATAGGCCAATGTGCCCCAAAACGGAGTTAAAGCATCTGTGTGGTTAAAACACATAACAATGGGGTATTGCACCTATTTGTTAGTGTAGTGGCAATTTGAGCCTAATTTACTATTACACGCCTAATTTATATATTAATGCCCCCAAAATTGCATTTAAAGCACCTAAAAATGGGGTTAATGCACCCACTTGTCAGTATAGTACCTATTTGAGCTTAATTTACTATTATGCACCTAATAAATAGGAAACACCCAAAAATGGGTTGAATTGCCTAAAAGTGGGTAAAAGCTCTTGAGAAATAGGGTTAATCTGCCTATTTCTCAGTATACTACCTAATTTATAGGCCAGTGTGCCTCAAAATGGGGTTAAGGCACCTAAATGTGGGTTAAAAACCTAAAAATGGGGTTTATCTTCCAATTTGTCAGTGTAGAGGAAATTTGAGCCGAATTTATTATTATTTGACCTAATTTATATACCAATGTGCCAAAAAAGTGGTTAAAGGGCCTAAAAATGGGCCTAATGTGTCCACTTGTTAGTTTAATGGGCCTATTTGAGCCAAATTTACTATTATGCACCTAATAAAGAATCTGCACCAAAAAATTGGTTGCATTTCCTAAAAGTGGGTTAAAGCACCTAAGAATGGGGTTAAGCCACCTACTTGTTAGTGTAGTGCCTAATTTATAGAACAATGCGCCCGAAAATGGGGTTAAAATGCCTAAGATTGGGTTGAAACACTTAAAAGTGGGGTTTATTCACCTGTACCTTAGTGTAGGGGCAATTTCAGCCTAATTTACTATTATACACCTAATGTATAGGTCAGTGCACCCAAAAATGCAATCAAAGAATCTAAACATGGGATTAATGCGCCCACTTGTCAATGTAGTGCCTTTTTAGCCTAAATTACTAATTTGTGCCTAATAAAGAAGATATATACCTAAAAATAGATTAAAGTGCCTAAAAGTGGGTTAAAGTTCCTAAAAATGGGTTGAATCTGCCTACTTATATGTGTAGAACCTAATTTATAGGCCAATGCGCCCCAAAATTGGATTAACAAGCCTAATAGTGAATCAAAAAGCCTAAAAATGGGATTTATGCGCCTATTTGTCAATGTAGTAGCAATTTGAGCCTAATTTACTACTTTGCACCTAATTTATATGCCAATGTGACAAAAATGTGGTTCATGCACCTAAAAAGGGGGTTAATGCACCCTCTTGTGAGTGTAGTGCCTATTTGTACCTAATTTACTGTTATGTGCCTAATAAATAGGAAATGCACCCAAATATGGGTTGAAGTGTCTAAAAGAGGGTTAAAGCTCCTAGTTTATGTGTCTATTTCTAGTATAGTGGAAATTTGATCCTCTTTTACTATTATGAACCTAATTTGGTAGGCTAATGCACCTAAAAATGTTGTTCAAGCGCCTAGAAATGGGATTAATGCGCCCACTTAATAGTGTAGTGTCTTTTTAGCCTAATTTACTTTTATGCACCTAATAAATTGGAAATGCACCTAAAAATTGGTTGAAGAGTCTAAAAGTGGGTTCAAACGCCTAAGAATGAGGTTAATCCTCCTACATGCATGGTACCTAATTTATATGCCAATGTGCCACAAAATGGGGTTAAAGTGCCTAAAAGTGGGGTTGAACGCCTAAAAATGGGGTTTATGCACCTACTTGTTAGTGTAGTGCCTAATTTATAGGCTAATGAACCCAAAACGGGGTTAAAGCACCTAAAAGTGGGTTAAAACACCTAATAATGGGGTTTATGCTCCTATTTATCAGTGTAGAGACAATTTGATCCTAGTTTACTATTATGCGCCTAATTTACGGGCTAATGCACCCAAAAAGGTGATTCAACCGCCTAAAAATGGTGTTAATCCACCCACTTATCAGTGTAGAGATGTTTTGAGCCTAATTTACTATTATGCACCTAATATATAGGAAATGAGCCCAAAAATGGGTTGAAGAGCCTAAAAGTGGGTTAAAGCACCTATAAATGGGGTTAATATGCCTACTTGTCATTATAGTGCCTAATTGATATGCAAATGCACCCCAAAATGGGGTTAAAGAGCGTAAAATTGGGTTTGAACACCTAAAATTGGATTTATGCACCTGTTTTCCAATGTAAGGGTAGTTTGAGCGTAGTTTACTATTATATGCCTAATTTATAGGTCAATGCGCCCACAAATGCAGTTAAGTGCCTAATAATGGGGTTAATGCACCCACTTGTCAGTGAAGTGAATTTTCTAGATTAATTTACTATTATGCACCTAATAAATATAAAATGTGCCCAAAAATAGGTTGAAGCGCCTAAAAGTGGGTTAAAGGACCTAAGAATGGTGTTAATCTACCTACTTGTCAGTGTAGTTCCTAATTTATTGGCCAATGCGCCCCCCAAATGGGGGTTAAAGCACCTAAGAGTGGGTCATAAACTGTTAAAATGGGTTTTATGCACCAATTTGTAAGTCAGTGCCAATTTGAGCCTAATATATTGTTTTGTGCCTAATTTATAGGCCAATACACCCAAAAATGTCATTGAGCGCCTAAAAATGGGGTCAATGCGCCCACTTGTCTGTGTAGTGTCTTTTCTAGCTTAATTTACTATTATGTACCTAATAAATAGGAAATGAATCAAAAAATGGGTTGAAGTGCCTAAAAGTGGGTTAAAGTGCCTATGGAGGGGGTTAATCTGCCTACTTGTTAGTGTAGTGCCTAATTTATAGGCTAATGAGCCCCAGAATGGGATTAAAGTGCCTAAAAGTGGGTAAAAATGCCTAAAAATGGGATTTATGCACCTAACTATCAGTGTAGTGGAAATTTGAGCCTAATTTAGTATTACATGCCTAATTTATAGGCCAATATGACCAAAAATTTGGTTAAAGTGCCTAAAGAATGGGGCTAGTGTCCCCACAAGTCAGTGAAGTGCCTTTTATAGCCTAATTTACTATTATGCACCTAAAAAATAGGTTGAAGTGCCTAAAAGAAGCACCTAAGAATGGGGTTAATCCGCCTACTTGTTAGTATAGTGCCTAATTTATAGTCCAATGCATTGGAAAATGGGGTTAAAACACCTCAAAGTGGGTCAAAATGTCTAAAATTGGGGTTTATTTCTCTATTTGTCAGTGTATTGGAAATTTGAGCCTAATTTATTATTATGGGTCTAATACATAGGCCAAAGCTCCCAAAAATAAGGTTAAAGCCCCTAAAAATGGGGTAAATGCACCCACTTGTTAATGTAGTGCCTTTTTAAGCCTAATAAATAGGAAATGCACCAAAAACTGGGTTGAAGTGTCTAAAAGTGGGTTAAAGAGCTTACGAGTGGGGTTAATCTGCCTACTTTTTAGTTTAGTACATAACTTATAGGCTAATGCGCCAAAAACTATGGTTAAAGCGCCCAATAATGTGGCTAAAGCGCCCAATAATGTGGTTAAAGACCCTAAAAAGGGGCTTAATGTGCCCACTTGTGAATGTTGTGCCTGTTTGAGCACAATTTACTATTATTTGCCTAATAAATAGGAAATACACCAAAAAATGGGTTTAAGTTCCTAAAAGTTGGTTAAAGTGCCTAAGAATGGGGTTAATCCACCTTCTTGTCAGTATAGTGCATAATTTACATGCCAAGCGCCCGAAAATGTGATTAAATTGCCTAAGTTTTGGTTAATACATCTAAAAATTGGGTTAATGTGCCAATTTGTTAGTATAGTACCTTATTTTGCCTAATTTATTATTATGAGCCTAATAAATAGGAAATGCGCCCAAACCTAAAACTGGGTCAAAACTCCTAAAAATGGGGTTTATGTGCCTATTCAGTGTAGTGGCAATTTGAGCATAATTTACTATTATGCCCCTAATTTATAGGCTAATGCGCCTAAAAATGTGGTTAAAGCACCCAAAAATGGGGTTAATGCACCCACTTGTAAGTGTAGTGCCCTAGTTTAATATTATGATATTAATTAATAGGAAATGCACCCAAAAATGGGTTAAAGTGCCTAAAAGTGGGTTAAAGCACCTAAGAATGGGTTTAACTCGCCTAGTTGCTAGTGTAGTGCCTAATTTATATTCCAATGCGCCCGAAAAAGGTGTTAAAGCACCTAAAAGTGGGTCAAAATGCCTATAAATTGGGTTTATGAGTCTATTTATCAGTGTAGTGGCAATTTGACCTTAGTTTACTATTACACACCTAATTCTTAAGTCAATACACTGAAAAATGCAGTTAAAATGCCTAAAGATGGGGCCAATGTGCTCAAAAATGCAGTTAAAGCGCCTAAAAATAGGGTTCTGCTCCCACTTGACAGTGTCGTGCATGTTTTAGCTTAATGTACTATTATTCACCTAATAAATAGGAAATTCACCCAAAAATGGGTTGAAGTGCCTAAAAGTGGGTTAAAGCACCTAAGAATGGGGTTAATCCCCCTACTTGTTAGTGTAGTCCCGAATTTATAGGCCAATGTGCCTCAAAATGGAGTTAAAGTGCCTAAGTGTGGCTAAAATGCCTAACAATGGGGTATGTGTGCCTATTTGCAAGTGTAGTGGAAATTTGAGCCTAATTTACTATGATACTCTTAATTTATATGCCAATGCGCCCAAAAATGCATTTAAAGTGCCTAAAAATGGGGTTAATGCACGCAATTGTCAATGTAGTGCCTATATGGGCTTAATTTACTATTATGCACCTAATAAATAGGAAACACCCAAAAATGGGTTGAAGTGCCTAAAAGTGGGTAAAAGCTCCTGAAAATGGGGTTAATCCGCCTATTTGTCAGTATATTGCCTAATTTATAGGCCAACATGCCTAAAAATGGGGTTAAGGCACCTAAGTGTGGGTTAAAACACCTAACAATGGGGTTTATCGGCCTATTTGTTGGTGTAGTGCCAATTTGAGCCTAATTTATTATTATTTGGCCTAATTTATTGATCAATGTGCCCAAAAATGTGGTTAAAGAGCCTAAAATGGGGCTAATGTGTCCACTTGTTAGTTTAGTGCCTATTTGAGCCTAATTTGCTATTATGCACCTAATAAAGAGGAAATGCACCCAAAAATTGTTTGCCTTTCATAAAAGTGGGTTAAAGCACCTAAGAATGGGGTTAAGCCACCTACTTGTTAGTTTAGTGCCTAATTTATAGAATAATGCACCCAAAAATGTTGGGTTAAAACACCTAAACATGGGGCTTATACTGATGTACCTGAAAAACTACTAGAGGGGGGGTGAATAGAGTTTTTGAACAATTTATTGAATTCAAACAACCACAATTGAAATTAGAAGAAAGAGACAGGTGTTTAGAGTGGTTCCAACTATAGCAAATACTATAGTTGTCAGTCCACTACCCGGTTGCTTACCCAACCGTGATTTGAAAGTATTTATTTTATTACCTCTCGAGGATTTATACAAAATAAAATACTTTCCTTTACACCCTTTGAACAGCCTTCACCCTGAAGTAGGTGCACCAACTTTGAGGTAGCCTTCTATGAAGTAACTCCAAGCTCCCCCTTGAAGTAGCCTTCCTCTCTAGAAGTAACCTCCCGTTGCACCATCCTTCTGAAGTAGCTCAAAGTCTCCTTCTTCGCCAAGAAGATCTTCACCCTCTCCAATCCGCAACCTCCAACCTAGGAGTAGCAAGGAGAGTACAAACAATAATAGGGAACAAGAAAGGAAATAGAAATTACAACTTATCCTTTAGAGCCCAAGGCTTGATTTGCCTAGATCAAGCGTATAGATCTCCTAACCAAGTATGTGAACTTGTGATTGCAGTGGGTAGGAGATACTAGCCTATAGGACACGAATTATGAGCTAAGGAATGAAATGGCCAATTGTCACAATGCTCAAATTGCTCACAAACAGATTGCACAAAGTATACTCAAAGGTTTCTCAAATGTAGCAACTGTAAACAAGTGAGTTTTGGTGTCCTATGGCTTGTCCTATTTATAGGAATGGCCTAAGGATGCTTAAGGACGTTCTAGACAACTTCTAGGGGTTTCTAAGTGCTTAACTAGCCGTTAGGTACAAAGTTGTTGCTTTAACAATGGCTAATTAATTAATTCTGCAGTTGCTGTCAGAGACCATCTCGGTCGACAAATGGTCGACCGAGACACCTACTCGGTCGAACTTTTGTCGACCGACAGGCTCTCTGGAACAAGTGATTTGCAACGTCTTTCATCAACTGCCAACTAACTTGTCTGTTGTGTCTAACGGCTACTTTGGATCTTTCTCGGTCGAGAAGATTGTCGACCGAGAGTGTCTCGGTCGAGGAGTTTGTCGACCGAGATTGATCCTGTTTCAAGGTTTCAATTTAGACACTAATTATGTGTGTAAGTGTGCATAAGTAATCCTATTTGAATGGGATGACTTGTCTAACTGTGGTGTTTAGCTAGGGAGAATCTAACGCTTGATTTACATGCAATTCTAAGTACTTGTACATTATATTTTTGTACAAGTTTTTACAACAGTGATTACATTGCATGAAATTATAAATATGTAAGCTTGTAGATTTTCCCTTGTTGCTTTGTCATCCTGCACACTCAAGTAGCTCGTTAGATTAATAAGAATGAAATGTTTGTCATAATCAAAACAAAGGGATTTATAGATGTCCATTTAGCCAACGATCTCCCCCTTTTTGAAGATGACAAACATTTCCAAAATATAAATAAAGGAAATATAAAACATATGAGTTTCATACCTTTAGATTACCTTTTGTAGCTTTTTCTCTTGTGTGTAAAATGTGTGCTTATTATTCCCCATGAATTATGGAACATGAAATCCAGATCATTTGGGAATATAGCAACTTTCAATGTAAAGCCAAGAGTTTATTTATGAAACTCATTAATTGAGTTTTACATAATTACTAAATTTTAGTTTTATATTTATCTCTCCCCCTTTGTCATTTCAAAAAGATAACCGTTAAGAATAAAAACTCCCCCTTAATTAGATATCCCATCAAATCTAATGAAAAAGATGTCCATTTAAACGCCAAAAGTGTAAACAAGAGTTTTTGTTTAAGTAGCACAAATATCAAAGAAAACATCCTCCAAAGGAGTGATAAGCAATTGCTTCCTAATGTTGTTAAATTGATCTAGTGGAAGCGGTTTTGTAAAAATATCAGCCAATTGATCTTCCGTATCAACATGATGAAGGGAAACATGATTTTTGGAGATGTGATCCCTTAAAAAATGATGACGGATTTCAATATGTTTAGCTCGGCTGTGTAAAATAGGATTGTGTGCTAAGTTTATGGTGCTTGTGTTGTCACAAAAAATAGGCGTAGATGAAAGATTAAAACCATAATCGCTTAACACTTGTTGCATATAAAGCACTTGAGCACAACAAGACCCAGCTGCCATATATTCAACTTCAGTTGTAGATAGGGCAACCGTATTTTGTTTCTTGCTAAACCAAGATACTAAAGCTCTCCCTAATAAGAAACAGCCACCACTAGTACTCTTGCGATCAAGTCGACAACCAGCATAATCCGCATCAGTATAAGCTTTGAAATCCAAGGATTGTCCTTTTGGATACCATAAACCAAAGCAAGTAGTACCGGCTAGGTAACGAAGAATTCGTTTAACTGCTAGAAAATGAGAATGCATAGGTTGTGATTGAAATCGAGCACAAAGACCAACAGAAAACATAATGTCCGGTCTAGAAGCCGTTAAGTAAAGCAAACTACCAATCATGGCTCTATATAAGGAATCATCAATAGGTTCCCCGTTTTCATCCTTATCAATTTTGACAGAAGTAGCCATAGGAGTAGTAGCATGTTTGCATTGATCCATCCCAAAACGTTTTAAGAGTTCTTTAGTATATTTTTCTTGGCTTATGAATATTCCGGCAGATGTTTGCTTAATTTGAAAACCAAGAAAGAAAGTTAGTTCACCCATGAGGCTCATTTCAAATTCTTTTTGCATAATATCACTAAATTGTGTGCACAATGAATCATTTGAAGCTCCAAAAATAATGTCATCAACATATATTTGCACAACTAGGAAATCAGATGTATATGTTTTGAAAAATAAAGTAGAATCTGAATTTCCAATAGAAAAACCATTATCAAAAAGATATGTTTTGAGCCTTTCATACCAATTTCTAGGTGCTTGTTTTAAACCATAAAGTGCTTTCTTAAGTTTATAAACATAGTCACCTTTTTCTGGAATTTCAAAACCAGGTGGTTGGGCAACATAAACTTCTTCTTGAATGATGCCATTTAGAAAAGCACTTTTGACATCCATTTGATAGAGTTTGATGTTTTTATGGGCAGCAATAGCTAGTAACATTCTAATGGCTTCAAGTCTAGCTACGGGTGCATATGTTTCATCAAAATCTATTCCTTCTTGTTGATTATATCCTTGTGCTACTAACCGAGCTTTATTCCTTATTACTTCTCCTGACTCATTTAGCTTGTTCCTAAAAACCCATTTAGTTCCTATTATGGTTTTATCTTGTGGTTTAGGAACTAAATCCCATACATCATTTTTAGTGAATTGATTCAATTCTTCTTGCATGTCTATTATCCAATAGTCATCTTTAAGAGCTTCAGATATCTTTTTAGGTTCAATGATAGAAACAAAAGCCATGTTTGCAACATCTTTAAAGGAAGAACGAGTTTTGACTTTATCATTAGGATCTCCAATAATTAATTCTTGAGGATGATCTTTAATAAGTCTAGGTGTAGGTTGTGGTTTAGTTTGGTGATTATTTGTAGCACCTTTCTCACTATCGTTTGGTATGTTTAAATTTTTGAATTGATTAGTGAGATCTATGATTTCTAGATTTTCAGATGGGGATTCTTCATGAAAAGAAACATGAATAGATTCCTCAACTTTTCTAGATATAGTGTTATATACTCTAAAAGCTTTGCTAGAAGTGGAATATCCCAAAAAGAATGCTTTGTGTGATTTTGAGTCAAACTTATCTCTATCATCTTTGGTATTTAAGATATAACATGTGGAGCCAAAGGTATGAAAATAGTCAACTCTAGGTTTCTTAGAATGTATTAGTTCATATGGAGTTTTCTTTAAATGAGAGTGAACAGTTACTCTATTTAGCACATAGCATGCAGTGTTTACAGCTTCAGCCCAAAAGGTTTTGGGTGTGTTATGTTCAAGCATCATAGTTCTAGCCATTTCTTGTAGTGATCGATTTTTCCTTTCAACTATACCATTTTGCTGTGGGGTGCGTGGAGCAGAAAAATTATGAGTGTATCCTTGAGATGTACAAAACTCTTGAAATGTATGATTTTCAAATTCCCCACCATGATCACTTCTAATGGTACATATTTTATTTTGTAAGAGATTTTCAATCTTGGAACAAAATTGCATAAAAACATGAATAGTATCAGCTTTAGTTGCAATAAAATGTACCCATGTATATCTACTATAATCATCAACAATAACAAAACAGTATCTCTTACCACCGATTGATTGTGTCCTCATTGGTCCAAATAAATCCATATGAATTAATTCTAATGATCTACTGGTGCTAAGTACATGTTTTGATTTGAAAGATGTTTTGGTTTGCTTTCCCATTGTGCATGGTTCACAGTTTTCAACTTGATCAAAAGATAAAGTAGGCAATCCACGAACAAGATCATATTTCACTAACTTTTTGATAACATGTGAACTAGCATGTCCTAGCTTTTTATGCCATATTTGTAAGGTATTGTCATTTGCAAGCAAGCATTTTCCCACTACTGTTTTCATAGAGTTAGGTTTAAGAATATAAAGATTGCCAACTCTATTTCCTTCATAAACAACATTTGTAGTATTTTCTATTAATAACTTGCAACAGGTTTTGTTAAATAAAACATCATAACCACTATCACATAATTGGCTAACACTTATCAAGTTATGGTGCAAACCATCAACAAGTAGAACATTCTTAATTTCGAGGTTTGTACCAACATTACCTATTCCAACGATTTTGCCCTTACCATTGTCTCCAAAAGTGACTGTTCCACTTTTCTTTTCTTCAAAAGTTTGGAATGCATCCTTGTTTCCGGTCATATGTTTGGAACATCCACTGTCAACCACCCATTCCTGCATTAAAATGTAGATTTTGGTACCCATGTGATGGTCTGATATGGTTAGAATCATTTAAATACAGATTTGTATAAAAGTTCTGAATCAGAAGTCCAGTCGGTCGACAATTGTTCGACCGACATATGTCTCGGTCGACAATTTGTCGATCGAGAAGGTTACTGTAATACAAAACCAGAAAACACAGAAATGTAGCTCGGTTGAACAATTTTCGACCGAAATAATTGCTGTAAATTTTGATATGTTACAGACATTCGGTCGGTCGACAATACTTCAACCGATTAATGGTTCGGTCGACAATTCTTCGACCGACTAAGTTTCTTTTTTGTACAATAATGCAGAAAATTACCAATGAGCATAAAATCTTTTGTTTAGTTGAGATAAGACAATATAAATAGCAAGATTGAGCTTTTTGGTCATATCTCAACTAAATTTTATTTGACTCTACTAAGTTTGAGGTCTTGGGACCCAAACTAATTCGGAATCCTTAGTTTTATAAGGGCATGAAAAGGAATAGTGTCCAAGACGTAAACAAAAATGACAGGTAATAGAGTCAACTTCATTTCTCTTTCTAGCCATTGTGTTCTTGGGTACAAACCTAGTTTGAGTTCTTTTAGGTTGATTTTTCTTTGGAGCATATCCCAAACCTTTTCTTCCGTTGAAAACAGTACCAATACTTAGAATGTTATCAAGTATATCTTTTCTTCTTAACTCATGAAGTTCTCTTTGCAGCTGAGCAATATTATTCATTTTCTTGTGTAAATCTTTTCTTGCTTGATCTAAATCAGATAGCAATGAATCTCTTTCTTTTATAACATTTTCATAGTCTAGATGGTTACACAAAATAGGTTGAGTCTGAAAATCTTTTAGTTTAGCTAACAAATCAGTCTTTTCTTTAGAAAGGAGATCAACATTTGTTTCTAGAGTGAGTAGCTTTCTAGTGTAATCATCTAAAGATGTTTTTAAAGATAAATTCTCAAGATCAATGTTATTCTTTTCAGAAGAAAGATTTTCTAATTTAGCAATTTGCTCATCATTTGATTTTATAGCCTTCTTTAGTTTCTTCTTGACATCAACATACTTGTCATGAATTTCTTGTAGACTAGTGACTAACTCTTCTTTAGAAAGATCAAGTAGGCTTACCTCTTGAGAGTTTTCATCATCTTCTCTTGCCATTAGACAATCCACGGTTTCTTCTCCGCTTTCACTGTCACTTGATTCGTCCCATGCAGCTTTATAGGCTTTTTCTCCCTTCTTCTTGTGTGAGCTTTTCTTTCCTTTCTTTGCTTTAGGACATTCATTCTTGAAATGCCCTTTCTTTCCACATTCAAAGCACCTAGGAGGGGTAGAAGAAGAGCTGGAAATTTTGTTAGATTTAAATCTTTTGTATTTCTTACCATTTACTATCAAGGCTTCTTCTCCCTCTTCTTCACTTGACTCCTCACTTTCTTGTGTGACAGCGTTTGAAGCTTTTAGAGCCACATCCTTCTTTTTTCCTTGCTGAAGTTCACGTGCTCTTCTTTCTTCCTCTTCTAGAGTTGCTTCATGAGCTTCTAAGTTGCCAATAAGTTGCTCCATTTTCAGTTGAGTGAGGTCGTTTGCTTCTTCAATGGATGCCACCTTTGGCTTATATTTTGGAGGAAGTGAACGAAGGATCTTTGATACCTGATCTTCTTCAGGAATAGGTTTTCCTAATGCACTCAAACCATTAATAATAGTAGAGAATTTTGCAAACATTTCACTAATTGACTCATTAGTATCCATACGAAAGTGTTCAAATTTTTGTTTAAACATACTAATCTTGGAATTTTTGACTTGGACTGTACCTTCATAGGTTATGGACAGTCTATGCCAAATATCATATGCTGTGTCACAATTAGATATTCTATTAAATTCTCCTACCGAAATAGAACAATATAAAATGCTTACAGCTTTTGCATTCATTTGGGCTAGCTTTACCGTGTTTGCATCCCATTCCGCAAATTCATTTTGAGGAAGCATATATGGAGTAGACACCATTCTCCATAAATCCCAGTTGATGCCTTGGAAGTAGAATTGCATCCTTCTCTTCCAATATTGGTAGTTTGTTCCATCGAACGCTGGGGGCCTAGCAACAAGTGTCCCTTCAATGTTGAGGTTGTTGAGTACTCCGTCACCCATTTCTTCAAGACCTTGTTAGGGTTCCTTGAAGCCTGACTCTGATACCAATTGAAAAACTACTAGAGGGGGGGTGAATAGAGTTTTTGAACAATTTATTGAATTCAAACAACCACAATTGAAATTAGAAGAAAGAGACAGGTGTTTAGAGTGGTTCCAACTATAGCAAATACTATAGTTGTCAGTCCACTACCCGGTTGCTTACCCAACCGGGATTTGAAAGTATTTATTTTATTACCTCTTGAGGATTTATACAAAATACAATACTTTCCTTTACACCCTTTGAACAACCTTCACCCTGAAGTAGGTGCACCAACTTTGAGGTAGCCTTCTATGAAGTAACTCCAAGCTCCCCCTTGAAGTAGCCTTCCTCTCTAGAAGTAACCTCCCGTTGCACCAGCCTTCTGAAGTAGCTCAAAGTCTCCTTCTTCGCCAAGAAGATCTTCACCCTCTCCAATCCGCAACCTCCAACCTAGGAGTAGCAAGGAGAGTACAAACAATAATAGGGAACAAGAATGGAAATAGAAATTACAACTTATCCTTTAGAGCCCAAGGCTTGATTTGCCTAGATCAAGCGTATAGATCTCCTAACCAAGTATGTGAACTTGTGATTGCAGTGGGTAGGAGATACTAGCCTATAGGACACGAATTGTGAGCTAAGGAATGAAATGGCCAATTGTCACAATGCTCAAATTGCTCACAAATAGATTGCACAAAGTATACTCAAAGGTTTCTCAAGTGTAGCAAGTGTAAACAAGTGAGTTTTGGTGTCCTATGGCTTGTCCTATTTATAGGAATGGCCTAAGGATGCTTAAGGACGTTCTAGACAACTTCTAGGGGTTTCTAAGTGCTTAACTAGCCGTTAGGTACAAAGTTGTTGCTTTAACAATGGCTAATTAATTAATTCTGCAGTTGCTGTCAGAGACCATCTCGGTCGACAAATGGTCGACCGAGACACCTACTCGGTCGAACTTTTGTCGAATGACAGGCTCTCTGGAACAAGTGATTTGCAACGTCTTTCATCAACTGCCAACTAACTTGTCTGTTGTGTCTAACGGCTACTTTGGATCTTTCTCGGTCGAGAATATTGTCGACCGAGAGTGTCTCGGTCGAGGAGTTTGTCGACCGAGATTGATCCTGTTTCAAGGTTTCAATTTAGGCACTAATTATGTGTGTAAATGTGCATAAGTAATCCTATTTGAATGGGATGACTTGTCTAACTGTGGTGTTTAGCTAGGGAGAATCTAACGCTTGATTTACATGCAGTTCTAAGTACTTGTAAATTATATTTTTGTACAAGTTTTTACAACAGTGATTACATTGCATGAAATTATAAATATGTAAGCTTGTAGATTTTCCCTTGTTGCTTTGTCATCCTGCACACTCAAGTAGCTCGTTAGATTAATAAGAATGAAATGTTTGTCATAATCAAAACAAAGGGATTTATAGATGTCCATTTAGTCAACAGTACCTCAGTGTACTGGAAATTTGAGCCTAATTTACTGTTATGCACCTAATTTATATGTCAGTGCACCCAAAAATGCGGTCAGTGAACCTAAAGATGAGGTTAATGTACCCACTTGTTAGTGTAGTGACTTTTTTTGCCTAAATTACCATTTTGAGCCTAGTATACAAGATATGTGCCCAAAAATAGATTGAAGTGCTTATAAGTGGGTTAAAGTGCCTAAAATGGGGATCATCTGCCTACTTATGTGTAGTGCCTAATTTATAGGCCAATGCACCCCAAAATGGGATTAAAGGGCCTAATAGTGAGTCAAAACACCTTAAAATGGGATTTATGCACCTATTTATCAGTGTAGTGGCAATTTGGGCCTAATTTACTATTTTGCACCTAATTTATATGCCAATGCTACAAAAAATGTGGCTCATGCACCTAAAAATGGGGTTAATGTGCCCTCTTGTTAGTGTAGTGTGTGCTTAATAAATACGAAATACACCCAAAGATGGGTTGAAGTTCCTAAAAGAGGGTTAAAGCACCTAAGAATGGGGTTATGTGCCTATTTCTAGTGTAGTGGCAATTTGAGCCTAATTTACTATTATACACCTAATTTGTAGGCGGATGCGCCTAAAAATGTTGTTCAAGTGCCTAGAAATGGGGTTAATGTGCCCCCTTGTCAATGTAGTTCCTTTTTAGCCCTAATAAATAGGAAATGCACCCAACAATTGGTTGAAGACCCTAAAAGTGGGTTAAAACACCCAAGAATGGGGTTAATCCTCCTACCTGTAACTGTGGTGCCTAATTTATATGCCAATGTGCCCCAAAATGGGGTTAAAGTGCCTAAAAGTTGGTTTGAATGCCTAAAAAAGGGGTTTATGCACCTAATTGTCAGTGTAGTGCCTAACTTATAGGCTAATGCGCCCCAAAATGGGTTAAAGTGCCTAAAAGTAGGTTAAAACACCTAACAATGGGGTTTATTCACCTATTTGTTAGTGTAGTGGAAATTTGAGCCTAATTTACTGTTATGCGCCTAATTTATGGGCCAATGCACCCAACAAAGTGGTTCTATCACCTAAAAATTGTGTTAACCTGCCCATTTGTCAGTGTTGAGTTGTTTTAAGGCTAATTTACTATTATCCACCTAATAAATAGGAAATGCGCACAAAAATGGGTTGAAGAGCCTAAAAGTGGGTTGAAGTGCCTACAAACGGGGTTAATATGCCTACTTATCAGTGTAGTGCCTAATTTATAGGCAAATGCGCCCCAAAATGGGGTCAAAGTGAGTAAAAGTGGACTTGCACGCCTAAAAATTGGATTTATGCACCTATATAATGGTATTTTGTGCCTAATTTATAGGTCAATGCACCAAAAAATGCAGTTAAATTGCCTAAAATGGGATTAATGGGCCCACTTATCACTGTAATGCATTTTTAGCTGAATTTACTATTATGCACTTAATAAATAGGAAATGCGACAAAAAATTGGTTGAAGCGCCTAAAAGTGGGTCAAGATGCCTAAGAATGGTGTTAATCCGCCTACTTGTCAGTCTAGTTCCTAATTTATTGGCCAATGCGCCCCAAAATGGGGGTTAAAGCACCTAAGCGTGGGTTATAAACCCTTACAAATGGGTTTTATGCACCTATTTGTAAGTTAGTGGAATTTTTAGCCTAGTATATTGTTATGTGCCTAAGTTATAGGCCAATACACCCAAAAATGTCATTGAGCGCCTAAAAAATGGGGTAATGCACCCACTTGTCAGTGTATTGCCTTTTTTAGCTTAGTTTACTATTATGTGCCTAGTAAATAGGAAACGAACTGAAAAATGGGTTCAAGTGCTTAAAATTGGGCTAAAGTGCCTATGAAAGGGGTTACTCTGCCTACTTTTCAATGTATTGCCTAATTTATAGGCCACTGATCCCCAAAATGGTGTTTAAGTGCCTAAAAGTGTGTAAAAATGCCTAAGAATGGGGTTTATGCACCTAACTATCAGTGTAGTGGAAATTTGAGCCTAATTTAGTTGTGCCTAATTTATAGGCCAATGTGACCAAAATTCGGTTAAAGCGCCTAAAAATGGGGCTAGTGAACCCACATGTCAGCAAAGTGCCTTTTATAGCTTAATTTACTATTATGCACCTAATAAATAGGAAATGCACCAAAAATAGGTTGAAGTGCCTAAAAGGGCGTTAAAGCACCTAAGAATGGGGCTAATATGCCTACTTGTCAGTGTAATGCCTTATTTATAGGCCAATGCACCACAAAATGGGGTTATCACACCTCAAAGTGTGTTAAAAAGCCTAAAAATGGGGTTTATGCACCTATGTGTCAGTGTAGTGGTAATTTGAGCCTAATGTATTATTATGGGTCTAATGCATAGGCCAATGAACCCATAAATAAGGTTAAAGCCCCTAAAAAGGGGGTTAATGCACCCACTTGTCAGTGTAGTGCCTTTTAAACCTAATAAATAGGAAATGCACCCAAAAATGGGTTGAAGTGTCTAAAAGTGGGTTAAAGAGCCTAAGAGTGGGGTTAATCTGCCTAATTTTTAGTGTAGTGCATAACTTATAGGCTAATGTGCCAAAAATTGTGGTAAACATGCCCAAAAATATGGCTAAAGACCCTCAAAATGGGCTTAATGTGCCCACTTGTGAATGTTGTTCCCATTTGAGTGTAATTTACTATTATAGACCTAATAAATTCAAAAGGCCCCAGAAATGGGTTTAAGTTCCTAAAAGTGGGTTAAAGTGCCTAAGAATGGGGTTAATCTGCCTCCTTATCAGTATAGTGCCTAATTTATAGGCCAAAGTGCCCAAAAATGGGACTAAAGTGCCTAAGTGTTGGTTAATACATCTAAAAATGGGGTTAATGCATCAATTTGTTAGTATAGTGCTTTTTTAGCCTAATTTACTATTATGAGCCTAATAAATAGGAAATGCACCCAAAAATGGGTTGAAGTGCCAAAAAGTGGGTTAAAGCGCCTAAGAATGGGGTTAAATTGCCTACATGTCAGTGTAGTGCAATTGAGCATAATTTATAGGCCAATGCGCTGCAAAATGGGATTAAATCACCTAAAAGTGGGTCAAACTCCTGAAAATGGGGTTTATGCACCTATTCAAGGTAGTGGCAATTTGAGCATAATTTACTATTATGCACCTGATTTATAGGCCAATGCACCAAAAATGTGGTTAAAGCACCCAAAAATGGGGTTAATGCACCCACTTGTAAGTGTAGTGCCTTTTTAGCCTAATTTAGTATTATGCTACTAATTAAAAGGTAATGCACCCAAAATGCATTGAAGTGCCTAAAAGTGGGTTAAAGCACCTAAGAATAGATTTAACTCACCTACTTGTCACTATAGTGCCTAATTTATATGCCAATGCAACCCAAAATGGCGTTAAAGCGCCTAAAAGTGGGTCAAAATGCCTACAAATTGGGTTTATGTGCCTATTTGTCA
Organism: Alisma plantago-aquatica; assembly: GCA_963693085.1. NCBI lineage: Eukaryota > Viridiplantae > Streptophyta > Magnoliopsida > Alismatales > Alismataceae > Alisma > Alisma plantago-aquatica. The sequence goes on from OY856413.1 coordinate 580,808,163, forward strand.
GTGTAGTGGCAATTTGACCCTAGTTTACTATTCTACGCCTAATTCAAAGGTTAATACACCCAAAATTGCAGTTAAAATGCCTAAAGATGGGGTCGGATGCACTCAAAAATGCAGTTAAAGTGCCCAAAAATAGTGTTCTGCTCCCTCTCGATAGTGTAGTTCCTTTTTAGCCTTTAATATTAAGCACCTAATAAATAGAAAATGTACCCAAAAATGGGTTGAAGTGCCTAAAAGTGGGTTAAAGTGCCAAAGAATGGGGTTAACCCCCTCCTTGTCATTGTAGTGCTGAATTTATAAGCCAATGTGCCCTAAAATGGAGTTAAAGCGCCTAAGTGTGGTTAGAATGCCTAACAATGATGTATATGCACCTATTTGTCAGTGTAGTGGTAATTTGAGCCTAATTTACTATTATGTGCCTAATTTATACGCCGATGCACCCAAAAATGCATTTAAAGCACCTAAAAATGTGGTTAATGCACCCACTTGTCCGTGTAGTGCCTATTTGAGCTTAATTTACTATTATGCACCTAATAAATTGGAGACACCCAAAAATGGGTTGAAGTGCCTACAAGTGGGTAAAAGCTCTTGAGAAATGGGGTTAATCTCCATATTTGTCAGTATATTACCTAATTTATAGGCCAATGCACCTCGAAATGGGGTTAAGGCACCTAAGTATGGGTTAAAATGCATAAAAATGGGGTTTATCCGCTTGTTTGTCAGTGTAGTGGCAATTTGAGCCTAATTTATTGTTATTTGACCTGATTTATGGACTAATGTGCCCTAAAATGTGGTTAAAGGACTTGAAAATGGGGCTGATGTGTCCACTTGTTAGTTTAGTGCTTATTTGAGCCTAATTTACTATTATGCACCTAATAAAGAGGAATTGCACCCAAAAATTGGTTTTATTTCCTAAAAGTGGGTTAAAGTGCCTAAGAATGGGGTTATGTTGCCTATTTGTTAGTATAGTGTCTAATTTATAGAACAATGTGCCTGAAAATAGGGTTTAAATGCCCAAGTGTGGGTTAAAACACCTAAAAGTGGGGTTTATTCACTTGTACCTTAGTGTAGTGTTAGTTTGAGCCTAATTTACTATTGTGCGCCTAATTTATAGGTTAGTGCACCAAAAATGTGGTCCAAGCGCCTAAAAATGGGGTCAATGCACCCACTTGTCAGTGTAGTGCCTTTTTATCCTAAATTACTATTTTTCACCTAATAAACATGATATGTGCCAAAAAATGGATTGAAGTGCCTAAAGTGGGTTAAAATGCCTAAAAATTGAGTTAATCTGCCTACTTATATGTGTAGAGTGCCTAATTTATAGGCCAATGCACCCCAAAGTGGGACTAAAGGGCCTAATAATAGTCAAAATGCCTAAAAATGGGATTCATGCACCTATTTGTTAGTGTAGTTGAAATTTGAGCCTAATTTACAGCTTTGCGCCTAATTTATATGCCAATGCGACAAAAAATTGTGGTTCATGCTCCTAAAAATGGGGCTAATGCACACTCTTGTTAGTGTAGTTCCTATTTGTATCTAATTTACTATTATGTGCCTAATAAATAGGAAATTCACCCAAAGATGGGTTGAAGTGTCTAAAAGAGGCATAAAGCACCTAAGAATGGGGTTTATATGCCTATTTCTAGTGTAGTGGCAATTTGAGCCTAATTTACTATTATGCACCTGATTTGTAGGCTAATGCACCTAGAAATGTTGTTCAAGCGCCTAGAAATGGGGTTAATGCACCCACTTGTCAGTGTAGTGCCTTTTTAGCCTACTTTACTTTTATGCCCCTAATAACATGAAATGCATCCAAAAATTGGTTGAAGAGCCTAAAAGTGGGTTAAAACGCCTAAGAATGGGGTTCTAATGTGCCCCAAAATGGGGTTAAATTCACTAAAAGTGGTTTTGAACGCCTAAAAATGGGGTTTGCACCTACTTGTCAGTGTAGTGCCTAATTTATAGACTAATGCCCCCCAAAATGGGGTTAAAGCACCTAAAAGTGGGTTAAGACACCTAATAATGGGGTTTATGCACCTATTTGTAAGTATAGTGGCAATTTGAGCCTAATTTACTTATATGCACCTAATTTATGGGCCAATGCACTCAAAAAAGTGGTTCAACTTCCTAAAAATGGTGTTAATCCTCCCTCATGTCAGTGTAGAGCCAGTTTGAACCTAATTTACTATTATGCACTTAATAAATAGGAAATGCACCCATAAATGGGTTGAAGAGCCTAAAAGTGGGTTAAAGCACCTACAATGGGGTTAATATGCCTACTTGTTAGTGTAGTGCCTCATTTATAGGAAAACTCACCCCAAAGTGGGGTTAAAGCGCGTAAAAGTGGGTTTGAATGCTTAAAAAATGGATTTATGCACCTATTTGTCAGTGTAATGACAATTTGATCAGAATTTACTGTTACTGCCTAATTTATAGGCCAATGCGCCCAAAAATGCAGTTAAAGTGCCTAAAAATGGGGTTAATGCGTCCACTTGTCAGTGTAGAGCATTTTTTAGCTTAATTTACTATTATGCGCCTAATACATAGGAAATGCACCCAAAAATGGGTTGAAGCACCTAAAAGTTGGTTAAAGCACCTAAGAATGGAGTTAATCCCCCTACTTATTAGCGTAGTGCCAAATTTATAGGCCAATGCGGCCCAAAATGGGGATAAAGTGCCTAAGTGTGGTTAAAACTCCTAAAAATGGGGTATATTCGCCTATTTGTCAGCGTAGTGGCAATTTGAGCCTATTTTACTATTATGTTCGTAATTATAGGCCAATGCACACAAAAATGCGATTAAAGCCCCCAAAATGGGGTTAATGCACTGACTTGTCACAATATTGCCTATTTGAGTTTAATTTACTATTATGCGCCTAATTAATAGGAAATGTTCTAAAAAATGGGTCAAAGTGCCTAAAAGTGGGTTAAAGCTCCTAAGAATGGGTTAATCTGCCTCTTTGTCACTGTTTTGCTTAATTTATAGGCCATTGTGCCCCAAAATGGGGTTAAGGCGCCTAAGTGTGGGTTAAAATGCTTAAAAATGGGGTTATGCACCTATTTGTTAGTTTAGTGGAAATTTGAGCCTAATTTATTGTTTTGTGACCTAATTTATTGATCCATGCACCCAAAAATGTGGTTGAAGGGACTAAAAATATGGTTAATGCCTGCTTGTCATTACAATGCCTATTTGAGTATGATTTAGTTTATGTGTCTAATAAATAGGAAATGCACACAAAAGTGGGTTATGTGCCTAAAAGTGGTTAAGGCACCTAAGAATGGGACTCATCTGCCTACTTGTTAGTATATTGCCTAATTCATAGGGCAATGCACCCCAAAATGGGGTTAAAGCGCCTACAAGTTGGTCAAATGCCTAAAAATGGGGTTTATGTGCACATTTGTTAGCCACTTGAGCATAATTTACGGTTATGCGCCTAACTTATAGACCAACACGAACACCACTTTTGGGCACATTGGCCACTAAATTAGGCACTACATAGACAAGTAGGAAGATTAGCCCCATTGTTAGGCACTTAACCCACTTTTAGCCACTTCAACCCATTTTTTGCACATTCCTATTTTTACATGCATAATAGTAAATTATGCTCAACTGCCACTACATTGACAAGTGGATGTATTAACCCCATTTTTAGGCAATTTAAATGCATTTTTGGGCACATTGGCCTATAATTTGGCACTACACTGATGAATTGGCGCATAAACGCCATTTTTAGGTGTCTTAACCTACTTTTAGGCGCTTTATCCCCATTTTGGGGTGCATTGGCCTATAAATTAGGCACTACACTGATAACTAGGGAGATTAACCCCATTCTTAGGTTCTTTAATTGAATTTTATCCACTTCAACCCTTTTTGAGTGTTTATTAGGCGCATAATAGTAAATTAGTCTTGAAAAGGCACTCCATTGACAAGTGTGCTCATTAACCCCATTTTTTGGCGCTTTAACTGCCTTTTTGAGATCCTTGGCTACAAATTGGGCTCGTAATAGTAAATTAGGTGCATAATAATAAATTAGGCTCAAATTTCCACCACACTTACAAATCGGTGCATAAAGCCCATTTTTGGGCATTTAACCCACTTTAAGGCGCTTTAACACCATTTTGGGGCACATTGGCCTATAATTGGGCACTACACTAACAAGTAGGTGGATTAACCCCATTTTTAGGTGCTTTAAATCACTTTTAGGCACTTCAACCTATTTTGAGTGAATTTTCTATTTATTAAGTGCATAATATTAAATTTTTCTCAAGAAGGCACCACACTGACAAGTGGGCACATTATCCCTATTTTTAAGCATTTTAGCCACATTTTTGGGCGCATTGACATATAAATTAGGAAGATAACAATAAATTAGGCTCAAACTATCTCTACACTGACAAATAGGCACAGAAACCCGATTTTTAGGCATTTTAACCCACTTTAAGGCACTTTAACCCCATTTTGGGGCGCATTAGCCTATAAATTAGGCACTACAGTGACAAGTAGGCCGATTAACCCCATTCTTAGATAAATTTACCCACTTCTTGACAATTCAACCCTTTCGAGGTGCATTTCTTTTTTATTAGGTGCATAATTGTAAATTAGGCTAGAAAGGCACTACACTAACAAAGTAGAAGAATTAACCCCATTTTAGGCGCTTTAACAACATTTTTTGGTGCATCGACCTATAAATTCGACACCTAATAATAATATAGACTCAAATCACCACTACATAGAGAAATAGGTAGATATACCCCATTTTTAGGCATTTAAGCCATCTTTTAGGTGCTCTAACCGCATTTGGGGCAAATTTGCCTATAAACTTGGCACTACACTAACAAGTAGGCAGATTAACCCCATTCTTAGGTACTTTAACCCACTTTTATTAGGTGCATAATAGTAAACTAGTCTTAAAAAGGAACTTCACTGACAAATGGGTGCATTATTTAGTTGCTTTAACCCACATTTAAGCACTTCAACCCATTCTGGGTGCATTTCCTATTTATCTGGAACCTAAAAGTAGTTTATGCTAAAAAGGCACTACACCGACAAGTCAGCGCATTAACTCAATTTTAGGTTCTTTAAATGCATTTTGGGTGCATTGGCCTACAAATTAGGTGCATATAGTAAATTAGGCTCAAATTGCCATTACAGTAACAAATAGGTGCATAAACCCCATTTTAGGTGTTTTATCCCACTTTTAGGCACTTTCACCCCATTTTGTGATGCATTGGCCTATAAATTAGGCATTACATTGACAAGTAGGTGGATTAACCCCATTCTTAGCCCCTTTAACCCACTTTTATGCACTTCAACTGTTTTTGGGCACATTTATACTTTATTAGGTGCATAATAGTAAACTAGGATCAAAATGGCATACACTGACAAGTGGGCACATAAACCCCATTTTAGGTGCTATAACTATAGTTTTGGGTGCATTGGCCTATAAATTAGGCACATAACAGTAAATTAAACCCAAATAGCTAGTACACTGACAAATAGATGCATAAACATCATTTTTAGGTATTTTAACCCATTTTAGGCGCTTTAACCCTATCTTGGGGCACATTGGCCTATAATTTAGGAATTACACTGATAAGTTGGCGGATTAACCCAATTCTTAGGCTCTTTAACCCACATTTAGACAATTCTACCATTTTTTTGGTGCATTTTCAATTTATTAGGTGCATAATAATAAATTAGGCTCAAAAGGCACTACACTGAGAAGTGGGTGCAGTAACCCTATTTTAAGCACTTTTACCCTTATTTTGGTTGCATTTGTCTACAAATTAGGTGCATAATAGTAAATTAGCATCAAATTGGCGCTACACTATCAAATAGGCGTATAAATCCCACTTTTAGGCATTGTAACCCACTTTTAGGCACATTAACCCTATTTTGGAGCACATTAGCCTATAAATTAGGCACCACACTGACAAGTAGGCGGATTAACCCCATTCTTATACTTTAACCCATTTTTAGGCACTTCAACCCCTTTTTTTGGTGCTTTTCCTATATATTAGGCGATAATAGTAAATTAGGCTCATAAAGGCACTACATTGACAAGTGGGCACATGAACCCCATTTTTAGGCACTTAAACCACATTTTTTGTCACATTGACCTATAAATTAGGCGCCTACCAGTAAGTTTGGCTCAAACTACCACGACACTGACAAATAGGCACATAAACCACATTTTTAGGCGTTTTAACCCACTTTTAGGCACATTAACCCTATATTGGGACGCATTGGCCTATAAATTAGGCACCACACTAACAAGTCGACAAATTAACCCCATCTAAGGCACTTTAACCAACTTTTAGGCACTTTAACCCATGTTTGGGTGAATTTCCTATATTTTAAGTGCATAATAGTAAATTAGGCTATAACGACACTACACTGACAAGTTGGTGAATTTACCCCATTTTTAGGAGCGTTAACTGCATTTTTAGGTGCATTGGCCTATAAAGTAGGTGCATAACAACAAACTAGGATCAGATTGGCACTACACCGACAAATAGGCACATAGACCCCATTGTTAGGCATCTTAACCCACTTCTAGGCCCTTTAATCCCATTCATTACAACAAAACATGATAAGGGTCAGGGATTATATCTGAATCCCTGACACCAATTTGTTGGTCAAGGCTTGACCCTGACCAATTTTCCCTGAGTGGAGGATTGGTGAGTAGAAGGTTGTAGTCAGGGCTATCCCTTAGTAGGAGGAGATAAAAGCCTTGAGCCTTCCACCCAAAACATACATGACTATGGCTCTAGGAAAATTCCTTTACTCAAAGTCAAAGCCTTTGAGATAGAATGTATTCTTTTAAGGGTGTACCTTTTATGTTTTTAGATTTAATAGTGAAAATGTAATGTCAATAAAGTCATACAAAGTGCAAACTGACTACCAAGATCAAGTCATGTATTTAAATATTTATTTTCCAAACACAAGCAAACTTTTTCATATACAACTAGAAGTATAACAAATGATTCTTTTTCCTTCAAAACCAAACGAGTTTCACATCTGTCAAAGTATATCATCATTTTAATGTTACATTTGCTTTAGAAATACTACAATAAAGATCAAAATAGTATCTTTATAATAACCTTTGATATATGTCATCTGATAGAGTACATGATTGATGACATTGTCTGTTATTGGTTATGCTACTTCAACCATGACTGTTGTCACTACTACCAACATTTCTACTACTGTGTAATCTATCTTGGTTATTCTAAATGAACAAGCATATCAACTGATTCATAAAACATTATTAGTTAAAAGTATAAATATTAACATAAATATTGTCATTGAAAAATTATTGACATACCTGATTACAAAGAGATTCAATACTTTAATAGGAGTACGTGCATCCATTGTCCATGGACGAAATGGATCACTTTGTGAACTATTTCCAATCTTAATACATATATTATTCATAGTCAAGACAATTTATTAACATAATGAGGTCCTTTATAAAAGTATCAACTAAAAACACGTCAAACCTAAAGAGGTTGTGGTGAGTCAGATGGATCCATCTTGAATCATGAAAGTTAGTAGCATGTAGAAACCACATATTTAATTTTCCCTATTCGATCATGAATGACTCATTTATTAAGACAATAAAACATGAGTAAATTAATATATATAACAATCCTATTTTGAGGTGCATTGGCCTACAAATTAGGAACTACACTAACAAGTAGCGGATTAACCCCATTCTTATGCACTTTAACCCACTTTTTGGCACATCAACCAATGTTTGGGTGCATTTCCTTTTTATTAGGTGCATAATAGTAAATTAGGCTAAAACAACGCTACATTAACAAGTGGGCACATTGTTTAGGTGCTTTAACCCACTTTTAGACACTTCAACCCATTTTGGTGCATTTTTTATTCATTAGGGGCATACAAGTAAGTAGGAATAAAAAGACACTACATTGACAAGTCAGTGCATTAAGCACATTTTTAGGCACTTTAAACACATTTTTGGGTGTGTTGGCCTATAAATTAGTTGCATAACAATAAACTTGGCTCAAATTTCAACTACACTGACATATTGGTGCAAACCCCATTTTTAGGCCTTTTAGCCAACTTTTAGGCACTTCAACCCCATTTTGGGTGGATTGGCAAATAAATTTGGTACTATACTGACAAGTAGGTGGATTAACCCATTTCTTAGGCGCTTTAACCCACTTTTATGCACTTCAACCCATTTTGGGTGTATTTCCTATTTATTAAGCACATAATAGCAAATTAGGTGCAAAAAGGCACTACAGTGACAAGTGGGTGCATTAACCCCATTTTAAGCACTTTAACTGCATTTTTGGGCACATTGACTTGTAAATTATGCAGTTAGCAGTAAATTAAGCTCAAATTGCCACGACACTGACAAATAGGCGCATAAACCTCATTTTCAGGCGCTTTAACCCACTTTTGGAGCTTTAACCCTTTTTGGGGTGCATTGTCCTATAAATTGGGCACTACACTAACAAGTACATCGTATAACCCCATTTTAGGCTCTTTAACCCACTTTTAGGAAATTCAACCCATTTTGGGCGTATTTCCTATTTATTAAGCACGTAGTAGTAACTTAGGCTAGAAATAGCACTACACTTACAACTGTGCACATTAACCATATTTTTGGGATCTTTAACCGCATTTTGGGCGCATTCATATATCTAGGCACATAATAGTAAATTACGCTCAAATTTCCACTACAATTACAAATAGGCACATAAACCCCATTTTTATGTGTTTTACCCACTTTTAGGCACTTTAAATAGGAAATGTGCCCAAAAATAGGTTAAAGTGCCTAAAAGTTGGTCCAAGTGCCTAAGAATGGGGTTACTCCACCTACTTGTACGTGTGGTTCCTAATTTATAGGCCAATGCGCCTAAAAATGGGAGACAACAAAAATAAAAATATAATTGCCATATTCTCCTTTGAACAGTAGATCGCGTCAACAACTATGAAATGGGAAGGATGGTTACAAGGTTATACCTAGTCCTGGAGAAAGTTTATTGATAATTCACTTGTAGTAGTGAGCTCCTTTCCTCATGTTGCACATGGACAGTGTCAGCTGAGGCCTCCTAGTTGATCATAATAGATGGTAGTTGACTTTATCCTCCAAGCGGCAGGAAGAAACCTCCTCACCTCTATAGTAGTCCACATGGACCTCTGGGAACTCCTGTCATTAGGTGATAATAGTAAATTAGGCTAAAAGAGGAACTCCACTGACAACGGGGAACATTAACCCCATTTTTAGGCACTTTAACCACATTTTTGTGTGCATTGACCTATAAATTAGGCACATAATAGTAAATTAAGCTCAAATTATCACTACGCTGACAAATAGGCACATAAACCCCATTTTAGGCATTTTAACCCACTTTTAAGCGCATTAGCCCCATTTTGGGGCTCGTTGGCTTATAAATTAGGCACTACACTAACAAGTAGGTGGATTAACCCCATGCTTAGGCACTATAACCAACTTGTAGGCACTTCAACCCATATTTGGGTGCATTTCCTAGTTATTAGGCACATAATACTATGTTAGGCTTAAAAGTCATTACACTAACAAGTGGGCACATTTACCCCATTTTTAGGAGCTTTAATCGCATTTTTGGCTGCATTGGCCTAAAAATTAGGCACATATAAACAAATTAGGCTCAAATTGGCATTGTTGGTATGTATTCCCTGAGAGCCAATCATGGGATGATTGGTGGGATACATTAAGATTGATTTGACAAACATCAAAGGAAAGCTTCCAATTCTTTCTGGTCCAGTCATATGAGATAGTGATAGAACAGATTGAATGTCGAGAGAATGACAATACTCAATGACATATGCTTTCAGGTTGAGGACCTGAACGATGAGATCATACAGATGCTAAGAGTTTGTACATTCTTGTTATGTCCCTAGTCGGATGTCATTGTGGAAGGTAGATAGACAGCAATGACACACAAGACTAGATTGTGGTGTTGGTTGATGACAGAATCTCATTAGTCATGATATAGAGATATCAAACCAAACACATAGGTACTTGTCAGAGAACAAGTGTACCACACAGACGCACTGTGAGTTTGAAACATGGAACCATGACATGGTAGTCACAGTCAGTACTCACAGTGATGGTGGTGAGTGTGATTCTTTGACCTGAAATCACTACACTCAACACATGTCGTTGGGCACACTTTGACATCATCAAACACAGTCCTGAAACATGGGTTGTTATAAAGGTGATGATTGAGTGGCTTTGACACATGGGGCTTTTGAGGGGTGAGTGATAGATATGGGATTTGTCCCTCCTAAGGGAGTTTGATATCCATGGCCACTTGATGAATAGGATTGAGAAAGGCGTGCACGCATGTGTGAATCAATATGTGATATTGATGTCATACATATCTCTTCCAATCTACTCTGAGATCAAGAAAGTAAATGAACATTGACATGATGAATGTTCCATGCCTCGAGTTCATTCGGGATATCAGTGACAAAGGAATTATACATTCACTGTAACACCATTCACGGATTGTAGGATTGAAAGTTGTTCTCCAACTTTCTATTTCCCTTGGGTAGCACTGATGTGTGACTAGGCACCGCTCTTTGCTTGTGAAGTCATAAGTGTTATGGACTTTCACTGCCAATGTGAAATGGACCTGCAGGGTCACACACATATGATTTAACCTGGAAAAGGAGTTTTGTCCACAAACAATGTTTAGATTGATTACTAAAGGATTTAGTAGTTCAATTAAACACTCAATTAATTGATAGCTCAATGTCATAATGTTCAATGTGTTGGACACATTGATTGGAGTATCGAATTAATTGAAACTACAATTGACTAATTCTACACAATCTGCACTCCCAACCGATCGGCTCATGTGATGAACCGATCGGCTTGAACTGATCAGCTCAGGTGGTGAGTCGATCGGCTCATGGACAGGGTGAAACGATTGCTTCAATTGTTGAAATGATTGGTTCAACTGGTCCAACCGAGAAAGTTGGGAAAGTAGGATTGGTGAGAAATTTCTTTTCGTTTCACTTTCCCAATTTGATTGGAACAAGGATTGGTATTTGGTATCAATTCAAAACAAAAGAAGAAAAGTCAACCGGGAACTGATCAGGACCACGAACCGACCGGTTCAGAAGTGAACCAATCATTTCATGGGTCCCAACCAATCAGTTGAGGTGTCAACCGACCGACTCAGGTCCCCAACTGACCGCTTCAGAAATGAAACGATCGGTTCAGGTTGCGCAGTTGGTTGTTTTTGTGAAAATCTCGAACCCTTCTACTCCTTCTTTAGTCCCACATTGCCAGGGATAGAGAACCCTATCCCATGACCCTCCTATATATATAGGGGTACTGGGGGCTTCTCGTAGTACAACTCAGTGCAACCAGTTTCTCTGTAAAGTTGTCGTTCTCTCTGGTTTTGGTAACTGAGAGAGCCCGAGCAAGTGCTACCTGATAAGGGAGGCACAACAAGGGAAAGACAACTACAGAAAGTGACTGGTGGCAGGAGAGTGTGTCGGTGACTAGTACGCCAACATGAGGGTGTGTCTCCTTCCAATTCCTTATGGGACAAGGATATTGGAGTTCCAGGTGGTCCGTGTGGACTACTTCAGAGGCGGGAGATTTCTGCCGCTTGGAGGACAGCTGTCAATCCCGACAGTCCCGGTGCGACCAGGAGTCGTCAGTCCCGGTGAGACCAGGAGCTGCATAGACACTGTCTAAGATCGGAGGTGAAGACCGCACATGCCGTGAGGTATTATCACCGAGCAAGCCTCAGGACAAGGTATGGTTCCACAAACCCTCCTTTCCTATTGTATATACGTTGACGCGTTTCCTTGTTCTGGGTTTGGGGTGGAGAAATTTTTTTGTTTCCGCTGCCTTCTCTGCCTCCCCTCAAACCCAACAGTGGTATCAGAGCCACGTCAACTGCTCTATACTTTAGGATTATCGATATGATCGATTTTGGTTTGTCGCCTTTACTTATTGCATACGATGCGAATAATATTGGCTTTATGCATGTCCAATCCTAAATCCACAAATCCCAATTTACATATATGATATGTATTATGAATGCACACGATAAGTGTCACCCTTAAATGAGTTTTGTGGTGTATGTATAGCGTGGTTATGGCCAATAAACCCTATCTATGTATGGTTGTATGTGGTTGCTTGCATCTCGGTCTGCGCACCTATTCCCTTTCTCCTATTCCTCATGTAACTCAAAAAAATTCGAGATTTCTTTCCTACCTTTGCTCCCCTCGAATGTAACTTGAGGTTTCTCTTTTTACAATGTAAAATAGGATAGAATTTTATTTTGTATTATGTCAAAGAACGATGGACATCTAGACGACAGATGAGACGATCGGTTCAAGGAGTGAACGGATCGATTGACATTCCAGACGATCGATTCATGGAGTGAGCCAATCGGTTGATTACCAGTGCGAGGAGTGAGACGAGCGGGTGGTGGCCATGATGAGATGCACAATGACTAGGCGAACCGATCGGTTGGAGGAGCCAACCGATCGGCTGGCGGCACCCAACCAACCGGCCTGATGGCAAACCGATCAGTCATGCGATGAGTTGATCAAACCCAGAAAGGCAAAGCACAGAGTTCATCTTGTACAGGTTACATGTGATGTAGACCTAGATGACTGTGATTCCTCTTGACTCGAGGAATCACATTAGGATGGCCATAATCATCACTTTTATCGTTTTACATGTTTTCTTTGGGATATAGCATGTATATGATACATACTATGTATTGTGGTGATTGGATATGTTTATGTATATAAAACCAAATCCCTCATTAAATATTAATGTTTTAGATGCCTTCCAAATGCAAAGCACGTGAAAAGCTTGATCGACCAAGTGTGGGCACGCCCAAGCGTGGTGCACCTGTTGGGTTTTAGGGGAGACAGGGAAGGCAGTGGAAACAAAAATTTTCTCCCCATACCCATACCCATACCGAGGAAACCCGTCAATGTCTATATATTAGGAAAGGATGGTTTTTGGAATCATACCTTGTCCCGAGGCTTGCTCGGCGACAATACCTCGCGCCTTGCACGGTCTTCAACTCCGGTCTTGGACGGTGTCTGTGCAGCTCCTGGTCGCACCGGGACTGACGACTCCTCCTCCTACCGGACTGTCAGATGACAGTTGTCCTCCTGAGCGGCAGTGTCCTCCCGCCTCTATAGTAGTCCACACGGACCACCTGGAACTCCACACTCCTTGTCCCACAAGGAAGTGGAAGGAGTCGCACCCTCCTGTTGACGTACTAGTCACCAACACACTCTCCTACCTCCAGTTGCAACTACAGTTGTCCTTCCCTTACTGCACCTCCCTTTTGCGGGAAGTACTTACTCGGGCTCTCTCTTGGTTACCAAAACCAGAGAGAACGACAACTTTCCAGAGCAACTGGTTGCACTGAGTTGTTGTCTGAGAAGCCCCCACTACCCCTATATATAGGAGGGTCATGGGACAAGGTTCTCTATCCGGGCAATACGGGAATAAACGCAAGAGTAGAAGGGTTCGAGATTTTCCACAAAAAGCAACCGGTTCGCAACCTGAAACGATCGGTTCACAGCTGAACCGATCAGTTTGGCCCTTAAGCTGATCGGTTGGACCTGAGCCGACCATTTGGGACACTCCAACTGATCGGTTGGAGCCCTGAACCGATCGGTTCACGGTCCTGATCCAACTCAAAAAGACTTTCCTTGTTTCGTTTCTAATTCGTATCGAATACCAATATTATTCCCAATCAAATTGGGTAATTGGTACGAAAGGAAAATTCTTGCCGACCTAAATTTCCAACTCGCTCGGTTGCACCAGTTGAGCCGATCAGTTCAACACTTGAAGCGGTCGTTTCACCCTGGGCATGAGCCGATCGGCTCAACAGCTTGATCCGACCGGTTCAGCAACCTCAGCCGACCGATTCAATACTTGAGCCGATCGGTTGGGAGTGCAGGTTGTGCAGAATCAGTCAATTGCGATTTCAATCAATCTGATACTCCTATCAATGCGTCCAACACCTTGAACCATATGATATTGAGCTATCGACTGATTGAGTGTTTAATTGAACTACTAAACTCCTTTATTAATCAATCTAAACATTGCTTTGTGGACAAAACTCCTCTTCCAGGTTAAATCCTATGTGTGTGACCCTGCAGGTCCATTTCACGTTGGCAGTGAAAGTCCATAACATTTATGACTTCACAAGCAAAGAGCGGTGCCTAGTCACACATCATTGCTACCCAAGTGAAAGTAGAAAGTTGGAGAACAACTTTCATCCTACAATCCGTGAATGGTGTTACAGCAAATGTATAATTCCTTTGTCACTGATATCCCGAATGAACTCGAGGCATGGAACAGTCATCCTGTCAACGTTCATTCTCTTTCTTGATCTCAGAGTAGATTGAAGGAGATATGTATGACATCAATATCACATATTGATTCACACATGCATGCACATGCCTATCTCAATCTTACTCATCAAGTGGCCATGGATATCAAACTCCCTTAGGAGGGACAAATCCCATATCTATCACTCACCCCTCAAAAGCCCCATGTGTCAAAGCCACCCAATCATCACCTTTATAACAACCCATGTTTCAGGACTGCGTTTGATGCAGTCAAAGTGTGCCCAACGACATGTGTTGAGTGTAGTGATTTCAGGTCAAAGAATCACACTCACCATCATCACTGTGAGTACTAACTGTGACTACCATCTCATGGTTCCATGTGTCAAACTCACGGTGGGTCTGTCCGGTACACTTGTTCTCTAACAAGTACCTATGTGTTTGGTTTGATATCTCTATATCATGACTAATGAGATTCTGTCATCAACCAACACCACAATCTAGTCTTGTGTGTCATTGCTGTCTATCTACCTTCCACAATGACATCTGACTAGGGACATAACAAGAATGTACAAACTCTTAGCATCCGTATGATCTCATCGTTCGGGTCCTTAACCTGAAAGCATACGTCATTGAGTACTGTCATTCTCTAGACATTCAATCTATTCTATCACTATCTCATATGACTGAACCAGAAAGAATTGGAAGCTTGCCTTTGATGTTTATCAAATCAATCTTAATGTATCCCACCAATCATCCCATGATTGGCTCTCAGGGCATACACACCAACAGCACCGTCTATCTTGTGGAAGCGTGAAGGATGGATATGTGGGTCTGCCCAAGCAGGGTGCATATTCATCGTGTTGGCTTTGGGTCGAACTTAACAAGGTGACCTAGATCAGATCTAGCACCTTGAGGCATGGAGATGATCATGGCAAGGAGTTGCATATGACATCTTATCAAGAGTTGCATATGATGCAATTGGCAAGAGTTGCCTACCCGAGAGATCTAAGTTGTGGGTGATAGCCCTAGCTGGTCCATGACTTAGAGGATTTCAGGATCTTGCCCACTAGAAGGTTGTACGCTGCAATCTTCCGAATTGATGGTGGGGGCTATCAATTTGAACTAAAATAGTCGGAACGATAATTAATTAAAGGCCTAATTATATCGTCAACTTTTCAAATCAATCAAATAAGTCAAAAATGAGTTTTTGGACTAAAATTGCATACTTCCTTTTGTAGGACACATGACAACAAATAACGATCACTTTTGTTGCGATCCATCCTTGAAAAGGACAAGATTAATGGGACAAACTTCCACGACTGGTATAGGACATTGAGAATTGTTCTCACTCAAGAGTGAAAGCTCTATGTCCTGGATACTCCAATTCCAGAGGAACCTGCTCCTAATGCACCAAAGGCAGAAAGGGATGCTTACAAGAAGCATTATGATGATGCCATTGATGCATAGTGCTTGATGTTGTGCTCTATGAACCACAAGTTGGAGAGACAACATGAGAACATGGGTGTCATTGAGATGATTCAACTTCTCAGGAACATTATGAAAATCAACAACGGAAAGAGAGATACGATGTCTCAAGGGCACTGTTCAAGTGCATCATGATAGAAGGAGATCCAGTTGGTCCTCACACACTCAAGATGATTGGGTATGTGGAGAACCTGACAAGACGGAATTTCCACTGAGCCAAGAGTTGGCTACTGACGTGATACTGCAATCGTTGCCAGAATCCTACAGTCAGTTTGTGATGAACTACAACATGAACAATTTTGATAGGCCACTGTCAGAGTTGTTGGGCATGTTGAGGACAGTCGAGACACAGATGAATAAGGACAAGCCTTAGTCTATGATGGTGATCACGAGTAAGAAAGGCAAGTCCAAGCGCAAGGGCAAGGGCAAAGCTAAGAAAGGTTCTGATGCTAGCCATGAGCCCAAGTCGTCTTCAGCTCTCAAGGCCAAGGGAGGCGTGACCAAGAAAGGCAATTGCCACCATTGTCAAAAGCCAGGACATTGGAAAAGGAATTGACCTCTCTATCAGGAAGAACAAAAGAAGGAGGTGACTGATGTCTCCACTTAAAGGTGTCATGAAAGTAAACTTGTAACACTTTTGAGGTATATGATACCAAGATGTAAAGTGTAAAGCACTCAATAATTGGGGCAAGTGTTGCCACCATAGATAGGAGTACTTTAGTTTATTTTCATCCTATAAGGCATGTAATACAGTTATGAACCGCTATTTCATATTTGCCAATAGATAGAAACACTTTATTTTTGCATATTGTATGACAATGATGGAAATCAATAAAGAGATGTTTCAATTTCTAAAGATATGATCTTGGTGGAAATGCCTTTCTTATCTTATGATATTTGATATGCATAAGATAAAATGATACCTAAAAGTTATAGATAAATCAAACAATCAAATTAGCATCAATCATGAGAAATTCATTTCTAGTTTCCATGTGATGGATAAATCTAGACTCTTTTGGTTAGAGAACCAGTAAGAGACATGAATATCTTAGACATGATTATCAATCTTAACTAAAGGTAGTGGGAGAATGATTATTCTATTAGGTACGATACATTTGATGTATTTACATACCTATTGGAACAAATGCTAATAGTTCAAATGGTGTTTAGAGAAATACCAATATGAATATCTTGAAGTGTTCAAGATTATCATAGATGAAATGCAAATTTGGTAAAGTGTTAATTCTTGATGAGATCAATGAATGAAATACTTGGACCATAATGTTTGAGATCCTTATGAGTGATTATGATAGTGTATAATAGTGAACTCGTGATTAAGGCATGGTGATGTCTAAATTAAGAAGGAATCATACTCTAAGGAGTTAGAGAATGATTATCAAATAACTGAATTCTTCTTAATAAAAGAATACCCCACACTAATAAAGGACATTAAGAATCACAAGGAGTTGTAAGTTCTTATATCCTTGACGGATACACCTCGTTTATCTATGTGATGAGTTGTTCATGTGATGAGTCAACTATCTAGATGAATATGAGGAACCGAATTTTCAGTCATGGTTTATGACCATTACATCCTAAATGACATCCATGTGAACCATAAGGTATGACCTTGATGGTAGCACCCATTGGATGAAATCCATAAGTGCAAATAAATCTTAAGTGTTAAGACACATGGATAACATTTGAGAAGGATGATGCTTGATTGCAACTTAATGACTAAGACATTTGGCATATGGATACTAAAATTGCAGTCCTATGGGGAATAAAACAAGGATGTGTACGTGACACAACCCATAAGGTTTATGAATCCACTAATGCAAATGAAGTCTATAAGTTACAATGGACTAATCAATCTGATTGATTGAGTACAAGCAACTCAAAATTGGATCTTTACTTTGATGATATAGTCAAAGGGTTTGACTGATATGTCAAAGATAAAGAAGGGATCTGTGATTTAGTGGGAGCGTATTCACATTCCACATGTTGACGTGAAATGGAAATGTTCTAGAATGGAAATCCAAAAGTGGAAATTATCTTTAAGGAAGATAGAGATGTTTCCTATGTGATAGGAATAGAGAACTATAGAGATAGTTCTCGAAAACCTCTTGACCTGAAAAGAGAAAGCATACATTGGCAATATGTACTGAAGGGTTCAATATGCATAGATTCAGTGGGAGAAAACTTGTCCATGTTACATGGAGTTAGTATCCCAAGGCTAAGTGTCCAATTCTTATGAAGAATGGGAACACTAAAAATAGATATGGATCTATCATGTATGTAATCATCATATTATCTTGCATGTATCGACATGGCAAGAACAATATGCATTCATCATCTTGTATGTAGGACATGGCAATATGATGTGCTCATCCTGATAACTCTTATGTGAGACATGACGAGTGGATGTCTGTCTACTTCCAATAAGGGTTACTGGAATACCATGAGAACTTGATAAGTACTTGAGAAGTGCTAGTTCTGTGGAGATAAGGAAGAGTTCAATGTAAAGAGTTACATTGATGCAAACTTCTGAAAGGACCGAAAATTAATCGCAAAATATATAGGATATATAAAAGTGAAAGTTTGTTGATAATTGGAAGTGTTCCAATAAAACCATTTAAAAGGAAATGCTGAGTATCTATGTGTTGGAGAACAGCAGTGGATACTATATGGATCTGGAAGTTCATGAGATGAACTTATAGATATTCTGCTCATTGATGACAAGTATGGAATCCTTGATCATGAAATGTGGCTAAAGGTTAGCAAAGGAATGCTAGATCACATATTATGACAACTCCATCTCATATGTGTGACATACAATGAAGAGATGAGAGACATGTAGTTAAAAACTGACTTTGGCAAGGTGTTGCCATAGCTCACTATGTTCGCACTAGAGCACAGTACCATGTGGGACATGTTTGAAGAGCACTATGAATATGATTCAAGGGTGATTGACTCGTAGTGCAAGTGGGAGTCTGTTGGTATGTATGCCCTGAGAGCCAATCATGGGATGATTGGTGGGATACATTAAGATTGATTTGACAAACATCAAAGGCAAGCTTCCAATTCTTTCTGGTTCAGTCATATGAGACAGTGATAGAACATATTGAATGTCTAGAGAATGACAGTACTCAATGACATATGCTTTCAAGTTGAGGACCTGAACGATGAGATCATACAGATGCTAAGAGTTTGTACATTCTTGTTATGTCCCTAGTCGGATGTCATTGTGGAAGGTAGATAGACAACAATGACACACAAGACTAGATTTTGGTGTTGGTTGATGATGGAATCTCAATAGTCATGATATAGAGATATCAAAACCAAACACATAGGTACTTGTTAGAGAACAAGTGTACCGGACAGACCCACCGTGAGTTTGATACATGGAACCATGACATGGTAGTCACAGTCAGTACTCACAGTGATGGTGGTGAGTGTGATTCTTTGACCTGAAATCACTACACTCAACACATGTCGTTGGGCACACTTTGACATCATCAAACGCAGTCCTGAAACATGGGTTGTTATAAAGGTGATGATTGGGTGGCTTTGACACATGGGGCTTTTGAGGGGTGAGTGATAGATATGGGATTTGTCCCTCCTAAGGGAGTTTGATATCCATGGCCACTTGATGAGTAAGATTGAGATAGGCATGTGCACGCATGTGTGAATCAATATGTGATATTGATGTCATACATATCTCCTTCAATCTACTCTGAGATCAAGAAAGAGAATGAACGTTGACAGGATGACTGTTCCATGCCTCGAGTCCATTTGGGATATCAGTGACAAAGGAATTATACATTCACTATAACACCATTCACGTATTGTAGGATTGAAAGTTGTTCTCCAACTTTCTATTTCACTTGGGTAGCACTGATGTGTGACTAGGCATCACTCTTTGTTTGTGAAGTCATGTGTTATGGACTTTCACTGCCAATGTGAAATGGACCTGCGGGGTCACACACATAGGATTTAACCTGGAAAAGGAGTTTTGTCCACAAACAATGTTTAGATTGATTACTAAAGGAGTTTAGTAGTTCAATTAAACACTCAATTAATTGATAGCTCAATGTCGTAATGTTCAAGGCGTTGGACACATTGATTGGAGTATCAGATTGATTGAAACTGTAATTGACTGATTCTGCACAATCTGCACTCCCAACCGATCGGCTCATGTGATGAACCGATCGACTCAACTTGGTGAACCGATCGGCTCAGGTGGTGAGTCGATCGGCTCATGGAAAGGGTGAAACAATTGCTTCAAGTGTTGGAACGATCGGTTCAACTGGTCCAACTGAGAAATTTGGGAAAGTAGGATTGGTGAGAAATTTCTTTTCGTTTCACTTGCCCAATTTGATTGGAACAAGGATTGGTATTTGGTACCAATTCGAAACAAAAGAAGAAAAGTCAACCGGGAATTGATCAGGACCACGACCCGACCAGTTCAGAAGTGAACCGATCATTTCATGGGTCCCAACTGATCGGTTGAGGTGTCAACCGACCGGCTCAGGTCCCCAACCGATCGTTTCAGAAATGAAACGATCGGTTCAGGTTGCGCAGTTGGTTGTTTTTGTGAAAATCTTGAACCCTTCTACTCCTTCTTTAGTCCCACATTGCCCGGGATAGAGAACCCTGTCCCATGACCCTCCTATATATTTAGGTATACTGGGGGCGTTTCGTAGTACAACTTAGTGCAACCAGTTGCTCTGTAAAGTTGTCGTTCTCTCTAGTTTTAGTAACCGAGAGAGCCCGAGCAAGTGTTACCCGATAAGGGAGGCACAACAAGGGAAATACAACTGCAGAAAGTGACTGGTGGCAGGAGAGTGTGTCGGTGACTAGTACGCCGACAGGAGGGTGCGACTCCTTCCAATTCCTTGTGGGGCAAGGAGATTGGAGTTCCAGGTGGTCTGTGTGGACTACTTCAGAGGCGGGAGATTTCTACCGCTTGGAGGACAACTGTCAATCCCGACAGTCTCGGTGCGACCATGAGTCGTCAGTCCCGGTGCGACCAGGAGCTGCACAGACACCGTCCAAGATCGGAGGTGAAGACCGCGCAAGCCTCGAGGTATTGTCGCCGAGCAAGCCTCAGGACAAGGTATCATTCCACAAACCATCCTTTCCTATTGTATAGACGTTGACGCGTTTCCTTGTTCTGGGTTTGGGGAGGAGAAAAATTTTTGTTTCCGCTGCTTTCTCTGCCTCCCCTCAAACCCAACATGCACTACACTGACAAATAGGTGCACAAACCCAATTTTGGCTTCTTTACCCATTTTAGGCGCTTTAACCCCATTTCGGGGTACATTGCCTTATAAATTAGGCACTACACCAGACAAGTAGGTAGATTAAACCCTTTCATATGCGATTTAACCCACTTTTAGACACTTCAATCCATATTTGGCCACAGTTCCTACTTATTAGGCACATAAAAGTAGTTTAGGCTAAAAATGGCACTACATTGACAAGTGGACTAACCTCATTTGTAGGTTCTTAACTATATTATTTGGTTAACATTTCTATAAATTAGGCGCACTAAACTAGGCTCAAATTGCCACTATACTAACAAATAGTCACATAGACGCCATTTTTAGGCAATTCAACCAACATTTAGCTGCTTTAACCCCATTTTGGGGTGCATTGGCCAATTAATTAGGTACACACATGGACACGTAGGTGGATTAACCCCATTCTCAGACGCTTTAACTGAGTTTTAGGCACTTCAACCCATTTGTGGGCACATTTCCTATATATTAGACCCATACAAGTAATTTAGGCCAAAAGACACTACATTGACAAGTCGTCACATAAACCCCATTTTTAGGCACTTTAACAACATTTTTGGGTGCATTGGCCTATATATAAGGTTCATAATAGTAAATTAGGTTCAAATTGCCACTACACTGACAAATAGGAGCATAAAACCCATTTTAGGCATTTTAACCCACTTTAATGTGCTGTAAGACAATTTTAGGGCACATTGGCCTATAAATTAGGCACTACACGAACAAATAGGTAGATTAACCCCATTCTTAGACACTATAGCCCACTTTTAGACACTTCAACCCATTTTTGTGCATTTCCTATATTATACACACATAATAGTAAATTCGACTCTGTTTCAACTACACTGACAAGTGGGTGCATTAACTCCATTTTCTAGGGCTTTAACTGCATTTTTGGGAGCATTGGCCTATACATTAGGCTCAAATTACTAATACACTGACAAATAGGCACATCAAACCCACGTTATGTTTTTTAAACCACATTTAGGCATTTTAACTCCATTTTGGGGTGCATTGGCGTAGGCACTACATTGACAAGTAGGCAGATTAACCCCATTCTTAGGCACTTTAACCCACTTTTAGGATTTTCAATCAATTTTTGGGAACATTTCCTATTTAATAGGCCCATAATAGTGAATTCGGCTAAAAAGGCACTACGTCGACAAGTGGACATATTAACCCTATTTTTATGCACTATAACTGCATTATTGGGCGTATTGACACATAAATTAGGCCCATAACAATATAGGCTCAAATTGCCACTACATTGACAAATAGCCTCGTAAACCGCATTTTTAGGCTCTTTAACCCACTTTTAGGCGATTTCACTCCGTTTTGGGGTGCATTGACTTATAAATTAGGCACTAAACTGATAAGTAGACAGATTAACCCAATTCCTAGGTGCCTTAACCCACTTTTAGACAATTCGACCCATTTTGGGGGCATTTCCTATTTATTAGGTGCATAATAGTAAATAAGGCTAAAAATGACACTACACTGACAAGTGGGCACATTGACCCCATTTTAGGTACTTTAATCGCATTTTGGGCGCATTGGCCTATAAATTACGTCCACAAAAAGTTAGGCTTAAATCATCACTACACTGACAAATAGGCACATAAACCCCATTATTAGGCATTTAAACCCACTTTTAGGCGCTTCGATCCCATTTTGGGGCACACTGGCCTATAAATTAGGCACTACACTAAAAAGTAGGTGGATTGACCCCATTCTTAGCCACATGAACCCACTTTTAGGCACTTCAACACATTTTGGGTGCATTTCCTATTTATTAGGCACATAATAGTAAATTAGGCTCGAAAAGGCACTACCCTGACTAGTGGCCACATTAACCCCATTTTTATGCGCTTTAACAACATTTTTGGGTGCATTGGCCTATAAATTAGGCGCATAAAAACAACTTAGGTTCAAATTGGCACTACACCAACAAATAGGCATATAAACCCCATTTTTAGGCGTCTTAACTCACTTTTAGGCATTTTAACCCCATTTTGGGGTCCTATTAACTGGGTACTACACCGACAAGTAGGTGGATTAACCCCATTCTTAGGCGCTTTAACCCACTTTTGGGCACTTCAACTGATTTTTGGGTGCATTTCCTATTTATTAGGCCTATAATAGTAAATTAGGTTACAAAAGTTAGTACATTGATAAGTGGACATATTAACCCCTCTTTAGGCACTTTAAACCCATTTTTGGGCGTATTGGCATATAAATTAGGCCCATAACGCGATAGGCTCAAATTTCCACTACACTGACAAATAGACACATAAACCACATTTTAAGCTCTTTAAACCACTTTTAGGCGATTTCACCCCATTTTGGGGCACATTGGCCTTTAAGTTAGGCATTACACTGATAAGTACATAGATTAACCCCATTCTTAGGTGCTTTAACCCATTTTTGGGTGCATTTTCTATTTGTTAGGCACGTAATAGTTAATTAGTCTAAAAATAGCACTACACTAACAAATGGGCGCATTAACCCTATTTTTAGACTCTTTAACTACATTTTGGACACAGTGGCATATAAATTAGGCACATATTAGAATATTAGGCTCAAATTGCCACTAAAATTTCAAATAGGCACATAAAACCCATTTTTATGTGTTTTTACTCACTTTTAGGTGTATTAATATCATCTAAGGTCATTGGCCTATAAATTAGGCACCACACTAACAAGTAGGTGGACTAACCCCATTTATAGGTGCTTTAACCCACTTTTAGACAGTTCAACCCATTTTTGGGTGCATTTCCTCTTTATTAGGTGATAATAGTAAATTAGGCTAAAAAAGGCACGACATTGACAAGTGGGCACACTAACTCCATTTTTAGGCACTTCAACAACATTTTTGGGCACATTGACCTATAAATTAGGCGCATAGTAGTATACTAGGCTCAAATTGCCACTGCATTGAAAAATAGGCACATAAACCACATTTTTAGACATTTTAACCCACTTTAAGGAGCATTAACCCCATTTTGGGGCACTTGGCCTATAAATTAGGCAATACACTAACAAGTAAGTAGATTAACTCCATTCTTAGGCGCTTTAAGAAACTTTTCGGCACTTCAACCCATATTTGGGTTCATTTCCTATTTATTAGGTGCATAATAGTAAATTAGGCTAAAAAGACACTACACTAAAAGGTGGGCACATTTACCCCATTTTTAGGAGCTATAACCACATTTTTGGGTGCATTGGTCTATAAATTAGGTGCATAACAACAAATACGGCTCCAATTGGCACTACACTAATATATAGGCACATAAACCCCATTTTAGGTGCCTTAACCCACTTTTAGGTTCTTTAACCCCTGGGGTACATTGGCTTATAAATTAGGCACAACACAGACAAGTAGGAAGATTAACCCATTCTCAGCCAGGTGCTTTAAACTACTTCTTGGCACTTAAACCCATTTTGGGCACATTTCCTATTTATTAGACACATATAAGTAATTTAGGCTTAAAAGGCACTACACTAACAATTCGGCACATTAACCCCATTTTTCTGCATTTTAACCTCCTGAGTCACGTGTTGGGTCATCAATCATGTCGGGCAGCGGGTGCATCATGCACAGCCGTGGCGGGTTAGGACCTTGGCGGGCTGCTGCACCTAGGGGTAGACATATCGTGTAATCGACCTCGTCAGTTGGCAAACCATGACGAGTAAGGCACCTTATTAGGCAAAGAGTTGCAGGGGCCAGGGTTCCCACGCGACACGCCCACGTCGGGTTTTTGTCATATCGGACATCAACTATGACGGGTAGGAGGGTGTGTCGCCTCATGGGCTATCAGGCCAGGATGGGTACTCCTTGTTGATGGGCCTGAATGGCCCATTGATGCTCTTTTTTTATGGAAGAAATAAGAGTAACTATGCAAAAGATGGTAAATATTATCAGGGGCATAGTGGGCATGATTTCTTTACAACAAATAAGATAAAAGGAAGAGGAAGTTAGGTTTGGAGGTTGTTTTGATAGTAAAATATAAGCTCTAGCAGCCATAAAATGGGAGTTATCAGGGACCTGCTTGTGTGTGTGCTTGTATATTCTTAATAGTTGAAGGTCATGAACACTTGGAAAGATACTAGAACTTCAACTTTTTCTTTTTATTTATCTTAAAATTTCATATAGTTATCCCTAAGCACCCAAATGAGCCATTTGCTCTCCACCACTTCCCTCCTTCTACAAATCTTATTCTTCCTTTGTGTTTCTATGAATTTCTTATCCAAGGAAGAAGAAAGAGGGTATATTCTTGAAAAAAGAATCTAGGGTTGCAATTGACTTCCTTTTGGGGTTTGAACTTCTTCCTTCTAGTGATCTTGACCTAAAAGAGTAAGAATCCCCTTCTTTTCTCCATTTATTTCTTTGTTATCCTTTCTGAAACCTTTCTCCAGGTTAGAACCTTGCTTTTTTCATGGTAGAAATTTCTCTAAAGCTCTAAACCCTACTATTCTTGCTCCTTATGCTTAGGGTTTTCTCATTTGATGAAGAAAGTTGCTAGATGGACGAGTTCACAGCTTATGCTTGGATTTCCTACCCTACCTTCTCATGTTTTCTTCTATTTGGGAGTTTATCTTCTAATTATAGGAAAATTTTATAACTTGGTCCATGATTATTGCTTACAATAAGCTTTCTATCTCATGTTCTTGCTTGAAAGTGATGATCCATGCACTAAAAAGCTATGCTTGACTTGGATTTTGATTTTTATAATGATCCATGTTCTAATTTCAGTTGTAGATGACCTATGATCATGTGTACATTATTCCTAAGGTATAATATGACTTGGATCAGGCTGGTTTGACAACCTATGGGGCTAAGCACCTATCAACCAATGGTCAATTTTAGGATTTAAAGCTGATTTCTTCTATAAACACATGACTCAATGGTGGTACCATTGCAACAACCAAGGGCATTGTCTTCATGAAAACTGATGGTGGTAACCAAGGGTGTCAACTTATTTTCACCCCTTAGTGAGGTGTTGGCCTTATTAGGATCCCAATGATTAACAACTAAGTACCCTAATGATGCTATCAATCAATGGTGATATTAGTTTGATATTTGATGTTGATTAATGAATATAGTGCTAATTTAACAACATATGGTGACTTAATGATCATTAATGATGGTGGATCAGGTCTTTAAAACCTAGTTGTAGCATCAACTAAGCCTTTGACCAATGGTTTCTTGGGCCACTTGATGCAATGGTCAAACCTTTACGGTAATTGATGGTTTTAACATATGACCCAATGGTCAAGATCTAATGTTTATTCCTCCAATAAAGTGGAACGACTAATGGATTTATCATTTCAACATTTTATGGTTAGAAGTTGATGCCTCAATATTCCCTTTGTTTTGGGTGAAGCATGTAGTGTAATGTTATGATTCTAATGATGAGATTGTTTTTGTTGAATGCCTTAAAACTTGTAGTGTTACCCATGCCCTGGTTTTATTATGATTTATAATAACCACAATGAATTAATGGGTACCTAATGAGGTATAGCTTGTTATGCCTAGCTTTAATATAACTAAATGATGGTAATTGGGTATGAATAGTTCTTGAATGAATAATACAATCATGGAGTACTCTCTTATTGTTGTTGAAACCCTATTATGGTATAAACTGATGGTTACACCTGATTTATATGTGGGTTCATACTTGAGAAAACTATGTAATGTGATGGTGATGCTTCACCTTATGCATCCATCATCTAATGGGGATGTCGTGATTTAGGGTTTGGGTATGAGTATTGATTAGTAACATTAATATAATCTATCTTGTAGAACCTAATTCTAATCAAATAGATAAAGATGAGTATTCATGCTTAACCTTCTTATATGATGGTATAATGGTGAAATAACCTCCTTAATATAATCATAACCTTAATGTGTTAATTGGTGGTTAACATAGCCACATGGTTAATAATTCCTTATGCTAAACATGTGCATTATGAATATGATGAGGGTTAATCATATCTAGATTCCTTGCTTGTTGTAATAAATGAATATTCTTAATGCTAATATAACCCTTCTATGATGGTTTATGAATATCTCCTAGCTCACTAATGCAATATTGTGCTGATATGGTGTATTATATGTGAGTGATGTTGCTATAAGGCATGGAATGATAATGATTATTTTACATGGAATAGCATAATGGTCTTAATGACCTTTGGGTATGGTTGAGCCTTGAATGAGGTGTAATCCACTTGTGTTGATAAGGGTTGATGCCATGTGATATTGTAAAAAGGATTTATATCCTATGATAGTATGATGGTCTTAATGGCCTTTGGGCATGGTTAAGCCCTGAATGAAGTGTAATCCTCGTGTTGATAAGGGTTGATACCCTGTGATATTATGAAAAGAATCTATATCTTGTGATAGTATGATGACTATTTTAGCCTCATGAATGGAAAGTGAACAGTACCATGTGATGATGAGATTAGAAATTACGCTTCACACACTTTATATCTTTTGAAGTTGTGATATTTATATACTTGCTAGAAGTGAATCTGGGTTTGTATGTCCACTTATTTGATGCAACCTTAATTCACCCAATTAGAATAACTAATCAAGTAAAACTCTAATCATATAGTGCCCTATACCATAGATCCATTTGAGTGTCATTACTTGATAGATGGTGAAATGAGTATTCCTAAGGGAAACTTGGAGCGCATAATGATGAGTATGACGGGTGCTTGCCATCCTGAATTCAAGTTTAGGGAGGATGACTTTGGTCATACCTAGCCCTTAGTTTGAGAATGGTTGTTGTCGTGTCGTAGTGATTACATATGTGATGAAATTGGAGGACAACTTTGGTGGTACCTCAGATGGTAGGGTATGCGTACCCACCTCCTTTCACTGGTGTCATGACTTGTACTAAGGACAGACTAGGCTGTAGTAGCTTGACCTTATGTGTCACTGTGGAAGACCTGTACTGACTGAGGGCAGAGAAGATCTTAGGAGTCTGGCTCTTCCTAGATCTTGTATGGCACTGATTGTGACCAACCGGTGGTCAGTTGGAACTTGAGTGGTATCATCAAATTCCTCAGAGTTTAAGAAAAGATGTAATACAACCATGTAGCATATTTGTTTAGGGTTATACACAATGTTTCACATTGGATGATAACCCTTGTTTGTTATCTTTACATAAATATGATGCTTAGTGAAATTAAGAGATAGTAGATATACTTAGGTTGTAGATACGCTTAAGATTGTAGATGTGTACATATAGTATTTATGCTTATGTTGATAACTATACTGCTAGTGCCGATTATAATCATGATGCTAGTTGTCTCATGTTGTTAGTTATGTTTATCATGCTAGTCATGCCTTTGTAACTAGAGATGCATATACTACTAATCATGCTTATCCATATAGTTGTTCTAATGTTGTTAGCTCTTCTTATGATGTTGATATGTTCAACCTGTTAGACATGCTGATGTCATTATCTATGCTTATGATACTAGACTTATTCATGATGTTAGAGATGCTCATGCCTAGACTTCTTTTACTATTAATGGGAATATGAGAATAGTCAGGATAATGAAGATAGTTATTACCTGCTACTTTATGTATTTTGTTAATCATCAATTCTATTGACCTTATTTGTTATATATGATTAAACTACTTAAACTATCTCATTACCTAAAAATGTTGGAATCAATAAACATTGTTAGAGGCTATATCTCTTGCTGGGCCATGGGTCTCACCCTTGTGGTTCACCACATATTTTTAGGTAATTAGTAGTGAAAACAATAGAGCTGTGGAAGTAAAGGGGAACTACAGTAATGAATCTCCTAGAGTCGTCCTTGTACTCTCAGGTTCGGGCAAAAAGTATTGTATATGGTGTTTCAAATGAATAAGACTTTTGTTAGCATATTAATGCCTATTTGTGTGGCACATATGAATATTTTTCTCCTGTGTATATATGTTGTGACTAAGGAAATAGAACAATTTGTATCACATTCTTGGCATAGTATGTATAAAAGAAAGATATTGAGCTCTTACTCAAATGTTTCTGAGTAGGTGATGACATTGAAATCGGTTTTGATTTACCCATATTTTTGGGTATGTGATTAATTAGTGATCAATTGTGCTTTATGTTTTGAGTAATCTCATTTGGTGTAACTGGTTCTCACAATTATGGACCTAATTAAGAGGAAATGCACCCAAAAATTGGTTGCATTTTCTAAAAGTGGGTTAAAGCGCCTAAGAATGTGGTTGATCCACCTACTTGTTAGTGTAGTGCATAATATATAGGCCAATGTGCCTGAAAATGGGGTTAAAGTTCCCAAGTGTGGATTAAAACACCTAAATTTAATTGCCTATACCCCAGTCTAGTGACAATTTGAGCCTAATTTGCTATTATGCACCTAATATATAGACCAATGCACCCAAAAATGTGGTTGAAGTGCCTAAAAATGGGGTTAATGCACCCACTTATCAATGTAGTGCCTTGTTTACCTAATTTACTATTTTGCACCTAATAAATAGGATATATGCCCCAAAATGGATTGAAATGCCTAAAAGTGGGTAAAAGCGCCTGAAAACGGGGCTAATCCGCCTACTTATATGTGTAGTGCCTAATTTATAGGCCAATGCAACCCAAAATGGGATTAAAGCACCTAAAAGTAGGTCAAATGCCTAAAATTGGTGTTTATGCACCTATTTGTAAATGTAGTGGAAACTTGTGCCTAATTTACTCCATTGCACCAAATTTATAGGCCAACAAAAAAGTGGTTAATGCGCCTAAAAATGGGGTTAATGAACCCACTTGTTAATATAGTGCCTATTGATCCTAATTTACTATTCTACGCCTAATAAATAAAAAATGCACCCAAAGAAGGGTTCAAGTATATAAAAAAGGGTTAAAGCACATAAGAATTGTGCCTATTTGTCATTGTAGTGGCAATTTGAGCCAAATTTACTATAATGCACCTAATTTGTAGGCCAATGCCCCTAAAAATGTTGTTCAAGTGCCTAAAAATGGATTTAATGTGCCCACTAATTAGTGTAGTGCTTTTTCAGCCTAATTTACTATTATGCACCTAATAAATAGGAAATGTTCCCAAAAATTGGTTGAAGAGCCTAAAAGTGAGTTAAAACGCCTAAGAATGGGGTTAATATGCCTACTTATAAGTGTGATGCCTAATTTATAGGGCTAAGCACCCCAAAATGTAAAGTGCATAAAAGTGGTTTTGGACGCCTAAGAATAGGGTTTATGCGGCTACTTGTCAGTGTAGTGCCTAATTCATAGGTGAAGCCCGTTAAAGTGCTTAAAAGTGGGTTAAAACACCTAAAAATGGGGTTTGTTTGCCTATTTGTTAGTGTAGTGGCTATTTGAGCCTAATTTACTATTATGCACCTAATTTATAAGCCAATGAACCCAAAAATGTGGTTCAAGCACCTAAAAATGGGGTTAATCCAACTACTTGTCAATGTAGTGTCGTTTTGAGGCTCATTTACTATTATGCACCTAATAAATAGGAAATGCACCCAAATGGGTTGAAGAGACTAAAATTGAGTTAAAATGCTTAAGAATGGGGTTAATCTGCCTACTTGTTAGTGTGGTCATAATTTATAGGCCAATTTTCCCCAAAATGGGGTTAAAGGGCCTAAAAGTGGGTTTGAATCCCTAAAAATTGGATTTACATGCCTATTTGATAGTGTAGTGGCTGTTTGAGTATAATTTATAGGCAAATGCACCCAAAAATGCAGTTAGTGTGTCTAAAAATGGGGTTAATGTGCCCACTTGTCAGTGCAGTACCTTTTTTAGCTTAATTTATTATTATGCGGGTAATAAATTGGAAATGCACCCAAAAATGGGTTGAAGTGCTTAAATGTTGGTTAAAACTCCTAAGAATGGGGTTCGCCCCCTACTTATCAGTGTAGTGCCGAATTTATAGGCCAATGTGCCCCAAAATGGGGCCAAAGAGTCTAAGTGTGGTTAAAAATCCTAAAAATTGGGTATATTGACTTAATTGTCACTGTAGTGGCAATTTGAGCCTAATTTACTATTGTGCTCCTAATTATAGGCCAATACATCAAAAAATGTGATTAAAGCACCTAAAATGGGGTTAATGTTCCGACTTATCACTATATTGCCTATTTGTGTTTAATTTACTATTATGTGCCTAATAAATACGAAACACGACCATAATGGGTTGAAGTGCCTACAAGTGGGTTAAAGCTCCTAAGAATGGGGTTAATCTGCTTGTTTTTCAATGCATTGCTTAATCTATAGGCCAAAGCGCCCCAAAATGGGGTTAAGGCGCCTAAGTGTGGGTTAAAATGCCGAAAATTGGGGTTGATGCACCTACTTGTTAGTGTAGTGGTGATTTGAGCCTAATTTACTATTTTGCAACCTAATTAAAATATCAATGCACCCAAAAATGTGATTAAAGGGTCTAAAAATGGGGTTAATGCATCCATTTGTTAGTGTAGTGCCTATTTGAGCCAAATTTACTATTATGCACCTAATAATAGGAAATGCACCCAAAAGTGGGTTGTAGTGCCTAAAAGTGGGTTAAAGCACCTAAGAATGGGGTTAATCCGCCTACTAGTTTGTTGACTTCCTAATTTATAGGCTAATGCACCTCAAAATGGGGTTAAAGTGCCTATAAGTGGGTCAAAATGCCTAAAAATGGGGTTTATGTGCCTATGTGTTAGTGTAGTGGCAATTTGAGTCTAATTTACTATTATGCGCCTAATTTATAAACCAATGGGACAAAAATGCATTAATGCACCTAAATGTGGTTAATGCATCCATTTGTTAGTGTATTGCCTATTTGAGCCCAATTTATTATCATGGTCCTAATAAATAGGAAATGCACCCAAAAAAGGGTAGAAGTGCCCAAATTGGGTTAAGGCACCTAAGAATGGGGTTAATCCACCTACTTGTTTGTGTAGTGCCTAATTTATAGGTGAATGCCCCCAAAATGGGGTTAGAGTGCCTAATAGTGGGTCAAAACACTAAAAAATGTGGTTTATGCACCTATTTGTCTGTGTAGTGGCAATTTGAACCTAATTTACTATTATGTGCCTAATTTATTGCTCAATGCACCCAAAAGTGTGGTTAATGTGCCTAAAAATGGGGCTAATGGGCCCACTTTTTAGTGTAGTGTCTTTTTTAGCCTAATTTACTATTATGCGCCTAATAAATAGAAATGTGCCTTAAAATGGATTGAAGCACCTAAGAATGGTGTTAATATGCCTACTTGTTAGTGTAGTGCAATGCACCCCCAAATGGGGTTAAAGCCCCTAAATGTGGGTTGAATGCCTAAAACTTAGTTTATGCCCCTATTTGTTAGTGTAGTGACAATTTGAGCCTAATTTATTATTATGCGCCTAATATATAGGCTAATGCACCCACAAATGTGGTTAAAGCACCTAAATATTGGGTTAATGCACCCACTTGTCAGTGTTGTGCCTTTTTTAGCCTAGTTTACTATTATGTGCCTAATAAACATGAAATGTGCCCAAAAATGGATTGAAGTGCCTAAAAATGGGTTAAAGCTGCTAAGAATGGGGTTAATCCTCCTACTTGTTGGTGTAGTGCCTAATTTATAGTACAATGCGCCCAAAATGGGGTTAAAGCGCCTAAAAGTGGTTTGAATGCCTAAAAATGGGGCTTATGCACCTATTTGTCAGTGTAGGGCACTTTGAGCCTAATTTACTTTTATGCGCCTAGTTTATAGGCCAATGTGACCAAAAATATAGTTAAAGTGGATAAAAATGGGGTTAATGCACCCACTTATCAGTGTAGTGTCTTTTTAGCTTAATTTAATATTGCAACTAATAAATGGGAAATGCGTCCAAAACATGATTGAGGTTCCTAAAAGTGGGTTAAGGCTCCTAAGAATGGGGTTCATCTGCCTACTTGTTAGTGTAGTGCCGAGTTTA
Source organism: Alisma plantago-aquatica (assembly GCA_963693085.1). NCBI lineage: Eukaryota > Viridiplantae > Streptophyta > Magnoliopsida > Alismatales > Alismataceae > Alisma > Alisma plantago-aquatica. The sequence goes on from OY856413.1 coordinate 580,841,241, forward strand.
TAGGATGATGCGCCCCAAAATGCAGTTAAAGCACCTAAGTGTGGTTAAAACACCTAAAAATGGGGGTTTACACACCTATTTGTCAATGTAGTGGATTTTTACCCTAATTTATTGTTATGAACCTAATTTATTGGCCAATAAAGCACCTAAAAAATTGGGGTTAATGTGCCCATTCATCATTGTAGTGCCTATTTGAGCTTAGTTTACTATTATGCGTCTAATATATAGGAAATGAGCCCAAAAATGGGTAGTAGTACCAAAAAGTGTGTTAAAGCTCCTATGAATGGAGTCAATTCGTCTACTTATTAGTGTATTGACTAATTGTTAGGCCAATATTCCCCAAAATGGATTTAAAGTGCCTAAGTGTGGGTTAGAAAGCCTAAAAATGGGGTTTATGTTCCTATTTGGTAGTGAAGTGGCAATATGAGCCTAATTTACTATTATGTGACCTAATTTATAGACCAATGTTCCCAGAAATGTGGTTAAGTGCCTAAAAATGGGGTTAATGTGCCCACCTATAGTATAGTGCCTTTGTATCCTAATTTACTATTATGCACCTAATACATAGGAAATGCACCCAGAATGGGTTGAAGTGCCTGAAAGTGGATTAAAGCACCTAATAATGGGGTTACTCATTGTACTTTCTGGTGTAGTTCCTAATTTATAGACCAATTCACCCAAAGGGGTTTAAAGTGTCTAAAAAATGCCTAAAATTGGGGTTTAATGTGCCTATTTGTCAGTGTAGTGACAATTTTAGCCTAATTTAATGTTATGCACCTAATTTATAGGTCAATGCACCTAAAAATTGGGTTAATGCGCCCATTTGTAAGTGTAGTGCCTTTTTGTGCATAATTTTCTATTATGGGCCCAATAAAATGAAAATGCACCAAAAATGGGTTCAAGTGACTAGAATTGGGTTAAAGAACTTAATAATGGGGTTTATCTGCCTGTTGTTCAGTGTAGTTCCTAACTTATAGGCCAATGCTCCCCAAATTGGGTGTAAGACGCTTAAGTGTGGGCCGAAATTCCTAAAAATGAGGTTTTTGCACTTATTTGACGGTGTAGTTGAAATGTGAGCCTAATTTACTATTATTCGCCTAATTTACAGGCCAATGCACCCAAAAATGCAGTTGATGCGCCTAAAAATAGGGCTAATGCGCTCATTCATTGGAATAGTGCCTATTTGAGCCTAATTTATAATTATGCACCTAATAAATAGAAAATGCACCCCAAAATGGGTTGAAGTGCCTAAAAGCAGGTTAAAGCTACTAAGAATGGGATTAATTCACCTACTTTTTTAGTGTATTGCCTAATTTATAGGCCAGTGCACCCCAAAGCGGCGTTAATCCCTAAGTGTGGGTTAAAATGCCTAAAAGTTGGGGTTTATGCACCTATTTGTCTTTGTCGTGGCAATTTGAGCCTAATTTACTATTATGCAGCCAAATTTATAGACCAAAGCACCCAAAATGTGGCTGATGGGCCTAAAATGGAGTTTATGCACATATTTATTAGTGTAGTGGATATTTGAGCCTAACTTATAGTTATGCGACTAAGGTATCGACCAATGAGCCAAAAAATGCGGTTAAAGCGCCCAAAAATGGAGTTAATGAATCCACTTGTCAGTGTAATGCCTTTTTTCACCTAATTTACTGTATGCACCTAATAAATAGGAAATGTGCCCAAAATGAATTGAAATGTGTAAAGGTGGGTTAAAGTGCCTAAGAATGGGGTTAATCTAACTACTTGCTGGTGTGGTGCCTATTTATAGGCCAATGCATCCCAAAATGGGGTTCAAGCATCTAAAAGTGGGTTTGACAGCCTAAATATGGGTTTATGTGCCGATTTGTTATTGTAGTGGAATCTAAGCCTAATTTACTGTGATGCACCTAATTTATAGGTCGATGCACCCAAAAATGCAGTTAAAGTGCCTAAAAATGGGGTTAATGCACCCACTTGTCAGTGAAGTGCAATTTTTAGCGTCATTTACTATCATGCAGCTAGTAGACAGGAAATGCACGTAAAATGGGTTGAAGTGCCTAAAAGTGGGTTAAAGCACCCAAGAATACGGTTAAACCCCCTACTTTCTAGTGTAGTGCCGAATTTATAGTCCAATGGTCCCCAAAATGGGGATAAAGTGCCTGAGTGTCGTAAAAACTCCAAAAAAATGGGTATATCCATCTATTTGTTAGTATAGCTAATTTAGTATAATGCTCGTAATTATAGGACAATTTGAGAATAATGCATCCACTTGTTAATATCGTGCCTAATTGAGAATAATATACTATTATGCACCTAATAAATAGGAAATGCGCCCAAAAATGGGTTGATCTGCCTAAAAGTGGGTTAAACTTCTAAGAATGGGGTTAATCCACCTATTTGTCAGCGTATTGCTTTATTTTTAGGCCGATGTTCCCTAAAATGTGTTTAAGGTGCCTAAGTGTGGAATAAAATGCCTAAAAATGTGGTTTAGTAGCCTATTTGTAAATGTAGTGGCAATTTAAGCCTAATTTTACTATTTTGCAACCTAATTTATAGACCAATGCGCCCAAAAATGTGGTTAAAGGGTCTAAAAATGGGGTCATTGTGCCCACTTGTCATTGTAGTGCCTTTTTTAGCCTGATTGACTATTATGTGCTGAATAAATAGGAAATCAGCAAAAAAATGGGTTGAAGTGCCTAAAACTGGGTTAAAGCACCTAAGAATGGGGTTAATATGCCTACTTGACAGTTTTGTGCCTAATTTATAGGCCAATGCACCCCAAAATGGGGAGCACATAAAAATGGGTGAAATGCCTAAAAGAGGGGTTTATGCACCTATTGTTAGTGTAGTCGGAATTTGAGCCTAATTTACTGCTATGCGCCTAATTTATAGATCTATGCAACCAAAAATGCAGTTAATGCACCTAAAAATAGGGCTAATGCGTCCAGTTGACATTGTAGTGCATATTTGAGCCTAATTTACTATTATGCTCCTAATAAATAAGAAATGACCTGAAAAAAGGCTAGAAGTACCTAAAGTGGGTTAAAGCACCTTAGAATGGGGTTAATCTCCCTACTTGTCAGTGTAGTGCCTAATTTATAGGTGAATGGTCGCAAATTGGGGATAAAGAATCTAAAAGTAGGTCAAAATGTTGAAAAATGGGGTTTATGCACCTATTTGTCTGTGTAGTGGCAATTTGAGCCTAATTTATTATTACAAGCCTAATTCATTTCCCAATGCGCTCAAAAGTGTGGTCAATGCACCTAGAAATGGGGATAATGCACCCACTTGTCAGTGTCGTGCATTATTAGCCTAATTTACTATTATTCACCTAATAAATAGGAAAGGCATGCAAAATGGGTTAAAGTGCCTAAAAGTGGGTGAAAGCGCCTAAGAATGGGGTTAATCCCCCAACTTTTCAGCGTAGTACTTAATTTATAGGGAAACACACCCCTAAATGGGGTTGAAGCACCTAAAAGTGTGTTTGATCGCCTAAAATGGGTCTATTTGCCTATTTGTCTATGTAGATGCAATTTGATCCTGATTTAATATTATGTGCCTAATTTATAGGTCAATGCGGCCAAAATGCGATTATAACACCTAAAAATGGGGTTAATGCACCCACTTGTCAATCTAATGTCTCTTAAATCCTAGTTTACTATTATGTGCCTAAGAAATAGGAAATGCACCCAAAAATGGGTTGAAGTGTCTAAAAGTGGGTTAAAGTGCCTGAGAATGGGGTTAATTCGTCTACTTATCAGTGTAGTGACTAATTTATAGTCCAATTCACCCCAAAATGGGTTTAAAGCTCCTAAAAGTGGGTTTGAATGCCTATAATGAGGTTTATGCACCTATTTGTCTGTGTAGAGGTAATTTGATTCAAATTTTTTGCTTTGTGCCTAGTCTATAGGCCAATGCACACAAAAATACAGTTAAAGTGCATAAAAATGGGGTTAATGCACCCACTAGTCAGTGTAGTGCCTTTTTTAGCTTAATTTACTATAGTGCGGCTAATAAATATGAAATGTGCCAAAATGGGTTGAAGTGCCTAAAAGTGGGTTAAAGCACCTAAGAATGGGGTTAGTCAGCCAACTTGTAAGTGTAGTGCCAAATTTATAGGCCAATCCACCCCAAAATGCAATTAAAGCACCTAAGTGTGGTTAAAACTCCTAAAAATGGGTTTTATGCTTCTATTTGTCAGTGTAGTTGATAATTGAGCCCAATTTTATAGTTATGTGCCAAATTTATAGGCCAATGCGCCCAAATGCAGATAAAGCACCTTAAAATGGGGTTAATGTGCCCATTCATCTGTGTAATGCCTATTTGAGACTAATTTACTATTATGTGCCTAATATATAGGAAATCCACCCAAAAATACATTGAAGTGCCTAAAAGTCTGTTAAAGCTCCTATGAATGGAGTTAGTATGTCTTGTTAGTTTATTGCCTAACTTTTAGGCCAATGCCCCAAAAAATGGATTTAAAGTTTTTAAGTGTGGGTTAGAATTTCTAAAAATTGGGTTTATGATCCTATTTGTCAGTAAAGTGGCAATTTGAGCCTAATTTACTGTTATGTGACCTAATTTACATGCCAATGCTCCCAGAAATGCAGTGAAAGCACCAAAAAAGGGGGTTAATCCACTCACTTATAGTGTAGTTTCTTTTTCATCCTAATTTACTATTATGCACCTAACTAGTAAGCCAATGCACCTAAAAATGTGGTTCATGCACCTAAAAATGGGGTTAAGGTGCCCACTTGTCAGTGAAGTGCCTTCTTCAACATAATTTACTATTATGTACCCAATGAATAGGAAAAGCACACAAAAATAGGTTGAAGTGCCTAAAAGTGGATTAAAGCACCTAAGAATGGGGTTAATCGACCTAATGTTTAGAGTAGTGCCTAGTTTATTGACCAATGCACCTCAAAATGAGGGTAAAGTGCCTAAGTGTGGGTTAAAATTCCTAAAAGTGAGGTTTATGTGCCTACTTATCAATGTAGAGGAAATTTCAGCCTAATTTACTATTATGTGCCTAATTCATAGGCCTATGAGCTCAAAAATATAGTTGAAGTGCCTAAAAATGGTGTTAAGGTGCCCACTTCTCGAAATAGTGATTTGATCCTAATTTACTATTATGAGCCTAACAAATAGAAAATGCGCCCAAAAATGGGTTGGAGTGCCTAAAAGTGGGCTAAAGGTCCTAAGAATGGGGTAAATTTGCCCACTTTTCTATGTATTGCCAAATTTATAGGACAATGCGCCCCAAAATGGGGTTAAAGCACCTAAGTGTGGGTTAAAATGCCTAAAAATTGGGGTTTATATCTGTATTTGTCAGTGTAGTGACATGTTTTCAGCCTAATTTACTATTATGCAACTAATGTATATGCTAATGTGCCCGAAAATGCAGTTGGAGTGCCTAAAAATTGGATTTATGCACATATTTGTTAGTGTAGTGGTTGATTAAGCCTAATTTACTGTTATGCGCCTAATCTATAGACCGATGCACCAAAAATGGGGTTATAGTGTCGAATAATGGGGTTAATGCGCCCTCTTATCAATGTAATGCATTTTTTATCCTAATTTACTATTATGTGTCAAATAAATAGAAAATGTGCCTAAAAATGGATTGAACATCCTAAAAGTGGGTTAAAGTGCCCACGAATGGGGTTAATCAACCTACTTGTCAATGTAGTTCCTAATTTAGGCCAATGCAGCCCAAAATGGAGTTCAAGCGCCTGAAATCGGGTTTGAACTATTATGCACATAATTTATAGACCAATGCACCCAAAAATGTGTTTGAAGTACCTAAACATGGGGTTAATGCACCCACGTGTCAGTGTAGTGCCTATTTGAGCTTAATTTATTATTATGCACCTAATAAATAGGAAATGGGCCCGAAAATGGGTTGAAGTGCCTAAAAGTGGGCTAAAGCTCCTAAGAACGGGGTTAATCTGCCGATGTTTTAGTGTGTTGCCTAATTTATAGGCCAATGTGCCCCAAAATGGGGTTAAGGCACCTAAGTGTGGGTTAAAATGCCTAAAAATGGGAGTTATGCACACATTTGTTAGTGTAGTGGTAATTTGAGGTTAATTTATAATTATGCAACCTAACTTATAGACCAATATGCCCAAAAATGTGGTTGAAGGGCCTAAAACTAGGGTTAATGCGTCCACCTATCATTGTAGTGCCTACTTGAGCCTAAATTAATAAAGAGGAAATGCACCAAAAAATGGGCTGCAGTTCCTAAAATTGGGTTAAAGCGCCTAAGAATGAGTTTAATCTACCTCTTTGTAGTGTAGTGCCTAATTTATAGGAAAATGCACCCCAAAATATGGTTAAAGCACCTAAAAGTGGGTCAAAATGCCTAAAAATGGAGTTTATGCACCTAGTTGTAAGTGTAGTGGCAATTTAAACATAATTTACTATTTTGCACCTCATTTATAGGCCAATGCAACTACAAATGTGGTTAATGCACATAAAAATGGGGTTAATGCACCCACTTGTTAGTGTAGTGACTATTTGATCCTAATTTACTATTATGCACCTTATAAATAGGAAATGGACCCAAAAATGGGTTGAAGTGCCTAAAAGAGGGTTAAAGCACCTAAGAATGGGGTTTATGCGCCTATTTGTCCGTGTAGTTGCAATTTGAACCTAACTTACTATTATGTGGCTAATTTATAGGACAATGAACCCAAAATGTGTTTCAAGTGCCTAAAAATGGGGTTATGCGCCCACTTGTCACTGTAGTGCCTTTTTTATCCTAATTTACCATTATGCACCTAATAAACAGGAAATGTTCCCAAAATTGTGTTGAAGAGCCAAAAAGTGGGTTAAAGTGCCTAATAATGGGTAAATTTGCCTATATGTCAGTGTAATGCATATTTTATAGACTAATGTGTCCCAAAATTGGGTTAAAGTGCCTTAATACGGGTTTGAATGCCTAGGAATGGGGTTTATGTGCTTACTTGTCAGTGTACTTCCTAATTTATAGGCGAATGTGCCCCAAAACTGGCTTGAAGCGCCTAAAAGTGGGTTAAAACACCTTAAATGGGGTTTATGTGCCTTTTTGGTAGTGTAGTGGCAATTTGAACCTAGTTTACTATCATGTGGCTAATTTATAGGCCAATGCTCCCAAAAATGTGGTTCAAGCGCCTAAAAATGGGGTTAATGCACCCACTTATCAGTGTAGCATCGTTTTGAGCCTAATTTGTTATTATGGGCCTAACAAATAGGAAATGTGCCCAAAAATGGGTTGAAGATCCCAAAAGTGGGTTAAATCGCCTAATTATGGGGATAAAATCAGCGTACTTGTCAATGAGGTACCAAATACATAGGTCAATGCGCCCCAAAATGGGTTTAAACGCTTAAAAGTGGGGTTGAGCGCCTAAAAAGGGTGTTTAAGCACCTATTCGTTAGTTTAGTCATAGTTTGAGGCTAATTTACTGCATTGTGCCTAATTTTTAGGGAAATGTTCCCAAAAATGCATTTAAAGCGCCTAAAAATGGGGATAACCCACCCACTTGTCATTGGAGTGCCTTTTTTAGCTTAATTTACTATTATGCATCTAATAAATCGGAAATGCACCCAAAAATGGGTTGAAGTGCCTAAAAGTGGGTTAAAGCTCCTAAGAGTGGGGTTAATCCCCCTAGTTGTCAGTGTAGTGCCGAATTTACAGGCCAATGTACCCCAAAATGGGGTAAAAGTGCCTAAGTGTGGTTAAAACACCTAAAAATTTGAGTATATCTGCTTATTTGTTAGCGCTGAGGCAATTTGATCTTAATGTACAGTTATGCACCTAATTTATAGGCCAATGCGCTCAAAATTGTAGTTAAAGTGCCTAACAATGGGGTTAATGCGCTCACTTGTTGGTGTAGTGCCTCTTTGAGCGTAATTTACTATTATGCGCCTAATAAATAGGGATGCACCCAAAATGGGTTGAAGTGCCTAAAAGTGTGTTAAAATGCAAAAGAATGGGGTTAATCCCCCTACCTGTCCGTGTAGTGTGAAATATATAGGCCAATGCACCCCAAAATGGGGTTAAAGGTCCTAACTGTGCTTAAAGACCTAAAAATGGGGTATATGCACTTATTTGTCAGTGTAGTGGCAATTTGTTCCTAATTTACTATTATGCACCTAAGTTATAGGCCAATGTGCCCAAAAATGCATTTAAAGCACCTAAAAATGGGGTTAATGAACCCACTTGTCAGTATAGTGCCTATTTGAGCTTAGTTTACTATTATGTGCCTAATAAATAGGAAATGCACCCAAAAATGATTGAAGTGCCTAAAGTGGGTTAAAGCTCCTAAGAATGTGGTTAATCTACCTATTTTCCAGTGTATTATCTAATATATAGGCCTATGCACCCTAAAATGGGGTTAAGGCACCTAAATGTGGGTTAAAATGCCTAAAAATGGGATTTAGGCGCCTATTTCTCAGTGTAGCGGCAATTTGAGCCTAATTTACTATTATGCAACCAAATTTATAGACCAATGCGCCCAAAAATGTGCTTGATGGACCTAAAATGGGGTTAATGTGTCCACTTGTCGGTGTAGTGCCTACATGAGCCTAATTTACTATTATGCACCTACTAAAGAGGAAATGCACCCAAAAATGGGTTACATATACTATAAGTGGGTTAAAGCACCTAAGAATGGGGTTAATCCGCCTATTTGTTAGTGTAGTGCCTAATTTGTAGGGTAATATGCCCTAAAATAGGGTTTAAGTGCTAAGTGTGGGTGAAAATGCCTAAAAGTGGGGTTTATTTGCCTATACATTAGTGGTGTATCAATTTGAGCCTAATTTATTGTTATGTGCCTAATTTATAAGCCATTGCGGCCAAAAATGCAATAAAAGCACCTAAAAATGGAGTTAATGCACCCACTCATGAGTGTAGTGCCTATTTGATCCTAATTTACTATTATGTGCCTACTAAATAGGAAATACACCCAAAAATGGGTTGAAGTGCCTAAAATAGGGTTAAAGCGCCTAAGCATGGGGTTTATGCCCCTATTTGGCAGTAGTGGTAATTTGGGCCCAATTTACTATTTGGTAGGAAATGTGCCAAAAAATGAATTGAAGTGCCTAAAAGTGGGTTAAAGAGACTAAGAATGGGGTTATTCCACCCAGTTGTATTTATAGTACCTAATTTATAGGCCATTGCCCTCCGAAATGGGGTTAAACTCCTAAAAGTGGGTCAAAACGCCTAATTGTCAGTATAGTGACAATTTTAGCCTAATTTATTGTTATGCACACAATTTATAGGCCAATACTACCAAAATTGTGGTTAATGTGCCTAAAACTGGGGTCAATGCACCCACTTGTTAGTGTAGTGCTGATGAATACATATTCATCATGAAATTCATTTTCCATCTTGGGTCAAATTCGGCTCAATACACCCAATTTCAGTTACTAAATATCAAAATGTGCAAAATGACTTAATTGGTTCAACTATCAAGGTTTTAACTAAGTTTATGTTGACTTTATGCAGGTCTTGATGAGGTTGAACAATCAGTTGGCACCCACCTCCATTTAACCCTAATCTACCTTCAACACAATCATCACTACCCTTTGTTTCACTCCATCTTTATCTCCATCAACCATCATCCAAATCAAACCCTTTTGAGTGGGACCCACCTTTCTCAACCCTACATCTACCTTCAGTCACCCTTGGTCCCGACCGAATGGTCTGACCAATCGGTCTGACCAAACGGTCTCATTCAAACGATTTCATCCATTCTGTTTCGACTTATCGGTCCTAGCCATTCCTCCATGCGGTCCTGACTTGTTCGGTTTCACCTCATTTGATCCCAAGTTTTCCTTTCACCACACGATCTCTGATCGACGTCTTCCATCCATCCATCCACATAATTTTAGCTATCCTTTGCCTTAATGGTTTTATCTCTTCCCTTCCATACGATCTCAAGACCATATGGGTTGCCTCATCACAAGATCGTTTGGACTTATCATCTTAAAGAACGATCAAGTATGATTGGGTTCAAGATCGATCGCCCAAGGCCACTAAGTCAGAGATCGTTTGGCACTCCGCCTCCATCCTTCTTCTTCCATTGTCCCCGTTGCCTGTGTTGTAACCCTAGACGACACCGTTGCCCCTCTTCACATCACAACGATGCACCTACCTCAGCTACATCTCCCACACCCTCCACCATCACTGACATATGACGCATCTGTTCCTTCTTCCACAACGTCACCACCATCCTCAACCGTTGTGCCCACAACATCGCTGCCTCATGACCTCATCATTGCCATTGTCCTCCCTACAACAAAACCATCCTCGACCTGCCATGACGGAAAGAAATGATCGCCACCTGACGTTGCCCGATCGATTGCAGAGCTGCAAACGGTCTTGCAGACCATTCGACACCAAACCGATCGGCCGTGAAGACCATTTGGTAGCCACAGACACGACCGGTTGCAGAAACCATTTGGCCAGCCATAGCCGAAGTCTGCTTGGAACTAGAGTGTGAAGACCGTTTGGATAGCCGTGAGTCCAAGACCATTTGGACCCCTCAGCGCAAGACCGATAGAGCTGATCTGCAAGACCGTTTGAGAAGATCGTTTGGAGTCGAGGACAATAGACCGTATGGAGACTAAACCCCAAGACCATTTGGTCATTTGATCGGTCTGCAAGACCATATAGAGCTGATAAATTCAAGACCGATAGAGCATAGACTCCAAGACCGTTTGATGATATTAGTATTCCAAATCATTTGGGCAATGGTCTCCAAGACCGTTTGGTCATACTAAACCGCTTGGCTCCAACTCACCAAACCATTTGGACTTAATAAATCAAACACTGTTTGGACATATATTTACAAAATTGTTTGGACCAAACCATGTGCAGGACTCACACCAAAAACGTGAGGACCAGACCTGAGCCTATAAATAGGACCAATAGGGTCCCCATTTGGGCATCAGTTCTGGGACGTGGACAGGCTTCCTGTACACAGGTCCGATCCAGATCTATCATCCGCGCTAGTGTCACTTCACCTACTATTCTTGCTATGATCAAGGAGGCCAAGGAGAGAAGGAAGGAGTGAGAAAGACTGCCCGATCTATCTTGGCATCCCTCGTTCCTCATACAGATCTACTCCGACATGACGTAGAAGATGACATCATCTTCACCGAGCTGCGAATACCTTCTACATCATGTTCATGGCAGAATCTTCCCTCTCTCTTATTCTTCTTGTTCCTCACATCATGAGCGAGTAGTTCCTTTTCGTTGGGGTGCGGGGACTAGCCTCGCTGCCCATGCAAGCATGTTCTCTTATTAAGCATTCCATGGCAATGTATATAACTTTTCATTTCGTTGTTAATCATTAATGTTCATAGTTGATTACCTACTTGCTTTCACCTTGTTCTTCCTATGTTGTGAGAACTTCTACATGTAGGATAGAATGTCGTTTAATGAGGTTGACTTCTAAACTAGAAATAGAATGGGATTCCTTGAGGTCGTAAGTGTATGATCTGTGAGGGGACGAGCCATCTAGCCTACGATGATGCTTATGTGGCCTAAAAAATCCTCAAGGAGGGCCACAACCTTAGTTGGATTGATGTATCTTCTTAGTTAATCGTTTATGTTTGCTTGTAGATTAGTCACCTGCTTGCCTATCGATTAACACGGTTGACTCCTTGATGAGAACTTCTGATAGGATTCATCAAGGTCGTAAGTGTATGATCCGTGAGGGGACAAGCCATCTAGCCTACGGTGATGCTTCTATGTGCCTAACGCCTGTATAGGTGGCCCACAACCTTCGTTGGATTTCTATATCTTTGGAGCCATAAGTATGTGATCCAGATGGTGACGAGACATCTGGTGCCTAAGGTGATGCTTACGTGAACCTAACGCCCATATGGGGGGGGGTTGCAGCAACTCTATTTGGATAGTTATATCTTTCCTGGATGTTTATGATTGAATGTGTTTGCATGTGTAGTGGTGGTGAAACTCGGTACCATCCCAGCGATTCCATATCATTGATCTAAATCCAACTTTTTTTCAATTCTTAATTTCTTGGAATTAGTTTAATCAAACTCAAATCAACCAATCATTTTAAATATTAGTCTTAACTTGAACTAGACTAGACTGACAAAGATTCTTAAAAACGTTGTCCTTTGGGATTCAATCCTCAACTATACTGCGACAAGATTCATCCACTTATGGGTGGTATTATTGCACCTTGGTTTTGGTAAAAGCTCGGGGATTTCAACCCCGAGTGAATTTGTTAGTGCAATAATAAACCACATAAAATTCTGGCACCGTTGCCGGGGACAACGAAATCAGTTTAGTCAAATCTAGTTCTTTTAAGGCTAATTTAGGTTTTTATTTTTGCTTTCGATAAAATCGATCATCTACTTGAATTTCACTCTACTCCATCAATCTTACTTCAAATTTTTTCATCTCAGGTACCATCAAGGACTAGTGCATGCACCGTTTGAACAGTCCCAATCTCTCTGCTAGCTTTGACCCTGAAATAGATCAGACCTTTCATCATCAAAACAGAGAAAATCAAGCAAGAATGGTTCAAGAAGAAGAGATAGCCCAAAGGGTAACTCAAGCCCTTAATGCACAAAGAGAAAGGCTCATGCAAGAAACCAGAACTACGGTTCAAGAAGAAATCTAAGAAGTACAAGCAGCAACCCAAGCAACAGAATTGCAAAAAGACCTTAGAGAGTTATCTATCCCTAAGGCTGCTAATGTTCATCACCCAGTTCAACCTCCTTCTATCAATGCTCCCAACTTTTAAATACAAGAACATTGGATCACTTTGCTTCAAAATAGTCCATTCTATGGTAAACAAGGTGAAGATAGTCAAGAAAATCTTCTAAGGTTTGTCGATCTGTGTGCTATGACAAAGCAAAATAGAGTATCCGATGATGCCATTAGACTTCATGTCTTCAAGTATTCACTTGCTGATAGTGCTATAAGTTGGTATAATTCCTTGAAATGCGAACCCATCACCACTTGGGAACAACTTCAAAATGTCTTCTTGGAAAAATTTTACCCACCTTCTCTCACATATGAGATTAGGGACTGAATAACAAATTTCACTCAAGTCCCTGGAGAAACCCTTGCTGAAGCATGGGAAAGATATAAAGAGCTTTTGCGCAAGTGTCCACACCATGGAATTCCTAAGAATCAACTCATTGAAATTTTCTATAGGGGTGTGGACGATGATATCAAGAGGTTTTTAGACTCCTCATCTAGAGGAAATTTCATGCGCCAAAGTTATGACAGTGCAAGGAGAGTCATCACCCTTGGAGCTGAAAATCAAGCTAATTGGGGTAGATCTATAGGCAAAGGAGTATTGAAAGTAGCTATGGCTGAAGCTACTCCTGAGTAAAAGTCTATCGCTGAAACCCTCAAACTCATTGTTGCCTAACAAGACCATATAGAATCATCTCTAGATGCCTTTGAAAGAAGACACTCACCCCCTCGAAGACAAGAACAAGTCAAGTCCACTTCTTTGTTCTGTGAAGCATGTAAAGGAAGTGGTCGTAGCTAACTTGACAGAATTAAAAGAAAGAAGAAAAGTAATAGGTTACAAGATGAGTGATCTCACTGGGGTCAGTTAAGCACTATGCTTGCACAAAATCCCCATGGAGGAAGGTCACAAGCAAACTGTTGAACACCAAAGAAAGCTTAATCCAAATATGAAAGTAGTCTGTCTTGAAGTCATAAGGTTGCTCAAGACATTTCTTATCTACGCGATCTCTGATTCACCATGGGTAAGCCTTGTGCATGTTGTCCCAAAGAAAGGTGGAACCATAGTGATACGAAATGAAAACAATGAACTTATCCCCACTAGAACCATCAACGAGTGGAGGATGTGTATTGATTACAGAAAGTTAAACAAGGCGACTTGAAAGGATCATTTCCCAATGCCTTTTCTTGATCAAAGCTTAGAACAGTTAGCTCACCAAAAATATTTCTGTTATCTCGATGGTTATTCTGGATTCTACCAAATTCCCATACATCCAGATGACCAGGAGAAAACAACTTTTACATGCACGTTTGGAACATATGCCTTTCGAAGGATGCGATTTGGTTTATGTAATGCACCTGCAACTTTTCAACATTGCATGGCGGCTATATTCACTGGTCTTACTGAATCTATCATGCAGGGTTTCATGGATGATTTTTATGTGTATGGTTTAACATTATGAATCTTATATGTAATCTCCATGTAAACCTTTTTACCAATTTTTCCTTTCATTTCTATCCTTTATTCATTTATGTTTAATTAGTGGAATTTATAGTGGTTTAGTGAGCATTTATTCATTAATTGTACCAATGGAAGGATTTATGCACAAATACCTCAATGAAAGCTTAATTACCATAATTAAGTGCTATAAATCTTAATCTAACTTATTAATGTGATTTGAAAACATAAAATATGCCACATAACTCATTTTACTAGTAATATGAAGATAAGAAACTTAATTGGATGAACAATTTAGATAATGGGCCGTTAATGGGCCATATGACATATATAATACTAAGAGGTCTAAAAAGAGGAAACAAACTTCAAATTCTAAATCTAAATATCAAAATTAGCCTACATGTCAAATTTCATCTAATTTGGACAACCTTGAAATACTAGGATAAGTTTAGGAGAGAGAAAACGAGTAAAAGGAATAAATAATGAATAATGTGATTATATAACTTCAAAATATGTAAATAATGTAAAATACACATTCTACATATCAAATATAACTTGTGTATGAAGTTTGATCCAATTTGGATGTTGTTTGTACAAGTTATGCAATTTTAGGTACATTCTGGACTTTTATGCAATTTAGCCAATTGGGAGGTTTTATTTGCAAATTATCACCTTATTGTTAATCCTTAGATATTCTCTTACCATTTTGGATATTTTTAGCCATGGTTCACCTGGTTGCACCTTGGTTTGAAGGTGTTACTTTCCAAGGGCATTATAGAGAATTGCCCTCTTTATAAATGTGCTTACCTTTAAATGCTATCAACCAATGGGGTTATTTCTTTGCTTTAAGGACGGTGGGGATGGCCTAGAAGGATCTAGGGACTCTTAGGACCGAAATTTGATATGCAAGAAGAGCCCATGAGCTGTCTCTTGCATGGCCATGAAGCCTTAGCTAAAGGACACATGGAAAGTCACTTAGACACCTCATGCTTCACCTTTTCCTTTATATAGCCATGTCTACCCCTTCCCAACTCACAAATTCGAAACTCTTGATCTCCTTTTCTTTCCTCTAGCTTAGATAATAGTTCCTTCTGTATATGTCCACGAATTTGCTGACCCACGATAATAGAGGGAGCCTACCTTGGTGAAGAAGGCTCCTATGGTTTCCAAATTGCTCTATTAGGATTTCTAAAGCTCCTCGTTAGTAATTTCGGCCAAAACTAGTAAGTTTCCTCCTCTCCTTTCCCATTTACATTCTGTTAGTATTCCTCCCACCTTCTTCCAGGTCGGAACCATGACCTTCTAAGTTAAAACTCCACCTAGAACCCTAAAACAACTCATCTCCATGCTCTTTTTCTAGGGTTTGCACCTCTAAAGTGGAGAAGGTGATCTTTGCTCAAAAAAGGAGCTTAGATTGGAGAAACCATACCTTATAATCTCGGAATCATTTCTGTTTGGACCTTCTTACATTCCTAGAGGCATTTTTTTTAACCCCCTTCTCATATATTGCTTAATACATGCTTAAAACCCATGCTTCTATGTTTAAAATCAATGATTTCCATATCTTTTTACCATGTTCTTCTATGGTTTTGGTTTCTTGTTGTCTTACTTTCTCTAAAATCTCTAGTTTGGTTACCTATGCAACGTCAAACCTGATCTTGGTCGAATGGTGTTTTCTTCCTCTACCTCTCTCTTCAATTATCTCAATCAGTTTGATGATGCGGCGATTTCCTATTGGTCAATATTGAAAAATTCATATCTTCTAAACCGCTTATCCAAATTTGACAAATAAATATGTTTTGGAATTGTAAAATTAATCTCTATCGAATAAAAATATTTTCAAGGTCTGATTTCATGTATTGACGAAGGGTGATTTTTGTAAAACAAATTTAATGCATAAAATCCATAAAATTACATCTTAATAATCATAACTCTAAAATTAACATAAAAATATGTTTTCTTGATCAGAAGAACTTACTGAGTTTTTCTAAAAAGGTATAAAATTAGGGTTTCTATATATTAATGTGCACTATGTACTCTAATACATGTTAATACATTGAAAATAGGAAAAGTGAAACTTGGACTCAATTAATGTGGTGAAAGTTAGTAATTGGTATCAGTAAGAAAGGTATGTGCATTCCTTACACCCTATGTTGAGATAATTGCATGCAAACCCTATATTTCCCTAATGAGGCTTAAATGAACCCTAAATCTTCTATTCTTGAATCTTAATGTTGTTCATACCATACTTATCTCATAAATCAGTTTTGGAACATTATTCTTGGGTCTTAGTACCCCAATGCCATGCTTATTGATTCATATGATTATTATTTCCATGACTACTTTTTCTAGCATGTGGATTTATGTTTTGTTTAATTTAATGTAGTGGTACAGAGGGCATGTAAATAATCACCCTGGGGAATGTCTTATTCTCCCCATAATATTGTAGGTGACTGGGAATGTTTTATTCTCCCCTCACCTAAGGTTAGAGGTCCAGTAGGTGCCTCAACCCTACTTAGTTAGGTAGAAATAATTTCTTACATGCAAATCCTTTTTAATATAATTGTTAATGGCAAGTTTCTTTTGAAGATAGCCTCATACTCTTGTTATCTTCATCATATGATGAACCCTATCCTATTTTTATATGTTATACTTATCTTGATTATCCTAGACTAGTTTTGTGACACATACCTTTATTTTTCTTTCCCCTTTTGTTGGGTGCTTTACCAACCACCCAGGTGCTGGTGCTGAGCAAGGAGAAGGATAAGTTTGAAGGAAGTCATCTCAGGAGTAGATCTCAAGCTTGCTGAAAGGATGTCTAGGTTTCTATAGCTGGACCCTTTTCTCTTATCTTTTCTTTTGGGAACAATCATGTAATTAATAATGAAAGACATGTAACATGCTTAGTACTTTTATTTCCACTATTATTGACATTTTGTAATGTATTTGGTGCATGCTTATTTACTTGGAATATTATACATGCATCCTTCAATATCTTTTGTCTTTCGAAAAAGATGGATGCTTTGTACTTCCTTTAAATTTTAGTAAGGAGGTGATCTCACCTCTTTACATATGGAAATTCATACGACTCATGCCTAAAACATCTCTCCCTTGTCCTTAAACAGTGTGAAGAAGCACATCTTGTGTTGAATTGGGAGAAGCGTCACTGTATGTTAAAAGAAGGCATTGTCCTTGGTCATAGGGTCAGCAATTGAGGAATTGAAGTTGATAGGGAAAAAATTGAAGTAATTTCCAAACTTGCTATTCCAACAAATGTAAAACAAGTCCATGCGTTCCTAGGTCATGAAGGCTTTTGTAGATGATTCATAAAAGATTTCTCCAAGATAACGAAACCAATGACAAATCTATTACTAAAGGATATTGATTTCCATTTTAACGAAGAATGTGTGAAAAGTTTCAATAACTTGAAGCATGCTCTTACAACAACACCCATCATTAGAGATCCCGATTAGGATCACCCATTTGAAATTATGTGTGATGCCAGTGAATATGTTGTGTGAGTTGTCTTAGGTAAATATTTAGATAAGAAACATTATGTGATCTATTACACATCGAAAACCCTCGATGAAGCCCAAAGGAATTATGCAACTATTGAGAAAGAACTTCTTGCAGCTGTGTATGCCTTAGACAAATTCAAATCCTACCTAATAGGTTCAAAAGTCATTGTCTACATAGACCATGCTGCTATTCGTTACCTTCTAGCAAAGAAAGATGCTAAACCCAGGTTGATAAGATGGATTCTCCTTCTATAGGAATTTGACCTAGAGATAAGAGATAAGAAAGGTATAGAGAATGTTGTGGCAGACCACCGCAGTCGTTTCTACAATCTGGATACCGAGAGGATTCTGATTAATGATTCTCTTCTAGATGACCAACTTATGAAAGTTTCAGCAGCTACCCCTTGGTACTCAGACTATGTGAACTACCTCGCCGCTGGTATCATCCACCCTGAATGCAATGGAAATGCATTGAAGAAATTCATGCATGATGTGAAACACTATCACTGGGATGAGCCATACCTCTTCAAGCTCTATGCTGATGGTCTTTACAAATGATGTATCACTGAGGAAGAAGCCAAACTCATTCTGGAGCACTGTCACTCTGGCCCAGTTGGAGGCCATATGAGTTCTAAGAAAACTACTATAAAGGTTTTTCAATGTAGATTCTTTTGGCCAACCATATCCAAAGATTCCTACACCTTTGTTCTATCATGTGACAAATGTCAAAGAATAGGTAACATTACAAAGAGAGATGAGATGCCACTTAAGTTGTGGCAAGAAATCGAGATTTTTGATGTTTGGGGTGTGGACTACATGGGTCCATTCCCATATTCTTACGGATTTTCCTACATCCTAGTCGCGGTTGACTATGTCTCCAAATGGGTTGAAGCCCTTCTAACCGTCACTAGTAATTCAAAACCCATCATCAAGATGTTCAAAGATATTATTTTCCCCCGATTCAGTGTCCCACGCACTGTGATATCCGATGGAGGCTCTCATTTCCTTAAAAGAAGCTTTGAAGCACTATTGAGGAAATATGGTGTAACTCACAAGGTAGCCTCACCCTACCATACAAAAACAAGTGGACAGGTAGAGGTTTCCAATCATCAACTCAAGGCTATCTTAGAGAAGATAGTGGGTCGCAATAGGAAAGATTGGTCAATGAAAATCAACGACGCATTGTGGGCCTACCGTACTACTTTTAAGAATCCTCTTGCAACTACACCATTTCAGTTGATCAATGGAAAGTCATGCCACCTGCCTATAGAACTGGAACACAAAGCACGGTGGGCAATAAAAAAGCTGAATTTTGACATGACGAAGGCTGGGCAAGACAGGATTCTGCAACTTCAGGAACTGAATGAACTCCGAATGACAACTTATGAGAATGCACAAATCTACAAAGAATGAACAAAACTTTGGCACAACAGTCATTTGAAAAGAAAAGATATACAAGTGGGAGACCAAGTTCTTATATTCAACTCAAGATTGAAGTTATTTCTAGGAAAAACCGTTCTCACTGGTCTGGACCTTACATTGTCAAGAGCATGTACCAACATGGTGCTTTCTCTTTATGGAGTGAAAATTCAGGTGAATTTGTGGAAAATGGTCAATGTCTGAAGAGATATTTCACCTCAACTGCCATAGGCACAGAAGCAATGTTGGAACTTACAAATCCAACGGATCCACCGTAAAGTTGAAGAAATGAAGTTGAGCCATCGACATTAAACAAAGGTGCTTGTCGGGAGGCAACCTGATCAATAAATTTGTTTTACTTTTCTTTTCAAATTAGAATGTTTCTTTAATTTTGTTTTTACCTTCTAGGTAATTTTTAATTAAATAAAAATCACATCGTGAGATGCTATCTTAAGTTATGATTGCTCTTTATTCTTGAGATTTTCAGATAGGAGGATGCGCGCTGATCAGAACGCAACCACATCTGGTGGTCAAATGGCATGAATCTTCCCCTCCATCTTGAATTTAGAGTTTTCTTGAGATGAGAAAATCTCTAAGTTAGGGGTGGAGGGTGGGTGGTACGTACTTCACTTTCCACCTACACCCATCTTTTTCATACTTAAGTTTAAACTGTCACATTTTTTTATAAAAAATTTCAAAATTTCAAAAAATTTAAAAGTTTTTCAAAGAAGTTGAACATATACTTGAAGAAATTTTGATGATCTCTTAACAATGTATGCACTTTGAATCATTATACCCTCCTTATTCAAAGTAGATCCTCAAAAGACCACTTTCTGAAACAAGCCTTTTCATTGAAATCATCTTGTGAAGCTTATGATTCCTAACATCATGATACTTATGCAAAAATGACAAGTGTCTATCAAACTGATAGGGATCAAAACATCATGCTTCCTAACTGACTAGTGGAACAATAACATGGAATCCTCACTGGATCCTCATCAAGTAATTATTTGAGCAGAGTACGATAAAGAGAACGACCCGGTGCACTGAATTGTAAATCAAGTTGCATTCAGATCTGAACTCTATTCTGCACTTCTTCTATCATCTTCGTACCCCTCCATCCATCAAAAACAAGAAAAAATAGCCAAAATAGTACAAAACCCTAAGTTTGGGGTGGCACGCCTCTTCCCTCTATATCTGCTTCTTCCATCCCCCTCACAAATTAATAGGGGTGCACCACCAAGAAAAGATGCCAAAGTGCACACAAAAAGAAATGCTATCTCGAGTCGAATAGAGGATAGATTCGCACACAAAAAATATGTAATAAATGAAATGTCAATGTATATAATAAAAATCTCAAGTCGAATAGAGGAGAGATTCATTCCTTCCTTCCATACCGCACTTCACTCCCTTTTATACCTAATGGCACAATGAATGCCCCCCCTATCTTGAAAAAAAACACCAGTGTCAGATCAAGTGCACACTTGTTGTTCTGCGAGTATCTCTAGATTCTTACAAAACTATCTAACATGCTTGTTGTTGGAAAACGTAAGGGAAGTGATGTTGGAAAAAAACTCAGGAATGAAGATATTGTGAGATGTGTTCAGTGGTCTCATGAAGTTGAGATACTTAGTCATACTGAGTAGAGAGAGAACAATTGTGATGTGAAGATAAGGCAATCACACCAGTTGAAAGTATTCATTTGGTGACTGTTTCAGATTTTGTGTTACTCAAGGACGAGCAATATTTAAGTTTGGGGTGTTCTGATGAATACATATTCATCATGAAATTCATTTGCCATCTTGGGTCAAATTTGACTCAATACACCCAATTTCAGTAACTAAATATCAAAATGTACAAAATGACTTAATTGGTTCAACTATCAAGGTTTTAACTGAGTTTATGTTGATTTTATGTAGGTCTTGTTGAGGTTGAACAATCAGTTGGCACCCACCTCCCTTTAACCCTAATCCACCTTCAACACAATCATCACTACCCCTTTCTTCACTCCATATTTATCTCCATCAACCATCATCCAAATCAAACCCTTTTGAGTGGGTCCCACCTTTCTCAATCCTAGATCTACCTTCACTCACCCTTGGTCCTGACCAAACGGTCGGACCAATTGGTCTAACCAAATGGTCTCATCCAAATGGTTTCATCCATTCAATTTTGACTTATCGGTCCTAGCCATTCCTCCATACAGTCCTGACTTGTTCGGTTTCACCTCATTCGATCTTGAGTTTTCCTTTCACCACACGATCTCTGATCGACGTCCTCCATCCATCCATCCACATGATTTTAGCTATCCTTTGCCTTAACAGTTTTATCTCTTCCCTTCCATATGGTCTCAAGACCGTATGGGTTGCCTCATCACAAGACCGTTTGGACTTATCATCTTCAAGAACGATCAAGTATGATCAGTTTCAAGATCGATCGCCCAAGGCCACTAGGTCAGAAACTATTCGGCACTCCGCCTCCATCCTTCTTCTTCCATCATCCTCGTTGCCTACGTTGTAACCCTAGATGACACTGTGGCTCCTCTTCACATCACGAAGATGCACCTACCTCAACCCCAACTCCTGTGCCCTCCACCATCACTGACCTGTGACTCATCTACTCCTTCTTCCATAGTGTCGCCACCATCCTCAACCGCTGCACCCACAATTTTGCTACCTCACAACCTCATCACCACCATCGTCCTCCCTACAACAACACCGTACTCGACCTACAATGACGGCAAGAAACGATCACCACCTGATATTGTCCGATCGATCGCAGAGCTGCCAACGGTCTTGTAGACCGTTTGACACCAAACCGATCGGCCGTGAAGGCTGTTTGGTAGCCACGAACACAATACCGGTTTCAGAGACTGTTTGGCAATACACTGTCGAAGACCACTTGGAATCAGAGTGTGAAGACTGTTTGGATAGCCATGAGTCCTAGACCATTTGGACCCCTCAATACAAGACCGATAGAGCTTATATGCAAGACCGTTTGAGAAAATCATTTGGAGTCAAGGACAACAGACCATATGGAGACTAAAACCAAGACCGTTTGGTCATTTGATTGGTCTGTAATACCATATAGATATGCTAAATTCAAGATCGATAGAGCATAGCCTCCAAGACTGTTTGAATATCTTAGTATTCCAACCCGTTTGGGCAATGGTCTCCAAGACAGTTTAGTCATACTAACCCGTTTGGCCCCAACTCACCAAACCATTTGGACTTAATAACTCAAAGAACGTTTGGACATATATTTACAAAACCATTTGGACCAAACCATGTGTAGGACTCACACCAAAAATGTGAGGACCAGACCCAAGCCTATAAATAGGACCAGCAGGGTCCCCATTTGGGCATCGGTTCCGGGACGTTGACAAGCTGCCTACACACAGGTCTGATCCAAATCTGTCATCCACACCAGCGTCACTTCACCTGTTGTTCCTACAACGATCAAGGAGGACAAGGAGAGAAGGAAGGAGGAGTGAGAAAGAATGCTCAGTCTATCTTGGCATCCCTCGTTCCTCTCCAGATATGCTCCGACACGACGCAGAAGACCACATCATCTTTACCGAGCTACGACTACCTTCTACATCATGTTCATGGCAGAATCTTCCCTCTCCCTTATTCTTCTTGTTCCTTACATCATGAGAGAGTAGTTCCTTTTTGCTGGGGTGCGGGGACTAGCCCCGCTGCCCATGCAAGCATGTTCTCTTATTAAGCATTCCATGGCAATGTATATAACTTTTTATTTCATTGTTAATCATTAATGTTCATAGTTGATTACATGCTTGCTTTCATCTTGTTCTTCCTACATTGTGAGAACTTCTATATGTAGGATAGAATGTCATTTAATGAGGTTGACTCCTAAACTAGAAATAGAATGGGATTCCTTGAGGTCGTAAGTGTATGATCCGTGAGGGGACAAGCCATCTAGCCTACGATGATGCTTCTGTGGCCTAAACATCCCTCAGGGAGGGCCACAGACTTAGTTGGATTGATGAATCTTCTTAGTTAATGATTGATGTTTGATTGTAGATTAGTCACCTACTTGCTTATCGATTAACACATTTGACTCCTTGATGAGAACTTTTGATAGGATTCCTCAAGGTTGTAAGTGTATGATCCGCGAGGGGATGAGCCATCTAGCCTACAGTGACGCTTCTATGTGCCTAACGCCTGTATAGGGGGCCCACAACCTTTGTTGGATTTCTGTATCTTCAGAGTCATAAGTATGTGATCTGGATGGTGACGAGACATCTGATGCCTAAGGTGGTGCTTACATGAACCTAACGCACGTATGGGGGGTTTTATAGTATCTCTATTTGGATAGTTATATCTTTCCTGGATGTTTGTGATTGAATGTGTTTGCATGTGTAGTGGTGGTGAAACCCGGTACCATCCCAACGATTCCATATCATTGATCTATATCCAACTTTAATTTAGTTCTTACTTTCTCGCAATTAGTTTAATCAAACTCAAATCAACCAATCGTTTTAAATATTAGTCTTAACTTGAACTAGAATAGACTGACAAAGATTCTTAAAATTGTTGTCCTTTGGGATTTGATCCTCAACTATACTGCTATAAGACCTGCACCTTGGTTTTGGTAAAAGCTTGGGGATTTCAACCCTGAGTGAATTTGTTAGTGCGATAATAAACCACGTCAAGTGCCTATTTGATCCTAATTTACTATTTTGCACCTACTAAATAGGAAACACACCCAAAGTGTAGTGACAATTTGGGCCTAATTTACTCTTCTACTCCTAATTTAAAGGTCAACGCGCCCAAAAATGTGGTTCAAGAACCTAAAAATGGGGTTAATGCGCCCACTCGTTAGTGTAGTTCTTTTTTTAGTCTAATTTATTAATATGCTCTTAATAAATAGGAAATGTGCCCAAAAATGGGTTGAAGAGCCTAAAAGCAAGTTAAAGCGCCCCTAAAAGTGGGTTTGAATGCCTAAGAATGGGGTTTATGTGCCTACTTGTCAAGGTAGTGCCTAATTTATAGGCAGATGCACCCCAAGACGGTGTTAAAGTGCCTAAAAGTAGGTTAAAAAACCTAAAATGGGGTTTATGCACCTATTTATCAGTGTAATGGCAATTTGAGCATTATTTACTATTATGCGCCTAATTTATAGGCCAATGTGCCCAAAAATGTGGTTCAAGCACCTAAAAATGGGGTTAATGCGCCCATTTGCCAATGTAGTGTCATTTTAAGCCTAATTTACTATTATGCACCTAATAAACAAGAAATGCACCCCAAAATAGGTGGGAGAGCCTAAAAGAGGGTTAAAATGCCTAAGAGTGTGGTTAATCTGCCTACTTGTGAATGTGGTGCCTAATTTATAGATGAATGTGCCCCAAAATGGAGTTAAAGTGCCTAAAAGTGGGTTTGAACGCCTAAAAATGGGGTTTATGCACCTATTTGTCAGTGTAGTGACAGTTTGAGGCTAATTTACTTTTATGCACCTAATTTATATGCCAATTTGTCAGTGTGGTGCCTAATTTATAACTTAAGTTACTATTATTATATGTCACTCTACTGGCAATGTGAGCCTAATTTACTATTATGCAACCAAATCTACATGCCTATGTGCCCAAAAATGCGGTTAAAGCGTCAAAAAATGGGGTTAGTGCACCCACTTATAGTGTAGTGCTTTTTTATCTTGATTTACTATTATGCACCTAATAAAAGGAAATGTGTTTGAAAATGGGTTGAAGTGACTAAAAGTGGGTTAAAGAACCCAAAAATTATGTCAATCAACCTACTTGTCACTGTAGTGCCTAATTTATAGGCCAATGCACCCCAAAAGGGTTTAAAGCACATAAAAGTGGGTCAAAATGACTAAAAATGTGTTTATGTGCCTATTCGTCAATGTAGTGATAATTTGAGCCTAATTTACTATTATGCACCTAATTTATAGACCAATGTGCCAAAAATTATAGTTAAACCTCCCAAAAATTGGGTTAATGTGCCCACTTGTCTATATAGTGCCATTTTGAGCATAATTTACTATAATTCACCCAATAAATAGGAAATGCACCCCAAAATGGGTTGAAGTGCCTAAAAGTGGGTTAAAGCCCCTTCGAATGGGGTTAATCTGCAAACTGTGCAATGTAGTGCCAAATTGATAAGCAAATGCACTCCAAAATGAGGTTAAAGAGTCTAAGTGTGGGTTAAAATCCCTAAAAATGAGGTTTATGCGCCTATTTGTCATTGTAGTGGCAATTTGAGCCTAATGTACTATTATGCACATAAAATATAGGCCAATGCGGCAAAAAATGCGGTTGAAGCACCTAAAATGGGGTTAATGTGCCCTTTTGTCAAAATAATGCCTATTTGAGCCTAATTTACTATTATGTGCATAATACATAAAAAACGCCTACAAAAATGATTTGAAGTGCCTAAAATTGCGTTAAAGCTCCTAAGAATGGGGTTATTCTGTCTACTTTTTAGTGTATTGCCTAATTTATAGGCCTAAGTGTGGGTTAAATGCCTAAATATTGGGCTTTATGTGACTATTTGTTAGTGTAGTGGGAATTGGATCCAAACTTACTGTTATGCACCTAATTTATAGGCCAATGCACCCAAAAATATAGCTAGAATGCCTATAAATGGGATTAATGTGCATATTTGTCAGTGTAATGGCTGTTTGAACCTAATTTACTATTGTACGCCTAATTTATTGGCCAATGCACCCAAAAATGTAATTAAAGAGCCCAAAAATGTGGTTAATGTGCCCACTTGACAGTGTTATGCCTTTTTAGCCTAATTTACTATTATGCGCCTAGTAAACATGAAATGCACCCAAAAATGGATTGGAGTGCCCAAAATTGGGTTAAAGCACCTAAGAATGGGTCAAGCTGCCTACTTGTCAGTGGAGTGCCTAATTTATAGGCCGATGCGCCTCAAAATGGGGTTCAAGAACCTACAAGTGGGTTAGAACACATAAAAATGGTATTTATGCGCCTATTTGTCATTGTAGTGGTAATTTGAGTTTAATTTACTATTATGTGCCTAATTTATTGGCCAATGTGCTAAAATGCAGTTAAAGTGCCTAAAATGGGGTTCTGCACCCACTTGTCATTGTAGTGCCTTTTTTAGCTTAATGTACTATTATACATCTAATTTAAAAAAATGTGCTCGAAAATGGGTTGAAGTGCCTAAAAGTGGGTTAAAGCCCCTAGGGATGGGGTTAATCACCCTACTTGTTGGTGTAGTGTTGAATTTATAGGCCAATGTGCCTGAAAATGGGGTTAAAGATCCTAAGTGTGGTTAAAATGCCTAAAATCAAGGTATATGTGCCTATTGTCAGTGTAGTGGCAATTTGAGCCTAATTTACTGTTACACGCCTTATTTATACGTCAATGCACCCAAAATATGTTTAAAGAGCCGAAAAATTGGGTTATAGCACCCACTTGTCAGTGTAGTGACTATTTGAGCTTAAATTACTATTTTGTGCCTAATAAGTAGGAAATGCGCCTAAAATGGGTTGAAGTGCCTAGAAGTGGGTAAAACCTCCTGAGAATGGGGTTAATCCGGCTATTTGTCAGTGTATTACCCAATTTATAGGCCAATGCACCCCAAAATGGAGTTAAGGTGCCTAACTATGGGTTAAAACCCCTAAAATGGGGTTTATGCTCATATTTTTCAGTTTAGTGGCAATTTGAGAGTAATTTACTATTATGTGACTTGATTAATAAACCAATGTGCCCAAAAATGTGGTTAAAGGGCCTAAAAATGGGGTTAATGCATCAACTTGTTACTCCACTGCCTATTTGACCCTAATTTGCTATTATGAACCTACTAAAGAGAAACTGCACCCAGGAATGGGTTGTAGTTCCTAAAAGTGAGTTACAACACCTAAGAATGGGGTTACTCCGCCTACTTTTTAGTATAGTACCTAATTTATAAGCCAATGTGCCCTCAAATGTGGTTAAAGTGCCTAAGTGTGGGTTAAAATGCCTAAATGTGGGGTTGACTTGCATATACATAAGTGTAGTGGCAATTTGAGCCAAATTTACAGTTATGAGCCAACTTATAGGCCACTGCGCCAAAAAATGTGGTTAAAGCACCTAAAAATGGGGTTATGCACCCACTTGTTAGTATAATGCCTTTTTTAGCCTAATTTACTATTTTGCTCCTAATAAACAAGAAGTGTGCCCAAAAATGGATTGAAGTGCCAAAACGTGGGTTAAATGCCTAAAAATG
The DNA here is from genome assembly GCA_963693085.1 of Alisma plantago-aquatica. Classification (NCBI taxonomy): domain Eukaryota; kingdom Viridiplantae; phylum Streptophyta; class Magnoliopsida; order Alismatales; family Alismataceae; genus Alisma; species Alisma plantago-aquatica. The sequence goes on from OY856413.1 coordinate 580,868,553, forward strand.
AGGTTAATCTGCCCACTTATGTGTGTAATGCCTAATATATAGGTCGGTGCACCCCAAAATGGACTTAAAGTGCTTAAAAATGCGTCAAAATGCCTAAAAATGGGTTTTATTTGCCTGTTTGATAGTGTAGTGGCAATTTTTGCCTAATTTTACTACTTTACGCCTAATTTGTAGGCCAATGCAACCAAAAATGAAGTTAATGCACCTAAAACTAGGGTTAATCCACCCACTTTTTAGTGTAGTACCTATTTGATCCTCATTTATTATTATGCACCTAATAAATTATAAATGCACCCAAACATGGGTTGAAGTGCTTGAAAGAGGGTTACAGAGCCAAAGAATGGGGTTTGTGTGCCTATATACAGTGTAGTGGCAATTTGAGCCTTAGTTACTATTATGCACCTAATTTGTAAGCCAATGTGCCTATAAATGTGGTTCAAGTGCCTGAAAATGGGGTTATGCACCCACTTGTTTGTGTAGTGCCTTTTTAGCCTAATTTAATAGTATGTGCCTAATATATAGAAAATGTGCCCAAAAATGGGTTAAAGAGCCTAAAAGTGGGTTAAAGATCCTAAGAATGCGGGTAATTCACCTACTTGTTAGTGTAGTGCCTAATTTATTGGTGAATGCACCCCAAGACGGGGTGAAAGTATCTAAAAGTGGGTTAAAACACATAAAAATGTGGTTTATGCACCTATTTGTCAATGAAGTGGCAATTTGAGCATAATTTAGTATTATGCACCTAATTTATAGGCAATGCACCCAAAATGCGTTTAAAGCACCTAAAAATCAGGTTAATGTGCCCACTTGTTAGTGTAGTGCATGTTTGAGCTTAATTTACTATTATGTGCCTAATAATAAATAGGAGCACCCAAAAATTGGTTGAAGTGCCTAAAAGTGGGTTAAAGCTCGTAAGAATTGGTTAATGCGCCCACTTGTCAGTGTAGTGTTGTTTTCGGAACCTAATTTACTATTATGCGCCTAATAAATAGGAAATGTGCCAAAAATGGATTGGAGATCCTGGAAATTGGGTTAAAGCATCTAAGCATGGGGTTAATCTACATATTTGTCAATGTGGTGCCTAATTTATAGACCAATGTTCCCCTAAATGGGGTGAAAGTGCCTAAAAGTGGGTTTGAACGCCTAAAAATGGGGTTTATGCGATTATTCATCAGTGTAGTGGTAGTTTGATCCTAGTTTATTGTTATGAGCCTGATTTATAGGAAATTATGCCCAAAACAACATTTAAAGCACCTAAAAATGGGGTTAATGTGCCCACTTGTTAGTGTAGTGCCTTTTTTAGCTTAATTTACTATTATGTGCCTAATAAATATGAAATGAATCCCAAAATGGATTGAAGTGCCTATAAGTGGGTTAAAGCCCCTCAGACTGGGTTTAATTCCCCTACATGTTAGCATAGTGCCAAATTTATAGGCCAATGCACCCCAAAATGGGGTTAAAGTACCTAAGTGTGTTTCAAACGCCTAAAATGTTGGGTATATCCACCTATTTTTGTCAATGTAGAGGCAATTTGAGCCTAATTTACTATTATGCGCCTAATTTTTTTTTAATTTACTATTATGCGGCTAATATATAGTAAATGTGCCCAAAAGTGGGTTGAAGTGCCTAAAAGTGGGTTAAATAGCCTAAGAATGGGGTTAATCCACCTACTTGTTAGTTCAATGCCTAATGTATTGGCCAATGCTCCCCAAAATGGTGTTAAAGTGTCTAAAAGTGGGTAATGCCTAAAAAAGGGGTTCATGTGCATATTTTTTAGTGTAGTGGACATTTAAGCATATTTTACTATTATGTGCCTTATTTATAGATCACTGACACAAAAAATGTAGTTAATGTACCTAAAAATGGGGTCAATGCACCCACTTGTCAGTGTAGTGCCTATATGAGCCTAATTTACTATCATGCTCCTAATAATTAGGAAATTCGCCCCAAAATAGAATAAGTCCCAAAATGGGTTAAATCACCTAAGAATGGGATTTATCTGCCTACTTGTAAGCGTAGTGCCTAATTTATATGCGAGTGCCCCCAAAATGGGGTTATAATGCCTAAAAGTGGGTGAAAATGCCTAAAATAGGGTTTATATCACCTATTTGTCAGTGTAGTGGCAATTTGAGTCTAATTCACTACTATGTGCCTAATTTATAAGTCATTGCCCCCAAAAATGCAGTTAAAGAACCTAAAAATGGGGTTACTATGCCCACTTGTCAATGTAGTGTCTTTTAGCCTAGTTACTATTATGTGCCTAATATATTAGAAATGCACCCAAAAATGGGTTGAAGTGCCTAAAGGTGGGTTGAAGCACCTAAGAATGGGGTTAATCCACTTACTTGTCAGTGTAGTGCCTAATTTATTGTCCAATGCATCCCAAAAGTGGGTTAAAGTGCCTAAAAGTGGGGTTGAATGCGTAAAAATGGGGTTTATGTGCCTATTTGTCTATGTAGAGGAAATTTGAGCCTAACTTATTGTTATGTGCCTAGTTTATAGGCCAATGTGACCTAAAAATATGACTATAGTGCATAAAAATGGGGTTAATGTGCCCACCTGTCAGTGTAGTGCCTTTTTTGGCTTAATTTACTATGATGCAGCTAATAAATAGGAAATGCACCCTAAAATGGGTTGAAGTGGATAAAAGTGCCTAATAATGGGGTTAATTCACCAGCTTGTTAGTGTAGTGCAAAATTTACATGCCAATGCATCCCAAACTGCGGTTAAAGCACCTAAGTATGGTTAAAATGTCTAAAAATGAGGTGTACATGCCTATTTGCAGTGTAGTGGATTTTTAGCCTAGTTTACTATTAAGCGTCTAATTTAAATGTCAATGCCCCCAAAATGCGGTTAAAGCACCCGTTCGTCAGGGGTATATGCACCCAGTCATCAGTGTAGTGCTTATTATGTGCCTAATATATAGGAAATGTTCCCCCATATGGTTTGAAGTGCATAAAAGTGGGTTAAGGCTCCTATGAATGGAGTTAATCTATCTACTTGTTAGTGTATTGCCTAATTTTTTGGGCCAATGTTCCCAAAAATGGGTTCAAAATGGCTATGTTTGGGTTCAATGCCTAAAAATGGGGTTTACGTTACTATTTGTTAGTGTAGTGGCAATTTGAGCATAATTTACTATTATGCGGCCTAATTTATAGGCAACTACACCTAGAAATGCGGTTAAGCACCTAAAAATGGAATTAATGTGCCCACTTATAGTATATCGCCATTTTTATCCTAATTTACTAATATACACCTAACAAATAGCAAATGCACCCAAAAATCGGCTGAAGTGCCTGAAAGTAGGTTCAGGCACCTAAGAAGGGGGTCACTGAGCCTACTTGTCAGTGTAGTGCCTAATTTATAGGTCAATGCACCTCAAAGGGGTTTAAAGCACTCAAAGTGGGTAAAAATGTTTAAAATGGGGTTTGTATGCATATTAGTCAGTGTAGTGGAAATTTGAGCCTAATTTACTATCATGTGCCTAATTTATAGGCCAATGAACCCAAAAATGCAGTTAAAGCGTCTAAAAATTGGGTTATTACACCCACTTATCAGTGTAGTGCCTTTATGTGCATAATTTACTATTACGGGCCTAATAAATAGAAAATGCACCCAAAATTGGTTGAAGTGACTAAAAGTGGGTTAGATCCCATAAGAATGGGGTTAATCTGCTTACTCTTCAGTGTAGTGCCTAATTTATAGGCCAATGCGCCCCAAATTGTGGGTAAAGTATGTAAATGTGGGTTTAAATTGCTAAAAATAAGGCTTATGTGCCTATTTGTTAGTGTATTCGAGCCTAATTTACAATTATGTGCCTAATTGATAGGCCAATGCGCCCAAAAATGTAGTTGAAACACCTAAAAATAGGGTTAATGCACCCACTCATTGGAATAGTGCCTACTTGAGCCTAATTTACTATTATGCACCTAATATATAGAAAATGCACCCAAAAATGGATTGAAGTACCTAAAAGTGTGTTACCTCCTAAGAATGGGGTTAATTCACTTGTTTTATTAATAGGAAATCAACTGAAAAATGGGTTGAAGCACCTAAAATTGGGATAAAGCACCTTAGAATGGGGTTAATCCACCTATTTGACAGTTCCGTGCCTAATTTATGGGCCAATGCACCCCAAAATAAAGTGAAGCACCTAAAAATGGGCCAAATGCCTAAAAGTGGGGTTTATTTGCCTATTTGTTAGTATAGTCACAATTTCAACCTAATTTACTATTATGCGCCTAATTTATAGACCAATGTGACCAAAAATGCAGTTAATGCGCCTAAAAATGGGGTTAGTGCGTCCACTTGTCAATTTAGTGCCTATTTGAGCCAATTTGCTATAATGCTCCTAATAAATTGGAAATGCACCAAAAAAAGGGTAGAAGTACCCAAAGTGAGTTAAAGCACCTTAGAATGGGGTTAATCTGCCTACTTGTTAGTGTAATGCTTAATTTATAGGTGAATGCCCCCAAATCAAGATTAAAGAACCTAAAAGTGGGTCGAAATGCCTAAAAATGGGGTTTATGTACCTATTTTTTGTGTAGTGGCAATTTTGAGCCTAATTCATTGGCCAATGCGCCCAAAAGTGCAGTTAATGCACCTAAAAATGGGGCTAATGCACCCACTTGTCAGTGTAGTGCATTGTTAGCCTAATTTACTATTATGTGCTTAATAAATAGGAAATGTCCCCAAAAATGGGTTGAAGTGCCTAAAAGTGGGATAAAGCACCTAAGAATGGGGATAATCCCCCTACTTTCAATGTAGTGCCAAATTTATAGGACAATGCCCTCCAAATGGGGTCAACACACTTAAAAGTGGGTTTGAATGCCTAAAATGGGCTTATGTGCCTATTTGTCAGTGTAGTGGTAATTTGAGCCTAATTTATTGTTATGCACCTAATTTATAGTTCAATGCGCCCAAAAGGTAGCTAAAGTGCCTAAAAATGGGGTTAATGCACCCACTTGTCATTGTAGTGTCTCTTTTAGACTAGTTTACTATTATGTGCCTGATAAATAGAAAATGCACTCAAAAATGGGTTAAAGTGCCCAAAAGTGGGTTAAAGCTCCTAATAATGGGGTTAATCCATCTACTTGTCAGTGTAGTGCCTAATTTATTGTCAAATTCACCCCAAAATTGGGTCAAAGCACCTAAAAGTGGGGTTGAACGCCTAAAATTGTGGTTTATGCACCTATTTGTCTGTGTAGAGGCAATTTGATCCTAATTTCTGTTATGTGCCTAATTTATAGGCCAATACACCCAAAAATACGGTCAAAGTGCATAAAAATGGGGTTAATGCGCCCACTAGTCAATGTAGTGCCTTTTTTAGCTTTATTTACTATTGTGCAACAAATAAATAGGAAATGCACCAAAAATGGGTTGAAGTGTGTAGAAGTGAGTTAAAGCACCTAAGAATGGGGTTAGTCCACCTACTTCTGAGTGTAGTGCCAAATTTATAGACCAATGCACCCCAAAATACAGTTAAAGCACCTAAGTGTGGTTAAAACCCCTAAAAATGGGGTTTGTTAAACCTATTTGTCAGTGTAGTGGATTATTGATCCTAATTTATAGTTATGTGCATAATTTATAGGTCAATGTGCCCAAAAATGTGGTTAATGCACTTAAAAATGGGGTTAATGTGCCCATTCATTTGTGTAGTGCCTATTTGAGACTAATTTACTATAATGTGCCTAATATATAAGGAACACGCCCAAAAATGGGTTGAAGTGTCTAAAAGTTAGTTAATGCTCCTTTAAATGGAGTTAATCAGTCTACTTGTCAGTATATTACCTAACTTTTAGGCTAATGCTCCCAAAATTGGGTTTAAAGTTCCTAAGTGTGGGTTAGAACACCCAAAAATGGGGTTTATGGTCCTATTTGTCAGTGTATAGGCAATTTGAGCCTAATTTATTGTTATGCGTGCCTAATTTACATGTCAATACACCCAGAAATGCAGTTAAAGCACCAAAAATGGGGTTAATACACTCACTTATAGTGTAGTGCCTTTTTAATCCTAATTTGCTATTATACACCTTTTTGTAAGCCAATGCGCCTAAAAATGCGGTTCAAGTGGCTAAAATGGGGTTAATACACCCACTTGTCAATGTAGTGCCTTTTTAGCATAATTTACTTGTATGCACCAAATGAAAAGGAAATGTGCGCAAAAATGGGTTGAATGCCTAAAAGTGGGTCAAAGAACCTTAGAATGGGATTGATCGACCTACTATTTAGAGTAGTACCCAATTTATAGACCAATCCCCAAAATGAGGGTCAAGTGCCTAAGTGTGGGTTAAAATTCCTAAAAATGAGGTTTATGCGCCTGTTGTTTGTGTAGTGGTAATTTGAGCCTAATTTACAATTATGAGCCTAATTTATAGGCCAATGAGCCCAAAAATGCAGTCGAAGCAACTAAAAATGGGGTTAATGTGCCCACTTCAAAAAAATGGCTATTTGATCCTAATTTACTATTATGAGCCTAATAAATAAAAAATGCACCCAGAAATGGGTTGAAGTGCCTAAAAGTGGGTTAAAGCTCCTAAGCATGGGGTTAATCCACCTAATTTTTAGTGTAATACCTAATTTATAGGCCAACTCACCCCAAAATGGGGTTAAAGCGCCTAAGCATGGGTTAAAATGTCTAGAAATTGGGGTTTATGTGCGTATATGTTAGTGTAGTGGCATTTTTTTAGCCTAATTTACTATTATGCACTTAATCTATAGGCTAATGTTCCCAAAAATGCAGTTAGAGCACCTAAAATGGTATTTATACACTTATTTGCCAGTGTAGTGCCTATTTGCGCCTAATTTACTACAATGTGCCTAATTTATAGGCCAATGCACCCAAAATGCAGGTATAGCACCCAAAAATGGGTTTAATGCGCCCTCTTGTCAATGTAATGCCTTTTTTAGCCTAATTTACTATTCTGCGATTAATAAATAGGAAATGTGACTGAAAATGGAATGAATGCCTAAAAGTGATTAAAGCACTTACTAATGGGGTTAATATATCTACTTGTCAATTTAGTGCCTTATTTAGGCCAATGCATTGTAAAATGGGGTTCAAGCACCTAAAATTGGGTGTGAATGCCTAAAAATGGGGTTTATGTGCCTATTTATCATTGTAGTGGCAATTTTAGACTAATTTACTATTATGCGCCTATTTTATAGGCCAATGAGCCCAAAAATATGTTTAAAGTTCCTAAACATGGGGTTAATACACCCACTTGTTAGTGAAGTGCCTATTTGAGCTTAATTTACTATTATGTGCCAAATAAATAGGAAATGCACCCAAAATTTGGTTGAAGTGCCTAAAAGTGAGTTAAAGCTCCTAGGAATGGGGTTAACCTACCTATTTGTTATATTGTCTAATTGATAGGCTAATTCACCCCAAAATGGGGTTAAGGCGCCTAAGTGTGGGTTAAAATCCTAAAAATGGGGTCTATGACCGTATTTGTTAGTGTAGTGGTAACTTGAGGCTAATTTACTATTATGAAACCTAATTTATAGACCAATGTGCCCAATAATGTGGTTGAAGGGCCTAAAACTGGGGTTAATGCATCCACTTGTCAGTGTGGTGCCTACTTAAGCCTAAATTAATAAAGAGGAAATACTCCCAAAAATGGGTAGTAGTTCGTAAAAGTGGGTTAAAGTTCCAAAGAATGAGTTTCATCTACCTATTTGTAAGTATAGTTCCTAATTTATATGGCAATGCACCCCAAAATGTTGTTAAAGTGCCTAAAAATGGGCCATAATGCCTAAAAATGGGGTTTATGCACATTTTTGTCAGTGTAGTGGCAATTTAAGCATAATTTACTGCTATGCAGCTAATTTATAGGCCAATGCGACCAAAAATGGGTTTATGCCCATAGAAATGGGGTTAATGCACCCACTTGTTAGTGTAGTGACTATTTGATCTTAATTTACTGTTATGAACCTGATAGATAGGAAATGCACCTAAAACTAGGTTGAAGTGCGTAAAAGAGTGTTAAAGCAAGAATGGGGTTTATGCACCTACTTGTTAGTGTAGTGGCAATTTGAGCTTAACTTACTGTTATGCGGCTAATTTATATGCCAATGCGCCCAAAATGCATTTCAAGCACCTAAAAATGGGGTTTATGCGCCCACTAGTCAGTGTAGTGCCTTTTTAGCCTAATTTACTATTATGAACCTAATAAATAGGAAATGTGCCCAAAATTGCATTGAAGAGCCTAAAAGACGGTTAAAGCGCCTAAGAATGGGGTTAATCCGCCTATATGTCAGTGTGGTTATAGGCCAATGTGCCCTAAAATGGGTTGAAGTGCCTAAAAGTGGGTTTGAAAGCCTAAGAATGGGGTTTATGTGCCTACTTGTCAGTGTAGTTCCTAAGTTATAGGCGAATGCTCCCCAAATCTGGGTTAAAAGTGCCTAAAAGTGGGTTAAAACACCTAAATCTGGGATTTATGTGCCTATTTGTTAGTGTAGTGGCAATGTGAGCCTAGTTTACTATTATGAGCCTAATTTATAGGCTAATGCACGTAAAAATGCGATCCAAGAGCCTAAAAATGGGGTTAATGCACCCACTTTGCAATGACCCCACCCCTAGGCAACCCCCATTCAAGAAAAGCTAAGAAGTTTGTGTCATTAACCCCAACAAAATCAACTAGTTTTACAAATAATTAATAAATTCTACCACAACTAAGCTTAAAATAGGATAAAAATTTTCTTTCCACATACCTTTCAAAAATAGGAGTTTGGAACTTTACATGTAGTAGAGTTGTATCTAAGTAAATCCTCCGATCTTTAATTATCTTTGTCCTCCAAATGTCACTTTAAATGTTCATCCACCTTCATATATTCATAAAACATCGACAAATAAAATGTTGGCCAGTATAATAGATTATACTGGTATGTGGGGGAACCAAAATCTTGCACATATATTGTAACAAGATAACCCAATCAAATTATTTGTTACCAATCAAAATTTATGTTTTCTTTATAGCTTCCCAACCATCATACCCATCCTCTGGTATACCCTCTATTAAGTTTTAGTCCCTACAATGGACATTAGGCTACCTTCTCCATCCTGAGCTTGGTACCTTATGGGCCACCTCTCTAGGTGCCCTATAGTCTTCCTATCTAAGGCTTGACCACCTATGACCTTCCCTCCTGGGATTGGTCTGACCTTCCCTACTGGTCTTGGTCTCTCATCATCATAAATCAGAAATCTAGAGGTGGTAGCAGGTTTGGGCAAGTCATAAGCAATATATGGTGATAATCATAGTCACTTTATAGATTGCAGGAGTTAAATTCATCCAAGCATTAAATTTCAAGAAATTGGTAAAACCTCAAAAATCAGCATGAAACTAAAGCAATTAGCCATAAGCATAACCACAGACCTGATTTAAAGTCACAAAAGATGCAAGATATCCAATCCAATCAAGAAGTCACATCAACCAAGTCAACCAACCAACCAAGAAAATATTGATCTTGAAAAGCATGTATAATGCCTAATCATCACAATCACATCGCAAACAACTCCTTATTTACTTGGGACACCTTTCTAAGGTTTCTAAGTCGCATTAGGGTTCATTAGGGTTTCTTAGATCAATTTCTCAATCTTTACCTTTTTAAGTCAACACGCCCTAAAATAGATTTTTACATCATAAAACCCTAATTATTCAAGTTATCCATACTAAGGATTCCTTATTCTCAATTTGGCTTAGGATCATCATGTCTTTGTCCTATTCATGAATTTAAAAAAAAAACATTATTACTCATATATATCAAAATTAGGGTTTCTAAGCCCATTAATGCACTCTCATATACATTTAACCCTAAATTAAGCCAACTATATACAAGGATCATCTTTTTAGATCTAAATCTTCCTTTTATTAACAACAAGTTAATATTTACTCATAATATCCAAGAAACATCATTATATATAATCATCATCAAAAGTTACAGTTTTCATTAATAAAACCATTATATATGACAACTTTATACACTTTTTGAAATATAAGAAAAATCACTCTTTAATTATATTTTTATCGGATTCTACAAATTTTTATGATCAATTTTCATATATTTGTTTCCATGATCCAATCATCCTATATTTTATTACAATTTTTACAACTTAATCAAATATGACCCAATAGGAGTCTGCCACATGGGCGAGGAACCCTGGGTCCCACCCAGCCAACCCAGCTGGGCCGGCCAACCGACCCTCGCCAACCACGTAGAGCACAACTTAAGTGGCCTAGCCAACACATGAAATAAAAGAAAGCAAAAGTCCAGTTCACCCCTTACCTGTAAATAGAGGAGTCAGGGTAGATTGGACAATTCATAGCAAGTTGTCTTCAACCTTTGATCACGCGTGAAAAATAGTTCGAGCTAGTCAACTCTACTATTGATTCTGGGATCCTGATCCCCTGAGCATCATATAAGGACCTCGTCATCTTCTCCACTCAGAACCAAACTTGCAAATGGCCTCAATTTGTCCAGTGGTGGTCGGGATCAACAGTTGGTGGAGGCGGCTGAAGATGAGCAAGAATGACGAGTATCAGGGCTATGAGTGGAATTGAGTGTTGGGAACTATGTGCAAGGTTGAGGGGAATCTCATAGACATTTTGATGGTCTCAGTGGGACCTCTACCCCCTTATATATGTGCATGCTTCCTGTGTGGGGAGTCCTTCTCCAATTGACTTGGAGAAATCACAGTTTGTCTTCCAAATCCCAACAAACTTAGGATCATTCAATCTGGGAAGGTGTCCCAAATGTAATGGAAAGATTTCTATCATTGCTCGTGCATCTAGGAGCAAGATAATTTGAGAGGAAGGTTTCCTCACTTCCCACTCACTCTGGGAGTCTAGACAATGACCCATCATCGTCAGATTATGAGATCAGCGGTCCAGATCATCCGCGTCATCTACTGGATAGAATTATGAAATCCTATATAAACGTGACATTTAATGCATTGTATTTGATATTCATATCACTTTAGGATTTCTATAAAAATTCATATCTCTCCAACCGTTAATCCTTTTGCTTCAAAATTTTATGGGAATCTCCATTATGACTTTATCTACACGTATGCAAAGTTTGAGTCCCAAACTCAAAAGCATGAGAGACTTTTTCTTCATATGGTAGTTATCACTTAGCAAGGCATACTTTATTCATATTTTCTCTCTCTTTCTCTATTTCCTCTATTTGGATTCCTTTTACCATTATTATTCATGTGGATTTGAAATCTAATCAATGGTCTAACATTCAACTTTCTAGAGAATTCTACATATTTCTCAACAATATCAAAATTTCCTTTCCTTTTTATGTATTATTAGATTTCCTTCAATTTTCTTTCCTTTTTATCATATTGGACTCACTAACTCCATAGGATCCACCAACTCACATATGAAAAGGAAACACTACAAAAGAAACCCATTTATTCAACATAAATCATACCATTTACAAACATGTACATCTCATTGGAAAATTTGCATTTATAACCATATAAGCAAAAACAAGGTTGTAGCACACTTGTCAGTGTAGTGTCGTTTTGAGCCTAATTTACTATTATGCACCTAATAAATAGGAAATGTGCCCAAAATGGGTTGAAGAGTAAAAGTGGGTTTAAGTGCCTAAAAGTGGGGTTAATCTGCCTACTTGTCAATGCAATATCTAATTTATAGGCCAATTCACCCAAAAATGAGGCTAAAGCACCTAAAAGTGGGTTTGAATATCTTTAAATGGTGTTTGTTCACTTATTCATCACTGTAGTCGCACTTTGAGCCTAATTTACTATTATGTGCCTAATGTTTAGCCCAATGCGCCCAAAAATTCATTTAAAGCACTCAAAAATGGAGTTACTGTACCCACTTCAATGCCTTTTTAGCTTAATTTACAATTATTCACCTAATAAATATGACATGCACCCAAAAATGGGTTGAAGTGCCTAAAAGTGGGTTGAAGAGCATAAGAATGGGGTTAATCTATCTAGTTGTCAGTGTAGTGCTCAATTTCTAGGACAATGCACCCCAAAATGGGGTTAAAGTGCCTAAGTGTGGTTAAAACACCTAAACATTTGGGTATATCTGTCTATTTGTCAATGTAGAGGAAATTTGAACCTAATTTAAATTTTTGTGCCTAATTTATAGACAAATGCACCCAAAAATACAGTTAAAGTGCTTAAAAATGGGATTATTGTGCACACTTTTCGGTGTAGTGCCTATTTGAGTGTAATTTACTGTTATGCGTCTAATAAATAGGAATGCTCCCAAAAATGGGTTGAAGTGCCTAAAAGTGTGTCAAAGCACCTAAGAATGGGGTTAATTCCCCTACTTGTCAGTGTACTGCCAATTTATAGGCCAATGCACCCCAAAATAGGGTTAAAGTGCCTAAGTGTGGTTAAAATGCCTAAAAATGGGGTGTATTATTTGTTAGTGTAGTGTCAATTTGAGCCTAATTTACTGTTATGCATCTAAGTTATAGGCCAATGCGCCAAATCAAAATGCATTTAAAGCACCTAAAAATGGGGTTAATGTACCCACTTGTCAGTTTAGTGCCTATTTGAGCTTAATTTACTATTATGTGCCCAATAAATAGAAAATGCACCCAAAAATGGGTTGAAGTATGTAAAAGTGGGTTAAAGATCCTAAGAATGGGGTTAATCCGCCTATTTGTTAGTGTATTGAGGCAACTATAGGCCAATGCATCTTAAAATAGGGTTAATGCACCTAAGTGTGGGTTAAAATGCCTAAAAGTGGGGTTTATGCATCTATTTGTCAGTGTAGTGGCAATTTGAGCTTAATTTCTATGCAGCAAAATTTATAGACCAATGCACCCAAAAGTGTGTTTGATTGGTCTAAAAATGGGGTTAATGTGTCAACTTGTCAGTGTAGTGCCTACTTGAGCCTAATTTACTATTATGCACCTAATAAAGAGGAAGTGCACCCAAAATGGTTTGCAACTCCTAAAAGTGGGTTAAAGCGCCTAAGAATGGGGTTAATCTTCCTACTTGTTAGTGTACTACCTAATTTGTAGGGTAATATGCCCTAAAATGGGGTATAAGTGATAAGTGTGGGTGAAAACGCCTAAAAGTGGGGTTTATTTTCCTATACATCAGTGTAGTAGCAATTTGAGCCTAATTTATCGTTATGCGCCTAATTTATAGGCCAATGCACTAAAAATGTCGTTAAAGTGGCTAAAAATGGAGTTAACATGCCCACTTATGAGTGTAGTGCCTATTTGATCCTAATTTACTATTATGAGCCTAATAAATAGTAAATAAATCCAAAATTGGGTTGAAGTGCCTAAAATAGGGTTAAAGAGCCTAAGAATGGGGTTTATGTGTCTATTTGTCAATGTAGTGGCAAATTGGGCCTAATTTACTATTTGGCACCTAATAAATAGGAAATGTTCCCAAAAATGGATCGAAGTGCCTAAAAGTGGGTTAAAGAGCCTAAGAATGGGGTTCATCCTCCTAGTTGTATGTGTAGTGCCTCATTTGTAGGCCAATGCGTTCAAAATGGGGTTAAAGTTCCTAAAAGTGGGTCAAAATGCATAAAAATGGGGTTTATGCATGTAATTGTTAGTATAGTGGCAACTTTAGCCTAATTTATTGTTATGTGCCTAATTTATAGGCCATGCTACCAAAAATGTGGTTAATGTGCCTAAAAATGGGGTAAATGCTCCTACTTGTTAGTGCAGAGCATATTTGATCCTAATTTACTATTATGCATCTAATAAATAGGAAATGCACTCAAAAATGGATTAAAGTGCCTAAAAGAATGGGGTTTATACACCTATTTGCCATTGTAGTGGCAATTTGGGCCTAATTTACTCTTATGCACCTAATTTCAAGGTCAACGCACCCAAAATGCAGTTCAAGCACCTAAAAATGGGGTTAATGCGCCCACCTGTCAATGTAGTGACTTTTTAGCCTAATTTACTTTTATGCACTTGATAAATAGGAAGTGTGCCCAAAAATGGGTTGAAGAACCTAAAAGTTGGTTAAAGAGCCTAAGAATAGGGTTAATCCACCTACTTGTCAGTGTGGTGCATATTTTATAGGACAACACACCCCAAAATGGGGTTAAAGTGCCTAAAAGTGGGTTTGAATGCCTAAGAATAGGGCTTATGCACCTACTTGTCATTGTAGTGCCTAATTTATAGGCGAATGTGCCCCAAGACGGGGTTAAAGCACCTAAAAAAGTGGGCTAAAACACCTAAAAATGGGGTTTATACTCATATTTGTCATTTTCGTGTTAATTTGAGCCTTATTTACTATTATGTGCCTAGTTTATAGGCCAATGCACCCAAAAACTAGTTCAAGCTCCTAAAAATGGGGTTAATGTGCCCACTTATCAGTGTTGTCATTTTGAGCCTAATTTACTATTATGTACCTAATAAATAGGAAATGCACCCAAAAATAGGTTGGAGAGCTTAAAAGTGGGTTAAAATGCCTAAGAAAGGGGTTAATCTACCTAACGGTCAATGTAATTCCTAATTTATAGACCAATGTGCCCCAAAATGGGGTTAAAGCACCTAAACGTGGGTTTGAACGCCTAAAAATGGTGTTTATGCACCTATTAATAAGTGTAGTGGCACCTAATTTATAGGCCAATTTGTTAGTGTGTTGCCTAATCTATAACTTAAGTTACTGTTATTATCCTATTTGTTAGTGCAGTGGCAATGTGAGCCTAATTTACTATTATGCGACCAAATTTACATGCCAATGCGCCTAGAATTGCGATTAAAGCATAAAAAAATGGGGTTAATGCACAAACTTATAGTGTAGTGCCTTTTTTATCCTGATTTATTATTATGCCTAATAAAAGGGCGTGCATCCAAAAATGGGTTGAAGTGCCTAAAAATGGGTTAAAGCACCTAAGAATAGGGTTAATCTGCCTACTTGTCAGTGTAGTGCCTAATTTATAGGCTAATGCACCCCAAAGAGGTTTAAAGCACCTAAAAGTGGGTCAAAATGACTAAAATGGGGATGTGCGCCGATTGGTCAGTGTAGTGGCAATTTGAGCATAATTTACTATTATATGCTTGATTTATAAGCAAATGAGCCCAAAATTTAGTTAAAGCTCTAAAACTGGGTTAATGCACCCACTTGTCTGTGTAGTGCCTTTTTGACATTAATTTACTTTTATTTGCCCTATATAGGAAATGCGCCCAAAAATGATTTGAAGTGCCTAAAAATGGGCTAAAGCACCTAAGAATGGGGTTAATCCGCCTATTGTTCAATGTAGGGCCTAATTTATATGCCAATGCGTCTCAAAATGAGGTTAAAATGCCTAAGTGTGTGTTAAAATTCCTAAAAATGAGGTTTATGTGCCTATTTGTCATTATATTGGCAATTTGAGCCTAATGAACTGTTATGTGCCTAAATTATATGCAAATGCGGCCAAATTGTGGTTGAAGCGCCTAAAAATGGGGCTAATTTGCCCATTTGTCAAAGTAGTGCCTATTTGAGCCTAATTTACTATTATGCACCGAATAAATAGAAAATGCCTCCAAAAATGGACTGAAGTGCCTAAATTGGGTTAAAGCTCCTAATAATGGGGTTAATCCATCTACTTTTTAGTGTATTGCCTAATTTATAGGCCAATGCGCTCCAAAATGAGGTTAAAGTGCCAAAGTGTGGCTTAACACGCCTAAAAATTGGGGTTTATGTGCCTATTTGTCGGTGTAGTTGCAATTTGAGCTTAATTTACTATTATGCACCTAATTTACAAGCCAATGCACCCAAAAATGTAGTTAGAGCACCTAAAAATGGGATTTATGTGCATATTTGTCAGTGTAGTGCATATTGGAACCTAATTTACTGTTGTGACCTAATTTATTGGCCAATGCACCCAAAAATGTGGTTAAAGAGCCCAAAAATGGGGTTACCGCACCCACTTGTCAATGTAATGCCTTTTGTAACCTAATTTACTATTATGCACCTAATAAACATGAAACACACCCAAAAGTGGATTGGAGTGCCCAAAAGTGGGTTAAAGCGCCTAAGAATGGGGTTAATCTGCCTACTTGTCAGTGTAGCGCGTAATTTATAGGCCAATGCACCCTAGAATGGGGTTCAAGAGCCTAAACGTGGGTTTGAACACCTAAAAATGGATTTTATCCACCTATTTGTCATTATAGTGGCAATTTGAGCCTAACTTACTGTTATGCGCCTAATTTATAGGCCAATGCACTAAAAAATGCAATTAAAGTGCCTAAAAATGGGGTCTTGTACCAACTTGTAATTTTAGTGCCTTTTTAGCATAATTTACTTTTTTTTTGTGAACCCGGGTCGTCTGTTGCTATTTTTGAAAATTTTTGTACATATACATTTCTATACACTCAACTTGTATGTGGCAAGAGAGTGAAACTAACCAAAGGTCAGAAAGAGAATAGAAAAGAACCAAAAGGAAAAAGCCACTTGAGACCCTGCAGCTTATCAGCTAAAGTAGACAAACCGTAGCTCCAAAATAGAACCCCAACAACACCATCCACTCAGTCAATGAGCCACTGGATATCTTCCAAGATGAGCAACCAAAGACCAGTAGAATCCCTTCCAAAAGTTTTGTGAGTTCTGTCATTCCTCTCTTTCCAAATCCAGTGAAGCACACAGATGCTTACCATCAGCAACATTTTACCCTGGAGAGTAATCAAATCCTCCACACCTCCAGGAATCTTGAAATGAAAGGAGGAACAAGCAAGGCTCCAAATGGAACGAGTGAAGGAGCAGCAGAAGAATAAATGAGACACATCCTCTTCCGCTGACTTGCAAAGAGCGCATCTAGAAGCAAGACTAATACCCAACCGCTTCACATAATTAGCAATAAGAACTTTTCCATGACCTATCTTCCATCCCAACATTTGAAAACTCCTGGGTCCTTTATATTTCCAAAGCCACTGAAAGAAAGGAATGGGCCTAGCATCATTGCGCAGTCTCAAACTGTCCATAACCAGCCTAAGATTCACCTCAGCCTTCCCAGAAAATTTAATACTATCATAGAAGCCGGATGGAGTAGGCAGAGTTTGCAGAAGATTAAACAACTTGATATGAAGTCTGGATACATCAAAGAACCACTCCCCTTCATGAATGAGGCTAGACATTTTAGCATTTCCAGGAATGCCAAGTTGAATGAGACTCTGCTTACCAAGAATATCTACAAGAAACTTGGAGTTAGGGAGCCACGGATCAAGCCAAACAAAGGTATCTACACCATTTCCAATAGTAAAATCAGTAAAGCTCCTAAGAGCATCACGTTCCATCAGGACTTTTCTAAAGAGCCAAGAAAAGGAGTCATTGAGAGGCACAATCCAAAAAGAACACCTACTTAAGTATTTTTCATGTATCCATCCAACCCAAACGTTGTCTTTCTTCTTGGCGATATTCCAGCCATTAAGAATGATCGAAGATCTAATCACATATCTAATTTTTTGATACCAAGACCTCCTTCAATTTTAGGTTTGTTTATAGAGCTCCACTTGACAAGATGAACCGGATTCGTATTGACTGTTTTCCCCCAAATAAAATCACGACACAACTTATCGATATCATCACATATAGAGGAAGGAAGAGGAAAGACAGGAGACCAGTATTGATAAGTAGTAGTGAGCGTGGATTGTACTAACTCAACCCTTCCAGCCATAGACAGATGAGAAGTTTTCCAGCTGTCTAACCTCCTTTTGATTCTGTCCACTAAGGGATTGCAATGAATTTTGTTTAGCCTGCCAATAAACAGAGGAATACCAAGATATCTAATCGGGAGAGAACCTTCCTTGAACCCCAAAATTTCACCAATGGAATCCTTATCCACCTCCGAATTGTAAATAACCACACTTTTATCATAGTTGATCTTCAAACCAGTCAAAGTGTACAGCTTGTCAAGGACATTCTTAATTGCACTAGCACTCTGGATGTCAGCTTCAGGACAAATCATAAGGTCGTCAGTGAAGATCAAATGTGAAATCTCAAGAGAATCAGAGGCCCTCAAAGGTTTAAGATTACCCTCTTTCACCTCCTTTTCAAGTAAGAGAGAAACCACCTGCATAACGAGAACAAAAAGATAAGGAGCAATGGGATCACCCTACCTTACTCCGTTGTTGGGTTTAAAAGAACCAGTAGCTTCTCCATTGACAAAAACCTCATAGGACATAGTATCAAAAATTTCTTTTAACCAAACAATCCAATAGTGAGGAAACCCCATGGACCGAAGGATGAAGAATAGGGCATCCCAAGAAACTGTATCATAGGCTTTAGTGATGTCAATCATGAGACACATTCTGGGTTTAGAGCCTTTCTTATTAAAATCATGAATGAGCTCATTGGAGAGGAGAACAACATCCTTGATGCTTCTTCCATGCACAAACGCACATTGATTAACACTAACAACAGAAGGTAGCACACTCTGTAATTTGATAGCTAACAACTTGGAAATGACTTTGTAGAACACATTGCGTAAAGTAATAGGTCTTAAATTCTTCAACTCATTCGATTCCATGGCTTTAGGGATAAGAGAAATAAAAGTACGATTAGCTTCCCTGAGAAGTCTACCCGAACTAAAGAAACCAAGAATAGCTTCAACCAACTCAGAACATATAATATGCCAACAATCCTTGTAGAACTTGCCATTAAAGCCATTAGGTCCAGGACATTTGTTAGAATTAAGACCCTTCACAACATCAATGACATTTTTAATAGTAAAATGTCTGTCCAGAGCAAGAGAATCCACCTCACTGAGTTTGGGAAAACAAAGGATTTTCAGGATATCCAAATTGACAATATGGGAGTTATTGAATAAACCAATATAATAATCCACAACATGCTTCTTTATAACAGAACCATCAGTACAAACAACACCATCAATGGATAAGGCTTTGATGTGATTAATGCTCCTTCTGACCTTAATAGAAGAATAGAAGAATTTAGAATTAGAGTCCCCTTCCTTTAACCATTTGATCCTAGATTTCTGTCTTAATAAAGACTCCTCCTGTAATTTAGCTTGAACAACAGCCTTTCTTTTAGCACAAGCATCTTCTTGGAGCAAAAGATTGGTCGGGGCTAAGTCCAATCTAAGTTGAGCTTCAGTAGCAATAAAGTCTTTTTCCTTAGCTTTGTCAGAAAAATTACCCACATGGGTCTTATTCCATTCAGAAAGAACAAAACGAAGCTTCTTGAATTTAGAAAAAAGTATAAAAGTAGGGAACCCCATAACTTCATTACTCCAGCTGCTCTTAACAGTGTCAAGAAAATATGTCCTTGAATTCCAAGCATTAATAAATCTAAAGGGGGTTTTAATCTTCACCCTATCCCCAATATCAAGAGTCATGATTTTGTGATCACTAATAGTATTAGAGTGAAGGGCACCTTTAAAGTCATCAAACTCATTCATAAAGCTATCATTATACAAAACTCTGTCAATATAAGAAGTCACAAAGCCCTTACCACTCTGATGATTATCCCATGAGAAAAGAAAACCATTAATCCTAAGCTCAAAGAGATGACAATTAAACAAACACTGATTGAAGTCTTCCATGGACTTATTAGAAGGGGGGTCCTGACCCATCTTCTCATCCACTTTCCTAACATCATTAAAATCACCAAGAATAACCCAGGGGGAATCAACAAACTGATAGATATCTTCAATCTCCCTCCAAAGCTTGACCCTATCAGTGTCATGGTTATGCCAATACACAGCAGTAACAAGCAAATCTTTACCATCACAAGAAATTCTAGCATGAACAGATTGGTCAGTCTCACAAATTTTATTTACAGTGCAGTCCTGCTCCTTCCAAAAGAGAACCACTCTCCCCAAAACATGGGAGTTATGGTTAGATATCCAATTATACTCAGAGAAAAATTTAGACATAAGTTTACCCATCTTCGCTTCTCTCACTTTAGTTTCATTGAGAATGACAATATTAGGCTTAAACTCTAGGATTTTATTCTGGACTGTTGAGGCTTTAATATTTAGGCCTCTAACATTCCAGGAAAGAACATTTATAGACTTAACCATTTAAACCTCTTGACACCAATTTTTCATTGGTTTGGGACACTTCAGAAGCATTGCCTTCTTTACTATCTAACTTCAGGCTATCGAATTTATTGGCAAACATGTCTTGATTGATAGTATCTTTGCTAGAAGCAACATGCTTTCTAGTTTTAGCTTTCCCCTTCTTCCTTCTGTAACCTTTCTGAACCTCAAACCTGTCCTCAACACTCGCATTATCTACCAAAGGAGGAGTAGACAAATCAACTACCCCTACAACAAGTTGGCCTTCCTCTACCAGATCAGAATTGAAATTAAGAGAGGTGTCTTCAAACGAATCATTTGGAACATGAAATTCATCTTCTTCCCCACTAGCATCCACATTAGAGACTTCAGCAGCAATCGGCATCCCACCTGAGTCCCCTTCTGAATCCTAAGTCGCAGCTATCTCCTTCGAGGCCAAAGCCTACTCACCTGCAACCAAGACAACTTGTGCCTCTGTAAACTTATCAGTAGATGAAGCATTCTGCTGCACTAACACAACCTCAGTCGTTTTTAAGGCTTCAGATTGCATGTTCTTTTGGACCCAGACCTTCTTCTTAATCCGATCAGTCCCGACCGCATTACAATCATTATGCCCAAATAACTTGCAAACAGAGCAGACACTCGGGCGCCATTCATACTCAAAGTTGATGACATGAGAATTACCTTTATCTCTTTCAACTTCAAGCTCAGCTGGAAACTATGACCCTGCCGACATAAGGACCTGCATTCTCGCATACTCTAGATTCCTCAACTCAAATGTAGCCTTGTCAGTACGCAGTGGGTTGCCTAGGAACGAGCCCAACCTTGAAAACATGTCCATGTCCCAAATCTCAAGCGGTAGATTGTGAATACGAACCCAGATGGGCATATCAGTAAGCTTAAACCTGCGCAAGGCATTCCCTGGTCTCCATTTCATTAGACTCCGCCGTCGAGTACATTGTGAAGATCAGTCTCATCAGAAAACTTGATCATGAAAAAACCTTGTCCATGGTTCATAACCTCGATTCTCCCCTTAAGAATCTAGATCTGCGAGAGATACTTTTCAAGAGTGGGAAGGGAAGGTTTGAAACCAACAATGTAGCCTGCAAGACAACTCTTCTAGCGTTCCACATTTCTAACGGCTTCCTCCTATGGGTAGATTAGCTTATGACCTTGAATCTCAATATCTATCTTCTTCAAAGAAGTATCATAGGACTTAGGTTTCATCAGATCTGCCCAAGACTTAGTGACAGGACTAGATTTGGCATTAGGGTCGAGGAGAGACTCAGCACTAAGGGAACCTAAAGAAGAGTGCTCGCCCTTCTTCAACGGAGGAGATGGAGCACCCCCTCCAGAGCCGCCGGAATCGCGCTGCCAGTCGCCAGAGCCAGAAGCCATCCTATTACTAGGACTTTTTTGAGATTTCCATAATTTACTATTATGCATACAATAAATTGGAAATGCGCTCAAAATGGGTTGACATGCCTAAAAATGGGTTAAAGCACCTAAGAATGAGGTTTATCCCCCTACTTGTCAGTGTAGTGCCAAATTTATATGACAATGCTCCTTAAAATGGGGATAAAGCACCTAAGTGTGGTTAAAAATCCTAAAAATGGGTATATCTATCTATTTGTCAGTGTAGCTAATTTAGTATAATGCTCGTAATTATAGGCCAATTTGAGCATAATGAATCCACTTGTCAATGTAGTGCCTATTTGAGCATATTATACTATTATGCACCTAATAAATAGGAAATGCACCCAAAAATGGATTGAAGTACCTAAAAGTGGGTTAAATATCCTAAGAATGGGGTTAATCTGCCTATTTGTCAGTGTATTGCTTTATTTATAGGTAGATATGCCCAAAATGGGGTTAAGGTGCCTAAGTGTGGGATAAAACGTCTAAAAATGGGGTTTATTACCCTATTTGTGGGTGTAGTGAAAATTTGAGCCTAATTTACTATTTCAAAACCTAAGTTATAGACCAATGCTCCAAAAAATGAGGTTAAAGGATTTGGAAATGGGGTTAAGGCATCCACTTGTCAATGTAGTGCCTATTTGAGCCTAATTTACTATTATGTGCCTAATAAATAGGAAACGCACCCAAAAGTGGGTTGAAGTACATAAAATTGGGTTAAAGATCCTAAGAAGGGTTAATCCACCTACTTGTCAATTTAGTGCCTAATTTATAGGCCAATGCATCCCAAAATGGGTTAAAGTACCTAGAAGTGGGTCAAATGCCTAAAAATAGGGTTTATGTGCCTATTTGTTAGTGTAGTGGAAATTTGAGCCTGATTTACTATTATGCGCCTAATTTATAGACCAATACAATAAAAATGCAGTTAATGTGCCTAAAAATGGGGTTAATGCATCCACTTGTCAGTTGGTGCCTATTTGAGTCCAATTTACTATTATGCTCCTTATAAACAGATATTGCACCCAAAAAAGGGTAGAAGTACCCATAGTGGGTTAAAGAACCTAAGAATGGGGTTAGTCTGCCTACTTGTCAATGTAGTGCCTAATTTATAAATGAGTGCCCTAAAATGGGGTTAAAGTGTTTCTAAAATAGGGTTTATGTCACCTATTTCTCAATGTAGTGGAAATTTGAGTATAATTTATTGTTACCTAATTATAGGTCAATGCGCTTAAAAATGTGGTCAAAGCACCTAAGAATTGGATTTATGCACCCACTTATCTGTGTAGTGTCTTTTTTAGCCTAGTTTACTACTATGTGCCTAATAAACATGAAATGCACCCAAAAATGGGTTGAAGTGCCTAAAAGTGGGTGAAAGAGCCTAAGAATGGGGTTAACCCGCCTACTTGTCAGTATAGTGCCTAATTTATTGTCCAATATGCCCCAAATAGGATTAAAGCACCTAAAAGTGGGTTTGAATGTCTAAAAATGGGTTTAGGCACCTATTTATTTGTGTAGTGGAAATTTGAGCCTAACTTACTATTATGCACCTAATTTATAGGTCAATGCACCCAGAATGTGGTTAAAGCGCCTAAAAATGGGGTTAATGCGCCCATTTGTCAATGTAGTGCTTCTTTTAGCCTAGTTTACTATTATGTGCCTAATAAATAGAAAATGCACCTAAAAATGGGTTGTAGTGCCTAAAAGTGGGTTAAAGTGCCTAAGAATGGGGTTAGTCTGCCTATTTGTCGATGTAGTGCCTAATTTACAGTCCAATGCACCCCAAAATAGGGTTAAAGTACCTAAATGTGGGTTTGAACACCTACAAATGGGGATTACGCCCCTATTTGTCTGTGTAGAGGAAATTGAGCCTAATTTACTATTGTGCACCTAGTTTATAGGCCAATGCACCCAAAAATATAGTTAAAGTTCATAAAAATGGGGTTAATATGCCCACTTGTCAGTGTAGTGCCTTTTTAAGCCTAATAAATATGAAATGTGCCCAAAAATTCATTGAAGTGTCTACAAGTGGGTTAAAGTACCTAAGAATGGGGTTGATTTGCCTACTTGTTTAGTATAGTGCCTAACTTATGGGCTAATGCACCAAAAACTATGGTTTCAGTGCCAAAAAGTGTGGTTACAGCACCCAAAAATGTGGTTAAAGACCCTAAAAATGGGCTTAACGAGAAAACATGTCAATGCAGTGCCTATTTGAGCCTAATTTACTATTATACGCTTAATAAATAGGAAATTCCCCCAAAATGAGTTGAAGTTCCTAAAAGTGGGTTAAAGCACCTAAGAATGAGGTCTATCCACCAACTTGAAAGTGTAGTGCCTAATTTATAGGTGAGTGCCCCCCCAAAAAGAGGCTAAAGAGCCTAAAAGTGGGTCAAAATTCCTAAAAATGGAGTTAATATCACCTATTTGTCAGTGTAGTTGTAATTTGAGCCTAATTTACTGTTATGTGCCAAATTTATAGGTCAATGAACCAAAAATGTGGTTAAAGCGCCTAAATATGGGGTTGTTGCACCCACTTATCAATGTAGTGCCTTTTTAGCCTAGTTTACTATTGTGTGCCTAATAAATAAGAAATGCACCCAAAATGGGTTGAAGTGCCTAAAAGTGGATTAAAGCTCCTAAGAATGGGGTTAATACGCTTACATGTCAGTTTAGTGCCTAATTTATAGTTGAATGCACCTCAAAATGAGGTTAAAGCATCTAAAAGTTGGTTTGAATGCGTAAAAATGGGGTTTATGCGCCTATTTGTCTATGTAGAGGATATATGAGCCTATTTTACTTTTATGCGCCTAGTTAATAGGCTTATGCTCCCAAAAATATGATTAAAGTGTATAAAAATTGGGTTAATGTACCCATTGTCAGTGTAGTGCCTTTTTTGGCTTAATTTACTATTATGCAGCTAGTAAATGGGAAATGTGCCCTAAAATGGGTTGAAGTGCCTAAAAATGGATAAAAGCGCCTAATAATGGGGTTAATTCACCTACTTGTCAGTGTACTGGATTTCTGAGCTTAGTTTACTGTTAAGCGCCTAATTTAAATGCCAATGCACCCAAAATGTAGTTAAAGCACCCATTCATCAGGGGTTAATTGTAACATAAAACTTGGACATATTCTCTTTTTGGCCCTTTTCTAAGATTTTCCTTTACTTTCTATCCTTTTTGGTCTTGATGTTTAAATTGTGGAATTTATAGTGGCTTGGTGAACATTTATTCACTATTTGTACCAATAAATGGGTTTATGCACAAATACCTTAGTGAAAATATATTTAAGGATATTATTTAAGTGTTATAAACCTTAGTATAACTTTGTGATGTGTTTTTAAATCATAAATGATCATGTGTTTCAAATTTGGTTCAATTTGGATGTTGTTTGTGCAAGTTATGCAATTTTAGGTACATTCTGGACTTTTATGCAATTTACCCAATTGGGAGGTTTTCATTGCAAATTATCACATGAAATATAATCCTTAGATTTTCCCTTACCCTTATTAATATTTTTAACCATGGGGCACCTAGTTGCACCTTATTTTGAAGATGTTTCACTCTAAGAGCATTTTAGGGATTACCCTCTTTATAAATGAGCGTATCTTTAAAAGCTATCAACCAATTGGGGTTATTTCTTTGATTAGAGGATGTTTGGGATGAACTAGAAGTCTCCATGGGATTTTAGAACTGACATTTGATATTCAAGAAGCCTCAATGATCTGTCCTCTTTCATGGCCATGAAGCCCTAGGCTAGGGACACATGGAAAGTTCCATAGACACCTCATGCTTGCCCCCTTCTTTATAAAGACATATCTACCCCTTACCACCTCCAAATTCAAAAACTATTGCCATCCTTATCTTTCCCCCAAATTATAGCATAGTTCCTACTCCGTTTTTCCATGAAGGTTCTGTCCCAAGGCAAAATAGAGTGCTTACCTTGGTGAAGAAGACTCATAGGGTTCAAATTTGCTCTATTTAGGGTTTCTAAAGCTCCTTCTTGGTGATTTTGACCAAAAATAGTAATATTCCTCCTTCCCTTTCCTATTTTCATGCTGTTAGTCTTCCTAGAACCTTATCTTAGGTCGGAAACATAGCCTTCCATGGTGAAAACCCACCTAGATCCCTTAAACTCCTCATCTCCGTGTTCTTTTGCTAGGTTTTTTCACCTCTAAAGTGGAGGTGGTTCTTGCTCGACATAGGAGTTTTATTGGATAAACTAGACTCTCTAGCTTGGTAACCTTGCAACTTGAACCTTTACACCTTCCTAGAGGTGAGTTTTATAACCCCCTCTCATATATTGCTTACTACATGCTTAAAACTAATGTTTCTATGTTTAAAATAGATGATCTCCATCTCTATTTACTATGTTGTTCTGGGGTTTTGGTTTCTTGCAGTTTTACCTTATCTTGAAGCTCTAGTTTGGTTACCTATGCATCTCCAACCCTAATATTGGGTCAAATGATGTTTTCTCCCTCTCTCGCACTCTTCCTCTCTCTCAAAGATTTCTGACTCGTCATTTCTTGATTGGTTCAAATTGAAAAATTCATATCTTTTAATTCAGGTATCCAAATTTGACAAATAAATATGTTTTGGAATTATATACTTAATGTCTATCTAATGAAAATGATTTTTAGATCTGATTCCAAGGTTTGATGAAGGGTGATTTTTGGAAAATGAATTTAATGCATAAAATCCATAAAAATTACATCTTAATCATCTTAACTACAAAATTAACATACAAGTATGTTTTTCTGATCGAGAGAATATAATAAGTTCATTGGTGAGTTTTTCAGAATATAAATCTAATTTTTGATAAAAGTTAAAAAATTAGGGTTTCTATACATTAATGCGCAGTAGTACAATAATAAATGTTAATACATTGAAAATAGGCAGAGAGGAACTTGGATTCAATTAAAGTGGTGAAAGTTAGTAATTGATATCTGTAAGAGAGGTATGTGCATTCTTACACCATAAGTTGGGATATTTGCAAGCAAAATCCTAAATTTTCCTAATGAGGCTTTGATGAAACCGGTTCCCTCTATACCCCATAGGCCATGTTCTAATTGATATGATGCTTTTACTTGCCATGATTTATTTTCTAGCATGTTAATTTTATGGAATATTTAGCTATAGTAGTGGTACTTATGTACAACCACCCATAGATAGGGCATGTATTAATTCGCCCTAGGGAATGTCTTATTCTCCCCCATAAAAAATGTGTAGGTGAATGGGAATGTATTAATTCTCCCCTCACCAATAGGTTGAGGTCCAATAGGTGCCTCAACCCTACTTAGTTAATATATTAAATTTTAATCATGCATGTAAATCTTTTATTGTTTTTCTTGATATGGCAAGCATCTATCTGATTATGCCTCATACTCCTGTTTACTTCATCTTATGATGAAATCTTAGCCTTTACTTTCATATTATTCCTTATCTTTTGTTCATGTTCATTATTTGACACATACCTTATTTTCTTTCCCTCTTGTTGGGTGATTTCCCAACCACCCAAGTTTAGATCAAGGTGCTAAACATAATCAAGGATAACATAGCTTCCAGCATGGACCTATCTCTTGGATATGTTGCTTAGAGATAGATTTGAAGTAGTTTAGGCTTCCCTCAACTTAGATCCTTATGTTGTATCATACATGTAATGGGACATTATGATGTACTATTGTAATCTTTTTATGAAATTTGAATATAGTCATTTTCTTAATTCCACTGCTCAACTTTAGTTGTTTTGAATATCATTTATTGAAGTTTGAAAATTTTTCACCTATTCTATTGTACCTTTGAGTGTGTTTGAATGGATGTTTTATTCTTCAAAATTTTTTGGTAGGGAATGGATCCTCCCTTTAGGGTCCCACTCCTTACATTAATGCACCCATTCATTAGTGTAGTGAATGGGCCTATTATATAGGAAATGCACCCAAAATGGGTTGAAGTGCCTAAAAGGTGGGCTAAAGCTCCAATGAATGGAGTTAATCCGTCTACTTGTCAGTGTATTGCCTAATATTTAGGTCAATGCTCCCAAAAATGGGTTCAAAATGCCTACATTTGGATTAGAATGCCTAAAAATGGGGTTTATGCTCCTATTTGTTAGTATAGTGGCAACTGAAGACTAATTTAATGTTATGTGACCTAATTTATAGGCCACTTAAGTGCCCAAAAACGGGGTTAATGTGTCCACTTATAGTATAGTGACTTTTTTAATCCTAATTTAATATTATGCACCTAATAAATAGGAAATGCACCCAAAAATGGGCCGAAAGGCCTAAAAGTGGGTCAAAGCGCCTAAGAATGGGGTTAATCAGCCTACTTATCAGTGTAGTGCCTAATTTATAGACCAATGCACCTCAAAGGGGTTTAAAGTGCCTAAAAGTGGATCAAAATACCAAAAAAATGGGGTTTATGTGCATATTTGTCAGTGTAGTGGCAATTTGAGCCTAATTTACTAGTGTGCATCTAATTTATAGGCCCATGCGCCTAAAAATTGGGTTAATGCACCTACTTGTTGGTGTAGTGCCTTTTTGTGCATAATTTACTATTATGGGCCCAATAAATAGAAAATACACCCAAAAATGGGTTTAAGTGACTAAAGTGGGTTAAAGCACCAAAGAATGGGGTTAATCCTCCTACTGTTCAGTGTAGTGCCTAATTTAAAGGTCAATGTGAACCAAATTGAGGGTAAAGTGCCTAAGTGTGGGTTAAAATTCCTAAAAATGAGGTTTATGCACCCATTTGTCAGTTTAGTTACAATTTGAGCCTAATTTACAATTATGCACCTAATGTATAGGTCAATGTGCCCAAAAATGTAGTTGAAGCACATAAAAATGGGGTTAATGTGCCCACTCATTTGAATAGTGCCCAGCTAAGCCTAATTTGCTGTTATCTACCTAATAAATAGAAAAGCACCCAAAAATGGATTGAAGTAACTAAAAGTGGGTTGAAGCTCCTAGTATGGGGTTAATCTGCCAGTGAGATTTTGAATAAATGTTTACAAAATATTTTTCTTTATTAGTGTATTACCTAATTTATAGGCCAATGCACCCCCAAGATAGGGTTAAAATGCCTAAGTGTGCGTTATACACCTAAAAATTGGGGTTTGCGCCCATTTTTCAGTGTCGTGGCAATCGACACCTAATTTACTGTTATGCACCTAATTATAGGCCAATGTACCCAGTAATGCAGGGATTTATGCTCATATTTGTCATTGTAGTGTCTACTTGAGTCTAATTTACTGTTATGCACCTAATATATAGGCCAATGCGTCGAAAAATGCGGTTAAAGCACCCAAAAATGGGGTTAATGCGCCCACTTGTCAGTGTAATTCCTTTTTTAACCTAATTTACTATTATTCTACTAATAAATAGAAAATTCACCCAAAAATGGATTGAAGTGCCTAAGGTTGGGTTAAAGCACCTAAGAATGGGGTTAATCTACCTACTTGTTAGTGTAGTGCCTATTTATAGGACAATGTGCCCTAAAATGGGGTTCATGGGCCGAAAAGTCGATTTGAATGCCTAAAAATGGGGTTTATGTGCCTATTGTCATTGTAGTGGAATTTGAGCCTAGTTTACTATTATGCACCTAATTGATAGGACAATGCACCCAAAAATGTAGTTAAAGCACCTAAAATGGAGTTAATGTACCCAGTAGTCAGTGTAGTGCCATTTTAAGCTTCATTTACTATTATGCGCCTAGTAAATAGGAAATGCACCAAAAAATGGGTTGAAGTGCCTAAAAGTGGGTTAAAGCACCTAAGAATGGGGTTAATCCCCCTACTTGTCAATGTAGTGCCGAATCTATAGGACAATGCTCCCCAAAATGGGTTTAAAGCATCTGACTATGGTTAAAACTCCTAAAAATTAGGTATATCTACCTATTTTGTAAGTGTAGTGGCAATGTGGGCCTAATTTACTATTATGCTCCTAGTTATAGGGCAATGTGCCAAAAATTGTGATTAAAGTGTCTAAAATGTGATTAATGCACCGGCTTATATGTGTAGTTCCTATTTGAGTGTAATTTACTATTATGGACCTAATAAATAGAAAATGCACCCAAAAATGGTTGAAGTGCCTAAAAGTGGGTTAAAGCTCCTAAGAATGGGGTTAACCTACCTATTAGTCATTGTATTCCTTAATTCATAGGCCAATGTGCCCCCAAAATGGGGTTAAGGCACCTAAGTGTGGGTTAAAATGCCTAAAAAAGGGTTTTATTAGTCTATTTGTAAGTGTAGTGGCAATTTGAGACTAATTTACTATTTTTCAACTTAATTTATAGACCAATGCACCTAAAAATGTGGTTAAAGGGTCTGAAAATGGTGTCAATGTTTGCAATTGCCATTGTAGTGCCTTTTTAAGTTTGATTGATTATTATGCATATACTAAATAGGAAAAGAGAAAAAATAATGGGTTGAAGCACCTAAAACTGGCTTAAAGCACATAAAAATGGGGTTAATCTTCCTACATGATAGTTTTATGCCTAATTTATAGGCCAATGCACCCCAAAATGGGGTTAAAGTGCCTAAAAATGGGTCAAACGCCTAAAAGAGGGGTTTATCTGCCTATTTGTTAGTGTAGTGGAAATTTGATCCTAATTTACTGCTATGCACCTAATTTATATACCAATGCAACCAAAAATACAGTTAATGCACCTAAAAATGGGGTTGATGCATCCACTTGTCAGTGCAATGCCTATTTGAGCCTAATTTGCTATTATGCTCATAATAAATAGGAGATGGGCTAAAAAGAGGATATACGTACCTAAAGTGGGTTAAAGCACCTTAGAATGGGGTTAATCTTCCTACTTATAAGTGGAGTGCTTAATTTTAGGTGAATCCCCCAAAAATGGGGTTAACGTTCCTAAAAGTGGGTCATTTGAACACCAAAAAGTGGGGTTTATGCACCTATTTGTTTGTGTAGTGGAGTTTGAGCCTAATTTACTATTATGAGTCTAATTCATTGGCTAATACGCTCAAAAGTGCTAATAATGCACCTAAAAATGGGGCTAATGTGCCCACTTGTCAGTGTAGTGCTTTTTTAGCCTAATTTACTATTATGCATCTAATAAATAGGAAATGCACCCAAAAATGGGTTGAAGTGCCTAAAAGTGGGTGAAAGAGCCTAAGAATGGGGTTAATCCCCCTACTTGTTAGTGTAGTGCCTAATTTTTAGGGCAATGTGCCCCCAAATGGGGCTAAAACACCTAACAATAGGTTTGAATGCCTTAAAATGGGGTTTATGCACCTATTTGTCTGTGTAGAGACAATTTGGTCATACATATTTTTGTTCCTCGTTTATAGGCCAACGCACCCAAAAATATGGTTAAAGTGCATAAAAATGGGGTTAATATGCCCACTAGTTAGTGTAGTGCCTTTTTAGCTTAATTTACTATTGTGTAACTAATAAATAGTAAATACACCCAATAATGGGTTGAAGTGCCTAATTGCCAAAGATTGGGTTAGCCTGCCAACTTGTTAGTGTAGTACCAAATTTATAAGCAAATGCGCCCCAAAATGCGGTTAAAACACCTAAGTGTGGTCAAAATACCTAATTTGGGGTTTATACTTCTATTTGTAAATGTAGTGGATTTTTTAGCCTAATTTATAGTTATGCACCTAATTTATAGGCCAGTTCACCCAAAAATGCGGATAAAGCACCTTAAAATGAGGTTAATGTGCCCATTCATTTGTTTAGTACCTATTTGAGGCTAATTTACTATTATGTGCCTAATATATCAGAAATGTGCCCAAAAATGGGTTGAAGTTCCTAAAAGTCAGTTAAAGATCCTATGAATGGAATTAGTCAATCTACTTGTCAGTGTCTTGCCTTACTTTTAGGCCAATGTTCACAAAAATGGGTTTAAAGTTCCTAAGTGTGGGTTAGAACACCTAAAAATGGGGTTTATGATACTATTAGTCAATTTAGTGGAAATTTGAGCCTAATTTACTATTATGCAACCTAACTTACAAGCCAATGCCCCCATAAATGCGGTTAAAACATCGAAAAATGGGGTCAATGCACTCACTTACAATGTCGTGCCTTTCTCATCCTAATTTACTATTATGCACTTAATTTGTAAGCCAATACACCTAAAAATGCGCTTCAAGCGCCTAATAATTGGGGTTAATGTGCTCACTTGTCAGTGTAGTTCCTTTTTAGCAAAATTCACTATTATGCACCCAATGAACATGACATGTGCACAAAAATGGGTTGAATTGCCTAAAAGTAGGTTAAAGCATGTAACAATGGGGTTAATCCACCTAATGTTTAGAATAGTGCCTGATTTCTAGGCCAATGCACCCCAAAATGAGGGTAGAGCGTCTAAGTGTGGGTTAAAATTCCTAAAATGAGGTTTATGCACATATTCCTAGGTGTAGTGGCAATTTGAGCCTATTTTATTATCATGCTTCTATTTTATATGCTAATGAGCCTAAAAATGCCTTTGAAGCGCCTAAAAATGGTGTTAATGAGCCCACTTCCTGAAATAGTTCTAATTTGATCCTAATTTACTATTATGAGCCAAACAAATAGAAAATGTGCCAAAAAATGGGTTGAAGTGCCTAAAAATGAGTTAAAGCACCTAAGAATGGGGTTAATCCACATACTTTTCAGTGTATTGCCTAATTTATACGCCAATGTGCCCCAAAATGGGGTTAAAGCACCTAAGCGTGGATTAAAATGCCTAAAAATTGGGGTTTATGTGCGTCTCTGCCAGTGTAGTGACTTTTTTAGCCTAATTTATTATTATGCACCTAATTTATAGGCTAATGTGCCCAAAAATTCAGGTAGAGCACCTAAAATGGGATTTATGCACATATTTGTCATTGTAATGGCTATTTGAGCCTAATTTACTATTATGTGCCTAATTTATAGATTAATGCACCAAAAATGCGGTTATACCTCCGAAAAATGGGGTTTATGTTCCTATTTGTTAGTGTAGTGGAAATTTGAGCCTAATTTACTATTATGCGACCTAATTTATAGGCCAAGCACTCAGAAATGTGATTAAGTGCCTAAAAATAGAGTTAATATGTTTTTTTATCCTAATTTAATATTATGCACCTAATAAATAGGAAATGTGCCTAAAATGGGTTGAAAGGCCTAAAAGTTGATTAAAGAGCCTAAGAATAAGGTTGATACGCCTACTTGTCAGTGTAGTTCCTAATTTATAGGCTAATGCGCCCCAAAGGGGTTTGAAGCGTCAAAAGTGTGTCAAATGCCTAAAAGTGGGGTTATGTGCCTATTTGCCAGTGCAGTGGAAATTTGAGCCTAATTTACTATTATGCACCTAATTTATAGGCCAATGCACCCAAAATGCAATTAAAGTGCCTAAAAATTGGACAACTGCGCCCACTTGTCAGTGTAGTGCCTTTATGTACATAATTTACTATTATGGGACCGATAAATAGAAAATGCACCCAAAAATGGGTTGAAGTGACAAAAAGTGGTTACAACACCTAAGAATGGGGTCAATCTTCCTACTATTTAGTGTAGTGCCTAATTTATAGGCCAATGTGCCCCAAAATGAGGGTGATGTGCCTAAGTGTGGGTTAAAATTCTTAAAATGAGGTTTATGCACCTATTTGTCAGTGTAGTTGCAATTTGAGCCTAATTTACTATTATGCGCCGAATTTATAAGCCAATGCTCACAAAAATGTAGTTGAAGCGTCTAAAAATGGGTTAATGTGCCCACTCATTGGAATAGTGCCTATTTGAGCCTAATTTACTATTATGTGCCTAATAAATTGAAAATACACCCAAAAATGGATTGAAGTACCTAAAAGTGGGTTAAAGATCCTAAGAATAGGGTTAATCTGCCTAATTTATAAACCAATGCACCCTAAAATGGGTTTAAAGTTCCTAGATGTGGGTTAAAAGCCTAAAATTGGGGTTTATGCACCTATTTGTTAGTGTCGTGGCAATTTGAGCCTAATTTACTGTTATGCATCTAATTTATAGGCCAATGCGCCCAATAATGCAGTTAGAGCACCTAAAAATGGGATTTATGCACATATTTGTCAGTGTAGTGGCTATTTGAGCCTAATTTACTGTTATGCGCCTAATTTATAGGCCAATGTTCCCAATAATGTCGTTAAAGTGCCCAAAAATGGGGTTAATGTGCCCATTTTTCAATGTAATGCCTTTAACATAATTTACTTTTATGCACCTAATAAATAAGAATTGTGCCCAAAAATGGATTGAAGTTCCTAAAGGTGGTCTAAAGCACCTAAGAATGGGGTTAATCTGCCTACTTGTTAGTGTAGTGCCTATTTATAGGCCAATGTGCCCAAAATGGGGTTTAAGTGCGGTGTGGTTAAAACTCCCAAAAATTGGGTATATCTGCATATTTTGTTAGTGTAGTGGCAATTTGAGCTTGATTTACTATTGTGCTCCTAATTATAGGCCATGCATCGAAAATTGCAATTATAGTGCCTAAAATGCGGTTAATGTGCCGACTTGTCAGTGTAGTGCCTATTTGAGCATATTTTACTATTATGCACCTGATAAATAGGAAATGCGCCCAAAATGGGTTGAAGTACCTAAAAGTGGGTTAAATCTCCTATGAATGGGGTTAATCCCCCTATTTGTTAGTGTATTGCTTAATTTGTAGCCATTGTGCCCCAAAATGGGGTGAAGGCACCTAATTGGGGGTTAAAATGCCTAAAAATGGGGTTTATTAGCCTATTTGTCAGTGTAGTGGCAATTTGAGCCTAATTTACTATTTTCCAACTTAATTATAAACCAATGCGCCCAAAAATGTGGTTGAAGGGTCTCAAAATGGGGTCAATATGCCCACTTGTCAGTGTAGTCCCTTTTTTAGCTTGATTGGCTATATGCACCTAATAAATAAGAAATCAGCCAAAAATGGGTTGAGGCGCCTACAGTTAGGTTAAAGCACCTAAGAATGGGGTAAATCTGCCTACTTGACAGTTTTGTGCCAAATTTATAGGCCAATGCACCCCAAAATGGGGTTAAAGTGCCTAAAAATGGGTCAAACACCTAAATGTGGGGTTTGTGCACCTATTTGTTAGTGTAGTGGCAATTTGAGCATAACTTATTGCTATGCGCCTAATTTATAGACCAATGCGACAAAAAATGCAGTTAATTCGCCTAAAAATGGGGTTAATTCATTGTCAGTGTAGTACATATTTGATCCTAATTCACTATTATGCTCCTAATAAATCGAAAAAGCATCAAAAAATGGGTAAAAGTGCCCAAAGTGGGTTCAAGCACCTTCTAATGGGGTGAATCTTCCTACTTATTAGTGTAGTGCCTAATTTATAGGTAAATTCCCCCAACATGGGGTTAAAGCACCTAGAAGTGGGTCAAAATGCCTAAAAATGGGTTTTATGCGCCTATTTGTTTGTGTAGTGGCAATTTGACCCTCATTTACTATCATGAGCCTAATTCATTGCCCAATGCACTCAAAAGTGTGTTTAATGCACCTAGAAATGGAGTTAATGCGCCCGTTTGTCAGTATAGTGCATTTTTTACCCTGATTTACTATTATGCACCTAATAAATAGGAAATGCACCCAAAAATGGGTTGAAGTACCTAAAACTGGGTGAAAGCGCCTAAGAAGGGGCTTAATCCCCCTACTTGTGCATGTGGTGCCTAATTTATAGGGCAATGCACCCCAATTGGGGTTAAAGCACCTAAAAGTGGGTTTGACTGACTAAAATGGGTTTATGTGTCGATTTTTCAGTGTAGTGGCCATTTGAGCCTAATTTACTATTATGTGCCTAATTTATAGGTCAATGCGCCCAAAATGCAGTTATAGCGCCTAAAAATGAGGTTAATGTGCCCACTTTTCAATTTAGTGCCTCTTAAATCCTAGTTTACTATTATGTGTCTAATAAATTGGAAATGCACCCAAAAATGAGTTGAAGTGCCTAAAAGTGGGTTAAAGTGTCTAAGAATGGGGTTAATCTGCCTACTTGTTAGTGTCGTGCCTAATTTATAGTCCAATTCGACCCAAAATGCAGTTAAAGTGCCTAAAAGTGGCTTTGAACGCCTAAAAGTGGGGTTTATGTGCCTATTTGTCTGTGTAGAGGCAATTTGATCCAAATTTTTGTTTTTTGCTTAGTTTATAGGCCAATGCACTCAAAAATATAGTTAAAGTGCATAAAAATAGGGTTCATGCGGCCACTAGTCAGTGAAGTGCCTTTTTTAGCTTAATTTACTATTGTTCAGCTAATAAATAGGAAATGCACCATAAATGGGTTAAAGTGCCTAAAAGTGGGTTAAAGAGCATGGGAATGGGGTTACTCCTCCAGCTTGTAAGTGTGGTGCCGAATTTATAGGCCAATGCTCTCCAAAATGCAGTTAAAGCACCTAAGTGTGGTTAAAACACATAAAAATGGGGTTTACGCTTTTGTTTGTCAGTGTAGTGGATTATTGAGCCTAATTTATAGTTATGCGCCTAATCTTTAGGCTAATGCACCCAAAAATGCAGATAAACACCTAAAAATGGGGTTAATGCACCCATTCGCTTGTGTAGTGCATGTTTGATACTAATTTACTATTATGTGCATAATATATAGGAAATGCTCCCAAAAATGGTTTGAAGAGCCTAAAAGTCAGTTAAAGCTCCTATGAATGGAGTTAATCTGTCTACTTCTCAGTGTATTGCCTAACTTTTTGGCCAATGCACCCAAAAATGGGTTTAAAGTTACTAAGTGTGGGTTAGAACACCTAAAAATGGGGTTTATGGTCCTATTTGTCAATGTAATGGGAAATTGAGCCTAAGTTACTGTTATGCATCCTAATTTACATGCCAATGCACCCAAAATTATGGTTAAAGCACTGAAAAATGGGGTTAATGCACTCACTTATAGTGTAGTCCCTTTTCATCCTAATTACTATTATGCACCTAATTATTAAGCCAATACACCTAAAAATGTGGTTCAAGCGCCTAAAAATGGGGTTAATGCACCTACTTGTGAGTACTACACCTTCTTTAGCATAATTTACTATTACGCACCCAATGAATAGGAAATGTGCACAAAAATGGGTTGAAGTACCTGAAAGTGAGTTAAAGCACCTAAGAATGGGGTTAATAAACCTAATGTTTAGAGTAGTGCATAATTTATAGGCCAATGCACCCCCAAAATAAGGGTAAATGCCTAAGTGTGGGTTAAAATTCCTAAAAATGAGGTTTATGTGCCTACTTATCGCTGTAGTGGCAATTTGAGCGTAGTTTACTTTTATGCACGTAATATATAGGCTAATGAGCCCAAAAATGCAGTTGAAGCATCTAAAAAGGGGATCAATATGCCCACTTCCAAAATAATGATTTGATCCTAAGTTACTATTATGAGCCTAACAAATAGAAAATGTGCCCGAAAATGGGTTGAAGTGCCTAAAAGTGGGCTAAAGCTCCTAAGAAAAGGGGTAATCTGCCTACTTTTAGTGTATTGCCAAATTTATAGGCAAATGCGCCCCAAAATGGGGTAAAAGCGCCTAAGTGTGGGTTAAAATGCCTAAAAATTGGGGATTATATGTGTATTTGTTAGTGTAGTGACATTTTTAGCCTAATTTACTATTATGCACTTAATTTATAGGCTAATGTGTCCAAATATGTTTTTAGAGTGCCTAAAAATGGGATTTATGCACATATTTGTCAGTGTAGTTGCTATTTGAGCCTAATTTATTGTTATGCACCTATTTTATAGACCAATGCACCCAAAATGTGGTTATAACGCTAAAAAATGAGGTTAATGCACCCTCTTTTCACTGTTATACCTTTTTTAGCCTAATTTACTATTATGTACCTAATAAATAGGGCACCTAAAAGTGGATTGAAGTTCCTAAAAGTGGGTTAAAGTGCCAACAAATGGGGTTACTCTGCCTACTTGTCAATGTAGTGCCTAGTTTAAGCCAATGCACCCCAAAATGGAGTACATATACCTAAAATCGGGTTTAAACTCCTAAAAATGGGTTTATGTGCCTATTTATCACTGTTGTGGAAATTATAGGCTAATTTATTGTTATGCACCTAATTTATAGGACAACGCACCCTAAAATGTGTTTCAAGTGCCTAAACATGAGGTTAGTGCACCCACTTATCAGTGTAGTGCCTATTTGATCTTAATTTACTATTATTCACCTAATAAATAAGAAATTCGTTGAAAATTGGGTTGAAATGCCTAAAAGTGGATTAAAGCTCCTAAGAACGGGGTTAATTTGCCTATTTGTTAGTGTATTGCCTAATTTATATGCCAATGCACCCCAAAATGGGGTTAAGACACCTAAGTGTGAGTTAAAACTCCTAAAAATGGGGTATATGTGTGTATTTGTTAGTGTAGTGGTAATTTGAGGCAAATTTACTATTATGCAACGTAATATATAGACCATTGTGCCCAAGAATGTGGTTCAAGGGCCTAAAACTAGGGATAATGCGTCCACTTGTTAGTGTAGTGCCTAATCGAGCCTAAATTAATAAAGAGGAAATTCACCCAAAAATAGACTATAGTTCTTAAAAGTGGGATAAAGCACCTAAGAATGAGATTAATCTGCCTATTTGTAAGTGTAGTGCCTAATTTATAGGATAATGCACCCAAAATATGGTTAAACCACCTAAAAATGGGGTTTTTGCACCTATTTGTTAGTGTAGTGGCAATTTTAGCATAATCTACTATTTTGTGCCTAATTTATAGGCCAATGCAACAACAAATGTCGTTAATGCGCATAAAATGGGGTTAATGCGCCCACTTGTTAGTCTAGTGACTATTTGAACCTAATTTACTATTATGCACTTGATAAGTAGAAAATGCACCCAAAAATGGGTTGAAGTGTCTGAGAGAGGGTTAAAGCACCTCTGGGGTTTGTGTTTATTTGTTAGTGTAGTTGCAATTTGAGTCTAACTTACTATTATGCGGCTAATTTATAGGCCAATGCACCTAAGATGCAGTTCAAGCACCTAAAAATGGGGTTAATGTGCCCACTTGTCAGTGTAGTGCCTTTTTATCCTAATTTACTATTATACTACTAATAAATAGGAGATGATCCCAAAATTGCGTTGAAGAGCCTAAAAGTGGGTTAAAGCACCTACGAATGGGGTTAATACGCCTATATCTCAGTGTGGTGCATATTTTATAGGCCAATGCGGCCCAAAATGGGGTAAAAATGCCTAAAAGTGGTTTTGAATGCCTAGGAATGGGGTTCATGTGCCTACTCGTCAGTGTAGTTCCTAATTCATAGGTGAATGCACCCCGAAACTTGGTTAAAGTGCCTAAAAGTGGGTTAAAACACCTAAAAATGGGGTTTATGTGCCTATTTGTCAATGTAGTGGCAATTTGAGCCTAGTTTACTATTGTACGCCAAATTTATAGGCCAATGCTCCCAAAAATGTGATTCAAGTGCCAAAAAATGGGGTTAATGCACCCACTTTTCAGTGGTGTCGTTTTGAGCCTAATTTACTATGATGTGCCAAAAAATAGGAAATGCACCTAAAAATGGGTTTGAAGAGCCTAAAAGTGGGTTAAAGCACCTAAATATGGGGTTATTCTGCCTACTTGTCAATGAGGTACCTAATTCATAGGCCAATGCGCCCCAAAATGGGGGTTAAAACACTTAAAAGTGGGTTTGAACTCCTAATAATGGTGTTTATGCGCCTATTAGTTAGTGTAGTCGTAGTTTGAGACAAATTTATTGCATTGTGCCTAATTTTTAGGCCAATGCTCCTGAAAATGCATTTAAAGCACCTAAAAATGGGGTTAATCTGCCCACTTGTCATTGGAGTGCCTTTTTAGCTTAATTTACTATTATGCACCTAATAAAAAGGAAATACACCCAAAAATGGGTTGAAGTGCCTAAAAGTGGGTTAAAGTGCCTAAGAATGGGGTTAATCCCCCTAATTGTCAGTGTAGTGCCGAATTTATATGCAAAATGGGTTAAAGTGCCTAAGTGTGGTTAAAACACCTAAAAAATTGGGTATATCTGCCAATTTGTCAGTGTAGAGGCAATTTGAGCTTAATGTACGGTTATGCACCTAATTTATAGGCCAATGCGCCAAAAATTATAGTTAAAGCGCCTAACATTGGGTTAATGCACCCACTTGTCAGTGTAGTGCCTATTCGAGCGTAATTTACTATTATGTGCCTAATAAATAGGAATGTGCCCAAAATGGGTAAAATTTCCTAAAAGTGTGTTAAAGTGCCTAAGAATGGGGTTAATCCCCCTACTTATCAGTGTAGTGCCGAATTTAAAGGCCACTGTACCCCAAAATGGGGTTAAAGTTCCTGAGTGTGGTTAAAAGGCCTAAAAATGGGGTATATGCACTTATTAGTCAGTGTAGTGGCAATTTGAGCCTAATTTACTATTATGCACCTGTTATAGGTCAATGTGCCCAAAAATGCATTTAAAGCGCCTAAAAATGGGGTTATTGCGTCCACTCGTCAGTTTAGTGCCTATTTAAGCTTAATTTACTATTATTTGCCTAATAAATAGGAAATGCACCCAAAAATTGGTTGAAGTGCCTAAGAGTGGGTTAAATCTTTTAAGAATGGGGTTAATCCACCTATTTTTCAATGTATTACCTAATTTATAGGTCAACACACCCTAAAATGGGGTTAAGGCACCTAAGTGTTGGTTAAAAAATGCTAACAAATGGGGTTTATGCACCTATTTGTCAGTGTAGTGACAATTTGAGCCTAATTTACTATTATGTAGCCAAATTGACAGACCATTGTGCCCAAAATGTGGTTGATGGGCCTAAAAATGGAGTTAGTGTGTCCACTTGTCAGTGTAGTGCCTACTTGAGCCAAATTTACTATTATGCACCTAATAAAGAGGAAATGCACCCAAAATGGGTTGTCATTCCTAAAAGTGGGTTAAAGTGCCTAAGAATGGGGTTAATCCGCCTACTTGTTAGTGTAGTGCCTAATTTGTCGGGTAATATGCCCTAAACTGGGATTAAAGTGCTAAGTGCTGGTGAAAATGCCTAAAAATGGGGTTTATTCATTTATACGTCAGTGTACTATCAATTTGAGCCTAATTTATTGTTATGCGCCTAATTTATAGGCCATTACACCAAAAAAATGCAGTTAAAACACCTAAAATTGGGGTTAATGCACCCACTTGTGAGTGTAGTGCCTATTTGTTCCTAATTTACTATTATGCACCTAATAAATAGAAACTACACCCAAAAATGGGTTGAAGTGCCTATTTGTCAGTGTAGTGTAATTTGGGCCTAATTTACTATTTGGCACCTAATAATATGAAGTGTGCCAAAAATGGATTGAAGTTCCTAAAAGTGGGTTAATGAGCCTAAGAATGGGGTTAATCCTCCTAGTTGTACATGTAGTGCTTAATTTATAGGACAATGTGTACCAAAATGGGGTTAAATTCCTTAAGGTCGGTGAAAACGCCTAAAATTGGGTTTATGCTCATAATTGTCAGTATAGTGACAGTTTTAGCTTAATTTGTTGGTATGCGCCTAATTTATAGGTCAATGCTACCAAAAATGAGGTTAATGTGCCTAAAAATGGGGTTAATGCACCCACTTGTTAGTGTACTACCTATTTGATCCTAATTTACTATAATGTACCTAATAAATAGGAAATGTACCCAAAATGGGTTGAAGTGCCTAAAAGATGGTTAAAGCATTGAAGAATGGGGTTTATGCACCAATTTGTAAGTATGGTGTGAATTTGGGCCTAATTACCCTTATGCGCCTAATTTAAAGGTCAATGCGCCCAAAAATGCGGTTCAAGCGCCTAAAAATGGTGTAATGCACCCCTTGTTAGTGTAGTGCTTTTTATCCTAATTTACTATTATGCACTTAATAAACAGGGAATGTGCCCAAAAATGAGTTGAACAGCCTAAAACTGGGTTAAAGCACCTAACAATGGTGTTAATCCACCTACTTGTAATTGTGGTGCATATTTTATAGAACAATGCACCCAAAATGGGTTAAGGTGCCTAAAAGTGGGTTTGAATGGCTATGAATAGGGTTTATGTGCCTACTTGTCAATGTAGTGCCTAATTTATAGGCGAATGCACCCCAAGATGGGGTTAAAGCACCTAAAAGTGGGTTAAAACACCTAAAAATGGGGTTTCTGCCCCTATTTTGTCAGTATAGCAGCAATTTGAGCATTACTTACTATTATGCGCTATCTTATAGGCCAATGTACCAAAAAATGTGGTTCAAGCGCCTAAAAATGGGGTTAATGCACCCACTTGTCAGCATAGTGTCATTTTGAGCCTAATTTACCATTATGTGCCGAATAAATAAGAAATGCACCCAAAAATATATTGTAGAGCCTAAAAGTGGGTTAAAACACCTAAGAATGGGGTTAATATGCCTACTTGTGAATGTGGTTCCTAATTTATATACCAATGTGCCCCAAAATGGGGTTAAAGCACCTAAACGTGGGTTTGAATGCCTAAAAATGGGGTATATGCGCCTATTCGTCTGTGTAGTGGTAGTCTGAGCCTAATTTACTATTATGAGCCTAATTTATAGGCCAATTTGTCAGTATAGAGCCTAATTTATAACTTAATAAGCAAACACATGGGCATATCACCATGACGGTAAAGGACCGTCTCAACAGCTGGGCAGCGCGACACCTTTCCATGTTGGGCACATCACCTTGGTGAATAGCACGCTTCAGGCTCTACCAACCTATACTATGCAGACAGTCAAGATTTCACCAGCTCTCTGCGATGATATTAATAGACATGTCCGGACCTTCATATGGTCAGGAAATGGAAGCAAGAAAATTCCCTTGGTCGCATGGAGGAAGATCACAGCTGCAAAAGATAAGGGTGGACTCGGCATCAGACACCCGGGACTAGAATACAATGCTTATGTTGAAGAATGTCTGGTCCTTTCTAAATGAACCGGAGAAGCTGTGGGTTCAAATTCTTAAGGAGATGTATATCAGCAATGGTCATTTTCTGAGGAAACCATGTTCCTCGGCCTGGAGTTTCATCAAGAACAAGTTAAGCATCATCCAACCTATGTGTGGCAAAGTCATCAATGATGATCAATCAACTAATGTGTGGCATGATAGATGGCTAAATAATCACTCGATTATGGATATGGACCCTAATTGGGCCATTCCTCCGACGCTCGACACTCTGCAAGTTATCTCTATGTGCCTGGACAATGGTGAATGGGACTGGAGTTTCATTAAAGCCTATCTTCCTTGTCAGTCTTGGTAGGTGATCGGGACTACTACTCCTCCGTGCCCTACAGGTGGTGCGTACCAATGGTCATGGCCGTTAGATAATACAGGAGATCTGAGCAGTAGGTCTGCATATCGTTGGCTATGAGCATATGTTGAAACTAACATTCCTGGCAGTTGGAACCTCATATGAAAGGCAAGGCTGTCGAAATGCATTCGCATCTTTCTATGGTTATTCCAGCACAAGGCACTCCTTACTAACGCTGAGCGTGCTCGCCGACACATGGACGTCGATCCACTCTGCCCTATCTGCAATAATGTTGCTGAAACACTCCTCCATGCTCTCCGTGACTGCTCGGAAGCTAAGAAAACATGGAAAGAACTCATCGCTGAAAATTCACATTTTGACCTCAGCGAGAACGACTGGATCACTTTATGTATTCATTCGACCAAGAGGGACAACCACAAGGTGAGCCTATGTGCAGTCACCTGTTGGTACAACTGGAATCTACGCAATAAGTTTGTCCATGAGCGACATGTAACCCCGCTTGCTAGCCATGTCAAATTCATCACTGAACGCTGCCAGTCCATCCATAAAGCCTGGATTAGCTCTCAGCCACCCAGAAGATCACAGAGTATTACGTTCCCTCCTCATCAACAAATTGTGATGGTGGATGCCGCTTATCGAATTCAAAGTGGCCACACATGCATGGGACTCTTCATCCGCAGTAGTATGAGAAAGGATACCTTCTTCGCAGGTCTCCCTACGGTGACCTGTTCAAGCTTGGAGGCTGAGCTCCTTGCGATCGTCCATGCAGTGCCTGAATGCGAAAAGAAGAATCTGGGAAGTTATCTCATTCTATCTGATTCCAAGCGGGAAATCGCTTGTTTAACCGGTAAGACGGAGAGCAATGGCAGGCTTAAACCCCTTCTCAGCAGATATCGTGCGCTCAGGCGAAGTGATAGTAATATGCTCTACTATGTCCCTAGAAACCTAAACACTATTTCCGACGACTTAGCTAAGAATGTTCTTCATTCTAGGCACACCTTTTTGACGTCCCAGCAGCCATGCTGGCTTAACTGTAATGTCCAAGAGGCAATTGATTTACTGTCCACCTGTTTTAGGGCACGAGATGAATAAATAGGCCCTATTTCTCAAAAAAAAAATCTACCTACTTTTCAGTGTATTGTCTAATTTATAGACGAGTGCACCCCCAAATGGGGTTAAAGAGCCTAAACATGGGTTAAAATGAATAAAAAATTGGGTTTATACGCGTATTTGTCAGTGTAGTGATATATTTTTAGCCTAATTTACTATTATGCACCTTATTTTTATAGCCAATGTGCCCAAAAATGCAGATAGAGTGCCAAAAAATGGGATTTATGCACATATTTCTCTATGAAGTTGCTATTAGAGCCTAATTTACTGTTATGTGCCTAACTTATTGACGAATGTACCCAAAATGTGGTTATAATGTGCCCTCTTGTTAGTGTAATATATTTTTTAGCCTAATTTACTATTATGTACCTAATAAATAGGAAATGGGCCTAAAAATGTATTGAAGAGCCTAAAATTGGGTTAAAGCACCTAAGAATTGGGTTAATCCACCTACTTGTCAATGTAGTGACTAATTTAGGCTAATGCAGCCCTAAGTGGAGTTCAAGATCCAAAAATCAGGTTTGAACTCCTAAAAATGGGCTTTATGTGCCTATTTGTCACTGTTGTAAATATTTTTGACTAATTTGCTATTATGCGCCTAATTTATAGGCCAATGCACCAAAAAATGTGTTTAAAGTGCCTAAACATGAGGTTAATGTGCCCACTTGT
This sequence comes from Alisma plantago-aquatica, assembly GCA_963693085.1. Taxonomy (NCBI): domain Eukaryota; kingdom Viridiplantae; phylum Streptophyta; class Magnoliopsida; order Alismatales; family Alismataceae; genus Alisma; species Alisma plantago-aquatica. The sequence goes on from OY856413.1 coordinate 580,912,920, forward strand.
CAGTGTAGTGCCTATTTAAGCTTAATTTACAATTATATTCCTAATAAATAGGAAATGCAGCAATAAATGGGTTGAAGTGCCTAAAAGTGGGTTAAAGCTCTTAATAATGGGGTTAATCTGTTGGCTAAATGAACATCATTTAAATCCCTTTGTTTTAATAATGACAAACATTTCATTCTTGTGGATCTAACGTGCTACTTGAGTGTTGCAGGAATAAGGTGGATGACAAATACTTCAAAGATCTATATGCTAAAAATTACTTTAAGTCATGAATGTAATCAAATGTAAAAACGTGTACAAGTATATAATGTACAAGTACTTAGACATCATGTAAATCAAGCGTTAGATCTTCCCTAGCCAATCACAACACTTAGATAGGTCATCCCCTAAAATAGTGTCATAAATGCACACTCATACATACACTTGATACTTAGTTTCAAACATTGAAACAGGGTTAATCTCGGTCGACAACATTCTCGACCAAGACATTCTCGGTCGACAAACTTCTCGACCGAGAGAGACCCAGGTAGCCGTTAGACACAGCAGACAAGGTAGTTGGCAGTTGGAGAAGAACGTTATATACACTTGCTCCAGACAGTCCCTCGGTCGACAAGTCCTCGACCGAGATGGACTCTCGGTCGACAAGTCTTCGACTGAGAAGAGTTTTGTCTGCAATTTTCAAAGTTAATCAACTAACTGTTGCTAAAGCAACTAATGTATACCTAACGGCTAGTTAAGCACTTAGAACCCCCTAGAAAGTGTCTAGAACGTCCTTAAGCACTTGTAGGTCATTCCTATAAATAGGACAAGCCTTAGGACACCCCAACACACACTTGTGCTATACTTGAGCTTACATACTTACAATTGGCAATCTATTTTGAGCAATTGAGCAACACTAGCATTGGCTACTCATTTCCCTTGCTCCAAATTCGTGTCCTATAGGCTAGCAATCTCCTATACACTAAACCTACACTTCCATACTCGTTGGTTAGGAGATCAAAATGCTTGATATAGGAAATCAAGTCTTGTGCTTCAAAGTGGTAATTGTAATTTCCACTTCCTTTCTTGTTCTTTCTTATTCTTTGTACTCTCCTTGCTACTCCTAGGGTTGGAGGCTGTGGATTGGAGAGGGTTTGATCTTCTTGGTGAAGAACGAGATCTATGGACTACTTCTGAAGGCTGTTGCAACGGGAAGCTACTTCAAGAGGAAGGCTACTTCAAGGGGGAGCTTGAAGTTACTTCAAGAAGGTTGCTTCAAGGTTGGTGCAACTACTTCAAGGTGAAGGCTGTCCAAAGGGTGTAGAAAGTATTGTAATTTTATGTAATATCCTTGCGAGGTAATAAAATTTAATACTTTCAAAATCTCGGTTGGGTAAGCAACAGGGTAGTGGATTGACTGCCTTAGTATTTGCTAAGGTTGGAACCACTCTAAACACCTTGTCTCCTTCTTATTATTTCAATTGTGGTTGTTTGAGTTAAATTATTTTTAAATAATCATAAAACCCTATTCACCCCCCCTAGTGGTTTTTCAATTAGTATCAGAGAGAGGACTTCAAGGAACTCTAACAAAGTCTTGAAGAATGGGTGACGGGTTGCTCAACAACCTCAACCTGGAAGGAACACTCGTGGCTAGGCCTCCAGCTTTTGATGGTACTAACTAAACCTACTGGAAGAGGAGGATGCAATTTTACTTCCAATGAATCAGTTGGGACTTATTGTAACATCCCTGACCTGGGTTATGAACTAACCCTAGGTGTTTTGCTTAAGACATGTGATTAGATGCTTGTGGTTATCTTTTGATATGTAATTAAAGCTCCTGAGAAACATATATTTCCATTTCTGTCCTTTTTGAACAATGTTGTAATATTGTTTTGCTAAATATGGACTAATGTGCAAATTACCCAATCTGAGGGGTTAACTTGCAAATTGTACATGTTTATATGTTCCTCTGATGATGAGACACCATAAGAATAAATATGATGTAGTGATATGGATTCTCCAAGCTTGGACACCAAGATATAGCTTGTAGAGCAATCCTTGTGCTTTAAAACCTAGTTTTGGTGTAAAGTGCAATTTACCCAAAACATAGGGTGCAACATGTAAAATATACCCTCTAGAGTATTTCTCATGACTCTTGACATCAATTAGAGCAAAGATAACGAGGAGGAGGGCTCATTTTTATAATCATATAAGAAGGATAACCTTTATAAGTAAATAATCAAGATGTATGCAAAATGACCCTTTGCTATGTGAAATTTAGTAAGGTGTTTGGCTTCTTTTCCTCTGAACCATGGTTTAGAGAGAAGTTTTGCATTATATAAGAAGGGAGAGACGTGGCCATAAAGTGGAGAAGGACCCATATTAGAAATAAGGAAATAATTATCATTATCTTGAATATATGCCCAAAATATATAAGCACATCTCCTTTCCACAAGCAAGGGATCGTTTCCCTTCATTTCCTCTTCTTATCTTCTTGCTTGTCCGACTTAGGAGAAGCTCAGGAGTAGAGGAGAACGACCAAGATGGTTTAGGTAAGTTTTAATCACCATATAGCTCGGATTCATGGAGGAAATCTTGCTACAAGGTTGGTTTGCTAGTCTTTACACAAATCTTCTTTCTAGCCATCTTCTCCATCCAATTCTTGAGGATAGGACCTTGAACGACCTATGGAGCTCAAACCACCATTAAAGCTACGGGGATTGGAGCTCTATATCAGATTCTAAGGTGGGTTTTATAACTCTAAACCTTAAAGCTTTGTTTATGCATCTTCTTCCTATGAAAATGTTGCTTGTTCTCCTTTCTTTCACACTTCTATGTGTTCTTGCAACCAAAACCGTGAAGAACAGTTCATTTTCTTGAGGTAGAAGAAGGTGGAGTTGATTCCAAAGTTCATCCTGATCCTACTTTATCAAACGGTCCTCCACCTCTTGCCCAAACGGTTTGCAAAACTGTTTGGAATCAAACGGTTTCTAAACCGTTTGGAGGCAAACGGTTTCACAAGACCGTTTGGAGTAAACGGTCTCAAAAACCATTTGGATTTGTTGACCAGGCATTGACCATTTGGATGGCTGTTGTATATATTATGGACTAATCACCCACCAAGAATCATCAACTAATTCCAAGAGAATCACCAATTGAAGGCACTTTAATCACCTAAACCCTAATCGGGTCTATTGCTGATTTCAAAGATGCAATCATGTTGAAGTTTGGGTTGAGTGGCCCAAACGGTTTCAAAACCATTTGGGGATCACACAAACGGTCTCAAGACCATTTGGTGATCACCCAAGACCGTTTGGAGGTCTAGGGTTAAGTGGGGTTGACCAATTGATGGTCCAATCATATCAAGTTGTTGAGCAATTAAGTGTTGATTTGGTGACCAAACCTAAGGTTCAACCCTTAAGTGAATAACTTAGTTATTGATGACATCATGGGAAAACGGTCTCAAGACCATTTGGAGGATGTCCAAACAGTTTCAAAACCGTTTGGAGGTCACCCAATACCGTTTAGAAGTCTAGGGTTGACCATGGTTAAGTGGTTGAAGATTGAAAGGCAACAAGTTGAAATATAATCGATTAGTGACCTAATGATCAAATCTATGGTCCAAACCTTAATAGGTTGAGTTAATTTTTGATGTGGACTTGAGCAAACGGTCTCAAGACCGTTTGGAGGAGGTCCAAACGATCCCAAGACCGTTTGGGGTCAGTTCATGTCCCAATTGAGAGATGGTTCAATGGGTTCAACATCAATTAGACTTATGTTGATGCATGTTGAAGGGTGGTCGATTCCAAACCCTAATTCACTTGATCCAAGCCCTAATTGGTAATCAATTGAGGGTCAATTGAGTGTCAAATCAGTAGAGGGTTGACCTAATTAACCCAATTGATAAGTGGTTAACAAGTGCATGGTTTTTTGAAGTGTTCAACATTGAAAACCCTAACTCAATTGGAAGAGTTGACACACTTTTTGGTCCATGCAATTTTGAGGTGTTTGGACCAAACGGTCTCAAGACCGTTTGAGTCCAAACGGTCTCAAGACCGTTTGGGGCCAAACGATCTTAAGACCGTTTGGTGTCATGCGGTTTCAAAACCATTTGGTGTCATGCGGTTTCAAAACCGTTTGGTGGCCATGCAGTTTCAAGGTCGATTTGCCCATGCGGTTTCAAAGTCAAAGTTGGCCAAACGGTCAACGCAACCAAACAGTCTTGACCTCACCTAGGGCAAACAGTCTTGAGTGTGTACTTGGCCATGCGGTCTTGAAGGTCAAAGGTACCAAATGGTCAACGTCTCCATGCGGTTTCAAAACCGTTTGGAGGTTGAAAGTGCAAAACCGTTTGGGGTCTATTAAGGTCAAAAACGTTCGATGCCTTAAAGGTCAATATGGTTTAGTAGTTGATTAACCTAAACCCTAAAGGTACCTAAAGTGATTATGGAACAACTAATTAGTTAATTGATGTATGTTATGTTCAATGGTGGACATTACTAAAGTACCCTTGATGGGTTTAAGTAGTCAACACCCCTTGATTAAGCAAACCCTAATGACCATAATGGTGATGACATGACTTATGTTATTAAAGATGATTTGACTTAGTCTAACCAAGAGTGATGTAAACATCATCTATTAGTAAGAGGAGAGAGAAGACTCCTAATATGTATGAGAATCAAGTAATATACTTCCAACATGTATGAATACACATAATTAGGGTATGATCCTTCATTGTGAGATCATGGAAACCCTAATCATGATGATTAATGAATATTAACCTTACTGAGGGCATTAATGAAAGCGATCTTCATATATGATAATGGAGTGACCTCAATTCGAAGTAATGTGAATAGTAAACCCTAATCCAGGGTAATGTGATGTAATGTGAATAGTAAACCCTAATCTAGGGTAATGTGATGTAATGTGAATAGTAAACCCTAATCTAGGGTAATGTGATGTAATGTGAATAGTAAACCCTATTCTAGGGTAATGTGATGTAATGTGAATAGTAAACCCTAATCTAGGGTAATGTGATGTAATGTGAATAGTAAACCCTAATCTAGGATAATGTGATGTAATGTGAATAGTAAACCCTAATCCAGGGTAATGTGATGTAATGTGAATAGTAAACCCTAATCCAGGGTAATGTGATGTAATGTGAATAATAAACCCTAATCTAGGGTAATGTGATGTAACATGAATAGTAAACCCTAATCTAGGGTGATTTGATGATATGAACAAGTAAAACCTAATTCTGAGTTATGATTTTAAGCATGAAACTCTATGATTGAAGTATGAGATAAGGAACCACTATTCCTAATCAAGCTAAGGGTTGAATAACTCTAATTGAATTAAATGAGAATCCTAACCCTAGAAACCAGTTGTGGTAATATGACACGGTCATGGTGAATCCTTTGTTGCACGACCATGTAATGAAGAACGGCTGTGGTAGCTTACTCTTGCACGACCGTGCAAGATAGCACGGCCGTGGTGTCCTATATACATTTTGAAAAGGAACTTGTATTGTCCTGATATAGTTACAATGTGCATGTTATCAGTAAATGTTAACCATGTAGGATTTCATAAAGAGGTGATCATATCCAGGTAAGGATTATGATGTTATATGCATTGAAAACACTTTACACGCTTCAAGTATAATGATATGCTATGTTACCAGGTGAGTGGTAACATACGAGCTTGATAGGCTGAATGAGCCATGAGAAACATATGTATTGTTATAATCAAAGGTCATACTGTTAAAATGACTGAATGATAAGATGTTACTTGGTAACAAGTGTTATGATGATTCAAGGGTTTAAATACCCAAATTCCTGAATCACAATGATGAGATGGTTAGGGATTGATATCCCAATGTTAAAAGTATGTGATGTGAACTTGATACAAATAGTACTCTTTCTTTATAGCATTTTCTTTATTGGTTTATGTTTGAAAACATGCCTGATGCTAAAGAATGCAATAATGTACTTAACTAATCAAGTATAATGATATCATGTAGAGCCCTGACCATAGATCCATCATTGTCAGAAATTAAATGATGGTGAAACAGGTTTTCCTAAGGGATCTCCTGGAGCACATACTTTTGAGTATGTGGGGGTTATGGACGTGAATATCCTTACGTCCTAATGTTGGATTAGATTGGAGATGTATCATTAATCTCTAAATCCTTCATTATATGTTTATTCCAGGAAGATGTATCACTAATCTCCCGATGATGTTGTTAATGCCGCATCGATGAGAGATAAGCAAGAAATCCTTCGATGGAAAAGAGAGTACAGAATGCCACTGTAACTCTAAATAGCGAAGTTTCCAGAATACCCTGGAAAGCTATTATAGCAGAGACACGGGATGTCCTGCATGATGTTCCTCATACTTACTGAGGAGTGATGAGGTCATAGGAATGTGGCTCTCCTGATGACCTATGTATGGTATCGATTGCGATCTAGTGATGGTCGGTTGGAGTATGAGAGGTGTAACTCATCTCCTCAGGGCTTAAATATGTTTGAAAGATGTAATCAGCCGAATCGCATAATTGCTTAGGTTGAACTATGAGAAACAATGATTGATGTTACATTTTTTGTAATGCTCTAGTTGAATAACTAGTATACATGTTCTTCATATTCCTTATTGAAATATGTTTGTCATTCAATTAAGTTATAATTGAAATGATTGCTTAAAATAATGTTGCTTCACTTAGTTTACACAATGTTAAACTTGTTATTGAATGTTTATAATTCTACTGTTTAATGTTATTCTAGTTTTGCAATAACAAAGCTTCTGGCGAAGAGTTATAACTCTCGCTGGGACAATTATTCAATTGTCTCACCCTCGTGGGATTCGAATTTTTAGGTAGAAGCCATGGACAAAGGAACCTATCAGTGGGTGAGCAACAACAGCAGCAACAACATCAGGGACAGCAGTGATCCTCAGGTGGAGACACCGGTTGTCAAGTCTTGTAGATAGAATGTCCTATGTGTCGTCTTTGTACTCTCAAGTCCTAGGAGTCAATATATCTGAGATTTTGGCATGATGCCTCGAGATTTTGTATCTTACCTTATACAGTTAACAAGGTGATTGATGTTGTAATTCTCAAGATGTGTTTATTACAAAATGTAATGATGGATCAGTTTGTAAATGACTTATCATGTTTCTTTATGAAAGAGTTTTTATCATTTGAAGATCTCTTTACAAAAAGTTTTAATTTTTTGTGATTTTTGATAATTCTGCTGCTAATAGCTTCCGCATTCGTTGATCTCCTTTTCGTGATTCAATCATCTCAATTTAGTGGTATCAGAGCTCTAGGTTCGTTGAGTCTACAGAGACATAGGACTAAGGTAGTAGAGTCTGTTCTAGTGTCATCCAGTGTATCTGATAGTATCTTCTGCTCATATAGGAGAAGAAGAACTTGAAGATGACTAGGTCAGAGAGTAGCAATGTTGCACCAAGAAAAGGTGCAGGGGAACAGGCAAGAGAGGTACAATTGCCTGAGACCCCCCTAGATAATCCAATAATGATAAGAAATCCTTCCTTAGGAATCACTGTTGGGTAATTTAGGGCAACTATGATGTATCTGGTGGATCAAGAACTAGCAATACAACCTAGATTACTAGCCCCCAATGATGATGTTTTGGATATCAACAGGATATGTAATCCACAACAGCAGGTTAGAGCAATGAGAAATGATAAAGTTCTGGACTTAGAAAAAGTATGTGCTCGACCTCAGCCTGTTGAATCAGTATATAGAATACAACCAGATGTCAGGATCTCCTATAGGTGCAGAGAACCTGGACACATCAAAAGGTTTTTCCCAGAAAAGGAAAACAAGATGATGATTGAGAAAAGGCCTATCCAAATACAGGAACAGAGGCCTAGAAGTTTCAAAAAGGGAAAGACTTTGGTATCACCAGTACAACCTAGACCTAGTGCACCAAGGCAATGGTCATCTAGAAAGGGTAAAGAACCCTTTAGACCATACCGGGCACCTAGGATTTTCTACTTATGTAGACAGGTTGGACATCTGGAAAGAAATTGCTCAGCCAGAAATGCTATGGCGAATCAACCTCTGAGGCAGAACCAGCCCGAGGCAATGAATAATCCTCGAATCATGACAGGTCAGGCAAAATAAATGTCATTCTTATATGTCTTGTTATGATTTCTTGGATAAATTGAGAAAGTAATTGATTAAACTTTCCTTGATTAGTCCTATGAGGACTTATAATGTTTCATAATAAACATAATAGATGTTTCATGTTGTTTTACCTCTATGAGAAAGATGAGGTATTAAAGAGATGTCTGGATAAAATCCAGTAATGTTAAATCTTATATTTGTGATCATAAGAAAAGAAAAGGAAAATAGTAGTATACAGATGCATATTACCTTATCCCAGTATTTATATACCCTGGCCAGGTATACAATTGCTGATGATAAAGTAAGTATGGAAACTCTTAGATTGTTATCTTTTTAATTGCTCTGATCAAGTAGTCATTCTGAGACAATCTAATGAGTATCATGAAATAAGAAATATGGAATAAATAAATGTGTCCTATCCTAAGTATAAGAAAGAGAAATCTGAGATACCTTAGATGAACATGTTGAATGAATTAAAAAGTATACTCCTCATAAGATAAGAATGAGAATAAGTAAGATCAACCCTGTCCAATAAGGTTGTAAGAATAATAGAAATCTTCCCCATTATGTGAAAATGTGATGGGATTATGGGATGTTCATGAATATGTTAAATAATAACAAGGAAAGGAACAATGTTTTGCAACCATCCTTATAAGGTTCCCATGCTAATACAAGGAACCTAAGATGAGTTAAGAGTAATTATTTCATGAATAATTGAAAATACATGATATAATAAGAGGAATATAATTCCTTATTCTTTTTCCTTCCAGGGACATGGCAATCAAGTGGGTCTTAGGACACTTGATGTGCATAATATAAAGATGTGTATGTGATGAATACCTAGAAAGGTATCAACTTATCTTGGACTTTGGTCCCAAGGTGAAAATATATGTAGCAAGTAATGTCCCAAGATGAAAGGAAGATAAAGATGTAATGTGTTGATGACACATGTAATAGGTATCAAGATAAGAATGTAATAATATACCAGATGATATATGTTGATTACCTAGAATGGTCAACCATGAAATCAAATTAAACGTGTAAAATAATATGAACATCACATGTTAGGGGTTTATGTTTTTCATAAACACAACTCTTTCAAAGATATCTCTCAGATAAGTCCTTGATTGAAAAGTAACTTTTCCCTATGATAAGAGAATGTACAACTAATGAGATATTTAGTACAAGTAATAAGGATAGTGACATACCCCAGTCTACCTTTAGGACAAGGTATGGTCACTATGAGTTCATAGTTATGTCGTTTGGACTAACTAATGCACCAGTTGCATTCATGGAACTCATGAATAGAATCTTCCGACCTTTTCTCGATCAGTGTGTTGTTGTCTTTATAGATGACATTCTAATCTATAGTAGAGATGCTCAGCAACACGAACAACATCTTCGACGGGCTCTAACTTTGCTAAGAGAACACAAGATATATGCTCAGTTTAACAAGTGTGAGTTTTGGTTACCGGAAGTATCTTTCCTTGGACACATGATATCTTCCTCAGGTATTCGTGTTGACCCTAAAAAGGTAGAATATGTTCTACAACGGGAAAAAATGAAGACACCGACGGAGATCCGTAGTTTCTTAGGGTTGGCTGGCTTTTACCGGAGGTTCATTAAGAACTTCAGTTCTATAGCCTTACCTTGACTAAGTTGACTAGGAAGGATGTTCCTTTTTCTTGGAGTGATAAGTGTCAGCAATCTTTTCATTTGTTGAAGGCGAGGTTGACAAGTGCACCAGTGCTTGTTTTACCTGAGCAAGGGAAAGGATACATAGTTTTCTGTGATGCCTCCAAGAATGGACTTGGATGTGTGTTGATACAGGATAAACAAGTGATTTCTTTCGCTTCTCGACAGCTTAAGAAACACGAGGAGAATTATCCGATACACGATATGGATCTAGCTGCTTTGGTTCATGCCTTGAAGATCTGGAGAAACTATCTTTATGGAGAGACATTCCAGATTTTCACTGATCATAAGAACCTTAAGTACATATTTTCTCAGCATGAACTAAATATGAGGCAACGTCACTGGATGGAGTTAATCAAGGACTACGATTGTACAATTGATTACCATCCAGGGAAGGCAAATGTAGTTGTTGATGCTTTGAGTAGGAAATCAACAACACCAGCCTTAGATAGAGCACAACTGAATTCCTTAGTGTGCTCAAGGAGAGATATGCTTATCTCCTTAAGACAAGACAATGTACAGTTAAAAGTAACATTGTTAGCTGGGTTGTTAGCTGAGATGCATATAAAACCTACTCTGAGAGAGCAGATCAAGGAGGCACAGCAAGTTGATGCTGCAGTTCAACAGATCAGATCGGAGTATGGTAATGAGAAACGAGATGGTTTCCATGACTCAGATGACCAAGTAGCCTGTTATCATGGGAGGATGATAGTGCCGGATGTGGATAACTTGAGAAAGTTAGTCCTGGAAGAAGCTCATTCTTCGATGTATGCTATGCATCCAGGAAGCACCAAGATGTATCAGAACTTGAAAGATATGTATTGGTGGCCTGGAATGAAGAAGGACATTGCTGAGTTTGTTGTGCGGTGTCCTGTGTGTCAGCAAGTTAAAGCTGAACACCAGAAGTCTGCAGGAACAATGCAACCTTTACCCATACCACAGTGGAAGTGGGATCATGTAACCATGGACTTTGTTGTTGGCCTACCCAGAACAAGAAAAGGGCATGATTTCATTTGGGTAATAGTTGATAGGTTGACGAAGACAGCACATTTCTTGCCTGTCAAAATGACCTATTATGCTAAGAAGTTAGCATAGTTGTATGTTGAAGAGATAGTACGGATGCATGGAGTCCCAGTCACCATCGTTTCTGACAAAGGTCCCCAATTTACTAGTCATTTTTGGGAGCGACTTCACAAAGCTTTAGGCACCCAGTTAAGGTTTAGTACAACCTTTCATCCTCAGACTGATGGATAGTTAGAAAGGACTATACAGACCTTGGAAGACTTGCTTAGATCATGTGTTCTTTAGTTTATAGGGAGTTGGGATCTGCACCTAAGCTTGATAGATTTTGCCTACAACAATAGCTATCAACATAGCATTGACATGGCACCTTATGAAGCTTTGTGTGGTAGACGTTGTAGATCACCCCTATGTTGGTATGAAACTGGTGAATACCAACTGATAGGTCCTAATCTTGTGCAGCAGACCACAGAAAAGATTAAAATAATACAAAAATAGATTAAAACTGCAAAGGATAGGCAGAAATCTTACGCTGATAAACGTCGTAGACCTTTAGAATTCCAGGTTGGAGATAGAGTGTATCTCAAAGTCTCACCTTGGAAAGGAGTCCTTCATTTTGGAAGGAAAGGGAAGTTAGCTCCTAGGTTTATGGGGCCTTATCCAATCATTGAACGAATTGGAAGAGTAGCTTATAATCTAGAGTTACCACCAGAGTTATAGAAGTTACACCCTGTATTTCACATTTCCATGCTGAGGAAATGTCATCCTGATACAAATTCAGTTCTGCAACCTACTGAGGTAGAATTGAATGATGATATATCTTATGAAGAAGGACCTGTATCGATCCTTGATAAAAGAATTAAAAAGCTAAAAAAGAAAGACATAAGTCTTGTGAAAGTCCTCTGGAATCATGGTGGTATTGAAGAAGTCACATGGGATTGTTGATATGTTTTGTTGATTTCGGGGATGAAATCCTTGTAAGGAGTGGATAATTTGTAACATCCCTGACATGGGTTATGAACTAACCCTAGGTGTTTTTCTTAAGACATGTGATTAGATGCTTGTGGTTATCTTTTGATATGTAATTAAAGCTCCTGAGGAACATATATTTCCATTTCTGTCCTTTTTGAACAATGTTGTAATATTATTTTGCTAAATATGGACTAATGTGCAAATTACCCAATCTGAGGGATTAACTTGCAAATTGTACATGTTAAGATGCTCCTCTAATGATGAGACACCATAAGAATAAATATGATGTAGTGATATGGATTTTCCAAGCTTGGGCACCAAGATATAGCTTGTAGAGCAATCCTTGTGCTTTAAAACCTAGTTTGGGTGTAAAGTGCAATTTACCCAAAACATAGGGTGCAACATGTAAAATATACCCTCTAGAGTATTTCTCACGACTCTTGACATCAATTAGAGCAAAGATAATGAGGAGGGCGCCTCATTTGTATAATCATATAAGAAGGATAACCTTTATAAGTAAATAATCAAGATGTATGCAAAAGTACCTCTCAATACTAACCGATTGGATATGTTCACTCGCGGGGGCTCTGGCATGAGCGACGCAGCTAGGGCTTCTTCGTGTGTGGTGTCTGGCTTGGGGGAGGGGGCTCCGGCTGCCGGTGGATGCCGCCTCGCTCCCCCCAGGCCTCTCCTCGCCCGGCGACACATATGATTTGGCTATAGGAGTCGGGCATCGTCAAATCGTGGCTCTCGGCGGATCCCCTTGACTCCAGCGTTGGGGCTTCAGGTCCTTCCGGCCTTGTTTTTCCGTAGTGTTGGTGAGAGGCTATTCGGTTTTGGCCAGCGATTGGGTCCAAGCGGTGTTTTGGTGTGCCCCAAGCGTGAACGGTTTGTCTATCCTCTTCCTGCTACTAAATCTACGGCACAAGGCTCCTCCTCCCTATCTTCTTTTTCCTTTTTGTGCTTTAGTTTAGTTTTTTGTTATTGGCTGGTGGTTGTACTCAGTCTGGTTTCTCACCATCTAATCGGTGTTTATTACTCATCATTTCATCGGTGTTTTGTGTCTCTCCTTCGTGAGAGTGTCGTTGCCTCTAGTCTCGACTAGAGCTCAGATTTTGATTCAGATTAGATATGTTGCTTTACTGTATGTCTCCGCATATCGAGTTGAACTCCCATTGGATCACAGGTCTTAGACTGCCCTCTTTCTGTAGATCTATGCTCGTGTTGAAGGAATCTCTTAAGGAAAGTTGGTTATATCAGCATCGAAGAAAAGAGATCAATGCAGAAATGTCTTATTTGCATTCCAATATGAGTTTTTGTAAGATTATGGGTGTGTCCATGATCGTTGTATGTTGTGATGGTTATTCTCCCTCTTTATGTAGATGTTGTATGGCTAAGTGATGCATTTAATCAATTTTTCTCTCAAAAAATCAAGATGTATGCAAAATGACCCTTTGCTATGTGAAATTTAGTAAGGTGTTTGGCTTCTTTTTCTCTAAACCTTGGTTGAGAGAGAAGTTTTGCATGAGATAAAAAGGGAGAGACGTGGCCATAAAGTGGAGAAGGACCCATATGAGAAATAAGGAAATAATTATCATTATCTTGAAAATATGCCCAAAATATATAAGCACATCTCCTTTCCACAAGCACGGGATCGTTTCCCTTCATTTCCTCTTCTTATCTTCTTGCTTGGCCGACTTAGGAGAAGCTCAGGAGTAGAGAAGAACGACCAATCTGGTTTAGGTAAGTTTTGATCACCATCTAGCTCGGATTCATGGAGGAAATCTTGCTACAAGGTTGGTTTGCTAGTCTTTCTTACACAAATCTTCTTTCTAGCCATCTTCTCCATCCAATTCTTTAGGAAAGGACCTTGGACGACCTGTGGATCTCAAACCACCATTAACACTACGGAGATAGGAGCTTTAGATCAGATTCTAAGGTGGGTTTTATAACTCTAAACCTTAAACCTTTGTTTATGCATCTTCTTCCTATGAAAACGTTGCTTGTTCTCCTTTCTTTCACACTTCTATGTGTTCTTGCAACCAAAACCGTGAAGAACAGTTCATGTTCTTGAGGTACAAGAAGGTGGTGTTAATTCCAAAGTTCATCCTGATCCTACTTTATCAAACGTTCCTCCACCTCTTGCCCAAATGGTTTGCAAAACCGTTTGGAAGCAAACGGTTTCAAAAACATTTGGAAGCAAACAGTTTCAAAAGACCGTTTGGAGCAAACGGTCTCAAAGACCATTTGGATGTGTTGACCAGGCGTTGAACATTTGGAGGGCTGTTGTATATATTATGGACTAATCACCCACCAAGAATCATCAACTAGTTCCAAGAGAATCACCAATTGAAGGCACTTTAATCACCTAAACCCTAATCGGGTCTATTGCTGATTTCAAAGATGCAATCATGTTGAAGTTTGGGTTGAGTGGCCCAAACGGTTTCAAAACCGTTTGGGGATCACCCCAAACGATCTCAAGACCGTTTTGTGATCACCCAAGACCATTTGGAGGTCTAGGCTTAAGTGGGGTTGACCAGTTGAGGGTCCAATCATATCAAGTTGTTGAGCAATTAAGTGTTGATTTGGTGACCAAACCTAAGGTTCAACCCTCAAGTGAATAACTTGGTTATTGATGGCATCATGGGAAAACGGTCTCAAGACCATTTGGAGGATGTCCAAACAGTTTCAAAACCGTTTGGAGATCACCCAAGACCATTTGGAGGTCTAGGGTTGACCATGGTTAAGTGGTGGAAGATTGAAAGGCAACAAGTTGAAATATAATCGATTAGTGACCTAATGATCAAATCTATGGTCCAAACCTTAATAGGTTGAGTTAAATTTTGATGTGGACTTGAGCAAATGGTCTCAAGACCGTTTGGAGGAGGTCCAAACAATCCCAAGACCGTTTGGGGTCAGGTCATGACCCAATTGAGAGATGGTTCAATGGGTTCAACATAAATTAGACTTATGTTGACGCATGTTGAAGGGTGATCAATTCCAAACCCTAATTCACTTGATCCAAGCCCTAATTGGTAATCAATTGAGCTTCGATTGAGTATCAAATCAGTAGAGGGTTGACCTAATTAACCCAATTGATAAGTGGTTAACAAGTGCATGGTTGTTTGAGGGGTTCAACATTGAAAACCCTAACTCAATTGGAAGAGTTAACACACTTTTTGGTCCATGCAGTTTTGAGGTGTTTGGAACAAATGGTCTCAAGACCGTTTGGGGCCAAACGGTATCAAGACCATTTGGGGCCAAATGATCTCAAAACTGTTTGATTTCATGCGGTTTCAAAACCGTTTGGTGTCATGCGGTTTCAAAACCGTTTGCGGGCCATGCGGTTTCAAGGTCGATTTGCCCATGCGGTTTCAAAGTCAAAGTTGGCCAAACGGTCAATGGGACCAAATGGTCTTCACCTCACCTAGGGCAAACGGTCTTGAGTGTGTACTTGGCCATGTGGTCTTGAAGGTCAAAGGTACCAAATGGTCAACGACTCCATGCGGTTTCAAAACCGTTTGGAGGTTGAAAGTGCAAAACCATTTGGGGTCTATTAAGGTAAAAAACGTTTGATGCCTTAAAGGTCAATATGGTTTAGTAGTTGATTAACCTAAACCCTAAAGGTACCTAAAGTGATTAAGGGAACAAGTAATTAGTTAACTGATGTATGTTATGATCAATAATGGACATTACTAAAGTACCCTTGATGGGTTTAAGTAGTCAACACCCCTTGATTAAGCAAACCCTAATGACCATAATGGTGATGACATGACTTTTGTTATTAAAGATGATTTGACTTAGTCTAACCAAGAGTGATGTAAACATAATCTATTAGTAAGAGGAGAGAGAAGACTCCTAATATGTATGAGAATCAGGTAATATACTTCCAACATGTATGAATACACATAATTAGGGTATGATCCTTCATTGTGAGATCATGGAAACCCTAATCATGATGACTAATGAATGTTAACCTTACTGAGGGCATTAATGAAAGCGATCTTCATATATGATAATGGAGTGACCTCAATTCGAAGTAATGTGAATAGTAAACCCTAATCCAGGGTAATGTGATGTAATGTGAATAGTAAACCCTAATCTAGGGTAATGTGATGTAACATGAATAGTAAACCCTAATCTAGGGTAATGTGATGTAATGTGAATAGTAAACCCTAATCCAGGGTAATGGGATGTAATGTGAATAGTAAAGCCTAATCTAGGGTAATGTGATGTAATGTGAATAGTAAACCCTAATCTAGGGTAATGTTATGTAATGTGAATAGTAAACCCTAATCTAGGGTAATGTGATGTAATGTGAATAGTAAACCCTAATCCAGGGTAATGTGATGTAATGTGAATAGTAAACCATAATCTAGGGTAATGTGATGTAACATGAATAGTAAACCCTAATCTAGGGTGATGTGATGATATGAACAAGTAAACCCTAACTCTGAGTTATGCTTTTAAGCATGAAACTCTATGATTGAAGTATGAGATAAGGAATCACTATTCCTAATCAAGCTAAGGGTTGAATAACTCTAATTGAATTGAATGAGAATCCTAACCCTAGAAAACAGTCGTGGTAATATGACACGGTCGTGGTGAATCCTTTGTTGCATGACCATGTAATGAAGCACGGGCGTGGTAGCTTACTCTTGAACGACTGTGCAAGATAGCACGGCCGTGGTGTCCTATATACATTTTGAAAAGGAACTTGTATTGTCCTAATATAGTTACAATGTGCATGTTATCAGTAAATGTTAACCATGCAGGTTTTCATAAAGAGGTGATCATATCCAGGTAAGGATTATGATGTTATATGCATTGAAAACACTTTACATGCTTCAAGTGTAATGATCTGCTACGTTACCTGGTGAGTGGTAACATATGAGCTTGATAGCCTGAATGAGCCATGAGAAACATATGCATTGTTATAATCAAAGGTCATACTGTTAAAATGACTGAATGATAAGATGTTACTTGGTAACAAGTGATGATTCAAGGGTTTGAATACCCACATTCCTGAATCACAATGATGAGATGGTTAGGGATTGATATCCCAATGCTAAAAGTATGTGATGTTAACTTGATACAAATAGTACTCTTTCTTTATAGCATTTGCTTTATTGGTTTATGTTTGAAAACATGCCTGATGCTAAAGAATGCAATAATGTACTTAACTAATCAAGTATAATGATATCATGTAGAGCCCTAACCATAGATCTATCATTGTCAGAAATTAAATGATGGTAAAACAAGTTTCCCTAAGGGATCTCCTGGAGCACATACTTTTGAGTATGTGGTGGTTATGGACGCAAATATCATTACGTCCTAATGTTAGATTACATTGGAGATGTACCATTAATCTCTCAATCCTTCATTATATATTTATGCCGGGAAGATGTATCACTAATCTCCCGATGATGTTGTTAATGCCGCATCTATGAGAGATAAGCAAGAAATCCTTCGATGGCGAAAAGAGTACAAAATGCCACTGTAACTCTAAATAGCAAAGTTGCCAGAACACCCTGGAAAGCTATTATAGCAGAGACACAGGATGTCCTGCATGATGTTCCTCATACTGACTGAGGAGTGATGAGGTCATAGGAATCCGACTCTCCTGATGACCTATGTATGGTACCGATTGAGATCTAGTGATGGTCGGTTGGAGTATGAGAGGTGTAACTCATCTCCTCAGGGCATAAATATGTATGAAAGATGTAATCATCTGAATAGCATAATTGCTTAGGTTGAACTACGAGAAACAATGATTGGTTTTACATTGTTTATAATGCTCTAGTTGAATAACTAGTATACATGTTATTCATATTCCTTATTGAAATATGTTTTTCATTCAATTAAGTTATAATTGAAATGATTGCTTAAAAGAATGTTGCTTCACTTAGTTTACACAATGTTAAACTTGCTGTTGAATGTTTATAATTCTACTATTTAATGTTAATCTAGTTTTGCAATAACAAAGCTTCTGGCAAAGAGTTATAACTCTCGCTGGGACAATTATTCAATTGTCTCACCCCTGTGGGATTTGACTTTTTAGGTAGAAGCCATGGACAAAGGAACCTATCAGTGGGTGAGCAAAAACAGCAGCAGCAACATCAGGGACAGCAGTGATCCTTAGGTGGAGACACTAGTTGTCAAGTCTTGTAGATAGAATGTCCTATGTGTCGTCTCTGTACTCTCAGGTCCTAGGAGTCAGTAATCTGAGATTTTGGCATGATGCCTCAAGATTTTGTATCTTACCTTGTACAGTTAACAAGGTCATTGATGTTGTAATTCTCGAGATGTGTTTATTACAGAGATGTAATGATGGTTCAGTTTGTAAATGACTTATCATGTTTCTTTATGAAAGAGTTTTTATCGTTTGAAGATCTCTTTACAAAAAGTTTTAATTTTTTTGTGATTTTTGATAATTCCGCTGCTAATCGCTTCCGCATTCGTTGATCTCGTTTTCGTGATTCGATCGACTCACTTATGGAGAATGACATCAACTCCATATGAACTTCCTCAAATGGAGTATGCAGTTAGGGATGCTAATACGGTAAAGTCTACCCAAATGAATGCAAAGGTTGTAAGTATACTATATTGTTCAATTTCCGTTGGTGAATTTAATAGAATATCAAATTGTGAAATGGCTTATGAAATATGGCATAGACTTTCTATAACATATGAAGGAACTGTTCAAGTTAAGAGGTCTAAAATAGGAATGCTTAAACATAAATTTGAACAATTTCGTATGGATCAAAATGAATCTATTAGTGAGATGTATGAAAAATTTTATTCTATTGTAAATGGTTTGAATGCTTTAGGCAAAGTGATTAGTGAGGAAGATCAGGTGTCAAAGATTCTTAGACCTCTTCCTCCCAATTACAAGCCCAAAGTGACTTCCATTGAAGAAGCAAATGACCTCACCCGACTAAGGATGGAGCAACTCATTGGCAATCTAGAAGCACATGAGGCAAGATTGGAGGAAGAGGAACGACGAGAGCGTGAATTACAACAAGGAAGAAAGAAAGATGTGGCTCTAAAAGCTTTAAATATTATCACCCAAGAAAGTGATGAAACAAGTGAAGAAGAAGGAGAATAAGCCCTAATTGTTAATGGTAAGAAATATAGAAGATTTAGATCTAACAAAATTGCTAGTTCTTCTTCTTCCCCTCCTAGGTGTTTTAAATGTGGAAAGAAAGGACATCTCAAAAATGAATGCCCTAAAGCAAAGAAAGGAAAGAAAAGCTCACACATAAAGAAGGGAGAAAAAGCTTATAAAGTTGTGTGGGATGGGTCAAGTGAGAGTGAAAGTGGAGAAGAGAAGGTGAAATGTCTCATGGCAAAAGAAGATGATGACGATTCCCAAGAGGTAAGCCTTCTTGATTTGCCTAAAGAAGATTTAATTGCTAGTCTACAAGAAACTCATGACAAGTATGTTGACTGCAAAAAGAAACTAAAGAAGGTCACCAAAACAAATGAGGAATTATATGCTAGATTAAATGATCTTTCTTCTGAAAATAACAATATTGATATTGATAATTTGTCTTTAAAAACATCTTTAAATGATTGTAACATAAAGTTACTTACTCTAGAAACGAATCATGATCTTCTTTCTCAAGAAAAGGTTGATTTGCTTGCTAAACTAAACAATTTTCAGACCCAACCTATTCTATGTAACCATCTAGATTATGATAATGTTGTTAAGGAAAGAAACTCTCTATTATCTGATTTAGATAAAGCAATAATAGATATAAATAAGAAGCTGGATGAGATTGCTAAGCTGCAAAGAGAAATAAATGGTTTAAGGGGAAATGACATTATTGATAATGTTCTAAAAAATTCCTCTAGGTATAATGGAAGAAGAGGCTTGGGATATGTTCCAAAAAGTAAATTCTATCAACCCAAAAGAGCTCAAGCATACAAGACTAAGATCATGTTTGTACCTAAAAACACAATTCAAAATCCTAGAAAGAGAAATGAAATTGACTCTATTTCTTGTCATTTTTGTTTACGACTTGGACATTACTCTTTTTCATGCCCTTATAAGAAGAAGGATTCTGAGTTAGTTTGGGTCCCCAAACCTCAAACTTAGAAGACTTGAATGTAATTTAGTTGAGATATGATCTAATGCTTACTCTTGAAAAACAAAATGTCTTATCTCAACTAAACAAATAGCTTCATGTATTGTTTTAAAATCAGAACTGATATAAACAAATTACTAAAACAAATAGAAACATTTTTGGTCGACAAACAGTTCGACCGAGATACTCTCGGTCGAGAAAAACTTCAACCGAGCACATGCATGTGACAAACCAAAATCTAAAACAGAAATCTTTGTGAAGCAGAAACTACTCCGGCCGAGAAATGATCGATCGGAGCAAAAATTGATCAAAAATGGTCGACCGAACAGACTTCTGATCCTAGTCCTCTTTAAATATAATCTAATGCCTTTATGATGCCCTTCATCTCCATTTCCTTAGCTGAGGTAGCGAGGTTGGGAACTCCTGAGCCCAGGATACATCGACCTTGTTGATTCTGGACATGGATAGTGATGCCTATTTTGAGGTTGTGCGTCTGAAAAGCAGCATCTACAAAGATGGTATATTCAGAACCCCCCGGGATTAGGAAGGGTGGGTTGCAAGTATTGAATGTTGCATGACTCCTAGCTTGGGCGAGCTATAGGATAGATGTGGATTGCTGCGTGATGAAGAGCACCTGGTTGGCCGGAGTCTGGTGATTGCCGTTATGGATAGCATCATTGCGTGTATTCCAGAGAGCCCAAGCTCCGATGCAATGAGTGAGCTTGTCAGCTAGGCTCCCAGTACCCTTGGTGATGAGGTCTATCCAGTCCCCGTTTGTAAGGTTGAAAAAGGAATGGTCGACTCCCAAGTGAATCCAGACCTGCTTGCTTGCTGGACAGTCCCTGAGACAGTGTACAACCGTCTCGCTAGCTGTATAACACCTCGGGCACATGTCATCAGTGGAGATGTGCCTCCGTACTTTCTCGACGTTAGTGAGGATTGATCTGTGCATAAGGAGCCATAGGAAGGTGTGTATCTTCAGAGGTGCCGGTAAGGACCAGATGACTTTCCAGTTTGTGAGGGTGGCTTGTTGAGGTTCTGATTGTAGCCAACTGTACGCTGAGCAGGTCGAGAATTCCCCATTGGTTTCAAACGGCCAGGACCAGACATCATTACCTGCATCCGTAGTTGGGGGGAGAATGCTTTGGATGAACTTCCATGTAACTGGCGGTAAGAAGGAGTGCATAAAATCCCAATCCCAAGTGCCATCCTCCAGAGCCATGCTTCTAACCTTGAGATCTGTAAGATCCTCTGTAATTACAACAAGACGGTCCAAGTTCACAATGGACTTGCCTAGAAGCCATTTGTCGAGCCATACATTAGTAGAATTTCTTGAATTAATGGTTTTGTGGCAGAGGGATTCCAGCTTAGGAAGATGCGATTTTATAAAGGAGTAGATAGCAGAGCCTGGTTTTTTCAGCATAGAGACATATCTGTTGTATTTGCCCTGCATCACTCGCACCCATAGACACGAGGGTTGATTCATGTATTGCCAGAATTTTTTTAACATTAGTGCTTCATTATGTCATCGGGCATTTTTGAGACCCAAACCTCCCAGGTCCTTTTTCTGAGTAATTTTATGCCAAGCCACCATGGACATCTTGCGTTGTTCATGACACCCGGACCATATAAAATCTTTGATATGGCGATTGATATCATCACAAAGAGTGGGTGAGAGCTTCACTGTCTGTATGGTGTAAGAGGGGATTGTATGAAACGTACTCTTAGCCAATGTAACACGACCAACTAGAGAAAGGTGACACGCGGACCAGTTGTTCATTCGTGCCTTGATAGATTGTAAGATGGAGGCATGAGTATGCCTATTGAGATGATGGTGTAGAAGGGGAACGCCGAGATATCGACTGAGGTCAAGAGTGCTGGAAATGCCCAACCTTTGACAGAAAGCAGACCTTTCCCTGGCAGAGGTATTTGGAGAGAAGAAACAACGAGACTTGTCGTTGGAAATTACTTGCCCAGATAACCGAGCAAATTCATGGAGGATAGACTAAATATATATGGCTTGCTTGTTAGAAACTTCAGACATCAGGAGGAGATGATCTGCAAACATGACATGTGTGAGGGGGAACCCTTCCCGCGAAAGAGTGATGGGCTTCCAGGCGCCATTCATGGCAGAAGTAGTGATTGCTTGACTAAGGTGCTCCATGCAAAGTACAAAGATGTATGGGCTTAGAGGGTCTCCTTGACGAACGCTGTGACAGGCGTTGAATGGGTCAAGAGGTTTGCCCTCCCAGAGAATTGAAGTACTGCCTGAAGAGATGATATTCATAATGAGATGAATAAGGGTGCTTAGGAGTTCGGTTTTTGTAAGAGTATCTTCGATGAAGTTCCAACTCATGTAATAGAAAGCTTTAGAGAGATCGAGTTTTATATCCACCCACTTCTTTTTACCCTGCAAGGATTTCATGGAGTAGATGACTTCTTGGACTAATAAGATGTTATCGTTGATGCGCCTGCCTGGGATAAAACTAGATTGGTTTTTAGAGATCCAGCTGTTAAGAAAGGGTTTAATACGCTCGAAAATAACCTTCGATATGAGCTTAAAGAAACAATTATTCAAAGCAATAGGTTTAAGGTCCGTGTATCTCTAAGGGCTTTGACACTTCGGAATGAACACCATAAGGGAGTCAGCAAGTCGTGGATGGAAAGTACCTGTGATGAAAGCTTCACGTGTCGTGGAGACGAAGGAGTTACCAACATGTGCCCAGTTGGACTGAACAAATTCATTATGGATGTCGTTAGGGCCAGGAGCCTTTGCAGGTGCCATAAGGAAGAGAACTCGCCTGACTTCGTCAGCCTCAGGCGCTCTATCGAGGAGGATATCATCAGGCAAGCCTGGGAAAGCACCAACATACTCGGAGATTGCAGCATGGATTGGCAGTGGGGAGCTTTGAGTACACAGCAAATTGTAGAAGGAGGAGTGTACCAGGTCTTGAAGGGCCTGTGGATCGTCGACCCAGTCGCCACCTTCATTTCGGAGTCTAGAAATCTTGTTAAAATGGTGACGTGCTTTCACATAAGAACGGACAATGTTACCGTCACCATACTGGAGCGAGTTAATATTTGCTTTTTGCTGCCAGTCTACCTCCTCGCGGAGAAGGATGGAGTTGAATTGCTCTTACAGGTCGATGGAAAGCAACCGGTTAGCAAAACTAGTGGAATGAATAGATACCTGACATGCCTCTAAATGCCTGAGAATGTGATTTTTTTCCTTGTGTTGTTACTGTATCCGTCGGGCGTCCCAGTTGGCAGCGGCAACCTGGAAAGCTTGGATGGCTTTCGGGAAGGGTAAAGAGTTGTCCCACAAAGGTAGGAGTTCTGTTTTAAAGCTAGGGATCTGGTCCCAACTCATTCTTGTTCTGAAATGAGGCTTCAGACGCGTAGGTGAGCTTTGTCCAGAGATCAGAATGGGGTTGTGATCGTTGTGTATGAGAGGAAGGACACTGACTTTCATCCCATTTTCAATGGATAACCAGTCAACGTTAGCAACAACACGATCAAGCTTCTCTAGGAGCAGACCTTTCTTGTAGGTGAAGTGATTGCCCAAAGAATTGATATCCGAGAGTCCAACACGTTGTAAAAAGGAGTTAAACTTGATGCTAGAGCGACGATCAAACCCTTTGCCGCCTTGTTTCTCTGTAGGGTCCAACATGGTATTGAAATCGCCAACAAGAGCCCAAGCCGTGTTAATGGAGGAGGCAAGAGTAGTAACGTGCTGCCAAAGCAGATCATGACTAGTTGGATTAGGATTGCCATAGATGACAGTGAGGTACCATGAACTATTAACAAAACAATGAATATACTGTCGGTGACTCTGAATTATGTCCACTTGACATTTATGATTATCCCAAAGGATCCAAATACCAACAGAAAAACCTAGAGCCGCAACACGATGAGAAGAAGTAAAACTGAGCTTCTTTATGATGCTGCTAGCTTTGAAACCACTACAACGTGGCTCAAGAATGGCGAGAATATTAATTTTGTATTTCCTTTTATATTCCTTTAAGAGATTTGGTTTATCCTTGGAGCCAGCTCCTTGGATATTCCAGCAATAGATGTTGGCCATTAAGATAGAGATGGGGTGGGGCATCACCGGATTACTGCCAGAAGGCCCAAGGCCTCCTCCACACCATCCATCGGTGAATCTATTCCTGGGTCTTCCTCATTGAATGGCAGGTTTTGCTGGACGGATGGGTTGTGCTCAGCACCGTTGCCAATGGTGTGAGCCAATTTCCCTTTCTTCCGTTCACGGCCAGGGCTTACAGTCTGGTAGATAACCTTTCTATTTCTCAAGAACACCCCTCCCTTGCTCCCATGCGTACCTGATGCAGCCCTATTTTAGGGCTCCATCCTGTTCCATTTTGTACTTAAGTTGCATCTAAACATGTTAGATTACAAGCCCAAAGTGACTTCCATTGAAGAAGCAAATGACCTCACCCGACTAAGGATGGAGCAACTCATTGGCAATCTAGAAGCACATGAGACAACATTGGAGGAAGAGGAACGACGAGACCGTGAATTGTAACAAGGAAGAAAGAAAGATGTGGCTCTAAAAGCTTCAAAGATTATCACCCAAGAAAGTGATGAAACAAGTGAAGAAGAAGGAGAAGAAGCCCTAATTGTTAATGGTAAGAAATATAGAAGATTTAGATCTAACAAAATTGCTAGTTCTTCTTCTTCCCCTCCTAGGTGTTTTGAATGTGGAAAGAAAGGACATCTCAAAAATGAATGCCCTAAATCAAAGAAAGGAAAGAAAAGCTCACACAAAAAGAAGGGAGAAAAAGCTTATAAAGCTGTGTGGGATGAGTCAAGTGAGAGTGAAAGTGGAGAAGAGAAGGTGGAATGTCTCATGGCAAAAGAAGATGATGACGATTCCCAAGAGGTAAGCCTTCTTGATTTTCCTAAAGAAGATTTAATTGCTAGTCTACAAGAAACTCATGACAAGTATGTTGACTGCAAAAAGAAACTAAAGAAGGTCACCAAATAAAAATGAGGAATTATATGCTAGATTAAATGATCTTTCTTCTGAAAATAACAATATTGATATTGATAATTTGTCTTTAAAAACATCTTTAAATGATTGTAACATAAAGTTACTTACTCTAGAAACGAATCATGATCTTCTCTCTCAAGAAAAGGTTGATTTGCTTGCTAAACTAAACAATTTTCAGACCCAACCTATTCTATGTAACCATCTAGATTATGATAATGTTGTTAAGGAAAGAAACTCTCTATTATCTGATTTAGATAAAGCAATAATAGATTTAAATAAGAAGCTGGATGAGATTGCTAAGCTGCAAAGAGAAATAAATGGTTTAAGGGGAAATGACATTCTTGATAATGTTCTAAAAAGTTCCTCTATGTATAATGGAAGAAGAGGCTTGGGATATGTTCCAAAAAGTAAATTCTATCAACCCAAAAGAGCTCAAGCATCCAAGACTAAGATCATGTTTGTACCTAAAAACACAATTCAAAATCCTAGAAAGAGAAATGAAATTGACTCTATTTCTTGTCATTTTTGTTTACGACTTGGACATTACTCTTTTTCGTGCCCTTATAAGAAGAAGGATTCTGAGTTAGTTTGGGTCCCCAAACCTCAAACTTAGAAGACTTGAATGTAATTTAGTTGAGATATGATCTAATGCTTACTCTTGAAAAACAAAATGTCTTATCTCAACTAAACAAATAGCTTCATGTATTGTTTTAAAATCAGAACTGATATAAACAAATTACTGAAACAAATAGAAACATTTTCGGTCGACAAACAGTTCGACCGAGATACTCTCGGTCGAGAAAAACTTCAACCGAGCACATGCATGTGACAAACCAAAATCTAAAACAGAAATCTTTGTGAAGCAGAAACTACTCCGGCCGAGAAATGATCGATCGGAGCAAAAATTGATCAAAAATGGTCGACCGAACAGACTTCTGATCCTAGTCCTCTTTAAATATAATCTAATGCCTTTATGATGCCCTTCATCTCCATTTCCTTAGCTGAGGTAGCGAGGTTGGGAACTCCTGAGCCCAGGATACATCGACCTTGTTGATTCTGGACATGGATAGTGATGCCTATTTTGAGGTTGTGCGTCTGAAAAGCAGCATCTACAAAGATGGTATATTCAGAACCCCCCGGGATTAGGAAGGGTGGGTTGCAAGTATTGAATGTTGCATGACTCCTAGCTTGGGCGAGCTATAGGATAGATGTGGATTGCTGCGTGATGAAGAGCACCTGGTTGGCCGGAGTCTGGTGATTTCCGTTATGGATAGCATCATTGCGTGTATGCTAGAGTGCCCAGGCTCTGACGCAACGAGTGAGCTTGTCAGCTAGGCTCCCAGTACCCTTGGTGATGAGGTCTATCCAGTCCCCGTCTATAAGGTTGAAAAAGGAATGGTCGACGCCCAAGTGAATCCAGACCTGCTTGCTTGCTGGACAGTCCCTAAGACAGTGTACAACCATCTCACTAGTTGTATAACACCTCGGGCACATGTCATCAGTGGAGATGTGCCTCCGCACTTTCTCGACGTTAGTGAGGATTGATCTGTGCATAAGGAGCCATAGGAAGGTGTGTATCTTCAGAGGTGTTGGTAAGGACCAGATGACTTTCCAGTTTGTGAGGGTGGCTTGTTGAGATTCTGATTGCAGCCAACTGTACGCTGAGCAGGTCGAGAATTTGCCATTGGTTTCAAATGGCCAGGACCAAGCATCATTACCTGCATCTGTAGTTGGGGGGAGAATGCTTTGGATGAACTTCCATGTAACTGGCGGTAAGAAGGAGTGGATAAAATCCCAATCCCAAGTGCCATCCTCCAGAGCCATGCTTCTAACCTTGAGATCTGTAAGATCCTCTGGAATTACAACAAGACGGGCCAAGTCCACAATGGACTTGCCTAGCAGCCATTTGTCGAGCCATACATTAGTAGAATGCCTGAATTAATGGTTTTGTGGCAGAGGGCTTCCAGCTTAGGAAGATGTAATTTTATAAAGGACTAGATAGCAGAGCCTGGGTTTTTAGCATAGAGCCATGTCTGTTGTATTTCCCCTACATCACTCGCACCCATAGACACGAGGGTTGATTCATGTATTGCCAAAAAAATTTTAACATTAGTGCTTCATTCTATCATCGGGCATTTTTGAGACCCAAACCTCCTAGGTCCTTTTTCTAAGTAATTTTATGCCAAGCCACCATGGACATCTTGCGTTGTTCATGACAACCGGACCATATAAAATCTTTGATATGGTGATTGATATCATCACAAAGAGTGGGTGAGAGCTTCACTGTCTGTATGGTGTAAGAGGGGATTGTTTGAAACGTACTCTTAGCCCATGTAACACGACCAACTAGAGAAAGGTGACGCGCGGACTAGTTGTTCATTCGTGCCTTGATAGATTGTAAGATGGAGGCATGAGTATGCCTATTGAGACGATGGTGTAGAAGGGGAACGCCGAGATATCGATCGAGGTCAAGAGTGCTGGAAATGCCCAACCTTTGACAGAAAGCAGACCTTTCCCTGGAAGATGTATTTGGAGAGAAGAAACAGTGAGACTTGTCATTGGAAATTACTTGCCCTGATAACCGAGCAAATTCATGGAGGATAGACTAAATATTTATGGCTTGCTTGTTAGAAACTTCAGACATCAGGAGGAGATGATCTGCAAACATGACATGTGTGAGGGGGACCCCTTCCCGCGAAAGAGTGATGGGCTTCCCGGCGCCATTCATGGCAGAAGCAGTGATTGCTTGACTAAGGCACTCCATGCAAAGTACAAAGATGTATGGGCTTAGAGGGTCTCCTTGACGAACGCCGTGATAGGCGCTGAAGGGGTCAAGAGGTTTGCCCTCCCAGAGAATTGAAGTAATGCCTGAAGAGATGATATTCATAATGAGACGAATGAGAGTGCTTGGGAGTCCGGTTTTTGTAAGAGTATCCTCGATGAAGTTCCAATTCATGTGATCGAAAGCTTTAGAGAGATTGAGTTTTATAGCCACCCACTTCTTTTTACCCTGCAAGGATTTCATGGAGTGGATGACTTCTTGGACTAATAAGATGTTATCGCTGATGCGCCTACTCGGGATAAAACTGGATTGGTTTTCAGAGATCCAGCTATTAAGAAAGGGTTTAATACGCTCAAAAATAACCTTCGATATGATCTTAAAGAAACAGTTATTCAAAGCAATAGGTTTGAGGTCCATGCATCTCTAAGGGCTTTGACACTTTGGAATGAACACCATAAGGGAGTCAGTAAGTCGTGGATGGAAAGTACCTATGATGAAATCTTCACGAGCCGTGGAGACAAAGGAGTTACCAACATGTGCCCAGTTGGACTGAACAAATTCATTATGGATGTCGTCAGGGCCAGGAGCCTTTGCAGGTGCCATAAGGAAGAGAACTCGCCTGACTTCGTCAGCCTCAGGCGCTCTATCGAGGAGGATATCATCAGGCAAGCCTGGGAAAGCACCAACATACTCAGAGATGGCAGCATGGCTTGGCAGTGGGGAGCTTTGAGTACATAGCAAATTGTAGAAGGAGAAGCGGACCAGGTCTTGAAGGTCCTGTGGATCGTCGACCCAGTCGCCACCTTCATTCCGAAGTCTAGAGATCTTGTTAAAATGGTGATGTGCTTTCACGTAAGAACGGACAATGTTACCATCACCATACTGGAGCCAGTTAATATTTGCTTTTTGCTGCCAGTCCGCCTCCTCGTAGAGAAGGATGGAGTTGAATTGCTCTTGCAGGTCGATGGAAAGCAACCGGTTAGCAAAACTAGTGGAATGAATAGATACCTGACATGCCTCCAAACGCCTGAGAATGTTATTTTTTTCCTTGTGTTGTTGTTGTATCCGTCGGGCGTCCCAGTTGGCAGTGGCAACCTGAAAAGCTTGGATGGCTTTCGGGAAGGGTAAAGAGTTGTCCCACAAAGGTAGGAGTTCTGTTTTAAAGCTAGGGATCTGGTCCCAACTCATTCTTGTTCTGAAATGGGGCTTCATACGCGTAGGTGAGATTTGTCCAGAGATCAGAATGGGTTGTGATTGTTGTGTATGAGAGGAAGGACACTGACTTTCATCCCATTTTCAATGGATAACCAGTCAACATTAACAACAGCACGATCAAGCTTCTCTAGGAGCAGACCTTTCTTGTAGGTGAAGCGATTGCCCAAAGAATTGATATCCGAGAGTCCAACGTGTTGTAAAAAGGAGTTAAACTTGATGCTAGAGCGACGATCAAACCCTTTGCCGCCTTGTTTCTCTATAGGGTCCAACATGGTATTGAAATCGCCAACAAGAGCCCAAGCCGTGTTCATGGAGGAGGCAAGAGTAGTAAGGCACTGCCAAAGCAGATCACGACTAGTTGGATTAGGATTGCCATAGATGACAGTGAGGTACCATGAACTATTAACAAAACAATGAGTATACTACCGGTGACTCTGAATTATGTCCACCTGACATTTATGATTATCCCAGAGGATCCAAATACCAACAGAAAAACCTAGAGCCGCAACACGATTAGAAGAAGTATAACTGAGCTTCTTTATGATGCTGCTAGCTTTGAAACCACTACAACGTGGATCAAGAATGGCGAGAATATTAATTTTGCATTTCCTTTTATATTCCTTTAAGAGATTTGGTTTATCCTTAGAGCCAGCTCCTTGGATATTCCAGCAGTAGATGTTGGTCATTAAGACAGAGATGGGGTGGGGTGTCACCGGATTACTACCAGAAGGCCCGAGGCCTCCTCCGCACCATCCATCGGTGAATCTATTCCTGGGTCTTCCTCATTGAATGGCAGGTTTTGCTGGACGGATGGGTTGTGCTCAGCACCGTTGCCAATGGTCTGAGCCAATTTCCCTTTCTTCCGTTCACGGCCAGGGCTTACAGTCTGGTAGATAACCTTTCTATTTCTCAAGAACACCCCTCCCTTGCTCCCATGCGTACCTGATTCAGCCCTATTTTAGGGCCCCATCCTGTTCCATTTTGTACTTCAAGTTGCATCTAAACATGCTAGATCACAAGTCTTTTTCCCCAATATGATTAAATTGCAAATATGCTTTTGGATGTTCTTTGCACTATTTTTCAGGTACTTAGACCATGCTTCGATTGAAGAGAGAGAGAGAGAGAGGGCGTTCTAGGGTTCCCCCACTCAAGGAGGGACCTAAAGAAGGCCCCAAAGTCTCCCTCAACCTACCTCCAGTGGCCAAGAATCATCCCCAAGCAAATACATCCGAAAATGACAAAGTCAGAAGCGAAATCAAGTCATGCAAGCCTCACCACAGCCGTGGCCACAATGCCACGGTCGTGTGTTTATTGCCAAGATCCAACAGTTGCAACAGGGAAGTTCCACAGAGTCCCACGCTCATGGCCTCCCAGCCACGATCGTGGCCATCGAAGACAACACGACCGTGGCCATCAGCACGGTCGTGGTCAGGAGAAGATAACACGGCCGTGGCACCCTGCCACGGTCGTAGGAATTAATTGCCACAGTTCAGTTGCCAACAGGGTTTTTGCCCAGGACGCCACGAACATGGCCAAGTTGCCACGACCATGGCCGAAGACGATCAAGATGACTGTGGCCCCTCCCACAGTCACCTCCACCTCCTCCAAAACGGTCGTGTTAAGCCACACGGCCGTGGTGCATGTTACCCACCACAACCGTGGCACTCCGCCACGGTCGTGGCCACCACCACACTTTGCTTTTTCACCACTTCCTTCATACCATGACCATATTCACCCCCCACGGCCGTTCCCCACTACCCTCACCACGGATGTGGTGATCTCCTACCCTGCACAACTTTGCACTGCTTTTCCTATTATACCCCCACTTAGCCCTAGCTCCTATATAAGCACTAGTTGCTTCTAGGGCTCGAGGGAGAGCACATCCTAGCCGCCCCCAGCTACTCCCTCACTAATCCTTGCATCCATTACTCCCATCCACCTACTTTCCTTACATTTAATCCCATTTCCACCAGCTTTCCACTCATTTCCACCATAGAAACCTAGTTTCTCTAGGTTTCTATCCATCCATTCCCCTTTTTCATGCTCTTGGGTACCATTGGAGGAGGAGGCTCATGGCTGGCAGCAAGGAGGTGAAGAAGTCAAGCTTCATCAAGCATCCATGGCATTTCCTACTTTCTTTCCCTTCTCCTTTGTTTCTATTTTGATCATGTATAGCTAAGCCCCCCTGTGGTGGGTTGTTTGGGGCAAAAATGTGACTGTGATACCATGTTGGGGGAATATAATTTGTAATGAACATATTTCACTTCTATGATGATTGCCTTTGCTTGTATCTCATTTCCCATTACTTGTGCATGTGATTATTGTTTAATTACATTAATTGCTTGCCTTGTGGTGTAGCTATCCTGGGATGATTTGGTTTCTATGTAACTATCCTAGGATTGGCTCCTAGGTCCTTAATTTGGATCCCTAGCTAGCCCCCTATATTCCTACATAATCACCTTCTTCCTACATGCAAATGTGAGTTCTAAGTGACTAGTATAAGTGTGATTAGTGCAATTGCCTAGGATTTCCTAAAGGCTGAGGTGGCTAGTGGCATGAGGTCAAATATCCTCATCCCTACTCCCATCCTTACCCTTGGTCCTCAATTGACTAATGCCACTTATCCTAGAGACCTAGACTTGGTAAGTCCTATGAGAACTACACCTAGCCCTAATTCTCCAACTAGTAGCATAGGGTACATTCTCATAGCACCCACCTTATTGTTTGGTTTAGTAGTCTAGAATGAAATATGCTAATTGCTTATTATGGTGACATCCCCAATTAATGTCAAGGTCGCATTCCCAAACGGCCCACCTCCTTCATCTAATTGCTTAAAACCTTAATTTCCTAGTTTGCTTGTTAATGCTAGTGTAGTTCAATTGCTTTAGTTTACTTAGTTGATTGCCTAGTTTTGCTAGCTAAGTGTTAATTTAGGTCTTTGATCTTGATTAGTGGTTAACTTAGGCTCTCAATTGCTAGTCGCTTGCTTAGTCTAGTGTAGTTTGTTCTTGCTCTTGTTTAGATAGCTTGTTGACTTAGATTGCTAATTTAGCCTTTTGATAACTTAGTTTCATATTGCATTTCCTACTTGCTCACTTAGCTTAATCAACAACCAACCAACTTTTTAAACCCTAAAAACCTTAATCTCCGCAAAAGGAACATAGCTCACGCCTTCTAACTGTAGTGCCCCCTCTATCTTTGTGGTTCGACCCCTCATCTTGCCTTTCACCTATACTACGATAGTACCCCATATGCTTGCGGGTGAACTCTTTTAGTTTTAGTGATCGACTCGATTTGGGACCATACAAATTTTGAAAGCGAAGATCCCATCTCCCGTGCCTCCCGACCTCGTGGATTGCACTCGGCCACCCTAGTTGGCTGGTGTTGCAAGCCTCTAGCGGGAGCGCACCAGTACCCCAGTTGAATTTTGTGGGTGCAACTCTAGAGGAAGAGGGGATAGTAGCTTGGAATTGGACCTTATCTAACATCTGGTTGATAGAACGCCTGTCAACTGTTTCATCTTCGATCAGTGGCAACACTGTATTATCCTACTGGGGGACTGTATTGAGCTGAGGAGCGGGGCCCTGAGCGCCTAGGGGCGATTTGCCTTGGTTGTTTGCAGCGGTCCCGTTTGGTTTCTTCTTGTTAGTTTTCTTATTCTTCCGACTAACGACTTCTGTCCAGTCGTCTTCTGATGGCGCTTGGCCATCGGCAGCCGGATGCTGTGTTGTTGTGCCTTGCTGGAGAGATACTTTCTCGGCAGATGCTACCTTGGATTGGTTGGCCGTCTGTTGCTTGGGGTGGGGTTTCCTCGGCGGCATATTTGCATGGATCGCCTCCATGTAGATGGGACCCGACAGCAAGGGAGCCGCCGATGTAGACGGACCTGTTGTACCAGCAAACTGCGGGCCGAACTTACAGTCACGTTCGGCATGGCCAAGATGTCCGCACTTCATGCAAAGAGTGGGTAGATTCTGCTACTCAAGTTTGTATTCCTCACCATTGAGTTCGATGGAAGGGAGGAGTGGTTTTGTCATGTCGACCTCCACGGAAATCTTGGCAAATTTTCCACGGTGTCCTTGTTGGGTTGTAGTTTCAATTTTAATGATTTTCCCAATAAGATCGCTGATGCTCGAGAGAAGCAGGTTCTAGAAAAGATAGATAGGAAAATCCATGATCCTCGACCAAACAATGAGTTTCCGCAGGATAGGGTCCTAGGGTCAGAACTCCTTCGACCAAGATTGAACCAAGAGGTAGTGATTGAATATCGTCCACGGGCTGCCTGTCATGGCCCGGACGTAGTCTACCTCATTGGCCAACTGGATGATGTAATAACCCATCTCCAAGTCAATTGCCCAGAACTCTGCGGTGGGCGACCAAAGAATCGTGATTGCGTTCATTAAGGCATTGAAGTTGACGGTTGTTCCGATGATCTTGATGATAACAACATACTTCCATGGCTCCAGGAGCGGAGGAAGAGAGTTGGGGTTAATAGCAATCTTTGACAGTATGCCGCTGTGGTTGATTCTAATGTCATCGTTCTTGAGCAGATCCGGTGAGACTTGGGTAAGGGAGGTCAGGGCCTTGGTTGTTCGTCCAACCATAGCTTCTTTGTATGACCTAGCTGCCAGATACAGAGGCTCCTCGGGCAGTGCCATGGAAACATCACCATCCTCTATTTGCTTAGGATCAGGGTTAGTCACGTTACTTGGTTGCTCGTATCCCGTGCCTGATGCAAGGCGGGAACCAGAGAGGCCGGTGCCACGGCCGCCGCCTCTACCTCCTCTCCCACTGAACCCTAGCACCATTGCGTTATCTTTTTCAAGAAATATTATACATCTAATTTTCTACTTGTTCAAATATATGTTGATGTCATTATTTTTGGTGCTTCAAATGAATCATTGTGCACACAATTTAGTGATATTATGCAACAAGAATTTGAAATGAGCCTCATGGGTGAATTAACTTTCTTTCTTGGTTTTCAAATTAAACAAATTCATAAGCCAAGAAAAGTATACCAATGAACTCTTAAAACGCTTTGGGATGGACCGGTACAAACATGCTACCACTCCAATGGCTACCTCCATCAAAATTGATAAGGATGAAATGGGGAACCTATTGATGACTCCTTATATAGAGCCATGATTGGTAGTTTGCTTTACTTAACTGCTTCTAGACCGGACATCATGTTTTCAGTTGGTCTTTGTGCTCGATTTCAATCACAGCCTATGCAAACTCATTTTCAAGCCGTCAAATGGATTTTTCGATATTTAGCCAACACCACATGTTATGGTTTATGGTATCCTAAAGGACAATCCTTGGATTTTAAAGCTTATATTGATGCTGACTACGCTGGTTGTCGACTTGATCGCAAGAGCACAAGTGGTAGTTGTTTCTTGTTAGGAAGAGCATTAGTATCTTGGTTTAGCAAAAAACAAATACGGTTGCCCTCTCTACAACTGAGGCTGAATATATGGCAGCTGGATCTTGTTGTGCTCAAGTGCTCTATATACAACAAGTGTTTAACGATTATGGCTTTACTTTTTCATCCACGCCTATTTTTTGTGACAACACAAGTGCTATAAACTTAGCACATAATCCCATTTTACACAGCCAAGCCAAACATATTGAAATTCGTCATCACTTTTTAAGGGATCATATCTCTAAAAATCATGTATCCCTTCATCAAGTTGATACGGAAGATCAATTGGCTGATATTTTCACAAAACCGCTTCCACTAGACCAATTTAACAAAATAAGGAAGCAACTACTCATCAGTCCCTTAGAAGATGTTTTCTTTGATATTTGTGCTTCTTAAAAACGGTTTTAATCGTGTTATTTTTGGCTTCGAAATGGACATCTTTTTTGAAATATTTGATGGTTATCCTTTTATGGGGCATAACAAATTAAGGGGGAGTTTCTCTACACTTAGTTTTAAGGAATATCTTTTTGAAATGAGAAAGGGGGAGAAATAAATGTAAATCTTAAAATGGTAATTTTGAAAAACTCAATCAATGAGTTTCATAATCTCTTGGCTTTACATTAAAAGTTGTTATATTACCTAAAGAATTGTATTCTATGTTCCATACTTCTTTGGGAATAATAAGCACACATTTCATAAACAAGAGAAGAAATTCACAAAGTAAATCTCAGGTATGAAACTCAACTCATTTTAAAGACTAGTCAATTTATATTTTGGAAATGTTTGTCATCTTCAAAAAGGGGGAGATCGTTGGCTAAATGGACATCATTTAAATCCTTTTGTTTTGGTAATGACAAACATTTCATTCTTGTGGATCTAACGTGCTACTTGAGTGTTGTAGGAATAAGGTGGATGACAATTACTTGGAAGATCTATATGCTAAAAATTGCTTTAACTCATGAATGTAGTCAAATGTAAAAACTTGTACAAGTATATAATGTACAAGTACTTAGACATCATGTAAATCAAGCGTTAGATCTTCCCTAGCCAATCACAACACTTAGATAGGTCATTCCCTAAAATAGTGTCACAAATGCACACTCATACATACACTTGATACTTAGTTTAAAACATTGAAACAGGGTTAATCTCAGTCGACAACATTCTCGACCAAGACACTCTCGGTCGACAAACATCTCGACCGAGAAAGACCCAGGTAGCCATTAGACACAGCAGACAAGGTAGTTGGCAGTTGGAGAAGAACGTTATATACACTTGCTCCAGACAGTCCCTCGGTCGACAAGTCCTCGACCGAGATGGACTCTCGGTCGACAAGTCTTCGACGGAGAAGAGTTCTGTCTGCAATTTTCAAAGTTAATTAACTAGCCATTGCTAAAGCAACTAATGTATACCTAACGGCTAGTTAAGCACTTAGAACCCCCTAGAAAGTGTCTAGAACGTCCTTAAGCACTTGTAGGTCATTCCTATAAATAGGACAAGCCTTAGGACACCCCAACACACACTTGTGCTATACTTGAGCTTACATACTTGCAATTGGCAATCTGTTTTGAGCAATTGAGCAACACTAGCATTGACTACTCATTTCCCTTGCTCCAAATTCGTGTCCTATAGGCTATCAATCTCCTATCCACTAAACCTACACTTCCATACTCATTGGTTAGGATATCAAAACGCTTGATATAGGAAATCAAGTCTTGTGCTTCAAAGTGGTAATTGTAATTTCTATTTCCTTTCTTGTTCTTTCTTATTCTTTGTACTCTCCTTGCTACTCCTAGGGTTGGAGGTTGCGGATTGGAGAGGGTTTGATCCTCTTGGTGAAGAAGGAGATCTTTGGACTACTTCTGAAGGCTATTGTAATGGGAAGCTACTTCAAGAGGAAGTCTACTTCAAGGGGGAGCTTGAAGTTACTTCAAGAAGGCTGCTTCAAGGTCGGTGCAACTACTTCAAGGTGAAGTCTGTCCAAAGGTGTAGAAAGTATTGTAATTTTATGTAATATCCTTGTGAGGTAATAAAATTTAATACTTTCAAAATCCCGGTTGGGTAAGAAATCGGGTAGTGGATTGACTTCTTTAGTATTTGCTAAGGTTGGAACCACTCCAAACACCTTGTCTCCTTCTTATTATTTCAATTGTGGCTGTTTGAGTTAAATTATTTTAAATAATCATAAAACCCTATTCACCCCCCCCTCTTGTGTTTTTCATAATCCACCTATTTGTTAGTGTATTGCCTAATTTATAGGCTAGTGTTCCCCAAAATGGGGTGAAGGCACCTAAGTGTGGGTTAAAATGTCCAAAAATGGAGTTTCTGCGCGTTTTTGTTAGTGTAGTTGTAATTTTAGGTGAATTTACTATTATGCAATCCAATTTATAGACCAATGCACCAAAAATTGTGGTTGAAGGGCCTAAAACTAGGGTTAATGCGTCCACTTGTTAGTATAGTGCCTACTTGAGCCTACATTAATAAAGAGGAATGCACCCAAAAATGGGTTGTCAATTCCTAAAAGTGGGTTAAAGTTCCTAAGAATGAGTTTAATTTGTCTATTTATAAGTGTAGTATCTAATTTATAGGACAATGCACCCCAAAATATGGTTAAAGTTCCTAAAAATGGGTCAAAATGCCTAAAAATGGGGTTTATGCACGTATTTGTCAGTGTAGTGGCAATTTTAGCATAATTTACTATTTTGTGCCTAATTTATAGGCCAATGCAACCAAAAATGTGGTTAATGTGCATAAAAATGGGGTTAATGTGTCCACTTGTTAGTCTAGTGACTATTTGATCCTAATATACTATTATGCAATTGATAAATAGGAAATGCACCCAAAAAATAGGTTGAAGTGCCTAAAAGAGGGTTAAAAACCTAAGAATGGGGTTTATGTGTCTATTTGTCACTGTAGTTGCAATTTGAGCCTAACTTATAGTTATGCAGCTAATTTATAGGCCAATGCGCCTAAAATGTAGTTCAAGCACCTAAAAATGGGGTTAATGTGCCCACTTGTCAGTGTAGTACCTTTTTATCCTAATTTACTATTATGCACCTAACGAATAGGAAATGTTCCCAAAATTGTGCTGAAGAGCCTAAAAGTGGGTTAAAGCGGCTAAGAATGAGGTTAAGCCGCCTATATGATAGTGTGGTGCATATCTTGTAGGCCAATGCACCCCAAAACAGTGTTAAAGTGCCTAAAAGTAGGTTTGAATGCCTAGGAATTGGGTTTATGTGCCTACTTGTCAATGTAGTTCCTTATTTACAGGTGAATGTGCCCCAAAAGTGGGTTAAAGCTCCTAAAAGTGTGTTAAAACACCTAAAAATGGAGTTTGTGTGCCTATTTGTTAATGTAGTGGCAATTTGAGCCTAGTTTACTATTATGCACCAAATTTATAGGCCAATGCGCCCAAAAATGTGGTTCAAGCGCCTAAAAATTGAGTTAATGCACCCACTTGTCAGTGTAGAGTTGTTTTGAGCCTAATTTACTTTTGTGCCTAACAAATAGGAAATCCACCAAAAAATGGGTTGAAGAGCCTAAAAGTGGGTTAAAGCACCTAAATATGGGGTTAATCTGCCTATTTATCAATGAGGTACCTAATTTATAGACCAATGTGCCCAAAAATAGGGTTAAAGTTCTTAAAAGTGGGTTTGAATGCCTAATAATGGTCTTTATGTGCCTATTCATCAATCTTGTCATAGTTTGAGCCTAATTTGCTCCATTGCGCCTAATTTTTAGGCAAATGCACCCAAAAATGCATTTAAAGTGCCAAAAAATGGTGTTAATCTTCCCACCTGTCATTGGAATGCCTTTTTATGCTTAATTTACTATTATGCACCTAATAAATAGGAAATGCACCCAAAATGGGTTGAAGTACCTAAAAGTAGATTAAAGAGCCTAAGAATGGGGTTAATCCCCCTAGTTGTCAATGTAGTGCCGATTTTATAGGACAATGCACCCCAAAATGGGATTAAAGTGCCTAAGTGTGGTTAAAATGCCTAAAAATATGGGTATATCTGCCCATTTGTCAGTGTAGAGGCAATTTGAGCTTAATGTATGGTTTTGCACCTAAAATATAGGCCAATGCGCCCAAAATTGCAGTTACAATGCCTAACAATGGGGTTAATGTGCCCACTTGTCCATGTAGTGCATATTTGAGTGTAATTTACTATTATATGCCTAATAAATAGGAATGCACTCAAAATTCGTAAAACTACCTAAAAGTGTGTTAAAGCGCCTAAGAATGGGGTTAATCCTCCTACTTGCCAATGTTGTGCCAAATTTATAGGCCAATGCACCCCAAAATGGGGTATATGCACATATTTGTCAGTGTAGTGGAAATTTGAGCCTAATTTACTGTTATGCACCTAAGTTATAGGGCAATGTGGCCAAAAATGCATTTAAAGCAGCTAAAAATGGGGTTAATGCTCCCACTTCTTAGTTTAGTGCCTATTTGAGCTTAAATTACTATTATTCACCTAATAAATAGGAAATTCACCCAAAAATGTGTCGAAGTGCCTAAAAGTGGGTTAAATCTCCTAAGAATGGGATTAATATGCCTATTTTTTAGTGTATTGCCTAATTTATAGGACAATGCACCCTAAAATGGGGTTAAGGCACCTAAGCGTGGGTTAAAACACCTAAAAATGGGGTTTATGTGCCTATTTGTAGTGTAGTGGCAATTTGAGCCTAATTAACTATTATGCATCCAAATTTATAGACCAATACACCAAAAAATGTGGTTGATGGGCCTAAAAATGGGGTTAATGTGTACACTTGTCGGTGTAGTGCCTACTTGAGCATAATTTACTATTATGCACCTAATAAAGAGAAATTGCACCCAAAAATAGGTTGCAGTTCCTAAAAGTGGGTTAAAGCACCTAAGAATGGGGTCAATCCGCCTACTTGTTAGTGTAGTGCCTAATTTGTCTAGTAATATGCTCTAAAATGGGGTTACAATGCTAAGTGTGGTTGAAAACACCTGAAAGTGGGGTGTATTCACCTATACATTTGTGTAGTATCAATTTGAGCCTAATTTATTGTTATGCGCCTATTTTATAGGCCATTGCACCCAGAAATGCTATTAATGCACCTAAAAATGGGGTTAATGCACCCACTTGTGAGTGTAGTGCCTATATGTTCCTAATTTACTATTATGCACCTAATAAATAGAAAATACACCCAAAAATGGGATGAAGTGTCTAAAATAGGTTTAAAGCACCTAAGTATGGGGTTTATGCGCCTATTTGTCAGTGTAGCGGAAATTTGGGACTAATTTACTATTTTGCACCTAATAATAGGAAATGTGCCCAAAAATGGATTGAAGTGCCTAAAAGTGGGTTAAATAGCCTAAGAATGGGGTTAATCCGCCTAGTTGTATGTGTAGTGCCTAATTTATAGGCCAATATGCCCCAAAATGGGGTTAAATTCCTAAAAGTAGGTCAAAACGCCTAATAATGGGGTTTATGTGCCTAATTGTTTGTATAGTGACAATTTTAGCCAAATTTATTGTGATGCACCTAATTTTTAGGCCAATGCTACCAAATATGTGGTTAATGTGTCTAAAAATGGGGCACAAACTTTTAGTGTAGTGCCTAGTTGATCCTAATTTATTATTATTTGCCTAATAAATAGGAAATGCACCCAAAAATGGGTTGAAGTGCCTAAAATAGGGTTAAAGCGTTGAAAAAGGGGGTTTATGCACCTATTTGTCAGTGGAGTGGAAATTTTGGCCTAATTTACTCTTATGCGCCTAATTTAAAGGTCAATGCACCCAAAAATAGAGTTCAAGCGCCTAAAAATGGGGTAATTGCCCACTTGTTAGTGTAGTGCATTTCTTAGCCTAATTCACTATTATGTTCTTAATAAATGGGAAATGTGCCTGAAAATGGGTTGAAGAGCCTAACCGTGGGTTAAACCACCTAAGAATGGGGTTAAACCACCTAATAGCAATATGAGCTGCTCTCATCTGGTTTTTGCTGATGATTTGATGATGTTCTCTAGAGCTGGGGTTAGTAATGTTGTTGGCATTAAGGATTTGTTAGATAACTTTGGCTTGATGTATGGCTTGTGTGTGAATAAAAACAAAAGCATGATTTTTATGAGACCTGGTCGGGAGGCTATGGATATTTC
This sequence comes from Alisma plantago-aquatica, assembly GCA_963693085.1. Taxonomy (NCBI): domain Eukaryota; kingdom Viridiplantae; phylum Streptophyta; class Magnoliopsida; order Alismatales; family Alismataceae; genus Alisma; species Alisma plantago-aquatica. The sequence continues at coordinate 580,953,390 of OY856413.1, forward strand.
TGAGGCTTTGGGTATTAATGTTGGTAGTATTGAAGATACCAAGTATTTGGGGATGCCCCTTTTTGCTGGCAAATTGAACAAAAAACATTGTGAAAAGTTGTTGGATAAAATCAAGAGAAGAATGGAAGGATGGAAAGCCAAATCTCTCTCCTTTGCTGGCAGGGTTGAGCTTGTTAAGTCGACGCTTTCAACTATGTATATCTATTGGGCATTGTCCTTTCCTATTCCCTCCTCTACGCTTGACGAGATTGATAAGTTGTGTAGAAGCTTTATTTGGGGAAAATCTGATAAGAAGGAGAATGTCCATTTGATTAAATGGGATATTATCACTCTTCCGAAAAAGGAAGGAGGTCTTGGTATTACAAAAAGTAAAGAGATTGCAGAAGCCTGTCTTGTTATGAATGCTTGGGATGTGGCCAGAAAGAAGGACTCTTTATGGGTCAAGTGGATTAATGAGAAGTACTTAAGGAAAGCGTCTTTCTGGAGCATTGAAAATTCTTCTAATTACTCTTGGATGTTCAATAATGTGCTTCGTATGAGGAGTAGTCTCCTTAACCTGTTTGAGATCAAGGTTGGAAATGGCAAAAATGTGGATATTTGGGGTGACCCGTGGGTTAATGGAAAGTACTTCCACGAGACTGTTGAGAAGGGTATGTCTATTAGAGCTTGCATCCCTCATGGAGCCAGATTGTGTTCTATTATAAGAGATGGTTATTGGAGTATTAAGGAGTCGAGATGTTCTTTGTCTATTCTTGAAAAGTTAAAGAATGTTAAGATAGATAAAGACAGTGAGGATAAGTTTCTTATGAAAGGTCAGAGTGACGTCAAGATTAAACATGTGTGGGATCATGTCAGATCCAAAGGGGTGCAAAAGGTTGTCTTTGAGTGGCTCTGGAAGACTAAAAGTAGTATGAATGCAAAGATGCATATTTGGAAAGCTATTCATAATAAGATTCCTACCACGGATTATTTAAGAAGAATGGGGATTCCTGTTACGTCTATTTGTTATATGTGTAGAAAGGATTATGAGGATACTCTGCATATATGTTTCAGCTGCAAGTATGTTAAAGATCTTTGGAATTGTGCCCTAAAAGGGAAGCTTATTGATAGTATCCCTGATGATTGGGAATCTATCGCTAGTATGAAGGACTTGAAGGATGGCTCTACTATTCCTTTAATTCTGTATCATTGTTGGCTGGAAAGAAACATAAGAGTTCATGATAATAAGTATAAGGATGTGAACACTCTCTGGAAGGTTATTGATGCTGATATTAGGATGTTCGTTGTTTGAAGTGTTGGTTTTCTTGTTGTTCTGAAGGATGTTGGCTTCTTATTCGTTGGGCTATTTCTGCTGGTTGCTGAAGTTTTGAGCTCTTTTGCTGCTGTGTTTCTCTGTGCGGTTCTGTGATTTTCCTCTCCTGTTCTTGAGTGGTCGAGTTTATCCCGAGTGGAGTGGCAGAGCTTGCTCAAGTTTAAGTTGTTTGTGGTGGTTCTTTTGGGTTGACTCTGTTGTTTTCTGAAGTTGTGGACTCTCTTGCTGTTGCGTTTTCTCTGCACGATTAGAGGTGGAAGTGTTGGTACTGTGGTCTTGCTCTTCTGTTCTTGAGTGGTCGAGTTTATCCCATGTGGAGTGGTAGAACTCGCTTAAGAGCTCACTGTTACAGTGGAAGTGCTAGTTCCGTGGTTTGCTCTTCTGTTCTTGAGTGGTCGAGTTTATCCTAAGCGGAGTGGCAGAACTCACTCAAGACCTATCCTTGATGGTAGTTGTTCTCTTCTCATCTTTTTGAAGGAGGTTTTGTTTGCTTTCTCTTGCTCTGGTGATGGTTGAGTCCCCATCCTTTGTTGGATGTCGATGCTCCCCTCTCACCGTTTTCTTGATGGCTGCTGAGAGGGTTGAGTCCCCATCCTGTGTGGATGTCGATGCTCCCCCCTCACTCCATCTTGTTGGTTGGATCTGTTGGTTTTTTTATCTGGGGTGATTAGTTGTTGTTGTATCCTGTTAACCTGTTGCTCTGATGGTATCGTTCTTTGTGTGCGTTTCAAGTGTTATTATTGCTGTTGTTGAGTTGCTGCGGGTGCTGCTGGTTGGTTGAGGCTGCTTCTTGGCTTGATCGGTTGATTATCCTTTGCCTCGTGAGGTTGCTGGTCTTGTGTTGAGGTGGCTGGTAGCTGTTGTTTTTGATGTTGAAGTTCCCAGCCTGCTCTGGTGTTTCTTGGTTCTCAATTGAGATGGCTGAAGCTTGTTTGTTCTGCTGGAGAGCTTGGCTTGTGGCGGTTCCTGATGAGTAGCTGCTCACCGTTTTTAGTATTGTTGCTCTGCCTGTTCAGGAAACAGAGGCCATGATAGTTCTTTTGGTTGAGAAGGAAGTGTGAATGGTTTTTCTGAAGTATGTTGGAGGCCTTGAGAGCTTCCTTGGCTGAGAAGGAAGTGTCGGTTGTGTTTTTTTGAGGTATGTTGGGAAGTTGAAGGGTTTCTCTTCTGGAAGTTCCTGAGCTGTTGAAGTTTGTTTAGTCTGCGATGTTCTCGGACATCATCCAAGTGGTTTTGAGCTTTATGTGGTGGATCAATGGATGGCTTTCTCACCTGCAGTCCCTTTGTATAGCTTGTTTTTTTCTCCTGGCTATATAAGTGATGGAAGTATGGCTGGCCTGCTGACAGTGCTTGGGTTGACGATCTTCTTCCTCTTTATGTTTTTTCTGAAGATATCCTTTCTTTGCTGAAGGTGTCAGTTCGGGTTGAGGCTGATGTTGATAATGTTCGGCTAGCATGTTATTTTGTTTCTACTTGCTGTTGCTCTACGTTCTGCAGGGGAGCCTTGTTCTTGTGAAGATTGGCTGGTTCTGGATGCTTTGGATGTTGTTGGTTGCTGTGTTGATGGAGGTCACGTTTATTTGAAGAATAGAAAGGTTGCATATGTTTGCTGCTGTGGCTGTTGGGCTGGCGTTTTGGGGATGCTGTTTGTTGCTTTGTTTGTTCCTTCTTCCTTCTGGTGATGTCTTTCTCCCCTCTCATTGTTTTATGCAATGATGGTTGAGTTCTTGTGGCTGATCTGTGCTGCTATGCCCTTGGGAGTTCTTTTGCTGATCTACTGAAAGTGGTTTGATCGGTTGATATGTTTTGGATTTCTTGGTCTTCTTGACAAAGGACAAGTGCTTCTTCATATGGTTTTCCTGAAGATCCTTTTTTCTGGAGGAGTTGGAGTGTTGCAGGTTTTGATGTTAGTTCTGATCTGTATTGCTATGCCCCTCTAGAGTTCCTTTGATGCTTGCTGAAGTTTGGTTTGATCGGCTGATCTGTTATGGATATATTGGTCTTCTTGACAAAGGACAAGTGTCTCTTTTTTTGGTTTCCCTGAAGATTTTTCTGGAGGAGTTGGAGTGTTTTGCTCAGTTTTTTTCCCTCCTCCCTCCTCTCTTTCTTAGTGTACTCTGTACAGTTATATGTCCTCTTTTGTTCCTTTTCTTTCTCCATTTTCAGTTGAAAATGGAATGCATTATACAGAAACCAAAAAGAAAAATACAAAAAAAGCAACACGAGTTTTCGACTGACCAAAAAAAAAGAATGGGGTTAATCCACCTACCTGTCACTGTGGTGCATATTTTACACGATGATGCACCCAAAATGGGGTTAAGGTGCCTAAAAGTGGGTTTGAACCCCTAAGAATGGGTTTTATGTGCCTACTTGTCAGTGTAGTCCTAATTTATAGGTGAATGCACCCAAAGATGGGGTTAAAATGGGTTTTGTGCACCTATATGTCAGTGTAGTGGCAATTTGAGCCTTATTTACTATTATGCGCCTAATTTATAGGCCAATGTGCCCAAAAATGTGGTTCCAATGCCTACAAATGTGGTTATGCGCCCACTTGTCAAAGTAGTGTCGTTTTGAGCCTAATATACTATTATGTGCCTAATGAATAAGAAATGCACTTAAAAATAGGTTGGAGAGCCTAAAAGTGGGTTAAAAAGCCTAAGAATGGTGTTAATATTCCCACTTGTGAATGTGGTACCTAATTTATAGCCCAATGTGCCCCAAAATGGGGTTAAAGCACCCAAAAGTGGGTTTGAACACCTAAAAATGGGGTTTATGTGTCTATTCATCAGTGTAGTGGTAGTTTGAACTTAATTTACTATTATGCACCTAATTTATAGGCCAATTTCTCAGTGTGGTGCCAAATTTATAACTTACATTACTATTATTATTCTTTAGTGTATTGGCAATGTGAGCCTAATTTACTTTTATGCGACCAAATTTACATGCCTATGCACCCAAAAATGTTGTTAAAGCACCAAAAAAGGGGGTTAATGCTTCCACTTACAGTGTAGTGTCTTTTTATCCTGATTTGCTATTATGCAAAAATGAGTTGAAGTGCCTAAAAGTGGGTTAAAGAACCTAAAAATGGGGTTAATTAGCCTATTTGTCAGTGTGGTGCCTAATTTATAGGCCAATGCACCCAAAGGGGATTTAAAGCACCTAAAAATGGGTGAAAATGACTAAAAATGGGGATTATGTTCCTATTCATCAATGTAGTGGCAATTTGAGCCTAATTCGCTATTATGTGCCTAATTTATAGGCCAATGCGCCCAATATTGCAGTTAAAGCTCCTAAAAATTGGGTTAATGCGCCCACTTGTTTGTATAGTGTCATTTTGAGCATAATTTACTATTATTCTCCCAATAAATAGGAAATGTTCCCAAAAATGGGTGGAAGTGCCTAAAAGTGGGTTAAAGCACCTAAGAATGGGGTTAATCCACATACTGTTCAATGTAGTGCCTAAATTATAATCCAGTGCACCCCAAAATGAGGATAAAGCGCCTAAATGTGGGTTAAGATTCCTAAAAATGAGGTTTATGCACCTATTTGTCATTATCGTGGCAATTTGAGCCTAATGTACCACTGCGGCAAAAAATACGACCATCACGGCAAAAAATGAGGTTTGAAGTGCCTATAATGGGGTTAATGTGCCCATTTGTCAAAATAGTGCCTATTTGAGCCTAATTTACTATTATGTGCCTAATAAATAAAAAATACCCCCAAAAATGGGTTGAAGTGCCTAAAATTGGGTTAAAGCTCCTTAGAATGGGGTTAATAAGTCTACTTTTTAGTGTATTGCCTAATTTATCGGACTAAGTGTGGGTTAAACGCCCAAAAATTGGGGTTTATGTGCCTTTTTTTTAGTTTAGTGGCAATTTGAGCCTAATATAGTGTTATGCCCGTAATTTATAGGCCAATGCACACAAAGTAGTTAGCACGCCTAAAAATGGGATTAATGTGCATATTTGTCAGTGTAGTCGCTATTTGAGCCTAATTTACTGTTATACGCCTAATTTATTGGCCAATGTGCCCAAAAATGCGGTTGAGGAGCCCACAAATGGGGTTAATGTGCACACTTGTCAGTGTAATGCCTTTTTAGCCTAATTTATTAATATGCACCTAATAAACATGAAATGCTCCCAAAAATGGATTGGAGTGCCCAAAAGTGGGTGAAAGTACCTAAGAATGGGGTTAATCCTCTACTTGTCAGTGTAGTGCCTAATTTTTGGCCAATGCACCCAAAATGGGGTTCAAGAGCCTAAAAGTGGGTTATAACACATAAAAATGGGGTTTATGCACGTATTTGTCATTGTAGTGGCAATTTGAGCCTAATTTATTGTTATGTGCCTAATTTATAGGCCATGCACTAAAAATTGTAGTTAAAGTGCCTAAAATGGGGTTATGTGCCCACTTGTCACTATAGTGCCTTTTTTAGCTTAATTTACTATTATACATCTAATAAATAAAAAATGTGCTCAAAATTGGGCTGAAGTTCCTAAAAGTGTGTTAAAGCGCCTAAGGATGGGGTTAATCCACCTACTTGTGAGTGTAGTGCCAAATTTATAGGCCAATGCACCCCAAATTGGGGTTAAAGTGCCTAAGGATGAGGTTAATCCACCTACTTGTCAGTATAGTGCTGAATTCATAGGCCAATGTGCCCTAAAATGGGGTTAAAGCACCTAAGTGTGGTTCAAATGCCTGAAATGAGGGTATATGCACCAATTTGTCACTGTAGTGGCAATTCGAGCCTAATTTACCTTTGCATGCCTTATCTATACCTCAATGCACCCAAAATGTGTTTAAAGCACCTAAAAATTGGGTTAATGCACCCACTTGTCAGTGTAGTGCCTATTTGAGCTTAATTTACTATTATATGCCTAATAAGTAGGAAATGCATAAGAATGGGGTTAATCTACCTATTTGTCAGTGTATTGCCAAATGTATAAGCCAATGCGCCCCAAAATGGGTTTAAGGTGCCTAAGGGTGGGTTAAACGCCTAAAAACGGGGTTTGTGCTCCTATTTGTCAGTTTAGTGACAATTTGAGCCTAATTTACTACTATGCGGCCTAATTAATAGACCAATATGCCCAAAAATGTGGTTAAAGGGAGTAAAAATGGGGTTAATGTGTCGACTTATTAGTCCAGTGCCCATTTGACCCTAATTTACTATTATGGACCTAATAAAGAAAAAATGCTCCCAAAATGGGTTGTAATTCCTAAAAGTGAGTTACAACACCTAAGAATGGGGTTAATCTGCCTTCTTTTGTGTAGTGCCTAATTTCTAGGCCAATGCACCCTCAAATGTCATTAAAGTGCGTAAGTGTGGGTTGAAATGCCTGAAGGTGAGGTTGATTCACATATACGTCAATGTAGTGGCAATTTGAGAAAATTTACTATTATTCTCCAACTTATACGCCAATGCACCAAAAAATGTGGTTAAAGTGCCTAAAAATGGGGTTATGCACCCACTTGTCAATGTAGTGCCTTTTTTAGCCTAATTTACTATTTTGCACCTAATAAACAAGAAATGTGCCCAAAATTGAATTGAAGTGCCTAAACGTGGGTTAAAGTGCCTAAAAATGAGGTTAATCCACCTACTTGTGTGTGTAGTGATATATAGGCCAATGCAACCCAAAATGGACTTAAAGGGCTTAGAAATTGGTCAAAATGCCTAACATGGGTTTATGCGCCTATTTGACAATGTAGTGGAATTTTGTTTTCCTAATTTTACTACTTTACGCTTAATTTATAAGCCAATGCGACCACAAATGTGGTTAATGTGTAAAAATGAGGTTAATGCACCCACTTGTTAGTGTACTACCTATTTGATCCTAATTTACTATTATACACCTAATAAATAAGAAATGCAACCAAAAATGGGTTGAAGTGGCTGAAAGAGGTTTAAAGTTCCTAAGAATGGGGTTTCTGTGCCTATTTGGCAATGTTGTGGCAATTTGAGCCTAATTAACTATAATGCACCTAATTTGTAATCCAATGCGCCTAAAAATGTGATTCAAGTGCCTGGGAATGGGGTTATGCACCCACTTGTCAGTATAGTGCCTTTTTAGCCGAATTTAATATTATGTGCCGAATAAACATGAAATGTTCCCAAAAATGGGTTGATGAGCCTAAAAGTGGGTTTAAGAATGGGGTTAATTTCCTACTTGTTAGTGTAGTGCCTAATTTATAGGTGAATGCACCCAAGACGGGGTGAAAATGCGAAAAAGTGGGATAAAACACCTAAAAATATGGTTTATGTGCCTATTTGTTAGTAAAGTGGCAATCTAAGCCTAATTTACTATTATGCACCTAACTTATAGGCAATGTGCCAAAAAATGTGTTAAAAAAGCCTAAAAATTGGGTTAATGTTCCCACTTGTCAGTGTAGTGCCTATTTGAGCTTAATTTATTATTATGTGCCTAATAAATAGGAGCACCCCAAATGGGTTGAAGTGCCTAAAAGTGGGTTAAAGCTCCTAAGAATGGGGTTAATGTGCCCACTTGTCAGTATAATACTGTTTTGAGCCTAGTTAACTATCATGGGCCTAATAATTATGAAATGTTCCAAAAATGGGTTGGAGATCCTAAAAGTAGGTTAAAGAGCCTATGAATAGGGTTAATCTGCCTACTTGTCAATGTGGTGCCAAATTTATAGACCAATGTGCCCCTAAATGGGGTTAAAGCACCTAAAAGTGGGTTCAAATGCCTAAAAATGAGGTTTATGTGCCTATTCGTCAATTTAGTGGTAGTTTGAGCCTAGTTTACTATTATGCACCTAATTTATAGGTCATTGTGACCAAAACAACATTTAAAGCATTGAAAAATTGGGTTAATGTGCCCACTTGTCAGTGTAGTGCCTTTTTTAGCTTAATTTACTATTATGCGCCTAATAAATACAAAATGCACCCTAAAATGGATTGAAGTGCCTAAAAGTGGGTTAAATCCCCTAAGAATGGGTTTAATATCCCTACATGTCAGTGTAGTTACAAATTTATAGGCCAATGCACTCCAAAATTGGGTTAAAGGGCCTAAGTGGTTGTTAAAATGCCTAAAATTTTGGGTATATCCACCTAGTTGTCTATGTAGAGGCAAGTTGAGCCTAATTTACTATTATGCTCCTAATTTGAGCCTAATTTACTATTATGCATCTAATAAATTGGAAATGCATCCAAATGTGGGTTGAAGTGCCTAAAAGTGGGTTAAAGCGCCTAAGATTGGGATTAATCCACCTAATTGTTAGTTTAGTGCCTAATGTATAGGCCAATGCACCCTAAAATGGGGTTAAAGCACGTAAAAGTGGGCAAAATGCCTAAAAATGGGGTTTATGTGTCTGTATGTTAGTGTAGTGGCAATTTGAGCATAAGTTACTATCATGTGCCTTATTAATAGATCAATGAGACCAAAAAGTGCAAGTAATGCACCTAAAAATGGGGTTAATGCACCCACTTGTTAGTGTAGTGCATATATTTGCCTAATTTACTATTATGCTCCTAATAAATAGGAAATTTGCCCAAAAAAGTAGAAGTGCCCAAAGTGGGTTATAACGCCTAAGAATGGGGTTTATGCACCTACTTTAAGAGTAGTGCCTAATTTATAGGCGAGTTCTCCCAAAATGGGGTTAAAGCACCAAAAACTGGGTCAAAATGCTAAAAAATGGTGTTTATATCACCTATTTGTCGGTGTAGCGGCAATTTGAGCCTAATTTACTATTATGCGCCTAATTTATAAGCCATTGGTCAGAAAAATGTAGTTAAAGCGCCTAAAAATGGGGTTATTGCGCCTGCTTGTCAATGTAGTGCCTTTTTTAGCCTAGTTTACTTTTATGTGCCTAATAAATAGGAAATGCACCCAAATATCAATTGAAGTGCCTAAAAGTGGGTTAAAGAACCTAAGCATGGGGTTAATCTTCTTACTTGTCTATGTAGTGCCCAATTTATAGTCCAATGCACCCAAATATGGGGTTAAATCTCCTAAAACTGGGTTTGAAAGTGTAAAAATGGGGTTTATGCTCCTATTTGTCTATGTAGAGGAAATTTGAGCCTAATATATCGTTATGTGCCTAGTTTATAGGCCAATGCGCCCAAAATAATGATTAAAGTGCATAAAAATGGGGTTAATGTGCCCAATTGTCAGTGTAGTGCCTTTTTCGGCTTAATTTATTATTATGCAGCTAATAAATGGGAAATGCACCCTAAAATGGGTTGAAGTGCCTAAAAGTGGATAAAAGCGCCTATGAATGGGGTTAATTTGCCTACTTGTTAGTGTAGTGCAAAATTTACAAGCCAATGTGCCCCAAAGTGCGGTTAAGCACCTAAGTGTGGTTAAAACATCTAAAAGAGGGGTTTACGTGCCTATTTGCAATGTAGTGGATTTTTTAGCCTAGATTGTTGTTTAGCGCCTAATTTATAAGCCAATGCCACCAAAATGCCGTTAAAGCACCCATTCGTCAAGGGTTAATGCACCCATTCATCAATGTAATGCCTATTATGTGCCTGATATATAGGAAATGCTCCCAAATATGGTTTCAAGTGCCTAAAAGTGGGTTAAAGAAACTATGAATGGAATTAATCCATCTAGTTGTTAGTGTTTTATGTCTAATTTTTAGGACAATGCTCCCAAAAATGGGTTCAAAATGGCTAAGTTTGGGTTAAATGCCTAAAAATGGGGTTTATGTTCCTATTTGTTAGTGTAGTGGCAATTTGAGCCTAGTTTACTATTATGCGACCTAATTTGTAGGCCAATGCGCACAAAAATGCGGCTAAGCGCCTAAAAATGGGGTAAATGTGCCCACTTAGAGTATAGTGCCCTTTTTATCCTAATTTACTATTATGTGCCTAATAAATAGGATCACCCAAAAATGGGTTGAAGTGCCTAAAAGTGGGTTAAAGTGCCTAAGAACGGGAATAGTCAGCTTACTTGTCAGTGTAGTGCCTAATTTATAGGCAAATGCACCCAAAGGGGTTTAAAGAGTCTAAAAGCGTGTCAAAATGCAACAAAATGGGTTTTATTTGTATATTTGTCTGTGTAGTTGCATATTGAGCCTAATTTGCTATTATGTGCCTAACTTATAGGCCTATGCACCCAGAAATGTAGTTAAAGCACCTAAAAATCGAGTTAATGCGCCCACTTGTCTGTGTAGTGCCTTTTTGTACATAATTTTGCTACTATGGGCCTAATAAATAAAAAATGTACCCAAAATGGGTTGACATGACTAAAAGTGGGTTAAAGCCCCTAAGAATGGGCTTAATCTACCTACTGTATAGTGTAATGCCTAATTTATAGGACAATGTGCCCCAAATTGGAGATAATGTGCGTAAGTGTGGGCTAACATTCCTAAAACTGAGTAGTATGCACCTATTTGTCAGTGTAGTTGCAATTTGAGCCTAATTTACTATTATGTGCCTAATTGATATGCCAATGCACCCAAAATGTAGTTGAAACGCCTAAAAATGGGGTTAATGCACCCACTCATTGGACTAGTGCCTACTTGAGTCTAATTTACTATTATGCACCTAATAAATAGAAAATGCATCCAAAATGGATTGAAGTACCTAAAAGTGTGTTCTCCTAAGAATGGGGTTAATCTGCATACTTTATTAGTGAATTGCCTAATTTATAGGACAATGCACCCCCAAATGGGGTTAAAGAGCCTAAGTGGGTTAAATGCCTAAAAATTGGGTTTTATGTGCTTATTTGTCAGTGTCGTGGAAATTTGAGCCTAATTTACTATGATGCACATAATTTATAGGCCAATGCACCCAATAATGTAGTTAAAGCACCTAAAAATGGGATTTATGCACATATTTTTTTATTGTAGTGGCTATTTGAGTCTAATTTACTATTATGTGCCAAATTCATAGGCCAATGCGCCTAAAATTTTGGTTAAAGAGCCCAAAAAAGGGGTTAATGCGCCTACTTGTCAGTGTATTGCCTTTTTTAACCTAATTTACTGTTATATGCCTAATAAATAGGAAATGTGCCCAAAAATGGATTGAAGTGCCTAAAGGTAGGTTAAAGTGCCTAAGAATGGGGTTAATCTGCCTACTTGTTAGTGTAGTTCCTATTTATAGGCCATTGCACCCAAATGGGGTTCAAGTGCCTAAAGGGGGTTTGAACGCTTAAAAATGGGGTTTATGTGCCTATTTGCCATTGTAGTGGAATTTGTGCATAGTTTAATGTTATGCGCCTAATTTATAGGCCGATGCGCCCAAAATGCAGTTAAAGCGCCTAAAAATGGGGTTAACGAGCCAACTTGTTAGTGTAGCGCCATTTTTTGCTTCATTTACTATTATGCACCTAGTAAATAGGAAATGCACCCAAAAATGGGTTGAAGTGCTTAAAAGTGGGTTAAAGCGCCTAAAAATGGGGTTAATCCCCCTACTTGTAAGTATAGTTTTGAATTTGCAGGCCAATGCTCCCCAAATTGGAGTTAAAGCGCCTAAGTGTGGTTGAAACTCCTAAAAATTGGGTATCTCCACCTATTTGTCAGTGTAGTGGAAATTTAAGCCTAATTTACTATTATGCTCCTAATTATAGACGAATGCGCCAAAAATTGCGATTGAAGTGATGTGCTAACTTGTCAGTGTAGTGCCTATTTGAGAGTAATTTACTATTATGCACCTAATAAATAGGAAATTCACCCAAAAATGGGTTGAAGTGCCTAAAAGTGGGTCAAAGCTCCTAAGAATGTGGTTAATCCACCTATTTGTCAGTGTATTGCTTAATTTATAAGACAATGTGCCCCAAAATGGAGTTAAGGTGCCTAAATGTGGGTTAAAACACCTAAAAATGGGATTTATTAGCATATTTGTCAATGTAGTGGCAATTTGAGTCTAATTTACTATTTTGTGACCTAACTTATAGACCAATGCACCCAAAACTATGGTTAAAGGGTCTAAAAATGGGGCCAATGTGCCCACTTGTTAGTGTAGTGCCTTTTAGACTGATTAACTATTATCCACCTAATAAATAGGAAATCAATTGAAAAATGGTTTGAAGAACCTAAAATGGGGTTAAAGCACTAAGAATGGGATTAATCCTCCTACTTGATAGTTTCATGCCTAATTTATAGGCCAATGCACCCCAAAATGGGGTTAAAGCACCTAAAAATGGGTCAAATGCGTAAAAGTGGGGTTTATGAACCTATTTGTTAATGTAGTGGCAATTTCAATCTAATTTACAATTATGCGCCTTTTTTATAGACCAATGTGACCAAAAATGCAGTTAATGCGCGTAAAATGGGGTTAATGCGTCCACTTGTCAGTGTAACGCCGATTTGAGCCTAATTTACTATTATGCTCCTAATAAATAGGAAATGCACCCAAAAAGGTAGAAGTATACAAAGTGGGTTAAATAACCTTAGAATGGGCGTTAATCTGCCTACTTGTTAGTGTAGTGCCTAAATTATAGGTGAATGCCCCCAAAATGGGGTTAATGTGCTTAAAAGTGGGTCAAAATGCCTAAAAATGGATTTATGTGCCTATTTGTTTGTGTAGTTGCAATTTGAGCCTAATTTACTATTATGAGCCTAATTCATTGGCCAGTGTGCCCAAAAGTGTGGTTAATGCAGCTAAAAATGTGGCTAATGCACCCACTTGTCAGTGTAGTGCATTTTTTAGCATAATTTACTATTATGTGCCTAATAAATTGGAAATGCGCACAAAAATGGTTGAAGTGCCTAAAAGTGGGTTAAAGCACCTAAGAATGGGGTTAGTCCCCATACTTGTATGTGTAGTGCCTAATTTATAGGGCAATGCACCTCCAAATGGGGTTAAATCCCCTAAAAGTGGGTTTGAATAACTAAAATGGGTTTATGGGCCTATTTGTCAATGTAGTGGGAATTTGAGACTAATTTACTATTATGCACCTAATTTATAGGTCAATGTGCCCAAAAGCAGTTAAAGCGCCTAAAAATGGGGTTAATGCAACCACTTGTCATTGTAGTGCCTCTTTTAGCCTAGTTTACTATTCTGTGCCTAATAAATAGGAAATGCACCCAAAAATGGGTTGAAGTGCCCAAAAGTTGGTTAAAGCGCCAAAGAATGGTGTTACTCTGCCTACTTGTTAGTGTAGTGCCTAATTGGTAGTCAAATTTGCCCCAAAATGGTGTTAAAGAGCCTAAACGTGGGTTTGAACGCCTAAAAGTAGGGTTTATATGCCTATTTGCATGTGTATAGGAAATTTGATACTAATTCTGTTATGTGCCTAGTTAATAGGCCATTACACCCAAAAATACAGTTAAAGTGCATAAAAATGGGGTTAATGCTCCAACTAGTCAATGTAGTGCCTTTTATAGCTTAATTTACTATTGTGCAACTAATAATTAGGCAATGTGCCCAAAAAATGGGTTGAAGTGCCTAAAAGTGGGTTAAAGTGCCTGAGAATGGGGTTAGTCTGCCTACTTGTCAGTGTAGTGCCAAATTTATAAGCCAATGCACCCTAAAATGTAGTTAAAGCACCTAAGTGTGGTTTAAACTCCTAAAATGGGGGTTACAGACCTATTTGTCAGTGTAGTGGATTATTTAGCCTAATCTTTAGTTATGCACCTAATTTATAGGCCAATGTGCCCAAAAATACGTTTAAAGCGCCTAAAAATGGAGTTAATGCACTCATTCATCTGTGTAGTGCCTATTTGAGACTAATTTACTATTTTGTGCACCTAATATATATGAAATGCGCCCAAAAATGGGTTGAAGTGCCTAAAAGTCAGTTAAATCTCCTATGAATGGAGTTAATCCATCTACTTGTCAGTGTATTGCTTAACTTTTTAGCCAATGCTCACAAAATTGGGTTTAAAGTTCCTAAGTGTGGGTTACAACACCCAAGAATGGGGTTTATGATCCTATTTGTCAGTGTAGTGGAAATTTGAGATAATTTTATTGTTATGCGGCCTAATTTACATGCCAATGTGCCTAGGAATGCAGTTAAAGCACCAAAAAATGGGGTTTATGCACTCAGTTATAGTGTAGTGCCTTTTTTATTCTAATTTGCTATTACGCACCCAATATGTAAGCCAATGCGCCTAATAATGCGGTTCAAGTGCCTAAAAATGGGTTTAATGTGCCCACTTGTCAATGTAGTGCCTTTTTAGCATAATTTATGCACCCAATGAACAGGAAATGTGCGCAAAACTGGGTTGAAGTGCCTAAAAGTGGGTTAAAGAACCTTATAATGGGGTCAATCGACCTATTGTTTAGAGTAGTGCCCAATATATAGGCCAATGCACCCCCAAAATGAAGGTAAAGCGCCCAAATGTGGGTTACAATTCCTAAAAATGAGGTTTATGCACCTATTTGTTGGTGTAGTGGCAATTTGTTATGCGCCTAATATATAGGCGAGTGAGCCCAAAAATGCAGTTGAAGCACCTAAAAATGGGGTTAATGGGCCCACCTCCTAAAATAGTGCCTATTTGATCCTAATTTACTATCATGAGCCTATTAAAAATAAAATGCACCCAAAAATGGGTTGAAATTCCTAAAAGTGGGATAAAGCTCCTAAGCATGGGGTTAGTCCGCCTATTTTTCAATGTGTTGCCTAATTTATAGGCCAATGCACTCCAAAATGGGGTTGAAGTGCCTGGGCATGGGTCAAAACACCTAAAAATTGGGGTTTATGTGCGTATTTGTTAATGTAGTGGCATTTTTTAATATTAATTTACTATTATGCACCTAATTTATCAGCTAATGTGCCAAAAAAGGCAGTTAGAGCGCCTAAAAATGGGATTTATGAACACATTTGTTGATATGTGAAGACTTGAGCCTAATTTACTATTATGCGCCTAATTTATAGGCCAATGCACCCAAAATGCGGTTATAGCGCCCAAAATGGGGTTAATGCGCCCTTTTGTGAGTGTAATGCCCTTTTTAGCCTAACTTACTATTATGTGGCTAACAAATAAGAAATGTGGCCGAAATAGGATTGAAGGCCTCAAAGTGGGTTAAAGCTCCTACGAATGGGGTTAAACCGCATACTTGTCAATGTAGTGCCTAATTTAGGTCACCCCAAAATGGGGTTCATGCGCCTAAAATCGGGTTTGAACGCCTAAAAATGGGGTTTTAGTGTCCATTTGTCTTTGTATTGGCAATTTTAGACTAATTTACTGTTATGCGCCTAATTTATAGGCCAATGAGACCAAAAATGTGTTTAAAACACCTAAACATGGGGTTAATGCACCCACTTGTCAGTGTAGTGCCTATTTGAGCTTAATTTACTATTATGTGCCTAATAAATAGGAAATGCACCCAAAAATTGGTTGAAGTGCCTAAAAGTGGGTTAACCTCCTAAGAACAGGATTAATCCACCTATTTGTTAGTGTATTGCCTAATTTATAGGCCAATGTGCTCCAAAATGGGGTTAAGGCACCTAAGTGTGGGTTAAAATGCCTAAAAATGGGGTCTATGTGCATATTTGTTAGTGTAGTGCTAATCTGAGGCTAATTTACTATTATGCAACCTAATTTATAGACCAATGCACCCAAAAATGTGGTTGAAGGGCCTAAAACTGGGGTTAACGCATCGACTTGGTAGTGTAATGCCTACTTTAGCCTAAATTAATAAAGAGGAAATGCACCCCAAAAATGGGTAGCAGTTCTTAAAAGTGGGTTAAAGTGCCTAAAAATGAGTTTAATCTACATATTTGTAAGTGTAGTTCCTAATTTATAGGGCAATGCATCCCAAAATATGGTTATAGTTCCTAAAAGTGGGTCAAAATGCCTGAAAATGGGGTTTATACACCTATTTGTCAGTGTAGTGGAAATTTATGCATAATTTACTGTTATGCGCCTAATTTATTGGCCACTGCAACCAAAAATGTGGTTGATGCACATAAAAATGGGGTTAATGTGCCACTTTTTGTGTAGCTACTATTTGATCCTAATTTACTATTATGCACCAGATAAAATAGGAAATGCACCTGAAAATGGGTTGAAGTGCCTAAAAGAGGGTTAAAGCACCTAAGAATGGGGTTTATGCACCTAATTTGAGCCTAACTTATTGTTATGCTGCTAATTTATAGGCCAATGCGCCCAAAATGTGGTTCAAGCCCCTAAAAATGGAGTTAATGTACCCACTTGTCAATATAGTGCTTTTTTAGCCTAATTTACTATTATGTACCTAATAAACAGGAAATGTGTCCATAATTGCGTTGAAGAGACTAAAAGTGGGTTAAAGCGACTAAGAATGGGGTTAATCTGCCTATATTTCAGTGTGGTTATAGGGTAATGTACCCCAAAAAGGGGTTGAAGTGCCTAAAAGTGGGTTTGAATGCCTAAGAATGGGGTTTATGCGCCTACATGTCAGTGTAGTTCCTAATTTATAAGTGAATGCACCCCAAAACTGGGTTAGATCACCTAAAAGTGGGTTAAAACACCTAAAAATGGGGTTTATGTGCCTATTTGTCAGTGTAGTTGTCACACTCACATCCCACAATTATCACAAATCATGAGATTAGGGCATCAGTTTGAGGATTTTACTTAATACAAAGTTCACTCCCAACTTTTTCCTTTGATTTTTCCCTTATTTCAAACTCTTTGTTTACTGGTGTTCAATCACATACACAAACTGTACAAGAGAATTAAACATCGATTACTCTAATATGATCTCAACATTAATGATACACTTTCATATATTCATTCTATTTCTCACATTTCCATGTTCATACAACATGATAATCATACACATTCTCTCTTATTAAGGAAACAAAGATACACACATCATTTGCAATTCTCTCACATCTATACAAGGACCTAGAGTGACAGGGATCGACTGAACTTAAGTAATCTCATACTTAACTCATGGGGTAGATCTACTCTGATGCTTTGACCTTCTTCAAGTCCATGTGGTTATCCCTAAAATTTTGAACAGAGGGGTGAGCCTACTCGCTCAGTGAATGAGTAAAACAATAATACAATCTAAAGCACTGAATTAGACATTTATCTTTTTTGAATAATTGAAATAATAACAAGATAGTAATTCATAATAAAAGACTAGATATTCAGAAAATTTACAAATAGCATTGAAGCCTTCATTATTAGAATAAACAAGTATAGAAACATAATCCTCACTATTTTCTTTTGATCTTTCATTAACTTTAACTTGACATGACTACTGAACTCTTTATTTGAACTCAACTGAATTCAATTCTCTTTCTCTTTTACTTATCCCCTAAACTCACTTAGATTGTACCATCGAAGCAAAAGCCACTACTACGTGAATTATTTTATGTTTATTAAACAGGTATGAAATATAGGAATTTATTATATTGAGCAGATCTGGAATAATACAGTTAACGCTAGTACATAAATGGATTATAACGTCACTACATGTAGGGTCGGTTTTACCAAATAACATACTTTATATGTCTAAAAAAACGCAGGCACCACTTAAGACCTCTTAGGTCGGTTTTTTAAATAAATCGACCTTGTAGTGTAACTCTATAGGGTCGGTTTTCCAAATAACTGACCTTATATGTCTATAAAAAATGCAGGCACCACTTAAGACCTCTTGGGTCACTTTTCTTAAAATAACCGACCTTGTAGTGTATCTCTATAGGCTCAGTTTTCCAAATAACCTACCTTATATGTCTATAAAAAATGCGGGCACCACTTAAGACCTTTTGAGTCGTTTATTTTAAAATAACCGACCTTGTAGGACATCTTTATAGGGTCGGTTTTTCTAGAACAAGCGACCTTATAGACAATTTTTCCCGCGGCAAAAATTTGGTTTCGTGCCTCGATCTATAGAGTCGGTTTTACCTGATAACCGACCCTAAAGGGTTTCTCGGTCGACAAATTCGTCGACCGAATAAGAGCTGAATTTCACGTATACAAGCACCTATAGGGTCGGATTTTTTTTCATAACCGACCTTACAGTCCTCTTTGGTTCAGCACCTCTAAGGTCAGTTATCCATACAAAACCGACCTTAAAGGCCACGTCGATCGACAAATTAGTCGACCGATATCTATTCTGGATCCAGATAGTTCACGCATGTATAAGCACTTCTAGCGTCGGATTTGCACTTATAACCGACCTTAGAGCAATCTCGGTCGACGAATTTGTCGACCGTTATGGAGTCAGTTTTCAAGTGTATAAGCAACTTTTAGGGTCGGTTTTTTCTTTATAAATGACCTTAGAAGTATATTCGGTCGACAATATTGTCGACCGAGATAAACTAGGATCCAGTATAGTTTCACATATGAATAAGTACCTCTAGGGTCGGTTTTATCCTAAACACCGACCCTATAGGTACATAAACGAATGAAAGGCTCAATCTCGGTCGATGAATTCTTCGACCAAATATGAGCTGAATTTCACGTATACAAGCACCTATAGGGTCGGTTTTTTTATTTATAATCGACCTTACAGTCATCTTCGGTGCAGCACCTCTAAGGTCAGTTATTTCCTACAAAACCGACCTTAAAGGGCTTCTCAGTCGACAAATTTGTCGACCGATATGTGTCTCTAAGGTTGGTTTTAGTCTTAAAACCAACCTTAAAGGTACTATGCGAAGGAAATCTGGCTCTTCCTCGGTCGACAAATTCGTCGACCAATTTCTATTCTAGATTCAGATAGTTCAAGCATGTATAAGCATCTCTAGCGTTGGATTTGCACCTATAACTGACCTTAGAGCATTTCTCGGTCGACAAATTTGTCGACCGACAAGAAGTCAGTTTTTAAGAAACTTTTAGGGTCGGTGTTTTCTTTAAAACCGACCTTAGAAGTCAACTCGGTCGACAATATTGTCGACCGAGATATTATGATCTAGTTTAGTATTTCACACATGAATACGTACCTCTAGGGTCGGTTTTATCATATAACCGACCCTATAGGTACTTAAACGAATGAAATCTGGCTCAATCTCGGTCGACAAATTGTCGACTGAATCCTTTCGGTCGACAAAATTGTCGACCGATTAACGTCTAGAAAAACCAACCGTCACAACGGCTATAAAATCAACCATCAGAACGGCTAAAAAAATCAACCGTCGTAACGGCTAGAATTTCAACGGTCGTAACGGCTATAAATACGACCGTTGGGCTCCACGAGAACGGTCCAGAAAACGACCGTTGCGGGAGTCGGTCGACAAATTGTCTACCGAAATTGGATCTGTTTTGCTATAAATAGCACCCAAAACGATCCATTTCTTCACACCTTCACATTCTCACTTCTCTAGCTCTTCTCTAGTGTATTCTTGTGAAAATCTTCAGCTTCTCTACATCAAATTCTTGCTTGATATTTCTCCATTTCAAAGCAACAAAATGGCTTCATCATCTACGCGCGGAAAGAAGCAAGTTGCAAGTAGGAAAGGAAGGACAGTCTCTTCAACGCTGCCATTCATCAACGACGTTCCTTTCATCGACGCAGCTGCAGGCGACCGCTACCTCAGGCTCTCGTCAAAACCTCCTCTTCCACGACGGCCAGTCGACGTCATGGACTTCCAAAGCATTGTCGATTTGGAAGAACTTTTCGAGGTGCAAAAATTGACTTATTTTCTAAACCCTTCCTTCCATTCCTACTCCTCCAAAGTAGTTAATGAATTCTATGCCAATTTAGCCGAACATCCTGACCATGGTTCCTTCTCCTCTATGGTTGGTGGGTATGGATTCCATTTTACTGAGGAGGGTATTCTTGATATGCTTGACATAGATATAGAAGAATATAAAAATTTTATTGATCTCACTAGAGGAACTCCACTCAACAAACTCTCCCAAGATAACAATGCAATTAGCCTTAGTGATGTCAAAACAACCATATTTCAATCCAATATGACTTGTCATGAAGATAGGGGTACCTATTATGCCATAAATTTAAAACCTGAAGCTAGGATAATAAATCTCATTGTTTCCACCAATATCCATCCTAGATCAAACAAATCCGAAGTGCCCACCTTTCGTATGTACCTTATCTATGCCATTCTCAAAAGTATTCCCATAAACTTTATTCGTATCATCATTAAGAATATGTTTGAGTTTTCTGGCAATCCACCATATGCTGACTTTGTATGCCAAATCACTCAACATTTTCTTAAAAAGAATATTGAGGACGACTTAGGTTACACATGGGATAGAAAACCTCAAAAAATAAGTAAAAATAAGGTGGAAAAGATGGGAATTGACTTTGGCCACAAAAGGGCTAGGACTAAAGGGGAGACATCCACCCAAGACATACCTCCACCACCTCCTCCTACCAACATACCCCATGATCCTATTACAAATACCTTGACATACATTGCTGGCACCCAATATCACCTAAGTAGGCAATTAGATTATAATCACCATGCCATGACTTATTTAAACCAAAGGATGCAAACTCTCTCTCCTAGCCAACCTGATGAATATCCCTATTCCCTTAATCCTGGCATGATAAATCCCTACAATCCTTCCTACAACTACTATCAAATTCCACCTCACTAATCTCACACATACTCAGTTTTCCCCAATTCAACTTCAAGACATTGCTGCCCACTTTCATTTTGATCGTGTTCCCACCTTCTTGGAGGCTTATGCCTTAACCATGACAGGTGCCTTGGAGTGGCAGACACTGGTCAAATATTATGGAGCTGAGCCCTTTCTTGGAAAAGACCCAGACATTGATGTAATCCTTCGGTCTTTCCAGTGAGATTATGAGATATCTTTGTAATGATGTAATGTATTTTTTTATAAAGAATGTCATGTTTCATCTTATAAAGTGTATGAGCATTAAATTGTTATGAATAAAAGTGTTTTCCATGGATTCATTTGGACATATACATGTTATATAAGAATATTGTTATTTCAAATGATTGAAAAATAAATTATGGCTAAATTTGACAAAGCATCACTTGGTTAATCTCATACACACACACTTGGTACTTAATTTAAAACATTGAAACAGGGTTAAACTCGGTCGACAATATTGTCGACCGAGGATGACTTTAGGGTCGGTTTTTGCCTTGTAACCGACCTTAGAGCTCTTTCGATCGACAAAAAGTCGACTGACATGAAATTTCGAACCAGTTTTCCACACATCATCGGTCGACAAATATGTCGATCGACAGTTATTCGGTCGACGAATTTGTCGACCGAATGAAGCCAGATTTTTTTTCTCAGAAGCACCTCTAAGGTCGGTTTTCTAAAAACCGACCCTATAGGTTTTCTCGATCGACAATATTGTCGACCAACTATATGAAGTTTAGTTTTTCACACATGTATAAGCACCTTTAGGGTCGGTTATACAAAAAAACTGACCCTAGAGGTGCTTGTACGAAAAACATTTTGCCTTTTTTCGATCGACAAATCGTCGACCGAACAAGCCATATTTCTTCGTATAAGCACATGTAGTGTCGGTTTTACCTAATAACCGACCTTATAGGTCTTTTTGATCGACAAATAGTCGACCGACAGAATTTTTAAATATAGTTCAATTCTTTTCAAAATGTTATAAAAGCATTGGGATCTCAATCTTTTGTCTCATTGTTGGGAATTCACATCCCTCAATACCACCATCATCACATTTGCTGATTCTGGGTATTTAAACCCTTAGTTCATCACTAAACATGGTTATCACTTATCAGGTAACTATTACCTTCAGGTCATATCTGACCAAGATATTCAGGATATTTGTTACACAATCATCTCAGTTTCATATCAACCATATCAATTTTATATCAAAATCATGCAATACAAAAATTACATCTCTATTCCCTCATTAGGGTTAGAGTTTCCCGTCTTTATCAATTAAGGTTTCAAATATCAGCATCCCATATTGAAATTTCACATAAGGGTTTTTACACAACACCACCCTATATTAAGGTTTCACATAACATTTCCATATTAGGATTTCACATAACATCATTCCATAATAGGGTTTCACATAACATTATCCCATAATAATGTTTCATACGACATCACCATATATTAAAGTTTCACATAACATCATTATTAGGGTTGTGGATGCACTTTAGAGTGTGTCGGTCGACGAATTTTTCGACCGAGATAGAGTCAGCTTTCACATGTATAAGCACCTATAGGGTCAGTTTCTCCTTTAAAACCAACTCTATACCACACCCCGGTTGACAATTCTGTCGACCGACATGAAATTTTGAACCAGTTTTCCACGCATCATCGGTCAACAAATATGTCGACCGACAGTTATTCGGTCGACAAATTTGTCGACCGAATGAAGCCAGATTTGTTGTCTCAGAAGCACCTCTAAGGTCGGTTTTCTAAAAACCGACCCTATAGGTTTCCTCGATCGACAATATTGTCGACCGACTATATGAAGTTTAGTTTTTCACACATGTATAAGCACCTTTAGGGTCGGTTATACAACAAAACCGACCCTAGAGGTGCTTGTACGAAAAAAAATTTGCCTTTTTTCGATCGACAAATCGTCGACCGAACGAGCCATATTTCTTCGTATAAGCACCTGTAGCGTCAGTTTTACCTAATAACCGACCTTATAGGTCTTTTCGGTCGACAAATTCGTCGACCGAGTTTGCGTTTGATTTACACAAAATCCGAAATTTTTGTCTTTCTTTTCTCCCGCGAAACCTTTTTCTCTTTTCTCATCTCTCTCCCACGGCGCCGCAAAACCCTCTTTTCTTCTGTTGTTCCCGCGAACGCTTCTCCGTGAAGTCGTTGCCGCCTCTCCACGTCGCCAAAAGGATCGTGAAGCTTGTCGTCACCGCGAAGAGGATCGTGAAGCTCGTCGTCGCCGCCTTCCACTCCTCCTTCACGAAGCCCGTTGTTGCCTTGAAAATCTCTTCGTTGCCGTGAAGCTTTTCTTTGCCGTGAAGCTCATCGTCGCCGCCTTCCACTCTTCCACGAAGGTCGCCGCCTCTCTGTGAAGTTCGTCTCTTCCTACACGAAGCTCGCTGCCATTTCCAAGTAAGTTCGAGCTTCCTTCGTTCGTTATTCCCCTTCATTCCCGCCTACCGCCATTGCTGCTTCCAGGTCCATCTCGGTCGACAATTATTCGACCGAGAGCCCACCTGCGCGCAGCGTCCAGGTCCACTCTCGGTCGACAATTCTTCGACCGAGAGTGGACCTGACGCTGCGCGCAGGTGGGCTCTCAGTTGACTAATTGTCGACCGAGATGGACATGGAACTTATTTATGTTAGAGCTATAAATTTTTTATCATATTTGTTGTAATGTTCACAAATAGTTCTGAATATTATAATGATTTCAATCTTTGGACTGTTGGAAACGACCTTACTTTGCTAATTTGTACAAATATTTTCCATTTATATGATTTGATAACCCAATAATAAAAACATGCATGTCTTTTTTCATATGTAATTATTATATAAATTTTAGAAATTAATACTAGATTAGACATGTGTACTTCTAGATTGACACTTTAGGGTTGATGCATGATGTTTAACTTAATATATAAATATGAAAATAATGCATTTATATATTAACTTAGAAACCCGTTCAAAATTTACTCATTAGGAGTAAACTTTGGATAGTCCCCAGTTTGGGACTGTTTTTGGATATTTTAATCTCACTTAGGATGTACCTGTATAATGTATGCTTAGTTTTGTAGATTATTTTAGTAGGATTTCTCCATTTGTTCTCTGGGTACATATGTGAGTGGTTATTTTCCATTTACATCGGTGTACTTGGAGAACTTAGGGGAAATGCTGTTGAAATTTTCTTCAAAACTAAACATACATTATACAGTTACTAGTGGGATTAAATATTCAAAAATGGGATAGGTGGTACACTTTCTATCAATAAAAACTTACAGATTATTATAGTATCAATATTAAACTGTTAGTTTTATAATTAATTTTAATGTGATATAGAAAATGGATCGAAGTTGGATGTCTATCAAGAACCGTTGCAGTCCAGAGTTTGCCAAAGGTCTTGATGAATTTATTAGATTTGCTGAGGAACATAGGAAACTACCTACAGATAGGCTATATTGTCCATTTAGAAATTGTTGTAACAATTTGAAAGTTGATACTGGTGAGGAAATTAAGAATCATGTCATATGCAATGGGATAATACAAGGTTATAATGAATGGTATTGGCATGGAGAGAAATTGAATTATGGAGCACAAAATGTCGATACTAATAGTTGTGGCATAGAAGATATAGATAATGATGATAATGTTAATGATGAACCGATTCAAGATGACCAGATTCAGGATGATATGATTGATGAGATGCTACGTAGTTGTCGGGACAATGTCATTGATCCACCTTCTTTATTTGCAAACATTGTCCATGATGCTGAAAAACCATTATATAAGGGTTGTACTAAGTTCACGAGGTTGAGTGCTGTGATGCGATTATACACTCTTAAAGCTCAAAACCGGTGGAGCGATAAGAGTTTCACTTCATTGTTGTCTTTGTTAAAAGAAATTCTTCCTGATGGCAACGAGCTTCCAATTTCAACATATCAAGCAAAGAAAATAATGTGCCCAATGGGAATGGAGGCTAAGAAGATTCATGCATGTCCAAATGATTGTGTGTTATTTCAGAAGGACTATAGTAATTTGATAAATTGTCCAAAATGTGGTGCGTCAAGGTATAAGACTACAAATTCAGCCCAGGCTAAAAATGGCTCTCCTGCCAAGGTGATGTGGTATCTACCAATAATACCACGATTTCAACGCTTATTTGCTAATACAGAAGATGCGCAAAATTTGTCTTGGCATGGGGAGTTAAAGGTCAATGATGATGGCGTCCTACTACATGCATATGATTCACCACAATGGAAGAAAATTGATTTATTATACCCTTAATTTGGTAAAGAACCAAGAAACCTAAGACTTGGACTCTATACAGATGGAATGAATCCCTATGGTACATTAAGCAGCCAACATAGCACGTGGCCTGTTATGATTGTTATATACAATCTTCCTCTTTGGTTGTGTATGAAAAATAAGTATGTGATGTTGTCAACATTGATATCAGGGCCCAAGCAACCTGGAAATGATATTGATGTTTACCTTCAACCTCTAATTGATGACCTAATGAAACTATGGGAAGAAGGTATTATGACATATGATGCTTCACGTAAAGAGATCTTCAGTTTGCGTGCTATGTTATTTTGCACGATTAATGAGTTTCCAGCTTATGGAAATTTGTCTGGATATAGCATAAAAGGATACAAAGCATGTCCTGTTTGTGAGGAAAATACTGATTCAATCAGACTGAAACATGGTGGTAAAATCGTATATCTTGGTCATCAGAGATTTCTCCCACCAGTGCATCCTTATCGAAGGCAACGCAAAACCTTTAATGGGTCAACTGAGGAACGAAGTGCTCCTTATTAAGGTTCCACAAGGATACTCTTCTAATATTCATAGATGGGTATCAATGAAGGATCTGAAACTGATAGGTCTCAAATCTCACGATTGTCACACCTTAATGCAACAAATTTTACATGTGGCTATTCGATCTATATTGCCGAAGCATGTAAGGTTTGCAATCACAAGACTCTGTTTCTTCTTCAATGAAGTATGCAACAAAGTGATACATCCTGATACTCTCGATAAATTACAGAAAGATGTAATTGTTACCATGTGTTAGCTTGAAATGTACTTTCCTCCTTCATTTTTTGATATCATGGTTCATCTTGTAGTACATATTACAAGGGAGGTGAAGATGTTGGGTCCAATTTTCTTACACTGGATGTATCCATTTGAACGCTACATGAGTGTTTTTAAAGGTGATGTTCGGAATCGTTATCGTCCTGAAGGGAGTATTGTTGAGGGTTACGTGGCTAGGGAGGTGATGGACTTTTGTAATGATTTTTTGAATTGCAATGAAACTTGTATCGATCAAAAAAATTCCCATCACACTGGATCTTATTGTGGCAAAGGAACTCTGGGAGGACGAGTGAAAGGAATCAGTCGTGAGTTGTGGGAACAAGCGCATTTGTATATTTTACACAACATTGATGAAGTTAGTAGCTACATCACAGAACACAATGATCTTATCAAGAGAAATCATCCGCGATCCAGTTCAATGTGGCTTGCAAGAGAGCATAATCGAACATTTATTAGGTGGTTTGAAGAGAAAGTATTTAATCAACTATCTGAATCATCAAATAATGTTGCTGAGAACATAAAATGGCTCGCCTTTAAGCCAAAAATGGATGTCATGTCATATGAAGGTTATGACATTAACAAATTTTCATACTACACAAAACGTCAAGATGAAAGTAGTGTAGTTCAAAATAGTGGGGTCACTGTTAAAGCTTGTTCATTGTATTTTGCTAGTGCCAAAGATAAAAGACCACGTGAAACTGAGATGTCATATTATGGCGTCATTGAGGACATATGGGAAATGGACTATACAAATTTTCGAGTTCCTATATTTAGGTGTAATTGGGTTGACAACAACAAAGGAGTTTTAGTGGATGAGTTGGGTTTCAAATTGGTGAATTTTGAAAAAATTGGTTTCAAAGATGAGCCATTCATCATGGCAAACCAAGCAAAACAAGTATTCTATATTGATGACCCGGCAAATAAAAATTAGTCTGTCGTTCTTATTGGAAAAAGATAGTTTACTGTAGATCCTATAAATGAAGAAGAATATTACGAAAAGTATGATGATTCCAGTCCATTCTCAGTTGGTTTGCCAAGTGTAAATGTTGAAGATAACACCGATGAATATTATAAACGTCAAGACCGTGCTGAAGGAATTTTCCTTGACTAACAACTCAATCAATACTAAAGGCATGTATTCTTTGAATTATTTATTTTATTATCATGTATACCTTATCACTTGTGTTTTTATTATCACTTATTTTTTTTATCATGTATACTTGCAGGTTCTAAAATGGCGAGTGAAGATGAACATTTTGAGCATGAGCACCATGAAGATGAACATTCTGAGCATGAGCACCATGAGGATGGTAGTGGTGATGCTAAGAAACTTAGAGGTCCTACATTGATGCGTAGGCTGCAGGAGCTCAGGGCTAAAGGGGATAAATTGCCAGTCCAGTTTGATATGACAGGAGCACCTGTTGGGGAACATGCTAGTGCTTTCAAGCATTACGTAGGGGCGACCACGCGCACTAAGGTGCCAATAGATATAGAAAATTGGCATGATGTTCCTGATGCCAAAAAAGACCTCATATGGAAATATATATCTGTGAGTAGAAGTGATATCATTTTAATATGTTTTTATCTATTGATTCTAATTTAGTTTGCTTGGAATTAATTCCTTTTCAAAACAACATTATTAATTGCTTCTTTTGTATGTATAGGGTGTTTTTCATCTAAATGAAAAAGATCACAAGAAAAGAGTGCTACGACGTTGTGGTGTATGATGGAGGGGTTTTAAGACATATCTTGTAAGGGAATTTATAAATAATCCTAAACAAAAGAAGAAAGCTACAGATGTATATATTTTTATAGATCCTGAGGTGTGGGAAAGATTTGTTGCAGCTAGGAGATCGGAAGAGTTTCAAGTAATAAAGATTGTGATGTATTGTATGAATATTTAATTTTATACAATTAAGGACGTGAATCTTTTTATACATGTTTGCCAAGTCTAAATTGCAATACCTCATTTTAAATGATCAGGCTATTCACCAGGCTAAAAAGGAAAGACGGGCTAAAAATGTGCATGGCCATCGCTTGGGGCCCGGTGGTTATGCCTTCCGCCACCAACTATAAGAGAAGCAATCATCTTTTAGAGAAGAATCTAGTACAACTCAAGTAGAGCGACCACCCCGACACATGACATGGATTGATGCTAGAAAGAATCGAGTCGGTGAAATTGTCAACACTACAACCAAGGAGGTGGCACAAAAGATGGTAGGTTTATCCAAACTAAGTAAAAAGTAACTCCCACAATCTTAGATTTATTTATATGTAATTGATATTGTGATTTATTATTTTTATTAACTATGAATAGATTGATCTCCACGAGCAAAGGAAGGAAGGAAAGTTCATCCCAACTGGCTACATGGATGAACTAGCAGTTGCTCTTGGTACGAAAGAGCATCCTGGCCATGTTAGGGGATTAGGAGCTGGCATAGGATTCAAGTCTTATTTTGGCCCTTCACAAACTAAAAGAGGTCGTGCAGGAGGTCTTACACAAGAGGATGTTGAAACATTAGTAGTGCAAAAAGTAAAAGAAATAATGTCTTCATATCATCCTACTCAACCTATTCATACTGCGCGTCTCTCAAGTGATGAGGTACAAGCCAATGCTCCAGTTGTAGAAGGTCATGGGAGCACTCCTGATGACCCACCACAACAATCTGCAGTAAGTTTTTGTTCTATATGTTGTGTTATTAGTATGATAAATATATTATAATATATATAGTTGTAACATGTATTTGTTCTATTATTTCTTATATAACTTATATTATTTCAATCTAGCTTGGTATGAACTGTAAACTTGCAGTGGAAGTTCCAGAATATAATGTTGTGGCAGCGGGCAAGGTGTACAACCTTGGTGGTACATTGTATTGCCAACAAATTACTGATGACATTTGTCGTGTGTCCATCCATCTTGTGTATGATGGAATGGGGGACAAACCACTACCCATACCTAATCCTGAATATAGTACAGTTGAAGAAGCTGAGGGTGCTATGGTGGGTTGGCCTAGACACTTGGTTATCAATGACAAGGTATACCTTATTTCTACCATATTTTTCATATTTGACTGCATATATGAACTCATGTAATATAAGTATGTAATTTAATTAACAGGTTTGTAAACCAAAAAGTAAAACTTCTGGTAATCGTCCTCCTATGCCCAAGCCATCTTTCATTCCCGAAACTACATTCGACGAATTGGGAAGCAAATCGAAATGTTTGTGTCGATACTTAGCCAGCCAAAGATCGGGATCACATATGTTGGTCAAGTTAACTGAAGATGCAGTTGGGAGGGATTTGGAGAATTTTATTTTTCTTGATGATATTATAGAGTTGTTCTGGTATGATTGGCTGAACACTTCAATAATAGAAGTATGGATAAGGTGAGGATCTATCAATATATATAGAAAATTCCAATACACATTTTTAGCTTATTTCTACATTTGAAAATAATTTACAAATTGTTTAACAGCCATTTATATATCGAGGTCACCAACTTTGATATAAAGAATATTGCATTCTTAGTTCCTTCGGTCACTAGTCAGGTGGAGACAAATATTGAGGATGTGAATGATTACTTCTCTGATGCATTCAAATATTTTGCTACTGACGGGAAGGAAATTATCCTAATTCCTTTTAATGTCCAGTAAGTATTATTATTCAATATAATTTTAATAATGAATAAAACTATTTATTTTAATGTTTGTTTTATTCTTACTCAGAGCTAGACATTGAGAATAAGTGGTGATTGCCCCAAAATTGATGACTCTTTATTATCTTGACCCAATGGGTAAAACAACAAGGAGTCACAAACTGAAATTGCCAGCTATGGAGTAAGTATAAATTTAATCAATTGCTTCAACATGATATTTCTATTTAGAATTTCTATTTTACCAACTATCATTTTAATTGATAGGGGTATAAAGGCTTTTCGTGAAGCTGGAGGACAAATACCCACAAAATTAAAGACATTGACTTTGAAAAATGTCAAGGTAGCTACTTTGACAACTGTTTACTATTTATGTATTAATTTTCAACTGTAATATTTCAACTCTTATACTCTTTTCTCAATTGCTGTTTATAGTAGTTTACTAACATTAAGTATAATTTGTTATTTGTAGTGTCCTATGCAAAATAATGACTGGGCTTGTGGCTACTATGTAATGAAATATATGCAAACTATAATCAAACAAGCATCACATGACATTCAGACTATAAGTCAGGTAATAAAGAATAACATCATAAATTTACAAGTGATTGTAGTCATTTTCTAAAATATTAGCAATTGTTTTTTCTATTACAGATCTTTACAACTCAGCCTTACACACATGTGGACTTGGATGAATTCCGAGAAGAGTGGTCAGAATGTTTTATAAGTGAAGTCGAAGTAGCGTTGGATTAAATTATGTAGGTTTGGGTACCTACTCTTTCATATTTTTACTTTTGTATATGTCATCTCAGACTTGCAATCTATCATTTTGTAAATTATGATATGATTATCATTTTTGTTATGAATGTGTGGTTTTGAATGGTGACGGTTGAGCATCAATGCTCCCCTCTCCCAGAATATATGAATCTTCTTGTTCTTCTGTTCTATATCAATTTCTGTAGAAATTTTTAAAAAAAAATCGTAACTTCTAGCGTCGGTTATTTAAATAACCGACCCTAAAGATTGATTTTTTTTAAAAAAAAATTGTAACTTCTAGCGTCGGTTTCTGGAAAAAACCGAGTCTAAATGTTTTCTATAAGGTCGGTTTTTTGAAATAACCGACCCTAAAGTTTGAATAAAACATTTCTGTGTAAGACTCGGTCGACAAACTTCTCGACCGAATTACTTTCGGTCGACAAACTTGTCAACCGACTGTTACACTGAAATGTTTTATTCAATCTTTAAAGGTCGGTTATTTCAAAAAACCAACCTTATAGAGATTTCTCGGTCGATAATTTTTTTGACCGAGTGTTACCACTCATGTTATTCAATTTTTAGGGTCGGTTATTTCATAAAAACCGACCCTGTAAACGTTTTCAGTCGACAATTTGCTCGACCGAGTGTTACCACTGAAATGTTATTCAATCTTTAAGGTCGGTTATTTCATTAAAACCGATCCTGTAAACGTTCTCGGTTGACAATTTTTTCGACCGAGACCGTTTACAAGGTCGGTTTTTATGAAATAACTGACCCTAAAGATTGAATAACATTTCAGTGGTAACACTCGGTCGAGCAAATTGTCGACCGAAAATGTTTACAGGGTCAGTTTTTATGAAATAACCGACCTTACAGGCTCCATTTTTCTCATCTAGGTCAGAATTTTTACAACCTTTTGCGTCGGTGTTTACTCTGTAAGGTCGGTTTTATTTGGTTAAATAATCCGACGCTATAGATCAATTTATGTAGCGACACCCACCTAGGCGTCGGTTAAAAAGTGACGCTGCAGGCTTTAAAAATCCGACGCTACAGACCATTTCTGTACTAGTATAAGTAACATGGAATGCCAATATTATATTTAAAGAACAACTGTTGTAAAACTTATACTTGAAACTTCTTTCTAAACTTAACTCTGTTTGCTTATAATAATCTCTATAAATTGATACTAATCATCTTTTAACTTATGTTATCTTCTTTTAGCTTATGCCCTGATCATATGTATTGTACTCTACATATGAAGACTAGTGGCAAACTTCAATCTCACCGTATAAGACTTAGCTTAAAACCTGGGAAGCTAAGCTTAGAACTGAATCCAGGTCTGCTTGACTCGAACCGTCACGTCTGACTAAGGCGGCTAAATAGTTGGCCGTTAACTGGACATCTCCTTCTAGGCTAAGTACACATGTGGAGGGTCTGAGACGCTATGTGGGCCTCATCTTGGTACACACTATGGGTACCTCTGGGTTACCATCGGGAACTTCAATTCATGTTGGGTAACCTACCTTCTCTTAGGAGACTTCCTCAAGGGCTTCGTCTCCCCACATGCCCTATGGGTGCGTTCCGATTCCCGTATACTAGTACCTGCCAGGCTGGATCGTTTCCTCCCTATAGTGTAGACATATGTAGGGAATCTACAATGTTTAGGGCACCTATGTCTATTATAACTTCGAGTATATCTTTCTCTTAGACTGATCTCTTTTAACTCTGTATTTTACTGACTACTCGGACTACTGAATTGAAACCACTAATGATACTGAACTGAATGTTTACCATATTGTTTACCCTTTTCTTAGGGTTTCTCCTTACTCTTGCACATACAGCATTTCTCATGTATTCAAACATATATCATGTCTACTAGAACAAATATTCTCATTCAACATTTCTCACATTTATGCATGGCATCGATAACATCCCAATCTAGGGCATGTCATATCTCTCCGCTTGTAATAACATAATAACTTATCATTTCATGACAAGTATTTGAATTAGAGAATCTGAATCTCATAAACAAATCTTACATGCATATAAGATAATATTCAGTTAAAAACCCACAATATCACATTAATCATTTCAATCAGCCATTTAATACTAAATTAGATATGTATACTTTTAAAAGCATACTAGATTGGGTTTCCATCCTGGATTACTTGCTATTCACGGGATATGTATTATGAAAATCAGAAACTCTATTGTATTTATATCAAAGAAAAGAGATCAAAAATGTAAAATTAAATGCACTAGGAACATAAGTAAGATCAATTAAGCTTAAATCTGAATTCCAGCTATAATTTTGTTCAAGCACCCGAATAACTTAATAATTCAGATCTTCAGAAGATTCTCAATCAACTTATAAATTCTCTATTATTCAAGATACATGGATATCTATATCCATTTCATCATATAAACATTTTCATATCATAGTTAGAACATGGTTTGAAGTATACTATAAACTGAATTCAAAAGCAATTCTTTTCATTTATTGTCATCTAGGCAGAAATCGAGAATATCAACTAAATCATCTAATTGAGTAAAACTGATTGAATTATTCTTTTACCCACTCACCCTAGGCTGTTAAATGAGCTTAAAAACGTATCCCATATATGAAATCTCGATTTCATATCAGATCCCTAGCAATTCACCCAATTTTTCTTCCTTTCAACTCAGAAACCCTAAAAATGAGGGAGTATGAAGAAAGAGTGAGAAAAGGGGAAGTTTTGATACCATTTCAGATTGAATCAGAGGAGGGACATAATCTTGACATAAGAGAGAAGATTCACCATTAAAGTCTATGCAAAGAAGTTAAACTTACTTGATTTCATCATATCTCGAATAGAGAAACCGTAAATCAGCAATTCCACCTCTTTCTTCTCTCAAACCCTAACTCTCCCTCCCTCTCTAGGATTTCATTTCTGTAGATTGAATCAAGAATTATGAGATCTCCTAGTATGTTAGGTTGACCATATAGAGCAATTGAAATGCTAATGTCAATTGCACATTGACCCCTCACTATACTTTCTCTTATTTCAGTTGAATTTTCTGTCATACAAATGTTACTATAATTCATCTACTGAATAGCTAACAGATCCTCTAAAAATTATGAAAATTTTACATTTTTTTATGATTGAGTTTCAGATCTCCACTAAAAGTTTAAGGTCATTTGGAGTTACCAATAAATAAATAAAAATCAAATAGTGCACTACTATCTATAGTTCTACAAAAATGTCAGTTGAAGAGAAAATGCCCTAGAATGCCTGTGTAAGGTGCCACCAATGACCTAGAATGGTCGTGCTACCCACGACAACCATGCTATCCAATACTAGATACCATTTTAATTTTCCTTTACTTACCTCTCTCATTCCTCCCCAACATGATCCTATTTAGTGAAAACCCTAATTTCAGCCGACTAGGGTTTATATTCCTCGAACCCAAATTTCTCAAAGTCAAATCACACTTATAGTTATTATTAGTTTTAAAACATCATAATTGAATTATCATCATTAATTAGGTTTAAGAAATGATCAATCCAATTAATCATGTAATCATCCAAGTAAACCCTAGTTTACCAATTAAGCTCAGATCCAATCATAACAATTCTTCCCCCCTTAAAATGTTTCATCCCCAAAACATAAACGTGCAAGAAAAGTACATTCAAGGTTTATTTTAAGTTTCTGAAATCTTACATGTCATTACATTCTTGTATTTTATACTTGAATGTAGTTTTCAACATTAAGTCCTTTAATTCTTTACTAAATCACAACATGTTTGAAATAGTTCTCAATGATAACAAACAAATTCTATATGACATAGTGAATCATAGGATAGAGAGATAAACAACCATTTCAATATTTTCATACTCTTGAGGTGTTACCTCAACATTGATAATCTGATCCAACTATCTCAATTCATATGGCTCAATATGTACTATTGTTCTGTATTGTCTTTAAGCCACAAAAGAGAGTTTACCATGTTGTTTTGAATTTTACTATTGTGCTACCCAAATAGCAAAATAGTCTTGTGGTTGGAAGACTAGATTCAACAACAATTGTACAATACTAAGATGGATTACTGGTATGAATGATGAAAACTATCAGACACCTTTAATTAACATATTGTTTGCACATGTACATTGAAATCATATGTAGAACCAATTTACATCCCTTAATATACCTTCAACAGGTTATACTTTTAAAAATAAATTCACATATTACTAAAAGCCATCGTTTTCTCTTATCTCTCTCTTCATTCATTACTACTTACTTTTTACTACTTATCCTTCTCATTTTAATCATGTATATTAAACATCCTCAAAATTGAAACATACAAGGTACAAATAGATTATTCATCATTCTTGCTATCACAACAAGAATTTATTTCAGATTACACTTTTCTCATGTTGCACTTCTCCTTTTGTTCAAATCACACCTATTATTTTCAAATTTATTTCTTATCCTTTGCTCTGAATCATTTCCATATTGTTTATCTACCTTTCAGATTAGCTACCTTTAAAACTTGGACTACTATCAATGCTAGTTTACTTCTCATAGTGCTAATCTCATGATCTTATTTTATAGAGATGCTAGTATTCAAGGTCAACTCACTAGTGACGTCCCTTGAACTACTACAAATCTAAACATTCTAGGGTTTGGTCCATATCAGTAGCATGACGCTATTGTGATGTGACTTTTCTCATTTAATTTGAAATCCAAACTTTGGATCTCACAAGTTTCACTAAAGTTTTCCTTATCTTATGACTTGAATTTCCTTTCTCATACATGGCCATTCATATAGATTACATTCTCAATTTACCCTACTAGGGTTTCATCATCATATTGCGTGTCATTATTAGATTCACTAGATGTCACTACCAGGGTGGTTATGTATCATATATGATTCATTTTCTTATCACTTCATTCCCACATTGCTCTCATTAAGGAAGATATGAAAGAGAAGATGATTTTGAAACTTAGAATTCTTATCTTCAAACATTCATTAATACATTTATCATATGTAGGTTTTAATAGTTATCAACAAGGATACTTGACTAATTAGCGCTTTCTTGAATCTCGCAACCTCTTTCTTTTATAATTTCTATTATCCATCATGTTTCATACCCTTCCTTACTTTCCATAATCCTCTTATCATATACTAGTCTTCCATATGTCATCTTTAACTTCTAATTTTCTCTTATGACCATGTTGCTTATTCATGTGTATGATCATGTATACCATGTTATACATATTTGTTTTTATCATTCTACTAATGTGAAGTTAAAATTCTAAATCAATATTCTCTCTACTAGTTTCACCTCATGTTTAATAAATTACATATTCTTCATTTTAAATCAAACAGATCATGCATGGGTCAAACCCAGTTTTTCTTTCATTCAAGTTTTCTCCTTCCTGAATATAGTCTACCTTTGTATGACTTATTTATTTGTTTAACTACACTTTTGTTCTTCTTTTAGAAACTAGTTTGTTGTTCTATAGAGACTTGAAATCCAAAGTTAATAAGGATGAATGTCCTAAGCTTTATAATAAAGGTATACAATCTATGCTATCAATTATATCATACCGCTCATTTCTTAATTAAGCTCATCATTTTTACATTTCTCTTTGTTTTAACTAAGTTTGTTGTTCTAGTCTTATGATTTACATGTTCATATAATTCTCTTTACTTTGACTCTTCACTTCTTTATACTTATTGTATACTCAACTCTTTTCTTCTATTTTGCCTTTGTTTTGCAGTACACAAAAGAATTATACTCTATTATATGATCCATTTCTCATGATTGATTCTTACTATCTTGAACCTTACATACTTTTCACATATCTTTCCCATATTTCATATTTAGAGTTCATATAATACTTATACTTTAACTCAATCAGAACCTTATCTCGTGTTCCTTTATTCCCAATTAAGAGTTTTTCATATGAGACCCCAAAGTTGGATCTCATGTATCAGTTCTAACTAATTCTTAGATATTCTAATCTTTCCCATATTATTCAACATCTTAGTGTATGTACATTCTCATTATGATGTGGGTCTAATTTATCTAAAATCTACTCTTATTGTATTTTTAATAGGAGTCATTAGATCCCAGTAATGCATCCTGCCAGCTGGACCAGGGAAAACATGCAGTCCTGAAGCCAAGAGCTACTTAGGATTAACTAACTCCTATTAATCTCAAACATGTGAAAAGAATATCCACTTAGGTAAACTCATTTAAACATATAACTTCTAGACTATATGATACAAAGAATATAAATAATAAATGAATCACTTCATGATACACAACAATATAAAAGAATCATATATATTCTACAAACTGATAATCTGAATTCATATATATAAGAGCATTTCTATTAATATCCAATCAAAGAAGCAATATAAAGCAAGAGTTGTATCACATTCTATGTTTAATCGCTTACTCCTTCATTACTTTTCGGTCTTCTAACCCTAAGATTTCTAGGATTTCTCTCTAGCCCATCCTTCCTCTGCATACCCGGCCAGGGCATCCAGAGAAGAATAGACAGAGTAGCTTGATACTGGTCAACCCAAGTATTCAGATATCGGGTCAGGGTATCCAAACACCCAGACTTCCCAGAGATATCATCATAACATCTCCTATCTACCACACTTATGACTCTAACTTACTAACTTAATGGTCTCTGACAGCTCATCCTAAGTTCTTATACCAAACTATCACACCCACATCCCACGATTATCACAAATCATGAGATTAGGGCATGAGCTTGAGGATTTTACTTAATACAAAGTTCACTCCCAACTTTTTCTTTAGATTTTTCCCTTATTTCAAACTCTTTGTGTATTGGTGTTCAATCACATACACAAATTGTACAAGAGAATTAAACTGTGATTACTCCAATATGATCTCAACATTAATGATACACATCCATACATTCATTCTATTTCTTAGATTTCCATGTTCATATGACAAGATAATCATACAAATTCACTCAGCAAACATACTCATTAGCGGCCTTTCAGAAATGCCACTAAAAAAAATAAAAGCCAGTAAATAGGTTTAGCGGCATTTGTTGACATTTTAAAAAATGCCTCTAGTGCCAATGCCACTAGGAAGATAGTGGCTTAAGTTGTAAAAGCCACTAAAGGTTTGTCTTTAGTGGCTTTGAATAAATGCCACATAAAGGCCACTAAACCATCATTTGGCATTTATAAAAAAGCCACTATCCATCAATTGGCTTTTATATAAATGCCACTATATTGTATTATGTTGGTGTATGAAAATGTTCTTATTGAGTTTAATGGCGTATAAAAAAAGCATCTAATGACTACTAGTTCTGTACTACTACATTTTCATGGCTTTTAGTCATTCAGTTTTCAATTCATTATCATTATTTCTAAATGAATGTCAATTGTAGACGAACTCACTTTTCTGAAAGTATGAATAATTTTTATTTATAATCAATTGAGATTTACATGGGGAGGACATTTTACCTTGCCCCTTATATTGAATACAACACCAATGATATACTTTCATTCAACATTTTACCTTGCCCCTTATATTGAATTACATGGGGAGGATGTTTTACCTTGCCCCTTATATTGAATACAACACCAATGTTTACTGCTGCATTTTATGGTTTGCAAAATCTTCTTGCTGAACAACGTGGCATACATGATGTCTTCAACATTGCTGGAGCTGGCTCAGCAACTACTACTGTATCTGGTCCCATATTGCTTGGTTCCTTGAGATGGCGAGTGCGGAATATGCTCCTTGGTTCTGCACTTGGAGCTGCCTTTTGGTTTCCACTCGGTTGGGCCCTTCTGAAACTTGTAGAGAAGGCAGCTAAGCGGAGTGTAGTTCCGTTGGCGTATGATTCTGGTGAAAGTGATGTAGGAAGCAGGGTGGGTGCAACAATTAAAAGGCTTGAAAGTAGCCTAAGAAAATAATTCATGCACGTCATTGGCATCAAATCTGGAAACATTAAAAAGTGACTTATCTTTTATTTGTATCATGCCAGCAAACATCGGTCGTGATTCCAAAATGGCTTGGACAAAACGATATCACAGTATCTAAGTTATCAAGCTTTCAAATATGTAACTGTTAGACACACATTGGCTATATCTACTTTTCAACCTCATTCATATATATCATGAGCTTCCAAACATTATCCTCAAATATGTGTATTACACTGATTATACTCATAGGCTTAGAATCAGGTTTTATCAGCCATCATTAATAGTCATTTTTATATACGTATAGATGATCACAGATTAGCCCACATCAACATACATGATGAGACTGAGCCCTAGATAATGAAGATGATAATGATAGAAGAAAGCACATCCACATCAACGTTCAATTATGTTTTTAACGGTTAATAGTACATCTGTTTTTCAGTTTCCAAATCAGTGTATTCCCAATTCTGATTACCTAAACTAACAATGTGGATAAAGAGATGATTGAAGAGATACAAATTAGAGGAAAAAAATGATCGTACCATAAAATACTTTAACCATTCAAGATGGAAACACAACCATGGATGACTGCAACATAATCTGAAGCTAGAAATAGTGGGCAGTGTTAAAACATACAAAATATTGAAAATAAGAAAGAAAACAAAGACATGCAGGTGTCGTCTTTATACCTTGTTCAATGGGCATTGCTAAAGATATGTTTTATAGGAAGCGGTTGACATCAACATAGATGGCCTCCAACACAACCATGGATGACTGCAACATAATCTGAAGCTAGAAATAGTGGGAAGTGTTAAAACATACAAAATATTGAAAATAAGAAAGACAACAAAGCCATGTAGGTGTCGTCTGTATACCTTGTTGAATGGGCATTTCTAAAGATACATTTTATAGGATGCGGTTGACATCAGCATAGATGGCCTCCAAAAAGTAAACATGCTACAAAATTACAAGAATATATGTTCTATAGAATCAACTACCCTTCACTTCAGTAATAGATCTAATATAATGATATATAAAAAGTGAATAATAGCAAGAATCTGAGGTTTCCAAACCACATATGGTACATTATTACAGCTGAGCTATAGATTAAAAATCAATGATAAACATATCATCTGTCAACAAAAAAAGCCAGCCCCAGAAAATGAATGCACTGTCTTGTCTTGGATAAAATGAGATAAAGCAGCTAAGTAACATTCTAAAGCATCACATTCTTGACATAGTGATACATACTTGTTTATTATGAAATAATAGCTTTCCATCTTTAAATTGAACTATATAGACAGATTTAAGATCAAATAGAAACAAATGGTAACATATAGTGGCCTCAAATTTAAAAATATCTATTGTAATATATGGTAGCTTCTAAATTTAATATACATATACCTGCACTCCAAATGGGCCAAGTACAGAGCTCAAAATTTTGGCTAAATGAATGTAACCTCTTCACCACTTCTTTAACTTCCCCTCGTCTGTTTCAGATGTTGGTGTGTTTTCCTCTTTATCATGTGGATGAGCCTTGTAAGCATCACTGACAGTTGCTGGAGAAACAAGCCCATGAATGGCCAATCTATGTAGCTAATATAAGTTACAAGAAAATGCCAGCTCAGGAAAGGATGAAAGCTAATTATTAT
Source organism: Alisma plantago-aquatica (assembly GCA_963693085.1). NCBI lineage: Eukaryota > Viridiplantae > Streptophyta > Magnoliopsida > Alismatales > Alismataceae > Alisma > Alisma plantago-aquatica. Next base: position 580,993,271 of record OY856413.1, read on the forward strand.
GAGAAGTAATCCCACCTTTTCAAATCTAGAAGATATTGAAGTTCAAATAGTTCCCTTGAAAAACTGAAAAATCTAGACAAAGAACTGGTTCAGGATATAAAAGAATCCAACAAGTAGAGCTTCATGGGTCCAAGATATGATGTATCAAAAGAAATATTCATTGTTCTCTTCAAGGTAAGATACACTATAAGAACGTTGATGCCAACTCATACTCAAGTTTGCCTAGATAAACAAAAAGGAGACCTTATTGTCCTTTTGCATGAATTGGAGAAATAACTTCTCCTGGAGAACAATAAATCAACTCAAAGACAAAAAAAATTGTCTCGTACATATCTCACAAGACATAGATACCAACACTCCAATATAGCAGCTAAAACTACAGCAAGAATATTGGTATGCTTGGAGCTAGACCTGCTGACACCCCAACAATAATATCAATTATGCTTCAAAATATAGGACCATGTGGACAAAATTGGAAATATACAACAAAAGAAAACCAAACTATGTTGCTTTCTCCATGGATTTGAATAATTAGCTACTACATTACTGCTTCCAGCAATAAATATTTTCAAGTTGTGTTTAGAGTTAGCACTTAACAAGTTACTAACAAAGAAAAAGGAATAAGACCGTTGTCAGAAAATGAAATACTAAAGCACCACATGGTGTAGCTACCTGAATTATATAGGAATACAATAAACTAGCTACAAAATATGTTACACTTATTGAGTTAGCGATGATAGGATCTATGCACGAAAAGAGCAAAATTTTCAGAGTTCTCAGACAAAGGGCTTCGTCATCTTATGGGTGACTATTGTAAGGGCAAATGTTGTAAAATTAATCTATAAGACTCAATTCTGTTGACCTAGCAAAAGGTTAAAAGAACAATCATCTATTTTCCAACATTTTTAGAGTATATTAACTGCATATTCTTCCTGCAATTTGGTTATAAAGCCTACATGTTATCAAAAATGGAAAAAGCTTATTTAAACTGTGCCCAGAAAAGTCTACTAATGAACAAGTCCCAGTGGCTAACAAGCAAAATGTTTTCACTATTTAATCCTCAACAAAGCTCCTCTTGTTACTAATGATCCATTCATTTGATTTACTAACAAAGTAACAATTAATATTATTAGGTATGCATATTACTAAAGTTTATAGCAATAAAAAATTCCATGAAAATATAAAGGATTTTTTTATATCGGCAGGTAAATAAGATTACATTTGAAACAAAAAGGAAGTACTTTCCTTCCTTATTTTAGGGTGGAATTAGTGAGATTCGATTGATGATTAACAATGGTGGTGTAATGGGAAGATTTACTCTGCCCATTGAGAGTAATTTTGCTCTTTTACTCCGCATCAAAGAGGTCAAATAGGATGAAACTACTTTTCCCCTCTCAATCCAAACTTATTCTTACCAAATATTTTTTATACCTGAAATTCAATTTCACTTATTCCCTACGTGACGTTTATGTGAACCGAGTTTCTTCGACATCCAATGATCCAAATGACATCTAAATAGCTTATAGACTAAGCTCCTGGAGTGTAAAGTTGAGGAACGTCTGCAGTGATATTGCCAGTTCGTTGTAAATTATATAATGATGTGGGAGAAAGTGGAGCAAGTATAAATGTTAAGAATTCATGTTCTGGGAACTCCAGTTCCATTTCGGAAATTTGAGTTCCAATGACTTCCATGTGACTGTTTTTTTGTAGGTGTGATATAGAAATTCCTCCATTTTGTTAGCTAATATGCCTTTTTATCACAAAATGTGGTGATAATGCTTTAGATTTGTTATGTACGGAATGATATAAAGTAGAATATTAAGGAAAAATTGTTTTCATCTCATTTAATAGGGAAATCAGGATCTGTCTTTTATACATCCTTACAGAGCTCCGGGTAAGTAAATGGAACTCTAGTTCCATAATTACATGAAACAATCATGAAAATTTTAATTAGGAACTCATGTTCCTGAGTTTTCCATGCCACCTACAACAAACCGGTCAGACCTTAGGGAAAAGATTGGAAATACCACTCCAACACTGTAGAACAATCACACACACAACAAATGTGCTTGAAATGTCAAAAACAATATGGAAATGTGGAGTAAATATACCAAACAATTCTGAGTGCAGCCGGAAGTAAACTCTGTGGTCCATTAAACCATAATTCAGCATACTTGATAATCTTTTTTAACATGAACATTAGGGAGTGTCCATAGATTAAAAAATGAAAAGTGCACACTATGTAGTATTTTTTTACATAAACATCAGGTTGTCTTACAAACTTACAATCAAAATGAGGAATAATATTATAGATTGGATATCCAATCAATGAATCATATGAAGAGCAAGGGCAAAAGTTACATGGCATCTATTAACTCAAGTTTCTTGCAAATTAATAGCCTGGCACTTCCTCAGAGTACAGATAATTTTCACTACCAATGGGACTGTTGCATTAGTTAAGTAGATAGTGACAGTGATATTCAAGATTCGGCATATTTTCAGCTTGCTAGAAAAGTTGTAATCTGAGAATTTTGAGAAAATAGGGAAAAGTTAAAGTTGGTTAACTAATTGGGTATGTGGGTGTGTTTTGGCTTGCTTGAAAGGTCATAACTCAAAACAAATCGGAAAATTTGAGAGAAAATTTTAAAATTTAGTCAACTACTCGGGCTCAGGCATGTGTATTTTTGTATCCATGTGTGTCCATGGATGTGTGTGTGTGTCTAAGAAAGAGAAAGAGAGAGAGAGAGAGAGAGAGAGAGAGAGAGAGAGACATATATACATAACATATGGTGTATCTGTATGTATACAATATATATACACATGATATATACATCTATATGCAAATGTATATGTGCGCATACATGCAAGATTCCATCGACATTGAAGAGACTATTGTATTGCAAGATGGAGAGAGACAAAAACTCCATACTCGGAGTTTGGAACAGGGCATGGGAGGTTGTGTAATGTTAGGCTGGGTTAGTTCACATCACAAGAGCATTAAGAAGGCCACTAAACTTGTTAAAAACTTAGCATGAAATTTTACTTTTGAGACATTTTGTATTTAAAAGATTATGAATAATTGTGAAAGTTCGTGAAAAAACATGAAAGGAGGTTAAAATCGTGAGAGAAAAAAAATGAAGTCAATAAAAATCACCAACCTACGTTTTATTAAGGAAGAACATTCTACTAACCAAAAACCGCAAGGTTTTCCAAGAAGTCACTGATTTTTGTTACTAGGGTTAAGTATCGGCCTCCTTATAAGGGGTATAGCTCAAGAACCACACCCATGCACTACCACTCCTTGAACTTACCTATCCAACGAGTACCACATGCCACTGACCTATGTTTTATAAGGAAGAACATTTGACTAACCAAAAAAATCACAATATTTTCCAAGAAGTTGCTGATTTTTTTTTGGGTTGAGTATTTGCCTCCTTGTACGAGGTCAAGCTCAAGACTTGCGCCTGGGAAACTATCAACTCCTTGAACTTAATATCCAACAAATATCCCATGTCAGTCTTTGTGATTTATGGGGATTGTGGGGTATCACTTCAGTTGGACCTTTTTACTTATAGTTCCTACTACAAAAAAAACTCTATGTTATTGAAATTGTTGGGAGTTTGCAAGTATAAGATACCATATTCATAAGGAACATCCAAGAAGTAAATTTATTTGAAAGTTGAGATACACATGTTAGCATCATACATTGGCAGGGTTTCAGGGTGACTTTTAGAATGATTAGGGCAAAGTATGAGGAGCATGTCCCTTGCTACCAAAGTATGTGATACACTGTCAAAGACTCCAATGTGTCTGCTTTATAGTGTGCCTAAGGAATGGAAAACAAAATATTAGTAAAACAACGAGTTTTCCCAAAAAAGTCACTGGTTTTTTTATACTTGGGATAAGTATTGGTCTCCTTATAAGAGGCCTCAAGACTCATTCTACCTGAGTTAGGAGGGTCATGGGATATCACCTCACTGAGACCTGCTCAGATCAACAGAATGCTAGGCACCGACGCCACTGCCCTTGGCAGTACAAAAGCAACTGCTAGGTTATCACCCTCGGACGGGCTTCTGCAGAGCTAGACTACGGAGTTGATCAGCAGCAGATCTGACGGCCACATGATTAAAAAAGTGTTTCCGTGAGGGTATGTACAACTCTAATATGTCAGCTAGAATACATTGTATAGCAATGCATTCCGTACTGAGACACATTATCCCCATCAGGAAAAATGTCCCAAACTAAGACACATTGCTCTGAAGAAGTAACATCTTCATTAAATTTACTACAAGGTGAAAAGTACTATACCCTAATGTAGTCGACCTCTGCATGACTAGTTGGGGCTCTGATTTCTCATGGGTTAAACGGACCTTTTGGGTTTTACCTTGCAATGGTGGGTCATGATTGTGTCCCCGCTGACAAAGTCATTTCTCCTTGTCTTTTCTTGACTGCTACTTAGAATATAACCTAGATAGTGCAAAGTGGTGACATAGTATCTTTGATCTCAAAATCATGATGCGAGATATCAACTTTTCTTCTCCAACCTGCAAATGATGTTAGATCAGAGTCTAGCTGACACAACTAACTAATCAAAGTCCGGCTGACACACATAATCTTTTAAATAGTAGATGATTGTACTTGTTAAGAAGTAAGCTGAGTAGAAAATGAATGAACCTCAAACATAAGTAGATAACAGAGAAAACATCATAACCCAGCCATCCATGAGATAACTTCAACTATAGACACATTATTTTTTCCATCCAGCCACAAATAAAAACACTCCACAAAAAACATTCAGTTACTTCATACCATGTATGGTTAAATCCATAAATCCAATGATCGTATCAATGAACTGAAGATCAACTACACTTTACTGTAACGTCTATTTCGAGAAAACAAGATTAACTAATGTGGAAGCGTTCACTAAGCAGCGGATTACCAGAAATCACTAAAAATTTAAAACTTTTTGCGAAGAGATCTTTTAAAGGTAAAGCTTTTTCATAAAGAAACATGATAAGTTATTTACAACGGATCCATCAGTGTACCTCTGTAAGGTCATATCTTGAGAAATACAATCATCAACTACCATGTTAACTATGTAAGACAAGATACAAAATCTCGAGGGACTGGACCAAAAACTCGGAAGCACTAACTATTACTCCGAGGACATGAGAGTACAGAGACGACACATAGGACTCTAACTCCATCTACACATGGCACAACAGCCAGTGTCTCCACCTGAATCTTCACTGTTGTCCCTGGTACTGTTGATGTTGCCCTTCACCTATTGAAGGATTTCTGCCTCCTCGCCCACGTCCACCTAAAGGTTGAAATCTACGGGGTGAGACAATTATAAAAATTGTCCCAGTGAGAGATATAACTCTTCGCCAGAAACATAATTATTGCAGCTTAAGAGAATAAATGTACACAAAGAAGTTATATATGTTTGGGAGTAGTTAAAACAATGTTTAACAGATTAAACTATTCTTCCTATTAGAAGCAATGCAGCTACAAATTGATAAATCCACATGTCACTTATCTTTTAAGAAATAAAAGAACGTGTATGACATCTATTTATAATAAAACCATTATCACAACACTAACTCTCTTCAGACTTAGATCATATATCCATTGCCTGGCATTATTACTGGGGAAATCATGGCCTGTAGCCATACTCTTTCTCACAAAGTGTTAGGATTTCAACTCCACAACATATTTGCATGATTTTTACACATGATACTATACCTAACAATACTCATGTAGTACAAGGGTTAATTACATTCATAACCCATTAGTCTGCAGTTAAGCCTTCCATAGAATTATCCTGTAATAGAATTTTACTTAGTAACACTCTGTTATTAAGATCACATCTCATATTTTAATATTGGGATATCAATCACTAACCATCTTATCATTATGATTCAGGAAGGTGGGAGTTCAAACCCCTGAACCAATCATAAACATTTGTTGCAAAGTAACATCTCATTTTATCTAGTCATCTTAATAACATGACCTTTAATTATCGACAATGCATATTACTCATGGCTCATTCAACCTATCAAGCTCATATGTTACCACATACCAGATAACATAACATATAGTTATACATGAAGTATAGATATAAAGTGTTTTTAATGCAAATATCATTATAATCCTTACCTAGATCTGGTCACCTCTTTAATGAAAACCTGTCAAGCTTAACTCTCATCAGTTATTGGATGGATATTAATTCTTAATCATCTTATCACTATGATTCAAGAACATGGGTGGTCACACCCTTAGATCATCATAATACTTGTTATCAAGTGATGTATATAAGCATCAAGTCATCTAATACATGACCTTGATATATATATGTATCCTTCACATATCATAAATGTTTTCAAGGAAAATGACATCTTAACCCTCACCTGATTATGATTACCTCTTGATAGGAACCTGCATGTTTAATATAATTGAATACATGGATATATCATAGTATTAGCACAATACTAAAGATTTTCAATTTTATTTATAAAACACCATGGTCGTGCTTCCTTGCACGGTCGTGCAAAGGAAAGATACCATGGTCGTGTTCTTTAGCACGGGCGTGTTAGGCTTAACATATCACCATTGAATTTTAGGGTTTGGACTCATTCACCTTAATATGGGATTATTAAACCTCTTAGATTACAAGGTATAAAGACTTCATGCTACAACTTGTAATTAGGGTTTCACACTCATAGGCATAACCTAGAGTTACTCCATTTATAACATCACCCTAAATTAGGGTTTAATATTCACATTACATGTTATTACCCTAGAATTAGGGTTTACTATTCACTTCATAGTGTATTGAGCTCATAGCATCATCATGTATGAAATTATCATCATTGATGCTCTCTAATTAGGTTAAAATTCATCCATCATCATAATTAGGGTTTCATGATCTCACCTTGATGGATCATACCCTAATCATGTACATTCTTTCATATTGAAGATGTGTTACTTGATTCCCATTCATATTAGGAGCCTTCTCTCTCCTCTCACTACTAGATGGTGATCACATCACTCTAGATTAGGTTAGGTCAAATCACCTTTGATCATTATAAGCTAAGTCACCACCATTGTGATCATTAGGGTTTGATTAAACAAGGGTATCATCTATTTGAACCCTTCAAGGGCATATAGGTAAAGTACACAATGATTACCATCATGGGTCAATATATTAATCACTTAACCCCTTAATGTCTTTAAGTATCATTAGGGTTTATATTAGACCACCATTGAACCAATTACACCTTCAAATGATTAAGCAAAAACAACCCTAAAAGTCCCCAAACGATTTCACCCCTCAACCTCCAAACGGTCTTGAAACCGTTTGGGGGCGTTGACCGTTTGGACACTTTGACCTCCAAGACCGCATGGTCACCAAGACCGCATGGTCACCAAGACCGCATGGATGCGTTGACCGTTTGGATGTGTTGACTTTGAAACTGTTTGAAATGAAACGATTTTGAGATCGATTGGATCCAAATGACCTTGAGATCGTTTGAGCCCAAACGGTCTTGAGACCATTTGGCCCCAAATGGTCTTGAGACTGTTTGGCCCCAAACGGTCTTGAGACCATTTGGATCCAAACGGTCTTGAAACCGTTTGGTCCAAATGGGCTCAAAACCACATGGACCTCAAAGGTGATCCAAAGGTTGTAGTCGATTAGGGTTTGCTATGTTGAAGCCTTCAATTGGCCACATCCTTGCTAATAACTTATCAATTGAGTCCATTAGGGTCATCCTTAATCATTAGGACACTCAATTGACCTTTAATTGCTAATCAATTAGGGTTGAAACTGGTTCAATTAGGGTTTGTAATCGCACAACCATCAACATTCATCAATGTGAATCAAATTGAAGTTGAACCCATCAATTGGCACTCAATTGGGCCCAAACTTGGTCCAAACGGTCTTGAGACCATTTAGACACCCTCCAAACGGTCTTGAGACCGTTTTCCCAAAGGTTCATCAAAATCTAAGTCGATTTGATAAGGGTTGAGCCCTAATTAGATTACAAATCAGCACTTTTCATCAATTCATCAACCTATTGTGATTGGGCCCTCAATTGATCAAATTACCTTAACCCTAGATCTCCAAACGGTCTTGGGTTGTCACCAAACGGTCTTCAGACCGATTGAGTGAACCCCCAAATGGTCTTGAGACCGTTTGGGCCCTTCAACCCAAAGTTCACCAAAATCTATCCTTGAAATCAGCAATTCAACCCGATTAGGGTTTACGGGGTTGAAGTGCCTTCAACTTATGATTGGTTTGGAATTAGGTTACAATTCTTTGTAGATGTTTAATTCAACATGTACACAACGGACCTCTAAATGGTCTTTTCTTGGTCAAACCTACCAAACGGTCTTGTAAGACCGCATGAGATCAAACGGTCTTGAGACCGTTTGATTTCAAACGGTTTGCAAACCGTTTAGACCAAATGGTCCAAGGTCGTTTGGTAAAGTTGGATAAGGAAAAACATAGGTATTAATTCCCATCATCTTATACCTTGAGACCAAGGTCTGTTCTTCATGGAATTTCTTGCAGGAGTGCAAGGAAAGATGGGGAAGATGAAGAACTAACTATTATTTGCAAGAATAAAGGTATGCATAACAAAGCAAAGGTTTAGAGTTATAAAACCCGCCTTAAGGTCGTTCCTAGAGCTCCAAGCTCCCAAGATCCAAGCCTTTAATGGCATCTTGAGCTCCACAAGTCGGCCAAAGGTGATTCTCCAAGAAAAGGTTGGGAAAGATCGGCTAGAAAGAAAGAACTAAGTAAGATAACCATGAAACCAACCTTGTAATCCACTTTCCTCCATGAATTCAAGCAAAAAGGTTACCCAAGCTTACCTAGCTCCTCCTTGGTCATTCTCCTCTGTTCCTAAGCTCTGCCTTAGTCGTTCCAAGCAAGGTGATAAGTGAAGGGGAAAGGAAACGTTGCCTTTGGTTGTAAAGGAAACAAGCTTATATATCTTAGGGTCATTTTCATCTTAAGGACTTCTAACTTCCTTCTTTTAAAATCTAGGTCCTTCCTTCCTTATAAGGCACGTTTCTCCTTTTCATACTTAAGCAAGACTCATTTTAGACCCAAGGTCTAAAGGTAGAGAAAGCCAACTTCTTACTAAGTTGCTCATATAAAAAGGGTCTTATTACTTATAACTTGGTAATCTAGATACAAGGGTTATCAATCTTATTTAGTTATTCAATTGAAGCGCCCCCTTCATCATTTTTACTATAAATGACGTTTAGAGTCATACAAGATACTCTAGAAGATTTATTTTACAAGTTTCACCCCATACTTTGCGTAAATTGCATTTTACACCAAAACTAGGGTTTTAAGCACAAGGATTGCTCCACAAGCTGCCTCTTGATGCCCAAGCTTGGGAAATCCATCATACTTCATCATATTCATTCTTATGATGTCTCAACACCAAAGGAACATATTAACATGTGCTATTTGCAAGTCAACCCCCTCTAATTGGGTAAATTTCACATAGGTCCCTATATTACAAAACAATACTACAACATTGTTTAAAAGGGACAGAAATGAAAATATAGATTCTTGTAAAGCTTTAATGACATATAAAAGTTTAACCACAAGCCTCTAATCATAATTTTAAGCAAAACATCTAGGGTTAGTTCATAACCCAGGTCGGGGGTGTTACAAATTATAAACCCCTAACAAGGATTTCGTCCCCGAAATCCCAGAAAAAGGAGGGACAGATTATTCATTAGTAAGGCCCTCAAGTTTCCCCATATTATCTCAATGTTATGGAGATACCATAGTCCTGTAATTCACACAAAGTTTCTTTCACTAATTCAACCTTATCAATGTTTATGTTTATGCTGAGCATAAACCCCTAACATATGATGTCCACACTTATTGAAAGGAAGAAGCATAAAAGAACATACCTCTATCATCATCCAAGAATATTTACCAAAAGAGAAACATATATGTCCTAACACAGATAATTTACTCGGCAATCCTTTATTTATTAGAAATAGTTTACTAAGGAAGTTTGCTAATCAATTAATTTGGAAACATTCACTGAGAAGGTTTGCTACACAATTTGTCTAGGAAGATTTCACTAAGTAATTTTACTAAGTATATTGTCTCAAAAGCTTTCATTGAAGGAGTTCATTGAGTATGCTTACTAAGTATTTACTGAGGAAATTCACTGAGTATATTCACTAAGTATTCACTGAGGAAGTTCACTGAGTATATTCACTAAGTATTCACTGAGGGAGTTCACTGAGTATATTCACTAAGTATTCACTGAGGGAGTTCACTGAGTATATTCACTAAGTATGTTCACTAAGTTTGTTCACTAAGTATTCACTGAGTAAGTTCACTAAGTATATTCACTAAGTATGTTCACTAAGTTTGTTCACTAAGTATTCACTGAGTAAGTTCACTGAGTATATTCACTAAGTATGTTCACTAAGTTTGTTCACTAAGTATTCACTGAGTAAGTTCACTGAGTATATTCACTAAGTATGTTCACTAAGTTTGTTCACTAAGTATTCACTGAGTAAGTTCACTGAGTATATTCACTAAGTATGTTCACTAAGTATTCACTGAGTAAGTTCACTGAGTATATTCACTAAGTATGTTCACTAAGTTTGTTCACTAAGTATTCATTGAGTAAGTTCACTGAGTATATTCACTAAGTATGTTCACTAAGTTTGTTCACTAAGTATTCACTGAGTAAGTTCACTAAGTATATTCACTAAGTATGTTCATTAAGTTTGTTCACTAAGTATTCACTGAGTAAGTTCACTAAGTATATTCACTAAGTATGTTCACTAAGTTTGTTCACTAAGTATATTCATTTAAAAGTTTCACTTAGCTTTTCTCATTTAATTTTCCTTATACTCTCTAGATTGTTTCAGAATAATTACCTGATCAGAGTAATCAAAAAGATAACAATCTAAGAGTTTCATACTTGCCTTATCTACAATAACCATATACCTGGCTAGGGTATATAGGTATTGAGATTAGGTAGTATGTATTTCACTTATCATCATATTCCTTGCTTTTCATATCATTATACACCTAGAATTTACCATACTAGATTATTCTTCAGGTATCACATCTATATCTCATCCTTCTAATACACAGTTAAGGGAGATTATAAATTATTTTAAAGAATATTGAGTAAGATATAAGTTCTTATCTCCCTTGTGTCCTTCTAGGACTTAGTCAAAGGAACTCAAAAGCAGCAAATTTCCATATTTTTAACACATAGAATCCTGATATGTAATATTAAAACAAAACTTATTTCATCTAACCTGTATGGGACGTTTGTCCACGTCCTCTATTATTATAGTGCCTCCCTTGTGAGCCTTGCAGACTCCGTCCTTGGGGTCGAGTCATTATTGTATTCTTGTCTGGACAATCCTTTTCTAGATGTCTCGGTTGTCTACATAAGTAACAGATCTTGGGTGCAAAGTATCTATACGATCCAGTTACCGATGTTGATGCTATGTCGGAGGGTCTTCTTGGAATACTACTATGGTCCCTACTTCCTCTTGACACCCATTGTGTCTGGGTAGGAAATTCTGATATTGCTGTCGGTGTAGAAAATCTTGTCTTCTTAAAACTTTCAGGCCTTTGTTCTTGAGGCTGGGTGTACATCTTCTTACTATTTGTCTGTTGTTTCATGGTTTCTGACCTCTCTATCCTTCTTACTAACTCCACAAAGGTGGCAAACCTTTCTCTGTTCTCTAGAGCAGACACAGGAGTGGCTAATTCAGCGTTCAATCCTTTTTCAAAATACTGAATTCTTTCTTCATCACTAACTGCCATCTGTGGACAAAACCGCAGTAACTCCATGAACTTAGCTTCATATTCGCTAACGTTCATCTGTCCTTGTGTGATGTTCTCAAATTGAGAGATCTTCTCATCTAGATACGTCTTAGGGAAGTATCTATTGATGAATTCTCGTCGGAATACCTCCCATCCTATTTCTTTGCCTGGTCTCTTATCTTCCTCTATCATCCACCAATTACCAGCACTCCCTTTTAGGAGGTATACCGCATGTTTTACCTTTTCAGCTTCAGGAATATCAAGGATCTTGAAAGCCTTTTCCAGCTCTGTCAACCACAGATCAGCATCTGCTGGGTCAGATGTACCAACATAGTCTATGGCTCCCACCCGGCAAAGTCTCTCGAAAGTCTTGCCGGCTCCATAACCTTCCTGATGGGCTGGTGCCCTAGGTGCAGATGGTGGCACGCTATCTGCTATGTGTGTTATGGCTGTCAGGAACTTATCAAATAAAGCATGGAGAGCTGGGTTTTTTATCTCAGCTGGGTCAATCTGGGGTTGTTCAGGTATAGGCCCCTCCCTATTTTGGTCTCCTGCACCTCCTCCTGGTGCAGCAGTACTGCCCTCATCGGCATGCTCTTCATGTGGTCCAAACATCTTCAAGTTCTTCTTATCCTATGTGAGCAGAAGATACTATCAGATAGTCTGGAAAACACTTAGAACAGACTCTACAACCTTAGCTCTATGTCTCTGTAGACTCAATGAACCTAGAGCTCTGATACCACTAAATGTAACGTCTATTTTGAGAAAACAAGATTAACTAATGCGGAAGCGTTCACTAAGCAGCGGATTACCAGAAATCACTAAAAATTTAAAACTTTTTGTGAAGAGATCTTTTAAAGGTAAAGCTTTTTCATAAAGCAACATGATAAGTTATTTACAACTGATCCATCAGTGTATCTCTGTACGGTCGTATCTCGCGAAATACAATCATCAACTACCATGTTAACTATGTAAGACAAGATATGTCGCGCCCCAACCTCACATTGAACACAAACCACCGGATTAGGGCACGACAGGTGGGATTATCACATAATCAACCATTCATCTTTTCTTTAAACAATTAAAGATATTAACTGAAAATGAAACTAAATAAACTGCGGAAGCATTTCTAATTAAACTGACAGGAAATATAAACAAAGTCTACAACAAATTACATTACTCAACATAAAGTAAACATAACAATTAATTTACATCTTTATACACATTACACATACACACTCTCTCTCACCCACTTCATGTCCCAAGGACCGAGGGGAAAGGACTAAGAGACCTCTAACTAGACTAATAACAAACCTTCTATCGACTAAGCGTTAGGGTGAAACGATCCTTCTGACTCCTGATGCTGATGCTGACCTGAAAATGTTTTGAGTAGAGGTATGAGCCTACTCGCTCAGTGAATAACATTTCACTTATCTATCATTAAGCAACTCGTCAGGTTTATATACTGGAATAAACAAATATACAGTTCGATCAGGGCAGTTTTATTGACATAGCAGATATACAGATAATAATCACATTTCTAAGCATCAACAGGTAGTTCAGTAAATAAGCAGTTATATAAATTTACTGTGATCCTACATGATTATTTATTCATTTTATTATTATGCCCTAAATATATGCAGTGTACTCTGCATATAAAGATCCGCAACAAGTCCATGCTACGGTCCCACCGTACAAGACTTAGCGACACACCCGGGGAGTGCTAAGTCTGACTACTCGTCCTGGTCTGCACAGGACACAGGCTCCTCGGCCTCATCGCACAACCACGTGTGCTGCACAACCACGTGTGCTCTCGACTCCTCCTAAAACCTGAGTACACCGGCGGAGAGTCACAGGGTTACCTTCGCGACACAAGCACGAATGGTGTTAGATAACCAAGTTTTCTGGTGAAATCGCAGTGCCATTGTGACACAAGCACAATTGTTGTTAGACACTGCCCTTTTTCTCTTTCCTCGTTTGTCCGCGACACAAGCACGGATGATGTTACAACACGAGTTTCACCCCAAAGTTGCAGACCCGTCTAAGGGGTTCTACGGTGTTAGGGCATCTAGGTCTATACTTGATTAAACAAATAAACATTTAAACATGAATTATCACATAGCAACTGTAAGACATAGAATTCCCTCTTTTTCATTATTTACATCACGCAATTCAAGTTCCAATGAACTTATCATACTAAAAGTACATGCTATACTGTTTAGGAGTCATATCAACTAATACTGAAGCAGATAAGCATTTAAAATGAGTTAAATAATGATTTCTAAATGAACTGTCACTCACCCACTTCGGTGTGTTCGTATACACCGAAAAACGTCCACAAACACGCCTAAATCTGACCTTTACAGCAACGTGCACGCCGTGCACTTAGGCTGCACGCCGTGCACCTTCAGTGCACTTCTGATCTGCTTTTCTGCACCTTTGCACGCCGTGCAAACTGACCTGCACGCCGTGCAAACTGACCTGCACGCCGTGCAAACTGATTTGCACGCCGTGCACCTGGGCTGAAACTCGTTCCGCTATCTGCAACTTTGCACGCCGTGCAAACTGACTTTGCACGCCGTGCACCTGCGCAGAAACGGATTTTTCCCCTATATTAGCTATCTGTAATGTTGCACGCCGTGCAAACTAGGTTTGCACGCCGTGCAACCTGGGCAGAACGGAAATTGCAGAACTAAAAACGACGATCGGGGTCGATTCGGCAGACGATTCTTACCCAAATCGCTCCTATAGCTCCGGGACGACCTAGCGAACACTTGGCAAGAAGAAAGGACCGAAAAGGAAGCGCCGTTCGCTCCCTAGACCACCTCCTTGGTCGTCATCTTCATGGCTGCAGGAGGAAGAAGAAGGTGAAGAAGAAGGAAGAAGGTGCGGCGGGTTGCCTTGGCTGGAGAAGATGGGGAATCGAAGAAAAACGGTGGAGAACGGCTAGATCGCCCGGCTTTCCCTCTCTTGCTCGCTCCCTTTCTCCCTCTCTGTTTCTCGTCCAGCGGCTAACGGAGGAAAATGAACCCTTGTTCATCCCTTAGTCAGCTAAGGAAGAGATAAAGGAAAACCAAGGGAAAGGATAAGGCTGGGCGCCCAGGGGGCCGAAAATAAATTACCCAGAAACTTTCCGATATTGCACATAGGTCCCTGAACACCAAAAAGTCCATATCTTTTTACTCGTAGGTCGGTTTCGCATGATTTCTTCGGCAACGGATTAAGCACAAACTTGTCCTCAACCTCAGGACAAGAAAACAAGCTAATGATACATTAACACTAGCTCAAAGCTCAAAACACTATTAACAAAAGCAAGTGCTCATCTCAACATAACTAGTTCAATTATGCACTAACCAAGGTACTTACTTACAAAACGAAACGCGGGTCGTAACAATCTCTCTCCCTTATAAGAATTTCGTCCCGAAATTCCTAAAAGAGAAAAGGAAACTTGTTACGCATTTCTGATTCAAGCTCCCACGTAGCTTCCTCTATATTGTGATTCCTCCACAAAACCTTCACTAAAGATAACTCACGGTTCTTAAGCTTTTTGATCCGGTGATCAACTATCTGCACTGGTCCTTCTACATAGGACACATCTGTTCTAAGCTGCGCCGGTTCTGGATCTACAATCTTTTCCGTACCGGGATGACACTTTTTCAGCATAGACACGTGGAAGACAGCATGAAGATTTGCCAACTCAGACGGCAAATCCAACCTGTAAGCTACAGGTCCAATCCTCTCAACAATAGGATATGGACCCATATACCTAGGAGTCAATTTACCCCTCTTGCCACACCTCAGCACTCCCTTCCACGGTGAAACTTTCAAGTAAACCTCGTTACCAACCTCGAACTCAAGAGGTCGACGTCGTCTCTCTGCGTAACTCTTCTGTCTATCCTGTGCGGCTTTCAACTGATCCCTGATCACAGATATCTTCTCTGTAGTTACATCAACTAGCTCAGGTCCAAGAATTTCTTTCTCACCCACCTCGTACCAACAAACTGGCGATCTACACTTCCTGCCATAAAGAGCTTCATATGGAGCCATTCCAAGACTAGAATGGTAACTATTATTATATGCAAACTCCATTAGGCTTAAGTGTTCTTCCCAGTTACCTCTGAACTGTAGCACGCATGCTCTCAGCATGTCTTCTAGGGTTTGAATGGTCCTTTCAGATTGACCATCTGTCTGTGGGTGAAACGCTGTATTGAACTTCAGCTTCGTGCCCAAGGCATGATGTAACTGATTCCAAAACCTAGATGTAAACTTTGGATCTCTGTCAGAAACAATGGAAACTGGAATTCCATGCAACCTGATTACCTCATCCACATAAATTTTAGCCAGCTTTGAAGCGTCAAAGGTTGATTTGACAGGGAGAAAGTGAGCAGACTTAGTTAGTCTATCCACAATCACCCATATCGAGTCTGAACCCTTAGGCGTTCTGGGTAATCCTACCACAAAGTCCATCGTGATGTGTTCCCATTTCCATTCTGGTATAGGAAGCGACTGCAAAGTACCAGCAGGTTTCTGATGCTCAGCCTTAACCTGCTGACACACCCCGCACCTAGCCACGTATTCAGCCACATCTTTTTTCATACCAGACCACCAGTACAGCTCTTTGAGGTTCCTGTACATCTTTGTGTTACCTGGATGCATGGCATACATAGAAGTATGCGCCTCTTCAAGAATCTGCTCTTTCAACTCACTGTTTCCAGGTACACACAACCTATCATGAAGATACAACATGCCTTCATCAGAAAACCTGAACTCTGTTCTCTTACCTTCTGACATATCCTGCATGATTTGCCACAACTCATCATCACTCTGCTGTAACTCTTTAATCTGATTATAAAAAGTAGGTCTGACTTGCATCTGAGCAATCAACCCACTTTGTTTAGTCACATCCAAGTCCAAGTTCAATTTTTGCATATCTACAAGCAAGTCTCTCTTGAAACATGCCATAGAAAATGCATTAGCTGTTGAACTTGACTTTCTACTTAAGGCATCAGCTACAACATTCGCCTTACCAGGATGGTAATCGATTGTCACATCATAGTCTTTAATCAGCTCAAGCCATCTGCGTTGTCTCAAATTCAAGTCTCTCTGAGTGAAGATATATTTCAGACTTTTATGATCTGTAAACACCTGACATGTCTCACCATACAAGTAGTGACGCCATGTCTTAAGAGCATGAACTATAGCAGCCAGTTCCAGATCATGAACAGGGTAATTCTCTTCATTCTTCTTAAGCTGTCTAGATGCGTAAGCAACCACCTTGCCTTCTTGCATCAGTACACAGCCCAAACCTCTCCTGGAAGCATCACAGAACACTGTATAGCCTTTCTCTGCTTCAGGCAAAACCAACACTGGTGCTGAAGTCAATCTCTTCTTCAGAATCTGAAAACTTCTCTCACAATTATCAGACCAAACAAACGGTACATCCTTCCTCATCAAGCGTGTCAAAGGTGATGCTAACACACTGAAGTTCTGTATGAATCTTCTGTAATAACCTGCCAAACCCAAGAAACTTCTGATCTCAGTAGGAGTCTTAGGCTGTTCCCACTGAAGTACAGAATCAACCTTCTTAGGGTCAACACTAACTCCACCTCTCGAGATAACATGTCCAAGAAATGCTACCTCAGCCAACCAAAACTCGCATTTGCTGAATTTAGCAAACAACTGGTGTTGTCTCAACAACTGCAACACTACTCTCAGGTGTTGCTCGTGCTGTTCATCGTCCCTGGAATAGATTAGAATATCATCTATAAAGACTACAATAAACTGATCTAGAAACGGTTTGAAAATCCGGTTCATCATATCCATAAAGGCTGCTGGGGCATTGGTCAGCCCAAACGACATGACCAAAAACTCATAATGCCCATACCTGGTTCTGAAAGCTGTTTTAGGAATATCAGAAGCCTTTATCCTAAGCTGATGATATCCAGATCTCAAATCTATTTTAGAAAAGATCGTCGCTCCATGCAACTGATCAAACAAATCATCAATTCTCGGCAAGGGATATTTATTCTTTATTGTGATCTTGTTCAGTTGCCTGTAATCTATACAGAGACGCATGGTACCATCCTTCTTCTTAACAAACAGGACTGGAGCACCCCACGGTGAAGAACTGGGTCTAATGAAACCCTTATCTAACAATTCCTGCAACTGCACCTTGAGTTCCTTCAACTCAGCAGGTGCCATTCTGTAGGCCGGTAGTGCTACTGGATGACTACCTGGATATATCTGAATTTCAAAATCCAAGTCTCTGACAGGAGGTAAGCCTGGTAATTCTTCTGGAAAAACATCAGAAAACTCACAAACCACAGGCACATCATAAACACTGGCGGTGCTCTTCTCTGCTCTGGTGTCAACCACATGAGCAAGGAACGCTTCACATCCTTTCTGTAACATCTTATCAGCTACAGCAGCTGATATTGTGCACGTAGGTAGGACTTTCCTGTCTCCAGTAAAGACACAAGAAAATTCTCCTAGTTGAAAGGTAGCTTCCTTTTTCCAGCAATCGAGTTGCACTCGATATGTCTCAAGACAATCCATACCCAAGATGACTTGAAAGGTATTTACATCCAAGGGTATGAGATTAGCAGCAAAGGTGAAACCTTCAAAAGATAACAGGCATCCGGGACAGGACTCAGATAAAACTGTTGGTCCACCTAGTGGAACTCTCAACACTAACTCATCTGCCAACTCTTGAGTTAACAGATTAAGTTCACCAACTAAAGAACGTCGTATAAAAGAATGAGTAGCACCCGGATCTATCAAAACTGAAACTGGTATATTATTAAACAAAAGCATCTCTCCTGTAACAACTTGTGAAGAAATTATACCTTCCTGAGGTGTCAAAGAGAAGAAACGTGTTGAAGCTCTCCCTCTGCCACGCTGTCCTCTCTGACCACTTCTGCCACTAGCCACTCCACCACCTCTAGAACCAGAAGCCACAGAGGAACTCAGAACATCATGGTATTGAGGCTGGAAAGCTTGTGATGCTGCTTGTCGAAGTTGAGGACATTCCCTCTTGACATGTCCTATCTGTCCACAAGCGTAACAACCTGAATTCCAACACGGTCCAGTATGTGGCTTTCCACATTTGTCACATGGTGGTAACTCTTGTCTCTGAGGACCTGTCACTGACATTGACGACCCAGAAGACTGTCCACTGTCGGCACTGCCCCATCTTCCTGGGTTGTATCCTCCTCTGCCTCTAGAAGTAGTGACATTCTCAGATCTCTGCCTGCCGAAACAACCAAAACCATGCCCAAGTTTAGAAAAGAAACCTCTGCCTCCACCTCTGTATCCACTACTGGATTGCCCTCTACTGAAGTCTGCAGATCTCTTCTTAGACTCGGGCACCCTGTCAGCATTCACAGATTCTTCCACCTGTCTAGCAGCTTCAACAAACTCACC
Source organism: Alisma plantago-aquatica (assembly GCA_963693085.1). Classification (NCBI taxonomy): domain Eukaryota; kingdom Viridiplantae; phylum Streptophyta; class Magnoliopsida; order Alismatales; family Alismataceae; genus Alisma; species Alisma plantago-aquatica. The sequence continues at coordinate 581,012,529 of OY856413.1, forward strand.
AAAGTTCTCTCTGTTTCTCCTACTAGTAGCAGAAACTGTATGCCGAATCTCCGGCCTTAGTCCTTCCTGAAACCTTCTACATCTCTCTATGTTATCGGGAACAAGCTGTGGACAAAAATTCGCTAACCGTGTGAAAAGCGCTTCATACTCCGTAACTGTCATGTTCCCCTGCTTGATATTCTGTAACTGCCTGATTTTCTCATTAAGAAAAGTGGGTGGATAGAATTTGAGATGAAACTCCTCAGAGAAATCCTGCCAGGAAAGCTCTGTACCTCTCCTCTTTTCTTCTACACCACGCCACCACAACTCTGCATCGCCTGTCAAAAGATGGACTGCATGATTAATCTTCTTCTCTTCTGAAAGCTCCATCAGGCGAAAGACCTTCTCTATCTGTCTAAACCACTCATCAGCTTCTGCGGGATCTGTGGTGCCACTGAACTCTGTGCCACCAAGCTTCTTCACAAGCTCATAAGATCGCATCAGATCTTTACTGCTGGTAGAAGAAGATTCTCGCCTATCAGCCTTGTACTTTTCTTTGGTTTCCAGAAACATCCTGTACATCCGGGATGCTTCATCCATGTGGTCACCACCACCTGGACCCAAGTACCGCGGATCAGGGCCAACATGGCTCTCAGCCTGATCATCACGATCAAAGCCTCTTCCTGCCATCTGCAATGATATAATAGAATATTTCCTATTAGAAAACTACAGATAGAAGAAAGACACCTAGATCTTAATCCTATTGGTGTCTTATCGTCCCCTGACCTGAACTCTGAGTAACTAAGTACTCAAACCTAAGCTCTGATACCAAGAGTTGTCGCGCCCCAACCTCACATTGAACACAAACCACCGGATTAGGGCACGGCAGGTGGGATTATCACATAATCAACCATTCATCTTTTCTTTAAACAATTAAAGATATTAACTGCAAATGAAACTAAATAAACTGCGGAAGCATTTCTAATTAAACTGACAGGAGATATAAACAAAGTCTACAACAAATTACATTATTCAACATAAAGTAAACATAACAATTAATTTACATCTTTATACACATTACACATACACACTCTCTCTCACCCACTTCATGTCCCAAGGACCGAGGGGAAAGGACTAAGAGACCTCTAACTAGACTAATAACAAACCTTCTATCGACTAAGCATTAGGGTGAAACGATCCTTCTGACTCCTGATGCTGATGCTGACCTGAAAATGTTTTGAGTAGAGGTATGAGCCTACTCGCTCAGTGAATAACATTTCACTTATCTATCATTAAGCAACTCGTCAGGTTTATATACTGGAATAAACAAATATACAGTTCGATCAGGGCAGTTTTATTGACATAGCAGATATACAGATAATAATCACATTTCTAAGCATCAACAGGTAGTTCAGTAAATAAGCAGTTATATAAATTTACTGTGATCCTACATGATTATTTATTCATTTTATTATTATGCCCTAAATATATGCAGTGTACTCTGCATATAAAGATCCGCAACAAGTCCATGCTACGGTCCCACCGTACAAGATTTAGCGACACACCCGGGGAGTGCTAAGTCTGACTACTCGTCCTGGTCTGCACAGGACACAGGCTCCTCGGCCTCATCGCACAACCACGTGTGCTGCACAACCACGTGTGCTCTCGACTCCTCCTAAAACCTGAGTACACCGGCGGAGAGTCACAGGGTTACCTTCGCGACACAAGCACGAATGGTGTTAGATAACCAAGTTTTCTGGTGAAATCGCAGTGCCATTGTGACACAAGCACAATTGTTGTTAGACACTGCCCTTTTTCTCTTTCCTCGTTTGTCCGCGACACAAGCACGGATGATGTTACAACACGAGTTTCACCCCAAAGTTGCAGACCCGTCTAAGAGGTTCTACGGTGTTAGGGCATCTAGGTCTATACTTGATTAAACAAATAAACATTTAAACATGAATTATCACATAGCAACTGTAAGACATAGAATTCCCTCTTTTTCATTATTTACATCACGCAATTCAAGTTCCAATGAACTTATCATACTAAAAGTACATGCTTTACTGTTTAGGAGTCATATCAACTGATACTGAAGCAGATAAGCATTTAAAATGAGTTAAATAATGATTTCTAAATGAACTGTCACTCACCCACTTCGGTGTGTTCGTATACACCGAAAAACGTCCACAAACACGCCTAAATCTGACCTTTACAGCAACGTGCACGCCGTGCACTTAGGCTGCACGCCGTGCACCTTCAGTGCACTTCTGATCTGCTTTTCTGCACCTTTGCACGCCGTGCAAACTGACTTGCACGCCGTGCAAACTGACCTGCACGCCGTGCAAACTGATTTGCACGCCGTGCACCTGGGCTGAAACTCGTTCCGCTATCTGCAACTTTGCACGCCGTGCAAACTGACTTTGCACGCCGTGCACCTGCGCAGAAACGGATTTTTCCCCTATATTAGCTATCTGTAATGTTGCGCGCCGTGCAAACTAGGTTTGCACGCCGTGCAACCTGGGCAGAACGGAAATTGCAGAACTAAAAACGACGATCGGGGTCGATTCGGCAGACGATTCTTACCCAAATCGCTCCTATAGCTCCGGGACGACCTAGCGAACACTTGGCAAGAAGAAAGGACCGAAAAGGAAGCGCCGTTCGCTCCCTAGACCACCTCCTTGGTCGTCATCTTCATGGCTGCAGGAGGAAGAAGAAGGTGAAGAAGAAGGAAGAAGGTGCGGCGGGTTGCCTTGGCTGGAGAAGATGGGGAATCGAAGAAAAACGGTGGAGAACGGCTAGATCGCCCGGCTTTCCCTCTCTTGCTCGCTCCCTTTCTCCCTCTCTGTTTCTCGTCCAGCGGCTAACGGAGGAAAATGAACCCTTGTTCATCCCTTAGTCGGCTAAGGAAGAGATAAAGGAAAACCAAGGGAAAGGGTAAGGCTGGGCGCCCAGGGGGCCGAAAATAAATTACCCAGAAACTTTCCGATATTGCACATAGGTCCCTGAACACCAAAAAGTCCATATCTTTTTACTCGTAGGTCGGTTTCGCATGATTTCTTCGGCAACGGATTAAGCACAAACTTGTCCTCAACCTCAGGACAAGAAAACAAGCTAATGATACATTAACACTAGCTCAAAGCTCAAAACACTATTAACAAAAGCAAGTGCTCATCTCAACATAACTAGTTCAATTATGCACTAACCAAGGTACTTACTTACAAAACGAAACGCGGGTCGTAACAAGATACATAATCTCGAGGGACTGGACCAAAAACTCGGAAGCACTAACTATTACTCTGAGGACCTGAGAGTACAGAGACGACACATAGGACTCTAACTCCATCTACACATGGCACAACAGCCAGTGTCTCCACCTGAATCTTCAGTGTTGTCCCTGGTACTGTTGATGTTGCCCTTCACCTATTGAAGGATTTCTGCCTCCTCGCCCACGTCCACCTAAAGGTTGAAATCTACGGGGTGAGACAATTATAAAAATTGTCCCAGCGAGAGATATAACTCTTCGCCAGAAACATAATTATTGTAGCTTAAGAGAATAAATGTACACAAAGAAGTTATATATGTTTGGGGTAGTTAAAACAATGTTTAACATATTAAACTATTCTTCCTATTAGAAGCAATGCATCTAAAAATTGATAAATCCACATTTCACTTATCTTTTAAGAAATAAAAGAACGTGTATGACATCTATTTATAATAAAACCATTATCACAACACTAACTCTCTTCAGACTTAGATCATATATCCATTACCTGGCATTATTACTGGGGAAATCATGGCATGTAGCCATACTCTTTCTCACAAAGTGTTAGGATTTCAACTCCACAACATATTTGCATGATTTCTACACATGATACTATACCTAACAATACTCATGTAGTACAAGGGTTAATTACATTCATAACCCATTAGTCTGCAGTTAAGCCTTCCATAGGATTATCCTGTAATAGAATTTTACTTAGTAACACTCCGTTATTAAGATCACATCTCATATTTTCATATTGGGATATCAATCACTAACCATCTTATCATTATGATTCAGATGCGGCGGGAGCTAAAGCTGTTTAGGCGATGAAACAGAAGAAAGGGGAACAGTTGGGTGATCGCAGAATATAAAGTTCACCTATAGCGTCGGTTGTTTGTCACAACCGATGCCTAAACAACTTTAGCGTCGGTTGTTTGAACCAACCGACGCTCAATTGGATGATATTTTCACGAAATTGTTTGGCGGGAACCACTTTCGGCATCGGTTATCAACAGATAACCGACGCTGAAAGTGACACTTTTCACGCAAAGTTTCATCACACATAGGCGTCGGTGGCTATTTAAATAACCGACGCTGTATGTGACACTTTTTCTTTTCGCTTGAAAATTGGATTTCACGGGAGCTTTTAGGCGTCGGTTTGTTATTGTCAACCGACGCTGAATACAAAGCGGTACCCGTGTCTGGCTGGTCTTCGAATATAGACGTCGGTTTGCTTAAACAACCGACGCCTTATATGATAGGTGTCGGTTTTCCTTAATAACCGACGCCCAGAAAAGCGACACTGAATGCTATTTCTGTAGTAGTGAGTCACCATACTTTGCTGCCAACATCTTAGATATAATATCATTCCCGAACTTCCCAATATCAAGAGAATGTTCAAATAGGTTAGCTGATTTAGATTTCACAACCTTAGTAGCACCACTAGCTTTGCCCAGCCATTGAAACCCTAATAAGAACTACCACCTTATACGTGACTGAAATTTGAACTAGTTTGGTTCCTACTTCCTATAGTCAGTGTAACTGTGATGATTAAAAGTTGAAGTCTTTCTAATAAAAATAGTATCTGGCTATATGTTCACCTCATAGAATGAGAAAAGAAATTAGATGAATAGGATACAACAAACAATCATAGAATAGGATAAAGGAAAATTTTGGTGAAGTTCATCAGTCATTATGGTATATAGGGAGTAGGGCTTAAGCAAAACTCCTTTATATGAACCTAGGATAGCCAAACTATTAGTATTAGGGGCTTGTTCTCCATGTAATAAATAAAATATATTCTAATGGTGGGTTAATTAGATCCAAACTAAGATAATTGATTTCTAAACAATTTAGTATGATATTATCAGCAACATCCACCGGAGTACTATATTTTCAATAATTTGTAAGCCTCTCATTCTTCCTAGAAGGAGACATGGAGCAGATGAACATTTCAATTCTTAAGTCGAGTCTCTTTTTATTTTTACTCAAACAGAGTTCAAGCAAGCATAATAAAATGTATGTATGAAAGTATCAGTGGGAATAACTATTATACATACTTTATCAGGGGCATCAAGGGTTAAGATGACCAATAAACAATCCAAAATATATGATTTTCTTGTAGCAACTTTTCTCACAGAGACTGTAAAACCTTCAACTTCATTTTGTCTCCTGCATATGAACTGCAACTAGAAAAGTGCAGAGATCCATACGTCAAGGCAAAGAAGGGAGATTATCAAAGAACATGTTCCCTACAAAGGATGTATACATTGTAAAATGCATGTATCCAATTAGAAATAAACAAAATATATCATTGAGTGAGATTTTAGAATATATTTCTCCATGAAAGAATATAGTGAGTCTGTTTTAGGTTTAATGATGCAGTTGATATGATTAGTCCCCCCAATGCATTTGTTATGTAATAATTCATTTGGCATAATTGCAGATTAAATAAAAAAATGAAACTAGGGGTATTAAACACCAATGTAGAGGCAAATGGGTGGTGGTGTAAGACATACAAACCAAAGGGGTCGGTGGAGATGTATGACTTCACCTTAATTTTGTGGAAGTTTTGACAAAACCCTGCTATTTGGGCATAACTTCAAACACCCCTTGGGCACCCCTACCCCCGACAATTACTCCAGCAGCCAGTCTAACACCTGATTAGAGGAGGATGGGGTCACGATTGTTGACTCCTCGCCATGCTCATCCGTAGAACCCCAAGCAAGGCAGTCGTCTCCCCCAACACCACCCGACTCATCGCAACTAGACGTTGGGGCCTCAGGTTCTGGACCAGGTGTTTGAGGCAAAACTTCGAGCACCTCCCTCGCATCTTCCACCCTCAGGGGCCTCTCCCCATCCCTGATCGACACTGAGACTTCCTAAAAGGAGCAAACACCTCCAACGCCTTTCCCATCACCTTGTCATCCAGATCCAACCGACAAGGGAGAGGCGACAGAGACACCAACCGCCCCACCTAATGCCAGCAAACATCCTCCACTTGCAATTGAAGAAAGGGGAGAAGCATCCTCATTCAGCTAGCCACCATCACCCAGGTCGGCAGGGGACTGATTCCCCGACCTCATCGCACCCTGGGTGGTCTTCCAAGCTAGGAAGCACGTCTAGAAGATCGAGATGGAAGGAGAGTGGTAGGGAGTTGGGGAGAGGAGGTGTTGGAGTAGAGGGGCCATGTTTGACCTGCTCCTTGAGTCCTCGACGTCGCGCCGCACTCGGACCAGTAGAAGCATTCCACCAGCATCGGTCTCCACTCATCGGTGGAGAGGAACCCCCTCGCAGGATATCCACCGAAGAAGAGCACGACCAGTCCGCAAGATAGATGCGCCCGCACTCCCTCGCCGGACGCCACCAGTCTCCACCAGCACCTAGATAGGGCAACAATTGGCCAGGACGCTCCACGCGCTGGTCTGCGGAGTGGAGAGTTAGATCAATGGGGAAAGAGTAGAACATTAGATCAATCGGACTATCGCAATTTTTGGAGCGTGAAGGGGAAAACTTGGAGCGGGAACTAAATATTGTGTTACCAATTACTTTTCTAATTTGGTATGGCAATTAAGATTGCCACTAATTAAAAAGAAAAATGCCTTTAATGTTATGTCCTTTCTAGAAACTCTATAATAGGTGGTTTAGAGGCATTTTAATTAAAAATGCCTATATATTAGAAAGATAGTGGCACTAGAATAAATGCCACTATTGGGCAATTTTGTTGTAGTGATTCTCTCTTATTAAGGAAACAAAGATACAACATCATTTACAGTTCTCTCACGTCTATACAAGGACCTAGAGTGACAGGGATCGACTAAACTTAACTAATCTCATACTTAACTCATGGGGTAGATCTACTCTAATGCTTTGACCTTCTTCAAGTCCACATGGTTATCCCTAAAAATTTTGAGTAGAGGGGTGATTCTACTCACTCAGTTAATGAGTAAAACAATAATACAATCTAAAGCACTGAATTAGACATTTATCTTTCTTGAATAACTGAAATAATAGCAAGATAGTAATTCATAATAAAAGACTAGATATTCAGAAATTTACAAATAGCATTGAAGCCTTCATTATTAGAATAAACAAGTATAGAAACATAATCCTCACTATTTTCTTTTTGATCTTTCATTAACTTTAACTTGACATGACTACTGAACTCTTTATTTGAACTCAATTCTCTTTCTCTTTTACGTTGGCCCTGAACTCACTTGGATTGTACCATCCAAGCAAAAGCCACTACTGTGTGACTTATTTTATGTTTATTAAACATGTATGAAATATAGGAATTTATTATACTGAGCAGATCTGGAACAATGCAGTAAAATAACAGGGAATTACAATATTACATTTAAAGAACAACTGTTGTAAAGCTCATACTTGAAACTTCTTTCTGAACTTAACTTTGTTTGCTTATAATAATATCTATAAACTGATACTAACCATCTTTTAGCTTATGCTCTGATCATATGTAGTGTACTATATATATGAAGACTCGTAGAAAACTACGATCTCACCGTACAAGACTTAGCTTAAGATCTGAGAAGCTAAGCCTAGAACTGAATTCAGGTCTGCTTGACTGGAACTGTCACGTCTGACTAAGGCGGCTAAATAGCTGTCCTTTAACTGGACATCTCCTTCTAGGCTGAGTACACAGGAGGAGGGTCTGAGATGTTCTATGGGCCTCATCTTGGTACGCTCTATGGGTACCTCTGGGTTACCACTGAGAACTCCGATTCATGTTGGGTAATCTACCTTCTCTTTGGAGACTTCCTCAAGGGCTTCATCTCCTTGCATGCTCTGTGGGTGTGTTCCGATCTCCGTATACTGGTAGCTTTTAGGTTGGATCGTTTCCTCCCTATAGTGTAGACATCCGTAGGGAATCTACGGTATTCAAGGCACCTATGTCTATTATAACATTGATTATATCTTTCTCTTAGACTGATCTCTTTTAACTCTGTATTTTACTGACTACTCAGACTACTGAATTGAAATCACTGGTGATACTGAACTGAATGTTTAACATATTGTTTACCCTTTTCTTAGGGTTTCTCCTTACTCATGCACATACAACATTTCTCATGTATTCAAATATATATCATGCCTACTAGAACAGATATTCTCATTCAACATTTCTCACATTTATGCATGGCATCGATAACATCCCAATCTAGGGCATGTCATATCTCTCCTCTTGCAATAGCATAATAACTTATCTTTTCATGACAAGTATTTGAATTAGAGAATCCGAATCTCATAAACAAATCATACATGCATATAAGATAATATTCAGCTAAAAACCCACAATATCACATTAATCATTTCAATCAGCCATTTAATACTAAATTAGATATGTATACTTTTAAAAGCATACTAGATTGGGTTTTCATCCTTGATTACATGCTATTCATGGGATATGTATTATGAAAATCAGAAACTCTATTGTCTGTATATCAAATCAAAGAGATCAAACATGTAGAATTAAATGCACTAGGAACATAAGTAAGATCAACTAAGCTTAGATCTGAATTTCAGCTATAATGTTGTTCAAGCACCCGAATAAATTAATAATTCAGATCTTCAGAAGATTCTCAATCAACTTATAAATTCTCTATTATTCAAGATACATAGATTTCTATTTCCATGTCATCATATAAACATTTTCATATCATAGTTAGAACATGGTTTGAAGTATACTATAAATTGAATTCAAAAACAATTCTTTTCATTTATTGTCATCTAGGAAGAAATCAAGAATATCAACTAAATCATCTAATTGAGTAAAATTGATTATATTATTATTTTACCCACTCACCCTAGGCTATTAAATCAGCTTAAAAACGTATCCCATATCTGAAATCTTGATCTCATATCAGATCCCTAGCAATTCACCCAATTCTTCTTCCTTTCAACTCGAAAACCCTAAAAATGAGGGAGTATGAAGAAAGAGTGAGAAAAGGGGAAGTTTTGATACCATTTGAGATCAAATCAGAGGAAGGATAGAATCTTGGCATAAGAGAGAAGATTCACCATTAAATTCTATGCAAAGAAGTTAAACTTACTTAATTTTATAATATCTCGAATAGAGAAACCTTAAATCAACAATTCCACCTCTTTCTTCTCTCAAACCCTAACTCTCCCTCCCTCTCTAGGATTTCATTTCTCTAGATTTAATCACGAATTATGAGAGGTCCTAGTGTGTTAGGTTGACCATATAGAGCAATTGAAATGCTTGTGTCAATTGCAAATTGACCCCTCACTATACTTTCTCTTATTTTAGTTGAATTTTCTATCTTACAAATGTTACTATAATTCATCTACTGAATAGCTAACAGATCCTCTAAAAATAATGAAAATTTTACATATTGTTTATGATTGAGTTTCAGATCTCCAATAAAAATTTCATATCATTTGGAGTTACCAATAAATAAATAAAATCAAATAGCACACTACTATCTAGAATTCTACAAAAATGTCAGTTGAAGAGAAAATGCCCTAGAATCCATGTTCAAGATGCCACCAATGACCTAGCATGGCCATGCTACCCACGACAACCATGCTTCCAAGACTAGATACCATTTTAATTTTTCTTTACTTACCTCTTTCATTCCTCCCCAACATGAGACTATTTGGTGAAAACCCTAATTTCAGCCGACTATGGTTTATATTCCTCGAACCCAAATTTCTCAAAGTAAAAGCACACTTATAGTTCTTATTAGTTTTAAAATATCATAATTGAGTTATCATCATTAATTAGGTTTAAGAAATGATCAATCCAATTAAGCATGTAACCATCCAGGTAAACCCTAGTTTACCAATTAAGCTCATATGCGGTCATAACAGTAGTTGCAATGTGAGCCTAATTTACTACTATGCGCCTAATTTATAGGATAATGCACCCAAAAATGTGGTTCAAGCACATAAAAATGGGGTTAATGAACCCACTTTGTAATGACCCCACCCCTCAGCAACCCCCATTTAAGGAAGGCTTAGAAGTTGGTTTCGTTATCCCAAAAAGAATCAACTGGTTTTGCAAATAATAAAAAATAATTAATGAATTCTACCACAACTAAGCTTAAAATAGGATAAAAAATTTCTTTCCACATACCTTTCAAAAATAGGAGTTTGGAACTTTACCTATAGTAGAGTTCTATCTAACTAAATCTTCCAATCTTTAATGAGCTTTATCCTTCAAATGTCACTTTAAATGTTCATCCAGTTTCGTATATTCCTAAAACGTCGACAAATAAAATGTTAGTTAGTATAACAGATTATAATGATATGTGGGGGAACCAAAATCTTGTACATATATTGTAACAACATAACCACATCAAATTATTTGTTACCAATTAAAATTTACATTTTGTTTATAACTTCCCAACCATCAAAACCATCCTCTGGTATACCCTCTCTTAGGTTTAGTCCCTAAATGGACATTAGGTTACCTTCTCCATCTTGAGCTTGGTACCTTATGGGCCACCTCTCTAGGTACCATGTAGTCTTCCCATCCATGGCTTGCCCACCTATGACCTTCCCTCTTGGGATTGGTCTCTCATCATCATTAATCATAAATCCAGAGGTGGTAGCAGGTTCGGGCAATTCATAAGAAATCTATGGTGATAATCATAGTCACTTTATAGATTGCAAGAACTAAAGTCATCCAAGCATTTAACTTCAAGAAATCAATAAAACCTCAAAAATCAGCATGAAACTAAAGAGTATCCATAATCATAACCACATACCTGATTTGCAGTCACAAAAAGATGCAACATATGCAATCAAGAAGTCTCATCAACCAAGTCAAGCAACCAACCAAGCAAATCTTTATCATAAAAAGCATGTATAATGCCTAATCGTCACAATCACATACAAGAAAATTCAATTTTACTTGGGACACCTTTCAAAGGTTTTTAAGTCTCATTAGGTTTTGTTAGGATTTCTTAGATCAATTTCTCAATCTTTACCTCTTTAGGTCACCAAACCTAAAATAAATGTCTACATCATAAAACCCTAATTATTCAAGTTTTCCATACTAAGGATTCCTTATTATCAACTTGGCTTAGGATCATCATATATTTGTCCTATTCACAAATTTTCAAAATAAAAACCATTATATATATATATATATATATATATATACATAAAACTATTAATGGTTAGGGTTTCTAATCCCATTAATGCACTCTCATGTACATTGAACCTTAAATTGAGCCAACTATGAACAAGGATCATCTTTTTAGATCTAAATCTTCCTTTTATTAACAACATGTTAGTATTTACTCAAAATATCCAAGTAACATAATTATATCAAATCATAATCAAAAATTAGGATTTTTCATTAATAAAACCATTAAAGATGACAAATTTATACACTTTTTGAACTTCATGCAGAATCAGACTTTCATTATATTTTTATTGGATTCTACATATTTATCAGATCAATTTCCATTTATTAATTTCCATGATCCAATCATCCTATCATTTATTACAGTTTTTACAATGTAATCAAGTATGACCCAACAAGAGTCTACCACCTAGGTGAGGAACCATGGGTCCTGCCCAGAAAACACAGTTGGGCCGTCCAATTGGCCCTAGCCAACTAGGCAGAGCATGACTTAAGTGACCGGTCCAACTCACAAAATAAAATAAAAAAAAGTTCAGCTCACCCCTTACATTTAAATAAAAGAGATGGGGCAGATTGGACAATTCACAGTAGGTTGTATTCAACCTTCGATCGTGTTTGCAATGCAGTCCGAGCAAGTCAACTCTATCATTGACTCTGGGATCAAGATCCCCTGAGCATCATGTAAGTACCTCATCGCCTTGTCTGCTCTGAACCGAACTTGCCGATGGCCTCAGTTCGTCTGGCGGTGGTCAGGACCAGCAGGTCATGGTGGTAGCTCATCCAGGGAGCAGACAACAAGAAAGAACGATGAGTATCTGGGCTATGCGTCAAATTGAGAGTAGGGAACTATGTGCAAGGTCAAGGGGAATCTCGTACACGTTTTGATGGTCTCGTTGGGACCTCTACCCCCTTATATAGGTGTAGGTCTCCTACATGGGGAGTCCTTCTTCAACTAAATTGGGGAAATCACAGATTGTTCTCCAAAGCCCAGCAAACTTAGGATCATTCAATCTGGGAAGGTGTCCCAAACGCAATGGAAATGTTTCTATCGTTGCTCGTGCATCTGGGAGCAAGATAAGATGAGAGGAAAGTTTCCATGCTTCCCACTTGAACTGGGAGTCTAGACAATGACTAAACATCATCAGATCATGAGATCAATGGTCTAGATTGTCTGTGTCATCTACTGAATAGAATGATCAAATCCTATATAAACGTGACATTTAGTGCATTATATTTGATATTTGTATCACTTTGGGATTTCTATAAAAGTCCATATCTCTCCAACAGTTAATCCTTTTTCTTCCACATTTTAAGGGAAACTCCATTATGACTTTAAATACATGTGTGCAAATTTTGAGTCCTAAATTCAAAGGCATGAGATACTTTTCTTCATATGCAATTTATCACTTAATAAGGTATGTTTTATTCATATTTTCTGTCTCTTTCTCTTTTATGTCCTCTATTTGGATTCCTCTACCATTAGAAACCATGTGGATTCGAAATATAATCCATAATGGTCAAACATCCAACTTTCTACAGAATTCTAAATAATTCTCAACATTATCTTAATTTCCTTTTCCTTATTATGTATTTTTAGATTTCCTTCAATTTTTTTATCCTTTTTATCATATTGGAGTCACTAACTCAATAGGATCCATGAACTCACATATACAAAGGAAACATTGCAAAAGAAACCCATTTATTCATAAATCATACAATTTACGTACATGTACATCTCATTGGAAAAATTGCATTTACAACCATATAAGCAAAAATAAGGGTATAACACACTTGTCAGTGTAGTGTCGTTTTGAGCCTAATTTACTATTATGTGCCTAATAAATAGGAAATGCACCCAAAAATGGGTTGAAGAGCCTAAAAGTGGGTTTAAGAACATAAAAATGGGGTTAATCTACCTACTTGTCAATGTGGTACCTAATTTATAGGCCAATGAGCCCGAAAATGGGGTTAAAGTGCCTAAAAGTGGGTTTGAACGCCTAAAAATGTTGTTTATGTGCCTATTCAATAGTGTAGTAGAACTTTGATCCTCATTTACTATTATGCGCCTAATTTTTAACCTAATGCATACAAAAATTCATTTAGAGTGCCTAAAAATGGAGTTCATGCATCTAGTTATTAGTGGAGTGCCTTTTTTTAGCTTAATTTACTATTATGTACCAAAAAATAGGAAATGCGCCCCAAGTTGGGTTGAAGTGTGTAACAGTGGGTTAAAGAGCCTAAGAATGGGGTTAGTCCCTCTAGTTGTCAGTGTAGTGCTGAGTTTATAGGCCAGCGCACCCCAAATGGTGTTAAAATGCCTAAGTGTGGTTAAAATGCCTTAAAGTTTGTGTATATCTATATATTTGTCAGTGTAGAGGCAATTTGAACTTAATTTATAGTTACACACCTAATTTATAGGCCAATATACCCAAATATGCAGTTAAAGTGCCTGTAATGGGGTTAATGCACCCACTTGTTGGTGTAATGCTATTTAAGTGTAATTTACTATTATGCGCCTAATAAATAGGAATGCACCCAAAAATGGGTTGAAGTGCCTAAACGTGTGTTAAAGTGCCTAAGAATGGGGTTAATACCCCCACTTATTAGTATAGTGCAAAATTAATAGGCCAAGCACCCCAAAATGGGGTTAAAGTGCCTAAGTGTGGTTAAAACACCTAAAAATGGGGTGTATGCACTTATTTGTTAGTATAGTGGCAATTTGAGACTAATTTATAGGCCAATGCGCCCAAAAATGCATTTAATGCACCTAAAAATGGGGTTAATGCGCCCACTTGTCAATTTTCCTATTTGAGCTTAATTTACTATTATGTGCCTAATAAATGCACCCAAAAATGGGTTGAAGTGCGTAAAAGTGGGCTAAAGCTTCTAAGAATTGGGTTAATTCACCTATTTGTCAATGTATTGCCTAATTTATAGGCCAATGCACACTAAAATGGGGTTGAGGCACTTAAGTGTGGGTTGAAATGCCTAAAAATGGGGTTTATGCACCTATTTGTCAGCGCATTGGAAATTTGAGCTTAAATTACTATCATGCAGCCAAATTTATAGACCAATGTGCCCAAAAGTGTGGTTGATGGGCCTAAAAATGGGGTTAATGTGTCCACTTGTTAGTGTAGTGCCTATTTGAGCCTAATTTACTATTATGCACCTAATACAGAGGAAATGGACCCAAAAATGGGTTGTAGTTCCTAAAAGTGGGTTAAACAACCTACGAATGGGGTTAATCCGCCTACTTGTTAGTGTATTGCCTAATTTGTAGGGTAATATGCCCAAAAATAGGTTAAAGTGCAAAGTGTGGGTGAAAACACCTAAAAGTGGGGTTTATTCACCTATACATCAGTGTAGTAGCAATTTGATCCTAGTTTATTGTTATGCGCCTAATATATAGGGCATTGCTCCCAAAAATGCGGTTAAAGCAGCAAAAAATGGGGTAAATGTGCCCACTTGTTAGTGTAGTGCCTATCTGATCCTCATTTACTATTATGTGCCCAATAAATAGGAGATACACCCAAAAATGGGTTGAGGTGCCTAAGATAGGGTTAAAGAGCCTAAGAATGGAGTTTATGCACCTATTTGTTAGTGTAGTGGCAATTTGGGCCTAATTTACTATTTGGCACCTAATAAATAAGAAATGTACCCAAAAATGGATTTTAGTTCTTAAAAGAGGGTTAAAGACCCTAAGAACTGGTTAATCCTCCTAGTTGTATGTGTATGCCTCATTTATAGGCTAATGCGACCCAAAATGGGTTAAAGATCCTAAAAAGGGTCAAAATGCCTAAAAATGGGGTTTATGCAATAATTGTCAGTATAGTGACAATTTTAGCCTAATTTATTGTTATGCACAAAATTTATATGCCAATGCTACCAAAATGGTTATAATGTGCCTAAAAATGGGGTAAATGTGGCCACTTCTTAGTGTAGTGCCTATTTGATCCTAATTCACTATTATGTGCCTAATAAATAGGAAATGCACTCAAAAATGGGTTAAAGTGCCCAAAAGAGGATTAAAGCACTAAAGAATGGGGTTTATACACCTATTTGTCAGAGTAGCAGTAGTTTGGGCGTAATTTACTCTTATGCACCTAATATTTTTTTTTGGTGAAATCAACTCATTATGCACCTCATTTCAATGTAAATGCACCCAAAAATGCAGTTCAAGCACCTAAAAATGGGGTTAATGGACCCACTTTTTAGTGTAGTGCCTTTTTAGCCTAATTTACTATTATGCACTTAATAAATATGAAATGTTCCCAAAAATGGGTTGAAGCGTACAAAAGTTGGTTAAAGAGCCAAAGAATGGGGTTAATCTACCTACTTGTTAGTTTGGTACATATTTTATAGGACAATGCACCCGAAAATGGGGTTAAAGTGCCTAAAAGTGGATTTGAACGCCTAAGAATGGGTTTTATGTGCCTAATTGTCAGTGTAGTGCCTAAAAGTGGGTTAAACACCTAAAATGGGGTTTATGCGCCTAATTATCAGTGTAGTGGCAATTTGAGCCTTATTTATTATTATGCGCCTAATTTATAGGCCAATGCACCCAAAAATGTAGTTCAAGTGCCTAAAAATGGGGTTAATGCACCCACTGGTTAGTGTAGTTCCTTTTTTATCCTAATTTACTATTATGCAGCTAATAAATAGTAAATGTGCCCAAAAATAGTTTGGAGAGCCTAAAAGTGGGTTAAAACATCTAAGAATTGGGTTAATATGCCTACTTGTCAAAGTGGTGCATAATTTATTAACCAATGTGCCCCAAAATGGGGTTAAAGTGCCTAAAAATGGGTTTGAACGCCTAAAAATGGGGTTTATGCGCCTATTTATCAATGTAGTGGAAGTTTGAGCCCAATTTACTATTATGTGCCTAATTTATAACTTAAGTCACTGTTATTATCCTATTTGTCATCGTAGTGGCAATTTGAGCCTAATTTACTATTATGCGACCAAATTTACATGCCAATGCACCCAGAAATGCGGTTAAAGTGCTGAAAATGGGGTTAATGCACCCACTTATAGTGTCATGCATTTTAAATCCTGGTTTACTATTATGCACCTAATAAAAGAACATGCGTCCAAAAAATGGGTTGAAGTGCCTAAAAATGGGTTATTGCGCCTAAAAATGGGGTGAATCGGCCTACTTGTCAGTGTAGTGCCTAATTTATAGGCCAATGCACCCTAAAGGGGTTTAAAGCACCTAAATGTGGGTCAAAAGGACTAAAAATTGGGATTATGCGCCTATTGGTCAGTGTAATGGCAATTTGAGCATAATTTACTATTTGAGCATAATTTACTATCAAAGCACCTAAAATTGAGTTAAAGCTCCTAAAAATTGGGTTAGTGTGCCCACTTGTTTGTGTAGTGCCATTTTGGCATTAATTTACTATTTTTCACCCAACAAATAGGAAATGCACCCAAAAATGGGTTGAAGTGCCTTAAAGTGGGTTAAAGCACCAAATAATGGGGTTAATCTGCCTATTGTTCAATGTAGTACCTAATTTATAAGCCAATGCCCCCAAAAATGAGGTTAAAGTGCATAAGTGTGGGTTAACATTCCTAAAAATTATGTTTGTGCACCTATTTGTCATTGTAGCAGAAAGTTGAGCCTAATGTACTGTTATGCACCTAAATTATAGGCCAATGCGGCCAAAAATGCAGTTGAAGCGCCTAAAAATGGGGTTAATGCGTCCATTTGTCAAAATAGTGCCTATTTGAGACTAATTTATTATTATGTCCCTAACAAATAGAAAATGCCCCCCCAAACAGGTTGAAGTGCCTAAAATTGGGTTAAAGTGCCTAAGCATGGATTAACACGCCTAAATATTGGGGTTTAAGTGCCTATTTGTCAATATAGTGGCAATTTGAGCCTAATTTACCATTATGCACCAAATTTATAGGTCAATGCGACCAAAAATGTAGTTAGAGCACCTAAAGACGGGATTTATGCACATATTTGTTAGTGTAGTGGTTATTTGAGCCTAATTTACTATTATGCGCCTAATTTATTAGCCAATGCACCCAAAAATGTGGTTAAAGAGCCTAAATATGGGGTTAATGCACCCACTTATCAATGTAATGACTTTGTAGCCTAATTTACTATTATGTGCCTAATAAATATGCACCCAAAATGGATTGGAGTGCCCAAAAGTGGTTTAAAGCACCTAAAAATGGGGTTAATCTGCCTACTTTCAGTGTAGTGCCTAATTTATAGGCCAATGCACCCGAAAATGGGGTTCAAGAGCCTAAAAGTGGGTTTGAACACCTAAAACTGGGTCTTATGCACCTATTTCTCATTGTAGTGGAAACTTGAGCCTAATTTACTGTTATTCGGCTAATTTATAGGCCAATGCACAAAAAAATGCAGTGAAAGCGCCTAAAAATGGGGTTCTTCACCCACTTGTCATTATAGTACCTTTTTAGCATAATTTACTAGTATACATATAATAAATAGTAAATGCACTCCAAATGGGTTGCAGGGCCTAAAAGTGGGTTAAAGCATCTAAGAATGGGGGTAATTCCCCTACTTGTTAGTGTAGTGCCGAGTTTATAGACAAATGTGCCCCAATATGGGGTTAAAGCACCTATGTATGGTTAACACACCTAAAATTGAGGTATATTCGCCTATTCGTCAGTGTAGTGGCAATTTGAGCCTAATTGACTAATACACGCCTTATGTATACGCCAATGTGCACAAAATGCGTTTAAAGTGCCTAAAACTGGGGTTTATGCACCCGCTTGTCCGTGTAGTTCCGATTTGAGCTTAATAAGTAATAAAATGTGCCCAAAAATGGATTGAAGTTCCTAGAAGTGGGTAAAAGCTCCTAAGAATTGGGTTAACACCTATTTGTTAGTGTATTGCCTAATTTATAGGGAAATGCACCCCAAATGGGTTTAAGGTACCTAAGTGTGGGTTAAAACACCTAAAAATGGGGTTTATGCTCCTATTTGTCAGTTTATGGGCAATTTGAGCCTAATTTACTGTTATGCGACCTAATTTATAGACCAATGCACCCAAAAATGTAGTTGAAGGGCCTGAAAATGGGGTTAACGTGTCCACTTGTTAGTCCAATGCCTAGTTGAGCCTAATTTACTATTAAGGAACCTAATAAATAGGAAATGCACCCAAAAATAGGTTGTAGTTCCTAAAAGTGGGTTAAAGCGTCTAAGAATGGGGTTAATCTACCAACTTTTTAGTGTAGTACCTAATTTATTGGCCAATGCACCCTAAATGTAGTTAAAGTCCCTAAGTGTGGGTTAAAATGTCTAAATCTGGGATTTATTTGCGTATACGTTAATGTAGTGTCAATTTGAGCCAAATTTACTATAACGCACCAACGTATAGGCCAATCCACCAAAAAATGTGGTTAAAGCGCCTAAAAATGGGGTTATACTCCCACTTGACACTGTAGTGTCTTTTTTAGCCTAATTTATTATTTTCTACCTAGTAAATAAGAAATGTGCCCAAAAATGGATTGAAGTGCCTAAAATTGGGTTAGAGCACCTAAAATGAGGTAAATCTGCTTATGTGTCCAATAACCCCCACTTGACACTGTAGTGTCTTTTTTAGCCTAATTTACTATTTTCTACCTAATAAACAAGAAATGTGCCCAAAAATGGATTGAAGTGCCTAAAATTGGGTTAGAGCACCTAAAATGAGGTAAATCTGCTTACTTATGTGTCCAGTGCGTAATTTATAGGCCAATGCACCACAAAATGGTCTTAAAGCACCTAAAAATGGATCAAAACACCTAAAATGGGGTTTATGCACCTATTCGGTAGTGTAGCGGAACTGTTTGCCTAACTTACTACTTTGCGCCTAATTTATAGGCCAGTGCGGCCAAAAATGTAGTTAATACTCCTAAAAATGGGATGAATGCGACCATTTGTTAGTGTAGTGCCTATTGCTTACTATTATGTTCCTAATAAATAGGAAATGCAACCAAAAATGGTTTGAAGTGCCTAAAAGAGGGTTAAAGCACCTAATAATGGGGTTTGTGAGCCTATTTGTCAGCGTAGTGGAATTTGAGCATAATTTACTATTATGCACCTAATTTTTAAGCCAATGCACCTAAAAATGTGGTTCAAGTGTCTGAAAATGGGGTTGTGCACCCACTTCTCAGTGTAGTGCCTTTTTTAGCCTAATTTAATATTATGTGCCTAATAAATAGGAAATGTCCCCAAAAATGGGTTGAAGAGCCTAAAAGTGGGTTAAAACACCTAAAAATTGAGTTAATGCACCCACTTGTCAATGTAGTGCCTTTTTGAGCTAATTTTCTTTTCTATGCCTAATCATCAGGAAATGCACTCAAAAATGGGTTGAAGTGCCTAAAAGTGGGCTAAAGATCCTAAGAATGGGGTTAATGTGCCCACTTGTCAGTGTAGTGTCGTTTTGAGCCTAATTTACTATTATGCGCCTAATAAACAAGAAATGTGCCAAAAATGGGCTGGAGATCCTAAAAGTGGGTTAAAGCACCTAAGAATGGGGTTAATCTACCTATTTGTTAATGTGGTGCCTAATTTATAGACCAATGCACCCCAAAATGGGGTTAAAGCACCTAAAAGTGTGTTCGAATGCCTAAAAATGGGGTTTACGTGCATATTCGTCAGTGTAGTGCCTATTTGAGCCTAGTTTACTGTTGTGCACCTAATTTATTGGCCAATGCACCCAAAACTGCATTTAAAGGACCTAAAAATGGGATTAATGTGCCCACTTGTCAGTGTAGTTCCTTTTTAGTTTAATGTACTATTATGTGCCTAATAAATACAAAATGCACCCAAAAATGGATTGAATTGCCTAAAAGTAGGTTAAAACACCTAATAATGGGGTTAATCCCCCTACATGTCTGTGTAATGCCAAATTTATAGGCCAGTGCAGCCCAAAATGGGGTTAAAGTGCCTAAGTCTGGTTAAAACGCCTAAAAATTTAGGTAGATCTACCTATTTGACAATGTAGAGGCAATTTGAATCTAATTTACTATTATGCTCCTAGTTTTATAGGTCAATGCGCTAAAAAATGAGATGAAAGTGCCTAAAATGGGGTTAATGCATCCACTTGTTAGTGTAGTGCCTATTTGAGCATAATTTACTATTATGTGCCTAATAAATAGGAAATGTTCCCAAAAATGGATAGAAGTGCCTAAAATTAGGTTAAAGCTCCTAAGAATGGGGTTAATATGCTTATTTGTCAGTTTATTGTCTAATTCACATGCCAATGCACCTCAAAATGGGGGTTAAGGTCTCTAAGTGTGGGTTAAAATGCCTAAAAATGGGCTTTATGCGCCTATTTGTCAGTGTAGTGGCAATTTGAGCCTAATTTACTATTTTGCGACCTTATTTATCGACCAGTGCGCCCCAAAATGTGGTTAAGGGGCCTAAAAATGGGGTTAATGCATCCACTTGTCAGTGTATGCCTATTTGAGCCCAATTTATTAGTATGCGCCTAATAAATAGGAAATGCATGCAAAAGTTGGTTAAAGTGTCTGAAAGTGGGTGAAAGCACCTAAGAATCGGGTTAATTTGCCTACTTCTTAGTTTAAT
The DNA here is from genome assembly GCA_963693085.1 of Alisma plantago-aquatica. Classification (NCBI taxonomy): domain Eukaryota; kingdom Viridiplantae; phylum Streptophyta; class Magnoliopsida; order Alismatales; family Alismataceae; genus Alisma; species Alisma plantago-aquatica. Next base: position 581,033,456 of record OY856413.1, read on the forward strand.
GCCTAATTTATAGGGCAATGCACCCCAGAATGGGGTTAAAGCACCTAAAAGTAGGTGTAAATGCCTAAACATGGGGTTCATGCACCTATTTTTTGTGTAGTGGCAATTTGAGTCTAGTTTACTGTTACGCGTCTAATTTATAGATTAATGCGACCAAAATGCAGTTAATGAGCCTAAAAATGGTTAATGTGCCACTTGTTAGTGTAGTGCCTATTTGAGCCTAATTTACTATTTTGCTCCTAATAAATAGGAAATATGCCCACAAAAATGCATAAGTACCCAAATTGCATTAATGCACCTAAGAATGGGCTTCATACTCCTATTTGTGAGTGTGGTGCCTAATTTATAGGTGAATGCCCCCAGAATGGGGTTAAAGCACCTAAAAGTGGGTCAAAATGCCAAAAGACGGGGTTTATGTGCCTATTTGAGCCCAATTTACTATTATGCAACTAATAAATCGGAAATGTTCCCACAAATGGGTTGAAATACCTAAAAGAGGGTTAAATCTCCTATGAATAGGGTTAATCAGCCTCCTTGTTAGTGTATTGCCTAATTTGTAGGCCAATGGGCCCTAAAATGGGGCTAAAGCACCTAAGTGTGGGTTAAAACACCTAAAAATGGGGTATATGCCCTAATTTGTCAGTGTAGTGGCTATTTGAGCCTAATTTAATGTTACACACCTAATTTATAAGGAATGCTCCCAAAAATGCGGTTAGAGTGCCTAAAGATGCAGTTTATGCGCATATTTGTTAGTTTTGTGGCAATTTGAGCCTAATTTCCTATTAAGTGCCTAATTCATAGGCCAATGTGCCCAAATGTGTGGTTAAAGCACCGATAAATGGGGTTAATGTGGCCATTTGTCAATGTAATGCTTATTTGAGCTTATTTTACAATTATGCATCTAATAAAGAGGAAATGTGCCCAAAAATGGGCTAAATTTCCTAAAAGCAGGTTGAAGTGCCTATGAATTGGGTTAATCTGCCTATTTGGCAGTGTAGCGCCTAATTTATAGGACAATTCACTACAAAATGGGGTCAAAGTGCCTTAAAGTTGGTCAAAATACCTAAAAATGGGGATTATGCTCCTATTTTAAAGTGAAGTGGCAATTTGAGCCTAATTTACTGTTATGCGCCTAATCTATATACCAATGCGACCAAAAATGCAGTTGAAGTGACTGAAAATAGGATTAATGTGCCCATTTACGATGCAGTTCCTTTTTAGCCTAATTTACAATTATGGGCCTAATTAATAGGAAATGCACCCCAAAATATATTGAAGTGCCAAAAAGTGGGTTAAAGCTCCAAAGAATGGGGTTAATCCACCTACTTGTTAGTGCAGTGCCTAATTTATAGGCCAATGTGCCCCAAAATGGGGTTAATTAAAGCACCTAAATGTGGGTTAAATGCTTAAAACTAGGGTTTATTTAGTCACAATTTGAGACTAATTTTCTATTATGCTCACTACAACGAACATTCACATTAGTGGCCTTTTAGAAATGTCACTGAGAAAATTAAACGCCACTTAACATGTTTAGTGGAATTTTAAAAAATGCCTCTAGTACCAATTCCACTGGAAAGGTAGTGGCATAATTGTAAATGCCACTAAATGTTTGGCTTTAGTGGCTTCCAAAAAATGCCAAATAAATGCCCTTAAATATCATTTGGCATTTATAAAAATGCCACTATCCATCAATTGGCTTTTATACAAATGCCACTATTTTGTATTGTGTTGTTGTATGAAAATGATCTTATTGAGTTTAATGGTGTACAAGAAAAGTCACTAATGACATACTAGTTCTGTATTACTACATTTTCATGGCTTTTAGTCATTATGTTTTCAATTCATTATCAGGATTTTTAAATGAATGTCAATCGTAGGAAAATTCACTTTTATGAAAGTATGAATATTTTTTATTTATAATCAAATAAGAATTAGATGGGGAGGACATTTTACCTTGCCCCTTTATATTGAATAAAACAAATGATATACTTTCATACAACATTTATCTATTCTATACAATAACTTCACATCATTAGATCCATCTCTTCCCTGATATGACTATCTACTTTTCAGCATGTCGACTTTAGAGCTCCTTCAAGAAATACATTTATGTTCTGGTGGAATCCCTCAACCACTTCCCAGAATCAATGGATAACAGTTGTTGCATTGCTTTAGCCGGAGTATTCTATATTTCCCTCAAGTCTTCCACTACAATAACCCATAAGACAAATAAGAAAATAATATAGCCACACAACTGTAGAGTGTGGATATCACACAACAAATACTTATAATCAATATCCAAAAGTCCACTAATAAGCAAATGTAGTTCCTTGTCGTTATATATACAAATCAAATCCTTGGGTACCAGGTCAATTAAGCCCTCCATAAATGCATTGATTTGTCTTCGAATAGAAGTTGTAAGGCGGTGTTCGACCACTAGATCACCATATTCAAGCTTGTTTTCATCGATTACTCTAATATTGTGACCACTAGGAATTAATTCAAAGTCAGTCACCTAAGATAATCAAAAAGTAAGTAAAATATGGAGAAGATGAATACATAATTTAAGAAGATAATGCAATCAAGAATTGACAAGAAAACATGATTCTAAATAATGAATGTAAACACCCTATACCATAGGAGTTACCTTCAATACATCTAGATCCAACATCGTCTAAATCCCTTCGAGCATCAAACTTGAAGTCTGAGCCAACAAAGATCCACCTAAAGAATCATCCAAATTTTGATGGTAATAATGCATCCAACTAGAGTAGGTCACTTATCTTGATAACTGACACAAAAAGTCCATGCTCCAACTGCAGGAAAACATTGATGTTCACAATGTGATATCTACATTAAAAGTTCCATGAACAACTAAAGTCTTTATTAAGTTCAAACAAATGTATCAGAAATAGTATTGATTGTCACGTACTGGTGTGTGAAGTCATTCATCCATGAAATGTTGCATTTGGAAACTTTCCGAAGAGAAAGAGTAGGTGCCTGCATTGTCATCAATCAGCATATCAGGAACTCACATTGTTCCTTTAGTGATTTAGTAATGTCATGTCATCTATAGTGCAAATGTAAATAATTTTAAATAATGGAATGCATGAAATTAATTAAACCACCTTTTGCCAAAATCCAACCACATGGCACTGACTTTGGAATCTAACAATGCCTTATTGTCCTTGAGAGGTAGGGGCTTCTTTTCTAGGAATTCATCTATTAAGGTAAAGTTTGAATAGCATGTCCATTGGGGGATCTGGGCTGTCTTGACCCATATCAACGAGAGCATACCTGTAAAAATAGAAAAACAATTGGATTTAGTGAGGTTTATTGAAATTAGCATAGTTCATAGACCATACATTTAGATTGAGAGTTCTCCCACCAACCTACATATTTCTTGGATACATAAGGTTTTCAAGAAGTTTGCAACCAGAGGGTCTAGCTTGTCGTGCATCACAATGACACTAAGTTGATGCAGACCAAACAAATTATAACGGACGTCAACACCTTCGTCCTAAAATACCAATGTCGAACCAAGATAATTAAGTTTCCTGCATTGAGAAATGCCTTGAAGATGGCCATCCCGCACATACAAGAGGTGTTTGTTGAAACACTTGCTAGAACAAAAAAACAAAGTCCAGCAAGATAGTAAGATATTGAGAACAACAAAGAGTAAACATAGGTTGAAGGCAATAAAGAAGCTAAATTAGATAGAGAACATGGAAAATGGAGAAACTAGAAGGGAATAGAAAATATTAGTGGCCATACAACTGACTGGAGAATACAAGGTTGTGGTTTACAATCATATAACTAGTTGGATGAAAAAACAATGTTAATGAGAACCCCAACTAGAGAGATCTATGAAGAACATACATGCCTCCCAATATCAAGAACTTCCTTTGGAGTGACTATAAAATTCACCTTAAGTGAAGACATGTAGGAGAGAATGTCAAAACTCTAGTAAGAGGCTTGAAGCCAAAATAGAAATAGACTCAACACTAAAATAGAGTATTTTAATATTTGTCTTCAATGAGTTTCATCAAGGAATAGAATCCCAAATTAAAATATTTTATTCTATTTGAAATATAGCTTTAAGATTCATAATTAAAGGGAGGGGAAGACAACCTCAGGAAGTGTGACACAATCATATTTAAATTGTGCACATCGCCTAAGATAATGGATGCCTTATTTCTCTATAGATTCACATACAAAACAATTATTGTTAAGTACATCTTTTTTGTACATTTAACAACCATTTTAAAAAAAATAAAAACTAGGAGGATTTCATCTTTCCATAAAAACACCATTCTTAGATGTTTACAAGAACTAGGGCTCTCAATATAAAATTTTTAATTCCTTGTCCACAATTGCTTAGCATTAGATGGAAGATTCTTATGTATATCCTGGAACAATATCATTTATTCACAAGAAATTTAAAACAAGATTATGAAAGAAAGAAAGAATCGGAGGAAGTATATATATATATAAATATATATATATATATATATATGTGTGTGTGTGTGTATGTGTGGTTGTCTGTGTGCGTGTCCAAAATTAATAAATCTAGAAATAAAATAAATGGAAAGCTTCATTGATTATAGAAATATATTTTTCACTAATGATAGGATTTGTCAAAAAGCAATCAAACATAGAGCACATCAATGATATATTTATATATTGAGAAACATCAAAGGTCAAACCTTCGTTATTAAATGATTGAACACCACTGCAGGATGTTGAGGTACTTAAACCCAAATAGTTGTAAAATAGTAAGCAAACCAAGACAATATAGAAAAAACAAATCATTGTCATTTATTAGCCAACGTCGGCTTTATTCCAGTCAAGTTTAGATAATTTATTACAATTTCTTATTTAGGAATGCCCGAAAATGAAACTTATATAACTAGTATACATTGATAGTAGAAGTCACAATTGATGATCAAATTGTTATTGATGAGAGAAATATTTTGCAACTGCTCATTGACCATAACAACAAATCGGTAAACTAGACAGACAGAAGCTCAATGACCCATTCTAGTCTTATAAATATATTTCCACAGAAATACATCCACAAGATATGCACATTTGGTGCATTTAACATTACACTTGCAGTAGGCTTTCTTAGCTGGTTCATTGTGTTCCACAAGTTAGATCCACTTATTGGTTTACAAGTTCATGTTTGTATCTTGACTGATGGCTTCTACTAATGATTTTTATTCATTCTTGTGTCTTGATTGATGGCACACATGTCCTCAAGACCCTATTTATTGGGCTATATTATAATTTTTAGTTGTTCTAAATTTATCTTAATATATTTTTCTGCTATATGGATAAATAATGAGTTATCACTTTAGAGGTTTAGAAGCTAGGATCAACATCAATGGGCCATCCATGATTAGAATATCCTTTCACATCAAAAGAAAAAATCTACATAGAATCAAGAAATAATACAAATGGAAAAAAAAGGTAACAAGTCTACTAGGTTTTATTCTCAATAAAGTCAAAAATTAGTGTCCCAAATATAATCACTTACAATAAGTTCATCAAATTAGTACATGGGGCAACACTTGAATAAAATGGTATTAATAGTTTATGAGGCAGAATCAAAAGTTCAGTTATCAACATGGGGAAACGTACCTACTTGAACATTTAATAATGGCATCTACCCACTCCTTGTTGCCACCTATGTGTGACTCCTCATCCATGAATTTCTTGTATGTGATCCCCCGGAAGACTGTTGTGGCCTTCTTTATGTTTGGACACCTCAAGCTTCTACATGACATGGAAGAAGGTAGTAGCCACAACTAGTTAGCAAAACAAAGTATTGTAGAAAATGGGTTTACATTATATTTATTACACAAACAAATTATGCATAAACAAGAAGATTTGTCATCACTCCAAATAGAAATCACTTAGTTAAAATACTTTTGTATTTTTATATGAAGCATCCAAAAAGGGCCTGATAATTAATTTGTAGAAGATGGTTTTTCTTGACCTATAAAACACTCTTCAGGAAATGCATCACCTCTTTGCCCCTCACAGAGACACAATAGACAATTAAAATGACTTCAAAAAACTAGAATTTGTAATCCATTAAACTTGTGCTGTTTTGTGCAGTCTGACCCATCAGTTTGCTTGTTAGGTTAGATTCAGTATGATCCAGTGTAACAAATATTGCAATGACAACCACATGGCCAAATGATGTTCTAGACTAACTAGTAAGTAAACAAAAGAAGTCATACATGATTATATTTAGGAAGTTTAAATAATTAGAAAAGAAGAATAGGGAGAAGAAGAAAGCTTGCAGTGAATTTGGTTGTTGTTAAGATGGTAAACAAAATGATCCTTCTAAATTGAGCTCTTGTTTGTATTAGTATAGAACCATCATTATCCACCCTACGAATCATGTGAACACCGGATCAAATGAAATACGTGAAACTGGAGAGAGTAGATGAGTGACATCCGATCTAAATTCCACAACTAGCACAAGTTAAAACATCATGATAAGGCAAAACTTGCTACTCGACTCAATTAATGATTCTCTGGAATAGATATGAACACGCCAAGGTGCCTCTTAGGTTTGCTAATTATGGTTTTCATCAATGAGTTGAAACTTTAGGTATTAAGATTTCATATTTTGAGAAGAAAGTGTGGGTATCATTTCCTATATGAAATGGCCTAGGAATATGTGCTCTAGATTTTTAATGGACGATACAACTAGGAAGATGTCTCTCCATCATCGTAGGATGGGGTGCAACCTGCCTCTAACATACGACCATGATTTTTTTTGGAAAATCAATCGCTCTTTATTGATTCCATTTATGGTACCCCATCGTGATACAACTCCACACTAGTATTGTTTACATGGACATCTGAGAGATTGTTCCTGCAAACACAGATCGGGGGGTAATTGAAATAATGCTTTGGTGATCCGCTCCTGAGTTGGAATTTTCCCAGTATGTCTGCTACTGAATTGCACAATCGTCCTTCATATATATGACCAGGAATTTGATCTGTAGCAAAGATTCATATATTGCCGACATGTCTCCTTACCATCTTGGGTGGGGATCAAAGAACATCGGCAAGATTTTTCGGTAGGGAATGAAATTTATATGAAAATGAGAAACCAATAATAACTTTCTACTGTAGGATTTGGAAAGTTACAAAAACAATGAATTGAGATGGCATCTAGGAAAAAGATTACCATAAAATTGCATACTTTACCACATAATGGCACGATTCTGGATGCAGAAAAAATTGGGAAAGATGTAGTGGCATGAGCGGGCTTTTGAGTTGACCAGTGGGGAATTCTCGAGATAGATCGTCACCTTCATTTACTGGATCTGGATGGCAACTTTTCCGTACGCCCTAGCGGACCCCTCTCCAGTGCGGAACACGAATGGGGTGTAAGTGGGGGCAGACTGGCTGAGGGTGTGGCATTAGGTTAGATTAGTGTTTTTAGTTTAGGATTAAAAATGTATAATATTGAAAGTGGCATTTATGAAGTGCCATTATAAAAACATATAAAGGCCAGTATCACATGGCTTCTTTTTTGGCCCATACAGCCTGCCATTTAATGGAGTTATAATTAAAAATATCGGTAAATAAGAATCAATAAGGGCATTTTTTTAGTAAATGTATTGTTTTTGCTATTGTGGATCCTAATTTATAAGCCAATGCATCTAGAAATGCAATTAAATCATCTAAAAATGGAGTTAATGTGCCCACTTCTCAATGTAGTGTGTTTTTAGCCTAATTTACTATTATGCAACTAATAAATAGGAAATGCTCCGAAAATCGGTTGAAGTGCCTAAAAGAGGGTTAAAGCACTTTAGAATGGGGTTAATCTATCTACTTGTTAGTGTAGTGCCTAATTTGTAGGCCAATGCACCCAAAATGCAGTTAAAGTGCCTAAAAATGCGGTTCAAGTGCCTAAAAATGGGGTTAATAGGCCCACTTGTTAGTGTAGTGCCTATTTAAGCCTAATTTACTATTATACACCTCAAAAAGAGGAAATGTGCCTAAAAATTAGTAGAAGCTTGTAAAAGTGGGTTAAAGCACCTAAGAACATGGTTAATCTTCCTACTTGTTAGTGTAGTGCCTAATTTATAGGCCAATGCACCTGAAGAGGGGGTTAAAGCACCTAAGTGTGGTTTAATACACCTAAAAAGAGATGTATGCTCCTATTTTTTAGTTTAGTGGCAATTTTAGCCTAATTTACAGATATGTGCCTATTTTATAGTCCAATGCGCCTAAAATGTGGTTAAAGCACCTAACAAGTGGGTGAATGTGCCCATTTGTTAGTGTAGTGCCTCCTTGAGCCTAATTTACTATTGTGTGCCTAATAAACAAGAAACGTGCCCAAAAATGGGTTCAATTGCCAAAGAATAGGGTTAATTTGCACACTTGTCTATCTAGTGCCTAATTTATAGGCCATTGTGCTAGAAAATGGGTTAAAGAACCTAAAAGTGGGTCAAAACGCCTAAAAATGGGGTTTGTGCACCTATTTATAAGTGTAGTGTAATTTGATCATAGTTTACTATTATGCGCCTAATTTATAGGCGAATGCACCCAATTTATAGTCCAATGTGTCCAAAAATGCAGTTAAAATGCCCAATAATGGGGTTAATGCGGCCACTTGTAAGTGTAGTGCCTTTGTGAGCATGATTTACTATTACGCACCTAATAAATAGTAAATGTTCCCAAAATAGGTTGAAGTGCCTAAAAGCGGGTTAAATCACCTATGAATGTGCTTAATCCACCTACTTGTTTGTGTATTGCCAAATATATAGTCCAATGCGCCCCAATATGGGGTTAAAGCACCTAAAAGTAGGTCAAAATGCCTAAAAATGGGTTTCATGAGCCTATTTCTCAGTGTATTGGCAATTTGAGCTTAATTTACTATTATGTGCCAATTTTATAGGCTAATGAGCCTTAGAAAGTGGTTAAAGCACTTCAAAATTGGGCTAATGCGCCCAATTGCCAATGTTGTTTCTTTTTTAGCCTAACTTACTATAATGCACCTATTAAATAGGAAATGCTCCAAAAATTGGTTAAAGTGCCTAAAAGTGGGTTAAGGCACCATAAAATGGGATTAATCCGACTACTTGATAGTGTAGTGCCTAATTTATAGGCGAGCGCACTGCAAAATGGGGTTAGAGCGCCTAAAAGTGAGTCAAAAACCTAAAAATGGGGTTTATGTGCCTATTTGTCAGTGCAGTGCTACTTTGAGCCTTATTGACTATTATGTGCCTAACTTATAGGCCAATGTGCCCAAAAATTGGTTAAAGCGCCTAAAAATGGGGTTAAAGCACCCACTTGTTAGTGTAGTGCCTTTTCTAGCATAATATACTATTATGTGCCTAATAAATAGGAAATGCACCCAAAAATTGGTTGTCGTGCCTAAAAGTGGGTTAAAGTGCCTATAGATGGGGTTAATATACCTACTTGTTAGTGTAGTGCCTAATTTATAGGTCAATGCACCCCAAAATGGGGTTAAAGTTCCTAAGTGTGGTTAAAATGACTAAAAATGTGGTTTACACCTATTTGTCATTGTAGTAGCAATTTGAGCCTAATATTTTATTATGTGCCAAATTTATAGGTCAATGTGCCCAAAAATCCTATTGAAGCTCCTCAAATGGGGTTAATGTGCCCACTTGTCAGTAGCCTATTAGAGATCAATTTACTATTATGCACCTAATACATAGGAAATGCATCCAAAAATTGGTTGAAGTGCCTAAAGTGGGCTAAAGCACCAACAGATGTGGTCAATCTGCCTACTGGTCAGTGTTGTGCAGTAATAGGAAATGTGCCCAAAATTGGGGTGAAGTGCTTAATAGTGGGTTAAAGTTCCTAAGAATAGCGGGTTAAAGTGCCTGATTTATAGGCCAATTCATGCCAAAATGGGGTTAAAGCTCCTAAAAGTTGGTAAAAAGGCCTAAAAATGGGGTTTATGTGCCTATTTTTTAGTGTAGTGGCAATTTTAGCCTCATTTATTGTTATACGCCTAATTCATAGGCAAATGCACCCAAAATGCTGCTAAATTCCCTTAAAATGGGTTTAATGTGCTCACTTGTCAGTGTAGTGCCTTTTTAGCCTAATTTACTATTATGCACCAAATAAATAGGAAATGCGTCCAAAAAAGGGTTGAAGTGCCTAAAAGTGGTTTAAAGCGCCTAAGGATAGAAATAATTAGCTACTTATGTATTGCCTAATTTATATGCCAATGAGTCCCAAAATTGGGGTAAAAGTGCCTAAAAGTGGGTCAAAATGCCTAAAAAATGGGCTTTATGCGCCTATTTGCAATGTAATGGCAAATTGAGCCTAATTTACTATTATGTGCCTAATAAATAGGAAATGCACCCAAAATAGGGTCGAAGTGCCTAATGGTGGATTAAAGTGCCTAAGAATAGGGTTAATCCACCTACTTGTTAGTGTAGTGCCTAATTTATAGGCCAATGCAATTAAAGCACCCATACATGTCATTAAAGCACCAAAAAATGGGGTTAATGCACCTAATTGTCAATGTAGTACCTTTTTTAGCCTAAATTACTATTATGCACCTAATAACTAGGAAATGTGATGTTTAATTGGTTGAAGTGCTAAAAGGTGGGTTAAAGATCCTAAGATGTCAATGTATTACCTTTTTTAATCTAATTTACTATTATACGCCTAATAAATACGAAATGCTTCCGAAAATTGGTTAAAATGCCAAAATGTGGGTTAAAGAGCCTAAGAATGGGGTCAATCTTCCTGTTGTTAGCGTAGTGCCTAATTTATCGGCATATGTGCCCCAAAATGGGGTTAAAGTACTTAAAAGCGGGTTAAAATGCCTAAAAATAGGGCTAGTGCGCCCACATGTCAGTGAAGTGCCTTTTATAGCCTAGTTTACTATTATACACATCATAAAGAGGAAATGCACCCAAACATCAGTTAAAGTTCATAAAAGTTGGTTAAAGAACTTAAGAATAGGGTTAATCAGCCTACTTCTCAGTGTAGTGCCTAATTTATAGACCAATGTGCCCAAAAATAGGTTTAAAGTGCCTAAGTGTGGGTTAATACGCCTAAAAATGGGGGGTTATGCGCCTATTTTCAATGTAGTGGAAATTTGAGCCTAATTTACTATCATGTGCCTAATTTATAATCCCATGCACCCAAAAATGCGGTTAAAGCACCTAACAAATGGGTTAATGCACCCATTTGTTGGTGTAGTGCCTCTTTGAGCCTAATTTACTATTACACGCCTAATAAATAGGAAATGTGCCCAAAAATGTGTTAAATTGTCTAAAAGTTGGTTAAAGTGTCTAAGAATGGGGTTAAACTGCATACTTTTCTATGTAGTGCCTAATTTATGGGCCAATTTTCTGCCAAATGGGTTAAAGAACCTAAAAATTGGTCAAAATGCCTAAAAATGGGGGGTTTTGCACCTATTTGTCAGTGTAGTGGCAATTTGAGCATAGTTTACTATTATGCGGCTAATTTATAGGCCAATACACCCAAAAATGTAGTTAAAATGCCCAATAATGGGGTTAAAGCACCCACTTGTAAGTGTAGTGCCTTTGTGAGCCTAATTTACTATTACACGCCTAATAGATAGGAAATGCGCCCAAATGGGCTTAAATTATTAAAAGTGGGTTAAATCGCCTACGAATGTGATGAATCCTCCTGCTTGTTAGTGTATTGCCAAATATATGTGCCAATGTGCCCCAAAATGGCGTTAAAGCGCCTAAAAGTGGGTCGAAATGCCTGAAAACAGGGTTTATGAGCCTATTTCTCAGTGTAGCGGCAATTTGAGCTTACTTTACTTATGCACCAAATTTGTAGGCCAATGCATCCAAAGATGTAGTTAAAGCGCTTCAAAATTGGGCTAATGTTCCCACTTGTTAGTGTTATGCCTTTTTTTGCTGAATTTAATAAAATGTGCCTATTAAACAGGAAATGATCCAAAAAAATAAGTTGAAGTGCCTAAAAGTGGGTTAAAGAACCTTAAAATGGGATTAATCTACCTACTTGATAGTGTAGTGCCTAATTTATATCCAATGCACTATAAAATGGGATTAGAGCGCCTAAAAGTGATTCAAAAAAACTAAAAATGGGGTTTATGTGAAAATTTGTCAGTGTAGTGCTGATGTGAGCCTTATTTACTATTTTGTGCCTAATGTTTACGCCAATGCACCCAAAATGTAGTTAAAGCATCTAAATTGGGGTTAAAGCATCCACTTGTTAGAGTAGTGCCTTTTTTAGCGTAATTTACTGTTATGTGCCTAATAAATAGGAAATGTGCCCAAAAATGGGTTGATGTGCCTAAAAGTGGTTAAAGCACCTAAGAATGGGTTTAATCTACCTACTTGTCAGTGTAGGGCCTAATTTATAGGCCAATGCGCCCCAAAATGGGGTTAAAATGGCTAAGAATGTGGTTTATGCGCCTATTTGTTAGTGCAGTAGCAATTTGAGCCTAATTTACTTTTATGCGCCAAATTATATATATATATGTGTGTGTGTGTGTGTGTGTGTGTGTGTGTGTGTGCGCGTACATATATATAATGTGCCCAAAAATTCTGGTTGAAGCGCTTGAAAATGGGTTTATTGTGCCCACTTGTTAGTGTAGTGCCTATTTGAGCTAAATTTACTATTATGTGCCTAATAAATTGGAAATGCACCCAAAAATGGGTTGAAGTGCCTAAAGGGCTAACAGGCCTAAAATGGGTTCAATCCACTTACTTGTCAGTGTTGTGCCAAATTTATAGGCCATGCACCCAAAAATGAGGTTAGAGTGCCTTGAAATGGGGTTTATGTGCATATTTTTCAATTTTGTAGAAATTTGAGCCTAATTTCCTTTTATGTGCTTAAATTATAGGCCAATGCGTCCAAAAATGCAGTTAAAGCGCCTATATATGGGGTTAATGTGCCCACTTGTCAGTGTAGCACCTATTTGAGATTAGATTACTATTATGTGCTTAATAAATAGGAAATGGACCCAAAAATGGATTGATGTGCCTAAAAGTGAGCTAAAGTGCCTACGAATGGGGTTAATCTGCCTACTTGTCAGTGTTGTGCCTAATTTATATGCCAATGCACACCAAAATGGGGTTAATGCACCTAGATGTGGGTCAAATTGCCTAAAAATGGGGTTTATACACCTATTTGTTAGTGTAGTGGCAATTTGAGCCAAATGTATAGACCAATGTGTCAATTAATGCGGTTAAAGCACCTAAAATTGGGGTTAATGTGCCCACTTATCAGTGTAGTGCCTTTTCTAACCTAATTTACTATCATGCGCCTAATAAATATGAAATGCGCCTAAAAATGGGTTGAAGTGCCTAAAAGTGGGCTAAAGTGCCTAAGAATGGGGTTAATCTACCTACTTTTCAGTATAGTGCCTGATTTATAGGCCAATGTGCCCAAAATGTGGTTAAAGTGCCATAAAATTGGGTTAATGCACCCACTTGTCAGTGTAGTGTCTATTTGATCCTAATTTACCATTATACATCTAATAAATAGGAAATACACCTAAAAATGGGTTGAAGTGCATAAAAGTGGGTTAAAGCACCTAAGAATGGGGTTAATATACCTACTTGTTAGTGTAGTGCATAATCTATAGGCCAATGAACCCAAAAATGTGGTTCAAGGGCCTAAAAGTGTAATATTGCTTATAAATGGGGTTAATACACCCACTTGTCAGTGTAGTGCCAATTTGAGCCTTATTTACCATTATAAGCCTCATAAAGAGGAATAGTGGGTTAAAGAAGATAAAAATAGGGTTAATCGGCCTACTTGTCAGTGTAGTGCCTAATTTATAGGCCAATGTGCCCAAAAATGGGGTTAAAGTGCCTAAGTGTGGGTTAATACTCCTAAAAATGGGGTTTATGTGCCTATTTTTCAGTGTAGTGGAAATTTGAGCCTAATTTATTATTATAAACCTAATTTACTATTATGCACCTAATTCATAGTCCAATGTACCCAAAAATGTGGTTAAAGCACCTAAGAATGGGGATAATGCACCCATTTGTTAGTGTAGTGCCTTTTTTAGCCTAATTAACTATTATGCACCAAATAAATAGGAAATGTGCCTAAAATTGGGTTGAGGTGCCTAAAAGTTTGTTAAAGCACCTAAGAATGGGGTTAATCTGCATACTTGTCAATGTAGTGCCCAATTTATATGCCAATGTGTCCCAAAATGGGTTAAAGAACCTAAAAGTGGGTCAAAACGCCTAAAAATGGGTTTTATGTACCTATTTCCAGTGTAGTTGCAATTTGAGAATAATTTACTGTTATGCACCTAATTTATAGGCTAATGCGCCAAAAAATCCAGTTAAAGCACCCCATAATGGGGTTAATGTGCCCACTTGTAAGTGTAGTGCCTTTGTGAGCCGAATTTACTATTAGCACATAATAAATAGGAAATGCGCCCCAAAATGGGTTGAAGTGCCTAAAAGTGGGTTAAATTGCCTAGAAATGTGGTAATCTACATACTTGTCAATGGATTGCCATTTATATAGTCCAATGTATGCCAAAATGGGGTTAAAGCACCTAAAATTGGGTCAACATGCCTAAAAATGGGGTTTATAAGCCTATTTCTCAGTGGCAATTTGAGCTTAATTTACTATTATGTGCCAAATTTATAGGACTATGCACCCAAAAATGTGATTAAAGTGCTTCAAAATGGGGCTAATGCACCCATTTGTTAGTGTAGCACCATTTTAGCCTAATTTACTATAATGCTTTTAATAAACAAGAACTGCTCCCAAAAATTGGTTGAAGTGCCTAAAAGTGGGTTAAAGAACCTGAAAATGGGATTAATCTGCCTACTTAATATTGTAGTGCTTAATTTATAGGCCAATGTGCTGCAAAATGGGGTTAGAGCGCCTAAAAGTTAGTCTAAAAACCTATAAATGGGGTTTACGTGCCTATTTGTTAGTGAAATGCTAATTTGAGACTTATTTACTATTATATGCCTAATTTATAGGCTAATGCACCCATATATGTGGTTGAAGTGCCTAAAATGGGGTTTAAGTGCCCACTTGTTAGTGTAGTGCCTTTTTTAGCATAATTTACTATTAATCACCTAATACATAGGAAATGCGCCCAAAAATGGGTTGGCGTGCCTAAAAGTGGGTTAAGTGTCTAAGAATGGGGTTAATCTGCCTACTTGTCAATGTATTGCTTAATTCATAGGCCAATGCACCCCAAAATGGGGTAAAAGCACCCTCGTGTCATTAAAATGGCTAAAAATGGGGTTTATGCACCTATTTGTCAATGTAGTAGCAATTTGAGACTAATTTACTATTATGTGCCAAATTTATAGGACAATGTGCACAAAAATACGATTAAAGAGTTTGAAAATGGGGTTAATGTGTCCACTTGTTAGTGGTGTGCCTATTTGAGCTTAATTTACTATAATCTGCCTAATAAATAGGAAATGTACCCAAAAATGGGTTGAAGTGCCTAAAAATGGGCTAAAATGGCTACAAATGGGGTTAATCCACCTACTTGCCAGTGTTGTGCCTAATTTATTGTTCATGAGCCCAAATGCAGTTAGAGAGCTTAGAAATGGGGTTTACGCCCATATTTGTTAGTTTTGGAGCAATTTGAGCCTCATTTCCTATTATGCGCCTAATTTATAGGTCAAAACACCCAAAATGCAGTTAAAGCACCTATAAGTGGGATTTATGTGCCCACTTGTCAGTGTAGAGCCTATTTGAGCTTAATTTACTATTATTAACCTAATAAACAAGAAATGGACCCAAAAAAGGGTTGAAGTGCCTAAAAGTGGGCTAAAGTGTCAAAACATCTAAAATAGGATTTATGCACCTATTTGTTAGTGTAGTGGCAATTTGAGCCTAATTTATAGACCAATGCATCAAAAAATGTGGTTAAAGTGCCTAAATTGGGGTAAATGTGCCCACTTATCAGTGTAATGCCTTTTTTAACCTAATTTACTATTATTTGCCTAATAAATAGGAAATGCTCCCAAAAATGGATTGAAGTGTCTAAAAGTGGGTTAAAGCACCTAAGAACGGGGTTAATCTACCTACCTTTTAGTGTACTGCCTAATTTATAGTCCAATGCACCCAAAATGGGGTTAAAGTGCCATAAAATGGGGTTAATGCACCCACTTGTCAGTGTAGTGCCTATTTGAGCCTAATTTACTATTATACTCTAAATAAAGAGGAAATGTGCCCAAATATGGGTTGAAGTTTCTAGGAGGGTTTTAAAATGCCTAAGAATGGGGTTAATCTACCTACTTGTCAGTCTAGTGCCTAATTTATAGGCCAATGTACCCCAAAATGGAGTTAAAGCACCTAAGTGTGGGTTAATACACATAAAAATTGGGTTAATGTGCCTATTTGTTAGTGTAGTGGCAATTTGAGCCTAATTTACTGTTATGCACCTAATTTGTAGGCCAATGTGCCCAAAAATGTGGTTAAAGCTCCCTAAATGGGGTTAATGCACCATTTGTTAGTGTAGTGCCTGTTTGAGCCTAATTTACTATTACGCGCCTAATAAAAAGGAAATGCACCTCAATATTTATTGAAGTTCCCAAAAGAGGTATAAAGCACCTATGAAAGGGTTTATCTGCCTACTTGTTAGTGTAGTGCATAATTTATAGGCCAATGAGCCCCAAACGGGGTAGCATCGCCAAAGTATTGGTTAAAACAGCTAAAATGGGGTTTATGCGACTATTTGCTAGTGTAGTGGCAATTTGAGCCAAATTTACTATTGTGTGCCTAATTTATATGCCAATGCACCTAAAAATGTGGTTGAGCACCTAAAAATGGAGTTAATACGCCCACTTAATAGTGTAAAGCCGTTTTGAGCCTAATTTACTAGTATACATCTTATAAAGAGGAAAAGCACCCAGAAATGGTTTAAGTGTCTACAAGTTGGTTAAAGCACCTAAGAATGGAGTTAATCCATCTATTGTCAATATATTGCCTAATTTATAGGTCAATGCACCCTAAAATAGTGTTAAAGTGCCTAAAAGTGGGTCACCATGCCTAAAATGGGGTTTATGCGCTAATTTGTCAGTGTAGTGGCAATTTGAGCATAATTCACTATTATGTGCCTAATTTCTAGACCAATGCGCCTAAAAATGTGATTCAGAGTCCAAAAATTGATTAAGCACCTAGAAATGGGGTTAATGCACCCACTTGTCATTGTAGTGCCTTTAGCCTAATTTACTATTATGTGCCTAAAAGATAGGAAACATGTCGAAAAATGGATTGAAGTTCCTAAAAGTGCGTCAAAACGCCTAACAATGGGGTTTATGCACACATATGTTAGTGTAATGGCAATTTGAGCCTAATTTAAGATTATGTGCCGCGACTAATGCGCCCCCAAATGTGGTTAAAGTGCTAAAATGGGTTTAATGTGCCCACTTATCAATGTATTGCCTTTTTTAGCCTAATTGACTATTATGCACCCATTAAATAGGAAATGCACCCAAAATGGGTTGAAGTGCCTAAAAGTGTGTTAAAGAGCCTAAGAATGGGGTTAATCCACCTACTTGTCAGTGTGGTTCCTAATTTATAGGCCAATGTGCCATAGAATGGGGTTCAAGTGCCTAAAAGAGTGTTAAAATGCCTAAAAATGGGGTTTATGCGCCAATTTGTCACTGTAGTGGCAATTTGAGCCTAATCTACTGTTATACGCCTAATTCATTCGTCAATCCACAAAAAATGTGGTTAAAGTAGCTTAAATAGTGTTAATGCACCCACTTATCAGTGTAGTGCCTCTTCTTTCCCAATTTACTACTATGCATCTAATAAATAGGAAATGTGCCCAAAATGGGTTGAAGTACCTAAAAATGGGTTAAAGTGCCTAAGAATGGGGTTAATCCACCTAATTTTCACTTGAGTGCCTAATTTATAGGCCAATACGCCAAAACTGAGGTTATAGTGCCCAAAAATGTGGTTAAAGTGCTTAAAGTGGGGCTAATGCACACACTTGTCAGTGTAGTGCTTATTTGAGCCTAATTTCCAATTATATGCCTAATAAAGAGGAAATGTGCCAAGAAGCACTCGCGTCTCACGTCTGGAGACAGAAGGAGCGACTAGGGACAGCACTCCAGTGCACGGCGGCTGGCTTGAGGGAGGGGTTTCGGCTGCCGGTGTGCGCCGACCTGCTCCCCTCAGGCTCTCTCTTTGCTTGGGTAGGGCGGATCCAGATCCTCATGGTCATCTGTGGCAGGATCGGCTTCCTCCTCTTCTGCTCCGAGCGGCGCCGGCTTCTGGACCCTAGGGTCTGGTTCTCGACGGTACTCACGGTGGGGGTGGACGCTGCGGCGCAAGGGGTGCTGAGGCACACCCTGACTCCCCTCTTTGCTACTGCGATCACTTTCTGCCACAGCTTGCCGGCTTTCTGGGACCGCGTAACCCAAGTTTTCTATTCCTTTGTGCATTTTTCAGTCTACGTTGTTTCCCTTTTTTTGTCCTGTCTTAGCTTGTTTAGCTAGTGGTTTTTGGCAGTTGATCTGCCTGTTTTGTCACCGCTAGTCGGCATTTATCTGTTGCGTTTCGCTGCGACCTCTCTTCAGGAGAGCTATGAGATATCTTGCAACGGCTAGATCTCATCTTTGCTTTGGATTGATCTTATTACTCAGTTGTATGGCTTCGTTTGAGTTGATATATGAGCAGAATATCATTTTGTTCCAGCCCCTCTACCACTACTTAACGCTCAGGTTGAAGGAATTCTTCATGGAAAGTTGCTTAAGACAGCCTCAAGGAAGAAGAATCAATGCAGAAGTGTCTTTCTCTTGTTCCAATATGAGTTGTAGTGTCCTTGGGTTACTGAACGTGATGTTTGTATGTTCTGTCTATATGTTTCTTCCCAATTGTAGATGACGTATGGCTAACAAGTAATGAATCGATCCATTTGCTCTCAAAACAAAAAAAACAGAGGAGATGTGCCAAAAAATGGTTGAAGTTTCTAAAAGTGGGTTAAAGCACCTAATAATGTGGTTGATCCACCTTCTTGTCAGTGTTGTGCCTGATTTATAGGCCAATGTGCCCCAAAATGGGGTTAAAGCACCTAAATGTGGAATAAATGCCTCAAAATAGGGTTTATTTAGTCACAATTTGAGACTAATTTTCTATTATGCACCTAATTCATAATCCAATGCATCTATAAATGTGGTTGAAGCATCTAAAATGGAGCTAATGTGCCCACTTCTCAGTGTAGTGTGTTTTTAGCCTAATTTACTCTTATGCGCCTAATAAATAGGAAATGCCCCCAAAATGGGTTAAAGTTCCTAAAAGCGGGTTAAATCACTTAATAATGTGGTTAATCTACCTACTTGTTAGTATGGTGCCTAATTTATAGGCCAATGCACCCAAAAATGTGGTTAAACTATTTTAAAATGTGGTTCAAGTGCCTTAAAATGGGATTAAAGGCCCACTTGTTAGTGTAGTGCCTATTTGAGCCTAATTTACTATTATACGCCTCAAAAAGAGGATATGTGCCTAAAAATCAGTTGAAGTTTGTAAAAATGGGTTAAAGCACCTAAGAATAGGGTTAATCTTCCTACTTCTCAGTGTAGTGCCTAATTTATAGGCAAATGTGATCGAAAATGGGGTTAAAGCACCTAAGTGTGGGTTAATACGCCTAAAAGTGAGGTTTATGCTCCTATTTTTAAGTAAAGTGGAAATTTGAGCCTAATTTACTGATATGCTCCTAATTTATAGTCTAATGTGCCCAAAAATGTCTTAAAGCGCCTAACAAATGGGTTAATGTGCCCATTTGTTAATGTAGTGCCTCCTTGAGCCTAGTTTACTATTATGTGCCTAATAAATGGGAAAAATGTGCCAAAAAATGGGTTGAAGTGCCTAAAGTTAGTTAAAGCATCTAAGGATTGAGTTAATCTGCATACTTGTTTATGTAGTGCCAAATTTATAGGCCAATGTGTCGGAAAATGGGTTAAAGAACCTAAAATTGGGTCAAAACGCCCAAAAATGGGGTTTGTGTGCCTATTTGTTAGTGTAGTGGTAATTTGAGCATAGTTTAATGGTAGGCGCCTAATTTATAGTCCAGTGCGCCTAATTTATAGGCCAATGTGCCCAAAAATGCAGTTAAAATGCCTAATAATGGGTTTAATGCGCCCACTTGTAAGGGTAGTGCCTTTATGAGCTTGGTTTACTATTACATGCCTAATAAACAAGAAATGTGCCCAAAAATGGGTTGAAGTGCCTAAAAGTGGGTTAAATCAACTATGAATGTGCTTAATCCACCTACTTGTTAGTGTATTGCCAAATATATAGGCCAATGCACCCCAAAATGGGATTAAAGTGCCTAAAAGTGGGTCAAAATGCCTAAAAATGGGTTTTATGAGCATATTTCTTAGTGTAGTGGCAATTTGAGCTTAATCTACTATTATGCGCCAAATTTATAGGCCAATGCGCCCAAAAATGTGGTTAAAGCACTTCAAAATATGGCTAATACACCCACTTGTCAGTGTTGTTTCTTTTTTATCCTAACTTACTACATTGCACCCATTAAATAGGAAATTATCCCAAAAATTGGTTGAAGTGCCTAAAAGTGTGTTAAAGTGCCAAAAAATGGGATTAATCTGCCCACTTGACAGTGTAGTGCCTAATTTATAGACCAGTGCATTGCATAATGAGGTTAGAGCACCTAAAAGTGAGTCAAGAAAACCTAAAAATGGGTTTTATGCACCTATTTTCCAGTGTAGTGTGAATTTGAGCCTTATTTACTATTATGTGCCTAATTTATAGGCCACTGCGCCCAAAAAAATGGTTAAAGCACCCAAAAATGGGGTTAAAGCTCCCACTTGTTAGTCCAGTTCCTTTTCTAGCATAATTTACTATTATGTGCCTAATAAATAAGAAATCCTCCCAAAATGGGTTGACGTGCTTAAAAGTGGGTTGAAATGCCTAAGAATGGGGTTAATATACCTACTTGTCAGTGTCGTGCCTAATTTATAGGTCAATGCACCCCAAAATGGGGTCAAAGCACTTAAGTGTGGTTAAAACGACTAAAATTTGGGTTTATGTGCCTATTTGTCAGTGTAGTAGCAATTTGAGCCTAATTTACTATTATGCGCCAAATTTATAGGCCAGTGTGCCCAAAAATCTGGTTGAAGTGCCAGAAAATGGGGTTAATGTGCCCACTTATCAGTGTAGTGCCTATTTGATCTTAATTTACTATTATGTGCCTAATAAATAGGAAATGCGTCCAAAAATGGGTTGAAGTGCCTAAAAGTAGGCTACAACGTCTACAGATGTGATCAATCCTCCTACTTGTCAGTGTTGTTCCTAATTTATAGGTCATGCACCCAAAAATGCGGTTAGAGCACCTAAAAATGGTTTTATGCACATATTTGTCATTTATGTAGAAATTTGATCCTAATTTCCTATTATGATCCTAATTTATAGGTCAATGCACCAACAAATGCAGTTCAAGCGCCTACAAATGGGGTTAATGTGTCCAGTTGTTGGTCTAGCGCCTATTTGAGCTTAGTTTGCTATTATGCACCTAATAAACAGAAAATGGCCCCAAATGGGTTGAAGTTCCTAAAGGGCTAAAGAGCCTACAAATGGGGTTAATCTGCCTACTTGTCAATGTTGTTCCTAACTTATATGCCAATGCGCACCAAAATGGGGTCAAATCACCTAAATGTGGGTCAAAACACCTAAAAATGGGATTCATGTACCTATTTGTTAGTGTAGTGGCAATTTGAGGCTAATTTATAGACCAATGTGTCGAATAATGTGGTTAAAGTGCCTAAAATTGGGGGTTAATGTGCCCAATTGTCGGTGTAGCTCCTTTTCTATCCTAATTTTCTATCATGTGCCTAATAAATATGAAATGCATCCAAAAATGGATTGAAGTGCCTAAAATGGGTTAAAGCACCTACGAATGGGGTTATTCTGCCTATTTTTTAGTGTAGTGCCTAATTTATAGGCCAATGTGCCAAAAAATGTGGTTAAAGCACCCAAAAATGTGGTTGAAGTGACATAAAATGGGGTTAATGCACCCACTTGTCACTATAGTGCCTATTTGAACCTAATTTACTATTATACGTCTAATAAATAGGAAATGCACCCAAAATTGGTTGAAGTGCCTAAAAGTGGGTTAAAGCACCTAAGAATGGGGTTAATCTACCTACTTGTTAGTGTAGTGCCTAATTTATAGGGCAATGTGCCCAAAATGTGGCTAAAGTGCCTAAAAAATGATTTTAGTGCCTATAAATGGGGTTAATACACCCATTTGTCACTGTAGTGCCTATTTGAGCCTAATTTACTATTATACACCTCATAAAGAGGAAATGCACCCAAAATCAGTTGAAGTTTGTAAAAGTGGGTTGAAGACGCTAAGAATAGGGTTAATCAACCAACTTATTAGTGTAGTACCTAATTTATAGGTCAATGCGCCTGAAAATGGGGTTAAAGTGCCTAAGTGTGGGTTAATATGCCTAAAATGGGGTTTTTGCGCCTATTTTCCAGTGTAGTGGCAATTTGAGCCTAATTTACTATTATAAGCCTAATTTACAATTATGTGCCTAATTTGCAGTCCAATGCGCCCAAAATTACATTTAAAGAGCCTAGCAATTGGGTCAATGCACACATTTGTTGGTGTAATGCCTCTTTGAACCTAGTTTACTATTATGCGCCAGATAAATAGGAAATGTGCTTAAAAATGGGTTGAGGTGCCTAAAAGTTTGATAAAACACCTAAGAGTGGGATTATTTCGCATACTTGTAAGTGTAGTGCCTAATTTTTAGGCCAATGTGCTACAAAATGGGTTAAATAACCTAAAAGTGGGTCAAAATGCCTAAAAATGGGGTTTATGTGCCTATTTGTCAGTGTAGTGGCAATTTCAGAATATTTTACTATTATGTGCCTAATTTATAGGCATATGTGCCAAAAAATGTGGTTAAAGCGCCCAATAATGGGGTTAATGCACCCACATGTAAGTGTACTGCCTTTGTGAGCCAGATTTACTATTAGCGCCTTATTAATAGGAAATGTGCCAAAAAATGGGCTGAAGTGCCTAAAAGTGGGTTAAATTGCCTCTAAACATGGTTAATCCGCCTACTTGTCAATGTATTGCCAAATATATAGTCCAATGCACCCCAAAATGGGGTTAAAGTGGATCAAAATGTCGAAAAATGGGGTTTATAATCCTATTTCCCTATGTAGTGGCAATTTGAGCTTAACATAATGTTATGTGCCAAATTTATAGGACAATGTGCCCAAAAATGTCATTAAAGCGCTTCAAAATGGGTCTAATGCACCCATTTGTGAGTGTAGCACCTTTTTTAGCCTAATTTACTATAATGCATTTAATAAATAGGAAATTCTCCCAAAAATGGGTTGAAGTGCCTAAAAGTGGGTTAAAGCACCTAAAAATAGGATTAATATGCCTACTTGACAATGTTGTGCCTAATTTATAGGCCAATGTGCTGCAAAATGGAGTTAGAGTGCCTAAGAGTGAGCCAAAAAACCTAAAAATGGGGTTTACATGCCTATTTGTTAGTGTAGTGCTAATTTGAGACTTGTTTACTATTATGTGCCTAATTTATAGGCCAACACGCCAAGAAATGTGGTTAAAGTGCCTAAAAATGGGGTTAAAGCACCCACATGTTAATGTAGTGCCTTTTTTAGTGTAATTTACTATTATGCACCTAATACATAGGAAATGCACCCAAAAATGGGTCGACATGCATAAAGTGGGAAAAGTGCCTAACAATGGGGTTAATCTGCCTACTTGTCAATGTGGTGCTTAACTTATAGGCCAATGCGCCCCCAAATGGGGTAAAAGTGCCCAAGTGTCATTAAAATGGCTAAAAATGGGGTTTGTGTGCCTATTAGTCAGTGTAGTAGCAATTTGAGACTAATTTACTATTATGCACCAAATTTATAGGCCAATGTGCCCAAAAATATGATTAAAGAGTCAGAAAATGGGGTCAATGTGCCCATTTGTTAGTGGAGTGTCTATTTGATCTAAATTTACTATTATCTACCTAATAAATAAGAAATGCACCCAAAAATGGGTTGAAGTTCTTACAAGTGGGCTAAAGCGGCTAAAAATGGGATCAATTCACCTACTTGTCAGTGTTGTGCCTAACTTATAGGTCATGTGCCCAAAAATGCAGCTAGAATGCCTAGAAATGGGGTTTATGCCCATATTTATTAGTTTGTAGCAATTTGAGCCTAATTTCCTTTTATGCGCCTAATTTATAGGCCAACGCGCCCAAAAATGCGGTTAAAACACCTATAAATGGGATTTATGTGCCCACTTGTTAGTGTAGTTCCTAACAAGTGGGCGCATTGGCCAATGTAATGCATTACTATTATGAGCCTAATAAACAAAAAATGGACCCAAAATGGGTTGAAGTGCTAAAAGCAAGATGAAGTGTCACAATGTCTAAAAATGATATTTATGGACCTATTTTTTTAGTGTAGTCCAATTTGAGCCTAATTTATAGACCAATGCGTCAAAAGATGCGGTTAAAGTGCCTAAGATTGGGGTTATCGTGCCCACTTGTAAGTGTAGTGCCTTTTATAGCCTAATTTACTATTATGTGCCTAATAAATAGGAAATGCACCTAAAAATGGGTTGAAGTGCCTAAAAGTGGGTTAAAGCACCTAAGAATGGGGTTAATCTGCCTACTTTTAAGTGTAATGCGTAATTGATAGGCCAATGTGACCAAAAATGTGGTTAAAGTGCCCAAACTTGCAGTTAAAGTGCCATAAAATGGAGTTAATGCACCCACTTGTTAGTGTAGTGCCTCTTTGAGCCTAATTTACTATTATACACCTTATAAAGAGGAAATGTGCCCAAAAATGGGTTAATGTTCCTAGAAGTGGTTTAAAGCGCCTAAGAATGGGGTTAATATGCCTACTTGTCAGGCTAGTGCCTAATTTATAGGCCAATGCGCCCCAAAATAGAGCTAAAGCACCTAAGTGTTGGTTAATACACGTAAAAATGGGGTTAATGTGCCTATTTGTTAGTGTAGTGGAAATTTGAGCCTAATTTACTATTATGCACCTAATTTGTAGGTCAATGCACCCAAAAATGTGGTTAAAGCTCCCAAAAATGGGGTTAATGCGCCCACTTGTTAGTGCAGTGCCTATCTGAGCCTAATTTACTATTATGCACCTAGTAAAGAAGAAAATACACCCAAATATTTATTGATGTTCCTACAAGAGGGCTAAAGTATCTAACAAAGGGTTAATCTGCCTACTTGTTAGTGTAGTGCCTAATTTATATGCCAATGAGCCCCAAATTGGGTATCATCGCCAAAGGTTGGTTAAAACAGAAAAAATGGGGTTTATGCGGCTATTTTCTAGTGTAGTGGAAATTTGAGCCAAATTTATTATTATGTGCCTAATTTATATTCCAATGCACCTTAAAATTTGGTTGAGTGCCTAAAATGGGGTTAATACGCCCACTTGTCAGAGTAGAGCCTTTTTTAGCCTAATTTACTATTATACGTCTTATAAAGAGGAAATGCACCCAAAAATGGTTGAAGTGTCTACAAGTGGGTTAGAGCACCTAAGAGTGGAGTTAATCCACCTATTATCAATGTATTGCCTAATTTATAGGACAACGCACTACAAAATGGGGTTAAAGCGTCTAAAAGTGGCTCACAATGCCTAAAGTGGGGTTTATGTGCCTATTTGTCACCGTAGTGGCAATTTGAGCATAATTCACTATCATGCGCCTAATTTATAGACCAAAGCACCAACAAATGCGATTAAGCATCCAAAAATGTGATTAAGCATCCAAAATTGTGATTAAGTGCCTAAAAATGAGGTTAATGCATCCACTTGTCATTGTAGTGCCTTTTTAGCCTAAACTAGTATTATGCGCCTAAAAGATAGGAAATGTGCCGAAAAATGAATTGAAGTCCCTCAAAGTGCGTTAAAGCACCTAATAATGGGTTTTATGCACATATATGTCAGTGTAGTGGCAATTTGATCCTAATTTACAATTATGTGTAGTGTCTAATGTGCCCCAAAATGTGGTTAAAGCGCCTAAAAATGGGGTTAATGTGCCCATTTATCAGTGTATTGCCTTTTTTAGGCTAATTGACTATGATGCACCTATTAAATAGGAAATGTGCCCAAAAATGGGTTGAAGTGCCTAATAGTGGGTTAAAGCACCTAAGAATGGGGTTAATCCACCTACTTGTCAGTGTAGTGCTGAATTTATAGGCCAACACGCCATAAAATGGGGTTCAAGTGCCTAAAAGTGGGTCAAAATGCCAAAAATGGGGTTATAGAGCCCAAAAATGTGGTTAAAGTACCTAAAATGGGGCTAATCCGCTCACTTTTCCATGTAGTGCCTATTTGAGCCTAATTTCCAATTATATAACTAATAAAGTGGAAATGCACCCAAAAATGGGTTGAAGTTCCTAAAAGTGGTATAAAGTGACTAAGAATGCGATTAATCCACCGTCTTGTTAGTGTTATGCCTGATTTATATGCCAATGTGCTGCAGAATGGGATTAAAACACCTAAGTGTGGATTAATATGCCAAAAAATAAGTTTATGTGCCTATTCCGCCATATAGTGGCAATTTGAGCCTAATTTAGTATTATGAACCTAATTAGTGCTATGCACCTAATTTACAATCCAATGCACCCAAAACTACGGTTATAGCACCGAAAAATGGGGTTAGTGCGTCCATTTGTTAGTGTAGTGCCTTTTTTAGCATAATTTATTATTATGAGACTAATAAATAGGAAATACACCCAAATATGGGCTGAAATGCCTAAAAATGGGTTAATGTGCCTAAGGATGGGGTTGATCTACCTAATTGTTGGTGTAGTGCCCAATTCATAGGCCAAGGCACTGCAAAATGGGGATAAAGTGCCTAAAAGTGGGTCAAAATGCCTAAAAATAGGGTTTATGCATCTATTTGTCAGTGTGGTGGCAATTTCAGGGTAATTACTGTTATGCGACTAATTTATAGGCCTATGCACCAAAAAATGTGGTTAAAGTGCTCAAAAATAGGGTTAATTTATTATTATGCGCCTAATAAATAGGAAATGTACCCAAAAATGGGTTGAAGTGCTTGAAAGTGGGTTAAAGCACCTAGGAATGGGGTTAATCCTTCTACTTGGGTTCATCAGTTTTGTGGGTATATAGTTATGTTTTGTTGCTTTGTGTTTGGCATTTGGACACTATCAGTTTGATATTAGTTGAATGTTCTTATAACTTTAGCTAGATGTTGTTGTTATGTTGTGTTTGGCATTTGGACACTATCAGTTATAGTACATCAGTAACTCTATGGTTCAAAAAGTAACTGCTACACATCAAACAGTAACTTTGATTCAAGAAAAGTAACTAGAAGAACTAACAAGTAACTATAGCAACATGAAAGTAACTTTGTGGTTCAAAAAGTAACTGCTACACATCAAACAGTAACTTTGATCCAAAAAGAGTAACTAGATGAACTAACAAGTAACTATATCGACATGAAAGTAACTTTGTGGTTCAAATAGTAACTACTGCACATCAAACAGTAACTTTGATCCAAGAAGAGTAACTAGATAAACTAACAAGTAACTATATCGACATGAAAGTAACTATGTGGTTCAAAGAGTAACTGCTACACATCAAACAGTAACTTTGAACAAAGAAGAGTAACTAGATGAACTAACAAGTAACTATATCGACATGAAAGTAACTCTATGATTCAAAGAGTAACTTCTACACATCAAATCTCCCAGATATGCCTGTTCTTCAGTGCGGTCGTGGTATTATCAAGGATGAAGATAATAAAGATTCATATTTCTATTTATAAAGTAATTCAATTACATCAGAATCGGGGAAGTAACTGGTGCACACAAAACGTAACTGGTGCACACAAAACGTTTGATTTAGATAGAAATAGTAACTCTGAGGTGCAAAAAGTAACCTTTGAAAATACAAGTAAGTTATTGATTTAGGAATAACATATCACACAACAAACAAATTTTTATATGAGACTAATTAAGAAGTATGATGCTAATATATAGGAAACATGAGACTAATTAAGAAATACATATATAACATAAAATGGAAAAACATATCACACAAAAAACAAATTTTGGATGATCTTTATAAAAGATTTAAATTGGATACAATTGAAGCTACACAGTACATCTTGGCCATTACAATTACATCAGAATTTGACATGACTCACCCACTAAACAATTGGATACCATTATAATCAAATATCAATTACAACTGTCACACAGTACATCTTGGCCATTACAATTACATCAGAATTTGACATGACTCACACACTAAACAATTGGATACCATTATAGTAAAACTAGTGAATAAATCAACTTCAATAACAACATTGTCAGCAGTAGTAGAAAATTCGCAGCTTCAGGAAGCACAACAGGAAGACCACAGCAGCAATAGCATCAAATCCGCAACTTCAGTAAGCCATGCGACCCACAGCAGACCACGACAGCAGTAACAGCAGTACCATTACATATCAACTAAGAGAAGAAAACTTATCAAGTCAGGAACACCACGATTCACAAAAAGAAAATCTGTAAATATAAAAAGTAATCATGAGAATATAAAAATAACTATGTGAAATAAAAAAATGGAAGAAGAAGCTGAATTCAAACACACACCTATTTCTTTAATGGGCAGTTTCTGCTGTCATGGTTAACACCATATTGTAAACAATTCTTACATTGTCTCGTTTTAGATTGAGAAATTTCAACTCCAGATTTAAACTGCACATCAGTAGATCTAGGTCTACCTTTAGTTTTACAAACACTGGGAATATGGACCTTGACAGTAGAAGAAGAAGTTGTATTCAAACCAGTTACACCAACATCATCAACATCTAATTCTAACAGCTCCTTTCGCAAAGCAATGAGTTTTTCAAGACACATATCTATAGTGTTGTTCCTACATGCTATATTAACAATTGAATTGCAAGAAGATACCAATTGCAGTCTCTTCCCAGTGGATAGCTGCATGATAGATGATTTGCCGAAAATCAAAGGATGATCTCTATATCCTTTAGTCCACCTCTTCAGTATATATGGCTCGGGAAGAGTGCAAAAATAACGAGTCTTTAGATAAGCAAGTATGTGTCTACAAGGAATTCCTTTGAATTCTAACATGAAACAATTGCATGATACCATACCAGTGGATGAGTCTTTCTTCATAATACGAGGAGAACAAGAACCACCAAGACGATATACCTCAAACACAACATCATCAGAAGTTTCTTTTACATTATATACCATATTTTGATGAACTTCAGCTTGAAAGATCTTAAAATTTTCCTTGGTGTATATACCTCTCATTTGCTCCTCCAAAGACCACACTGATGACAAAGGAAGATTGTTGTAATCATCATCAAAATCTTTGAAATTTTCAATCTCCCGCACATGAGAGTAAGCAGTCTCTAAGCAACATACAAGTTCAAAAAGCATTTTCCTACTGTTGACATGACTTCGAATGAAAGCATTCAAGCTCTCACTTCTTTGTGTTGTCCTCATACCAGCAAAGAAAGAATCATGCATAAAACATGGAACCCAATCCCACCGCATAGCATACATATCAGAAAGCCAACTAATATATAATAGGTCATTCTCTTCAACTACAGAATTCCACCTCTCTTCAAATGTGTCTGTATCATCTGTATTCCATACACAATCATTCAAAGAGCTAATAATCCGATCCTTGTTTGGAACACTGCCAAGCTTAGATGGAAGCTTTTGTAGGATGTGCCAGCTGCAGAAACGATGCTTACAATTTGGAAAAACAGTAATGATAGCAGCATTCATAGCTGGGTCTTGGTCAGTTATAATGGAAAATGGCTCTTTTCCAAAACAAAGTAAGTATTGCTTGAAAACCCAAAGAAAAGAGTCATACTTCTCATCAACCAACAGAGCTAAAGCAAACAACACCGTCTTGTGATGGTGATCCACACCGCCAAACATTCCAAAATCCATGGAATAGTTGTTGGTACGGTAAGTGGTGTCAAATACAATAGCATCTCCAAATAATGCACAGTCATCAACGGAAACCGGATCAGACCAAAACAAATGTGTCGAGCAACCATCAGAATCATTTTGATAAGAGTAAAAGAATTTAGAATCTAAAACCTTCAAGCTTGCAAAATGATCCAAAACCATGTCCACATCATATAAAGATGACTCCTTCCTCTTGAAACTGAGATGTCCATGAGCTTGTCTACTTGTAAATGTCAAGTTTTCATAACCACCAAACTCTGTTGCTATCAATGCGAGTTGTCTGGAGACAGGTATATTTGCTTGACTCATAGAAGAAAGCATCTCTTTTTTAGTTTGGTCAAGAGATGAATTACACTTCAAGTAGCGCAAGTGAGAATCATCGACAAGATCATGATTGTGTTCATCAACAAAAGCAGTAACAAACCATAAAGATATAGACTTATCTAGTGTAAATCGGATCATTGCTTTACAACCACACCTTTTCACAGAACGCTTGTGCTTCTTAGATAAATTCTCATGCAAATCACCAATATTGTCACACACAGGACTAAGAAGACCTTTGGATCTCTTAGAACAACTACTCTGACCTTGCTTATCACATACCAAATCTTTAGCAAGTAAGATCTTAGTACCTCGTTCATAACGATTATCATCTTTCCTAACATTAAACCCAATCAAACCAGCATACCTATAGTAAAATGATATGCCATCATCTAAACTTCCAAATTGTAATCCAATTCTAGGGACATCAACTGAGGACACAGTATCAGCAGCAAAAAATGAAGAAGAATGAACATTATCATCGTCAATGTCAATAATAGCATTAGCAGCATCAGTATCAAGACTAGCATCCATTGCAGAGATCGAAAAGTAACTCTGTAAACAAAACAGTAACTATATAAATATAAAAGTGACTAATACAACACAAAAAATAACTACAACAAACAGATCATATAAAAGTAACTACAAAATAAAACATGTAGTACGACTGTGTCACTACTAAATAGACAGATACACATACAATGAAAAATACTAAAAAACTTCATTTAAAAACATATAGCACAAAAAGAAGGGAAATAGAAGGGATTATACTTAGCAGATAATCAACTGCTCAACACAGAATTTGGTATTCAGGTTGTAAACCATAATTCAAAAACACACCTACTTCTTCAATGTGGGTTGCTGGTCAGCTGCTGGCGGAGCAAGGCAGTCTCTGACTTCGAATACTTTTACCCCTATCCTGCCAATAAGGCATTTTGGGAGGGAGCCTACTAGTCGATTGTCGGATACATCCACAAACTCGAGCACCTTGTCACATCTGATCACAGCCACACTATCGGATGTTCAATGAATGTGATTACCTCCAAGGATAGTCATAGATTGGAATGGTGTGGAGGATGGATTTGTGAGGAAGACCGTAAGTGACCTGTTGGGATTTAGAATCCTTCTTATTAGAGAGATTATCAAGTCAGAGATAGGCGGATGTCGGAGATAGGCGGAGGTCGGAGATAGACAGAGCCAGGACTGCAGATTCCAGAGATAGATTCGAGAGGTACGCCGGTATTATTGAACTCAGTAGATGTCTACCAGCTCTTCTGGTGCTGCGGTGCTCAGAGACGGCCAGTTAAGACGTGCGTACAGAGTGTTGACGGACCTGACCATCGCAATGCTCGACGAGAAGGATGTCGCAACGGCAGGGTCGGCGGCTGATGCGTATAGCAATCGGTCGTTATTTATGTAAAATGCCACCGCACCAAAGAGACGGGTAGCAGATCTACAGTACCCATGTGGGCAATAAAAAAACAGCCTATATATATATGTGTGTGTGTGTGTGTGTGTGTGTTATATATATACATATATATGGCCATTCATTCATTGTCCGCGCGGGTAGCCTGGATTTTGGCTACTCGTCAGCCCAAAAAGTAACTCTCCTGGCTAAGAAAGTAACTCTGCTGTAAAAAAAAAGTAACTATGATGTCAAAAAAGTAACTCTGCTGGCCAAAAAAGTAACTTTGTACAAAATATACAGCAGATATATATAAGGACGGGTTTTTTGACTTTGGAGGGGAAAATGATATTATTTTTGGCTAAAAATTTTTGCAAAGCTTGACAAAATAGTCCTCTACAATTGCGAAAAAAAAATTTGAAAAAAAATGATTGGAAGGGTGGGCGGGTAGCTACCCGCACGGGCAATAAAGATGGGCCCTATATATATATATATATGTGTGTGTGTGTGTGTGTGTGTGGGGGGGGGGGGTGGGTGGGTGGGTGGGTGTGTGTGTGTGTGTGTGTGTCTGTATATATATACATACATATATATATATATATATACATATATATATATGTATATGTATATATATACATATGTATGTATATATATACATATATATATACATATATATATGGGTTTTCATTCAATACCTGTGCGGGTAGCTTGGATTTCGCTATCAGACAGTCTCAAATGTAACTATATGGCCAAAAAAGTAACATGCAGGACCCAGAAAGTAACAATGTTGATAACAAAGTAACTATACGACTAAAAAAGTAAAATCGGGCAGAATACACATGAAATATATATATATATATATGTAATTGTATTTTGAAATCTTCTGTTGCATAATGTAACTATTTATGCATGAAATTTAATAGTTTACAAGGTAAAGTAACCCTCTACATGTCAAAAGTAAGAAATTTGAAAAAAAGTAACCAAAATGGGGGGGAGCTACCCGCGCAGGTATTAAAGATGATATATATATATATATATATATATATATATATATATATATATATATATATATATATATATATATATATATATATATATAAAGTCATGAGGTTGGAATCTTGAGTTCCAATCTGCTTGCAATTCACAAATCATTATTATAATCAAAATAGGAGATTGTCTTAATAAGACTCTTTGTCAATCGATTGGACCATCTAGTTGGTCGGTTGGCAAGTATAAGGCAAGTCCTAGTTAGGATTGATGGAGATTTCTAAATCTAATTCATACTTGAATTTTCCAATCAATCGGTTAGTTGTCTATATTACTAATTGGTTACCATCCTAAATAGTGATTAGTTAATCATTTAACACTCAATCAATCAATTGATCTGAACCATCTAGTCAATTGTTTGGTTTTAAATCATCCTTTACATCATTCGACTTTATTCTAATAATGTATGTAAGTTTTAACTTCAATTTCTTTAAGCACCCTAATGCCTTTGACCTAGTAGGTTGTTAATTATGTTTGTTGCAATGTTCAACATCTTACAAACAAAGAGGGATATCTGGTAAAGTGTCATTGCTAACCAAATAATAGAAATAACTTGAAGAGACACTTCATCCAATATAGTGACCAAAGTTACCATGACCATATCATCCCTTTTTCACATATATCTAGACTAAAACCAAGACAGGGAACTGTCATTCTTTTAGAATTCAATCTATGTTTCTTTAGATAGAGGATGTTATTATGATATTTTCAGTTCAGTGTCATGTGTTGACTCATCTAAGAATGGACATACATTTCATAGTCTCACATATCAAGTTGCCAAGAATCACTCCAGTGGGGGGATAAAATCCATATACATCACTCACAATGGCTCATAAGTGTTATAATGCACCCAATCACAATCAACATGACAAAGTTTATTCAGAGTCACATTGAGTAGTGTTATAAGTAGACAACACAACATGTGATCATTTTATCGACCTTATGTCTAAGGATCATAATCACCACTATCACATTGAGATATGACTTTGACTTACCAATACATGGCTTCCATTTGTCATTGCCAAGGTGGTCATGTCCCGTACAACTTGTTCTCTAACAAGTACATGTATGTTAGAATTGATACCTTATATCATGGCAAAAGATACATAGTCAACGTTCAAAATACACACTAGTCTTATGTATTATTGTATATATATATATATATATATATAATTACAATAATTTACTAGGGAAATAAAAAGAATGAATAGTCTAAGTATACATATGGTCTATGTTTAGGTCCTCAACCCAAAACCATATTTTATTGAGTCAAAACATTTTTAGGATATAATTATATTTATTTGTTATTTCATTACTACAAAAACATAATAAATGGGATAATAAATTCCATGTGTAGTGAGTTTGATATATCAACTTTTACTCCAATTGTCACTATACCACGAGACAAGCTACATAAGACAAAAATTTGATTATTGGTGACACTCTAGTTTGATTTATGATGTTCCAATTTGATTGTTGTTTCATATACAGTTGTACCATGAATAAGAGATGAGAAAAGTGTTGAGATAAGAGAGAAATAGAAAAAACATGAGGGAGGGAGATTAGGGAAGTAGTGCGAGAGAGAAAAAATAAAAGAAGATAAGGGAAGTGGTGGAAAGAGAGAGAGAAAAAGGAGGGTGGAGGGACGAATAGTGGGATAAGGCATAAAGATTAGAAAAGAATGGAGAGAGGGGGTAAGTAAGAGAGAGAGGGAGAAAATAATGGAGGATGGAAGTAGTGGGATGAGAGAGAAAGATGAAAATAAGAATAGAGGGAGAAGGAAAGTAGTTGGAAATAACACACTCTACACACATGATTACAAAATTAGAAATGAGAGAGGAGGGAAGTAGTAGGAAGAGAGAGGAAGGAGGGGAGGAGGGAAGTATTGGGAAGAAAAATGAGAAAGGAGTAAGATGGGGATGAACTAGAACAATTAATAGGTAACGAAATAATATGTATAAAACAAATAGAGGAGGGGAGTAATGCGAAGAGAGAAATATAGAAATTAGGAGGGAGGAGGGAGTAGTGTGTCAGGGAATCATATATTACCTCAATTCTCACTGTGAATGACTATCAAGTCAACCGAATCAGGACCTAAGCACCCATCCTTAGAATAAAGCGCATTCATATAACATATGCATGAAGGAAACAACAATGACAACAACAATATATAATGAACCATAAGGTAGAACAACATAGACATATGTATAAAGAAATTAAACCAATAGATTAAATCACGGTCATAGTCTTTTTTATTACGAAATCATCTGAGATTTATTTTCTTATCATTAGATGATTTTAATGGAGGTATGTGAAAAAAATTATCATACTAGAGCAGAAGCAACAATCTTCATATTATCATGATTATTTAATACCTAAAGTCATAAAATTGGGTGAGTCCTAGTGTAGTTGGGTTGAGTAGACACAAATTGCGATTATGAACAACATATATTACTTAGCAAAATAACATTATAGTACTTGCAAAAGTCAGTTAAGGGATTATGAAACAAAGCATTTTTGTCACACCCCGATCTCGCATTACCCACAAATCACAAGATTAGGGCGCGACGGAGGGATTACACACAAGCCAAACCACTCATGACTTTTAAAACATTTTAAAGACATTAATAGGATAATCTGATTTATGCTGTAAAATGAAACTAAACAAACTGCGGAAACATTTTTATTAAACTGACTAGCAATATACAGAAAATCTACAGCATATTACATTGTTCGACATAAAATAAAGCATAACAGTTAATTTACATCTTTATACACATTCTCTCTCACCCACACCTTGTCCCAAAGATCGAGGGGAAAGGACTAAGAGACCTCTAACTACTAACTACATATTCCTTCTACAGACTAAGCGTTAGGATGAAAGGATCCTTCAGATTCCTGTTGCTGTTGATGACCTGAAAATGTTTTGAGTAGAGGTATGAGCCTACTCGCTCAGTGAATAGCATTTCATTTAGCTATCACTAAATAACTCATCAGGTTTATAAAATTGAAATAAACATAAATACAGTACAAACAGGGCAGATCTAATGACATAGCAGATTACATAATATAATCGCATTTCTATGCAACAACAGATAATTTAAACCAATAAACAGATATAATGAATTGACACAAAAGTTCGGATATATTAATTTACTATGATCCTATATGATTTCATATTTATATTATTATGCCCTAATCATATGCAGTGTACCCTGCATATAAAGATCCGTAGCGAACTACGATCCCACCGTACAAGACTTAGCGACACACCCGGGAAATGCTAAGTCTGACGTCAGCCCTGCTCTGCCACAGGACCCACAGGCTCATCGGCCTTCAGGCTCATCGGCCTCGAGGCTCATCGGCCTCACTGCACTACATCGAGTGCTCTGAACTCCTCCTCTAACCTGAGTACACAGGCTCAGGAGGTCTGGGTTACCACCGTGACATCGCACGCGTTGTTGTTGAATAACCCCTATTTACTCCAGTGCCACCGTGACATCGCATGCGTTGTTGTTGAACACTGCCTTTCCATCCTCGTGCCACCGTGACATCGCACGCGTTGATGTTGAACACGAGTTTCACCCCTAAGAAGCAGACCTGTCAAAGGGGTTCTACGGTGTTAGGGCACCTAAGTCTATTAACTGATTTACATATAATCATTTAAAACAAGAATATCACACTCCCTACTTACTGTACATTCTGAACATTACTTGAAGCACATATATAACATTTGTCATCCTTAAACATGATTCAGTATCATTTATCCAGTTTCCATGCTAAATATCCATTTTTAAATCAACAAATACATTGCAACCATAATACAGGAAATTTCATCATTTTCATTAAGCATATTACGTATTTCAAGTTCCAATGAATCTAACATACTCTATTGTATGTACTACACTGTTTAGAAGTTATACCAACTGATACAGAAGCAATTAAGCATTTAAATTAAGTTAAATAATGATTTCTGAATGAACTACTACTCACACTTCTGGAACTCGGCCGACCAATCTGGGAACTCAGCCGATTGGCTGGAAACTCGACCGATCTTCCTGCAACTCGGCCGATCAGAACCCTATTTGATTTCCTTATAAAGGAAACTCGGCCGAATCATACCTAATTCGGCCGACCAAAACACTGATCCTGCAATAAAACAGTAACTAGCGTCTTAACCCAAAAGAAAATATAAGGATGGCTCGATCAAAATCTAAGTCTACGAATTCCTAATTAAGACCATATGCCGAAGTCAGAACTACCTCTTTTAATACCTTTTACGCCCAGGTTGACTCTAATCAAGCATGCTGCTGCAAGCAGCAGCTCCTTCACGCCCAGGTGAAAGGGAAGCTTGGTTGATAGCTAAAGCTTGGGTTGGGGCTACGGATTCTTACACGGCTCTCGGTCGAAGTCGATGGCGCCGATTCCAAGTGCTAGCTCATGCCCAAGCTACCATGGCCAAACCTGCTTCAAGCAAGAAGCAACGTACTGACTTTCGGGTTGGAAGAGAGCCATCGACTGGGTGCCTAAACATAGCCAGAAGTTGCGAATTCCGGTTGAGACCGCAAGGTTGGAGTCGGGGTTGTCGATTCGAGGTGTTGGCAGCGCTCATGAGAGCCCATGGTCGGCGCCCTGCTGCAGCTTGGGCGGCCCCTGCTAGGCGGAGCCCTAGTAAGTCTCTGCTTAGTTGGCCGTGGTTAGGGCAAGGGGAAGAGGAAGAGGGAAGGTAGAGGAGCGGAAGACGAAGATCAATCGCCGATTGAATCGCCCTAGGTCACCCCAAAATCGGCCCCTTTCTGCTTCTGTTCGGGCGCCGCTTCAAAGCGGTTGCTCCTGTTCTATCGAGTGAGTGAAGAAGAAGGCGGATAAGTAAAGAAATAAAACAAAGGAAAGGGTAGCCGACCCACTTAATGCAAATCAATTTGGAAAAATTGTATTTCAGTCCAGGATTCTTAAAATTGTCATAACTATGGCCTCGGGGGTCCAAATTGGATGATTTCTTTTGCATCCAATCAAACACAAACTTCTCTACCTTCTCAAGGCACAAGATTATGTTAACTAGCTTGTCACAACTGGTCAAATCACTAATTGCAACAGTGAGTACTCAACTCAACTTAATTAACCTAACGATCATCATAGCCATTAACATTAATTACCTCAGATGTTTCAATCTCAACCATTAATTCACATATTAACTTATTTGATTAACCATGATATTTAATTTGATATTCAACACTAATTGAGGTGGTTCACGTAATTCGAGGTATTTGTTGACTAACCCTGATATGGGTCGTAACAATCTCCCTCCCTTATAAGAATTTCGTCCCGAAATTCCTAAAAGAGAAAAGGAAACTTGTTACGCATATCTAATCCAAAACTTCCCATGTGGCTCCCTCTAGGTTGTGTTTTTCCACAAAACCTTCTCTAAAAGTTTCTCACGATTCTTGAGTTTTCTTGATCCTGTGATCAACCATCTGTATTGGTCCCTCAACCTAGAACACATTTGATCTGATTCCAGATCAAACCACAAAACATTGTATTCATAGAACTGTTATAACAGTATCTCAATTTATGGTAATTACCGAGAAATTATCATACTATACATGCAGACCAACTAAAATTCTTAAATAAACAGAATGCATGTCAATTTGGTACTAAATAAAATCATGCAATTTAACTGTTAAACATCACTACATCTCATACTGAGAATTGATATCAAATACTTGATTCATTGAACACCCTATCCTTAGGGTTTCTTTTGCCTTATTCATTCATCACATGCCAACACCCTACTCTTAGGGTTATCTCATTCACTAGTCACATGGCAACACCTTACTCTTAGGGTTTCCGTTATCTCATCTGTTTCATTGCAGTTCAAATCACCATACGGTATCATTATAGAACTGGCAGAGCAGTATATTCAAAATCATTGTAATTACTGAGTAATCTTTATATCATGCATGCAGGCAGATTAAAAATTCATAAATATTCCAAACTCAATTCAATTTTGGCACATACATACTGAATTCATGTAATTGAACCTCTTATTACATCAATAAGAGTAATTTACTTCACCTATAAGAAACCATCTGTAATATTTTCAATTATCTGAAATTTCTCAAAGAACGTGCATATTAACCAAATTCCTGGTTTGTGCATCACATAACTCAATTAAGAGTTGCTTACAAATCATAACACAAATAATTAATAGTACTTGAGAATTTCTAATAATATCTCAGAGAAACGTGCCAATTCATGAAAATGTTAAGTCATACCCATTAACATAACAGGAAGCATGCAACTAGGTTTATTTGTATATTTTAATGCTAACGTACTTCCTTGAAATCATGCACCTAATGATTTACCAAATATGTATTTTCTGGGTTTATACC
This sequence comes from Alisma plantago-aquatica, assembly GCA_963693085.1. Classification (NCBI taxonomy): domain Eukaryota; kingdom Viridiplantae; phylum Streptophyta; class Magnoliopsida; order Alismatales; family Alismataceae; genus Alisma; species Alisma plantago-aquatica. The sequence continues at coordinate 581,072,586 of OY856413.1, forward strand.
CAAACCGTACCATTATCAGTTGTGTATTTCTAAAGTCAACATTCACACTAAGCAAACTCTATAAGACTTAAATGTTCATCCCTACTTCCACTGAAAAGCAAAACACATGCTCTCAGCATGTCCTCAAAAGTCTGAATGGTTCTCTCAGACAGGCCATCCGTCTGCGGTTGAAAAGGTTATATTGAATCTTAACTTTGTGCCCGAAGCACGATGCAACTGTTTCTACAATCCTAATTGTGAACTTAGAATCTCAATATGATATGATTGAAACTGGATTACCAGGCAATCTAACTATTTCATCCATGTATATCTTAGTCAAGTTTCGAGACATCAAAGGTTGACTTAATATGAAGAAAGCGAGCAGACTAAATTAGTCTATCCACAATCATTCATATCAAATCACAACCTCTAGGTGTCCTGGGTAATCTTACCACAAAATCCATTGTGATAAATTCCCATTCCCATTCAGGCATAGAAAAAAGATTACAAGGTAGCTGTAGATTTCTAAGGTTCAGCCTTAACCTACTGGCACACACTACTTCTAACCACGTACTCAGCTACATCCTTCTGCATATCTGACCATCTATTTCAACTTCTTGAGATTCATATACATCTTAGTGTTTCCTGAAAGCATAGCATACATCAATACATACACTTCCATAAGAATCTTTTCTTTCAACTCACTATCTCGAGGTACACACAACTTGCCATGCTAATACAACACCTTATCATCTTAAAAACTTAAACTCTGGTCTCTTTTCCTCCTATCATGTCATGCATGGTCTGGTTTAACTCACTATCACCCTATTGTAGTTCCTTAATATGATCATAAGAAGTAGGCTTGACCTGACTCTGTACAATCAAACCACTTTGTGTCGTCACCCCTAAGTCTAAGTTCAACTTCCACATTTCTACTAACAGGTCTCTATTGAAACCTGCCATAGAGAATGCATTAGCTGTTGAACTTGACTTTCTATTGAAAGCATCAGTCACCACATTCTCTTTACCATGGTGATAATCTATTGTCACATCATAAAGATAGTGACGCCATGTCTTAAAAACATGAACTACGTCAACTATCTTCAGACCATATATCGGATAATACTCCGCATTCTATGCTACTTTCTTATTGTTTACATTTCAGTTTTATGTTTTACTCTTTTCTCTAAGTCATTTCATGTTGTTCATGTACCATTCAGATTAGCTACCTATAAACCCTAGATCACTATCACTGCCAGATTACTTTACATAGAACAAATCTCAAGATCTTATTTTACAAAGATACTAGTATTCAAGGTTAAATCACTAGTGATATCCCTTGAACTACTACAACTCTAATCATTTTAGGGTTTGGTCCTTATCAGTAACATAGCATTATTGTGTGTGTGTGTGTGGTCGATCATATAGATCAATTTGAGCTGCTTGGGTCAATAGCATATTAACCCAACACTCAACTTTAATTATATTGGCTGAAAATTCAGTTTTCACAATAGTTTCTGTAATTCGTTTATTAAATAGCTAACAGAAGCTCCAAAAATTCTGGAAATTTTATATGTTATACCTAATGAAGTTTCAGACCTCCAGTAGAAATTTGAGATCATTTATAATTACCAATAAATAATTAAAAATCAAACAGTGCACTGCTATATTGCAGTCTGCAGCAGATTCGGTCGAGTTGTAAACTCGACCGACACCCTCACTGTAGAGATCAAAAGTCATCCAAAAATTACGCCAATTTAATAGAGTGTCTAAAATTGTGATTTTCAAGCACAGTTAAAATTTGAGATTAATTGGATGTACCAATAAAAAGATAAAATTCAATTACCACACTGCTATATCATTCTGAAAATGTGATCGGTCGAGTTTGAAACTCGGCCGATAAACAGGTCAGAACATTCTTCAAAAATTCTGATATTTTCCAATGTTGTTTACATTTATATATCCAAATCATATCCAAATTTGAGCTAAATCAGAGTTACACATAAAATACTAAAAATCATTTAGTGAGACATTCTATTTATCAAATTCTGTATTCATATGTCATTAAAACCCTATTTTGGACCAATTAGGGTCTATGCTTCTCAAACCCTAAATCTCAAGACAAAAGAACGTTTAGACTTCTTATCATAGTTAAAACATCCTAGTGTATATACATTCTCACTATGTTACGGGTCTAATTCATCCAGAGTCTACTCTTATTTTATTGTTAATAGGAGTCATTAGATCCCAGTAACGCATCCTGCTAGCCGGACCAGGCCGAACCTGTAGTCCTGAAGCCAAGAGCTACTCGAGATTAATCAACCCCTATTAATCTTAAACATGTGGAATGAATATCCACTCAGAGCAACTCATTTAAACATAAATTTGGGTCTACTTTAGTACTAAGAAAACAAACACTTAACAATTCACTTCATGACACAACAATATAAAAGAATCATATTTACTTTACAAACTGAAAATTTCATTTCATGCATATAAAAGCATTTCTAGTGATCTTTAAATCAAATAAACAATAATAGACAAGAGTTGAATCACATCTTATATGTAATCTCTTATTCCTACATTAATTTCTGATCTCTTAACCCTAAGATTTCTAGGGTTTTCTCTCTAGCCTATCCTTCCTCTGCATACCTGGCCAGGGCATCCAGAGAAGAACAGACAGAGTAGCTTAATACTGGTCAATCTAAGTATTCAGACACCTGGCCAGGGTATCGAAACACTCAGACCTCCCAGAGCTAAAACACATCAGCTATTATTTGCCTCACTTATAACTTTATCTTTTGATCTTAATGATTCTTAACGACTCAACTTAAACTCTTTACTTGGTTCTCGTGACCACATCCTTTTCGGGCCATCTGTAATAGTATAACAGAACACTTCCTGTTAGAAAATTACAGACAGAAGAAAAACTCTTAAACCTTAATCCTATTGGTCTCTTATCGTCCCCTGACCTTGACTTAGAGTATTTATATACTCAACCTATGCTCTGATACCAAGCTGTCACACCCCGATCTCGCATTACCCACAAATCACGAGATTAGGGCGCGACGGAGGGATTACACACAAGCCAAACCACTCATGACTTTTAAAACATTTTAAAGACATTAATAGGATAATCTGATTTATGCTGTAAAATGAAACTAAACAAACTGCGGAAACATTTTTATTAAACTGACTAGCAATATACAAAAAATCTACAGCATATTACATTGTTCGACATAAAATAAAGCATAACAGTTAATTTACATCTTTATAAACATTCTCTCTCACCCACATCTTGTCCTAAAGATCGAGGGGAAAGGACTAAGAGACCTCTAACTACTAACTACATATTCCTTCTACAGACTAAGCGTTAGGATGAAAGGATCCTTCAGATTCCTGTTGCTGCTGATGACCTGAAAATGTTTTGAGTAGAGGTATGAGCCTACTCGCTCAGTGAATAGCATTTCATTTAGCTATCACTAAACAACTCATCAGGTTTATAAAATTGAAATAAACATAAATACAGTACAAACAGGGCAGATCTAATGACATAGCAGATTACAGAATATAATCGCATTTCTATGCAACAACAGATAATTTAAACCAATAAACAGATATAATGAATTGACACAAAAGTTCGGATATATTAATTTACTGTGATCCTATATGATTTCATATTTATATTATTATGCCCTAATCATATGCAGTGTACCCTGCATATAAAGATCCGTAGCGAACTACGATCTCACCGTACAAGACTTAGCGACACACTTGGGAAATGGTAAGTCTGACGTCAGCCCTGCTCTGTCACAGGACCCACAGGCTCATCGGCCTTCAGGCTCATCGGCCTCGAGGCTCATCGGCCTCACTGCACTACATCGAGTGCTCTGAACTCCTCCTCTAACCTGAGTACACAGGCTCAGGAGGTCTGGGTTACCACCGTGACATCGCACGCGTTGTTGTTGAATAACCCCTATTTACTCCAGTGCCACCGTGACATCGCACGCGTTGTTGTTGAACACTGCCTTTCCATCCTCGTGCCACCGTGACATCGCACGCGTTGATGTTGAGCACGAGTTTCACCCCTAAGAAGCAGACCTGTCAAACGGGTTCTACGGTGTTAGGGCACCTAAGTCTATTAACTGATTTACATATAATCATTTAAAACAAGAATATCACATTCCCTACTTACTGTACATTCTGAACATTACTTGAAGCACATATATAACATTTGTCATCCTTAAACATGATTCAGTATCATTTATCCAGTTTCCATGCTAAATATCCATTTTTAAATCAACAAATACATTGCAACCATAATATAGGAAATTTCATCATTTTCATTAAGCATATTACGTATTTCAAGTTCCAATGAATCTAACATACTCTATTGTATGTACTACACTGTTTAGAAGTTATACCAACTGATACAGAAGCAATTAAGCATTTAAATTGAGTTAAATAATGATTTCTGAATGAACTACTACTCACACTTCTGGAACTCGGCCGACCAATCTGGGAACTCGGCCGATTGGCTGGAAACTCGGCCGATCCGCCTGCAACTCGGCCGATCAGAACCCTATTTGATTTCCTTATAAAGGAAACTCGGCCGAATCATACCTAATTTGGCCGACCAAAACACTGATCCTGCAATAAAACAGTAACTAGCGTCTTAACCCAAAAGAAAATCTAAGGATGGCTCGATCAAAAGCTAAGTCTACGAATTCCTAATTAAGACCATATGCCGAAGTCAGAACTACCTCTTTTAATACCTTTTACGCCCAGGTTGACTCTAATCAAGCATGCTGCTGCAAGAAGCAGCTCCTTCACGCCCAGGTGAAAGGGAAGCTTGGTTGATAGCTAAAGCTTGGGCTGGGGCTACGGATTCTTGCATGGCTCTCGGTCGAAGTCGATGGCGCCGATTCCAAGTGCTAGCTCGTGCCCAAGCTACCATGGACAAACCTGCTTCAAGCAAGCAGCAACGTACTGACTTTCGGGTTGGAAGAGAGCCATCGACTGGGTGCCTAAACATAGCCAGAAGTTGCGAATTCCGGTTGAGACCGCAAGGTTGGAGTCGGGGCTGTCGATTCGAGGTGTTGGCAGCGCTCATGAGAGCCCATGGTCGGCGCCCTGCTGCAGCTTGGGCGGCCCCTGCTAGGCGGAGCCCTAGTAAGTCGCTGCTTAGTTGGCCGTGGTTAGGGCAAGGGGTAGAGGGGAAGAGGAAGAGGGAAGGTAGAGGAGCGGAAGACGAAGATCAATCGCCGATTGAATCGCCCTAGGTCGCCCCAAAATCGGCCCCTTTCCGCTTCTGTTCGGGCGCCGCTTCAAAGCGGTTGCTCCTGTTCTATCGAGTGAGTGAAGAAGAAGGCAGATAAGTAAAGAAATAAAACAAAGGAAAGGGTAGCCGACCCACTTAATGCAAATCAATTTGGAAAAATTGCATTTCAGTCCAGGATTCTTAAAATTGCCATAACTATGGCCTCGGGGGTCCAAATTGGATGATTTCTTTTGCATCCAATCAAACACAAACTTCTCTACCTTCTCAAGGCACAAGATTATGTTAACTAGCTTGTCACAACTGGTCAAATCACTAATTGCAACAGTGAGTACTCAACTCAACTTAATTAACCTAACGATCATCATAGCCATTAACATTAATTACCTCAGATGTTTCAATCTCAACCATTAATTCACATATTAACTTATTTGATTAACCATGATATTTAATTTGATATTCAACACTAATTGAGGTGTTTCACGTAATTCGAGGTATTTGTTGACTAACCCTGATATGGGTCGTAACAATTTGACTATAAAGCATGTGTTAAGTTCATTTTTCATTATACCCTACAACATAATGACATTGACCAACTACCCAAATGAAGGGGTCTGTGAGGGTCATTAAAGCCAAATCTAAGAATGAACCATGTTTCCACATGACGCACTATAAGATCAAAGCCACAAGTTGACCCTTTTTTCAACATGGTTTACCCTTACTTGACAAACCAAGTAGGGAACCCAACATGTTGTCCTTACTCTAGAATACAAGCAAGTGAAAAAGGGTTGTATAATGGTCAAGTATACTATTTTCTCAATTTTTTATCACAATGCAAGAAAAACAAGAGTACTAATCATAGGGAACAAGTATTCTAAATAAGTATATATAGACAAGCATTTAAGACATATATACATACAAACGAGTTCAACGCAACTACTCTATCCATGTAGGAGGTAAAAATGTACCTTGATTAGATCACAAGATTAAAAACTTGATTAGAGGTAACTTCACTTAGATCTTTGAAAATAGTCCCTCAAAGAGCTACTGGAGTATAACAATGTCTAATTGAATTATATCATCAAGATTTGGTCTTCTTAATTATTATCATGGAGGTTGAATGTTTCACCTAAGTCTGGGTAACATTTCATTTGACATTGATTTCCATGTCTGAAATTGTGCATGTTAGATCATCATCAAGTCACATATTACATCATAGATTCACTTAAGATCTAGGGTAAAAACATCTCAACAAAACACATATTTAAGATTTGGGTTCACGATGTTGTTAAAGAAACCATAAGCTTCGAGCAAGATTACTGACTTAGGCATAAACATAGACATATTAAGTCAGAGTCATTTTTGTGCAAGACAACAATCATGCGAGTATAAATAAGATCCACTTTGATTTTGTATAAGTATCAACATGTTGCTAATTTGAGTTCATAATATAGCATAAATCATTAATAGTACATGTTTTGTACAACATTGTATATAAATTTATTAAAATGTGCACCAAGTCATATATAGTGTCAAACTTTTAGGTCACATAGTAACAGTAGGGCATATGAGTATCCACATTATATTTCAAGTTACATGGCATCAAGATTACTAATGTGGGGTCCCAACTAGTATTTTGGACATCATTGATTCACATTTTTACAAGGTTCAAGATTTAGCATCAAATGTACAGATAAAGTCGTATCAAGTGATTACAAAGATCATCAAGAGAATCCAAGGAAGATCTTGATAAAAATTGAGTTCATTAAATTACATGGGCTACTGTTCTAGACCTAATGAAGTAGATTTGAGTCACCAAAGATCACATTTTTCATCATGATCGAGGTCCATCATTAAAATTACATAAGTGTCATCTTCATGTTGTAAAAATCAAAATAGGCACATAAGGTGGATAAAGTTCAAATGACATGTACATAAAGTAGATTAAGTTATGGATCTTAATTATTATAGATATTTGGTTCATAATAGCTCACGGTTGAGCATTTAATTTCATTAAGCATGTAAAATAGATCAAAAGTTGTCATCTTTTAGCATATCAGTACAACTACGAGTAACGTCACGGTTTGAAACCATTTTTAAATTATATATCTTGTTTTTCTGCTAAAAAAGTATATTCCATGCTAGATTTTGGCAAGTGACTGATTTTGTATCATTTGTACAACATTTAAGTATTTTCATAAAAATAGAGAGAAAGAGAGAGAGAAAACCAGATTTACCAAAGTAGGTTATTTTTTGGGTCGTTAGATGCATGGTCAACCTTGATCAGAGCAAACTCACGACTCCCATCTAAGGTGTCCACTCACGGTGAGAATGGGAGCGGGAGTGAGGAGGCGAGGGTGGTCATGTGGCAACTTCCCATCCATCCAAACCCACATAGGAGGTAGTGCAAGTGGGGTGCAATGATATGGGCCGCCGGTTGTGGCGTGACCCAGATCCAATGGCCCCATCTCGTCACCTATGTGTGACCTACTGTAAGTAATGGAATTGAAGGCCATGGTGAGCATCCTCAGAGTGGAAAATAGGCACGAAAAATAAGGCTCGAGCAGCCACAATAATTCATCACTTGCCTTCATCTCCACCCCGCAAGCATGACACAGATTAGGGGGGAGAAAGACAGAGAAAGGATCATTTGCGTTTATGGTGGCATATAGGTGGATGGGACACCTTCTTTCCTTGTGGTCGTGCAAGGGGAAAAAGATGATCATGGGGATGTTGGATCAAGACCAAATTCACAGTTGTTATAATACCCACTCTACAAAGTACAAAATGACCATTAACTTCAACATATTTTAGTTACTAAAGGAAAATAAACTTATCAATAAATATAGATTTATCATGAAACATGGACATTTGTAGACGTGGGTGGGATTTTTGCTGAACCGGCCCGAAGTCAACCTAAACCAGACCAATTTTTATCAAGAAAGTCCAGTCACCCAACCCAAACCTAACAATATAAACCCGAACCCGACCTAGCCAACCCAAATTGGGCTGGTACTACTTAAATCAGTACTCTTTATTGAAGGACTTTGCAAATCGGAACGAGGACTTTGCAAACCGACCAAGGGACTTCGCAAAATTTAACCAGAAAACAGTAAATAATAGTCCGGATAGAGCAATGGCAGTGGAAACAAACATCAAATTTTGCAAATAGCCAACCTGAACAAGGACTTGCAAACAGTTAAACCCACGGCATCAAACAATTGACCAGCAAACAGTTAACCAAACGAGTAACATAAGTTTGCTACAGTCCACATCCACTTGAATCCAACAAACAGCAAATAACACCAGCGAGTATTAAACCGCATCATGGTACAACTACCAAAACAGTATATCATGGTACAGCGAGTAACAAAATCAAATAAAGCCAGCGAAACTAAATGGTCTGTCTAAGGACATCTCTTCCAGCAACCACCACCGTATTCGTTGTCCCTCCTGTTGTTCCTGAATGCGCAGCAGCCGGTAGATCAGACGATGATGAGAAAAACGATATCACAACAGCAATCCTCCTCCAGTTCTTCTTGAGGTGAGCAAGTACAACGGCCCTGCAAGACAGACCTGCCTTTAGCAATATTGTGAAAAAACACGAGAACTGCATGCTAAGATTATCAGTTCAAGACATTCATAAACAAGTAGGCAGGATATGCAAGAAAGATCAAATGAGTTTGAATGGTAACCACCTATGCAGGCAGGTATGCTCAAACATACAGCAGGAGCAGAATGACCAAATGAGTGCTTGTTTGAATGGTAACCACCTATGCAGAATGTGCTTAAAATGTTGGGTGGCTTTGAACTTGTAGGGGCTGTTAATCATATTTGTAACATGCTGATACAATACTACTACTACCCTTGGCTTTACCTTTACACCCGCTTGACAGTTGTTTGAGCAAAAATGTGTTGTAGTGATAACTGATCTGTACTGAGGAATCACTTGATCATCCTTCCCAGATTTATTTCTGCTCCTACACAATGCAGCAGCAAGCTGCATGTCTTTCATAAAGATTTAGACTGCTCTCCCTCAAATTAATGTGCACCACCAAGAGCAAGGGTTAAGTAAATCTTCAACAGCCTAGTCCCTCCCCCCATGTGGCTGAACGGATGGAACAGAGCCACAGCTCCCTTAATCCCAAGACCATTATGAATTTAAAAAAAAAAAAAGATAAACAAGGACTACGAATCTAAGGCTTTGTGCAGTTGAAAAAATATACGACCCCCAAAACATGCGAGCTGTTACTGGGCCACCTGGAACCTTCACATCATAATCAACCCAGATAGTACATCCAATCAAGGGCACCAACTAGAATATCCCACTACGTCTTAGAACATAAGGGTTTGAGGTATAAAATCCAGAACAAAAAATATAGCTCAGTTTCTCTCAATCTAGAAACTGTAAATTTACATTTAAAACATGTTTTTTTCTAAGAAGTTGATCGAGTTCTAAACTTGAGCATGTTTTTGGGGCAAGTGAGTTTGGAATGGGTAGGAGAGATTTGTTTTTCTGAACACAAATCGACCTAAGCAAGCTATTTTTTAACATCAGAGTTATAAAAAAGGAAGCTTAGATCATGCATGTTTCATTCTTAAGGCCTGTTTGGTTGGGCTGAAAAACAACATGGTTGCAACTGCACAGTTATTTTCAGGTTCAGTGCAAATGCAGCACGTTGGTGGAAATTCAACTCCGTAGTCAGTTACTATCCCATACAAATAGTGGGAAAAACAACCCTGTTGAAATAGGGCACAGTTGGAATTCCATGGCTCTTTGCCCTCTGTGAGCGGCTGTAAAACATACAACTGCACAGATGCATATAATAACCAGGTACATCGAACCAAAAAGAAACGAACGAAATTGTAGAACTGCAGATACACCCAACCATACAATGGGCAAGTACTTCGATTTCTCATTTTTTGTTTCCTATTTTCTAATTCTTTGTGTGTTGCAATGGCACAGAAACAAACCAGCCTTTAACAGACAAATCCCCAAATAAGAATGCTAAAATATCCAAAATTTTAAAAGAAATCGGTATTCAAATAAACTGAGAAATTGCTGTTTCATCAAGTACTATGAGCTTAACACAACTGCTACTCAATTGCTTCCAACACAAATGTGTATGGCTGGATATCATTGTCAATTTCATTAAACAAAATTCAGGAGTGGGCATCAAAAAGATTGAAGATTGACCAAGGTTCCAGTTCTAAACGACTATTATGTAAATGCTTAATGGGAAAGGTAATCATCACATAAGCCGTGCAACTTTTAACATGGACAGTCTAATCCGTAGGCAAATCAAATTCAGATTATGAGGAATCAAATCCCAGCCTGGGTTGCCTGCAAGCTCAATTGGTAGGTTTCGTACTAGCCTACTTTGTATAGTGGTAGTGGGGTCCTGCTCGTGCTTTTGAACCTTTTTCACTGGTCCCCTGCTGCTGCTGCTTTGATTCGCCTGCCTAACCACTGCCACTATGACGCTAACACCCCCACCCACCCAACTCAATCATGGCAAACATGAGTGCATAACTGTCAAGTCGACCAGTCGGTCACCTGCCTTGCTTGGGGGACCAGCCGACTAGTCGGGCAGCCAATCGTAGATATAACATTTTTGCAATATTGATTGCGTACATATAGTGTTTTTTACAAGAAACCCTTCCCAGGCAAAGCCATTTTGTGACTCACCCCACCATGGTAAACCCTGGAGCATGAGAGGGTGTGGTCCAGTCACCCCCCTCCCACACCCAATCAGCGTGGAGTGTCATTTGCAGAACGCCATCTACATGATTCAAAACCCAGGAACTTCATTGGGACTTACTGATCTCTTACTAGCAAGCCTACTCTGGCTAGACACATACATATAGCTGTATACAATACATAATATAATCCACTAGTATAAGCATGTATCCAAGCGTATAATAATCCAGATTTGATAAATAATGTCAAAAAACACCTCAAATAATATTTAATAAAGACTATGTCATGTATTTAAATTCATAAAGTATAATTAGCTAGAGGACAGTGAAATACCATTATTAAATTCAGACTTTCAATAGTTGAACTGCTGCAACTAAAATAAAAGTCATATACTAGACTAGTAGCCTGATTGAAATTGATATAATCTAATTAGAGAATGGGGGAATTAGAAGTGCAAAAGAAATAAGAATAAAAAATTACCGTCCATGAACCCGAGCCTGACTAAGCGCTGCCCAGGCTTGGCTTTGGGCTGACCAGCCGTGCCAGTTAACCGACTAGTCGACCAGTAGGCCTAGGCGGGTGTCCAGCCAAAGACAAAGCCCATTTTTTGGTGGTTGGTTAGTCCGACCCCCTCTGGCAACCAGGAGACTAGTCGGTCGACTCAACAACTATGCATGAGAGGAACTTGCATATTATCAATCATTAAGGATCTCATTCCACAAGCACCCATAAGACTAGAGTTGTAATTCCAACTCATGATTAATCAACAATCAGAGGTGTCAGACGTTTGCGGCTTTTGCAATGAGTAAGGGTGCATATGCTAAAAATAGAATTAATCTTTAGTAATCTACAGAAGCTACATGTCCGTTATAGAGTCCCATACATATGCTAAAAATTTGGAACATATGCAAAGGTAGGGAAATAACAAGGTGAGAGTGGGTAGAACATGTTGAGAAGTAAATGAGAGACTAATCGATATATTTGATAGGAGAAACCCATGCTCCTATATATAGAAAGGAGGAAGCGTAAAAACTCAGACCAACCCTAATGGGTCAAGATGCACTTGGGCCCAAATAACAAAGAGACTAAAATTCTTAATTAACTAGACTTTCTAACACTCCCCCTCAATCAGGAGCTTGGGAGGATCCCAGGTCAGCTTGCAAACAGACAGATAGACTAAAAATAAAGAAACGTAATAAAAAGATAAACCAAGCACATGCAAGAATATTGCTCTCCCTTAATATTACAATAAAACACTCAAACACTCTAATATTCCCCCTCAAGTGATCAAATCATTGTTAGAGGGTCTATTTAGTTAATTGTTTTAGTCTATTTATTAAGTTGTTTAGTCTACTTGAAATACGGGCTTAGTTGTGTCTTGGCCCATTAGGGTTTGTCTTGTGTCTGTATGCTTCCACCTGATCCTATATATAAGAAAGGGGGCTGCCTCCTATCAATAAGAATAACCTCTACACAAAGGGGACTTCCCCAATCATATCTTCTTTTTCATGGTATCAGAGCAGGTTCTCCTGTGTCGCCCCCAACCCTAAGAGAGAGAGCAAAAAGGAGAGTTGCCTCTCCTTGCCGGAGGCCGCCACCGCTAGGCGTTGCCAAGTTGACCGCAAGGATTTCCCATCCCTGCCTCTTCTTGGAGCCGTCTCCATCTTCAACAACAAAATCATCCGCTTTGAAGTTGTTGCTACTAGATCTACATGGGCTGCTATGCCACTGTCATGCTACAAATCTACAATGTCGCCATCTATCCTTTGCAAATCTACACATCTATCATCTATCTATTACAGATCTATACTGTCATCGTCTACATCTTTGAAGATCTCTACCGCCTTTGTCATCTAAGCATCTATTGAGATCTAGTCCCAAATCTGGGATAAAGATCTCTCCTTTATGGTGATTATATCTCCCTTATGTTGATATAGTGGAGTTCCAAAAGGATTTCTCCATCGTTTTTGCTACTGCTCAGACTTACTATTGACCATTCGTCGCCGCAACACAGCGTGTTGCTTTAAAGCACGGAGTGTCGGCGTGTGTCTGCTTTGACAAATATGACGTCACGATACAAGACACGGCGAATCAAGATTTTAACACGGCGTATTACTGCTTCGCTGGCACTTTCTACCTAGCAACCTACAAAGTGTGTCAATATACGACACAGTGTGTTTAGCTATTACAGATCTATATTGTCATCATCTACATCTTTGAACATCTCTACCGCCTTTGTCATCTAAGCATCTACTGAGATCTAGTCCCAAATCTGGGATAAAGACCTCTCCTTTATGGTGATTATATCTCCCTTATGTTAATATAGTGAAGTTCCAAAAGGATTTCTCCATCGTTTTTGCTACTACTGACTTACTATTGACCTTCGTCGCCGCAACACAGCATGTTGCTTTAAAGCACGGAGTGTCGGTGTGTGTCTGCTTCGAAAAATATGTTGTCATGATACAAGACACGGCGAATCAAGATTTTAACATGGCGTATTACTGCTTCGCTGACACTTTCTACCTAGCAACCTACAAAGTGTGTCAGTATACGACACAGTGTGTTGCTACCTTACTGCCCCGAGCTCTGTCAACTGACACGGCATGTCTCTTCATCGAGAAGTATGTCGCCTACTCCTTGCCAGCGCTGGCTACTATTGATTCATCTATTGATTTGCAACATGGCGTGTCTATTTATTGACATGGCGTGTCCGTTGCTTCCTGTTGCTACATCTTGGAATGCTACATATCTACTCATGGCAGAAGGTTCTATGTATGGCGTGTTTCTACCCTTTCCTTATCAGCAACAATTATCTTCCCTTTTTCAGCAATTTTATTTTTTTTAAACCCCCAGTCTTTCAGCCCTACTTACCTTTTGCCTACCTCCTCAATATTTGTTGCACCCTCATTTACATATTGCGCATGTTGATTCTACGACTTTTTGCCTAAAGACCGGACAGATCTGTTTTCGGTTCGTAGAAAGATCCATTTATTTTCCTATCTGGATCTATGCAATTGTGTCATATTTCACCTTGACTCGAGTTGTTGGTTACTTCCTCATACTTTCCTACATAGTCCTTGCCTCTACCAATGTTTTTGACTCTCCACCCCAACCACTCTCTTGACACTTTTCGTGGTTGGCACCAGGGGAAGAATAAAGGATGATGAGTAGAGAGAAGAGATGAGATGGAGGGATGAAAAAAGAAGTAGAAGACTTTAGTTCCACTGCTATATGGATCTCCATGCTACATTTGTTGCTACTATGTGATGTGTTATATGGATTTTCATACTACTTTTTGGTGCTACTATGTGGCGTTTCTCTGCTTCTATATGGATCCTTTCACTGCTATGTGGATTCTTCATGGTACTTTTGTTGCTGCGATGAGGATCTTTCTGTCGATGTTATTACTTATTCATCGTCATCTCACCTGATTATTGCTACTACTTGTGCTATCTATTGTTGGTTTTCTGTCCGGAAACATCATTGTTGCTACTTGTGTTGTGATTAGCACGTCTTACTTGCTGCTTTGTGAGTTTGCACTATTGTTGTCCGTGTTTTGTTTGCATGTTAACCCTTTATAAGTGCCTTGCGTACATCTGCTGCAATTGTGACCCAGCACTCTCTAGACTTTGACGTTTGAAAGTATGGAAACTATATGATGAGATGATGATGATACTTTTAGCGACTTACATGTGTATGATGAAGCTTCATGTTGTTTTGTTATTATTGTTCATCTTGGAGACTTTTTGCAGTTTTCTACTTCAAACACTCATCTATATTCTGCTAATGTGTTCCAACCATCGTACAAAATTTCGATCGAAATTGCGAAATTTCGATCGAAATTTCCGATTTTTTTTCAATCGGACATCAAAACGCTGGTACGCAGGGATACGTCTGTCATTTCGCGAAATATTTCGCACTATGGTCAAAACTTCACAAAAGTGGAGGGATTTCGGTGCAAAAAGCCCAGTTTGGGCCTTCAAATCACGAAATTGCTGCGAAACGGAGTCACTTGTTCGCAAAACAGTGTTCCGCGGACTGCTGCTGCTGGAGTTTGGCGATTTTGGCTATTTTCTTGGGATTTCTTGCTCCCGGAGGCTTCTCTCCTTGATTCTAAAGTATGTAACCCCTCTTCCTAGCCCATCTATTCCTCCTCCTTCTAATTCTACTCTCATTTAGACATAGCTTAATAAGAACTCCGAAAATCCTAAATTTCTAAGTGAGATTTCTCTTTAAAAACTCAAGATCTTGAAGTGAAACTTGTACATCTAAGAAACAATAGTGTGAAATACATACAACTACACTTATTTTGAAAATCTAATCAATATATTTCGTATTTATACACAAAATGGCTAAAAAAGTTTTTTTTAATTGAAATTTCTTATATTTTTTAATTTTTTGCTTATGTAACCCTAAATATATTACACTAGTAGACTTATACCATAAATGCTAACTAATTTCAGTGTTATAAGTTCAATTTGTATATTTATACCAATTTAAATATTAATTTCAGACCTTAAATTAAACAAATATTATAAAAATGAATTAATAAAAATAAAAATGATGAACGACTTAGTTATACTTTGACCTTCTAAGTTTCTAACATGCAATTTTAGGCTTTAGTAACTAGTTATGGTTTATTTATACACGTGTTGACTTGATGTGGTTATTTTTTCATGTTTTTATTTTTCTAAATTGCAGTAGATGGGTTCTTCATCTGGTGATAGTGATGGTGGAGGGAGAAATAATGGTGGTAGAAAGGCAAAAGTCATTGATTTTGCATGGGCTCATTGTGAGCAAGTTCCTGGCACTAAGCAACAAGTGATTTGCAAATATGTATCAAGAAAATAGGCGGTGGGGGGATTACAAGATTTAAATCCCACATTGTTGGCGGCGACAGGAACGTGGCAATGTGCAAGCAATGTCCTCAAGGAGTGATAGACGACTTCAGGGAAATGATAAGTCAGAAGAGAAACATTCGTCAACATCAACAAGAATTTGACCAACTCGCGCTTAAGACCCTCTTTGAGTATGGGCGAGGAGGTTCTTCTGCCGAGTCTGACTCAGATGTAGATTATCCTGAAGGTTATATCACCTCCCAACAACGTCGCATGTATCGCAGGGCGCTTAGAGATTCCAAAAGGCAAGCATGAGAGAGAGAACAACATGATTCATATAGGAGGGGCATTGGCCCATCTGTTTTTGAGCATGGTGGAGGCAGTGGTGCAGGTCATGCGGCTGGTTACCGTTCAGGAAGAGCATCCACCCCCACGGTTGACTTAGGAGATGATAGTGATATGCCTGCCCAAGTGAAAAGAAAGAAAGGGACAATTGATAGCCTATTCAGATCTCACAGCACAACAAGAGGTAGGTTGGGTGTAGATGTAGACGAGCCATGTATGAGAAGGCCAAAACCAGTACAACAGAAGTTAAAATCTATGTTTTCTGGTGCAAAGAATAAGGTTGGCAAAGCAGTTGGTGAATTCTTCTTTGCCCATGGGATCCTTGCACACGTGGCTACTGAGCCATACTTACAACACCTCTTGAGAACTGCAGGGGAGGCTGGACCGGGTGTTAAAGCCCCCACTACATATGAGCTTATGAATGTCTACCTTCCTGAACAAAAATTAGAGATCCAAAAATGGATTGAGGATAAGAAACAAAGGTAACTAAGCATATTTCTTTATTGTCCATTCCATTCTTGATTGTTGAAGTCTTCAAGACTTTGAGGTTTTAACTCTTTGTTTGTTGTACTTGTAGGTGGGAATCTTATGGTGTGACATTAATGGCTGATGGTTGGACATCTAGAACTAAAAAACAAATCATCAACTTTCTTGCCTACTGTAATGGATCCACCATTTTCCTTGGATCTGTAGATGCTTCCGCTGAGGTTCGGACTGCTACATACATATCTAAATTGATGAAGAGGTATATCAAAGAAGTTGGTGTGGAAAATGTGATTCAAATTGTAACTATTAATGGAGCCAATTTCAAGAAAGCTAGAAAGTCTTTGATGGATAAGTTTCCAATCTATTGGACTCCTTGTGCATCTCACTACATTGATTTGATTCTGAAAGATATAGGTGAGTCATATATGATATATGTTTGACTCCTTGACTCCTTGTATTCCAATTTCCAATTCCAAATGACTTATAGTGTCATTATTTGATTTCATACTCTGTTTTGTTCAAATGTAGGTGGGTTGTCGCATGTGAAAAATTTGATCATTGAAGCCAGGACAATCACAAGCTTCATATACAATCGCTCATTTCTTTTAGCTGCTATGAGGAGGAAGGAGTATTGTGGTGGTGACTTGGTGCGACCAGGAGTCACCCGTTTTGCTACCAATTTTTTGGCGTTGCAAAGTCTGAAGTCAAAGAGAGATGGGTTGAGAAAATTATTTTCCGGAGTTGAATGGAGTTCAATGAAGGAAAGTAGGACAGCCGCAGGGGGCAAGATAGAAGACATTGTCAACAGTAGGAGCTTCTGGGAGAGGGTTAATAAAATTCTTAGAATCATGGAACCAATAGTGAAGGTGCTCAGGTTGGTGGATGGAGATAAGTCGCCAACCATTCCCTACTTGTATGAAGCAATGACCCTGATGACAGATTCAATATCAAAAGTTGTTCCAAGAGGAAGTGCCCAATACAAGAAAATTATAAGGAAGCGGTGGGAGAAAATGCTTTTGCACCCTATGCACAAAGCTGGTGAGCATAACTGATACTTATTCAATAATTATATACATTTCTATATCTTGATAACTGATGACACATTCAATACAAGACAATTTTATTTATAGCCATTTCTATTTCTTGTAGCTCATTACTTGAACCCTAGATTCCAATACAAATACAAGTTAGGGTTCAAGAGCGACTTCATGGCAGCTATTAAAGAAGTTGTGGAGAAACTTGTCACCACATCTGAAGAGAGGGTGATTATTATGGACCAGGTAATACATATAGTCTGGATCTCTGTATTTACTAATTATTGAGAAAAAAATCAGATTTTATTACCCTTGACCTTATCAATGTTGTCATGTTAATTTGCAGTTGAGGCAGTTCAGAAAAGCCATTGGCTGCTTTTCGCATCCAAGCGCTATTGCTGACAGAGAAAAAGTTGTTCCATGTGAGTGGTGGTCATGGCATGGCACAGGTTGTGAAGAGCTACGTCGAATTGCTGTGAGAATTCTATCACAAACAGCTGTTGCAGGTGGTTGCGAAAGAAATCGGTCCACATTCAACCTCATTCATAGCAAAAGACATAACAGACTTGGTGCACAACGTCTAAATGACTTGGTATACGTTCACTATAACATGAGGTTGAGGGCAAAAGATCTTAGAAAGCCCGAATTTAGAGAAGTGGACCTCTCTGTCATCCATGATCCACTTGATATTGCTTTTACCTTTGGTGGTGGTAACGAGAATATTGATCCAGAGGATAATCCATTGCAACAATGGATGACTAATATTGGTGGTGCCCCAGTTTTAGATAGAAATGATGGTGGGCCGGATCCTACTGTTGAAGCAACATTCATGCCTAGCACTAGAGCAGAAGAAGAGGCAGCTACAAGAGATCGTAGCCCTGTACAAAGATTTGAAGAAGAAGAACAACACATTCAAGATGAGATGGATATTGCACAGGCAGTTGAAGAAGGTGGAACTCGTTCTAGTAGCCACTCTTCCAAATCTGGTGGTGGTGGTGGTGGTGGTGGTGGTGGTGCAGGATTTGAGAATGAAAATGATGATCGACCTTATCTCTCTGCCCCTAGGGCTGAAGTTGCACCTGTTGAAACTCAACAACCATTTGCTCAAAAGACATTCCAGAGAAGAAAAACCAGAGGTACAAAAGAATATATTGGCACACCACAAGGTCCAACACCGTCACCACCACCTCTAGCTATTCTTCCAGCTCCTCAATACCAAAGTGATTGTATTTCTGATTTGGCTGAATCAGTTGGGAGCATGAGTATTTCAGACAGGGTTTCATCTTCTATTGCTGATTCTTTATTTGGGTACCCTCATGCACTACAAACACAACCTGCAGTCGCACAACCACCACAACAAGATCCCTATAACTATGGCTATGGTTATGGTGGCAGTCATGGGACTTATAATTATGGTGATGGTTATTCTTCTTCTTCTAGAGGTATACAAGTACAACCAGGCTATATGTATGGAGGATACAATGACCCACTGATGCAAGGTTATTCTTACACTGGAGAACATGTTCATATGGAATCTAATGATGGTGGGCAAACTTGGCAAGGACACCGTGATGTTTTGTATGTTCTTCCATTAGCTGTTGCTCCTCCAGCTCCAGTTGCTTCACAACCATCTATTGATCAAGCAAAAGCACTTGAGGAATTTTTCCCAAAACATGGGATGATGCAGTTTGTGTCTAAGGAGATCTACCAAGAGCATGTTGAGACATATAACTGCGTGTATAGGAATGATATGAGTTGGGCAACATATGTTGATAGTATCAATGAGCATATGTATGGTCAACAACGAGGAGGACAACAACCACCACGACACTCAAGCTTCAACTAGGACTGTTGGTCTCTTAGTCCTACTTTGTAAGACTTATGGAACATCGCAATGTGTAAGTTTGTTAGTTTATAATTTGTTTTATATATTATAAGTTGTAATATGTGAGTTGGTAACGGTACTTTGTAGTACTCTAGTCTAGTAGTGTAGTTGTTTTAACTTGAAGTTTGCAAGTTTGTAACAGTCTAACTGTCTAACAGACTTTGTCAATTTTGTCCATTTGTGCACTCACTCATCAAGACATGGATCCCACCCTAACCTCTAAACATATAAATTTATCATATAATCTAGTGTATCTATGTCTAGACATTGTGTATGCAAAAATTCATAGTTTAATTCCTTCATTTTGTCATCGAAATTGCCATCGAAATTCTGTCGAAATTATTCAGCTTCCTTCACTTACAAATGTGGGAGACCCCCCCAATATCCAATATGAAATATTATTGCATATTTGAGTAGATCTTGGCGTTTAGATCATCCTGGTAAATTTCCATGATTTAATTTGCTTATTATTTGGTCGTCAAAATCATTAGGGCCGTAAATATCGAAATTTAGCGCGAAATTTCAAAAAAAATCTGTTTGTGGGCCATCGGACACGGCATCGAAATTAGACATTTAATTCTATGGTTCCAACACTCTCTGGCTCGTTCGTGTCGGTGACTCTTTTCTTGTCTGTGTGCTATTTGCATGTTATCTATTGTTTCTTGTGTTCCAACCAGTATATTAGAAAGCGGGAAGCGGGAGGCGTGCGGACAGCACCCTGTAACCGATTGAGCGGTAGGCGGGCGATTAAGGGGGCAATTTTTGAAAAAGCGGGTGCCTAAATTTTATATATTTTTATACAACATTACATGTATGTGTATATCAAAAATATATTTCTAAGGAGCTTTTATACATATCTAATCAGCAAATCAGTAATTAACTAAGTAATCATCAATACTTTACTACTAATCAATATTTCTAATCACTAAAATCAGCAAGCAGATCAGTAATTACAGATACTAACCAGTAGTACCAATCAGTAATCACTAAAAGCGGCAAGGAAATTAATGTTAGATGCTTCCAGTAGTATTTTTATAAAAAGTGGGAAAAAAGCGGAAAAAGCGAGTGAAGCGGGCAAAAAGCGGGTGATTTTCTTCAAACCTGTTAAGCGAGCGATTAGGGGCTGGATTAAGTGGCTAAGGGTCCAGGCCGCTTAAGCGGCCGCCTGAAACACTTTTTAATACATTGGTTCCAACACTCTCTAGCCTATTTGATGATGATAGCGACTGTGAGCATGATGCCTACCTACTGATGATTAATCCGCTCCAGATGCTACTTCACACTAGTCAAGAAGCTCAAGCTATCTGCTTGTGTACCCGCTTTTGGATGATCTATTTGAGGCGGAGTATTTGAGTACTTGAGTGTTGAAGCGACTTATTGTAATATTGAGGGGGAGAAATTCTTGTATGGGCTTGGTTATCTTTGTACTTTGTTTTGTCTGTTTGTCTGTCTGTTTGCAAGTTGACTTGGGATTCTCTCAAGCTTCAGCTCCAGGGGAAGTGTTAGAGAGTCTATTTAGTTAATTGTTTTAGTCTATTTACATTATATGTTTAGTCTAATTGTAATATGGGTTTAGTTGTGTCTTGGCCCATTAACGTTCATCTTGTGTTTGTATGCTTCCCCCTGATCCTATATATAGGAAAGGGGGTTGCCTCCTTTCAATAAGAAAAACCTCAACACAAAGGGGACTTCCCCCATCATATCTTTTTCTACATCATTAGCACGTAGGCCTCAGAAGCTTTCGATCAGAAGGACGTGAAATTTGTAGCAGTAGTAAACAACAACATGTAGGCTTCAGAGTCCTCACCAATCGTCGCATCCCGGAGAGTATCGGATCACAGTCCCTAGAGAGAAGCACTAGTAGTCGACTTGCATACAAGCACGGACAAGCAAAGAGTCAAAGTGCAAAGAGAACACAGAGAAATAAAAGTGTGTTGGCACAGCGGTAGAAAGATGATATGCATAGACAAAGTCAACGTGTAAATACATCACGAAAAATAGCAAAAAGTAGACGTGACATAGCCGGATAGAAGACTATCAACACAAATCAGTAGGCAGTAGAAATAATGCTCAAGATAGTAACATCTTCAAAAATCTAATATAGTAGTGAAGATCCACAAATAGATAGAGTGATAGGAATAAGTTCTTCCTCTTTTCATTTTCTCTCCATGTCATCCCTCTACTCATCCTCCTTTATTCTCCCCCTCATGTCAACCACAAAAAGGATCAAGAGAGTGATGGGCGTAGAAAGTCAGGAACAATGGTAGAGGTATGGATATATAGGCAATATGTGGAGGTAATCAATTACGCGAGTAAATGTGCAACACGACCCGATTACACAGATCCATGTAGGAAAATAAATGGATCTTTATGCGGCCCAAAAAGGCACATTTGCTCGAGCCTTAGGATTAGAGCAAAAATAAAATCTGAATAAGAATCTAATTAGCAATATGTATAGTGTCAACATATTCTTTTGTGTTATTTATTTTGTGCTCTTTCGTACTTTTGTCTTTTATTCCATGTTCGTGAACTATATTTTCACCGACTCCTATCCTATACAAGGAGGTGGTCTATGCTTGTATTCATCATCTCGTTATCTGAATCCTCTTATTGTTTCACGAGGTATCGGTGTGGTTTAATCCCCCCTAAGCCTCTCCACCCTAATGCTTTCCCCTTGTCCATCTAGTCGCGCCTACCGTTATTCCTTCCCCTCTTTCTCTTCACCAGTTTGCCGTCCAACCACTCCTTGCTTCTCTCCCCTTCACTCCCAATCGCCCTACTCGTTGTCCATGCTTCTCTCTACCCTTGCCTGTCGCCCCTTAACCATCTGCCCACCATCCCTCCTCTTCCTGCAGATCATGCTACCTCCTAACCCTCTCCCACCTGCCTACAGATCCACCGGCTCTGCTTGCACACCAGTCGTTCTACCCCCTAGCCATCCACCCATGCCGCCACGCTCCACCTACCGTCACTCGTCTCCGCTAACCTCAACCACCCTACCGCCAAGCAACCCTGCTCCATAGTCACCATCAGCTGCCACCACCACCCCCCGGTAGCCTCTCCAGCCGCCTCCAACTACGATATCCATCCTCCTCCCGCCACATCCACCAACAGTCCCCCTATCCCACCCACATCCTCCTCCCTTTACCAACCTTTTTTTCTTCCCTTTGATCCCGCTTAGATTCACTAAGTCCACAATGCTCCTGGTATAGTACAACCTTAACTCGATTTGACTTAAATGTTCGGGAGGTGCTTGTTCCCTCCCATCCATCAGCCTTCATCACATGTCGGTCTAACTTAATTTTGTGGTGTTGGTCGCTTAATTAAAATCTTAATGTCCATGTTTTGGGTTTTGAACTTTGTTGTTATCTTTTAGGGTGATGCTTCAAGCCCCTATGAACTAAAGTATTGCTCTACCGCATCTTTCTATAACTTGTGCAGTCTGAGTAAGAACTGAATTCCAACATGGCCTCCAACGACAACTTAAGAACTTTGACCTTAGTGAAATTGGTTGGTTCTAACTACCATATATGGTCAACTTTTTAGTTGTGCATCAAGGCCCAAGGTCGGTACTCACCTTATTATTAAAGCACATGTTGCTCCTGCCGAGAATGTTGAAGAGAAAACTGACCAATTATATGACTTGTAGGTCAAGGATGACTCGGGGTGATGATGTGGATGGTTAATAATAGAGAGTCTAGTTAATTTAGTTAATTAAGTTATTTGAGTCTAATTGTGGGCCTAAGTGTGTCTTGGAAAAGATGATGATGATATGGTGCTCGACTTGGTAGATGACGACAGCCTTTGCAATTGAATGGATAGGCCAAATATTTCTAACCATTAGATTGGCCATGCAACCACAATACATGAATGAATTGTGTACATCTCCTTGTTAATAAACAATTCCTTTGGTGCTTGTAAAGGAAAGCATGGTGGAAAAGAGGGCAGGATACTAATGACAGAAAAAGGAAAGGCCACTATATCTCTCTGAGTCGCTACTTGCCTCACCGCACCAGAGAATTATGAAAACACCAAGGTAGTATCAACAGAAACAATGATGACCCGTATGGCCATCTCGTGCCAATAGACACTCAAACAGATTCAAATTGACGAGGCACGCATCTACGGAATCGACGAGGCACGGCTTTAATCGACGAGGAACAACTTTAATAAAAAAATATCAACGAGAAAAGAAGATGGGTCTATACGAGAGCATCATCTGGCCGAGGTGATGAGTTGATCTGGATCTGACGAATATCTCGCTACTATAGGAAGGTCCACACTTCTTAAGAAAGCAGGATCTCACGATAGGCAAGAACTGAAACTGCCCCAGTAGAGAAGGTTCGACAAGATCTTAATCTGATTGACATGAAGGGCGTCGATGTAGACCCAGGAGGAGGTTGGACTTCAAGAAAACTTGGGAGGCTGGAAGCAGAGAGAATGCAGGGAAGCAAGGACTATGCGTGACTCTAGGAGGTAGATAAAGTTTAACGATGGTGGCTAGGAAGAAGAGCACCGATAAAAAGATTTGATTTTTATGAAAGAAAAAGTTAGGAGACGGCCATGGTGATCGAGATGATGCCTAACGGGCGGCCAAGCAAAAAAGGGACGGTGGCCGCCTGTAGGCAGAGGCACTCTATTTTTTTCTCCCTAGATTAGGATCATTTCTCTGATACCATGTCAAAGAATAAAAGAAGGCTATTCGATATATTTGATAAGAAGAATCCCCCTCCTCTATATAGGAGAAGGGGAAGCATGCAAACTTTACACTAAACCCTAATGGGTGAAGACACACTTAGGCCCATATACAATTAGACTCAAATAAGTTAATTAATTTAAATTAACTAGACTCTCTAATCGTAATTAATTTATAATAGGTATCAAGGTTAGAAACTTAGAATATAATTTATTCTTGTAAAAGTCACTTGTTTTGACTTGTACACTCAAAATATAATTTATTATCACCCAAAACTCGAATTTGCAATTTCATATTATGATTTTGACAATTTGCAAAAACAGAAGAATTCATATTACTGAGAACATGTTGCAAGATTGCCTACGTTGACAATTAATAAGCAGAGATACTATTTCATGAACTAATTACATATTGCAGAGATACATATACCTTATTATGTATATTGCTATTGCTGTTTATTTGCCTACGTTGCTGGTTAATTAATACATTGCAGGAACAAAGAAGTACTACATGATATACTACCGAAGTACTACATGATATACTATTGAATCAGTATTGATAAAGCATTGTAGTATACTATTGTTTGAAGTTTAAAAATTACAAAGATGTATACACTGTATTTGCATTGTGATAACTGATAATAAAGGGATTACTGTATTGATATACGTTCATATGGAAGAAAGGAGGATAGAACTGTTTATATGTAGTGCAATGCAAATGATTACAGTGGGTATCTACAGTTCCAATTTCCCGTGCTAGTATATGTTCCTGACAATTTTTCACTGTGATGATTACTCATGCAAAGCAGATGATTACAGCATTATGACCTACTTTAAACGCTAAAAACCCAGGTTGAAGATGATATATACGACGAAATTAAGAACATATTGTTGAATATAAAGATTGAAGATGATTACACCCTTCAAACGTTGAAAGGTTTGGACAAGAAGAAGGAGAACAGAGGCAAAGAGATTACTGTTGTCACAGCTATGAACAGAGAAGAACACGAGCAGTGTTGTGCGTAGAGAAGCTTGAGGGAAAAGAATTGAGAAAAACTAGCAGAAGACGGTGCAAGAAAGAACAGAGTAGAGAACATACCTGCAACTGTTGTGCATACAGAAGTATCCGCCGAGAAGCCTTCCCCCCTTGACTCCTGAATGGCAGCCGAGAGGCCTTGCACCTTGCCTCCTGAAGGCCTCAAGTGTTTGTCGTGCACTCGTCTTGCGCAAGCGATGTGGAGGGGATGAAGAGATATCGTGGAGTCATGCTCTTATAAGAGCATATGGCACGGAAACAGCTTAGTAATTGAGGAGATCTAGCCTCATCGGGAATTAATGCTAGGGTTGTGGAAGTTTGTGCAACATCCCAACTAGGAATAGGAAAGAGGAGTCGAGGGCGACGAGGGGACTGTGCATCAGGGGGTCGTGGGAGTAGAAGTCAACAGGCTTAATTGTCAATCAGAAGCGTCCGCTCCAGCTGTCCAGCCGCTAAATTGGGTTCGCTAAAACAGACCAAGGCCTGAGCAGCCCAAATCGCCCACCTCAAGAAAAAATGCCTTTTTGCCACTCAGGTCCATTTTGAAGCGGCCTAGTGGGCTGACCGCTTAAGCGGGCGCTTAAGCAGCTGCTCCAGGCATTTTTTTAATCGCTGGTAGTTGCGACTTCTAACAATGAATAGTATTTGAATATGACAAGGATGAACAGTTGAAAAATATAGAGCACTATTTTCAAGATATGAATTATGCAATTTGAGAGAAATGAAGCATACAAAGAGCATTGTATATTACCCAATGATGACATAACTTTGACTCAACAAGCAATTCATGTAAACAACTTGTGTTTGAACCACTACCATCACGCCGCTCTAGTTTTAAATATGCATTCACATACTTTTTGTTTAGGCTAAATGAATTGATATCCAATCATTTAAGTTGTAATATCAATAAAACTTGTAATAACTACAAGTTGGATATTATTTATAAACAGTAATGATAGTAATATATGACACAAAATGTCTCAGCAGTCATTCAAGTAGTCTCCGGCATCCTTAGAAACACACTGTCCATTTGTACAAATTAAACCTTGTCGTACATAGTAGCCATGAATACAACTTTCCTATCTCTATTATAAATCATGTGGCGATCTTGAAAGAACAAAAGAAATAGAAGAGTGACAGAAAAATGCTAGAGAGAGCAGAAGAAACGTAATTATATCACCTCAAACTCAGAAGGAAATATGCGTAATTAGAAGCAGCAAACATGGAACCCTATTTCTTGAAACATAGTTGTTATATCGTCTTTGTTTAGCTTAATCATGGCCTTTTTGTGACCAATTTACATCAAAATACACTGAGACATCAACAAATGCACGATGATTTCCAAAATACACTATTAGTTCTAAGGTACTTGTGTTTTAAAACAAATTGCTACGGTTAGGGAAATTTATGGCAAAAAATCAACAATTTTGTCAAAAAGATATAACATTGCGTTGAAAATGGTTTCATGATTTTTAAAACTCACCTTTATGCTTAAGAGACTTATGCCTCAAGGTGAGGCTATCCTCTTTGCACTTCAAGGCTTATGCATCACTGTCTTCGAGTGAGCCTTATGCCTCAAAATGATTGACGCTTGCTCACGCTCTGAGGCTTAGCTGATGCACGTGCCTCAGCCCTAAAAGATAATGTCCTATATAAATTAAGGTTTGTTGTAATTTTTATCACCATCATACATGATTTTACATAAACATTTCAATTTTTAAAGACTCACAAAGCTACTTTCGATTTGGATTCAGCACTCTTAGTTGCTAATTATTTTTCTACCAAAATCTATATTTACTATGTCAGCGACGTTTAAATCTCAATTTAATCTATTTTGGCACATTGTTCCTACTACATAGAAAAATAATATATGTCCCTCATTATCCTTGTCCAGTTAAGAATATGATCGAACGGTACAAAGATTGACATGTCATTATTTGCTACACTCTCATTTTATTATGTTGGTGATTTTTGTTATTTATTTTGCTCTTAATCCATGTTTATTCTTGTTAGCGTAAGTAAAAGCTTTCAATGTAGTTTTCATTTTTCTTATAAATACATATCTATAATACACAAGCATACACATATCCATATATATAACTCATACACACATATACATACATGTAAATTTGTATATGTATATATATCATTTATTTACGAGCGTCTCGCACATATTCCAAAGTTTAAGCCACTATGCCTTGAGGCGTCCTCATTGAGACAAAACACCTCATTATCGCACACGTTTATATACCTTAGTTGAGAGGTGTGAAGAGGACTCGATTGCGAGTTTAACATCTTGTGATAATTAGTCAAGAAACCTTGTCAATGTAATTGCACAAACCACTATGTGGTGTGATCTCAAATCAAATCTTAGTGGAAATATTTTATAAAAGAAGAGTATAAGGCAACAAACTTAATAGAAAAACGATCATGGTTGATATGCTAGGTCACAAGTCTACCTCTTCAAAAAAGTATGTTATGGTGTGTAATGACAATATTCTGTTAAAATAACTTCCCAAATTTTGAAAAATGATATAACTTCAAAATTCTCCAATATGGTGATAAATATTTGGAGGCAAACAAGGTCATATGAGTATTCTCCAATACAAATGGGACAAGGGTGAAGCATTTCCATATGTGCATGCAGTGAATAAACTTACACACCCAATAGGGGCCTATTAGAAAGAAAGAAAAAAAGTATAATAAAAAAATATAACAAAGTATACCTTCATGGAAACCTCCACAAATAGTACTCGGGCCTGTAATAAGAAAAGAAGACCAATTTTGATTTAGTTTGACTTTTATAAATCAAATACATGATACAAAACAAATAAGCACTATATGATAAATCTATTACATCGAATTCTAAGACAGTGGATGTTTCTTACATCTCACAGAAGCTAATGATGCAGTAAACACAAACTATAAGTGGTGTTTCATGTGTGTCTATCTATCATGGTTTAAGATATGGACGAAATGGTTGATATTTAGACCAATTATTTCCAAACATATGGCAATCGGGTATCAGAATGCACTAACAAAACACACTGAACATCAATACTTTTTTACTTTTTAATATACTATGTACTATCTAGAGCATCATCTTTTGCACAGTTTTGTGTCTTTAAGTCTATATATTGTGCTTGCAAATTATAATGACTTAATTCAATGATATCACCATCAAAATTCCTTAATAAAATGCCCATCAAAATAGTTCAGGCCCTTCAGGGTACTTTACACAGACAGGAGGAGACCCACCCCTCACATATCCAATATGAACTTTCATATTATTGCATATATGAGTTGACCTACACTATTTGAGGAGATCTACAATAGTAAAATCATAATGGTAAAATTCCATAAATGAATTTGTTAATTTTTGTCAAAACTTCAGAAATAAATGTCAAAATTTTGTCAAATTTCTATGTGGCCGCTGAAACGGCATCGAACTTGGACAATTTCTTCCTTGGTATCAATTATAAGTACTTATAAGAACGGTTTAGTAAGAACGGATCCTACACCATGGTTAATCACCAAACATCAGTGTGGTACACACATCACACCAACGTTTTAAAGTGTGTGACGTGTAAAAAGACGTTTTTGTCTCAGTGAGGCTAGACATATACCGGAGGCGTTCGAGGCACAATCCTCAAGTGTATATGTATTACATACAAGATATATTTATACATACATTTACATATGGGTGTGCTTATCTATCTATGAATGTAATCAATATAGATATGCATGTACAAGAAAAAGTAGCACAAATTTGTAAGTTTTTATTTGAGTTAACAAGGAGAAATAGGGATCTGCAACAATGTCCAGACATATACCATAAAATTTTAGCAAATGGCGAGATATCAATTCTTTCTACTATCGCATCCATTGTTTATAGTAGATAAGGAAAATCAAGACATGCATTGTTAGAGATTATATGTTAGCCAATTTAGTTAATAGGTTAATTAGTTAGTGGGATTTTGTATCTTAGCCCGTGTAGATGACTTGTGTCTCAAGTCTTTAGAGTTTCCCCTCTCCAATATAAAAGATAGGGCATCCAGTCTTGTATTCATCTCACTGCATTCAATTCAACTACAACAATCTTATTTCTCACATGGTATTAGAGCGTGTTCCGTCCTAGGGAACCCTAACCTAGCCGCCGCCCCTACTTCCCTCTACTCTCAGCCGTCGGTAGCAACCCTAGCCACCGCCTCAATCTCTGAGAGAGCAACAGATGCTCCGCATCCACCTGCGGGCGGCGGTCGTCGTCGCCATGGTTTAGGTCGGTCTCCCACTAGGGATCTCCAAGCCTCCATGGCTCTTCTTTCTCTTTCTTAAACGATCAATTCTTCTTTCCATACGTCAGTGCTATCCTTCCCGGCCACCTCCTATCTATCAATCCGCCGCCATCTCCATTGCATCAAGCCACCGTCGCATCCAACAGCAGCAACCATAGCCGCCACAGAGCAGCCACCGTTTTTCAGCTACCAGCAACAGCTGCACTAGCCGCAGCAGCCGCCAGTCAGGACAACACTAAATTAGTAATAGGGGGAGCAACAGTAGTTCAGTTACATAGCAGCTTTATAGAACAAAAATTTAGAAGAAAAAAAAGGTCCAGCAGTCGTCTAGGTCGCCCATGCTGCCCTGGGCGCCTAGGATCTGGACCCCAGGTGGCCACCTATGCTGGTGGGTTCACCCCCATTGATGTGGGACACATTGGAAAGAAAGAGAGAAAAGAAGATAAAAGACAGACAAATTTCAATTTGTATTCAACTGCCAGGACACAAGCCCCAAGGCTGACTTTTACAAGACTACGTTACTTAACCCACAAGTAATCAAAAGAAACACATAATAATGAAATTTATAATTAGATAATCCTAAAATTGAGAAACACATAAAAGAATTCTGACTATGTACAATAACTAGATAATTCGCATACAATAACTAGATAATTTGCACTTGCACTTAGATCCCTAATAATAAGCATAAAGCCAAAACAAGCAGAATAACGTCTATTACGTCCGACAACCCATTTTTGGCTAAAACCTTACTTTTGACCTAGTCACTCGGTGGGTCTTTTGTCTATTTTCAAGACTAAAGATTTATACTTGAATAACAAACATACAACACTCAGAAAACAACATTGCATGATTGACATAGAAGTCGAATTTTGGTGACATAAAAGACTTTGCATAGCTTGTGCAAACTTGAAAATGGACACAGTAAACAGCAATAAAAACAATAATGAAATAATTTCAAAACAGTATACATACTTGATATCTTTCAAGATCCCAGTGTTGAACATTGATGATAAAACATTAAAGTCATATGTCGGAAAGTCACCTTCTATAATGGTAGCTACATCTAGAAGCTTAAATTTCTTTCCCTAGAAATTTATAGTATTAAGTTGATGTGATTAGATAAGAGACCATAAGAAAACAATTAGATAAGTAATTTGAGAAAAAATTATGAATTATAGAGTATTGACTTACTCTGGATGAACTCTCATGAAGATGAGAAATCGCATTTCTAATAAGCCGTGTGACATTTTCTTTTGAGGTCATTTTATCCTTCATGAGGTCACCCATGCCTTCATCTGAATCTGAACCTGAATTGGCTTTTCCTGACTGTGAACTTGATTTTTTTGAAGTGGATTTTTGTGAAGTCGCTGATTGTGAACCACTATTAGATGTCGAGTTGATTTTTTCCATCTCGCTTTTGTACATCTTCTGGTAGGGACCACGAAGAAAAGAAACATTATGATTACTATGATGGAGTCGTGCAGCTTTTTCTGCACATGTATCCCAGGCAGACTGGTCATCTACATAATCTTTTGCTTCAACAAAATCCCAGCATAGTTCAAGCTTTTGCTTCGGAGTCAAAAGAATCCAGCTATGTTCCAGAAAAATTGCGTAGTTCTCAGACCTGTAATATGAAATGAATACAAAAATAAAGTCTAAAATATCTAGCAATAGTACTCATTACTAAATGGAATAAAGTGAATACAAAATAAGATTACAAATAATATAAATCAAATGAGCCTCACCCGTCATAGCGTTCAAGACATTCAAAGAAATGCAGTAGAGCGCGAGGCAATTGACTTCGCCTAAACCCAGTCATCTTCACAATATCCTCCAACAACTCTTTCAGCAAACGAAAGTCAACAATTCTCTTTCCCAAAGCTTTCTCTTTGTTATCTGGCAGGCGAGAAAGACACGGAGCTGACAAGAAAATTCTTATCCCATTGGTGACGACGTCTTTAATAGTTAAACATCTATAAGAATAGCCTGTTTTGTGAATATGCAAGGTTGCCAGTAGACAATCCCTGCAATAATACAATCAAAATGTTGGTTACTATAGTGGAATGGCATGTACTTTCTATTTTATCTCAGATAAAGATCATCAATCCTTTCAACATCACCCATGTCCATTTTGTCATAGACTCACAATATAGTTTGCTTGCAAGAAATTTAGTGAAAAGGGGATACATGGACAGATTAACATAGCAACGTCGCGGGGAAAATAGTTGTTAAGATGCTAAAGTTTGGTGTTATCATGATTACAAATGTGAAAAACAGAAGCTAACAATCACGCTACTTCTTGGTGGAGAAATTCTTCATTAGTGTTTATGCCCCTAAACTCAACCTTATGGAGGAGAATAAGGAACTATGGAATGATGTGAATGAGATGCAATAATAGGATAAAGCAAAAGATGTTATTGGAAGATACTTCATGGCCATGTAGAAACTAACCATACTTATTAAGCGGCAACATGCCAAGGTTGAAGCGAAGGCGTTTCTGAGGCGTTTTATAAAGTTCAATATATTAGTACAATTTGTTTGTATGTATAGTTGTATACATAGGTTTTATGATTTCTATTGACATTCACCCCTCATATAGATATATTTCATACTTCTATATGTTCAACTAAACATACCCTATTTGTTAAAGACTTCATATACATATACTTTTTTCCTTACTTGTTAATGTTGCAAATCACAATCCCTGACCCTCCCCCCCTTCCATTTTACTGTCTAATGAGTTAAGAGACTAAAAAGATTCATTCTAGCCCTGTTTTTATATCTTGCTATTTATGTTTTTAAGCTTTTTTGGCAAGTCACATGGTTTATCTACACTTTGACTAATGCTGAAGTCATTTAGTTTTCAGCCACCTTTGTACTAACTTTATTCGCCTTATCTTGAAGATAACTATGGCAATTCAATTCAAATCTAAAATTAGTTTTTCATTCATCACGTGTATTTCAGTCAATCATTAGGGCTAGCACTATATGGTACCAAATAACACCGGACAACATTAGGGATTACGTCTTATTTATCGAATTCACTGTCATTGTATTGCTCACTCTTCTTCATTATGAACCACCATTGTGATGCCTTTCCTCCATACGTACGTGAAGTAATTGATCATCCTCTTTTTCATTTCATGTAATCAAAGATGTAGCTACCCCCAATATAATGACATGTTATCCTCATAGCCACTTACCATAATATTTATCATTGCAAGGACCCATTGCTAGTGACCCTAGCAACATTAGCAGGCACCATATTGGCTCACATCAACAATTTTTCCCACAATCTTGAACATGGGCAGCTATAGGTGCCAATAACAACAATTGGTGTGTCTCACTCTCACATTTGCCTTAGTTTGTCTATCCTCGTGACTACTTTTGTCATTGGGAGGTACTTAGAATTTGTTTACTTAATTTGTTTGATTGTGGAGAGGCCAAAACATAAGGTTTGAGCGCACTTCTTTGACTTATTTGCTTGTGTTATTGCTTATCTAACTTAGGATCTAGGGGTCTTGCAACATATCTTTCAACTAATTGTATATCCACCACAATTGCTTATTCCAATGTAGAAACATTTGCCTTCTCACAGATTTATTACTCCACAGCTATAGAGGTCTTAAACTAGGTTTTAGAAAGTGTGAGCCGTGAAGCCTTAAGCAAGCAGCTAGACCTCCATAGACACTTAAGCGGGAAGTGGGTCTTGAAGCAGGCGCTTTTTGAAAAAGCGGCCATCATTTTCAAAATAACGTATAAATCATATTCTAAATGATATTAGACAGTTGTCAAAAGAGTATCATAAAACGAAATGTGAGCATTCATCCTCATTGCATATGTATATTGTTCCCACAAGAAAAAAAGAACACAAACATCAAAATATCCAGAATCCTTGCTCAAGTTCACAACAATACAAAATACCAATTACTTTCCTACAAGAGAAATTCACAATAGTACATTCAGCCACTAATTTCGTTTACTGATATTAGTTAGTATTAAATCTGTACGACTAGACAATCTGCATTAACTATAGTTTACTGATATTATTTAAGGTTAATAACTAAGTACGACTAAATGATACATCCAACCACTAACTATAGTTTACTGATATTATTCAATATTAATAGCATAGTATGACAAAACAGTAAATCCAGCCACTAACTATAGTTGAGTGCACGCATACTCTCATTAGGAATCTACGTACCACATATTATGGAATTAGAGTAATTGTTCCTAATTACCATCCTAGAGCATAGCAGGGATTAACACTAACACAATATATCTTACGATATTTCAATATTACCATAACAGATATTTAAAAGCATTATCAATACATAGCAGCAATGCATATATAGCAGAGAGTGAAGCAATACACAACAATATAGCAGGGAACAAAGCAGTACATACCACCAATACATTGAGAAATTGATTAAAATAAAGTGGATTGAAGTGGCTGCCTAAGCAAGGCAAAAAAGCAGGTCAAAGCGGGTTTAAGCGGTCCTAGGCGGCCGCTTCCTTTTAAAACACTCAGAGGTCTGCCTTAGCCTAAAAAACAACGGCCTGGGGTGCTGGCCGCTCTAGGTGCTTTTTAATTCACTAGTCTTAAATATCTGTGATGCATCCATAAGCATATGTTTTTGTTAATTATGTAGAGAGTCTTTTTATGTAAAAGTTGTGTCATTGATCATAATGCATTTCACGATGTTAGTTGGAAATCCTAGCCTTGTTTTGAAACCAAATGTGATGAAGTGAGTCTTCAGATCCTCTCCCGATTTTCTTTTCCACCTTTACAAATATCTTGTATTGTTTTATGAATCATCACTTCTCACTTCCATGAATCATAGTTGTATGAAATTCTAATTAGGAACCTTGGGTTTATGACATGTACAATCAACATGCATCAAACCCTATTTATGATGACAAAGGTACACTCAATATACATAATGTGTTACTCAGCATGCACTATGATCTTTTGATACCCAAACATCATCTAAGTGATCTCTAACTTTTTTGAATGAAGAATCAAATTATCAAGAAATACAGTCTAAATCTCATGTGTTAGGATGTGAGAGACGATTTATTGAAGATAAAATGCCAAAAACTCACATTTCCCACTTTTTTGTATGAAGAATCAAATTATCAAGAAGTACAGTCTAAATCTCATGAGTTAGGATGTGAGAGATATGATTTATTGAAGATAAAATGCCAAAAACTCACTAATCCCTTCTTTTACCTTTTCCTTTCCTTTTTCCTAAATTGGACTTGAACGAGACCATTAGATTTTTTATCCAATGGCTACACTTGGCAGAGAATGCACTATAGGCCTTGACCCAAGAGCCAGATCGGACCACCAAGGGTCGTTGGATGTCCACAAAATCCACCCGAGATCCGACTACCCCTAGTTGTCTCTACCTCTGTCAAACACGGGGTAGATGAGCTGCCAGGCCTCAAGTTATTCCCTACTGTCCCACCCTCAATTCATTTTCCACCCTCTCTTTCTTTCCCTCTTGACGCGAAAAACTTAGGGATATATTATTTGACCATGCCCAAGGTTGGAGCAGGGGATACAACCACATCTCTCCTGCCTGCTCTCGTTCTGATAGCTATCGAGATATCTGACCCTAAACTAGCCCTCCCTAACTCCTATAAGTACTCCCCCCCAGCTTAGCAGCCTCAGCTTGATCGCTCTCAACCTCCATCGAAGATAGACCTCATATACACCTCCCACCAACTTAGTTACCTCCTCCAAGCTCTGTCGCGATCTCAAATTGGGTTTCTCGCCCTAGACTACCCCGATAATGATTGAAACCTTTGTTTTGCTTGTGGTGCCCTAAAGTAGCTATCTTTCTACTCCTTGTGACGTCCTAAACATTCCTAATCTAGTTCCTACCACATCTAGCGAGCCCCTCCATCATGGTATTGCTCCAGAGTCAGACAACTCAAAGTGGAGAGGATGATTGTGAGTCATCTTATCAAAGATCGCGTGCTCCTAACTGGTGCACCGAGTCTACCGAGTACCACGTCCCACGAACATGCAACTCAAAGCAATCGTTGGACCGTGGATCGCACAACCACGATCTTCCCAATATCCTGTATTTTCCTGCTCTCAACAAAAATAAAAAAATATCAATTAACTTCAGAAAATATCTATTATCTAAAAATGCAAATAAATACCAATTGGCATATAGATTCCAAAGAATCTTTTAAAAACTTCCAAAATGTGACCGTTGCCACTAATGGGTCTAGGATTGGCGCATATATGGCGGTTCGGATACAATCACCTCCTATCCGCCTAATTGCGGTGAATGAGGTTCCCCTGTGCACCTACCTGTAGAATTGAATTCAAGACTTGATTAAAGGTTTTTCTTAACCCGAGAGAATTTGCAAGCATCTCATCTCTTGTTTAAGGACTACCCACAACCACCCATATAGTTGGAGTTAACTCTCTCTTCTAATGATGACTATATGTATACTCTCTCTATTATGGGTAGTTTAAGAATGGGATACAACTAAAATGCTATTCCATTTGAGAAATTGCACTAAAATTGAAAATGATATTATGAATTATGGGTAGTTTAAGAATGGGATACAACTAAAATGCTATTCCATTTGAGAAATTGCACTAAAATTGAAAATGACATTATGATCTTATACCTTAGTTAGAACTCTGCGACGAGGAACTTATTTTTAAAAAGCATCTTGCAAAATGCCTAAAAAAAACCGATCCAATGAGAACAATGTCGGCGTCAAGATCACTGAGAATTGCAAAGGAGAGAGTTTGATAGGAAGGGTCTTAACGCAAACCACGACAATCACGTTATTAAGCCTATGGTCACGAGTGACTAGGTAGAGCAAAGGTGTGTCCTCATGGACGCTATGCATACTTTACCAATGCATACGGTATCAATTGTACCATTTGCGCCTCGAGGCTTACTCCTCATTGTCATGGACTAAGGCTTACGCCTCAAAATGTGTGAGACTCACCTCAACGTACTAAGGCTCTAAGGGTTAGTTGAGGAGCAAGCCTCAATTCTGCATGATTGTGTCTATGTTAACTACCAAGTATTTTTTACTTCTAAGACAATTACATACACTTTCTTTATAAGTTTTCTACTCAAATTAAACTACCAACCATGCCTATAGAGAGAGCTCTAGCGATTCAGCTCTAGACTATTACAATATTGTAGGTTAGTATATTTATTGTATAAGTCTACTATTATAACATATTTAGGGTTACATAAGTGAATGATAAAAAAATTAGGGTTACAAGTTACAACTTACACAACATTTCGAATAAGGCTACTATTATAATATATATAGGGCTACATAAGTGAATAATACAAAAATATAAGAACTTCCATTAAAAAAGATTTTGTAGCCATTTTGTGTATAAATATGAAATATATTGATTAGATTTTAAAAGTAAGTATAGATATACGTATTTCACACTATTGTTTCTTAGATTTACAAGTTTACTTCAAGATCTTGAGAATTTTAAGAGAAATGTCACTTAGAAATTTAGGATTTTCGGAGTATATATGAAGATATATCTAACATGGAGTAGAAATAGGAGTAGATGGGCTAGGGAGGGGGTTTACATACCTTAGAATCAAGTAACGCATCCTTCAAGAGCAAGATATCACAAAAAAATTCACTAAAAGATCAAAGTCCCAACAAATCCAGTCGATGGAACACAATTTTGCGAAATAGGTGTTGTATTTTGTACCAATTTCGCAATATCAAGGCCCAAACTGGGTTGTTTTGCACTAAAATACCCCCTGTTTTGCGAAATTTCAGTTGTAGCTGTGAAATTTTTGTAAAACTGCTGACCAGTTCACGGGTACTGACGTTTCGATGTCCGATTGAAAAAAAAAATCACAATTTCGATCGAAATTTTGTTCCTTGCCTAGAACGTGGTCCTCGGTACGTCAAACAACATCCTATGATCCTTTATGAAGTGGCGGCCTGGTCTATCGTTGAGTAAATTGGGTTTGATGAACGTTCCAGTTTCGATCTGTATTGGCAAACTTCCCCAAGAGCTATGGGACGTCAGAATGTTGGAGAAGTAGCTCATTCTGGGCACCCCTTTGCCAATAGATAGAGCTATGAAAGAATGTATTCAATTAGAGTTTGCCGAAATTCAAGTGCTAATTGAATCAGACTCTTCCTTTTCTGATTATATTGAATTGCAAAGTGACTTGGGTTCCATGCTTCAGAAGATTCAATTCGAGTATGAATGGGTTCCGTATAGATGTCATTGGTGTAAGCTGTATGGACATGAACTAGGAAACACAGACACTTGCAAGGTGGTGTCGCGGCATGGACGTGTCCAGATTTTTTTTATTTTTTTCGAGTAGGACATGAGTGGAATACGGCTTAAGACATGGCCTGGACATGGCCGACCCAGCCCAGCCCCACCCACGCTTCTCCTATTAACTACTAGAAGAAAAAAAAATCAATCTCGTTCGGCCGTTCCCGACTCCCCGACGCCCCCCACCCCTGGGGCTAAACCCTCCATTCCGCTAAACCCTCTCCACCCTAGCCCCTCTATCTTCCTCCGATTGGGGAACTCTCCAGCCTCGATGTCGCCATGCTACTCCAATTCCAATAGCAGCAGGGTCGAGAGTTGTTGTTGTGGTCTTCTCAGTCACCGGCTTCCACCAGCCTAGCAGCAGGCACCCGTGAGGGAAGCAACAGGAGCTGCTGCTTGGTGCTTAGCGCTATTGTTGCAGCTCCTGTTGCGACCGCTGGAGGGCAAGGTGCCTCTCCTTCAACATGTTGTCGACGCTGCAATCACAGGTACTGCTTCTTCTTGACTCCCCCCTCTTTGTCCTCACTAGTGGAAGAGGGTATTGAATTCGACATTTGTTTTGAAAAAAATCGACACACAATTAAACTTGGCCGCATTATGTGTCATTTTATCAACCCCGGTTTTGCCAGCTTCAGGTTCTTACTCCCTCGAGTCGCCCAGTCGGTCAGCTCGGACCAATAACCGGTTTATCTCTGTGGCCTACATTGAATAACAAAATCGGACGGTCACTATTTGTGATGGAAAGGGCAAAACCCTTGTGTCCTTAACGAAAGATTCTACCCCCTGCCCCAACCCGTGCGGCGAAAGACGATTTTCAACTCGGTAGGTTTTCTCATCTCCCTTGATGCAATCTAGAAGGATCGCAGTTGATCTTGTGCCGCCACCTCTTCCGTTACACTACCACCCTCCTCTCCTGTTCCGCCTCCTCATCTTCCTCGTCTCCTTAACAGTGCCTCGCCCTCTTTCTCCACGTGCTTCCGCCTCTTGTCTCAGTGAGCTCCTCTTCCCTACCTCCCTTGTCCGTCAGATACCACCTCATCCTGTATTTTTGTTCTGTCATCTCATTTTCCTTACGGAATCCCAGGTGTTTGAATCATCGGAGGAATGATTCTAGGAGCAGAGCAT
This sequence comes from Alisma plantago-aquatica, assembly GCA_963693085.1. Lineage (NCBI taxonomy): Eukaryota > Viridiplantae > Streptophyta > Magnoliopsida > Alismatales > Alismataceae > Alisma > Alisma plantago-aquatica. The sequence goes on from OY856413.1 coordinate 581,111,600, forward strand.
GATTATGGAGTGGCGCGACTATACCGGCGGTTGTGCCTATGGACTGGCGCGTCTACACTAGCGGTAAGGTAGACTAGAAGTAGAACTAAACCTCCAGTCTGATGATATGTTCTTCGTGTACACTCTCTTACCATCGAACTAGATCAATGTGTGCCGCTATTCATTAGTGGGTATCAGCGTTAATTTGTACACTCTCTTACCATTGAACTAGATCAGTACTTTCTTTCACTTTTGTAATTTCAATTAGAACCTGTGTTTGGAAATTAATGGCCATGAAAAATGAGATCTCACATTTGCTAGATTGACCAATGCATTATTAAGATCGTTGCTGCAAGATACAATATTTTTTATTTTCTATTTTCTCGTGGATGAAGTAAGTGGTTGTAGGTACTCAAATTTAAATGAAATGTTATTTTAACAAATATATATCTCTCTCATTGCACTGGTTATCACCTTATCTAAATATAAAAACTATATATCTAGGGATGAGATAGTTTCTAGATAATTTTATTTGCTCTAGCCGGTTATAAGGATGTACAAACCAAGAACATTGTCATCATGTAAGAGAACATATAGATTGAACCTAACTAGTTGGAGAGTCGTTCATAAGTTACAAAGTAAATGACATTATTTTTTATTATAAGTTTATGATATTAAATGCAATTTTCTTTTGGCCATTACAATAGTGCATGTTTTCATTATTTATCTTAATTTATCCATGACGCTCTTGTGTTGTAACTAAAATTTTGTTTTGGTAATATGTTATGCTATTTTGTTTTCAGGAATTGGTAGTATGTTTAATATAGAATTGACACCAACGTGATTGACGTTGCATACTATAGAGGGTTAAGTGGCATGCATTGTAGCATATTCATTTATTCTATGAACTTTTCCTTATTAGCACCAGTAAATTCTAGACAACAATGTAATATAAATAATACTCTAGTATAATCTAGTGACAAAATTATCTAGAAGTTAAGGATACAAACAAAAGTTTGCCTCTTAGTTTCTTGATTGATTATTTTTCTTCAACATGTTGTTCGATATAATAGCTTAATAAGCAACTACCATAAAATGTATCTATATTTTCTTCTCATATAACTAAGCGGAGTGCCGATATTGCAAAAGCACATTACTTCATATGTTTGTATTGTAAGCATTGTTATAAAATATATATTCCCTAAAACAAAATGTTGTCGCATCTCTTCCTGAATTTATGTTATCATTTCTAAACTACATTTTGCATCTCACACCATGGAAACTACTTGTTGATCTCTCTATTATAACAAATGAACATGTTAGTTCTAAATTTAAATTATAACTTCATATGTGCACTAGGTACACCAATTCCCTTCATAAGATGTAATTATAGTTGTCTAGGTGGCTTCGTGATGACATCTAGTACTGAGAGCCCAGTGTCCTAGTCATCTAGGTGCCAAATGCATAAGTGGCCAATCATCTTTGATTTAGATGGTTATATATATATATATATATATATATATATATATATATATATATATATATATATATATATAACGATCATATGCGAGCATGTGAGGATGAAAGTTGGATCACTCGTTTGAGATGGCAGCAGTGTCACAGCTATCTCATTGCTTTTAACATGACGTACTGCAACTAATAATCATTCGTCACCCGTCTCTCCTGCTCAGCTCGTGCAGTCCTCTAATAAAATATTTCTATAACTCCTTTGTGCTGTGAGAGCCATTTCCTTGCTTTCAACATGACGTAGTGTAATAAATAATGATGCCATCATCCGTCTCTTCTCTCCTCTGGTGTAGTCCTCTAATTAAATAATTCTATAACTCCTCCACTCACAAACAACCTTTGTCTTCTTCTATCATACCGTCCTCACTCCTCACCCGTATCAGTCAATATCTCGTGGAGCATTCTTACTTGAATGATCATGTAAATATCAAAGTGGTTACACTTGTGGTTGTCATTTTACAATGGAGGCACCCTTTGAGCTTGTTAGACTGTCTGAAATCAAACGTTTAAAATGGAGTAAAATGGAGAGATCTAAAGTTATCGGACTCTTATTTTATAACCCGACATTTAGACCTCCGTAACTATTATACGGGGTCTGATGTAGTAGATCGGAGTCAAACTACATGGACAAAGTAGGTAAGTGCTAAGAACGTAGAGACTATGACTCAAATACACCAAACGAAAAGGGTAGATTAAGATAGTGTTCCTTATGGAACGATTTTACTTCACTTCAAACAAAGCAAGAAAAGCAAAAGTGAGTAATTAAAATAAAGGAATACGATCAAACAAGAAAGATGTAATCAGAAGTTTGGAAGGGAACTTGGGATGGGTTTCACCTACCAAGGTCTCTTACCAACATGCAATACTCACATCTCTTTTATATACCGTTAGCAAGTTTACAAGCAATCATATATATATATATATATATATATATATATATATATATATATATATATATATATATATATATATATATTCCCTCCTATTTTGAGTTTAGGATAGATCTAGATTATAAGGTTATCTCTCTCTCGAGATGGCAAACAAACAATCACAAAGCAACCCATATGACCATTAACTTTAGCATTCCTACATTTTCATGCATTCATACAACTCCATAACACTTAGATAGGGTTAATACTACTCTTTCAAGGCATTAATAATCATACATCACAGGATGACAGCTAATCATGCAAGTGAAGCATTAAGAATAAGAGTATGGAGATAATATTTGCTAGGAGTATGTATATTTAAAAAGATGTAAGTATATACATGTTGGAAGAGTCTTAGTGGCTACTCCTAACCCAAGTAAAGTGTTTGGCCATACATGTTAACGGGCAACATAACGACGTTATGAAAGTGTAGATACATCAAGAATAATGAAGAGGGAGAAGGTATAGCGTGAGGAAGACGATAGATCTAAAGAAGGAAGGAGGTGATACACCAATGGTACTTCAAATCTAGATTGGGTACGGACAAGGAAGATAGAAAATCCTTCTCTCTCGAAGAGGATGGTGGGTCTTCTCTATGGCACCTCGCACCACATAAAGCGAGATTACTCAAAACAAAATGTTATTAACCACTAACCAACAGATCACTAGACATTAAAACTGATTCACAAAAAGCACCAGAAATTGATTTTGTTTCACTTGATTAATTAGGCAAATTAAAGTGTCTTTTAACATCAACCAAGTTATAACGTATGAACTTTAAACAAATTTTACAAAGATAAGGGTATAATATATTACCAGTAAATATTTGAGCATATAAGGTGTGATCTCATCATATTATCACTTGATGCTTGCCATTCACCATATTTTTATCACAAAGACCACATACTTTGGGGTAGCAATCCCTCATTTCATTGTTGAGAAAATATCACCTCATATTAGGCAATAAATCATCATTAGGTCATAGGATTAAAGGTCATAGAAAATAGCTCTGTCTTGTTGCTCATACAAAACACCTCATAGGGTATCCTATCATACCCTACAACCCCATCATCAACAAGATGTATCATGACTACCATCGCAAAGTATCAGTTTCATATGATTAGAGGGATCCCAGTTTCATCATCTTCATGTGTTGGCATGACCACACCAAGGTGTGTCGGGCAAACTCATCTAAGGATATCAGGTTAGACCTCAAGGTGTTGGGTTAACTACACTAGAGGTGTATCAGTTTACACTACACTAGAGGTGTATCGGTTTACACTACACTAGAGGTGTACTGGTTTGGCATCAGTCCAAGCATGTCAGGTTGATACTTGACATTGAGTGTCGACTTGTCACTACCATAACATGTCAACTCCCTCTTTGCAAGGCACAAGGGTTAACCACCCCAAGGTGTGTCGGTTTAACCCTACTTGGAAGTGTGTCGGGTTAGACATTATCATGTCAACCTCTCACTCAACCAAGGGCATCTCAGTTTGGCACTTCAAGGCATACCGGCTCACAAGATAGCATCTCGACCTAACGACCATAAGGCATGTTAGGCTAGCACCCTCAACATATCGGTTTAGCTCCTCTAGGGTGTGTATCGGGTTGCTACCCTCAACATATGCCCATCAGCTTGTCATCCTGATTCAACACTAGCCCATGGTGTCAGATTAGCAACCCATACCAGTTTCACAAAAGCTATCGACTAGGGTTATCAATTTGGTCATCTTCAAGCTCAAGCATGTCGGCCACCATGCAACACTTTTCTGAGGAAAAACATCAACATGTCCACGATCAAGAACAAAGTTTGATCGGAAGCTCTCAAAACTAACATCTTACTAACATGATAGGGAAAAATGAAAAGAAGATAAAATACCAAGCGCAACATATGGATAAAGTGAATAATAGAGAGGTTAGGAGTTGTATAACCCACCTCAAAGATCACCACCAAGATCCAAGCTCCAAGCTCACGAGATCAAGGTTGAAGGTGACCCGCCAAACTTGATCACCACTACACCTCCAAGGAAGAAGATGAGACCAAGGTTAAGATAGCTCAAGATGAAAAGGAGATATCCATGATCCATGGCCAAGAAGAAGAAGAGAGATGGAGAAGAGAATCGCAAGGAAACATAACTTACCAAGGTAGAAGATGAAAGATGATCAAGAAACACCACAAGCTTCAAACTCGACCTCCAAGCTCCAAGAGAACCTCTCTGGCTCCTAAAGCTTCTCAAGGTCGTCCACCAAGAAGGAGAGAAAGCAAGAATGGCCAAAGGGATTCTCTTGTATGGAGAGAAATAAGACTATATACTAGGGGGATGAGAGAGAGATCATGAGAAAGGTGTCATCACCTTAGGAGCCTAGGTGACACTTGTCCACGAAAAAGGGCCTCATGCAACAACATGCAAGACATGGTGATATGATCTAGGCTAGATCTCGGCCTCTTGTTCTTCTATCAAGATTCGTAGCCTCACTAACTTGATACACCATATCCCCACACACCCCCAAACTGATACACAACCTCTCCAATACTCTCTAACCTGAGATAACCCATCTAGGTGTAAAACACACCTCACTCGTGTTCTAAACATCACCAAGGATGCTACCACATAATCAAGACCCAAACAAGGTGCCCATCTCTCTCTCCTCTAGATGATGCTGAGAAGGAACACTTTAGAGGTGGCAAATTTGCACATCGACCCCTACTTTGGGTGAATTACAATTTGCACCAAAACCACACCACAAAACACAAGCATCATCCAAACAAGATCAAACATGAAACTGAAGCTTTCTATAAGCCCTAACTACATCTCAGATGATTAGATCAAGATTCTAAGCAACATACTTAGGAAAAACAAATAAGGTTATCCCAAAACGTAGGTCAGGGTCCTTACATTCTCTCTCCTCTATCTTTCGGTTTTGGAGATCCAAGACCAATGGAGATGAACGAGGATGACTCTGGGGTTGGACAACACTTCGTCGCTCTTGATCACCCCCCCTTTGTGTGTGGGATCGGCATATTTATAGACGTTGCCCACCGACTTAACTCTTTGTCGCGGTCGCGACTCATATCTCAGTCGTGAATGTGTTGCAGTTACTTCTTCCGTAATCGGTCACGACACCTCTTAATCAAAACCAAACGTTGTGGTCATGACGTCTCTTCTCGGTCATGACTACATTCGTGGTTAGTATATGCTAAAACTCCTGATGTACCGTCACGGTCGCGACAACTAACTGCTAATCATCGGATCTGTCCCGGGCGAGACATCCATGGACCATTATCGTCAAGATGATGTCGCAGACGTGACTTATGATGAAGGAAGGATAATAAGTAAAATCAATTTTTGTTCAAAGACATCGAAATAGACAAGAAATCCATAATAGGGATGTTAATATGAAAATAAAACAGGAATAAAAAGTTCACAAAATGACATGTTATCACTTGTGTTACGTGAGGTGGTAAGAAAAGGTGTCAAAAATCATGTTTTTACTGTGTTTTCTATACCTCTTGCATGATGTGTTCATTAGCTTTCAATTAGGTATGAAAGTCGTGCCTAGTGAGTGCAACTCTACTCGACTTAGAAGTAGGAAATAATAACGCAAATGTTAGATCATGATTAGACCAGAGATGATGTTGGGAAAAAAATGGCCGACAATTTAATTTGACTAATAGAATCGTGTATACAAATAACATAGCAGCTAATGAGGTGGAGGCTTATTCGTGTATTATAGTATTCACAATCAAATGTAAGCAGATGTGGAGGGAGCCATTAGCAGCTTTCCTTGTAGCAATTTTAATCAAAACGTCATGTCAAGACACAGCAGAACTACTCAGAAGATAAAATATACGAGCGCAAGTTTTGAAGTTCTGAATGTCATGTCCAATGCTCGAGACACATACCATTCAAAGTTAAACAATTGAGTGGCTAAGAACAATGCCTTGCAGGCTCGTACAACTACATGCCTCACATAAGATCACTCCTTTCTCTCTCTCTCTCTCTCTCTCTATATATATATATATATATATATATATATATATATATATATATATATACTTAGGTATATCTGTATTAGTTTTCTTCTAGCTTAACAAATCCAAATTTTACGTACTTTACACTTAAAATGGTCTAGACTAGAAGTTACTTGACCTTTATTGACTAACTTGGTCCCAAATTAACCTAGTTTGAGCCTAATCAAACATATAATAATCTAAATTTTCCCTAAAATGATCTTAAGCAACCTTGTTGGCTCATTCGACCTATTTCAGATTTGAATTAAGAGTAATTTGGAACACAACACCCCTAGACTAGGCTTAAATTGCCCTAGATGCCTACCCAATCCCCTAGGAACCGATGTGTCCATACTTGGCACCCCTTTTAGGGCCTAGCACACTTATGCGTGCCTAGAAGTTGTCCAGAGGAGCCTTGATAACTATGTTAGTGATGCTATAATCCTAATATTGTTCATGGTTTGATTTTCTAAGGTCTTTTATTGTCCTTTTCATTGTGTAATGGTGTTATTCTAACACGTTCATGTCTTGCAGTACACTTTGTATTGCATTGTTGTGTGATACAAAACCTATCTATTGGTTCATTATTTTGTTGATTTGGCTTTAGATTTGAAATCCCTTTTTACCTCATTCCTTGGTGAATGGCCAGAAATCACAAGGAAATGGTGGCCTCTTAATATTAGAGGCAAGTTTAGATAACTAGTCATCTTGCATGCTAAGTTAATTTTATGCACACTTCATTATCTTAGTTGGTTGATATTAAGAAGAGAAATAATTGTTAGTAACCCAAAAGAAAAAATAGTACAAATGCTTTTTATGTGAATGTTGTAATAACAAATTATTATATGCCATGCTTACTTTTCCTCATTGTTTCTTGATCATTGTCCAACTCCATTGTAGGGGAGTGGATCACAAAAGAAAATATTTTAGCGGGAATAAGGTTCTTTCGACATAGCCTATATTTTCTAAGTTAAGTGTCAATTGAATGGTTAATTTTTTTTCTCATGATTCCATTCTTTTATATATGTGTGTTTCTTATCTTTGTGTTCTAGGTAACTGATGTTAACATATTACATTAGCAATCTATCTCTTGAATTGCTAAATCGTGAAATAATTTTATGAAATTTCTACCCAAGATACATATTATATGAAACAAATTTGTGTTGATTCTGCCAACTTAGGTTTCTTTTCAACAGCCATGCATTTGTTATCTAGACTGGACACTTACTATTTTTCTCACTATATCAACTTATCCTAACTAGGCTTACATTTTCTTGGCGCATGTAGTCCAGTTTTAGTAGTTGAAGACCTTCCTTTCGTATTTACTTTCATAATGTTTACATTTCCATAATGAGCTTTGTTGTTATTTCTCAATCATATGTGTGCTTTAGGTGTAACAATCCATTTCTTATTTGGACTCCTTTGCCCATAATAGTAGACCATATATAGTGCAAGATCAAAGCTAGTAGTGTTGATGGAGTGAAATATTATGACCTTCCTTTCGTATTTACTTTCATAGTGTACATTTCCATAATGAGTTTTGTTGCTATTTCTCAATCATATGTGTGTTTTAGGTGTAACAATCCATTTCTTATTTGGACTCCTTTGCCCATATGTTATAGTAGGCCATATATAGCGCAAGATCAAAGCTAGTAGTGTTGATGGAGTGAAATATTGTGAGGCAGATAAGCAACCCAGGCTCCATATGGAAGTGATGGAATTGCAAAGATTAGAAGCTAAAGAGCTGAAACACTAGGTAATTACTAATCTTGCAGTTTTTGATCTATTCATTAACAATTGGTTATGCTAGTGGCCTTAAAATAAGTTGATATATTAGATGCTAATAACCTCAAAAGTACTAATGTATTAGGTTGTTAGATTGAAATCTAATTGAATAAGGAGAATGAAAACAAAGAAAATCTTATGCATGAACCAGGTGAAAACGATTTTCAGCTCGGTAGGTTTTCTCATTGGCCTTAGCACCAAATCCTCAAACAACAAAATACAAAATGATTCTATCATGTTAACACATTGCATCTTAAATGTTGCAATCAACTTATCAATAACATCTATTTGTGTTGAATGATTGGCATCTTCATCTTTTTGCAACTTATCTTGCCTACAGAGGATTGGCATCATCTTTGTACGTGGCTTATTTATTGTATGTGGAAGACTGGCTGAAACTTATCCTAGAAGAATGTGTTGATATTTTCTTGAATTTATTGCGTACTTGAGACATTTCATTAAAGGTGATCAAAATCTAATCATCTAGAGAAATTTTCTCACAAACAAGACGCTTTGTATCCTTTTATGCTATATCCAAACAAATTTCCATAAGCTAGAAAATCATTAATCGTGCAAAACAACATAACACGCAAAGTAAAGATCTCTTCACGTGAAGCATCATATGTCATAACACCTTCTTCCCATAGTTTCATTAGGTCTTCAATTCGAGGTTGAAGGTAAACATCAATATCATTTCCAGGTTGCTTGGGCCCTGATATTAATATTGACAACATGACATACTTATTTTTCATACAAAATCAAGGAGGAAGATTGTATATAACAATCATAATAGGCCATGTGTTATGTTGGCTGCTTAATGTACCATAGAGATGCATTCCATATGTATAGAGTCCAAGTCTTAAGTTCCTTATTTTTTTACCAAATTGAGGGTATAATAAATCAATTTTCTTCCATTGTGGTGAATCAGATGCATGCCGTTGGACACGATCATCATTGGCCTTTAACTCCCCATGCCAAAACAAATTTTGCGCATCTTCTATATTAGCAAATAAGCATTGAAATTGTGGTATTATTGGTAGATACCACATCACCTTGGTAGGAGAGTCATTTTTAGCCTTAGCTGAATTTGTGGTCTTGTACCTTGATGCACCACATTTTGGACAATTTATCAAATTACTATAGTCCTTCTAAAATAACACACAATCAGTTGGACATGCATGAATCTTCTTAGCCTCCATTCCCATTGGGCACATTATTTTCTTTGCTTGATAAGTTGAAATTGGAAGCTTGTTGCCTTCATGAAGAATTTCCTTTAACAAAAACAATAGTGAAGTGAAACTCTTATTGGTCCACTAGTTTTGAGCTTTAAGAGTATATAATCGCATCACAACACTCAACCTCGTGAACTTAGTACAACCCTTATATAATGGTTTTTCAGCATCATGGATAATGTTTGCAAATAAAGAAGGTGGATCAATGACATTGTCCCGACAGCTACATAGCATCTCATCAACCATATCATCATGAATCGGTTCATCATTAACATTATGATCATTATCTATATCTTCTATTCCAAAACTATTAGTATCAACATTTTCTGATCCATAGTTAAATTTCTCTCCATGCCAATATCATTCATTATAACCTTGTATGATCCCATTACATATGACATGATTCTTAATTTCCTCAACAATATCAACTTTTAAATTGCTACCACAATTTCTACATGGACAATAGAACCTATCTGTAGGTAGTTTCCTATGTTCCTCAGCAAATCTGATAAATTCATCAAGACCTTTAGCAAACTCTAGACTGTAATGGTTCTTGATAGACATCCAACTTCGATCCATTTTCTAGATCACATTAAAATTAATTATAAAACTAAGCATTTAATATTATTACTATAAGCCGTAAGATTTTATTGATAGAAATTTAATTACTTTTATACTAAAGTGTACCACCTATCCCATTTTTGAATATTTAATATCACAAGTAACTATATAATGTATGTTTAGTTCTGAAGAAAATTTCAGCAGCATTTCCCCTAAGTTCTCCAAGTACACCGATGTAAATGGAAAATAACCACTCACATATGTACCCAGAGAACAAATGAGGAAATCCTACTGAAATTTTATTCAAAACTAAACATACATTATACAATTACATCCTAAGTGAGATTAAATATCCAAAAATAGTCCTAGATCGGAGACTATCCAAAGTTTACTCCTAATGAGTAAATTTTGAATGGGTTTCTAAGTTAATATATAAATGTATTATTTTCATGTTTATATATTAAGTTAAACATCATGCATCGATGATCTCATCTATAAACCCTAAAGTGTCAATCTGGGAGTACACATGTATAATCTCATATTAATTTCTAGAATTTATACAACGATTACATATGTGACTGATAATAAAATGTAGATATGAAAAAATACATATTTTTATTATTGGTTGGGTTACAAGTCATATAAAATGGAAAAAAAATGTAACTAACCTGAGCCGTTGAGATGAAAAGGAGAGTACACCGTGGGCAGTGGAAGTCGTGCAGGTGGCAAAGAGTAAGAGGATGACCACCGAGCGACGTCGGAACTATTGCAAGCAAGAGGATGACTGTAGTGAATGATATGGACAAACTAAGAGTACTTCCATAAATAAACATTCATTATATGTACTGAATTGAAAATAAACATGTTTGATTTCTCACTCTTCTGTGGCTCCAAGGATATTGCTGGCGCGTTTATCATGTATGTGAGATTACGAAACTGAGTATACATGACATTAGGAAAATGCAGAGATTGACAGGAAGGGAGACAATCACATTCTATCACCCGCCCCACCCCCAACCACCGCTGCCTCTCCTTCCCAACTTTTTGTGGTCAACATGTACCTCTTCAACCTTGTTGAGCAAGGTTTCAGTAGCTCTCGTCCCCAGGCGGAGGTGGCCACACAACAATTTTAGGGTAAAGTAAAGGCATTACCTTTGCAATCTTTGGGGTGGCGGCCACAGCGTGGAGGCGGGGGCATCTCAAAGTCAACATGGCACGACTACGAGGCTCCTCAGATACCACGACCGGATAACGGGCATGGTGGCGGGACTCTTCAGACATGACAACGACAGCGGAAGCGGCTTCGGGGTGGCGGCTAAAGCGTAGAAGCGGCGGCGACCTTCGGGATGGCAGCCAAAGCGTGGAAGCATGGCAGGGGAATTACATTTGTGACCTTCGGACACCATGCCAAGAGAATGAGCTCTTCGAACACGATGACGGCAGCGAGGTCTTTGATCTCTAGCTTTAGCGGTACAACAGTGAGGTCTTTGGTCTCTAGCTTTGGTGGTGCGGGAGTGAGGCAGTGAGGTCTTCGCTCTTCACCCGACCAAAGTAACAACGCTAGCTAGATATTAATGTCTGACCTGTAAGGTCAGTTATTAGCAAACAACCAACCCAATAGGGAACCGGTGCCCGCACAAAACCCTCTAAGGACGGTTGTTTTAAAATCCCAACTCTGCAGGTGACAACCTTTAAGGTCGGGTAACTAGTGAAAACTGACCCAACAACTTTAGTGGTGCCCGAACCAACTATAAGGTTGGGTAAGTTAAAAAACAGACCCTATAGAGATACACTACAAGGTCGGTTATTTTGAGAAAATCAACCCAAGAGGTCTTAAGTGGTGCCCGCGGTTTTTGTAGACATATAAGGTCAGTCATTTGGAAAAACCGATCCTATAGATCGAGGCGCGAAGCCAAAATTGAGCAAATTTTCACCACGGGAAACTTAATGGGTTGGTTTTTATGATAAAACCAATGCAATAAGGTATTAGATCAGTTATTCTAGTAAAAATGATGCTACGGGCAACGACGTCATTGGCCAAAAATATAGTAGTGAATGGATATGAGTACTAGAGAAATATGTGACAAAGTGGATGCAAAACTACACTTGGATATTTCATATAGAAAGGCATGGCGCGCATAGAAGAAAGAAATCTCTAAAATATTTGGTGACTGGGAGGAATCATACTATGATTTACTCTGCTTCTTGAGCTGCATGATCCAATATATCCCTGGCTCACAATACACATACCAACATTGTGATAATGGCACTAGATTCTTTCAGGTGTTCTAGGCTTTCGGACCTTGCATTTTAGGATGGTCACATTATCGTCCAATTCTTAGTGTTGATGGCACATTTCTTATTGGAAAATACAAGGGCACTCTTCTAATTGCAACTGGATATGATGAAGAAGGTGAAATATATCCTTTGGCCTATTCTATTGTTGAGAGGGAAAATCCTGATTCATGGGAGTGGTTCTTTAAAACCATTTCTGAGAGGATCCCAAGTGTGCCTTAGACATCTAAACTTGTGCATTATTTCAGATAGGATGTGTGGCATCATTAGTGATGTTAAAAAAATTCTACCACTTGTAGTTCGATGACATTGTTTTTGCCATCTTCGTGCCAACTTTCATACCAAATTCAAATGCAAGGAGTTACATAATATTATGGGTTTTGCAGCTTATGCAACTGAAGAAATCATATTTAATGGACACATGGACAAAATCAAAGAACTAAATCCAGATGCTTATAAGTGTCTAGTAGAGGCAAATCTTGTTAGATGGGCACTTTCTTGTGATCAAGGATATAGATGTGGGATTATGACAAATAATCATATAGAGTGCATTAATGGAGTCTTAAAAAATGTGAGGAACCTTCCAATATAAGCCTTGATTTTATGCACTTGTTATAAGATGGTCACCATGTTCTTGAATAGGCATAACATAGATGAAGCATGGAAACAAAAGAATCAACGTTTCGTTGCATGTTGCAAAAACAAATTAAAAGAATTTGGAGAGGAAGTGAACACTTTATGGGTTACAATACAAGTCAAAAAATTTGAAGTTATTGTGAATAATATTGAAGGAAACAATTATACTTATGAGATACGTAACGGCTCATGAATCAGATGTACTTATGGAATCGCTCAACGATATTATGTTCCATGTTCCCATTTGATTGCAGCTGGTCATACAATTCAATTGAAATATCATACTCTTGTGAGAAAGTGGTTTTACACTGAGAGTTATTATGGGGCATACAAAGAAACTTTCATCGGTATACCTAACAGGAGATATTGGCCACAATTTGATGAAAATGTAGGCATTGTCCCCCTTTTACAACCAAAAGATTCGAGACCTCGAGGTAGACCAAAAATTAGGAGGAAAAAAAATAATATGGATCTTGATCCTAATCATGGATCGTACAAATGCTCAAAGTGTGGACAGTTTGGACACAACTACCGATCTTGTGCTAGAAGACAAATGTAGAATCAATGTAATAGTTTATTTCCTCAATGTAATAGTTTGTTTTCCTCAATGTAATAGTTTATTTCCCTCAGTGTAATAGTTTGTTTCCCTCAACGTAATAGTTTTTTCCCTCAATGTAATAGTTTGTTTTCCTCAGTGTAATAGTTTGTATCCCTCAATGTAAAAGTTTATTTTCCCTCAATATAATAGTTTGTTTTCCTCAATGCAATAGTTCATTTTCCTCATTAAAATCATGTTTTTTTCACCAATGTGTAATATTGTACTTTGTTTCATTTTGAAATTTAATAGACATGGCACAAAGAAGGATGCTCCCATTGTGACCTTCTTAGCATATAAGAGACTTGGAAATGTGGCATGTTCAGGATGAAAGAGTCAAACATTACATTGGTATAGCTGGTTTTGATCATGTCACTACCCTTACATCCATACATCCAGATGCATCTTTGATAACTTCACTTGTACACCATTGGAATCCTTCCACAAACACATTTAATTTTCCAATTGGTGAAATGACAATTACATTATGGTCAATTTGCATCTTGGAGTGATCTTTGTGATTACTATTTAGGTACTCATCCAGTGAGGAGGGTAACTGAACAAGTATCCTTGGGCTGGTTATGATCAACATTTTCAACTATTAACTTAGACCACACAAACGATCAAGTAAGATGTGGATACACTGTTGCTTATTTGCTATATTTTTTGGGGTCATTCCTTCTTCCCAATAATACTAGAAATGATGTCCATCTACGGTTCTTACCTCTTGTAGAGGATTTTGAGAAATGTGGGCACCTGTCTTGGGGTAGTGCAGTCCTAGAATGGTTATATAAAGAATTGTATAAGGAAACCACTCATATATCTGAGTCTGACTCTCATATAGTTGGTTGTCTAGTGTTGTTACAACTATGTTCTTGGGAACACATTCATGTAGGTCGTCCTGGACAAGCTACAATACTAGAGGGTTATGTGTGGCCACAAGGAGCTCCATTAGGCTACAGGTAGTTACTAAAGAAAATGTTATTATCATTTCATATCACACTTACATCTCATTGAAAAAAAATCAAAATAGACAATATAGATGACTTTGGAACAAATTTACTGGGATAGATGAGTTTGGGAGAGAGAAAGGGATGAAGTTGCCATTCAGAATGGCGTCTCCATTGTGATTGGTCCCGAGTTTCGACGCTCAGAGAAAAAAATGAAAAAGTGGCCACACGCAATGGCTAGCTGGGGTGTCTGCGCCACATGGCGGCCCGATAGTGAATACGTCGGCAGTGAAGATGCCCCACAAATTACAGTGTGTTCATTATAATTGGTTTCATCTTGGGGGTAAAAAAGTAAAGTAAGGTGCATGCCCCTCCTTTTTTTAATTAAGAGAGGAGTATCCCATTCATCCTGGCTCCTCATCCAGGCAAAAAACATGTGAGAAGCCTTTACATAAGGTATAGCCTATTGCATCTCTTTCACAAGGTCCTAATGACACTTGACTCAGATGGTGTATGTGTGACCTTACTAGTCTTGAAATAAAGATTCCCTAACTTGTGCTAGTGCCATGTGATGGGAGAGGAAAATGTATGTATCTAGTATATCCCCACCATATTCCACTAGTCTACATGCCACTCTGTTGCTCTCTTTTCTAACCACCTAAACCAATTCCTCAAGCTCCCTAAGTGAATCATTTATGATGCCAACGACTCTCTTAATCTTCTGTGGAGTATTGTAGGCCCTTATGACCAGGTTAACGCGAGATGCAATTCCATCTCCACACTCTCCACCCCCCATAGAGTCTCACAAGATTACCTACATAAAAAAGATCCTCCAAATATCCTTCTATTTTTTGTATTTTGCAATCCCTGGAGAGCTAAAACCCCAGAAAACCTCTCCTTCAAAGTTTCTCTCTATGCCTCCCACCATAATTTTCTACTCATGTTTGTCTTTGTGTTTCCACCTCTTTGTAGAAACATTGATGTTGATCTTACTTGAATATGGTGCCTTCCATCCTACCACTTTGTAGATCCATCTCTAGACAGTCGGGGTGGATATGTGTAGTGTCTTTGGTGTCTGTGGATCCTCCCAATTCCTCTGATGTCATGTTGGTTGATAATCGATTGAATAGTAGGATTGCATGCCTCCATACTGAAGATAGCGATACTAGTTTTCCTAACAGAGCATTCTAAAGGAACCATAAGAACACTGGAAGGAACCCCCATTGCTTGCCTAGGAAGGAGCATTTCCCCACTTTTGTCCAACACCTTCCCAAAGCACCCACAATAGAAAGGTTGTTCTATAAAAATGGAAGCTCTAGGACTTCTTTGAACAAATTCCGCAGGTATGTGGCAGTGTTCCCCATGAGGAAGAGATTATCAAGATTTTTGTACACCCCTTCATTGTGGCATTCACATTGTTAGGCAATCGAAATCCTTCAAGATATAATATGGTCGTCTACCGCGAGAGCATGTTACAGTAGCTTCTAAGTGTTGATGCCTTTTTAAGAGGCAATTATGGAGACCAAACCCAAAGGAAGGCGCGAGAAGGGGTTGGCGCCTGGACGAGAAGGTTCTTAGATGATGCAATAAAAAAATTGCCCATTTTTGTTGGAGTCCAAATGGCATTATCTTCTTTTAATGGCTCCAGATGAATGTTCATCACTGAGAAGAGTTTGAACCCCTCCTGTTTAAGGTGACTCTATAGGAAAGAAAAGTCCCATCCTCCCTGCTCTTGCCAAACATCCTTCATCAGATTCATGGGGTCCAAAGGGTTGTTCACTTCTTTGAAGGAGATCACGGTCATTAGCCCACCATGTCAGTTCGAGAACCATAAGGAAGAGGCGCCTGAGCTCAATTCCCATTGAAGGTGAGGTGTAATCACCTCAAAGGATTTCCAAATTCATTTCCAATAGGTCGGCGTGTATGGATCCAAGTTTAGAAAGTAGTGGTGGACGTTGTCCTCTCTCTAAACCTCCCTTGAGTACTTGGGTCTACAAAAATGAGCCCAAATGGAGTTGTTCTTAAGAACATTCCACACTGCTTTCATGAAGTAGGCTTGTTGTGTAGTGATGAGTGATTGAATACCTGAACCTCCATAATTCTTAGGAGCACATACCATATTTTAGTTTATCCATGCGTTTTTCTTTTCCTCCTCCCGTGATTCCCAAAGGAAGTTCTTCATGGTATGCTCGAACCTCCATAGTACTGTCTTTGGAACTTGGATGGCAAGGTAGGAGTAGACAGGGACACAGTTGATAACAACTTGAAGGATTATAAGTCTTCCTGCAAAGTTAAGGAGTCGGCCCCATCATGTACCAATTCTCGTGGAAATGTTGTCAAGGAGGAAGTTATAATTCCTAATCCTGAGTCTTCCTATGACCAACAATAGACCTAGATATGTGATAAAGTCTGTGCGCCCATTACAACCCAAATTGTTGTTGATCACTATTAGTCCATGTACCGTGAACTTACCCATCATGAACTCAAATTTGGCATAATTAACCTCATGTCCTGATGCTCTTATGTAGTGTTGCAAGATCTCTAGCATGTTTTGGATGGAATGGTCCTTTGAGTTGGGGAATAAAATAATATCATCAATAAAGAGCATGTGAGTAGGGGCCTAACCTTTCCCTTGGTATGGAATCAAGATATGGCTCATGTATCCCCCATATGTTTTGTGAACCTACTAAGCACTTCTTCCATGAGAATAAAGAGAACAGGTGGTAGGGGGTCACATTGTCGAAGGCCCCTGGTGGACATGAAAAAGCCTCCTTTCTGTCAATTTATGTCGGTTGTAAACTAAGAACTCTGTGTGATCTGATAGAAAAATTGAAGTGTTTGGTCATAAAAGCGGAATCTCACAAACACCAACCTGAGGAAGAACCAGTCTATACGGTTGAAAGACTTGGTCATATCTAATTTTGATATGATGTTGTCACCCTTTTGTCCATGGTCGATATCTTGGCATAACTCTTGTGCCAGGAGAATATTGTGCTTGATGCCTCAATTGCTGACAAACACATTATGTTCTAGGGAGATGAGAGAAGGGAGGAGTTGGGATAACCTTCTAGTGAAGACCTTCGAGATAAGCCTCATAATGAAGTTTCTGATGCTAATAGGTAAATAATTTCTCAAGCTCTTTGGGGATTCCACCTTCACAATGAGAGCAAGCTTAACCCATTTTATACCCATATATATGCCCCCCCCATGAAGACATACTACATCAGTTCACTGAGCTCCTTCTTTACCAATTCTCACTCCGTCCTATATATTTCAATTTCTGCCAGTTTAGCCAAGAGGACCTCATTCTCTGGCACCCCAATTAGCATGGGGATGTGTTGCAACAGTAAATCGTGGTTGGTTGTGGAATCTATAAAGAAAATGTTAGTGTAAAAAGGACCGCCTCCTCTAATCTGGCCTCTGTGCCTTCTACCCAAGATCCAACACCTCTTCTCAACTTATTAATCTCTATTTTATGTTTGATGTTCACCAAACAGTGAAAATATTTGGTGTTCTAATTTCCCTCGTGGACCCATCTATCCCTAGGCACCTCCTTCCAGTAGCATGCCCCCATATCTAATGCCACGTCTAGCTCCTTTTTTTCCTCGTTGAGATCTCTAACACCCCTCTCATCTAATTTACCATCCCAAAACTCCTATAACTCATTCACCCTACATTCATAGGAAATAATCCTCACAAAAATATTTCCCACCCCACTTTTGTTTCACTCAATCAAGGTCTTCTTCATCTATTTTTGCTTTGTGAACACTTTATATGGAATACAATCTTACCCCTCCATATCCCATCCTTCTTTGATAGTTTCTTTGAAACCCTCATGCTTCACCCACATCCTATTGAAAGAGAATGAAGGTCTGTAAGCCATCCTAGGGGAGTCACCCCGTAGATGGAACAAGAGAGGTGCATGGTAAGAAAATTTAATACTAAGTAGTTGTTCAAGGTTGCGTGAGATGTTGGCTGGCCACGAGCTGCTAGTGAAGCCTCTGTCTAGCCATGCCCATTTAGTCAGATTCCCCTCCTATTTTTCCATACATGTGAAGGGGAGAGCAGAGAAAGGTATCTTAGATATACTAGTGGAATCCACCCTATTTTTGAACTCCTCTATGGCCAGTAAGTTTTGATTACCACCTCCAACTTTATCCAAGGGCAATCTGATAGCATTGATGTAGGACCCTTGACCTAGATTTATGCTTGAACATGCTTGATTTATTTTATTGGGTGCTTAATTCTTTAATCAAACCCTAATTTTTTCTTTGATATCATGTGATAAGTCTATGTTTTAATTTTAGTCCAGTTTGGACTTTGTTTGATTAAGTTATGTAATTTTTTTGCTTTGATAGACCTTTGTGCAATTTCCCTTTCCTAGGGATCTATCTAAAATTTTAACACATTCATGTTATATTTCATAATAATCCTCGTAATGTTTGACATGGGTGCACCTTTGGATGAATAGATGCACCATCTTATTGCTCTCTTTTCCCTTGTAGGAGAACCAATGGATTTTCACTTAAGTGATGAATTGATGGTTTCAACAAGTGGATGAATGATCTGATGGTTCCTCCTAGTAGTTGAGGATCCAATGCCTTTCTCTTGTGGTCCTAGAATCAATGGTTATTTTGGTTGGAGTACACACTCGATGGAAGATCAAGATTCATAAATGGTTAAGTATACCCTAGAAATCGATGGTTTTTTGATGATGCATCTTAATGGTTTCACCAAGGCATAAACCGATGGGTTTTCTTTGGAAAAAATGGATGGGTGTTATAGTAATGTATGGATAAAAAGGATTGTGGGTTTTGACACATGGAAAGCTAGTTTTCAACCCTTGACCATCTTTTTTCTCTCTTCTTAGATATATATACCCTTCACCTCTTTCCTAAACAAACCTTTTGCACCCCTCATCTTGTTCCTTGCTGCTTGAGAGGTTTAACACCATAATTTTGTGGAAGGAGAGATCATTGGGGAAGAAGCTTCACTAGAACTTGGATGCATGTTGCTCTAGGGTTTGGATCAAGCATCTCTAGGGTTTTTTGGAGCCCTCTAACCTAGTTTCTTGCCTTATACATGTAAGATATTCTTCTCTAATCTAGTTTTCTTGTTGTTTTCTTTCTTTTCTCTTCATCCATGGGCAGAACCCTAGTATTCATGATGGAAACTCATGCATGTGGTTGAAGAACTCCTTTTCTTCTTTCTTTTCCCTAGATGTACCCTTGTTCTTGAAGAAAGAAGCAATCTTGGATCTTTGGGAGTGCAAAGCTAGGGTTTCCATCTTCTCTCCTATAGAGAACTTGTTGTTTGGACATTTATATTCATATTGATGTGAGTTATATAACCTTCAACCCGCTTCTTTCCTACTTTTAACTTGTTTTATATAGATTTTGCCCTACAACTTAGTTTTATGGAGAGAGATGATCTTATGTGCATTGTTTTACATACATGCATGATAGTCATGTGTTGTTAAACTATCTTTAGATCATATGTACATTTCTTCTTCTATGATACACTATCTTGGTTTTGAAATTATGAATCGTTGGGTTTTACTTAGTGTAAAGAACTAGTTTTCCCTTAGTGTAGAAATTATTGGTTTTACTTTCTACTGAAATCAATGGTTTAGTTGGCCTATGAATCGATGATTCTACTTTTCCCTTAAAACAATGGTTTTGTTAGGAGTAGGAAATAATGGTATTACTTAGTGTTATTATCAATGACACTACTTGGTAATGAACTGATGGCTTTTGTTGGCCATGAATTGATGGAAATATTTAGTATATATGTTCTTACTAAGTTCATGAAAGAATCAATGGTTTTGTTTAAGTCTATCAATGATCCAATGGTTTTGCTTTTGGCTAAGTACATGAATAATATGATGGCTTTTCTTTTTCCTAAGTACATTAATGATCTGATGGTCTTGCTTTTGTCTAAGTACATCAATTAACCGGTGGGTATGGTACGTATAAGAATTGACGTTTTGGCTAATTCTAGGAATGAACTAATAGTTTAACTATGTATGCTGATTTGATAATACAATTTCAATCACACCTTTGAACCTTGCAATCCTGGTTAACTTATGAGGGTTTAGAAATTCTATCTTGCATTGATGTTGAAATCATGAATGGATACATTCTAATGCTAAAGATAACTTTGTTATGTTACTCTTCGAAATATAATAACTCTCATGATTGATGAATCTTTATGCTAAGTCTATATGCAACTAGTGTGTTGGTGACATATTGAAGCTTCTATAAATTATTTTAATGATAGTGATGTTCTTACAAGAAATAATGTTGTATAGCCTCAATGGCATTTGTGGGGTGTTTTGAACCCCAATGGAAATTAGTCCTTTTCGAGGATGACAATGGACTAGTATAATATGATGTTGTGATAAGGAATATGTTTCATATGTTTTATATCTACTGGAGTTGTTATATACCAATGATTCTTATAGAAACAATATAGTTGTTTGTATGTCACTTGATTGATGTAGCCTGAAAACACCCAACTAGCCTAATCAATCAAGTAAAACCCTATTCATGTAGTGCCATGATCTATAGAACTATTCTAGTGTTAGGACTTGCTAGACATTAACATGGGTATTCCAAAAGAGAAACTGAAGTCAAATAATATTGAGTATATGTGGGTGCAGGGAGGGTATATCCTTTTCATTCTAATCCTAAGGTTTTGGAAAGCGGTCGAGGTTGTGTCTCAGATGAATATATGTATATGTTATTGAGGATGGTTGCAGTCATACCTCATATTTTTGGGTTGAATACCATGGTTTCTAGTATCATGACCTATGAACCCAGGATAGACTAGGCTTATTGTAGTTTGACTGTTATGTCACTACAACATACTCATATAGACTGAGGAGAAGAGATCTTAGGATTCTAGCTCTCATAGACCCTGTATGGAGTTGATTGTGACTTTGTAGTGTCCAACTGGTAGTTTGAGTGGTACGCCTCAAACTACCCAATGGTTAATAAAATATGTAATTCAGACATCTAACATATTTGTTAGGGTTACTTGGTGATTCATATTGGATGATAAATGCTTCCTGGTTTCTTATAATATTAGATGACATATATTGTGGTAAGGATCTAATTGGTTTGTTGTAACTTGTCTGAAAAACTTATGAACTAGAGTTCCTAAAATAACTTTATATGATTGGTTTAAAGAAAATGTCAGAACTTGAGTCTCGTGACTTCTGGTGATTACAGAGTTACATACAAATTAGAGTTCTTGAGTTCCCTCTTTAAAGGAGCAGAAAATAAGTTTCAAAACAATTGACAACATTTCTTATACAATTATATTTTTCATTCTTCATAAATGACACATGAAAAATATTTATGACTAGGAATGTTAGTGATGTCGATATGGGTTGCCATCAAAATCATAACATAATAACAAAACATTATACACTATAATAGGCACCATGTAAAATATTTTATATTACAACTATGAAAAATATATATATAAACACCATGAAAAAATAATCATACCGCACCTTGTGACAAAAAATATGATTTATGTAGTATATTTTATACTTCATTTTTAATAATATGATGTATAAAATGATAATGTATGCGAAGAATATACTAAAAATTAATGTTGTATATATTGTTAAACAATGATGAACCAAAAATTATATTTAGAAGCACATAAGATGGACATATCATTATAATCGCTTGTACATACAAAGTAAAATAAAATATTATGATGTGATTTGAACGACAACATTTTATAAAATTGTAATTATACCACGTTAAAATATTTTTTAAGGAGCAACATCTGCATCACGAGTGCTTGTTGATGTTATTATGGTTAGAAAATATTATGATTGGTCATGGACATGATTCTTTCTTTATTTCTTTTCCTCCCTTACTTATTATATATTTCATACTAAAATTAACATTTTCTAATTAATTTCTATTTTACACTTATAAAAAAACCAACCATATGAAAGTGAATGTAACTTTAATTCCAAAAATTGAACTAGAGTTCCCAGAAAATGTGTTCCACATAACTTGTGATTTACACAAAACCAATCGGAGTCCTAGAGAAATCAACTGTACATATGGCTTTAGCTCTATCTAACCCTTTATCAACTATGTTAATCTTTCAATTATGTAATATTATATGCTTTATCTATATAGTTATATAATATGTTGTAACCAATAGACATTGTTGAGAGTTATATCTCTCGTTGGGACATGGGTCTCACCTCGTGGGTCATGTCATCTTTTTAGATGATCATCAGCAGTGTTGTCAGACCCGTGGCAGTGAGGAGGAGCAGTTTGGAGATCCTTAGAGATTGAAGGTTGGCTAGTAGTTTAGTGTGTCCTAGAGTCATCCTTGTACTCTCAGATCCAGGCGGGGAAGTTTTGTGTATGGTGTACATCTACTTGAGTTTTTGATAGTGTACTAATGTTTGTACATGATGTATATATATGGATAATACCTTTTGTACACATGCTGTGGCTGAGGCTACATAACAATTGTAAGATACATGTATGGTATATGCTTTTATGCAAGATGTTGTACCTCTACGTAAATATTATTGGACATGTTTAAGAAGTTTATTTGGTTTTAATTATGCGCCTTTTTAGTGATGTGAGTAATTATTGATTGATGTTATTTTGGTTTTGAGTAATCTTGTTTAGTGTGGTGGGTTTCTACAATTGAAGTCATCCGCCAACAGTCAGGGAATCCTAATTGTCATCGTCCTGATGTCCTCCAAGGTGGACCACAAAGACCTCATCTTCATTCTATGACAGGAGGTGTAGATGATAGAGATCCATAGTCATTGACCCCCTTTGCTCACCTCAATCGTTAGGTTTTGATCATCCACCAAAAGCACTAAAGGCGATCCACAACATTAGCAAAGAACTAGATCTGAGCCCTTGGGGGATCATTGGCATGATGACAATCAAAGCCCAACATGTCCTTGATGTATGACATCTAATCCACATTCTATAACGGCTCCAGAATTGCGACCCCATCTGGTTGAAGTTTTATTAATCTATTAAGATTCTTTTGTGTTGTAGAGTTGCAGACTCCTCTGACATTCCATATCAAGAATTTGTAGTTCGTGGAAAAAAACTAGAAAGAGCTCCTTTATGGCTCAAATACACCCAAATAGAACTTCAACTTCTCCTACTAGATATATTCTCCCTAAAAATGGTGTGTAGAAACATTGTTCTATCCTCGAGGTGTGGATCCCTCCCTTGTTATGTTGAGATGTTGGAAAGGAAGATGGCATCCTGTGGCTGCTCAAAGAAGATGTCACCCGTCTGACAAATCCTATTTCCTTAAGAATCTCTAGGAGAACCAGGTAAAACTACCCCGATAGGAGAGTTCTCGGAGAAGCCCTTTGTCTGTGGCCCCATTCTTCTAAGGTGGGGTTGTGAAGCTTCCATCAATTACCATTGGAATCAATCACCCATCTTGTTGTAGATCACTATCACAAGGATCCAAATGGATGGGGACTGGAATTTCTAGGGACATGGTCTAGCTTAACAGGGCAAACTCGTTGTTCAACTGGTCTTGATGGCACACTGCTCATGGACAACCCACATCTGTTGTTGGGGGTTCTATATGATGTAAACACAGTTGGCCCCATCAACCAAATTTTTATAAGGGTTGGATTGCAATTGGTATCCCTCAAGGTGCCAATCTATATCACCATGATGACTATCAGGGCCTCCTCTGGGATATCCTATTCCTTTGTGAAGCGGTAAGGGGACCTTCAACAAATGTTCAAGGAAGGCTTTTTTGATGATGGGGATTGAGAAGTGATTTGTGCCATCCCAAACAAATGCCACGAACAAAATATCCTCCACATTTTCTACCATTGGTATAAGGAGGTATGAATAGTCTGAACTCGATCTCCCAGAGCTTGACCGCCCCACAAACTGACAAAAAGGTTCCACCAATTGGAAAAGCACCAAGTCTGATTTGCAATGGAGAGGGAGGTCTCGTACTAACAACCACCATCGATCTTGTTTGGTGGAACCAAGACGCTGATGTCATATCTGGATCTGAAGAAGGAGACCCCCATGGGATAAGATTTGTTCCTTTACTGATGTGTTAGCCTGCTCTGGGATGACGAAGCCAATTAGCGTCGTGCCCTTCATGCACCTTTTATATGAATGGTTATCATCTAGGAGAGACAGATGGCATTTACTACAAGGGTCCAACATGCCCCTCTTCCAACAACACCATCACTGCTTGTTTCATCTTCTCTTTAAGATCTCTCATAGAGTCAGAGATCCCCCTCGATGTGGACCTTGTTCGCCAAAGGTTTGGGGTCTGGTCCCCAGTTCAAGTTTCTTCCGAAAAGCGGTCGAAAATGAGGGTTGTGGGAGGCTAGGTTTGTTGATTTGGCATTAGAGGTTTACCACATTAGAAGGAACAATATCCCAGTCGCCAGCAAACATGACATGTCCAGCTGGAGTGACACTTATGACTCTAGTGGCCCCTTTGTAAGCACCTATGGTAGGTTTCTAGTGGGATTTTCTTTTGAAATCTTGCCATGTTTGGTCCCATGGTTTCTTGGGGGTCACAGGGGGTGGAGCACGAGAGTGTCACATTTACTGCTTCTACTTGGGTCATCGGGGATGGTGGATAACGACCCACATAGAACCATCTTCTGTGGTTGGGTCTGTGGACACTCCAACCCCTTAAATTAGCCATAAATACGATGACCCCGTGGGTGGGAGAAACAACCCATATACCTAGAGTGTAGAGGGCCCTGGTTAGTAACCCCCTTATCGACAGGGGTCTGAGAGATGGATGGAAGCCTCTCAATGGAAGCTATTGTGGAGAGAACCCAAAAGGCGTTGCCTTTCCCCTACACACCTAACGAATTAATATGTCTTTAAAATACCCCTCCTATTTCGTACCTTCTCCTTCACTAACCACTTCCATAAGAATGTTTCCTAATTTTGAAAAAACATTGATACGATTCTAATAAGTTCCTCGGTGATGTCTGACTTAGAAAAAGATGGAAAAATGTATTGTTTTCTTTTAGCTGAAATTCTGACATACTCTTTAAATAGTGGCATCTATTTATTGGGATTGGATTTGTTTCCAACCCAAGCTGGATAAATCCCACTAGGGAATATTTGTTTCCACGATAACAATTATAAACCTCAGTCCCACACACATTCAGAAGGGGTACCACAGTCAACAAACAGAAAGGCACCAGCCACAACTAAGAAAGGCAAAAGCAGCAGCAATCGCCGGTTGGAAAAGCATAAGAAAAAGCAATGTTTTGTTGTTGTTCATGATGGAGAAGGGAGGAAAAGAGCAATGAATGAAGGAAGAAAAAGAAAAGGAAGAAGAAAGGAAGTGAGGCAAGACTATCAAGACATTTGATTGTCTTCTTAGGACCATCTACCGTTGTGTACTTTGTGGAAGGGTATCAACCTGGCAAGTTTTAGAGTGGTAGAATTATAGGGATCTTTCCCTATGGTGGTTTTTTTATATCTATAATAGATTTATCCGTGGTTGGTTCTATAGTTTTTTTTCCTTGCAAATTGTAAGGGTTTTCCACGTATAAATTTGATTTTTCTTCCCCTCTATATTCTTGCAATTATTATCTTGGGTTTACATGTTTGTTGATGACGTTTCCGCATATATTTCTTCTTCATTGCATCGTGGTTCCATAGCGTACATATATAGTTCGATCATTCTTTGTATTATATATTTCTTTATTATATAAGAGTGAAAGTTGATATTTTCATGTTAAAGTGTTATTACTAGACACTATCACATTTGATCATCAGCAGTGTTGTCAGACCCGTGGCAGTTAGGAGGAGCAGTTTGGAGATCCTTAAAGATTGAAGGCTGGCTAGTAGTTTAGTGTGTCCTAGAGTCATCCTTGTACTCTCAGATCCAGGCGGAGAAGTTTTGTGTATGGTGTACATCTACTTGAGTTTTTGATAGTGTACTAATGTTTGTACATGATGTATATATATGGATAATACCTTTTGTACACAGGTTGTGGCTGAGGCTACAAAACAATTGTAAGATATATGTATGGTATATGCTTTTATGCAAGATGTTGTACCTCTACGTAAATATTATTGGACATGTTTAAGAATTTTATTTGGTTTTAATTATGCACCTTTTTAATGATGTGAGTAATTATTGATTGATGGTATTTTGGTTTTGAGTAATCTTGTTTCGTGTGGTGGGTTTCTACAATTGAAGTCATCCGTCAACAGTCAGGGAATCCCAATTGTCATGGTCCTGATGTCCTCCAAGGTGGACCACAAAGACCTCATCTTCATTCTATGACAGGAGGCATAGATGATAGAGATCCATAGTCATTGACCCCCTTTGCTCACCTCAATCGTTAGGCTTTGATCATCCACCAAAAGCACTAAAGGTGATCCACAACATTAGCGAAGAACTAGATCTGAGCCCTTGGGGGATCATTGGCATGATGACAATGAAAGCCCAACATGTCCTTGATGTATGACATCTAATCCACATTCTATAACGGCTCCAGAATTGCGACCCCATCTGGTTGAAGTTTTATTAATATATGAAGATGTTTTTGTGTTGTAGAGTTGCAGACTCCTCTGGCATTCCATATCAAGCATTTGTAGTTCATGGAAAAAAAAACTAGAAAGAGCTCCTATATGGCTCAAATACACCCAAATAGAACTTCAACTTCTCCTACTAGATATATTCTCCCTAAAAATGGTGTGTAGAAACATTGTTCTATCCTCGAGGTGTGGATCCCTCCCTTGTTATGTTGAGATGTTGGAAAGGAAGATGGCATCATGTGGCCGCTCAAAGAAGATGTCACCCATCTGACAAATCCTATTTCCTTAAGAATCTCTAGGAGAACCAGGTAAAACTACCCCGATAGGAGAGTTCTCGGAGAAGCCCTTTGTCTGTGGCCCCATTCTTCTAAGGTGGGTTTGTGAAGCTTCCATCAATTACCATTGGAATCAATCACCCATCTTGTTGTAGATCACTATCACAAGGATCCAAATGGATGGGGACTGGAATTTCTAGGGACATGGTCTAGCTTAACAGGGCAAACTCGTTGTTCAACCGGTCTTGATGGCACACTGCTCATGGACAACCCACATCTGTTGTTGGGGGTTCTATATGATGTAAACACAGCTGGCCCCATCAACCAAATTTTTTGTAAGGGTTGGATGGCAATTGGTATCCCTCAAGGTGCCAATCTATATCACCATGATGACTATCAGGGCCTCCTCTGGGATATCATATTCCTTTGTGAAGCGGTGAGGGGACCTTCAACAAATGTTCAAGGAAGGCTTTTTTGATGATGGGGATTGAGAAGTGATTTGTGCCATCCCAAACAAATGCCACGAACAAAATATCCTCCACATTTTCTACCATTGGTATAAGGAGGTATGAATAGTCTGAACTCGATCTCCCAGAGCTTGACCGCCCCACAAACTGACAAAAAGTTTCCACCAATTGGAAAAACACCAAGTCTGATTTGCAATAGAGAGGGAGGTCTCGTACTAACAACCACCATCGATCTTATTTGGTGGAACCAAGATGCTGATGTCATATCTGGATCTGAAGAAGGAGACCCCCATGGGATACGATTTGTTCCTTTACTGATGTGTTAGCCTGCTCTGAGATGATGAAGCCAATTAGTGTCGTGCCCTTCATGCACCTTTTATATGAATGGTTATCATCTAGGAGAGACAGAGGGCATTTACTACAAGGGTCCAACATGCCCCTCTTCCAACAACACCATCACTACTTGTTTCATCTGCTCTTTAAGATCTCTCATAGAGTCAGAGATCCCCCTCGATGTGGACCTTGTTCGCCAAAGGTTTGGGGGATAGTCCCCAGTTCAACTTTCTTCCGAAAAGGGGTCGAAAATGAGGGCTGTGGGAGGCTAGGTTTGTTGATTTGGCAGTTAGAGGTTTACCGCATTAGAAGGAACAATATCCCAGTCGCCAGCAAACATGACATGTCCAGTTGGAGCGAAACTTGTGACTCTAGTGGCCCCTTTGTAAGCACATGTGGTAGGTTTCTAGTGGGATTTTCTTTTGAAATCTTGCCATTTTTGGTCCCATGGTTTCTTGGGGGTCACAGGGGGTGGAGTGCGAGAGTGTAGCATTTACTGCTTCTACTTGGGTCATCGGGGCTGGTGGGTAATGACCCACATAGAACCATCTTCTGTGGTTGGGTCTGTGGACACTCCAACCCCTTAAATTAGCCATAAATATGATGACCCCGTGGGTTGGAGAAACAACCCATATACCTAGAGTGTAGAGGGCCCTGGTTAGTAACCCCCTTATCGACAGGGGTCTGAGAGATGGATGGAAGCCTCTCAATGGAAGCTATTGTGGAGAGAACCCAAAAGGCGTTGTCTTTCCCCTACACACCTAACGAATTAATATGTCTTTAAAATACCCCTCCTATTTCGTACCTTCTCCTTCACTAACCACTTCCATACGAATGTTTCCTAATTTTGAAAAACATTGATACGATTCTAATAAGTTCCTCAGTGATGTCTGACTTAGAAAAAGATGGAAAAATGTATTGTTTTCTTTTAGCTGAAATTCTGACATACTCTTTAAATAGTGGCATCTATTTTTTGGGATTGGATTTGTTTCCAACCCAAGCTGGATAAATCCCACTAGGGCATATTTGTTTCCACGATAACAATTATAAACCTCAGTCCCCCACACATTCATAAGGGGTGCCGCAGTCAACAAACAGAAAGGCACCAGCCACAACTAAGAAAGGCAAAAGCAGCAGTAATCGCCGGTTGGAAAAGCATAAGAAAAATCAATGTTTTGTTGTTGTTCATGATGGAGAAGGAAGGAAAAGAGCAAAGAATGAAGGAAGAAGAAAGGAAGTGAGGCAAGACTATCAAGACATTTGATTGTCTTCTTAGGACCATCTACCGTTGTGTACTTTGTGGAAGGGTATCAACCTGGCAAGTTTTAGAGTGGTAGAATTATAGGGACCTTTCCCTATGGTGGTTTTTTTATATCTATAATAGATTTATCCGTGGTTGGTTCTATAGTTTTTTTTCCTTACAAATTGTAAGGGTTTTTCACGTATAAATTTGATTTTTCTTCCCCTCTATCTTCTTGCGATTATTATCTTGGGTTTACACGTTTGTCGATGACGTTTCCACATATATTTCTTCTTCATTGCATCGTGGTTCCATAACGTACATATATAGTTCGATCATTCTTTTTATTATATATTTCTTTATTATATAAGAGTGAAAGTTGATATTTTGATGTTAAAGTGTTATTACTAGACACTGTCACATTTGATAATCTAATGTTTACCAGTATTGCAACCACTAAAAATGCATCTTCCACATAAGTTGCACACTTTCTACTCAATTAGTAAGACATTCTCTTTTAGTTTTCTTTTAGAATATAAAGTAAACTTAAAGAAAGACTTTTTCATGAATTTATATACATTCTTATCTAAAGTCCTACTTACCCATCTATGCATAAACCAAAAAAAGGCTTGTTCATGAATTGATATAAAATTTATGATTACCTAGTATTAGTATTGAACATGCAATGCCATGACTTGAGCAGGTTAACTTGTTTTACAATAAACAAATGACCTCCCCTAAAGAAGAAATCTAATGTACATCAGTCTATGAAACCACAATAAATCTTATATGCTTACAACTATAGAACATGAACAACCTGCATGGGTCTAATTACCAATGACAAGAAGCACAACAACTGTGATAAATTTTGTTAGTCTTCATATGAAATAAACATGGTCTGTCTTAATGTGGCAACATTAGTGGGTGGAGACAAACTAGAATCAATTATATGGAGTAATTACCATATTAGCTGCAACAAACAATACTCACACATTTCATGAAATAACTGCATGAATGTTATACACATATGTTTCATGCAATAGTGTACATCATACTACTACACATACATTACAATTGATTCCAATAATATTATACACATTTCATGGGGGAAAATTTTGGGCTAAATACTAGAAGAGTATAACTGGTGGTGGAGAGCAGTATACGGAATTGCGAGGAGCCGTCCGGTATGAGGAAGAACAACCACAAAAGGACATACACCTTAGTATGAAATTATGACCCAAAGAAAAAATGCAAGCAAAACGAAGACAATCAATAAAGTCAGCCTACCTAAGACAGGAGAGCTCGGGTGAGGAAAATTTTGTAGTCGTTGTGTCTGTGAGGAGGTGGAGAACATTGTGCAACTACAGGAGAAGCAGTTCCAATAACATCGGCTCAAATTTATAGCAGGTCGATGAGCCCATACAGAAGCTAGGATTTCTCTGTGGCCAAAAGGATGGGGGTGATAAAGGAGATAAGACAGATGGACACGAGGGCTCACCTTTCCATTTGGCACTTGGGAGCAGTTGTTCCATGCACCCGTGATGTATCTGCCGCTCAAAGAGCCGGTGATAGAGGAGGATGGGGTTAGGGTAAGTATCTCGTGTCCGGACAGAGCACGAGGGATGAACAACTGCTTTTGTAGCGAGCCGCACAGTTGGTTCTGTAGCTAGTCATACAAGCTAGCGGCTAGCCGTTGTTATTGGCTATCATCTTCATCGGACAGGGGTTGTGCGAGATGTGATCAACAGCGAGGGAAGAGAAGGGAGTCGAGAGAGAGAGAGAGAGAGAGGTGATAGGAGATTCCAGTCGAATGAGACACGGGCTAAACCAAGTTGGGATTACAAATCTCGCTCAGAAGATGACCAACTTTATTTGAATTTTGGAGTTATGAAACCTAGAACGGAGGTCATTATACCATTGCCAACTAAATACGAAACCAACCTAATCCTGAGCGAATTAGGCTGAGGTGGCACAAAAAGACATCTTGACCCAGTTCCGAACCAAATAGGGGTGTAGTGTTGTGCCCATCGTATCCATAAACTTAGCTCAAACAATACGAGGTATGAAACGTCATGTTGGGAATAAAAGTCGAAGGGTGAGAAGCCCCTCCACCCCCCTCCTCTGTCACTCCATGAACTACGGACCTTAGCTCAGTTAGGTGAAATAGAAGAAGCTGCGGAGGTAAGGGGATAATAATAATCTTTTCTACCAACCACCAACAGAAATGGGAGTCGCTGTTGGCCAGTAGCTGAGCATCATTCATATCTAATGTGAAAGCAAAAAGACAAAAATGAACACTTCTTTGACTAACCTGGAACAGTGTTTTCCATGCAAGTAAGCTTTTTTACGGAAGGCTTGATTAATTAAGCAAGTTTTTTTCGTTTAATTAAAACCAGGACGACAAAGTATATTCACCGTGGCTCCCAATCCAGACTCTAAAAGGGCCTCGAAGGCCTTTACAAGAAAACACCCGTATAAACTATATAAAATTCCTATTAAGACTATCTGAGCTTTACACTCTTTATGAGGTATTCCTTGTCTTTCGCTATGGTATGACTCTTAACTATGGGCCGCATAAGATGTGAAGAGCCGAAGAGGAAACTGTCCAGAAGCCCGGTGATCTTGTACTCCGCCAGCGCTCTTGCTGTAAGGTTGGGCCTCTTTGTACCCAAATAAACAAGCAAGTAAAGGAACAGTTGCCAGGAAAAGAAAAAGACAAACGACGCAGCAAGTTGAACGGTATGTTAACCAAAACCGGTCATTATTAATGTGCAGCAGAGAAAGTAGGGCGAAAAGCGCCTTGCTTCACCGGCTAGCTAGTAGCCACTGGTCGTAGCCAAGACTTGCAAAAGTGGGGAATGACAAAAAAGCCTGCCACATACGTACGATAAGCCTAACGCGGTACCAACCACCGAGAGCTTGAGACGACGTCAACGTAAGTTGGACTAGAATGACATAGTAGGTGGATTAGAGTAGACCGATTTTCGTTTTATTGCGCTAGGCAACTTGGCAACGCAGAATGCATAGGTCTCGTTGTTATTGTTGTATACAAAACAAAATAGCGTACAAAAGATGACATCAACTGGATGAATCAGACTTTGTAATCTTGTTCGAAACAGAGTTCATAATTTAAAGACCACGAAATTCTAGACAGACCGTCAGTCAAATTTTTACCAAAACAACACGGATTTGAAGCCGGACTAGTGCTAACCCAGTTATTTCAATATAGGCACTAGATTTTTAAGAATCATGTATTTATGTCATTTGTAAAATATGATAAAATTTTGTAAACACAAATTTTACATTTTGTTTTCTGGATTTGTAAAACATATGATTTAATTGTTTTTGGGTCCGTGGGCTAGCCGTAGTTGGATTTTGGCGTGTGTGGGAGAATTTTGATGGAAATCAAAACACAGAGTTTTTATTATATCCAGAAATTTCAAGATTAGTTCCGTTTTTCGAATCATGTAAATCAAATATAAACTTTCTGCATATGGAACCCAAAATACAATCAAATATATATAGATCTAAAAAACCAAACATGTCCATAATTAATTTCTAAAACAGGCTCTAGAGATGGACGAGAGCGCTAACCGAGAGCGAAGGATGTGTGGTGGTGGTTATCATTCATTAAGATTGTCTTTTACATCACATTAAAATACCGAGAGCGCTAACCGAGAGCGAAGATTGAGAAACAAGTAAACTACATGGGAGTAGGGGCCGGTTTTGTCGTTACTTTGGTGAACAACGATGATGATGACGATGATGATGATGATGAGCACATTTCATGGCAGGACAATAATGTACCGTACGGCAAGCACCGGCACACCGACAAGCTTCATGGAAACCCCACCTGCCGCTGAGCCCTCACCCCCGGATAACCATATATCATCTAACGTTACGCGTCATAGTTGGTCCCGTCGGTCCATTTGCCCTACTGCTGAACGGCCAGCATTGGTGTCGGCGGGCGTCGCCCCACCTCATCTGCACCGTTTCTATCACCCCTCCCTTGAGTCCCTGTGTGTTTGTCTTTTCACTCACAAGGAGGCACACGATTTGCTTGTTTGGGCCAAGGACCACACCTTTTTGCCACTACTACTAACTAATACTTCTATTCTTAATTACCAATATACGTACCCTTACGAAAGCTGAGTTCTCAGCTGGATGGACAAGTCCGAACCACCTATGGGATCAAAAGGAGGAGGATATGTCTTGTTGTTGAGAAGTCCAGCAGCAGCAACCCAACAGCCCCGCCACAAAACTCACAACCCACCCATTTTCACCGGTAAACTCAGCCAGTTTTATTTTTATTTTAGTTAATGTGTACCTACACGTGCCGTGCATGTGCACTATGATACTTGTTTTGTTATAAACTTTTACAAATATGTGAATATAAATGCAAGAACAAATTGTGTTTATAAAATAGTAATAAGAATTTGTTTCTATGGAACTAAATCAATGATCTCATTAATAGAAACTAGGTAAAAAAAATCGAAATAGCATGTTTTGTTATTTTAATTACTAATGTAGCATGAATTATATATTATTTTCCAAGATGGCATATTTCTGAGGTAATATGTCCCATTGAGACATATTGCTCTTATACAAAAATAATACGTCAGCAGTTGGGATGCATTGCCTCCAACCTAGCAATGCGTCCCCAAAGGGGACATATACACTTTTTTTTATTTTTTAATTATAGTATCATGTTATATATATTAATTACTAAATAGACATAATCTACATCAACTTATATATATTTACTTAAATTTTTAAAATAATACCTAAAAATAATGAAATGATAAGAAAATGCTTTTGTTAATACATAATATTTATAAATATGAATAATAATACTTATTAAAGACGCGGTATATAATATCAAAAAATATAAATATGTCAACTATATAAAGTAAAATATACAAAATCAATAACAATATACAATTAAAATGAAATATATGAACATATGATGTTAGATACAATACATCAAAATCTTAATATGTTATGGCGCATTCTTTAAATTATGTTTAAAAAAATAATATAATCTAAAAAAATCATAATAACATAGTAATATTTTTACCTTTTATCCAGTTTAGGTATAAATATAATGTGACAAAAATCAAATCTATTATGATTTTTATATGTTGCATCTAAAATCATATGTATCATATATTTCACTTTGTTTATTTATCGGTACTATTTTTGTATATTTTACTTTATATATTGATATATCATGTCTGTAATAAATATAGGCATATATATTTGTGTGTATCGACGTGTGATATATTTCACTATATTAGTTTATTTATTTTATTTTAAATTTATAAGTAAATACATATATATATTGTTTCTATTATTTTAAACTTTATTATATAATTTTAGTGTTGTATCCTTGAACTTTAGACAATATTATTTGCATTTATAAATGTTATGTAGTAATAAAATATAATATTGCATTATATTTTATTTTATTATTTTTTGGGTATTATTTTAAATATATAGTTAAATTTATATAAGTTGATGCAGATTATGATCATTTAGTAATTTAGTATATATATATATATATATCACTTACATGGTATCGTGATTAAAAATAAAGAAAAATACAAAAACAATACGTCAACGCATTGCTTTGCGGGGGCAATGCCTCCTAATTGGGGGCATTTTGCTTTTCTAAAATAATAATACATATCTTGAGGGGACGTATTACCCTAAATAGGAGCAATACATTCTCTCTCGAGGACATATTGCCTCAGAAATCACTTTGAAAATTAATATGTGAATCATGCTATATTGGTCATTAAAATAATAAAATATGATATATAGGTTTTTTGGCCTAGAAACTAGCTAGAAGTGCGTAGAGATTCAATATTATTTAATATTGGGATTTCTTTAATTCATCATTCACAATATTGAAACAGAATATGTTGATAATGCATCATATATTAACGAAATCAAAATATTCAGTAAGGTTGTTTTAACATCAAATTAATATTTAGTAAGGTTGTTGTAACATAAAATTATCATACTTTCATGTACGTTAAAAAAAACAATCATATGATATATGGGTACATAGAATTCTTTGCATAAGAAAAAAGCAGGAATTCTGACCAAAGATTTAGATTGTATTATGTAGTTTATTTTATTGTTCTATGTTAATCATAACATAAATAAGCTCAAAGAGATCGATTTGGCATATTATTTTATATTTATATGATTTGTAAACAAAATAATAGAAACTAAACATCATACTATCAAGTAAACATCTAAGTATTTCTTTGATATGAAATCTATGTACTATTCATGTACAGTTGTGATGCTTATGCTTATGTGAGTTGGAAGGCAATAGCCTTGTCCTTTCCAAATAAGTCTACAAAGTGTGGTGGAAAATATTTAGGCATATTAACTCATTGAAGCTGGTAAGATATCACTAATTCCATTTTTTTGGTAAGTTACCTCTCCTTTGTCTTGTACTACGTGCAATAAGTTTTTCAATTCCCTCCAGTGGACCATAAAATCCCTTAGCTTAGTAGACCATCCTAATTTGAACCTTCTTAGGAACCATCTTCGCTTCTACTCCTTTGTCTACCAAGTTTCCACTAATGTATAACTCAAGAAAACTTGATGACTTCCACACATATAAAAATGTAGATATAATTATTGTGAGAACAATAAAAGAAAGTTTTGTATCTAATGTACAACCATCAAATTTATCAGTTTTTATATTGGTAGAGTGTATCAACTAATCTTGACTTGACAAAGACTTGAGTACGTAGCATCCATGAATTCAATAATTAATAGATTAAATACCCTAAGTCCTCAATTTAATTTATTTACTAAATGAATCATGATTCTTGGGACCTAATAGAAACAATCCTTCCTTTTACAATATATAAGTTCTAAAAATGAAATGGAAGACAATATAAGACTTCTTTTGTCTCTGTGTTTCTTATTGATAAATAAGTTGACCAACATAAAGGAAAAATAAATAATATTGAATTTGTCAATAATGGATAACAAAAAAGGTTTGAATAAGGAATCCCATTTTTTCATTTTTTCATACATGATTAAGAGAAAGATAAAAACATCTATATTATGTCCCCTCTCTCCTTTTGTGTATAATAGGTAATTCTACGTAAGTATATAAATGGAAAAAAAATTATGTTATCATTTGAAATTTTGATTGGACATCATCTTTTACTTAAAGAAAAACTTCTCTCATCATCATCCACATCCAAAGGAGAGTAGTTTGTCGAACTAGGTGATGAATGAATATTTATCCTAGTTTTAGTTGTATTTTTTAGTCTAGGGTTGCATTCAAATTTCTCATTTTTTCTCTGTAATTAGCTTCCGTTTAGTCTTCCATAGTTTTATGTAACTGTATTAGAGTTTTGATCAATTTCCTTGTTTTTTAGTCAGTTTTGATATAATTCCTTGATATTCATGGCAGCTTCCATATTGGATAGGAATTTTAGGGATCTTCCCTTCCATCAAGTTTTGATTTCATTGATTGTCAACTTCATTGATCGTTCCAACGAACCAAGCCACTAACCCCCAAACCCTGGATCCACATTTCCATCAGTCTATGTTCTCATAAGTCTGTAATCCCACTGACTGAGGCAGCCAACAACTGATGGAACCCCTTCCTACCAAAGACCAATGAAACTCTTGTGATCGTGATTGATGGCAGCACAACTTGATGGGCACCAACTAATGAAGATTCTTCTTGCCAACAACTGACGAGGATCCATTGACCCTAGATTGGTTAGAATCAAGTACGCCTCCAATTGTTGAGAATTCAGCGCATCGAAGATCGATGAAACTCTTCCTCATTAGTTTATTCTACCGAGACCAATTGGAGTTTTGGGAGTCACGTGGAATCCTCATCTTCCTCCCTCCATATCCTTTCATTCATGACATGAAACACCATTAATCTAGAGAATGGGTGTAACATACTGAATCTTAGGATCCTTTACGCAATTTACCAACTTTTGTACTTTTCTTTTCCTTCTAGTCCTTTTGGACTCTTCTAATAATTTCCCATCCTTTTGAGCCTTCTTGGGCCTCAATGTTGAATTTGAGCCTTTCTTGAGGTATAATTCACAAATTACCTACATTTATGTTTATGTAGGGGGTTTTGCACAAATAACCCATCTAATGAGATAAGTGAGGTCTAATCATTCAATTTGACCATTAATGAGATAATATGAGTGGAGCATGTTAATTTGGAGCTTTTTGAATAAATATACTAGTAATAATGTGTATTTGAGTTAATGTATAGGAGTAATTAACCCCTTTACTTTCTCTCTCCTCCAAATAGGGAAATAATGCAATAATAAGAGTATTATATGTTGAGATATGACTCATATTGTTTATATGTGACTAATATCTTGAGATTCACCTTATTCTGTCATTAAAAGTTATTCTTTATATTAATTGCTCTTTTTATGCTTTATTATATGGTTTAATAGTCTATAAATAAATTAGGGACCTAACCATGTGATTTTCTAGAAACTAAATATATATCATTGTTCTAAGTGTTGTCATAAACCTATGGTTAAAATTTGAGGTCATTTGGACTTCATTGACTCTTTAAATAGAATTTTCAAGTTCCCATAAGGTTTAACTATAGAATATCAATCGGTTTTTCATTTATGTCATTTATTTCATGTGTCACACGCCCACCCCCCACTGGATATTGATCCAATGAATATGGGGTCATCTTCAACCTCCAGCCCACCGACCAAGATGACGCTTAGGCTCCTCCACCTCATTCTCCCTTTCCTCTCCACCGTTTTGTAAGATTTAAGTTGTGTTGGTTTCGTCTCCTCAAGACGCACTGTTCTAGCCCTTGCTCATCGTCTCCTGTGCACCATGGCCCAAATGCCCATAGGATCCGACCTCACATTCTCCACCCACATGCTACTTCAGTTCCTCAGCCTCCCTCACGTATATAAAGCAACCTCATTGCCATCGGCGGCACCATTGAAAGCTCACTCAGCCATTAATTTGGCCTGAAGCTCCCCCACTTAGCCCCAAAATCTCCACCTTTTCTCAGGTATTGCGTCCCTTTTCTTAGCTTTTTGGTGATAGTAGTGCCCCAATAAATCTCACCGGTGAGTTCCTCTCGTCTTGAGCTTCGTTTCGAGTACCTATACGTTCGATTTGGTCAAGAAACGAGGAAATGCCCAATCGGGCAAGCTTCTCCTCCGCGGCCATGGCTCGCGTGAGCGGTAGAAGAAGACCGTTGGCTTTTTACGGTTTTCCCCCCGCGCACTCATCCCCTTCTTCTTTAACGTGAGGGGCATTTCGATCATCTGCTCCCTTGTTGGCTATGAGGCATATGTGGCATTTTCTTGCAATCTGATTGGTCCAACTTGCCTACTTCATAGTAAATTGGTCCTTGCTCAGAAAAATGCAAATAAATAGTCATTGGAAAGGATTTTTCATGTAGAATCTGATTTTATGCTTTTGAGACCTGATTCCCAATGTTTTTTCGAAGTTTACCTTGAATTCCATTTTGAGTATGTTAAATGTTTTAAAAATCATAATTAATGCATTTTAACTCCAAATTGAGAAATAAAATATGTTTTCTTAATCAGTGAAACCTAAGTGAGATTTTGGTCCAAGTTTTGAGTCATAAATCAGTGGTTTTAGAATAAGGTCTAAAATGGGTATTTCTTTTATACTTTATGCTTTATAAATTCTAATTCATGTGGAATAATTGTTGTAGAGAATAATGGATAAGGATAACAATCTAATTGGTGAAATGGATGTTCATGAATCTTCGATAAGGTATGTGAATCCTATTTAAGTATGTGACACCTATTTATGTGTAATATATGATTGTGGAAAATATATGCAAATAACCTATCCTTCAGTTGGGTTTTATCCAACCCCCATTTTCTTAATGAGGCAATTGCTAGCCTTGATATCTTCTCTCTATTGCCTTTTTTTGGCTTCTTATTTATTTGAATCTTTTATTGCCTATGTTGGCACATTTATTTGAAATACTTGAATATTTCTATTACCAATTTTGGTTCATTTATTGAGATTGTTTCATGGGTTTTATTCCCCATTTGCTATGATGTAATATTATTTATATTTCCACTACTGCCAAGAGGATTACTCAGCATGAATTGTTGACCAAATAACTAATGTAGTGTACATGAGTACAAACCACCCATAGAGGGCATGTGTAATTTCACCATGGGGAATGTGCATTTTCTCCCCGTAATATATATACTTTTGAGGTTTGGGATGTGCATTTTCCTCTCTCCTCTTGGTTGAGGTCTGGTATGTGCCTCACCCTACATTAGAATAGTTATTGTCAAAATATCATTCATGCTTGTTGATTATTATTGTGGTAGATGCATCTTTGGAAGAAGCTCTTTATTCTTAATTATTATACTTGCCTCATACTTTTGACATTCTTAGTGTAGTGAATCATTTTATTATACAATGTTGTGCATTATTATTTGTCATTTTCCTTTTGAATAACATATACTTTTATCTCTCTCTTGTTGGGTGATCCCAACCACCAAGGTATAGGATCAGAGTGCGCAGTTGAAGCATGGTGAACCAGCCTAAGGCTAGGGATAAAGAGTTCAACCTTGTATCTTGGACATAGTTGCCTATATATTAAGTTGTTTTGTTTGGAGACAAGTTAATTTAGTTTTAGTCTTCCTCTACCTAGATCTTGTTGTTATGTATAAAGCAGTACACCCTTTTGGGAAATTTTGTAAAGTACTCTTTATACAATTGACTATAGTCAAAGTTTTAACTTCCGCTGCTACACAATTGGTGTTTTGTTTGCCATGATTCTTTGGTAGAGACTTTGTGGTCTTTACAGCATGGTATCAGAGCATCAAGGTAGTCAGAGTCTTAACTATTTCAATTTATCTCTTAGTTAGAAACCCTTACCTTATACAGTTTCCCTTTAGTAAGTTTTTCACCTTAGAGTTGACCAATGATGAAAGATTGATTTAGGACATAATAATTTCATACTAGAAATATAATTTGATCAACTTTTTGGTGATTAGCCTTTCAGGTTGCTACTAGGGCATAAGTTGAAAGAAATGGTGTCTAGAAAGGGTCAGGGTCTGGGGGCTGGTAATATTTTCCTCTGCACCACTAGCTTGGCTTACGAGGACTCCCAGATCCATATGACGCCGGCCTGGCCTGAGCTGATACTGATCGTCCCAAAATAACATACCTTTAGACAAATTATCTTATTGTTGAGTAACCTTTTGAACCTAGTATATGATGTCTTGGTTAATCATGTAGAATCACCTTATGTCTCCATAAGTTCCTTATGGGAGCCTTAGATTTCCATGTTTGGGAATAGTCTACCCTATATTAGATTTTGAAGTTTGGAAATAGTGATTAGTACAACAACTAAGTGTTAGATCTCATACATAGATTTGCCTCAAACCTTTTGTATAGTGGGCTTTTGTAGTAGTGATTTTTATACCTTGATAGATTTTGGAGTTTTGATTTCGAGGATGAAATCATCTTTAAAGGGGTGGAGTCCCTTAATACATTCGAAATCAAGTTACTATGTTTTGGAAACCCTAACTCCTTAGATAAGAGATTAGTAAGTTCATATGTTTAGTGTTGAGCAAACAAATTATAATTATAATTCATCTTGTTTGTTTATACACAAATGAATATATGTACAATAAGTCATCTAAGGGGATAGTTCATATGCTTGAACCTTAACATATTCTTGTTGCACATGATAGTGAATTAGTCATCACTAATTGTGGATACCCTTAACGTTGACAATGTCACCCTAATAGTATGGTTAGTAAGATAAATGGTTCTAATGCATCCTTAACATGCATAATATGTAATGTACATGATGACCTAAACCCTAATGTGTAATCATCTAGTCCTAACCATATACACATCTACATATATCTTTGATGCCTTCATGATACATTAGTGACTTAGGTGTCATCATCAGTTAACACACTTGGAGAATATATATGGATTATAATCACCTAGTTATATTGGAGACCATGTTATCAACATATGTAAGGCATATCACCTTGTTCCCTAATATACATCTCATTAATCACCTTATCATGATTTAGTATGAAAATCAATTCATTAATGTTT
This sequence comes from Alisma plantago-aquatica, assembly GCA_963693085.1. Lineage (NCBI taxonomy): Eukaryota > Viridiplantae > Streptophyta > Magnoliopsida > Alismatales > Alismataceae > Alisma > Alisma plantago-aquatica. Next base: position 581,153,108 of record OY856413.1, read on the forward strand.
AATGTGTTTCATATTGTTCACTAAAACACATGTAATGACACAAATATGATTAAGAGTATTGGATTCACATAAGTTTGCATTAATGCCTAATGTGATGTAAAATATGTATAATTCATGTTATGGAGTGTAATACAACAAAATGATGTCATTAACTTGAGTATCTAATGTTAGTTGGCAATATGTGATAATATACGTGACCTTATTTGGGATTATGGTAGGCTTAATAACTTGTTTGATTATATTATCTTTTTCTTGCAAAATTATCAGTGATAATTCTACATGATGGTTTTTATGGAGATTAGATTCTAGTTTTTAAGGTTTGTGACCTAATACATTAATAGATGTTGAGATTTTCTTCGTAAACCCTAATTGTGTTTAAAACCCTTATAAGGGAAAAGCATATGTGTTGGTACTTAATGATGAGATGTAATCCTTGTTACAACAACGAGAGTTAAATGTATGCCACATGTAATGGTAAAATAAAGATGATGCTTTTTCATATGAAGATTATGCTTATAAGCCAAACATGTTAATTATATTAGGTTTGATAAAATGTTATATGTATGGTGGAAACCTTGGTCAAACTTGGCTTATGTGTAGAGCCTTTGAAGTAACACCTTGTTACCAAATGTTGGGATGTTGCACACTCACTGTATCTCTTTCCTCTTGCCATGATTTTGGGGACAAAATCCTCTTTAAGGGGTGGAGTGTTGTAACATACTGAATCTCAGGATCCTTTACACAATTTACCCAATTTTGTACTTTTCTTTGCCTTATAGTCCTTTTGGACTCTTCTAATAAATTTCCCATCCTTTTGAGCCTTCTTGGGCCTCAATGTTGAATTTGAGCCTTTCTTGAGGTATAATTCACATATTACCTACATTTATGTTTATGTAGGGGGGTTTTGCACAAATAACCCATATAATGAGATAAGTGAGGTCTAATCATGCAATTTTACCATTAATGAGATAATATGAGTGGAGTTTGTTAATTTGGAGCTTTTTGGATAAATAAACTAGTAATAATGTGTATTTGAGTTAATGTATAGGAGTAATTAACCCCTTTACTTTCTCTCTCCTCCAAATAGGGAAATAATGATCTAATAAGAATATTATATGTTGAGATATGAATCATATTGTTTATATGTGACTAATATCTCGAGATTCACCTTATTCTATCATTAAAAGATATTATTTATATTAATTGCTCTTTTTATGCTTTATTATATGCTTTAATAGTCTATAAATTAATTAGGGACCTAACCATGAGATTTTCGAGAAAAAAATGCATAGCATCGTTCTAGGTGTTTTCATAAACCTATGTTTAATATTTGAGGTCATTTGGACTTCATTTGACCCTTCAAATGGATTTTTCAAGTTCCCATAAGGTTAACTATATAATATCTATCGATTTTTCATTTATGTCATTTATTTCATGTGTCACGCATCTGGCCCCCACTGGATCTCGATCCAACGGATCTGGAGTCATCTTCAACCTCCAGCCCACCGACCAAGATGACGCCTAGGCTCCTCCACCTCGTTCTCCCTCTCCTCTCCACCATTTTGCAAGATTTAAGTTGTGTTGGTTTTGTCTCCTCGAGACGCATCGTTCTAGCCCTCGCTCATCGTCTCCTGTGTACCATGGCCCAAATGCCCATAGGCACTGGCCGCACCTTCTCCATCCACATGTTGCTTTAGTTTCTCAGCCTCCCTCACGTATAAAAAGCAACCTCATAGCCATCAGTGACACCATTGAAATCTCACTCAACCATTAATTTGGCCTGAAGCTCCCCTGCTTAGCCCTGAAACCTCCACCTTCTCATAGGTATTGTGGCCCTTTTCTTAGTTTCTTGGTGATAACAGCACCCTAATAAATTACACCGGTGAGTTCCTCTCATCTTGAGCTTCGTTTCGAGTACCTATACGTCCGATTTGGTCAAGAAACGAGGAAATGCCCAATCAGGCAAGCTTCTCCTCCGCGGCCATAGCTCGCGTGAGAGGTAGAAGAAGACCGTTGGCTTCTTATAGTTTTGACCCCATGTGCCCATACCCTTCTTCTTTAACATGAGGGGCATTTCGGTCATCTGCTCCCTTATTGGCCATGAGGCCTATGTGGCATTTTCTTACAATCTGATTGGTCCAACTTACTTAATTCATAGTAAATTGGTCCTTGCTCAGAAAAATGCAAATAAATAGTCGTTGGAAAGGATTTTTTATGTAGAATTTGATTTTGTGGTTTTTGAGACCTAATTTTCAATGCTTTTCCGAAGTTTACCTTGAATTCCATTTTGAGTATGTTAAATGTTCTAAAAATCATAATTAATGCATTTTAACTCCAAATTGAGAAATAAAATATAATTTCTTAATCAGTGAAACCTAAGTGAGATTTTGGTCCTAGTTTTGAGTCATAAATCAGTGGTTTTAGAATAAGGTCTAAAATGGGTATTTCCTTTATACTTTATGCTTTATAAATTCTAAATAATGTGGAATAATTGTTCTAGGGAATAATGGATAAGGATAACAATCTAATTGGTGAAATGGATGTTCATGAATCTTTGATAAGGTATGTGAATCCTATTTAAGTATGTGACACCTATTTATGTGGAATATATGATTGTGGAAAATATGCGCAAATAACCTATCCTTCAGTTGGGTTTTATCCAACCCCCATTTTCTTAATGAGGCAATTGCTAGCCTTGATATCTTCTCCCTATTGCCTTTTTTTTGGCTCCTTGTTTATTTGAATCTTTTATTGCCTATGTTGGATCATTTATTTGAAATACTTGAATATTGTTATTACCAATTTTGGTTCATTTATTGAGATTGTTTCATGGGTTTTATTCCCCATTTGCTATGATGCAATATTATTTATATTTCCACTACTGCCAAGTGGATTACTCAGCATGAGGAATTGTTGACCAAATAACTAATGTAGTGTACATGAGTACAAACTACCCATAAAGGGCATGTGTAATTTCTCCATGGGGAATGTCCATTTTCTCCCCATATTATATATACTTTTGAGGTTTGGGATGTGCATTTCCCCCCTCCTCTTGGTTGAGGTCTGGTAGGTGCCTCACCCTGCATTAGAATATTTGTTGTCAAAATATCATTCATGCTTGTTGATTATTATTGTGGTAGATGCATCTTGGCAGAAGCTCTTTATTCTCAATTATTATACTTGAATCATACTTTTGACACTCTTAGTGTAGTGAATCATTTTATTATGCAATGTTGTGCATTATTATTTGTCCTTTTCCTTTTGAATACCACATACTTTTATTTCTCTCTGTCTGGGTGATCCCAATCACCCAAGTATAGGATCAAAGTGCGCAGTTGAAGCATGGTGAACCAGCCTAAGGCTAGGGATAAAGATTTCAACCTTGAATCTTGGACATAGATGCCTATATATTAAGTTGTTTTGTTCGAAGACAAGTTGATTTAGTTTTAGTCTTCCTCTACCTAGATCTTGTTGTTGTGTATAAAGCAATACACCCTTTTGGGAAATTTTGTAAAGTACTCTTTATACAATTGACTATAGTCAAAGTTTTAACTTCCGTTTCTACACAATTGGTGTTTTGTTTGCCATGATTCTTTGGTAGAGACTTTGTGGTCTTTACAATGGGTGATTGCAAACCCTAATCAGAAGCCTATAAATATAAGAATTGTTTCTGTAGAAAGAGAAAATCATCAAGATGCTTCCATGATACTACAATCCATACTTAACATATGTGTCCATTTTTATTGGTGGTTTCTATTGGTTGAGGACGACATCATCCAACAATTCTTCCATCTACATCAAGGCATAAGGTTTTAACCTCAAAAGGGGCATGATAAATGATGCTCCTTTCACCATTAATGGTAGTATCTATCATCACCTCTACCCTTCTAAAATGACAAACAAGTTCACAAAGGAGGAAGCCAATGATTTTAAGACCACCATAAACAAGTGTCAAGGAGTGATTGATCTTGGGTTGGTCACCATCATTCTTAGCACAAATACATACATCTACACACCGTAGTTGGGCCTTCATCTTCGAGTATGATAATGACTCTTTTCCTCTCTTTTCTTGTTAATCTTATCACTATTACCATGACCAAGTAGTCCCCTTACTAGGATGTGTGTTAGCCTTGCTACATTTTTTTTCTACTACATCTACTCTTGTACCAACCATGCTATATTTTGAATCAAAAAAATTATGCTAGCAAATCTAGTTTTGCTAATTGTTTAGCTTGTTTATCAAAACTTGTATCTAAACAACTTCGAGACTAATATCTAAGATATCATTTCTTTCATGTTAAAATGTTGATGAGAACTTCAGATAGGCATCTTCTTAGATGGTGGTGGTTATATGATCTCTAGATAACATGGTTGGTGAGCTTAGAGTGATATCTATCTTGGTTTAATCCTAAATTTGAAAGGATATATTTACCCATCCTCAACATATATATGTTCATGCTTCTTATAATGCAGTGGGAGAGAAAATGTTGATAGAGATAGTGTAACCTACTCAACCTAGTGTTTCCATCCTCTAACAAATATAGAATTTTAATCCAAACCCTTTTCATAACTACAATCTTGTTATAATCAAACAAGAAAACTCTTGTGAGAGATACAAGTTTTTGCAGTGGTTACGCAGACTACTACTTATATATAGTGTTCTTTAGGTTCGATCCTAACAATACTATGATAAAATTTGCATGCTTGTTGGTAGAATTTTGTACACTTGGTTTAGGCAAAATCTAGGAAATACATCCCTAAATATATGTCTAGTTATTCTGCATGACACTAGGATCTTGTCCTTTAAAACTAAACAACATAATCAAAATAACCCATCAATAATAATAGAAGGAAAACCACATAAATAGAAGTTCCCATGTTTACTAATAAATATAATTAAATTAATATTATGCATATTGGAGTAATCAATGAAGATTTGTCATAGAAAATGGAAACTAACCACATAATAAAAATCTAGATATGCCAACTAACCTATGATCAAAATTTGAGGTCAAATGGAACTTGTTTGACCCCTCAAACAAAATAGGAAATAAGGTATATAACATAGATATAAATACTAACTCCCTCTTCTATCCTTTACCTCCTCAACACCCAGACAAAACCATGTCCCCTTCTTCCTTCTTTCTAATCTCTATGATTAATCACAACCACTTGAAGCACTATTAAGAGAGCACAAAAAATAACCAACCAAGCATCCAACAACTCCAAAATACCAATATGGACCCACTAATTACCCTTTACCATATGCTCTAAACTCAATGTCACCAAACTAACTATTAATCAAATGCTAACTCCCCTGCCTAAAAAGTTAGTGAAGAAAGGACTAGAGCGTTTGTCCCTAGAATGGCTCAAATCACATAATAGAAATATAAATAAACCAATAAAACAACATTCTTTATTAAATGAACAATAAGATTTATACATCACCCCATAGGCAACATAAAGGGAAATTCATATACAAAAGCAATCTCATTATTACATGGAAATAAAATGTATACTCCCTGTAATTATACATAAAACTCATGAATTTACATTTGATGTTACATGTTTAGAGTTTATAGTTGATATCATAATATAGTGGAAGCATGATGTCCATGATTTGTCGTGTGCACATGTTATAACCTAAAATCATAAAATCAGACACAATCAATGCAAACACATTGGTAAACTATAAAAAGATATAAACTTGCTGGTTTAGAGAACATATTTACTTGGTTCAAACTTATATGAAGGAAATAAATAAAGAAAACAACTTCAAAAACTTTGTTTTAATAGAAGTCATAAAGTGGATTTCCATTATACCATACAACATCATGATAATGCCTTTGATCAACTTCCCTATGGAACAATCTGTGAAGAAACACTAGGCAAAAAGTTTTTGGTTATTCCTATTTCAAGTTTGTGAGGCACCTGAAGGCCAAATGTCAAGAGATAACCTTGTTTCAAGTTGTTCACTACTATGGTAAAAACAAGTAGGTGTACCAAGCCTTGTGCTCTTACCATGATAATTCAAGCAGGTAAAACAAAGATCGTATAACGAACATATATAGATGTAACATAAAATGATAAAACATATTAGTCATAGGGGACATGTAGCTCAAACAATACATATAGTCAAGCATAGGGAATCATACATATACAATACAAGCATCAATATCTTAATTAAAGTCAACATGAGTAAAGAGTACACTGAAACAAGAGAACAAGATTAAGAATTTGATTAGGTTTTTTAGAAAGAGTCCAATAAAGTGGATCCTGACATATATATAAGCATGCTTTGATTAAGCTAGTAAGATACAAGCATGTAAGTATTTTCATGAATGTCAGATGTTTCCTCTAGTTTAAGTATTATCTCATACCAAACATCAATTTTCATATCTCAGAAGTTCATTTAAGTTCATCATCATAGGTCATACTAACTTGGGTGAAACATATTAAGCATGTTCAAGGATTTCAAGTTAGGTATATCTTCATTTTTCTAGGTAAATCAAAATACATGATACGGTTTAAGTAGCTAATCATCAACATATCCACATTGTCTCATTTCAAGTTGAGTAGTCATTAATAGAGCACAAAAGTGATCATGGCCAAATCTTGGTTTATGAAGCATCAAATGTAGTCTATCATGAGTTTCAATATGATATTCAGTCATGATTAGGCTAATATTAGCATCATTGTACATCAATCATGTTCTAAATACTAAAAGTAACAATTTCAACAATATTAATATATTTTCAATGATATTTAGGTCATGTACCATTTTCAAGGGATTTCTTGAATTGTTTCAATCAAAATGGTATATTTTTATGTCATATTTAGCTAAGGGAGTGATAAACTATGATGATAACAATTTTTCAGTGTTTTATTATTGTCTAGTTAAAGATAAAGAATTATTAAAGAACATAAAAATTTAGGTGCAGTAAATTATAGGATCAAACTAACCCACATGGAATCGTGTTGTTCAGGGAAGCCGGCTTTGCTAGATTTCATCAAGGAAAAGTAGGTGACATGTGTACTCCTAACTTGTCAATCTTGGTTCCATGATGGTCCAGGGAAATCATGCGGCTTAAGGTAGTCATCCCCACAAGGAAAGGGAGAATGATGGAGAGGGATCAAGAAGCCACATGGTGAGCGACCAACCATTTGATTATGGGTTGCGATGCTCCACATAGAAAAGAAAGGTGAGAGAGGAGGAGATGTGGTGGGACATGTTCAGTAGGGTCATCAATTGATGGCCAATATATTATCTACCTCCTTTACACAACATGTGACCCAGAGTTTGGCCATAATGGTGTTGTGGCCAGACGGAAAGAAAGAAAAAAGGAGGAAGGTTTTTGGTAGAGCAGCAAAAGGTTGGGTAGGTGTGGGAGTAGCTCAAATTCATTAGGGGTCTTAGATGTGATTGAGTATGGTTGGAGGAGGGAGTTTGGACCTTGTCGATGATGTGTAGATCTAGGAAATTTAGGAACTCCTGAAGAGCGTGGAATAGGTGAGGAGGGAGCACAAAAAAGAGAGAAAATGGGAATTTAGAACCAGCCAAAAATAAATAGGAGAAAGGGAAGGTAGATTGGTATGAAGAGGGTCATGTTGCAATGCTTTGGAGGTTATCTTGCAGCAACACATCATGTACAACATGGCCACACGCGTCTTGCATGTGAGGAGGATGACTCCTTCGCTGCATGATTGATTGGGAGGTAGGGAGCATACCCAACTGGGGTACGGATTGATCTGTAGAGTGAATCCAAAATGACATTTGAATTAAGATCCAACAATCCCCAAAAAGTTCGAGATCATGAAAAGTAAAGAAAAGAGAGAAAAAATGAGAAAAAGGGTGGGGTTAAAGTTATTATCTTGGACCATTCTTAACTGACGAATCTGAAGTCAAGTAGAAATAAAATTTTGATCATTGGCTCAAAAAAATTTCCTAATATAGTAGAGAAGTATTGGGATCAAGTTGATGATTTTGAAGGTGGTAAATAATTTGTTTTCTCCAAGTCCCTTTATAGGCATTTAAAAATTGTTCCAAAGGGTTCATAAAAGGAATTTTGTCAATCACAAATTAATTTTAAGCAACATGTTACCTAGAATCATCCAAGAGATCGATAGAGACATCATAGAGTGTGATTCAACATGTTATGAGTAAGGAAGTGCATATATGGAAGAGAAATAAAATCCACTTCCTCACTTCCTACCCTCATTAAAAATAGCTTTGTCCCCACAATTCAAAAAATTGCTCAAAATACACTATGACTTGATATTCAACATTATAGAATCATGTTTTAGTGTCGGTTGCACCTCATCATCATTGTAATGACCTACTTTCTACTTAGTCATCTAATTAGGGTTTACTTGGATGATTACAAGCTTAACTAGAGTGATATCAAATTAACTGAATTAATAATAAGATTCTATTATGATGTTTTAAGCCTAGTGAGAAACTCTTAGTGTACTCTTATTTTGAAGAATTAGGATTTGACAAGTATAAACCCTAGTAGACTAAAATTAGGGTTTTGATAGTGTGAACAAATATAATTGTTGTTATGTTGTGTAGTTGTTTTGATATGTAAACCCCTGTCGTATATATATATATAGAAGAGGAGGCAATTACAAGGAAGCATAAGGAAGCAGACTAAATCGTAATGGACCATGGGCAACATGACCATGTACAATAAACTAATTAACCTATTAACAAAATAGGCTAATATCCTAACATATAATATATAAATACAAAGTTGCTAGGTATAGTAGTATAGTAAATGATTTGTTATCTTTTATATATAACTTGTATTTTATTAAAATTTGTATATTATTTGGATAACTCAATTATATGTTATAGTTAAAGAAATTCATAATATTTAGATGTTCTTTGAATCTTTTGGTCCACTGAATTGCAATTCAACTGACTATGTTGCAGACTATAGTATAAAAGTGTAGTGTTTGATTTTTAATAATTTATTATTAACTCTGGATTACTTGAAGCTTGTAGTGGTACCCTGAAAATTTAAATCTGACAACATACTACTTTTCATAATTTTTGGGGGTGTTTTGACCTATTCAGTTAACGTTTGACAGTAACATTTTATGATAGAAACTTTATTGAAATAAAAGAAAATGTAAGATAGGGATAATTTTCAATTATCCCAAGAACCTTAATAGCTCTATGTGAGTAATATAACATCTAGTAGTCCCCATATTTCTTGATTCATTTTTAAGATATGAAGTCCTAGAGATAGAGGGGGAGTTAGGGTTTGGAGGGAAAAAGAGGAAAAGATAGCAATCTAGGGTTTTCTCTTACTAGATTTGATAAAATCAAATAAGTTGATCTTCTCAAGATATATTTTATTTTTTATTCATATCTTACATGTATGGATTCCATACCTCCTCTTATTTGATTCAAAATGGTATCAAATTATCCTATTTTCTCACTCTTTCTCTACAGTTCTTCATTCCTAGGGGCTGAGTTGGAAGAAAGAAGAACATGGTGGATTGCTTGAAGTTTGATATGGATTCAAGAATTTTATATGTTGGTCTATGAAGTATTAGTTATTTACACCTTAGGTGAGTGGGTAATTCCATTATATAGTAAAACACACTAAATTGAAATTAACCCACTAAAATCTTCACTTTTCTATTTATGAGACAATAAACTCTAATTTTGCCTTTTAGTTCTAGCTTTGCCAAGATGATTTAGAAAAGAAATATTTCCTAATGTGATGAATTTAAAATAGAAATAGATATTGATCATCTAAAATAGAAATCCTAAAGTTACTACATAAGTTAGAAGAAAATACCAAAACCTAGGGTTTCACAATCATATCTAAATTTGCAATGTGACTAAGTATATAACATTATCGGTCTGAATCTTTTAGTATATATTAAATTTCTTTATTTGAATGTTTAGTATAGATACACCAAATGTTATTTAGGATTTTAATTGAAATTATTAATGTTTTCTTGAGATATTAGCTTGCTATAATGATTTCACATGTTGTGGTACACTTCATGTGGGTTATGGGCATAATAAGATGAATAAGAGACTAATCAGGTCTGTTCTGCTATTAATTTATTACTTATAATTATTTGTAGAGCCTATCATTTGTATGTTTCTAGATGACTAATTCCCTTTGAGGTTTATCAAGTATGTTTAGATATTAATTTACTCCTTGTTGTTGTCTAGACAAATCCTTCATGTATATATTTGTGAATGACTTATTCTTTTATAGTTTGCTATAATACGAATTTAAATGCAGTTTAAAAAGATTATATCTGTGATTATTTCATTTCTTTAAACTGTTTCAATTAAGTACTCATTCACTAGGTGAATAACTCATCACTCTACTCACAATTTTAGGTACACTCTTAGCATATGGAGATCTAAATGTATACTAAAAGTCCTACCGCAAGTCAAATGTTAGACAGGAAAAAAAATTAGGTCCCTATCACTCTTTGATTCTTGTTTAGAAGTGCAAAGTGTTGTATATGAATGATGATTCTAATAATATTTGACAACGACAACATTTTTATTTGATAGATAAGCTAACAATCACGTAATGTTGAACGATAGTATGAATAACTAATTCTATTCTCTTATATTGCAATCAGATCAAAGATTAAAGGATTTGTTTCTTATACAAGTGGATTCATGTGGTTGTATTTTATATTCAATTACATTTTTTGAAATAAAGTAAAAAATAAAGAAAGGCAAAGAGTAGTGTATAGTTTGCTTGAATACATGTTATGCCCTAATTTCATGATATATTAGTGATCGTGGAATTTCAATGTGACAATCACCATCATAATTTAGATATAAAAATCCATCCTCCAATATAGACATACTGATTCTCCTTAGGTCACAGATGGACATGTTATTTGTAGGTCAAAAGAAAATAGTCAATTGATTCAAATTAAACTAAACTTTCATTTCCAAGCTTTGGATTATAAGTCCCGGTATCGGCCCTATGTGTGGTTTTGATTCATGATTGATATTCATGTTTTCAAGTATTCCAGAGCTGCGTCATGTTCAACATCATATCAAAATCAGTAGATGGTCCAATAACTAGTCCATATTAGAGATTAACCTAGAATCATTATTAAAGAGGTCAACATGATCATTACTGATGGTTTCCAGCTTGGAGATATGAATGTCATCCAACATATATATCAAGGTATATCTCAAGATCTAAGTAGAGGAATCATAGGATTCAAATAGATATCAAGTTTAATAATCAAAAGTCCAAGTTTAGAAATCAAGTTCAAGAGTCAAGATTTGGACATCAAATATCATAGTCCAAAAATTTCTAAGCTATGGTATAAAGTCCCATTTAGATCATGTGTGATTGATGTAGTATATTCTTACCCCATGAACTCACTAAGATATAAAATCCTAGATTTTACCACAACCATAGCACAAAAAATACCACCTGCAAGCGGATAATCTTATCATAGCCCACTTAGGGACAAACCCAAAAGAAAACCTTTTAAGAACAAATTATATCTTTAGACTAATTAAGAAAAATTAACTAACAAGGATGCTTGTTTGAAGGTTTGTTAATTAGGTAAATTATTTAAATGAGAAAGATAAATTAACTAAGAAAGTATTGATACTTAACACTATGATAAAATTACCAGGATGACATGTTTTCCCGCCATTTTCTATGTATACATTATCTCAAGTTATATTACTCATTCGTAACACATATTTGGATTGGGACCAAGGAATTTCACATCATTTTCGAGTATTAAATGTACAAGGACATATTTCTCCAAGGCTCGAGATCTCATTACCTATGGATCATTGATCTATCATCCCTTTGAACTCTCTTCTATGATCTCATGCAAAGTTCAATGATACCAATTGTTATTTTAATCCTATATTTCAAAATCTCTTTGTCGTGTATTATAACAACAATGCAAGATATGTTTATAATCTATAGAGTTTGCAATAAATCAATCGATAATCAATCTATAAATCTATATGTATAGCCATTTATAACATGATAGTACAAGATACACACAATGGGCATAATCCATGCACCCCCAATAAAAAACTATTCTCTAATCTTGGTCATGGTACAAAGAGAGAGATAGAGAGAGAGAAATATGCTGATGGATAAAGTAGTAGTGCAAAAGAGAGGTTTCATCACAACTCTCATATGATATCTATAGTCCAATTACGGCTAGGGTTGTGTATAGAGAAAATAGGTCATAAAAACTTATCCTAGATGCCCCCAAGTTCCTTTATATTGGCATGTATTAGATCCATCCAAGCTAATCCAAGTTGTCAGCTATTTGTTGTATATTTCCATCTCATGTAAGATGGGTGACTGAGAGACTAATTGACCGACTCAAAGTGCTATGTCTATATAATTTACATAGATAATAGAATTGTTCTTCCAATCCAATGTGGATCACTCAGGTCGGGCATTGGATGTAGAATTTAGAGTTGTTTTTGTGTTAGGGGTATATTTTTAGTCAGCCTATTTGTAGTTTGAACGTGCGACTAGATAAATGCTAGAGTTATCGTGCTTTTTGGAGGATTTTACAATCAGACAACTCAAAGGCGAGTTGGCCAACTGGCATACATCCATATATATAACTTCTTGTAGCAAATTGAATTAGTTGAATTGTGCATTAAATGACTTTCACATCACTCAATTCCAAGTTTGTTTGTGAATGTCATGGACATTTAAATGACCATCTACACTTTAATAATCATCATTCCAATTATCGGAGTTGAGGAGTGATGATATCTAATTTTTATCATTTTCTTGGGGTTTTAATAGACATATTTGTTTCTCTTTTTGATTTGAATAAACCCTAGAAATTAAATTCAAAAATGCATTAAATACAAACAAATTGTATAAATTATTAAAATCCAAAACAAGTGAAACATTTAGTAAAATACAAGAAAAACATACAAAATTAAACCTAAAATGCAATTAAGAAACATGATGAATAGACATTCACCACAACCCCGAGTTTGAATGTTATTTGTCTTTGAGTAACACAAAATCTAAAACACTCTCTAAATATATACTTTCGACCAATATACATACCATGTACTCACATCATTCTTAGATCCCCACCACTAATATGGCCAAGCAATCCATCCTCCTGATATCACCGAATATGACTTGCCAAATTACTATTTTTGACATTCCTTCATAACACCACTTCTACCTAACCACCTCCAATACTGCATATGTATAATGATTTCATGAAAAATTGAAGAATCCTAATAAATCAAGTATGCTCACAATCCAACACCGAGATATGTTAATGAATATCAATGAAGCATATAATGAGCCCCTAGGTGAAAAGTGGAGTGAACAAGGCTATGGAAGGAAGAAAGCACATCTCCCTTGTATTGGAGATTGTATTTATTGGTGTATATATATAATAATAATAATAATAAATAATATATATATATATATATATATATATATTGTACATTTTTTTCACATTGGCATTTCTTTATTTTTGATGATACACTCCTATTACGTAGAGAGGGGTTTAGAAGAAGTGGCTATAGAGGAAACGGGTGGTATGCCACTCCGAGCTTAGGGTTTGACACACTTTATGGATATTTTTTCTTTTTGATGGACGAAAGTAAGAAGATGGAAGAAGTATAGAAGAGAGTTTGGATCATGTGCAAAACTTATTTTTATGATTGAGTATATTAGATTATTCTTCTAAATCACTACACCCAAATAATAATATGATACATGGATGCATGGCAGTTCTATATATGTGATTCACTAATCAATAGGAGGAACACCATATTGATTTCGTAGGTTCCTCTGACACATGTCATCCTTTCTAGGGAACACGATGCTTATATTCATTGGTTACAACATGTAAATTTTAATTATTGACATATTCTCAGAAATATAGTTAACATCAAGAACTTATTGAACTAGAAGGTTGTATGACAATTCTATATGCAAACATGAACATAAATTAAGCCCACTATATAATGACTTCAATTAACATTGCAAGCACTAAAAGATGAAATATGAAGGATTTAAAACTACATGCAATGTAAGAAAAATGAATACAAATAAAGCACATAAAACTAATATGTTGAATTGAAAAATAAGAATCTAAAATAGTTAGGTTTGGTAATCTTGAGTGTGGGATCCATGTTGCATCCATCGAGATTGATTGTAGATGTGCGGCTCAAACAAGCAACATTAACGTTTTCTTCCCCCACGTCTTCTTTTTAACAAAAGCAACTTCAATAACCACGTGATCACGCAAACCGAACCAGAACATACATTCCATAATTACCTCATTAAGCATCCTCCTCATGCAACCGAATTTATAGGAGATGCATATTTGCTTCCCCCAAGAAGAATACAATGACTATACGAACTAACCATTAAAACTACGGATCCTGATGATAAAGTCGGGAGGATGGTTAATACTTAATAGTATGCATTTTATGTGGGAGTACAACCACACATATGAGAGCGAAACAACATCAACACTAGATGTGGAGGTGTAGTGCGACAATTTATTCGTGGAGCCCACTCGCATGGGGAGCGCGCGTAGATGTGGCATTTAAATATAAATACAATCCAGATAGATGGATAGATGATGGATGGACAGTGACGTCGGTGGAAAGCTGGGACTGTTTAGTAAGTGTTTCTATGTTTTGCAACAACCTGCAGGTTCCCCACACGCAGATAGGAACTAAAGATGAAGATGAGTTGTTGGCCCAGTTGAATTGGCAAATAGCAAAGTGTGGATCACGGGCCACAATTTCATCACGACTTTGTCTCCGTACCATTAGTATTGACTTTCTCTTTCCTACTCCTTTGAAACTTTTACCGTACTCAGATATCTCGATTTACAATTTATTGTGCACTTTGCAATTGCCTTTGTCGTATCGGTCCCACACAGCTCGAGAAACTGAAGTCTCTAGTTCCGAAAACTCTGATATCATCTTCCTCCAAAGTAAAATTCCAATTCTAGCCGGTGGGGCGTAGCTCAGCGGTGCGGCTCGCAAGGCTTCTGCGAGAGGTCACGGGTTCGACTCCTGGCTATGCCCCAGAAGTGAATTTGTCGCAGCGTCGGTCGGCCAACGATGCTACTATTTGGAAACCCATTTATGCGGCTGGGTGGGCCCCCGAGTTTACCCTTCCAGGGGGGTCACAAAGTGGCGCTTTCTGAGGGGTTCCCGGCCATAAAAAAAAATCCAATTCTAATCAGTTTTGTAGAGATCGGATTATTAACATTAGTTCTAAAGTTTACCTACTAGTAAATGAGAGAGAGAAAAAAGAAGAAAAATGATTATTAGACTAGTGGTTAAGTTTTTTAAAAGAAAAAACTTTTTCTCAAGCCGGTTAATTAATATCTGAAGGCGGAATGATTGGCGTTAGACGTGGTCCCATCGAAGCGAGCACAGAGAGCCCCCACTTACGGCATGACGTGCACATATTGATTTCGCATTTGTTTTATTCCTATCAAGTAATAAATGACAGCAGCTCGTTGTATCTGAGCAGGTACGAATGCAACTGTAGACCGGGTTTCTTAATTGGATTTCCTCTTATAACATAGAAACGTAACAGACACAAACAAATACACACACAACCGCTTTGAAGCTTTCTCAACTTTAGCCACCATTTAAACTGTGAGAATAGTTCGGGCACGACATTGAGCAACAAAGAGTGCTCAAGGCAGGGACCCAGGTTAATCAAATAAAAAACTTAGGTTTCAGAAAAGTATAGGTCGATGTGCGGTGAAGTTGGCTTGTAAACGTGGCACCGCTAGGGATTGAGATGTATGGATGATAGATAGGAATTATGTGTCGAGGACGTTGGGCTTTAGATCCCCTGCTTGAAAACAGAAATACTAGGGATTTCAGTCAGTCTTTGTGGCGATCTGTGGGTTTTGCCAAATTCGGACATAAGTGATTTGGTGTTCCTAACTTAATAGCTCGTGAACAAAACCCACAAAGAGTATACAGTCGATTGTGTAGTATTCAGAAAATAACAAAAATAACAAACAAAAAAAAAGGTAACAATACTTCCATCAAAACAAGACAAGGAGATATACCTAAAAGTGATTCGAAAGGATAGAGAATCACAAAGTGCAAATTTCAGTCTGAAACAAAATAGTGTTTAGCGTCGTGATATTCAAAAAATAAAATCACGATGAACAAAGACATTCAGAGTATACTGGAAAGTATTCTATAAAAGCATAATCAATATAGTTACAGTGTACAACCAATCAATAATAGTCACCATGCACTATATAAGAACAATAATAGTGAAATATAATAACAAAGACAGCACATGAACGCAAACTAAGGCTAAAAGAGTAAGGCACAAAATAAAATTCCTCGATGTGTAGAATATAGCCACTTGCATCGTATACATACATAACCTCCATTGCAAAATAAATATACAAAAGTAATTATACGATTGTAGCATTGTTGCATCGAAAGAATGCATAATTTAAACAAACTAGCTCAAAAAAAGAGGATTTTATGGCCCTTCCATATGCTATATGTGAAACTCCCAAGAAGAAACAACTAAACACCTTTTCACCAGTTGCCTCATCACTGCATGGGTCTGAAATTTTTATTTTCAACATGATCATAACACAATAATTAAACTCACAAATTTTATCATATTCCAGAAACCAAATGACCCATGATTCTCGCACTATAAAACATGTATTGCAGCTATAGTTTGGATTATATGGATGGAAAGAAATCACAGGGAACACAACAACCACACAAACAAATTTCAAATACTCATATATAAGATAAATAATACATACTACCTCTACTAACATTGCAGGATCATAACTCAACATAGAGATGGACAAGGAGAATAAGGCACCAACTACCACAATCGACGGAGGAGGAAGTGGACACAAAGCAGTCACCGTGGAGGAAATCCAAGCAAACATTAGTGAATTCTAGCTTTTTTTTATACACTATTTTATGTCTTTATGACATTTCATCTCTGAGGCCTATTATTTTATGGGATGTCTCCCCCATTTTATCATCAAAACTTTTTGAGGCATTTTTTGTTTGAACGATCAACATAGGAGGCACTTCTGGCGCAACCTATGTTTTGATCGTCAAGATCCAAACTCTTCATTTGCATGTGTTTGTATGCAAATGTCTATATCTATTAATATATGAGGCTTTCATAAAAAAAAGCATGCATAATATAGAGGCAAGTTCATTTTCAATTATAATATTAATTAAATCAAAGTTCCCATCACAAAATGGATCGTGTAGGGTTTCATTGAAAAAAATGAATCATTTTGACAATTTGGATGCAAAGAAAAGAAAATAAAACAAGAAAATGTCGATAGGGCCAAATTCACAATTCAATTGTTCAATAGCAATGTGAGATCAACTAAGGCTATGAGACTCAAATTAGGTCAAATTGAATCCAAAAAAAGGAATTCTATGAGTTACACCTCAATTGTAAGAGAGAGGATATGAATTAGATATCCAGTATGAAAATAAGAGAATTGAACATACCTCTCAAAATCATTGTAGCTTGAAAAATCTAAGGTCATAGGTGGTCCACACCTACGGTGAACATTAACATATAATAGTTATTACATTTATATTTGATAAACCCCAAAACAACCTTTTTGTTGTTACTAATTTGTTTCACAAAAGATATATTATTGCATAGAGAATATGTTTATGATTGCAAAACATACTTTTAGTGACTTTTCTAATATTCCAGTTGCTAATTATTAATATGATAGAAAGATGTATATACTGAATTGAAATTCAAAACTAGTGCATAGGAATACCAATATGCCTTTTGTCATGATACAAAGCCTTAGATAAAGTCGTGGATATATAACTTAATAATATTTCAATCTGCTCAAAGAAAATTGAAGAAGAAAGTCCATGATATCGCCTCACAAATATTACAAAAACATAAATCATGGAAAAAAATGTCAAACCAACTTTGAGAATATTCCCACCTTGTCTGCATCATGAATACCCATTAGAAGCTTGCTACTTATTTCCCATTATGAAAGAAAGGGAACTAGAGGTAGATCGAGCACCTCCTTCCAACCATATTGACTTCAGAGTGATCTTACAAAGTTGGTGAGAGTAACACTTTGAAAACTTGAAAATAAAAATGTATTTAAGAATACAGAGTTGGAGGCAAAGACGGAATAACGAAACAACAAATTGCCTACCACCAGTGTAGGTTGAAGGATATAAAAGCTTAGAAGGCTTATTACAAACTCATAGGAACATATCTCAAAGGTTTCGGTGATGAGGAAAACATCACTGAAGCAGCTGTGTTAGTGTAATGACCCATTTTCAACTTAGCTATCTAATTAGAGTTTATTTGAATGATTACATACTTAACTAGATTGGTCATTGTTCAAGGTTGATTATTGATGATAGTCTAATTATTATGTTTCAAATCTAATGAGAAATTCTAATCATGTTTTTATTTTAAAAAACTAGGTTTTGAGAAGTGTAAACACTAGTCGGCCAAAATTAGGGTTTTGGTAGCATATGAATACATAATTTGATAAATACATTGGCACAATAGATGATTTTTGGTATATTATAGATAACTTTGATTTGATTAAAATTTGTATATAGTATGTATAACTCCAATATAAGTATTTTGATAAAATATCAACAAATGTGAATGTTATTTGATTTTTTATTTGGTTGAGTTTCTCCAGGAAAAATTCAGCCAACCATGCTTTTAGACTAAAATATAGCAGTATGGAATTTGATTTTTATCTATTTAATTGTATATTAAAATGACATGAAATTTTAATTGTAGCTTGATAACACAATTTTAGACATTGAGTTTGATTCAGTCCTGTTTTAGGGCTTCATCTTGTGTCTTTTTGCTCTTCAATCACATCTATACCTGTTAGATCGCATGTCATTCCTCCCAATATGCTTATTTGTATAAATGCACTTATTGACATTATTTGCATGTTTTTTAGGCATTTGGACCACATTGATGGAAGAGAGAGAGGGAGTGATCCTAGGGTTCCTCTACCCTTGGAGAGGCCCAAAGTGAAGTTTGATGCTCCATCAACCTACCCCCAGTGGCCAAAGATCAATTGAAGCAAAGATGTCCAAGAAAAGTCAAAGAACATAGTCAAATTGTTGATCTAGGACCCAGCACGGTCGTGGTACCACAGAACGACTGTGCTTGGTCACTTATAAATCAAAAGAATCACCTCCAAGTCAAGCAGAATGCACCACGGCCGTGCAGCACAGAACGACCGTGCCAGAGACAGCCACCACGGCACAGCACGGCCGTGCTACAGCAGACCAGAATGGTTGTGCAACATCACCACGACCACCATCACCCAGCCCACCACGGCCGTGCTACCCTCACTCCACCACGTCCGTGGCACACAGCATGGCCATGCTACCCTCAGTCCACCACGACTGTGGCATTTTCATCCTAAATTTGACCACCAACCTGATATTTAGCCATTTTATTCATCATGGTCATTCCCATCCACCACGGCCATGCTCTACCCTACCCACCACGGTTGTGCTACTCACAAAACCTACCTTTTTTCCACTGCTTTCCCCAATTTGCCCCTACTTGACCTAGTGCTTCCTCCCCACACCTATATATACCTAGGTGGTGGTTGGGGCATGAGATTAGCTACCCTACAGCCATTCTAGCCACCCCAGTTCATCCTCCATCCATTCCCACCTCATTTCACCTCCATTTCACCATTTCTACCACCAAAACCCTAGTTTTCCATTGTTTTCACCCATTTTCATCACACATCCATGCCATTCACCTACCTTGGAGGAGGGAGCTTGAGCTACAGCTGCTAGGAGGTGGAGAAGGAGGAGTCTTCACCGAGCTCATCATGGATTTTCACTCGTCTACTCATTCTATCTCCTTTCCCCTTGTATTTTGCTTTGTTATGAGTAGCTAGGCCCCTTGGGTGGGATGTTTGGGGGAAGTTATGTTACTTTGATACCATGTTGGGAGAAAATGACATGTAAACTTTGTAATTCTATTTGTTAATGGTTATATTCTATTTGCATCTATTTCTCCATGAATTGCTTGTTGGTTTGTGTGTGAAATCAACTAGGAATTTAGGCAAATTGCTTATATGTGTGAATTTTGGGATTTGCCCCTAGGTCCAATTCTTGGACTCCTAGGTTGCCTCCGATCTTCCTACATCCTAATCAATCTCCCTAAACCTAAGTAAGAGATCTAAGTAGCTAGATTAGATGATTCTAGTGCAATTAGCTTGGAGCCTTCTCAAGGCTAGAATGTGGGGGAATTGGGGTCTAAAACCCTTATTTCACCTCCTCATTACTACCCTCGGCCCCTAATTGCCCTAGGATTGCCTAATCTAGAAACCTAGACTTTATTAGACTCTAATTGAATTGAACCTAACCCCTAACCCAATTGAGCGTCGTAAGGGTAGTAGGGGTGTTAGGGACTAGTTCCCCTATACACAACCTAGCATATCCATGGCCAGTTAGTAGCTTAGGTTAATTCATTAGAATCTAACTTGTTGTTTGGTTTGGATGATCTAAATGGAATCATAATTTTCATATGTCACCCCCCAACTTAAGTGATAAGTTCATACCCCTAAACATCCCATACCTCTCTTTATTGCTTAAAACCCTAGTTTTATGCTTGCTTAGCTTAGTTAGCTCTTTCCTTGCTTAGTTAGCTTCTTGTTTTGGTTGTCTTGTTCATGCTAGTTTAGCTCTTTAATTGCTCTTTTGATCTTCTTGCTTGCTTTAGTGTAATTTTCCTTTTCATACCTAGCTTAATCCTTTCTTGCCTGTTTAGCCTTAATCTAGTCTAGGGTTAATGTAGATTTAATTATTGCCTTTAATTCATCATTTGTTCATAGTAGTTTAACAATCAATTCACCTTTAAACCCTTAACCCTAGTCTCTGTAGTAGTAACCTAATGAAACTAAACCTAGCTCTAGTGCCCCCTCTTTTCCCTGTGGATCGACCCTATACTTGCCACCTTCCTATACTACGACACGACCCTGTGCGCTTGCGGGTGTAGCTAGTTTAGTAGAAGTAGGTGTGTTAGTGAGGTTTATAAATTTTGAAAGTGAACCATCTCATGTGTTCCGATCTCATGGGGTGCATCTAGTCGAGTCAAATAGGCTAGTTTGTAGCACCTCTAGCGGACGCACCAAGCTTTCTGGTGTCGTTGCCGGGGATTGGAGGTGCTCGGCCTAGCTAGTTAGTCTTGCTTTTACTTTTCCTACTACCCTCATCATTGCTATTCTTTATTCATTATTCTTTGCATTCTTTGTGTATATTGGTTTGCTAACTTGCTTTCTTTTGTTTGGTTGTGCTTTGTGCATGTGACAAGCCATTTGGGAGGAAACAAGATGGAAGGCCAAAATGCACCTCGCAAGTCCTTGCAAGATTACTTCATGCCGAGCAACTACCAGTCACCTATTACATCTAGAGTCACCCAAATGTAAGGGGATAAATTTTCTATTCCTCTAGGTCTTCTTGGGCTCCTTCCCACCTTCTACGGCTCAGAGAGTGAGAACCCCTACAAGCATGTGGATGCCTTCCTAGAGATGTGTGCCACCTTCAGAACGTCGACGGTAAGTGATGACTCAATTCGGCTCACATTGTTCCCCTTTTCACTCAAGGATAGGGCCAAGGAATGGTATGATTCAAGGAGAGACATCATGAGTTGGGGTGAGATGAAGATGGCATTCTTGAGGAAGTTCTACTCTATTGCAAAGATGACACAAATGTGGCGGTCAATAGTGAGTTTCAGCCAAATGGGTAATGAAAAGTTCCATGATGCTTGGGATAGGTTGCAAAAGATGTTGAGAGAGTGACCGCATCATGAGATACCTTTGTGGCAGCTTGCACAAGCATTATACTCTGGTTTGTCATCAAGGTATCAAGCTATAGTGGATTCTTCTTGTAGAGGTGTTTTCATGACAAAGCCATCGGAGGAGTCATGACCGTTGTTTGAGAAATTGGCGGAAAATTCAAGGAACTGGGCTTCTAGCATGGTTTGTGATGGGGGTCAGGTCTTTAGTGAGCCTTCTACTTCTAATGTAACCAATGCACACGTGATGAAGGTTATGGGAGAAATGATGAAACTCATGAAAAGTCAAGGAGGAAATGTTCCTTGCCACCCGGTCAACTACATTGGTTCTTTTGAGGGAGAAATGAAGACACCTTACTCCGATAGCTACTCGGAACCGCAAAGTCCAAGCTACAGCTCAAGGTTTGAGGAAGAGGTTCTCTCTAGATTGAAGATCTTTGATGTTGTCCAAAAATATGTTGTAAGGCTTGAAGAAAAGATAGAGAAGCTATCTTCCATAATTTCTCTCCAAGAAGAACAATTATCTTCAAAATCCATCTTGAGTTACAATAAAACAAGTGGGCCCATGCCCACTTCTCAAATTTTCTACAATCCACCTCCCATGCAAGTGCATCCCATCTACTATCATCAAAGCTATCCTAAGCCTTACACTCCCCCACCACCTTCACCACCTCAATTTTCCCAAAACTTCACCTTCCAACCCCAATTCTCTCCTCCCCCTCAATTCTCTTTTCCACCTCAATTTCAACCCCAAGTGTCACCCCCACCTCCTCCACAACACAACATGCTCCCCCTCCCCAACATGAGCAATGTAGTGCTATGACAGTTCTAAGGAGTGGGAAAACACTTGAGCAGTCCACAAATCAAAGAAAGAGTGACAAAGCAAAGCAAAAGTAGTCAAGTGGTGATGTTGTGATTGAGTTTGCCGAAGATGATCACTTGCCACCCCATGTTGATATTGGGAGTCCTAGTGCTCCACCTCATGCTACACCATAGGAAGATCATGCTGAGTCAAGTGGGCCAATATCTAGTGATCCACCATTTCCCAAAGCACTAGATGAGCCCCCGGCTGTGAAAAGAAGACAAAAGCACAATATGGACATTCTTGAGGTCTTCCGACAAGTGAAGGTCAACATTCCTCTCTTGGATGCAATCAAACAAATTCCATCATATGCCAAGTGTCTCAAAGACCTATGTACTGTGAAACGAAGGTTAACGGGGAGGATTCCAAAGAAGGTGAGATTGACTGAACAAGTGAGTTGTATCATACAACATTCCCTTCTCGTGAAGAGAAAAGACCCAAGAGCCCCACTCATACCTAGTTACATAGGGGGACATCGCATAGACAAATCCTTACTTGATTTGGGATCTAGTGTGAATTTGATGTTATACAATGTCTACGTTGAGTTGGGCCTAGGCAAGTTGAAGCTGGCACATTGCACTCTCCAGTTGGTGGATAGATCCATAAAAGTGCCTAGGGGTAGATTGGATGATGTCTTGGTGATGATAGATAGAGAAAAAGGTGTGGTGTTCCCGACGGATTTCATTGTACTTGATATGGAGCCGTAGGATAGGAATATTCCCATCATCTTGGGAAGACCAATATTATCTATAGTTGATGTCGACATTCATGTGCGCAGTGGCACTATGACAGTCTCATTCATAGACATGAAGATCAACATCAAATGTACAAGACCCCAACCCGGTGAGTTCGAGATAGGGATATTGGACATGATCACTTCACAAGTCCAAATGGTCATTTAAGAGGACATCAAGGTGAAGAAATTGATGATGGTTATTGTGATGAAAGGGATGAGTAACTTATATTGAGTGCAAACGAGGGATGCATGTTTTGCAAGAATGGACACATGAGAATCCCAAATGGGTGAATTTGAAGAGTCTTCAAGAAGCCCAGCTGAAGGCAAGAAACTCGGCACTTGCGGTAGGCAACCCACCTAGGTTTGAGAATTTTTGACCCAACCTTACATTTTTATACTTTTTCTTTGTTTTTATACTTTCTAAGAAAACACACACACACACACACTTGTATTTGATAGTTTTTGTGTAGTTTTGAGATGTGCAGGTGAGAACAGAGTGAAATGAAGAGAAATGGACAAAATTTTGATAAAGGATTAGTGGAAGATCAACTTGAGATCAGAGTTTTGATGTTTAAACAAGATTTGAGTGTTATACTGTTGTTACAGTGGACACCACAGCCGTGGTGACATGGAACGGCCGTGGTGGTGCACTCACATCCAATAGAAAAATCGTCAAAAATTGAGAAAATCAACTAAGTGTAGAACCAGGGCAGAACGACCATGCAAGCAACATGCTCGTGATACATGAAGCCACCACGGTCGTGCCGCAGCCCGGTTCCAGCAACTTAAAGCTAGATTTTACAAAATTTCTATTCACTTGCTCATTTATCTGAAGAACAGAACAGTTGTGCTCCACTCCCTAGCACCCATGCAGTGTGTCACCCACCCTCTACAACCACCGATTCTTCACCAAATCGCTCCCAAATAATTCCCAATCAATCCCCCACCATTTCCACTACCTTAATCTCTAGATTCCACCAATTTCCATCCACAAACGCACCACTTTGTCTCCATTCCGCCCCAACAGCCCAGTTCTTCAGAGAAATCTGAAATTTTCTAGTTTCACTTCCATTTTTGAGCAAGAATGAAGAAGTCTGCAAGGAGAGTAGTAGAGAAGACTAGGGGTGTCATCCCCTACCAAAGGAAATCAAAGAACAACCACCCCTGGTTGACGGAGGCTGAATTGGATGCCATAGTGGATCCTATCACAAAAGAGGTATCCGTACAGCCACAGTGGGGGACACCATCATCGTCGCAGCCACCGTCGTCTGCTTCCTGGCACTCCGTCTCATCTGAGAGACCCTCTGCTACAATTGCACGACCTTCTATCTTAGCAGCATGGCCGCCCGTCTCCTCGGCATCACAGCTGCAGCCCGACCCACAGCCACGACCATGTCGACGGCTCGTGCTAGATGATGAAGATGATACAGATATGCCTAATTCTGAGCAGCACGAGATTCCACCCCCATCGCCCCCTTCCACATCCTGAGGTCACTATCGACAGGGAAAAGGAGCCTAAGCACCTGGGGTGCTTGACACATAGAGTTTTAGCAACTCACTATGCATGCCAAGCAACAATGGAGGCGATGGGTTTCTACACCTACTTTCAGGGATTGATGGAGAAAATGGGGTTGTTTGAGATCCTGACATTGCAACAAGAGTCTTACGTCGAGCTGAATCAACAATTTTTTGCCACGCTAGAGAAAGCAACCGATGATGGTGAGAATGCATTTAAGGTAATGACCAGGGATAAGAGGTGGAAGATAACCTCAAAAATGCTAAATCAAATTTTTGCCCCGAAAGAAGAGATAGCAACCCTCCTAGATGGATGAAGGACAGAGAATAATTCAAGTTCCACATATCCAACAATGTGGAAATGCTTCACCGGACAAAGTACCTTTGTAGTAGGGAAATCAAAGACGAGTGCTATTCATAGCCCATTAATCCACTATGTTTAGAAGGTGTTAGCAAACACTATTATCTTTGGCAGGTACAAAAACCAAGGCAGCTGCACAAGGAAAGATCTTTTTGTGCTTGGTTGGATGACCAAGGAGAGGCATGTGAACCTGGAGGCATTACTTATTGATCATATGAGGACAATCCCATCCAAGAGCACAAATCTATTTGTAATGGGAGGGATTGTGACATTCATAGCCACTGCCTTAGGACATGACATGACAGGATATACAAAGGCAGATGGTGGAAAGTTGGTTGACCTGCACTACTTGGCTCGTTGTTCCATGATTACAATTTTGGATCAAAAAATCATCTACTAGGTCAACCCACCTTACCCAGGAGTGACATTGGAGCTATGTTACCATACCCCACCCCTCATGGCACAATATGGACCAACGCCGGAATTTCTGGAAAAATTGAGGAGGTATGAGGAGGAGAATCCGAGAGGAGAGACAATCCCTGAGGTGGTTTTTGCAGGGGGTCTAGAAGAGCCTTCACAGGTAGATGAGCTGAGACGGGTGGCGGAGGAAAGAGCGGCACGTCGGGTGAGGCAAAGAGAAGAAAGGACGGCAGCGTCAGAGCCACAACAACCTTCAGTGAATGCATATGATATGGGTACCATTCATGCACAACTGGAGAGCATTCAGGCGATGCAGGAGAGGATACTACGGGCACAGGAGGGCTTTTAGAGGATACAGGATGCCATGTGGTTGGACCACCAACATATGCATTATCAGGTCAACCATCTTTACCAGTTTCAAAATGCCCCGGCCCAGAGGAACCCACAGTGGGGTGAAGATTGGTGGAGTTCTTTATCAGCTTTTCAGGATAGCTATCTGCCTCCACAGTCAGACTACTAGGGCTCCTATTACAGACAAGGAGTAGCACCTCCACCACCACCGCAGTGATCATCTACCATATCATCCTAGACGTTAGTGTCATGTTGAGGACATCATGATTCAAAAGTTTGGGGTGGTAGGGCGGTATACCCTCGTTCTACTTTCACTCATTTTTATATCTCACCTACTATATACTCTTTGTTTGTTGATTTTCACATTTCTGCTTGTTTTTCTATCTAGTTTAGAAGTTTACTGCTTTGCATACCTGCATGCCATGTAGTTTACTTTTTCTCATTTTTGCTTAATTTTCAAAAAATTTGCTCTTTTTGCCATGCATTGCATATCATGTAGATTTTTGGTAATTTCTGCATGTTTTAGCTAGGATGTGCTTGTTTACTATTTTAAGTTCAATAATATAGGTTTAGATGAGATTGGAGGCAACTTGGCACCAATTTGGCCAATTATGCCCAAATTTGAGAGTTCTTGTCTAAAAAGTGTGTTTTGACCCAATCTCTACTGTTTTGAGTAAAAATGATGACCTTTGACAAATGCAAGTGAAATGTCATGAATTATTGCTAAGTGGTATCAATGTTTGACTTTTTACATGTGCATCACCTCTCTTAGGATTGTGATTGATTTGGTTGATTGTGAAGTCGAGCAAGCTTTGAACGCTTAGTGTTTGTGGAATCACTTGATTGATATATCGATTTCATCTTGTTCATTCATGTGGTGTGATATCTAGGATGAAGTATTGGATTAATTTTCATGCAGAATGTCTT
Organism: Alisma plantago-aquatica; assembly: GCA_963693085.1. Lineage (NCBI taxonomy): Eukaryota > Viridiplantae > Streptophyta > Magnoliopsida > Alismatales > Alismataceae > Alisma > Alisma plantago-aquatica. The sequence goes on from OY856413.1 coordinate 581,180,131, forward strand.
ATGTGGAGGATCATACCAATGACCCCTCTTTGATCCAACTATTCTTCCACCATCTTCATACCCCTCCACCTCATAAAAAGATTCCCTAGTGCACATAATCAGCCTTGGCCACCTCCAAAAGTTTGGGGTGGTCATATCTCCATCTCCCCGCTTCACTGTATCCATCATATACCCTATCTACACCAAGGGCAAAGAAAAAAAAACGCAAAAACAAAATAAAAGGATGCTCCTATTTAAGAGCATTCAAATACAGAAAAGATGAGTGTGTAAAAAACTCCAAAAATCTTACCACAACCCTTTTCTTCCACTTTCATACCCATTGAGCTAGGAAACATCAAACCTAGCTCATTTTGCCCTTTTCCGCGGCCACGTGGGCCATTTGGTGTGATTTGAAACATAAGATTGAATGCATGAATTTCAAACAATACTCCTAGTCATCCTTGATTAACTCCACCATGAAACGGTTTACCCAGAACTTTATGGAAGAAATATGGATAACTTGTGTATTCTATGCGCTATATTTTAAGTTCATATGCTTTGTGCTCTTTTCATGATTGGATTGTGAAAGTAGGAGAGGAGAGAGGTGAAATGCATGTACTCGGTCATCTTTGATCCCATTCAGCAATAATCATCTTTTATATTGCATTTATCATTTCTTGTTTGTGGAAAATTTGGAAAAGAGATTGAGTTAAAGCATACTTGAGGACAAGTATGTTTCCAGTTTGGGTTGGTGATTCAGCCCTATTTTAGGTCTTCATCTTGTGTCTTTTTACTCTTCAATCACATATATACCTATTAGATTGCATGTCATTCCTCCCAATATGCTTATTTGTATAAAATGCACTTGTGGACATTATTTGCATGTTTTTAGGCATTTGGACCACATGCACTTGATGGAAGAGAGAGAGAGAGGGAGTGATCCTAGGGTTCCTCTACCCTTTGAGAGGCCCAAAGTGAAGTCCTATGCTCCCTCAACCTACCCCCAGGGCCAAAGATCAATTGAAGCAAAGATGTCCAAGAAAAGTCAAAGAACAAATTCAACTTGTTGATAAAGGACCCAACACGGTCGTGGTACCAAAGAACGACCATGCTAGGTCACTTATAAATAAAAAGAATCACCTCCAAGTCAATCAGAAAGCACCACGGCCGTGCAGCACAGAACGGTCGTGCCAGAGACAGCCACCACGGTTGTGCTACACAACATGGCCGTGCTACAGCAGACCAGAACGGTCATGCAACATCACCATGGCCACCATCACCCAGCCCACCATGGCCATGGCACACAGCACGATTGTGCTACCCTCACTCCACCATGGTCGTGGCACACAGCACGACCGTGCTACCCTCAGTCCACCACGGTCGTGGTGTGGCATTTTCAGCCCAAATTTGACCACCAACCTGACATTTAGCCATTTTATTCACCACGGTCATTCCCATCTACCACGGCCGTGCTCTATCCTACCCACCATGACTGTGGTGACCCACCACAGCCATACTACTCATAAAATCCACCTATTTTATAACTACTTTCCTTATTTTGCCCCTACTTGACCTAGTGCTTCCTCCCCACACCTATATATACCTAGGTGGCAGATGAAGCATGAGGTTAGCTACCCTACAACCACTCCAACCGCCCCAGTTCATCCTCCATCCATTCCCACCTCATTTCACCTCCATTTCACCATTTCTACCACCAAAACCCTAGTTTTCCATTATTTTCACCCATTTCCACCACACATCCATGCCATTCACCTACCTTGGAGGAGGGAGCTCGAGCTACAGCTGCTAGGAGGTGGAGAAGGAGGAGTCTTCACCAGGCTCATCATGGATTTTCACTCCTCTACTCATTCTATATCCTTTCCCCTTGCATTTTGCTTTGTTATGAGTAGTTAGGCCCCTTGGGTGGGATGTTTGGGGGAAATTACGTTACTTTGATACGATGTTGGGGGAAAATGACATGTAAAATTTATAATTCCATTTGTTAATGATTATATTCTATTTGCATCTCTTTCTCCATGAATTGTTTGTTGGTTTGTGTGTGAAATAACCTAGGAATTTCTTATATGTGTGAATTTTGGGATTTACCCCTAGGTCCAATTCTTGGATCCCTACGCTGCCTCCCATCTTCCTACATACTAATCAATCTCCCTAAACCTAAGTGAGATATCTAAGTAGCTAGATTAGATGATTCGAGTGCAATTAGCTTGGAGCCTTCTCAAGGCTAGAATGTGGGGGAATTGGGGTCTAAAACCCTAATTTCACCTCCCCATTACTACCCTCGGCCCCTAATTTCCCTAGGACTGCCTAATCTAGAAACCTAGACTTGATTAGACTCTAATTGAATTAAACCTAACCCCTAACCCAATTGAGCCTCTTAAGTGTTGTAGGGGGTGTTAGGGACTAGTTCCCCTATACACAACCTAGCATATCCATGGCCAGTTAGTAGCTTAGGTTAATTCATTAGAATCTAACTTGTTGTTTGGTTTGGATGATCTAAATGAAATCATAATGTTCATATGTCACCCCCCCAACTTAAGTGATTAGTTCATACCCTTAAACAACCCATACCTCTCTTTATTGTTTAATACCCTAGATTTGTGCTTGCTTAGCTTAGTTAGCTCTTTCCTTGCTTAGTTAGCTTCTTGCTTTGCTCTTGTCTTGTTCATGCTAGTTTAGCTCTTTAATTGCTCTTTTGCTCTTCTTGCTTGCTTTAGTGTAATTTGCCTTTTCATACCTAGCTTAATCCTTTCTTGCCTATTTAGCCTTAATCTAGTCTAGGGTTAATGTAGATTTCATTATTGCCTTTAATTCCTCGTTTATTCATAGTAGTTTAACAATCAAATCACCTTTAAACCCTTAACCCTAGTCTCTGCAGTAGTAACCTAGCGAAACTAAACCTAGCTCTAGTGCCCCCTCTTTTCCCTATGGATCGACCCTATACTTGCCACCTTCCTATACTACGACACGACCTTGTGTACTTGCGGGTGCAGCTAATTTAGTAGAAGCAGGTGTGTTAGTTAGGTTTATAAATTTTGAAAGTGAACCCTCCCTGTGTTCTGATCTTGTGGGACGCATCTAGTCGAGTCAAATCGGCTAGTGTGTAGCACCTCTATTGGACGCACCAGAGTTAAACTTGCATAATTTTTGTTTGATGTTGGACTGATCCAAGTGTAGTGTCGGTTGAGTTTCTTATTAGTAAGAACTCTTCCGATCAAAAAATTTGGCAGTTTCACATGTGAGTATCAACTATACTTCCACATTATCTTTCTCTAGATATGGTTATGATCCATCTCTAGGTCGGGGATTTGTTTGCACCCATGGACGGTGCCATGGTGGGAGGTTTGTTCCTAGCCAGGTTTACGTCAAAGGAGGATGTGGATGTGGTGCTGGAACAGGGCCCTTGTTTTTTTAACAAACAATTGGTCCTGATGTGAAAGTGGTCACCTGAAGTCGATATCAGGTGTGTTTCGCTCACATATGCTCAGATTTGGGTAACCTTACCTAAAGTTTGGCAGCAATGGATGAATAGGGACATCTCCATCATTGTCTGTGGGATTGGGGAATGAAAGGGGATCGGCTTTCTATCCCGTGGGAAGCTCGTTGTGACCGCTCATATCTCTGTGGAGGTTTAAGCAAATAGGAAGCCACCTCTAGTGGTTATGATAGAAATGACAGACGGAAGGGAGCTTGAGATAAATGCGCTCTATGATGAGATGCCCCACAGGTGCGAGCATTGCAAGGTATTCAGGCATGGAGAGGGGTTGTGTTTGGGAGAGAGGGTGACTCTCTAGGAACTTCCAATCATTTGCAAGTTGTGCAACTAGCAAGTCAAAAGGAACAAGAAGAGGGGGAAGAGCATAGCGCCCCTAGGACGGGTGGTTTCACATGTGACTATTCTGGAGGTGAGACATGAGGAAGTTGAGGACGTGGTCATTGTTCCCACTCCTGGTCTACAACCCAAGGACAGTACAGGGGGGAGATGGAGGCACAAAAGGAAGGATCTACATTTAAAGTGGAACAGGAGATCCTTGGTGACTTTCCTATGATAGGTGTGGGAGATGATCGCTCTAATGTGAGGGGGAAAGCTTGTGCTAAGGACAATGGGGGTAAGAAGAAGGTGGGGATGCCTCAGGTGAAGACACAGTCAACATCCAGCAATCCCTTATACATGTTGGATGGCTTGGACAGGGAGGTGGTGATGGAGGAGGTGCACACTTGCAGTTCTCAGGTGCCACCTAGGAGGATGAGAAATGGTGGGTCTACTCCCGGAAGGGGGGGACACCGAAAATCTACATAATGTGTATCCTCACCTAGAGTTTTTGAGGAGCATCTCGGCCAGGCAAATTGAGAAGGCTTAGGACTATCGTCGATCAAGTTTAGGCCTCTTTGGTCATCTATCTAGATATGAGAATCAGAAGAAAAGGAGAGGACATAATTTGGGTGTTGTTCCCCACTTGATGGTATACTGCATCCAACCTCGAGCAAATTGAGGGGAGTCACATTGTGATGGTTTGGAATCCTATGCTTTGGGATATCCAAGTGATTTTTCATGGACCAAATGATGGCAACAATCTGTATCAACCATGGTGGGTTACACATAGTCGTTTCAGCAGTCTATGGACACAATTTTGAAATGTACAGAAGGAGGTTATGGGAAGTGTTGGAAATGACAACTAGAGGGAGCTATTGTAACTTTTTGTAGGATTTTTTAACCATATTAGGAAGTCTCACAAGAATAAAGGAGTGATTCTAGTGCATGATTCTTGCCTTGCTAGATTTACTGATGCTCTAGATGCGTCTGATCAAATTGAACTGAATATGAATGGAGGTATCATCATGTGGCAGAATAAAAGAGTGGTTAAGAGAAGAATTGTGAGCCAGTTGGATAGAGAAGTGGTCAATGAGGTGTGGCTTGATGTGTCACCCCATGAGAAGGTGAAGTTAGGGGTTCATCCTAACAATGATCACACATGGCTTGTTATTCAACTCACCCAAGAATAGCTGAATGGCAAACCTTTCAGATTCTTGGTGGGATGGTTATAGTGGCCTCTCTGCAATGGTGATACAGTTAATTTGCCATTAGAGGTGGGACGGGAAGAGATGGAGTTCTATAGCACTCTATACAATAAAATTCTGATGGTGTTGAGAATGGATGGAAGGCTATTAGTGGGAGAGTCACTGAGGATATGAATAAATATTTGACAGGGCTGACAAGAAAAGCAACGATCAAGCTAGTGTTGTTCTCCATTGGTTCCATGAAGGCACCCGGACTGGATGGGTTCAATGCCAAATTCTTTCAAGTGGCTTGGGAGGTGATTAAGGAGGATGTATGCAAGACAATCAGGTGGTTTTTGGTTGAATGGGAGGATGTTGAGAAAAGCTAACCATGCATTTCTAAGACTTATCTCGAAGAAAAGTGTGGTTGAGTCAATGAATGATGTGAGACCTATAGCCTGCTTCTTGGTTATGTACAAGATTATTACTAAACTTCTGGCTAATAAGATAAAGAATGTGCTACCAAAAATCATCTCCCCTACTCAAATGACATTCATCAAAGGTATAAGCATATATTATAGAGCCCTCTTGGCATCTGAGTTCATGAAGAACTTTGGGTTGAGAAGAAGTATGCATAAAGCATGTGTGAAGCTTGATCTCACCAAGGCATACGATAACGTCAGATGGGAGGTTCTATGGGCTATCATGAAGGCTTTGGGGTTCACGGAGATATGGAGTAATATCATAAAGGAGTGTGTGACTAAAATTTCATTTTATGTTATGGTGAAGGGTGTCCCTTATGGTTTCTTCAAGGCTACACATGGGCTAAGACAAGGGGATCCCTTATCCCCATTTCTCTTTACTATTGTGATGGAAGGTTTGTCCTATCTAGTGAGTAAGGTGGAAGGGAACAAGAACATCAATGCCTTCAAATAGGGGGGTGTGAAGGTATTGCCGCATATGATTTTTGCAGATGATGTCCTTTTCTTCTTACATGGATATGTGAGAACGTTGAGGAGTTTCAGGACGATGATGAGGAGGTTTGGAGACATGACATGGCTCTATATTAGTGAAGTTAAGTCCAAGGTATTCTTACCTATATCTTGAAATTTGAGGAGGGGAAGGTTGAAGGATGTGGTGGGTCTGGAGATTGGACCTAGGTCATGATGGGCCGACTGAGGTCAGAGGATCCAAGGTGTGGCACTCCATGTGTAGAACATTGTCAGATGTTGTTGCTAATTACATTTTGGATGACAGTAGATGGAGGTTAAGGATGACAACATCCTATCCTGGTCTGTGTACTATGCCCATTCACCCTGAGTACCATTTCATCTGTTGATATGGAACAAGCTCCATGTCCCGAAGTGGAAATGCAACACATACAAAGTGATTCTAGGGAAACTCTCCAACTACATATCAGCTGAGCAAATGGGGTCTTATAGTTGAAGCTACATGTTCTTTGTGCCATAAGGAACCGGAATATCATTCACAATTGTTATTTGAGTGCTCTTATACCAGGTACATGAGGTGCAGAATGTGTCAAAATGGTTTGGGGTGGTTTCCCTTCATAAAAATTAATCCCTTCATCTACCCTAATGTGTGGTTGCAGTCCAAGAAATGATATTTGAGAGAGAGGAGGATTAGGGCTTTGCAAGAGAATTTGACGGAAAGGTTGATTTAGGATTTTGGCTTCCTAAAGCTTGCGAATTCATGTAAGTTCAGCAACCCTAGATAGGTTTCTATGATGAATCTTTCTCTTATTTTTGAAATATGTCTCTCCTTTGATTTGAATTAAAAAGGATATCAAATCACCCATTTTCTATTTATTTTTCTCATATTCTCCTTTTCTAGGGTTTCCGACTTGGAAGGACAAAGGGAAGGAGGTGATGACTAGAACCTTGATGGATTTCTAGAAATTTAGTTTGTAGGGGATGTTTTTAAGGTTCTCGGCACCTTATGTGAGTTCTTATCTCCCTATTAATCTATGTAATCATGTCGAAAGCCTAATGTTATTTGGTTAAAATTAATCAAAACTTGTGTTTGTATTTGTATGCAATTGAGTGTTTAATTAGGAAAAATTTAAGGAAATAGATGTATCTGATTTATATGACTTGTTCTTATCTTGTTCATATTATATTCATTAAAGTTCTATTAAAAATCATGTGGATATAGGACTATGATGTTTTATATGAATAATGCAAAAAAATTAGTCTAATGTCCAGTATGCTTGGAAATTAATGTGATAAGTATAGATTATTGTTCCTTGAACTAGAGAAGACTATTGAGATAATGTTAGCTTAATATCATATACCGACTCATGTGAGCATGGTCATGCATTTTGTACTCCAATTTGTCAAGTGGTTGGGGATGTCATTCCAAAGGAGGGACAAATTCTATCTAGAACACTCACAGTATGTCCCATGTGTAACAGTGTACCCAATCGCCACCTTTTTTAAAACTCATATTTTAGAGAAAATTGGGCTAGTGTCAAAGTAAATAGAAAAAATGTGTTATTAGAGTGACTTTACATCTAAGGATCATAGTGACCACTGTCATATTGACATATGACTCTGACATGTCATTACATGACTTCCATGTGTCAATATCAAGGTGGGTATGTCTAGTACAACTTATTCTCTAACAACTACTCATGTATTTGAGTTGATATCCAATATCATGACTAAACTTGACTTTTTCTCTCTCATCAATTATACTCTTCCCTACCACCAAGTGACATTCTTGCCCAATTGGATATCAATTTCATAGTTTGAGTGTGGCAACACTCTAATTTGGTCACATCAAGGATCAATTCTACCATATGTGACAGTAATTATACACATTTAAGCCAAGTGTCATGCTTAAATGTATCATGGTTTGTAATTAATATTGAACCTAATAAGTATAGTCTTCTTACCCCTATTTTTTGCATATTGTACATTTTTTCAATTTTGAGTCCAGAAGTACAAAAATCACTCTAAATGGACCTTTGTAGCCCAAGTTATGAGTTTGCATAGATCCTTTATTTTACTTTGATTTAATTAAAATTTTGATCCTTGATTTCTGCTTTGGGCTAGCTCAACAAGGCCTTTGGGAGGGTGTGTGGCCCACCACCACCTCCCCCACTCCCCAAACCCTAAGGCAAGTATTGTCTTTCTTGTTGAATGATGTTTGATCCAAAGGTCACAGACATCATCTCTTTCATCTGTATGGTTCCAACACCAATGGCGTTGAGCACCACCTAACAATGCTTTTGCATCCTCCAATCCACAAATTTCTCACCTTAGACATTTTTACTAGTTGAATCACTCTCTCTCTTTGTCCCCATCTTTTCCCCTCTCACTCCATCTTTTCTTACACCCTAGAACTTGCCCCGCACCTCCCTCTTTATTCCATGTCCAGGCCGCAACACCCCCGTAAGGGACCTCGAGGGCTCACCCTTTTTACTATTAGCCCTAAACTACCCCATGAACACCTCTAACAGGTGTTGTTGGTCCAGGGTGGCCTTCTTGATGGGTCTTGCAGATGTTGGTGGGTATGTTCCCATGAGCTATAACAAACTTTGAGCATCATGAGCTATTGTTGCCTCACACTACTACACCGAGCAAGACGGTAGGGGGATGCCCTTGGATCTAGGGAGATCATAGTGGACGATTGTGGTTCATGTAGGGTTGTAAAGCCCAATTATACCCGATCAAGGGTGACACACATCAACAACCACCAGTCAACGGGGATGAATAGGGACACGTTGCGGTCGAGAGCGGCACACAAGCATTGGTATTAGCAACTAGAGTGACCATGAGCAGTCAAGCAACACCTGGGCAAGGTGCGCCAGTGGCTGCGAGATGTGTGGGGCATGGGACCTACTCATTGGGCGTTCCATGGTCTTCTACAATGATGAGTAATAAGATGTAACGCCCTTATCTATTTTCCCTATAGTTTGCATTTGAAATTTCTAAAATTCATATCTATCCCATCCCTTAACCAAAGCATGTGATATTATAAACTAAATCGGTCAACTTTCTGAGATCTACACAATGAGCATACTTGCAAGCTCTAAATTGCCTTATTGTACTCCAGTTTTCCCATAATAATGAACTCTTGTCATATTGGGTATAATTAATGCATGATCTCTATAAAGATTTAACCTTTGATACCCTTTTTCACTATCAATCTTTATATAAATATCTTTAGTGCATCTTTAAACAATATGAGGGTCCTAATCACCTTAACTTCTCATGAATGACTCTCTGTGGACATATGTTACTTGATTGTACCACTGATGTACTTTGGCCTTTTGATTCTTGTCATATTGTATAATTGACAACAAATTCTTAATCAATCATTAAATTAGTAACACTATGAATTTGGAGCACTAGGTAAACCCTAATAACCTTTCTTGTACTCTTGATGACCCAATATGCATATTTGTGACCCCTTATGATGATGTTGTTATACCTAGATCAAATGATCTGTTTGACCTAGATTATGCACCAAATCACCTTAGACCCCTAAAATCAATATTTTATGATACTTTGATACCCTAATATCTAAGATTCACCAAATATTTGGATACGGCAGTGATGATGACCCTCAGTCCACTAGTTTTAACCTATTGCGACACATATGAGTTATTTTCCTTACTTGTGCCCTAATCCCATGTGAATATTGTTATTATGCACTCCCAGCTAATCTGAGTTAACTCTATTAGTATTGTTTTCCTTTGATGTGGATGTCCTCTGAAGTCACATGGTTAACATTGTTGACATATGAACCATGTTGATGTTTGCATGAATGTTGAGGTGTTGATACCAAGTTCAAAAAATGATGCCTAGACCCTAGGGGGGCATCTACCTAATCTTGGTATATGATTCTTATGTTCATTTCTTGTTGATATATATTGTTATTCCATGCACCACCTACAAGCAAGATAACTCAAAGCCAAACTACGGAAGTAAAACTAAACATCCAGTTTACCATAAAACATAGGAAATCAAAATTGATTTCATAAAACCATATAAGTTGCAAAATATTGCACATGAGTCCACAAAACCCACCTGCATTGCATATCACCTACCCAAAGTATTATACAAGGTACTATTGACTGGCTCTCTAGACACTCCCTATCAAACATGGTAACATGTTCATATTCATATATGCCAACTCAATACAACAACATGCATAAAGCCAAAACCTTATATCGATACATACAACAAAACCCTCCCAAGGACCTGAGTGTACAAGGACTACAAATTGGACTCTACTTCTATACACAAGCATCATATCCAACCTTTGAGGAACTACTGGTCCACCTGCTGCTCAACACCAACAACATGGTTTCTACTTCCTTGTGCTCGACCACCTAAAAGATGTGGAAACCCACGGGGTGAGACCAAATGTCCTAGAGAGATATAATTCTCCACCAACATCTATTAAAGCACAGGTAAGCTAAGAAGCAAATAACATACTAAGAAGGTTGAGCAGATTCAACTAAATGATATGAAATCAATAGTTAAAGCAAATTAAGAATGACTAGGGAGCTACCATTGAAGAGTGATCAAGTTGTATTCTAAAAAGGAATATGAAGAAAGTGTATAAAATTTGACTTCACTTACCATCTTATAATTCAAGAAATTAGTAAAAAGATAAGGCAAGGGCTCAACCAATGTTATTCACATTTGGACCTAAGCAAGATATACTACATGGTTGTGTTAAAAAAATTAATATTTCCCTGAGGATTTGAGTCGTACGACCCAAATCCAACCCACCACTTCTAAGTCAAAACCGATGCCATATAAGGTCTAGAAGAGCCAAAATCCACGACCTCTCCACAAATCTTGGTCAACACAAGAGATACACCACAGAGACATACCACTCAATTGTAAAAATGTCACATATAGTCATCCAAAGGATCGGCTCATGCATGTCCGTTCATATATATAACACCTAGCCCACCTTGGTATACGTAACGAAATTAGAAGAACATTATCGTGCATGGCCATTCTTAAAAGAATGATTGACTCATGCATGGTTATCTATATCATGAGGAGATCATCTCATGCATGGTTGTCTCACACAACATGTAATTGTGGGCATAAGGAGATACCTCAACTAGCATCCCTTGCATATTAAAAAATATTCGCTATGAGTTATACTCGTTTCACCGGTCCAACAATTAAAACTAACACTAGAAAGGATCTATGTCACATGGCTCCTACATGATTAGGGTTCCACTTGATTAGTTAGCCAATTGGGTGACTTTTAGCATTAATCAAGTTACAATGTATAAAACCATAACAAATTCTACAAGGTTAAGGGTATGGTACAACTCCAGAAGATATAAAACGTATAAGGTGTGAACTTGTCACACAATCACCACATGGTACTTGTAAAACTACCATACACAAGGCCAACATTAATGTAACATCGCCATGGGGCATAAATCCCTCAATCACATCACTGAAGGCTATCACCTCACAATAGGCATTAAGCCATCACCAGGTGATCAGACCCTAACACATAGCCCTGCAAGTACATCACCTCATTTTGCCTCATCAATGTGCATAGTCACCATGCTATATCATATGATCATCACCACAGCATACACAAGCCATGTCATGCTTTTCACCTACAAGGTTAGAGGTTTATAATAGGAGAGAGAAAACAACATAACATAGCATCCACTCCATGGAAGATAAGTAAACATATCATATTGTCCACATTTAGGGTTAGGGTTTCCGTACATGGTCATTTAGGGTTCCATAGGTTATATATATATATATATATATATATATATATATATATATATATATCTATGTGTGTGTGTGTGTATGCATGTGTGTGTGTACACACACACACAACCGTCAAACCCTATACGATCAACCTCCCATTTCTTGGAACATATAAGAGTTAAGGATTATGTTTAGGGTTGATTAAGTAGCCACCCAAATAGCACTATACATGGTTCATGTCACTCATACAGATATGTTAATTATGTGTCTCAACCATACATCACCCATATGTCACAACCAACCATCACACATGGGTCATGACCTTCTACTCCATATCAGTCGTGACCATCCACTCCACATGGGTCACGACCACCCACCATGCACATGTTGCAACCACCACTCATATGGGTCGCGACCATCCACTCTTCAAGGTGTCTCGACCATATACAACCAAGGTGTCTCAACCTCAAGAAAAATATCATGAATCGACCCAAAACCAAGAATGTCTCAACCTAAAATTGGTCCATGTCGCGACCTTAAACACCTAGGTATGTCGCGACCCTCAACCTATTAGGGTTATGTCACGATCGTGACACTAGGTCATCCATCTTGACCCAAACCAAACCAAGCAACAAGGTGTCGTGACCTCCACTAAAACATGGTGTAGATGTCACTTTAATCAAGCAACAACTAAGGTAAGAGAAGAACACCAAAACAAGGATTAAGCATGAGAAAAATAGAAGATAAAACTAAGGAGAATCATCATTAATGTGGAGGAGAAACCTCATGCAAAATACTTACATCATGAAAACTATAATGGAAGATCCTATGCAAGAGTAAGAGAAAACCACATTTAAAACCTCCAAAATAGGGTCTAATCTCCATAGCACATCAAGACACATGACCATCATGCATGTGAGCAAAACTAAGATCAAAAGGTAGAAGAAAAACACCATAGCACCATCATCCTCAACACCGGGTTCATATAAATAAGGGTTTCATATTCCAAGCACACAAACATGATAACTACCACAAATCACATTCTAGAGCATGGTATCATATTTTAACACATAAGGGCATGTTTTAGAGAGAGAAAATAGTAGCATGCAAGTATGAAATGTGCAATAATAGGGAAGGTTAAGGGTTATATCACCTGCCTTAAGGAAGATCAATCTAAGGACGCAAGCTCCAAGCACACAATCCTAATGGAGAATGAAGATCCACGAAAATCCCCACTCTCAACTTCAAAAGCACCTCAAGAAGGAGGAGACATCAAGTTCAAAGGTTTCTCAAGGAAGGGTAAGAAAGAACCTTGGGTCGAACCAAAGAAAGAAGGAATTAAAGATAGGAGAAACTCTCTCTCACTTGGGTGTCACCTTGTCAAAACATGGCCTATTACCCTTGTGATGAGTATCTCTCTCTCTCAAGAACGGCCACCATGTTAAAACACAGTCTAAGGCCAAGGTAGGAGAAGAAGATGGGTAGGGTATCTGTAACATCCCTGACCTGGGTTATGAGTTAACCCTAGATGTTTTGCCTAATAAGGTTGAGTATATGCTTAATCTTATCTTGGGAAAAGTAATTATGGTTCATGATAAACTTATGTTTCAATTTTGGTCTTGTTTGAACAATGTTGAAGCAATGTTTGCCTATTTTTGGACGAAAGTGCAAATTACCCAAGTTGAGGTTTTAAATTGCAAATTTTTCATGATAAGATGTTCCTATGATGATGATACGTCATAAGAATGAATATGATGTAGTGTTATGGTTTTCACAAGCTTGGGCACTAAGATTAAGCTTGTAAAGCAATCCTTGTGCATTAAAACCTGGTTTTGGTGTAAAGTGCAATTTACCCAAAACCTAGGGTTCAATATGCAAATTACCACTTCAACAAGGTCCCTAATGCTTCTTGGCAACATGTGGAGTAAATAAAATGAGAGGGGAGCCTCATTTGAATTAAGTTGGAGGAGAGAGAATCTTGATATTAAAATGATCAAGATTTAATCCTAAGTGAAACCCTAATTCAATTTAGGGCAAAGATGAATGTATTAATTAAAGGGCCTTCAACAAAAATTAAAATGGTTGGATTCAGATGTGTTTGGATGAGCTTAAGGCCTTACAAAGGAATGAGCATATCCTAAGGAGGTGAAATTCCACTAACCATTATAATAAGAAAAAGAATTTCCACTCAAATATGGATATTCTTATTATAAGGGTTAAGGTGCTTAATTTCTTTTCCCTTAATTCATGGATAATGGAAGGGAACTAGGTGGTAATAGAGATTCCCTTGCATGCAAGAAACCAAGGGGGAAGTGGTGGCAACAATTTTGGAATTAAAAGACTTTTATAAAGTATTTTCTCTCTCATCAATTTTCTTATAAAAGTACCTTTTCCAAGCCAAAACAAAGGCTTTTTCAGATTCATTTCTTTCCCCTTGCTTGGAAAACGACCAAGGACCTGTGGAGGATCAGGAGGACGACCCACAACCTGTTGGTAAGGTTCTTGACCTCCTTTCACCTTGAATCCATGGTGAAAATAAAAAATCAATGTATGAATTCTTCATAACTTGATCCCCTCTTCAATTCTAACCAATTATTTTCACTCAAAGCTTGAGGACGGCCCTTGGAATAGTGAAAGGAGTTGCATCCACCATTGTTTCTGTGAGCTTGGAGCTTTGTAGCTCAATTGGATGTGGGTTTTATAACTTGAACCCTTAATTTTATTATTGCAATCAATTCCTTATCAATTGGTGATTATTTCTACATTTCTGAAATTAAGTTTGGTTGATTGATGCAATATCCATGGAAATCAATGTAGATTTAGTGAGTTTGGAGCTTGATGATGATGACATCATCATAAGCACACACCTCCCTAAATATCTAGGGCAAACAGTTTCAATGTTGGGACCAAACGGTTTCACCAAACCATTTGGTGACCAAACAGTTTGCAAACCGTTTGGTGGTTTGGGTCCCAAACCATTTGGAATGGTTGACCGTTTGGAGATATATTCTGTGGTACTTGGATATTGATCCAATGGTTTCAATTGGTTGATCTTGAAGGTTTCAATTGTGTATGATTCCTTAATTGCAAACCCTAATCGGCTAAGTGTTGATTTTGAAATTGATTGAGATGATGTTTTGGGTTGATTGACCCAAACAGTTTCAAAACCGTTTGGGAATCACCGAAACGGTATCAAGACCATTTGGGGGTCACCCAAGACCGTTTGGAGGGTTAGGGTTGAGTATTTTTAAGTGTTTGAAGATCCAAATATATGGTATCAACCCTAATCGGAAAAGTGCTGATTTTGCAATTGAACAAGTTCATGGTTTGGGTTGATTGATCCAAACGGTTTGAAAACCATTTGGGAATCACCCAAACGGTCTCAAGACCGTTTGGGGGTCACCCAAGACCGTTTGGAGGTCTAGGGTTAAGTATGGCTAAGTGTTTGAAGGTCCAAAGGTACCAAATTGAATTGCAACTAAGTGTCGATTTGATAATCAATCCAATGGTCCAAAACCCTAATTGGATGTCATGGATTTTGATGATGGAATGGGAAAACGGTCTAAAGACCGTTTGGAGATCAACCAAATGGTCTCAAGACCGTTTGGTGGTCATCCAAGACCGTTTGAGGTCAGGTCATATCATGTGATGATGATAGTTTATTGATTTCAATTGATTTGATTCCACAATGTCAACCATTGATGGATCCTTGATTTCAAACCCTAAGTGATGATTTCTTGATTATCAAACCTAGTTCAAATGGGTTCAAAACCCTAAATTGAAGGTCTAATTGAATGGTATTTCAGTGGTCCAATTGATGAATGCTTTAGTGGTTCAATTTATAATTGGTTCATGGATTAAAACATTGAGTCGATTGACTGTTGAAGTGCCTTTTTGGTCCATGCGGTTTTGAGAAGGTTTGGACCAAACGGTCTCAAGACCGTTTGAGTCCAAATGGTCTCAAGACCATTTGGAGACCCAAAGTGTAAACGGTTTCAGTACCTACTTTGCCCAATTGGTTTCAAGTATAACTTGTTCAAATGGTTTTCAACCAATTGATGTATGAGAACCAAGATCATTGAGGGTCTAAGTAATTAACTTTGTGAAGATCAACATGGTTAATCCATTCGAGTACCTCATGTAATTGAAGGTCCAATATGGTGAACCCATTTGGATACTTAATGCAATTGAAGACTTCAATGGTTAATTCAATTGATCACTTTATGGAATTGAAAGTTTAATTGGTCAATTCTTTTGAATTCCTTATATAATTGATGGTTTAATTGATTAAACCATTTGGACATCTAATATGATCAAAGGTCAATTAGCTATGTGATTATTAATGATGTAGACCCATGATGATTATAAAGGTTAACCCTAGATTTTTGTACTCAAGTAAAGAGTTGACTTAGATTAATCTTGGAATAGTTAACATCCTAGTGAGGATGAGAGGGAGAGTGTATGGGAGAGATGATTGCTTACTTAATAAGCCCTAATTCTCTCATTGTGAATAAATGTGTAATCAGGGTTTGATTCATAATATGAGATCATGAAATCTTCATTGAAAAGATTGATGTACCTTGATCCTAAATTAGAGCAAGGTTATGTGAAACCTTAATTTAAGGGAAAAGCTCAGTGAAACCATAATCTAGGGTGATGATGTAACCCTAAATTAGTGTCACAATGCAAGAAACCTTAATTTAATGGGAATTGTATATCCTAACCTTAATTTGGGTATGAGGAAAGAGAATCTCCACTTGGATGTGAAGGGTAAACCCTAATTCCCTAAAATGGGATAAAGGTATATGAAACCCTAATATAGGGTTGTGCCATTAATACTAATGTGAAGCCTTAACACTGGGTGATGTGTTGTGAAACCCTAATATAGAAGAATGTTATGTGAAATCCTAATAAAGAGTGATCCTAGGTGAAATCTATATATATGTTTGTGAGATGCTAAGTGAACCTCAATTATAATGATGGAAATCTTATTCCTATTAATGGAATAGTGATTTATGTATTGATAAATGTAACACCTACAGGGGTTGATTATGGATATCCTTACATTAATAGTCCCTGACTCAAGGGTGAGTCCATATCTTTGGCAATGGTTGTGTTTTCTAAAATAGATGAATCATAACCAATACATAGCATAATGAATGTGATGATCTAGTGCATAAGTATTAGGATGAGTGATACCCTAATACAAGTTAAGTGAATAACTCAGGTAAGATGAAGGTGTTGAGGGAAGTGATACATCAAGGTATGATAGATATCACATCCAACACCTCAATTCTGATATACCATGATGTGTTCTAAGTTCATTATAATTGGAATGGATGACACATGAAATGTGTCATGTCAATTGTTACATTGAGATATAATGCACCTTGATGGTTGTAGGCTAACATGCCTTATGAAAAGGTTAATCGAAATCAATAGACTATGATGCAATCATATTCTGATAAAGATGAGAAAGAAACTCATACTTTGTGTTGATAATACATTCAATGATGAATGATGAGGATATATAAGTATGTTTGAATACTTATGATATCTATTTTTGGTTACTAGCTTTGAGAAGCAATGGAATAGGGCTGATCATTAATAATATGATCTTAAGAACCCAAGTTGTTATTTATGGAACACCCTAATGAAGGGTGCTGATATAAAAGAGAGACCATGAACCCTAGAGAGGGAACAATGGTATTACTTAGTGTTGTATGATACCGATATGAAAGCATTATAATTGTTACCATGAATACTAATCATGCAGGGATGATGAGATGAGAAGCATAGCCAGGTGTGGGCTATGATGCTTGTTTATTGAGAATATTTTATAGGCTTTATAAGCCTTCATATGCTTTGTGTAGTAAGAATCAATGAGCTGTGTGTACTATGTAAAATACAATGTATAACAAGAATTATGATGTCTTTGGTCAGATGATCTAAAGGTAAAAAGTTACCTAACAAGTGGTAATAAGTATCCTATGGTGAGTTATGGGTTCAAATACCCAGATGCTATAATCATGATGATGAACTTGTTAAAAAGAAGAAATGTACTTGGTGAGTTGAGGGATTAAGATCCCAACACTTTGTGAAAAGAGTATGGCTACAGGCCATGACTCCACAATGACAATGCCAGGTAGTAGATATATGATCTAAGCCTGAAGATAGTTAATGTTGTGGTAATGATGTTGTGGTGAATAAATGTTATACATGTTCTTCATATTCCTTAATGAATAAGTGACATGTGGCTCTTTCAAGTAATAGCTGCAATGATTTAGATAAGAATAATATTCTAATCTGTTAAATATTGAATTAGCTGCTGTTAATCAAATATGATTCCTCTATACATATTTATCTTCTTAAGCTGCAATAATAATGTGACTGGTGGAGAGTTATATCTCTCGATGGGGCAATTTAAAATTGTCTCACCCCCGTGGAAACTACATTTTTAGGTGGACGCGGACGAGGAGACTGGAATCCTTCAGTAGGAGAAGGACAACAACAACAATAGTAGGGACAACAGTGAAGTCTCAGGTGGAGACACTGGCTGTTATGCCTTGTATGGATGTATATAGAGTCATATGTTTCGTCTCTGTACTCTCAGGTCCTCGGAGTAGTAGTTAGTGCTTTTGAGATTTTGGCTCAGTGCCTCGAGATTTTCATACTGCCTGTGTTTAGTTTAACAGGGCAGCTGATACTTGTAACTCACAGAAAGAGATGATACATAATATGTACCTTTGAACAAGAATGTAAATATCACTACTACAGAAAATGCTTTTTACAACAGGAAAAACACAACAGTTCTATTGGTTGTGTTGTAGTTAGCATATCTTTTACAACAAGTCTATTTGTGTGTTGTGAATTATATATTTTATACAACACAAGTTATATACAACATGCCAAACTCGTTGTAGTATATGTGATTACTACAACATGTGCTAAATTGTTGTAATAGACTGTAATATCACAACATACTCAAACATGTTGTAAAAGACCATAACTACACAACATGCTTTAACCCGTTGTAATAGTCACTTATGCTAACTTGCTGTAATAGATCATCATTACACAACATACTCTAAACCGTTATAAAAGATCATAATTACACAACATGCTCTAACCCGTTGTAATAGTCATGTATGTTAACCCGTTGTAATAGACCATCATTACACAACATACTCTAACCCGTAGTAAAAGATCATAATTACACAACACGCTCTACCCGTTGTAATAGTCACATATGTTAACTCGTTGTAATAGACCATCATTACACGACATACTATAACCCGTTGTAGTATACTATAATTACACAACAGGACTTCACCTATTGTAATAGTTACCCGTTGTAATAGACCACAATCACACAACAGGTTTGCACGTCATTTGTTGTATATGTACAACAAAGAATATATGTGTTGCATAAAATGAAACTGGTTCAGCGGTTTGAGATGTGCCTTACTTTCAAGTGGTCTCAAGTTCGAAACCTTGTGTCTAGATGTATTTCCTTTTGTCTCAACATGTTATATAGAACACCCCTATTACAATAGGTGTGTTCAATGATCTACAACATGTATTAACTGTTGTATAAAATACATATATTACAACATGTGCAACACCTGTTGTATAAAGAACCCCCCCATAAGACCACGCGATCTAATACAACAGTTGACACCCGTTGCAAAATGGAAAAATGAACTGTTGTAAAAACCATTTTTTGTAGTAGTGTATGTTACTTTGGTTCTTTGTGAGAAAGTTTTCCTTTGACGGATCTCTTGATAAAAAGGTTTTAATTTTTAGTGATTTTTGGTAATCCGCTGCTTAGTGAACGCTTCCGCATTAGTTAATCTTGTTTTCATGAGACAGACGTTACAATTAAGTGGTATCAGAGCTCTAGGTTCGCTGAGTCTACAGAGACCTAGGACTAAGGTTGTAGAGTCTATTCTAAGTGTCTTCCAGTTTATCTGATAGTATCTTCTGCTCACATAGGAGAAGAAGAACTTGAAAATGTCTAGACAACATGAAGAACATGCTGCTGAGGGCAGCACTGCTGCACTAGGAGGAGGTGCAAGAGACCATAATAGGGGAGGGCATGTACCTGAACAACCCCAGATTGACCCAGCTGTGATAGAAAATCCAGCTCTCCATGATCTATTCGAGAAATTCCTGACAGCCATGACACATATGGCAGACAGGATGCCACCACCTGCACCTAGGGTACCAACACATCATGAGGGTTGTGGAGCCGGTAAGACTTTTGAGAGACTTCGCCGGGTTGGAGCCATAGACTATGCTGGTACATCTGATCCAATAGATGTTGATCTGTGGCTGACAGAGCCGGAAAAGGCTTTCAGGATCCTTGATATTCCTGAAGCTGAGAAGGTAAGACATGTTGTATACCTCCTAAAAGGAAGTGCTGGTCATTGGTGGATGATAGAGGAAGATAAGAGACCAGGTGAAGAAATTGGATGGGAGGTTTTCCGACAAGAATTCATTAGTAGATACTTCCCTAAGACGTATTTAGATGATAAAATCTCTCAATTTGAGAGAATCAAACAAGAACAGATGAACGTTAGCGAATATGAAGCTAAGTTCATGGAGTTGTTGCAGTTTTATCCGCAAATGGCAGTTAGTGATGAGGAAAGAATTCGGCATTTTGAGAAGGGGTTGAACGCTGAACTAACCACTCCTGTGTCTGCCTTAGAGAACAGGGAGAGGTTTGCCACCTTTGTGGAGTTGGTAAGGAGGATAGAGAGGTCTGAAATTGAGAAACAACAGACCAGTAGTAAGAAGGTGTACACCCAGCCTCAAGAACAAAGGTCTGAAAGTTTTAAGAAGCTGAGATTTTCTGCATCGACATCATCATCAAGATTCCATACCCAAACACAATGGATGTCAAGTAGGGATAGGGATCGTAGTAATGTTCCAAATAGAGCCTCTGACATAGCATCAACATTAGTAACTGGGTCTCGTAGACACTTTGCGCCCAGAATCTGTTGCCAATGTAGACAACTGGGACATCTGGCAAAGGATTGTCTAGGCAGGAATATGATGATGACTCAACCTCAGGGGAAAAGTCAGCAAGGCTCACAAAGGAGGCAATTTTCTAGTAACAATAGAGGACATGGACAGACGTCCCAGACAGGTCAGATAAAATAGTTTTGTCTTGATACTTCATATCATGATTTTATGTGTTAAAGATATGAAAATAGTTGTTTTTGAATTCCTTTGACTAGTCCTATAAGGACACAAGGGAGATGAGAACTTATATCTTACTCAGTGTTCCTTAAAATGTTTTATAATCTCCCTTATCTGTGTGCTGGAAGATGAGATATAGAAGTGATACCTGAAGAAAATCCAAGAATGGAAAATCCTGTGTGTATAATGATATGAAAAGTGAGGAATATGATAGTAAATAAAGTGCATACTGCCTAATCTCAATACTTGTATACCCTGGCCAGGTATATGATTATTGTAGATAAGGCAAGTATGAAACTCTTAGATTGTTATCTTTTTTATTACTCTGATCAAGTAGTCATTCTGAAACAATCTAGAGAGTATAATGAATTTAAATATGAAGAGCTAAGTGAAATTTTCCAAACAAATTACTTAGTGAACATTCTTAGTGAACATACTCAGTGAACCTTCTCAGTGAATTTTTCCAAAACAAATTACTTAGTGAACATACTTAGTGAATATACTCAGTGAACTTGCTTAGTGAATATTTTCAAAACAACATTCTTAGTGAACATACTTAGTGAATTTTCTCAGTGAATATCTTCAAAACAAAATACTCAGTGAACATACTCAGTGAACTTGCTTAGTGAATATTTTCAAAACAACATTCTTAGTGAACATACTCAGTGAATTTGCTCAGTGAATATCTTCAAAACAAAATACTCAGTGAACATACTCAGTGAACTTGCTTAGTGAATATTTTCAAAACAACATTCTTAGTGAACATACTCAGTGAATTTGCTCAGTGAATATCTTCAAAACAAAATACTCAGTGAACATACTCAGTGAACTTGCTTAGTGAATATTTTCAAAACAACATTCTTAGTGAACATACTCAGTGAATTTGCTCAGTGAATATCTTCAAAACAAAATACTCAGTGAACTTGCTTAGTGAATATTTTCAAAACAACATTCTTAGTGAACATACTCAGTGAATTTGCTCAGTGAATATCTTCAAAACAAAATACTTAGTGAACTTGCTTAGTGAATATTTTCAAAACAACATTCTTAGTGAACATACTCAGTGAATTTGCTTAGTGAATATCTTCAAAACAAAATACTCAGTGAACATACTCAGTGGCCTTGCTTAGTGAATATTTTCAAAACAACATTCTTAGTGAACATACTCAGTGAATTTTCTCAGTGAATATCTTCAAAACAAAATACTCGGTGAACATACTCAGTGAACTTGCTTAGTGAATATTTTCAAAACAACATTCTTAGTGAACATACTCAGTGAATTTGCTTAGTGAATATTTTCCAAAACAAATTACTTAGTAAACATACTTAGTGAACTTACTTAGTGAATTCTTCTAAGACAAACTGCTCAGTGAACCTTCTCAGTGAATATTTCTAAATTAATTGCTTAGTGAGATTTCTCAGTGAACTTTCCCAAACAAATAAATGATTGCTGAGTGAGTTATCTATGTTAAATATGTATGTTTCTCTTTTGGTAAATATTCTTGGGTGATGATAGAAGTATGTTCTTTTATGCTTCTTCCTTTCAATAATATGGACATCGTATGTTAGGGGTTTATGCTCTGCATAAACATAAACAGTGATAAGGTGGAATTAATGAAAGGAACTTTGTGTGAATTATAGATCCATGGTATCTCCATAACATAGATGATATGTGGAGAGTTGAGGGCATGATTAATGAACAATATGTTCCTCCTTTTTCTTGGGATTTCGGGGACGAAATCCTTGTTAGGGGTTTATAATTTGTAACATCCCTGACCTGGGTTATGAGTTAACCCTAGATGTTTTGCCTAATAAGGTTGAGTAGCTGCTTAATCTTATCTTGGGAAAAGTAATTAGGGCTCATGAGAAACTTATGTTTCAATTTTGGTCCTGTTTGAACAATGTTGAAGCAATGTTTGCCTATTTTTGGACGAAAGTGCAAATTACCCAAGTTGAGGGGTTAAATTGCAAATTTTGCATGATAAGATGTTCCTCTGATGATGAGACATCATAAGAATGAATATGATGTAGTGGTATGGTTTTCACAAGCTTGGGCACCAAGATTAAGCTTGTAAAGCAATCCTTGTGCATGAAAACCTAGTTTTGGTGTAAAGTGCAATTTACCCAAAACCTAGGGTTCAATATGCAAATTAACACTTCAAAAAGGTCCCTAATGCTTCTTGGAAACATGTGGAGTAAATAAAATGAGAGGGGCGCCTCATTTGAATTAAGTTGGAGGAGAGAGAATCTTGATATTAAAATAATCAAGATTTAATCCTAAGTGAAACCCTAATTCAATTTAGGGCAAAGATGAATGTATTAATTAAAGGGCCTTCAAACAAAATTAAAATGGTTGGATTCAGATGTGTGTGGATGAGCTTAAGGCCTTGAAAAGGCATGAGAATATCCTAAGGAGGTGAAATTCCACTCACCATTATAATAAGAAAAAGAATTTCCCCTCAAATATGGATATTCTTATTATAAGGGTTAAGGTGCTTAATTTCTTTTCCCTTAATTCATGGATAATGAAAGGGAACTCGGTGGGGATAGAGATTCCCTTGCATGCGAGAAACCAAGGGGGAAGTGATGGCAACAATTTTGGAATTAAAAGACTTTTATAAAGTATTTTCTTTCTCATCAATTTTCTTATAAAAGTACCTTTTCCAAGCCAAAACAAAGGCTTTTTCAGATTCCTTTCTTTCCCCTTGCTTGTAAAACGACCAAGGAGCTGTGGAGGATCAGGAGGACGACCCCCAACCTGTTGGTAAGGTTCTTGACCTCCTTTCACCTTGAATCCATGGTGAAAATCGAAAATAAATGTATGAATTCTTCATAACTTGATCCCCTCTTCAATTCTAACCAATTCTTTTCACTCAAACCTTGAGGACGACCCTTGGAATAGTGAAAGGAGTTGCATCCACCATTTTTTCCGGGATCTTGGAGCTTTGGAGCTCAATTGGAGGTGGGTTTTATAACTTGAACCCTTAATTTTATTATTGCAATCAATTCCTTATCAATTGGTGATCATTTCTACATTTCCAAAATTAAGTTTGGTTGATTGATGAAATCTTCATGGAAATCACAGTAGATTTCATGAGTTTGGAGCTTGATGATGATGACATCATCATAAACACACACCTCCCTAAATATCTAGGGCAAACAGTTTCAATGTTGGGACCAAACGGTTTGCAAACCGTTTGGTGGTTTGGGTCCCAAACCGTTTGGGATGGTTGACCATTTGAAATGGTTGACCATTTGGAGATATATTCTGTGGTACTTGGATCTTGATCCAATGGTTTCAATTGGTTGATCTTGAAGGTTTCAATTGTGTATGATTCCTTAATTGCAAACCCTAATCGGCTAAGTGCTGATTTTGAAATTGATTGAGATGATGTTTTGGGTTGATTGACCCAAATGGTTTCAAAACCATTTGGGAATCACCCAAATGGTCTCAAGACCGTTTGGGGGTCACCCAAGACCATTTGTAGGATTAGGGTTGAGTATGGTTAAGTGTTTGTAGATCCAAAGATATGGTATCAACCCTAATCGGCTAAGTGCTGATTTTGCAATTGAACAAGTTTTCAAAACCGTTTGGGAATCACCCAAACGGTCTCAAGACCATTTGGGGGGTCACCCAAGACCATTTGGAGGTCTAGGGTTAAGTATGTCTAAGTTTTTGAAGGTCCAAAGGTACCAAATTGAATTGCAACTAAGTGCTGATTTGATAATCAATCCAATGGTCCAAAACCCTAATTGGATGTCATGGATTTTGATGATGGAATGGGCAAAAGGTCTCAAGACAGTTTGGAGTCAACCTAACGGTCTCAAGACCATTTGGTGGTCATCCAAGACCGTTTGAGGTCAGGTCATATCATGTGATGATGATAGTTTATTGATTTCAATTGATTTGATTCCACAATGTCAACCATTGATGGATCCTTGATTTCAAACCCTAAGTGATGGTTTCTTGATTATCAAACCTAGTTCAATTGGGTTCAAAACCCTAAATTGAAGGTCTAATTGAATGGTGATTCAGTGGTTCAATTGATGAATGCTTTAGTGGTTCAATTTATAATTGGTTCATGGATTGAAACATTGAGTCGATTGACTGTTGAAGTGCCTTTTCAATCCATGCGGTTTTGAGAAGGTTTGGACCAAACGGTCTCAAGACCGTTTGAGTCCAAACGGTCTCAAGACCGTTTGGGACCAAACGATCTCAAACCGTTTGGAGACCCAAAGTGTAAACAGTTTCAATACCTACCTTATCCAATTGGTTTCAAGTATAACTTGTTCAAATGGTTTTCAACCAATTGATGTATGAGAACCAAGATCATTGAGGGTATAAGTAATTAAATTTGTGAAGATCAACATGGTTAATCCATTTGAGTACCTCATTTAATTGAAGGTCCAATATGGTGAACCCATTTGGATACTTAATGCAATCGAAGACTTCAATGGTTAATTCAATTGATCACTTTGTGGAATTGAAAGTTTAATTGGTCAACTCTTTTGAATTCCTTATATAATTGATGGTTTAATTGATTAGACCATTTGGACATCTAGTATGATCAAAGGTCAATTAGCTATGTGATTATTAATGATTTAGACCCATGATGATTATAAAGGTTAACCCTAGCTTTGTGTACTCAAGTAAAGAGTTGACTTAGATTAATCTTGGAATAGTTAACATCCTAGTGAGGATGAGAGGGAGAGTGTATGGGAGAGATGATTGCTTACTTAATAAGCCCTAATTCTCTCATTGTGAATAAATGTGTAATCAGGGTTTGATTCATAATATGAGATCATGAAATCTTCATTGAAAAGATTGATGTACCTTGATCCTAAATTAGAGAAAGGTTATGTGAAACCTTAATTTAAGGGCAAAGCTCAATGAAACCATAATCTAGGGTGATGATGTAACCCTAACTTAGTGTCACAATGCAAGAAACCTTAATTTAATGGGAATTGTATATCCTAACCTTAATTTGGGTATGAGGAAAGAGAATCTCCACTTGGATGTGAAGGGCAAACCCTAATTCCCTAAAATGGGATAAAGGTATATGAAACCCTAATATAGGGTTGTGCCATTAATACTAATGTGAAGCCTTAACACTGGGTGATGTGTTGTGAAACCCTGATATAGAAGAATGTTATGTGAAATCCTAATAAAGAGTGATCCTAGGTGAAATCGATATATATGTTTGTGAGATGCTAAGTGAACCTCAATTATAATGATGGAAATATTATTCCTATTAATGGAATAGTGACTTATGTATTGATAAATGTAACACCTAGAGGGGTTGATTATGGATATCCTTACATTAATAGTCCCTGACTCAAGGGTGAGTCCATATCTTTGGCAATGGTTGTGTTTTCTAAAATAGATGAATCATAACCAATACATAGCATAATGAATGTGATGATCTAGTGCATAAGTATTAGGATGAGTGATACCCTAATACAAGCTAAGTGAATAACTCAGGTAAGATGAAGGTGTTGAGGGAAGTGATACATTAAGGTATGATAGATATCACATCCAGCACCCCAATTCTGATATACCATGATGTGTTCTAAGTTCATTATAATTGGAATGGATGACACATGAAATGTGTCATGTAAATTGTTACATTGAGATATAATGCACCTTGATGGTTGTAGGCTAACATGCCTTATGAAAAGGTTAATCCAAATCAATAGACTATGATACAATCATAGTCTGATAAAGATGGGAAAGAAACTCATACTTTGTGTTGATAATACATTCAATGATGAATGATGAGGATATATAAGTATGTTTGAATACTTATGATATCTATTTTGGTTATTAGCTTTGAGAAGCAATGGAATAGGGCGGATCATTAATATGATCTTAAGAACCCAAGTGGTTATTTATGGAACACCATAATGAAGGGTGCTGATATAAAAGAGAGACCATGAACCCTAAAGAGGGAACAATGGTATTACTTAGTGTTGTATGATACTGATATGAAAGCATTATAATTATTACCATGAATACTAATCATGCAAGGATGATGAGATGAGAAGCATAGCCAGGTATGGGCTATGATGCTTGTTTATTGAGAATATTTTATAGGCTTTTTAAACCTTCATATGCTTTGTGTAGTAAGAATCAATGAGCTGTGTGTAATATGTAAAATACAATGTATAACAAGAATTATGATGTCTTTGGTCAGATGATCTGAAGGTTAAAAGTTACCTAACAAGTGGTAACAAGTATCCTATTGTGAGTTATGGGTTCAAATACCCAGATGCTATAATCATGATGATGAACTTGTTAAGAAGAGGAAATGTACTTGGTGAGCTGAGGGATTAAGATCCCAACACTTTGTGAAAAGAGTATGGCTACAGGCCATGACTCAACAATGACAATGCCAGGTAGTAGATATATGATCTAAGCCTGAAGATAGTTAATTTTGTGGTAATGATGTTGTAGTGAATAAATGTTATACATGTTCTTCATATTCCTTAATGAATAAGTGACATGTGGCTCTTTCAAGTTATAGCTATAATGTTTTAGATAAGAATAATATTCTAATCTGTTAGATATTGAATTAGCTACTGTTAATCAAATACGATTCCTCTGTGCATATTTATGTTCTTAAGCTACAATAATAATGTTACTGGCGGAGAGTTATATCTATCACTGGGGAATTTTACAATTGTCTCACCCCCGTGGAAACTACATTTTTAGGTGGACGCGGATGAGGAGATAGGAATCCTTCAGTAGGAGAAGGACAGCAACAACAACAGTAGGGACAACAGTGAAGTCTCAGGTGGAGACACTGGCTGTTATGCCTTGTATAGATGTAGATAGAGTCCTATGTGTCGTCTCTGTACTCTCAGGTCCTCGGAGTAGTAGTTAGTGCTTTCGACATTTTGGCTCAGTGTCTCGAGATTTTCATACTTCCTGTGTTTAGTTTAATAGGGCAACTAATACTTGTAACTCACAGAAAGAGATGATACATAATATGTACCTTTGAACAAGAATGTAAATATGTTACTTTGGTTCTTTGTGAGAAAGTTTTCCTTTGATGGATCTCTTGATAAAAAGGTTTTAATTTTTAGTGAATTTTGGTAATCCGCTGCTTAGTGAACGCTTCTGTATTAGTTAATCTTGTTTTCGCGAGACAGACGTTACAGTATCCAAGGAAAACATTACAAAGAAAGGAATATACTTACCAAGGTAGAAGATGACTGAGGATCACCACAAGCAACTCATGCAAGGGATGTTTGGTCACAAAGAGCTCCTAGGTCAACTCCTCCTTGCTCCACCAAGCTTCAAAATAACCAATCAAGGAGGGAGAAAGAAGATGGATGAAAAGAGTTGCTTGCATGGAGATAAGATGGTTTGTATAGAAAGGAGGAGAGAAGTAGGGTGAGGGGTGAAGGATGAGGTGTCAACAAGATAGGGCTCCAAAGGGACACTTATCGACCCAAGAAACACACATGTAACCACTTAAACCATGCATGAACAAGATGGTGATACAACCTATGTTCGGTCTTAACCACTTGGGTCACCCAACATGCTCATAGTCACAACCCACCAAGAATCTTCATCCATGGTCGTGACAACAACACCAAGCTTCACTAGGTCAGGACAAAGGATCACCACACTTACCCCCTAGGTCGTGACACTTCTATAAAAGCAACTTGTTCTCGACCCAAGACCATATTGGTCACAACTACCACAGAGAAGGTGTCTCGACTATGACACCCACAAAACATGCCCTAGGTCGTGACCTAGGTCAAGACAACCCACAAGGTTGTTGGGTTTTGTGGAAGGAAACATGTGTGGTGGAAGCAACAAAATAAAATATGTTTCCATGCAACCTACAACAGGATCTCATCAACAACAGCGTATTCAGAAAGAGTGTTCGCGGGATATACCTTGTCACAGAACAAGTTCGGCGACATCCTGTTGCATGATGGTGTGCAACGCTCCTGGCTTACACAGATGGTACTTCTCTCCCATCTTCCGAACGCATCGTAGGAAGATCCAGTGGTGCTCCATTTGTGTAGTGATGTACGCCGCTCATAGTGCATATGTACGGTCGTTGACATCCTCTGAATGCAGGTGCCTCAGCATCTGTGTCTCTACTTCATCCATGTTGATGGACTGGAACTCCACATCGTGCTTCCTAAGTCGGCAGGAAGGAGTAGTCTTTGTGTGATGATGTTATATCATAGTAGTCCTCTCCTTTCTCTCCTGAGGATGGTGACGACTAGGGTTTACGTACGTGAGAATAAATTAAAAAGCCTCTCTCAATATCTTATAAAGATATTAGCCGCCAAGCCCCTTTAAATAGGAGACGAAATGAAGTAGGGTTTCCTAAACTCATCGACAAACAGAAAGACTGCATTAACTAAAATGCTCATGGACTAATTAGAATATTCTGGAATTAATTAATTAACCAAATAATCATATTAATTGATTAATTAATAATTGACTCCATGCAATTGCTTGGGATGGCTCTATGGGCATATATACCAGCAGACTCCGACTTGCACTTAGAGCCAGTCACTCCAATTAATTGGCTCAAACATTTTAATATATTCCAATATTATTCTAATTGATTACATAAACATTTTAGTAATCAATGTGATTCAGAAAAAATCCAATCAAATTCGCAATTATACTCCTATTCCAACACATCCTATGTGTGTGACCTAGTAGGCTCCAAATTATGTTGGTAGTGATATCCATAATCATATTATGATTTCACAAGCAATGATTGGTATCTAGAAATACTTCATTTCCACCCAAGTAATTGGAGAAGTTGGAGAACAACTTAACCTATCATTCATGACTAGTGTTACAATGAATGTATAGTTCCTTTTCCGCTGATATCCGGATTGAACTTGAGTCATGGAACTATTATCCTATTCAATGTTCAATCAATGTTCCTTAAACTAGAGTAGACTGTCTGAGATATATGTAAACTCAATATCACATATTGACTCACATCAGCATGGACATGCATTTCTCAGTCTCACTAATCAAGTGGCCAAAATATCAAACTCCCGTAATAAGGACAAATTCCATCTACATCACTCATAGTCATCCCCATGTGTCACAATGCACCCAAGAACCATATTTTTGGCAATCCTTATTTAGGACCACAGTGGATGATGTCAAGGTACACCAAACAACATGTGATAAATGTAGTGACTTCAGGTCTAAGAACCACAATCACCACCATCACTATGAAATGTGACTCTAACTACCAATCATGATATCCATGTGTCACTCTCAAGGTGGGTCTGTCTGATACACTGTTCTCTAACAAGTATCTCTGTATTTGGTTTGATATATATCTCCATATCATGGATAATGAGATTCTTCCATCAACCAACATACATTCTAATTTTATGTGTTATTGATGTCTACAAATTTTTCCATCATAACAACTGATTAGGAACAAAACAAGAATACATACTCTTTGCATACATATGATCTCATTGTTCAAGTCATCAATCAAGACATATGTCATTAAGTATATTATTCTATAGACATCTATAAGTTGTGTGGTCATCTCACAATATAAAACACAAACATATAGATTGGAAATTTTCTTTTATTGATATGATCAATATAGTATTACAAATCATTTACATAGTATCCCATTACAATCATCAAATGATACTCTCTATGGGTATACATACAAACATATTTGCACTTGCACTTATACCCAATCACTCATGAATCTCAATCCAAGTGATCGAACATGTCAGTCATGTTTCTGCTGTGAAAGTGTTTTTGTGAGCAGGTTAGCCATATTACTTTCTGTAGGTACTCTATAAATCTTCACATCTCCTCATTGTACGATCTCTCGTATGAGATGGAACCGCCATAGAATATGTTTAGATCATTGGTGCGATCTTGGTTCTTTATCATGTACAATTGCCATGTTGTTGTCACAAAAGAACTCAATTGCATCACTAGCACTTGGAACCACTCCAAGTTCATAAATGAACTTCTTGATCCACACAACTTCCTTTGCAGCATTAGATGTGACAATATATATGGCCTATGTTGTAGAATCTACAACCGTCTCTTGCTTGGAACTCTTCCAGCTCACAACTCCATTGTTCAAGCAAAACACAAATCTAGATTGTGATCTATAGTCATCTTTGTCAGTTTGGAAGCTAGCATCAGTGTAACCCTTTATCACGAGCTCTTCCTCACCTCCGTATACCAAGAATTGATCCTTAGTACTTCTCAAGTACTTTTGGATGTACTTTATAGCTGTTTAGTGACATTCACCTGGATCTAACTGATACCAACTTGTCATGCTCAAAGCATACGACACATTAGGATGAGTACATAATATCGCGTACATGATATATCCAATTGTTGATGCATATGGAATCTTACACATGCGTGCCCGTTCATCACATGAACTAGGACATTGGGCTTTAGAGATCGTAACCCCATGGGACATGGGCAAGTTACCTCTCTTAGAACCCTCCATGCTAAACCTATTTAGCACCTTGTCAATGTATGTGCTCTGTCTTAGGCCTAGAAGCCTTCTAGATCTATCTCTATAGATCTTGATTCCTAGTATATAGGATGCTTCACCTAAATCATTCATAGAGAAGGTCTTCCCTTGACAACATTTTACTATTTGAAGAGTAGGGTTGTTATTTCTCATCAATAGTATGTCATCCACATACAATATGAGAAATACGGTTGTGCTCCCACTAACCTTTTTGTAAAAATAAGGCTCATCTTCATTTTAACTAAAGCCAATTTTTTTTACTACTTCATCAAAATGTAGATGACTTTATTGACTTCCTTTGGATTGATAAAACCCTCAGGTTGTGTCATGTACACATCCTCAAGTAAATTGCCATTAAGGAATGTTGTTTTAACATCCATCTTCCAAATCTCATAGTCATGATAAGCTGCAATGGAAAGCATGATCCTGATGAATTTAAACATGGAAAGTGGTGAGAAGGTCTCGTCATAATCAACACCTTGAATTTGATAGAATCCTTTTACAACCAATCTACCTTTATAGGTTTGAACATTTCCATCCATGTCAATCTTCTTCCTAAAGACCCACTTGCACTCTATGGGTTTTACGCCTTCGGGTGGATCCACCAAGGTCCATACCTTGTTGGTGTACATGGATTCCATCTCAGATCTCATTGCTTCGAGCCATTTCTCATATTCTAGTCCATTTGTAGCTTCTAGATATGAAGTTGGCTCATTTTCTATGCCCAATTCGTCACTATCTTGAGTAATGAGAAATCCAAATCTCTCAGGCTCAAGTCATGTCCTACTAGACCTACGAGGTTCTTGTGTTACATATGGAGCATGAAATTTCACTACAATTTATGAGTCTTCATATTCCTTATGTACCTCCTTGAGTTCTCTGCTTTTGATCTCGAACTTCTTCGAGCTCTACATTCCTCCCACTGATTCCTTTGGAAATAAATTCCTTTTTAAGAAATACAACAGTCCTAGCAACAAACACTTTGTTGTCTGTTGGTGTGTAGAAGTAGTATCCCTGAGTTTCCTTGGGGTATCCAACAAAATATCATTTTTCAGATTTGGGTCCAAGTTTTTTAGGAAATCGTTTCCTAACATAAGCTTCACATCCCCAAATCTTTAACATAGAAAAATTGGGACGATTCCCATTCCATATCTCATATGGTGTTTTTTGAACCGATTTGGAAGGTACACAGTTAAGTTTAAACGATGCAATTTCAAGAGCATATCCCCAAAATAATATTGGAAGTTCATCTGAACTCATCATTGATTGTACCATGTCTAATAATGTACGATTCCTTCTTTCTGACACACCATTATGTTGTGGTGTACCAGGTGGAGTCCATTGTGATATAATATCACAGTCTCTCAGAAGGTCCTCAAACTCTTAGCTTAAGTATTATCCACCTTGATCTAAATAGAGTGCTTTAATACTCTTACCAAGTTGCTTCTCAACTTAATTCATGAAATTCTTGAACATTTCCAAACTTACTGACTTTTTTTTCATAAGATACACATAGTCATACCTACTGAGGTCATCAGTGAAGGTAATGAAGTATTGATAGTCTCCTCTAGCATTTGATCTAAAAGGTCCACATACATCAGTATGTATGAGCCCTAGCAGATCAATATCTCTCTCATTGTGTCCAGTGAAAGGAGTCTTGGTCATCTTGCCTAATAAACAATCCTCACATCTCTCTAATGATTCGAAATTAAAAGAGTCTAGATAACCATCCTTATGGAGTCTATATATGCGCTTCTTGTTTATGTGCCCAAGATGACAATGCCATAAGTATGTTTTGATTGAGTTGTCAAGTTTTAGCCTTTTAGTATTTACGTTGTATATGCTAGTCTCAAGTTCTAACAAGTAGATACCATTAGATATAGGGGCATTTCCATAAAAGATCTCATCTTTAGAAATAGAAATCATTCCATTCTTAATGTGAAATTCAAATTTACTCTTGTCCATACAAGATATAGAAATAATATTTCTATTAATGGTGGGTACATAATATCAATTCTCCAATTCTATTACAAGGCTCATAGGCAAAGATAAACTAATAACTCCAACTGCGGTGGCAGCAACTCTTGCTCCATTAGTGACTCGCAGCTCGATTTGGCCCTTTTGTAAAGGCTTACTTCTTATCAGATCATGTATATTTGAACATATGTGAGATCAACATCTGGTATTCAGTACCCATGATGAAGATGTATTTAATTTTATCTCAATAATGTATATACCTGAAGTGTAAATCTCTATCCCCTGCTTCTTCTTCCTTAGTTCCTCTAGGTAGAGAGGATAGTTTCTTTTCTAATGTCTAGCCTGGTGACAATGGTGACAATTGCCTTCTTTGGAGATCCCACCTTTAGCTCTGAGCACGGATGACTTTGGCTAATGCCCAACTTTAGAACCTTTCTTAGACTTGGCTTTACCTTTTGACTTTCCCTTTGTCCTACTAATTATCATCACATACTTGGGTTTGTCTTTCTTCATATGTGCTTCAGCTATCCTCAACATGCACAACAATTCTGACAACAGCTTGTCAAGATTGTTCATGTTGTAGTTCATGACAAAATGACTATATGATTTAGGAAATGATTGCAGAATCACATTAGTGGACAACTCTTGACCTAGGGGAAATCCCAGCTTGGATAGGTTTCCATGTACCCAATCAAAGTGAGTATGTGGGTACCAACTGATTCTCCCTCTTTCATCTTGCTTCTGAACAATGCCTTGGAGACTCTCATGTCTTGCATGATGCTGATACATGTTCTTGAGATGTGTTACCATCTCCATGGCATTCATGTTCTCATGATACTCTTGCAACTCATAGTTCATTGAGCACAACATCAGGTACTTGACATCTACGACATCATCAAGGTACTTCTTGTAAGCATCCTTTTCAGCCTTGGGTGCATTTGAGGCCGGTTCCGCTGGCTCTGGTGTTTCAAGGACATAGAGCTTACGCTCCTATGTGAGAACAATTCTCAGTACCCTAAACCAATTTTTAAAGTTGATTATGGTAAGTTTGTCCTTCTCACGGACCGATCGCAATGAGAATGTGTGAGTGTTGTTTACCATTTGAGTTCTACATAAGAAAAGGTTTGCATTTAGTCAAAAACATTTTGACTTGTAAAGATTTGATAAATGTGATTATTTAGGCCTTTAATTAATTATGCTCCACTATTTTATTCAAATTGATAGCCCTCACTATCAACTTAGAAGATTGCAACATACAACCTTCTAGTGAGCCAAGATCTAAAATAATTAGATCAATGCCTAGCCAACGTCGTTGTCAAAGACCAAATACTAAGGTAGGTAGTTTTTGCCGATTGCATCATATGCAACTCTTGGATAGATGCTCATGAACAACTCATTTCCATGATGCATCTATGTGCCTCTAGGGACTTGATCCTATCAAGGTTCCCTAGTTAAGTCCAACCCATAAGCCAACACGATGAGTGTGCACCCTGCGGAGGCAGACCCACACCCACCATCACACTTGCACGAGATAGACAGTGTACCACACGGAGGTGTGCCCACACATAGTTGATCAACCTTTTCATGTGTGTTGCTTTATGGAAGGCAACTAAAACTTAATATTATTAATTGAGGGGTTTTATTAATACATATACATATCCAAACACCACATACTTATAGTACATATCATATACTACTATATCCACAACCACAAACGATAGACATGCAATCACAAACACAAAAACATTGGTTATGGTCATACTATTATAATCCTTTAGAGCCACAAATGATTACGGTCCACCTAAGGTCTTATGCATATCATGCAACAACACTTGTGAATTAATACGATTATAATCCTTTGGAGCCACAAAGGATTACGGTCCACCTAAGGTCTTATGCATCTCATGCAACAACACTTGTGAATTAATACTATTATAATCCTTTGGAGACACAAAGGATTACGGTTCACCTAAGGTCTTATGCATCTCATGCAACAACACTTGTGAATTAACCTATAAGGATCAACATTACAATGAACAACTTCATGGATGCTCCGTGAGGTTGGAACTTCGAGTTGTTTCTCCATGGATGCTCCTTGGAGTTAGATCTTTAGGTTGCTTCTTAGAATTGGATCTTCATGTTGCTTCTCCATGGATGCACCTTGGAGTTGTATCTTCAAGTGGCCTCCTTACATAAAGTTTACAAAGACTAAAACTAATCCTATCTCTATTACATCATATGAGTACAAATATAAAGAGAAAGAATTAATTACACTCTAAAATAAGAGATGAGGCTCGGCATGCAAGCTGAATACTTTATACAAAGGATCCACATACAACCATTATACATCTATATTATTCTCAAACAAATATATCCACAACATTCACAACCACATTCATTCACAACATTCACAAAATGGGATTCTAGGCCATAAGTGTGCATGCATTCACCACATAAAATAGATTTAAAAGGTGGCGTGTATAATATCATAGGTATATCTATATATACATATATACATAATAAAATTGTAGTCCTTTTAATATGGGACATTCTCCATTAAATAAATGTTTGAATCCCACACAGACTATTGGGGGTACATAGGGGCAGCGCCCCTGTGCGGGAACGCTCGCTGATAGGGGGTCAAGGGGAGGTCGCCCCTTGCAGGGTCTTAGGGGCAGAACCCCTAAAAGGTCTAAGAAATTTGACTTTTTTGCACTTAGGAAAATTAATATTTTCCATAGTCGACCTCGTCTGAAATGTCAAAAATAGAAACCTACGGAGTACGCAGAATTAGGTTTAGATGTGCACATTATCAATTTTAAGTTTGCATTATATACAACCACAAAAAATAGTATACAGTGATTTGATCATATCAAAATGAATCCAAATATGCCATAGATCGACGCTGCTCTGATACCACTGTTGGGTTTTGTGGAAGGAAATATGCGCGACAGAAGCAACAAAATAAAATATTTTTCCACGCAAATCGCAACAGGATCTCTTCGACAACAACATATTCAGAATGAGTGTTCGCGGGATATACCTTGTTGTAGAGAAGTCTGGCGACATCTTGCTACATGATGGTGTGCAACACTCCTATCTTACATGGATCATACTTCTCTCCCATCCTCCGAACCCGTCACAGGATAATTCAGTGGTGCTCCTTTTGTGCGATGATGTACACCGCTCGTAGAACGTATGAACGGTCATTGACATCCTCTGAACGCAAGTGTCTCAGCATCTACATCTCTACTTCGTCCACGCGGATGGACTGGAACTCCACGTCGTGCTTCCGAAGCCGGCAGGAAGGAATAGTCTTTATGCGATGATGTGTTAGCATCGTGGTGCTCTCCTTTCTCTCCTGAGTACGGTGATGGCTAGGGTTTATGTACATGAGTATAAACTGAAAAGCCTCTCTCAATATTTTGTAAAGATATCGATCGTCAAGCCCCTTTAAATAGGAGACAAAAGGAAGCAGGGTTTCCTAAACCCATCGGTAAATAGAAAGATTGTATTAATTAAAACGGTCATGATTTATTTGAATATTCTGGAATTAATTAATTAACCAAATAATCATATTAATTGATTAATTAATATCTAACTCCATGCAATCACTCGAGATGGCTCTATGAGCATATATACCAACAAAGGTACACATGGTCAAGGCACACCGAACCTTGGAAACCCTAATCACCACTAAAGATGCCACCAGTCAACCAAGACTCAAACAAGGCACCCCAAAGAATCAAACTCTCTCTCATGAAGACAAGAGAGAGAAATAACACTCTAGAGGTGGAAAATTGCAAAAAAAGCTCATAGATGGGTAAATTGCAATTTGACCCAAAACAAGCACAAAAAGCACAAACATCATCCAAACAAGCTCAAACTGGAAACTTAGGCTCTCCATAAGCTCTAAGATCATCTCAAAGGATTAGATCAAGGTTCTTAAGCATTTACTTAAGCAAAAAAAAAGGGTTAACACAAAACATAGGCCAGGGGGCTTACAAACCATAAACCCCGAACAAGGATTTCGCTTGTGAAATCCTAAGCAAAAAGAGACGGGTACTTCCTCCGCACCTCTTCCTCAAGCTCCCATGTGGATTCCTTAATTCCATGGTGATGCCAAATAACCTTCACCAGCGCTATGTCCTTCTTATTCAGCTTCTTCACTCTTCTATCAAGGATCAACACGGGTCCTTCCACATACGACATATCCTCATCAAGCTCAACCTCAATTGGCTACAAAACTAACTCTGTATTAGGGTGGCACTTCCTCAACATGGAACACTAGATGCAACCTGTGAAACTCAGGTGGAAACTCCATCTTATATGCCACCTTCCCTGCACATTCTACCACATTGTAAGGTCCCATATACTTGGGAGCCAACGTACCCTTTCTACCAAACCTTAGAATACCCTTCCAAGGAGAAACCTTGAGATATACTCTATCTCCCACTTGGAACACCAATGGTCTATGTCGATTATGTACATACAACTTATGCATGTCCTGAGCCGCCTTCAACCACTGTTGAATCACTTTGATCTTCTCTGTCATTTGTTGCACAAGTTCAGGACCAAGAAGTGGGTATTCACCAATTTCATACCAACACAATGGAGATCGGCAACGTCTCCCATACAATGCCTCAAAAGGTGCCATGTCGATGCTTCTTTGATAATTTTTATTATAAGCAAACTCTATCAAACTGAGGCAGATGTCCCATCTGCCCAGAAACTACAACACACAAGTTCTCAACAAATCCTCTAAGGTTTGTATGGTCCTCTCAGACTAGCCATCTTTCTGTGGCTGGAAGGAAGTACTAAACCTCAACTACATACCCAAAGCTATGTGAAAAAGCTCCTAGAAGAGGCTCATAAACTGAGGACCTCTTTCTAAAACGATAGTAGATGGAACACCATGCAAACGCACTATCTCATCAACATATATCTGAGCGAACTTCTCTACTATATATGTTGTCTACACAACAAGAAAATACATTGACTTGGTTAACCTGTCAATGATCACCCAAATTGAATCATGACTTTTGGCTGTCCTAGGTAGACCAACCACAAAGTCTATAGTTACATGATCCCATTTACACTATGCTATAGGCAACAGTTGCAACGTCCCTGTAGGCTTCTGATATTCTGCATTAACTTACTAACACACTACACACTTGGCTACAAACTCAGCCACATCACGCTTCAAACCAGGCCACCAATACATATCTTTGAGGTTATGGTACATCTTGGTGCTACCTAGATTCATCACATACATCAAATAGTGAGCCTCTTCTAAAACCATCTTCCTCAAGTTGTCAACACCAGAAACAATGACTCTATTGTGATAACACACGGTCCCATCATCTGCTTCATTGAAGCCATCACACTTCTCACTGTTGAACTCTGATCTTATATGTTGTATCACAAGATCAATTTGATGCGCTTCTCTAATCTACTTCCTCAATGTGGGATTCACTTGTAGCTATGACAACAACCCAGTTAGTAAGGAAACCTCTAGCTTCACATTCATCTAATGCAAGGAGACCAACATGTCTCTCTTATGGCACACCAAGGAATACAACTATGCTTATCTGTAGATGACGATGAAGAAGACTACCTGCTCAAAGCATTTTCTATGCAATTTTTATTATCAGGATGATAATCAATCGTGCATTCATAATCCTTGATTAGCTCCATCCATGGTCGTTGCCTCATATTCAGCTCCTGTTGCAAAAAGATGTACTTCATGTTCTTGTGATCTGTAAAGATCTGACACCTCACTGTAAAGGTAGTGCCTCTAGATATTCAAGGCATGGACCACTGTAGCTAGATCTAGATCATGGGTTGGGTAGTTCTCCTTATGTTTCTTAAGTTGTCATGAAGCTAAAGAAATCATGTTCTTGTCCTGTATCAGCACACAACCCAAACTATTCCTTGACGCCTCACAAAATACTATGCATTCTTTTCCTTGCTCAGGAAGAACTAACATTGGTGCACTAGTCATCTTCTCTTTTAACAACTAGAAGTCACACTAACACTTACCATCCCATAGGAAAGGCACATCTTTCCTTGTCATCTTCGTTAAGGGTAATGCCACTAAACTAAAATTCTTAATGAACCACCGTTAGTATCCTGCCAAACCTAGAAAACTACAAAATTCTATCGATGTCTTTGGATTCTCCCACTCTATCACATACTCCACTTTCTTGGGGGCCACACGAACACCTTCAACAGATATCACATGTCCTAGGAAGGACACCTCTTTCAGCCAAAACCCGCACTCGTTGAACTTGGCATACAACTGATGTTGTCTCAATGTGGTCAATGTCTGATGCAGATGTTGCTAATGCTACTAGTTGTCTCTGGAGTAGATCAAGATATCATCTATAAATACTACCACAAATTGGTCCTTATAGGGCCTAAACACCATATTCAGCAAATCCATAAACGTTGTTGGTGCATTGGTTAGCCCAAATGGCATTACCACAAACTCGTAATGACCATACTGAGTCATGAACACTGAATTAGGTATGTCATCTTCCCTGATCCACAACTGGTGATATCCCACTCTTAGACCTATCTTGGAGAATACTACGGCTCCTCGCAACTGGTCAAACAAATCATCAATCCGCAGTAAAGGGTACTTGTTCTTTACTGTCACCTTGTTCAACTGCTTGTAATCTATGCACAGCCTCACAAATCTGTCTTTCTTCTTCACAAATAACACTGTAGCACCCCATCGTGACGTAGTTGGTCTAATGAAACCTTTCTCAAGCATTTCTTGCAACTGTTTCTTTAACTCTTCCATCTCATCTAGGGACATCTTGTACGATGTCAGAGCTATCAGTTCGGTACCCAGATTTTAGATTGATCTCAAAATCAATCTCTCGAGGTGGGGGACTCCTAGAAAATCCTTTGAAAACAAATCCTAAACTCACAGACAATCAACATCTCATGGATACTAGGACTCCTCACCTTAGTATCCATCACATGTGTCAAAAATGACTCACAACGTTGTCTCATCAGCTTCTCCACCACCATTGCTGACACTAGACATGTCGGAAGGGTCTTCTTATCTCCTTAGAAGATCCACATCACATCGCCATCTCGAAATGGTATTACCTTGGCACTACAGTCCAAGACAGCATGATACTTCTCTAAAGTATCCATTCCAAGGATCACATTGAATCCATGCATGTCAAGCGGTATGAGGTCCACTTGAATGCTATGTCCTGGAAAAGAAAGGACAAATGAAGGACACACCTCCCGCAACTCTGCGGAACCAATCAAAGGGGTTTCTAAATGAAGGCTATCATATCTACATCTAATAGGAAAAGAGATACTAGAAATCACTTCAAGAGTGATAAAGAGTGGGTTGCACACGGATCAACCAAAATAGATATAAAGCAAGAAGAAAATAAATCAGAATGAAATAACTCAATCTAACCTATCACTACTCACAGGTTGACCACTCCTTTCGGCTGACTCATGGCATAGAATCTAGTCATCACCTACTAACGTCCTCGTGCCTAGCTAGACTGTCCAGCAGAACTAGACTCTGATGCTTGTCCATGTCCTCATCCTCCTCCACTGCCATACTATTGTCTCTACGAGCCCTGCTAACTCTACCTCGGCTATTGGGTCACCTCATCATCCTTCATGGAATACAACTACTTGGTATGTCTGATCTGGACACACTTCTAGCATGTTCTATTCTCATACCATGACCTCGACGACCCTGTCACTAATATGGATGCAATGCTGGGGGCTCCTTCTGGTGGAAAATGTGGCCTCTGCCGTTACTGGGTGACCACTAAGTCTATGCATTGGACCTCTGTTGAGATGGCAGTGTAGAAGACCTATGCTTCCTAAAGCCTCTTGACAACTGCTCATGGTACTATGCAGGTCTCTTCTTGGCACTCTTCTCTCACTTCTCAACCACAGACCATTCAATCCTTCTGATAGATTCCACAAACATCGCAAACTTCTCATGATTCTCAAGTGTTCCCACAAAAGTCATTAGCTCACCATTCAGACTCTTCTCAAAATGTCTGATCCTCTCCTCATCTATCACTTCCATGTGAGGACAGAACCTCAGCAACTCCATGAATCTCACCTCATATTCATTGATTGTCATGTGTCCTTGCTTGATCTTCTCAAACTAAGACATCTTCTCATCAAGATAGGTACGTGGAAAGTACATGCTGAAAAACTCTTGTCTGAACTCCTCCCAACTGATATCAACACCTAGTCATTTCTCCTCTTCAATGGCCCACTAATGGCTAACACTTCCCTTTAGAAGGTACATTGTGTGCTTCACCTTATCAACTTTAGGGATGCTAAGGATCTTGAAGGCCTTCTCCAGCTCTATCAACCAAAGATCTACATCTGTTGGATCTGCCATACCAGCATACTCCATAGCCTAACATGCCTCAACCTCTCAAAGGGCTTCCCAGTGCCCATGGATTCTACATTGGGGACTACTGCTCTCGTTTGAGGATGGGCATTTGGTCTGACATATGTGTACTTGTGGCCATAAATTGCCCATACATGGATTGATAGGCATGGTTTTCTAGCACGGACGGGTCAAACTGGGGCACTTCACTCATCCTCCCATCAACAACCTATCTCCCTGCACCTCCAACTGGTGTAGCAACACCACTCTCATCAATGTGTTCTTTGTGTTCTCGAGTCATCTTTTCAACTCGTCTTCTTCTTCTACGTAAGAAGAAGTAAATATAAGATAAACGGGAGGACACTAGAACAGACACAACCCTAGTCATATGCCCCTGTAGACTCAATAAACCTAAAGCTCTGATACCAACCAAACTGTAATGGCCCACACAACAACAAGAGAGATAACTCAAAACCAAACTGCGGAAGTAAAACTAAACATCCAGGTTACCATAAAGCACATGAAATCAAAACTAATTTCATAAAACCATATAAGTTGCAACATATTGCACACGAGTCCACAACAGCCACCTACATTCATATCACCTGCCCAAAAAATTATACAAGGTATTGTTCAATGGCTCTCTTGACACATCCTGTTACACATGGTAACCTATTCATATACATATATGCCAACTCTATACAACAATGGACATAAAGCCAAAACCTCATATCGATGCATACATCAAAAACCTCCCCAAGGACCTGAGTGTATAGGGACGACACATAGGACTCTACTACTATACACTAGCAACATATCCAACCTTTCAACAACTACTGGTCCTCCTACTTCTCAGCACCAATAGCACGATCTAATTGTGACATCCTGCCATCACACAGACAATGAGATGCCATGCGAAAACGCGCGGAACCACCATAAACCACATATTACCAAAAACACGTGTTAATTAAAACTGATTGTGGAACACATATAAAAGAGAACTATTACATCCAGATTCTTATCCTGTAAGGAAAAGATGTTATATAAATATTTACAATCCTTGATATTTGTCCACAGCCTATAGGAACCAGATGTCCTGACAGCACAAGAGTTCATCACCTGTTTATACATACATAACGTCCACATCAAGCCAGCAGCAGGATATACAAAGCTACATTAGTTATACATCGTAAAACATCGTCAAAACACCTCCGAGGACCTGAGAGTACACGAATGACTCTAGGACTCTACTACAAAACAACCAAAATAGCAGCATATCCATCTCTTGCCTCCTACTGCTCTTCTTGCTGCTCAGCCGCAACCTCACAACCACCACCACATCTAGCACGATCACCTAAAAAAAGGTTGTAAACCAACGGGGTGAGACACACAGTCCCAACAAGAAACATAACTCCCTGCCGAAACTATAAAAACTTCAGGAAAAGTAGGTAAAACAGATAACTGATATCAACAGATCAAAGAGCATCATCCTGAGTAGAACTTATTTTATTAACAATTTTACCAGGGTATCCAGGACGCATATGACTAGATATTCTTTATGGAATATGATTGACAAGATCACAAAACATAAGGATTGTACAAATAACTACAAGGTATAACTAGATCAACTATACAAGCAAGGCCTTAATCAAAGTTCTGTGTTTTGCCTTAAGCAATATATTCTATACGGCTAGATTACGATTTATTATGCCCTGAGGAAGTGAGCCATCCCGCTCAAATCCAACCTTCGGCTGTGAAGCCCAAAACCGATGCCATACAAGGTCATTGGGAGAGTCAGACTCCATGACCTCACCTCTTCGTGGTTAGTGCATGAAAACCAAAGCAGGACC
This sequence comes from Alisma plantago-aquatica, assembly GCA_963693085.1. NCBI lineage: Eukaryota > Viridiplantae > Streptophyta > Magnoliopsida > Alismatales > Alismataceae > Alisma > Alisma plantago-aquatica. Next base: position 581,223,800 of record OY856413.1, read on the forward strand.
ACAATCTCTTATTTGAGTGGCCTCAGCCACAGGGTTAGCTCCGCAGGCTACCCTTTTATAATACTGAGCCATGGGCTTATTCACCATGCTCTATAATCACTGAGCCATAGGCCTATTCACCATGCTCTATACACAACCACAGTTGTACTCAAATCCTCCTACTTTCGGCTAGGAGAAACCCTGCATATTCAACAATATGCGCTCCAGGTAATCCCGCAGGATAAACTTGTTTCACCATCACCAGCTACCGACGATGATGGATCTATGGCCAGGGCAAACTACATGATATGTTCCACTATAATTAATTAGTATATTTTAAGTGGATTGTTGAGGCAAACAAGTTGTAAAACATAAAAACATTGAGTTACATTATTACCATGGGATCTCAATCCCTCATCATAGAATGTCACTGCCACTCAAGGCTTACATCATCACTATGGGATAGCAATCCCTTATCTCAACATTAGAGGATAACACCTCAACTAGGCACTCAGCCATTGTCAGGTCAACATACCTTTTCACATCACACGGGTGATACATGTTATCCCATCAACAAGGATTATCATCATTGAGTGTTATACATAACCCATACACCTCATAGCTCTTACTAGGCTATGAATTCACTTGATTCACCAGCATGGTTAGTATGCATATCAAGAGAGATAACTGAATCACCAATCATAGATCTTTATGATTATCATGCTATTAGGGTTGAAGGTACATGATTGGAACAACATCCAAGATCATAGTTACATGAAGCATAAGTTGTATCTGTAGACAAATTACATTATTGTTATCAAACCATGAGCATCCACTATGCCTTTATCTTATGAGCATAAACATGTATCTTATCATCTTACTTAGCACCAACTTTAGGTATCAAACATATCATTGGTCACAACCTATCATTCATAACACATCATCAACCGAGGTACGATTACAAGATAACGACTCACCAAAACTAGGGTTTCCGAGCTAGGTGGAACCCTTACCAAAGATACTTCCTACCCTCACTATAGGTGTGGCAGGCAGCGCATCCCTCACCCAAATGGGTATCGGGAAGGATTACCTCCCTCACCAAATGCCTATCGGTTAGGGCACTTAGCAACACATATCGGCCAACCAAGTCATGCACCCATGCACAAAGGATGTCGTGCAACCAAGGAACATAGGTGTATCGTGCAACTAAGGCCAGAAGTGTGTCGTGTATCCAGATCTAAGAGTTGTGTCGTTCAACTATGTGCAGGGTATATCATGCACCCAAGTGCAAGGGGATATCAGACATCCAAGTGAAAAGATGTGTCGGGAAGCACAACCATCCCTAACGGCCAAGACCCTATCACCCATTAGGGTTAGAGTTTCATGTTGGACATCTACCATCATCATAACGCCCAAGGCCATATCAACCAAGGCCAAGATCATAACGCCCAACAAGCACACTACTGACCTCTATCAAATGACATCATGGTGCTCAAGGAGGGCTATCATTCAACTAAGGTTAAGTACAACCATATCGACCAACACTATGGTGCCCATCTAGGGTTTCCCTATCTAGGACTCATATCGGGCAAACCCAAAGCCAACCCATGTTTCCTAAGGCACAAAACAGATATATATACCACACATCATGTCGACCAAAGGAATCCAGGGTTCAACACTCCCAAAACTTTCTTGGGTAACAAGGCATATTGCCCAACAACACAAATATGGTGAAGGGGTCATATCGGGCAACAAGGTTAACAGAACCCAACTTATCATATCACCCAAGACTCAACCCTAGGAGAGGGGTATCATGAAAAGCACCACAAAAGGGTATCGTGCAAGGCACAAAGACCATATCAGTTTGGTCATCATCAACCTCAAGAGCACCATCATCAAACCCTAATAGATCAAGAGAGCTGGCTCACCTCTCAACAACTAAGAGAGGGGTTTTATACAACCTCCATCACATATTGGGCAACAAGGTGGATCATCCCCTTATCGGTCAAGATTCCAACCTTCACTAGGTCAACGTCCAACCAAGGCTCACCTTTTAAATCCATGGTGAGAGAAGGGTATTGCCCAAGCAACTAGAGCATAGACTCACCTCTCAACAACCAAGAGAGAGGGGTTTTTCCTACACCACTAGAGCTCGAATTCACTTCTCAAAACTAAAAGGGAGAGAAAGGGGTTTTGCCCAAGGAACCCTAAACTCAAGGTTCAGCCACAAGGTCAAGAACACATCAACAACATGGCCACTATATATATAACAAGATAAAAGGGTACACACTAGGACAAGAAACATATCTAACAAGATGCATGGCCGATCAAGATGACATATAAACATGAAACATGAAAAAGAAATAGTATAGCTATGGTTAGGAGTTATGTAACCCGCCTTAAGCAAGCTCCAAGTTCCTAGAACCAAGCTTCCAAGCTCCAAGCACCACCTTTGGCCACAACAAGAAGAAAAACAAAGCTTACAACTACCATGGCCGAAGAACAAGCAAGAAGGAGAAGAAGGTGCCAAGGAAAGAGGGGGAGATGCTTACCATAAGGAGAGAAGCAAGACGCACTCTAGGGTTCGGCCACCACTAGAGGAAGAAGAAGACTCCACCAAGGAGATCGACCACCAAGTACTACCAAGGAGAGGTATCGTCTACCAAGGAAAAAGGAAGGCAACTAAGGAACTAAAGGGATCCTAAGCAAGAGAAAGGAGAGACATATATAGAAGAGGGTGAAGAGGAAACTAAGGCAAGGTGTCTCCCAACCTAGGGACACTTGTCCATGGGGCAAAGCCACCTACTAGCTCACCATCACCACATGTCCAAAGCTTTTTCCATATACATGCAACAAGCACCAAGTGTCCACAAGGGGGGTGACACAAATGATGCTAGGTCAAAGAAGGTCACTTGGCCAATACACCTCATGGGTGACACACCACTTGCCTGACACAACCACCTGGCGGATACACCATGGCTGACACAAGACACCAAGCTCACCCTGGCCTGATACAAGGCCCAACAAAGCTAGGTAAATACTAAACAAGGCTCAACAAGGCAAAACAAAGCCCAAAGCTACTCAAGAAATTAGCCCAACCCATCCTATAAACCCTAGAGGATGCAAGGAGAGGAAGAAACATCTCACAAGGTGTCAAACTTGCACACCAACCCTAAAACTTAGGTTATTTACAAGTTGCACCTCCAACTCTCAACAAAGCACAAACAAACCCTAATCACCACTCAAGTGATTAGCAAGCATCTAAATACAAGGTTTAGGCAAAGCAAATAGGGTAAGCCCAAAATCAAGGTCAGGGTCCTTACAAGCCATAAACCTCTACAAAGGGATTTTGCCCCCAAAATCCAAAGAGAAAAGCAAGGGATACTTCCTTCTCATATCTTCCTCAAACTCCCATGTGGCTTCCTCAATGCCACGATGATGCCAAAGAACCTTCACAAGCACCAGGTCCTTCCTTTTCAACTTCTTTATTTTTTTATCAAGAATCATCACTGGACCTTCCTCGTAGGTCACGTCTTCATCAAGCTCAACCTCAACTGGATGTATCACTGTCCCTGTACTTGGATGACTTTTCTTCAGCATACTGACATGGAACATCAGATGTAACATGTGAAACTCTGGCGGTAGTTCTAACTTGTAAGCTATCTTGCCAGCACGTGCTATTACTGGATATGGCCCCATATACCTAGGTGGCAAATTGCCTTTCTGGCCAAAACTCAACACGCCTTTCCATGGTGAGACCTTGAGATACACCTTATCTCCCACCTAGAACTCTAGAGGTCGTCAGGGATTATCTGCATACAACTTCTATCTGTCATGTGACATTTTCAATTGTTGCTATATCACTTTGATCTTTTATGTTGTCTGTTGTACTAACTCAGGACCCAAAAGTTGATACTCGCCAGACTCATACCAACATAGAGGAGATCTGCACTTCCTGCCATATAAAGCCTCATAAGGTGCCATGTCGATACTCCGTTGGTAATTATTGTTGTAAGCGAATTCTATCAAACTGAGATGCCCGTCCCAACTACCTAGGAACTACAAAACACAAGCTCAAAGAAGATCCTCCAAAGTCTGAATAGTCCTTTCAGACTGTCCATCTGTTTGTGGGTGGAAAGCGGTACTGAACCTCAACTGCGTTCCCAATGCTTTGTGCAACTATTCCCAAAAATGGTTCATGAACTGGGGTCCTCTGTCAGAGACTATTGTTGTAGGCACACCGTGCAAAAGCACTATCTCATCCACATACAACTGAGCAAGCTTCTCTGTTGTATATGTTGTCTTCACATGTATGAATTGAGTAGACTTTGTCAATCTGTCCACTATCACCCAGATGGAATCATGATTCTTAGTTGTCCTCAGAAGAACAACTATGAAATCCATGGTTATATGATCCCATTTTCACTACGGTATCGACATGGGTTGCAACGTACCTTCCGGCTTCTGATGCTCAGCCTTGACTTGTTGGCATACCACACACCTAGCCACAAACTCAGCTACATCTCTCTTCAAGCCAAGCCACCAATATAGGTCCTTTAGATTATGATACATCTTGGTGACACCTGGATGCATAACATACATCGATGTGTGTGCTTCCTCAAGTACTAGCTTTCTCAGATCATCAACATTGGGGACCACCATCCTACCATGATAGCAAACTAGTCCATCCTCGGACTCATGGAACCCATCACACTTTTCACTGCCCAACTCTGATTTGATTAACTGAGTTGAAGCATCTGCCTGCTGTGCGTCTTTGATATGTTTACTCAACATAGGATTTACTTGCATATGTGCCAACAATCCTGCCAACAAGAAAACTTCCAATTGTACATTCATCTACATCAAAGAGACAAACATATCCCGCTTATGGCATACCAATGAACTCAATTGTGCCTTCTTCAAAGGAAGAGAAGAAGACTTCCTGCTAAGCGCATCAGCTACCATGTTTGCCTTACCAGGATGATACTCAATGGTGCAATCATAATCATTGGTCATCTCTATCTAGTGATGCTGTCGCATGTTCAACTCACTCTGTGAGAAGATGTACTTCAAGTTCTTATGATCTGTAAAGATCTGACACACTTCCCCATAAAGATAGTGTCTCCAAATCTTTAACGCATGGACCACCACTGCCAGCTCCAAATCATGTGTCGGATAATTCTCCTCATGCTTATTAAGTTTTTGCGAAGCAAAAGAAACTACATTATCTTCCTGCATCAGCACACATCCTAGGCCTTTGTTAGAGGCATCACAGAAAACAACGTAGCCTTTCCCAGGCCCTGGCAGAACCAACACTGGAGCACTAGTCAACTTCTCCTTCAACCTTTGGAAAGCTTGCTGACAATGATCATCCCAAACAAAAGGTACATCCTTCCTGGTCAACTTTGTCAACGACAATGCGATCATACTGAAGTTTCTTATAAACCTCCGGTAGTATCCTACTAAACCCAGAAAACTACAAACTTCTATCGGTGTCTTCGGTTTCTCCCAGTCTACAACTGAATCCACCTTCTTAGGGTCCACTCTGACTCCTTCTGTAGATATCACATGACCCAAGAAAGTCACTACTTTCAACCAGAACTCGCACTTACTAAACTTGGCATACAACTAATGTTGGCATAGAAGAGTCAACACTTTTCGAAGATGATGTTCATTCTCATGGTTGTCCTGACTATAGATCAAGATGTCATCTATAAATACTACAACAAACTGATCTAGAAATAGACAGAACACCCTGTTCATCAGATCCATGAAAGAAGCAGGCAAATTGGTTAGCCCAAACAGCATAACCATGAACTCAAAGTGACCATACCTCATCCTAAAAGCTGACTTCGGTATGTCCTCATCCTTAATTCTGAACTGATGATATCCAGACTGTAGATCGATCTTTGTGAACACGATAGTGCCTCATAACTGATCAAACAGATCGTCTATCCTTGGTAATGGGTACTTGTTCTTGATCGTGACTTTGTTCAACTGCCTATAATCTATGCACAAATGCATTGATCCATCCTTCTTCTTTACGAATAGGACCGGAGCACCCCACAGAGATGTGCTCGGTCTGATGAAACCTTTATCCAGCAACTCCTGTAACTACTTCTTCAGCTCTGCCATCTCGACTGGAGCCATCATGTACGGTGTCTGAGCAACTGGTTGTGTTCCTCACACCAGATTGATCTCAAAGTCAATCTCTCGAGGTGGGGGAACATCGGGGAACTCATCGGGAAACACATCCACAAACTCTCAGATAATAGGAACCTCCTCAAGGCTAGGACCTTTTGCCTTGGTATCTACAACGTGAGCTAAGAACGCCTTACATCCTTGCCAGAAAAACTTCTCTTCCACCATAGCTGATACTAAACATGTCGGAAGGATCTTTCTATCTCTCTGGAAGATCCACTTCCCATTATCGTCATCAAACACTACTTATTTGGAACCACATTCCAATACAACCTTATACTTTTCTAAGGTATCCATTCCAAGGATCACGTCAAATCTATGCATATCAAGTGGTATAAGATCCACTTGTATCTTGTGTCCCGAAAAAGATAGAACACAGGACGGACACACCTCTCAAAGCATCGAGGAACCATCAAGAGGGTTTCTAACAACATGCTATCCTTCTTACAATTAACAGGTAAAAGACATATATCAAGCATTCTACAAGCGATAAAAAAGTGTGTAGTACCCAGCTCAACCAAAATAGATATAAAACAAGAATAAAACAAATCAGAATGAAATAACTCCATCTGACCTACCACCACTCACAGGTTGACTACCGCTTCTGTTTGACTCATAGCATAGAATCGAGTCGTTGCTTGCTGTCCACGCCCTTTGCTTCCTTGAGCAGATGATCCTGCCTGCGATGCTTGACCACGTCCTCACCCTCGGGCGCCACTAAATTGTTGTCTATCTGACCCCTGTTGATTTTGCCTTGGTTGTTGTGTCACTTCGACATCTTTCCTTGGGCAATTTGACTTCAAATGCCCAGTTTGTCCACAGAGATAGCATGACTTGTCCTCTAATTGCGGCCTACATGGCCCTGTCACTGCTACTGAAGCTGTGCTGTAAGCTCTGGATGGTGAATGCCCACACCCTCTTCCTTTACTTGGTAACCACTACGATGGTGCACTAGAACCTTGCCTCATAAAAGGCACAGAAAACCTCAGCTTCTTGTGGCTATCAAACCTCTATTTATGAAACTGAGCAGGCCTTTTATTGGTCATAGTCTCTCTCTTCTCTCAGACTGACCATTCAATCCTTCAGACAAACTTCACAAATGTGGTAAACTACTCTCAATTTTCTAGAGCAGCAGCAGGTGTTGACAGCTCGACACTCAAACCCTTATCATACTGTCTGATTCTCTCATTATCTATTGCCACCATGTGAGGACAAAACATCAATAGGTCCATAAATTTGGCTTCATACTCGGTGATTCTCATCGATCCTTGGCACAGACGCTCAAACTGGTTGATCATCTCGTCCAGATACGTCTTTGGGAAGTATCAACTTATGAACTCCCGCTGAAAGACATACCAACAGATCACCTCATTGGGTCGCTTCTCCTCCTCGATGGCCCACCAGTGGCCAACACTACCTTTTAGAAGGTATACATCGTGCTTGACTTTGTCTGCTTTGGGGATGTCAAGGATCCGGAAGGCCTTCTCGAGACCTGTCAGCCACAGATCTACATCCGCTGGATCAGCCATTCCAGCATAATCCAAAGCTCCGACTCGGCGAAGCCGCTCAAAGGTCTTCCCAATACCCAAAGATTCACTATGGGGAGCCTGTGCTCTTGGCGGAGGCACTAGCAATCTATCCACCATGTGATTCATCGTTACCATTACCTGTCCCATAAGGTGCTAATAGCCAGGGTAGAATATAAGTACCTACCATCTGGGTGAGGGAGAGAGAGTCCTAAGACCCTGGAGGAGGCAACTATGTTAGTTTTCGTACAGCCTCAAGCTCGGATTGGTGGTTCCCCATGTAGGACTCTAATGGTGTATATATAGAGAGAGTTTTGGGTAAGCATGTATCACGGGTAGAGAACCTATGAATATAATGTCAAAGCATGTTTTGGTTTGTGCTTATGTGGCTAGAGCTTGTAAGGCTATCACTAGTGCCAATGAGGTAATCCGAGAACCCTAGACTAAGAGAGGAATGATAACGTATATGCATATGAGATACCCATAGAGTTGAGTTAGCTCAGAGAGACTGAGCATGGCACAACCCTCATGATATGGGTCAGGAGAACCTCAGTTGGACTAGATAAAGTTTTGATATATGTTTGATTAGCCACTCACATAAATTTGTTTAGCACAACTATGATATAATATATGTAACGATGTGATCTAATCTTGAGACGTGACATATAGACATGATATGATGGAAACCTAGAGATGGTTTAATAGATTTTAATGCATAAATGGTTAACGATATACATGAATAATGATGATAATTTGATATTGTTGGTTAATCTTGTGATGCAATCACTAGTAAATGTTCCAACTTTGTATGAGCAATGAAATAAGACCATATGAATGAAACATGTTACATGAGGTGTTAATCTTAGTGCTTAATAAAGATGAAAAATATAGTTAGATAGTTAGCACAAAATAACGATTATGACACCTTGATAAGATCTAGATATATGAAGTGGGTTAACTATAGTTAACTCCCTCCTAAAAGGCATATGTTAATGTTGAACATGTTCTAACAATTAGCTCAATAAAATATTGTTGGCACCTTGATATAATGGCTAACTTTAGTTAACTCCTTTCTATTATGGTAATATGATGTGGGAACCCTAATGTATGGGTAAAGATAAGGATGCAACCCTAACATATGAGATATGTCATGACATAACTAGAGTTTCTAAACCCTTGTTTCAATCTTTTATGGAAGGGTGATTCACCCTAGATGTTTTAAAACCTCCTAATAGTGGTTTGGATGTGATTATGGGGCTTTGTTTTTGGATGTGTTGCACCTACAATGATGTCTTGCATATGGATGAAGACCTTTTGGTTTTTCCTTGAAGTAAGAGCATGGCTTAATTTCGAGGATGAAATTTCTTTTTAGATGTATATGATGTGAAAGACTGGATTTTTGCTTAATTTTGAGGATGACATTTCTTTTAAGGTGTGTAGGATGTGATGGACTGAAATTTTGGAATCTCTAAATATTTAATAAGACAAGTGAATTTTATGAGTTTGACTTACATTGAGGTTTCTAAGTGTTTTGTGAAGTTTGGGTGTTGATTAATGTTGATTTCAAGATTAATATTCCAAAGTTTATGTCATTTTGAGGAATTTAATTGGATGATCAAACAGCTGAGTTTTGTCACCCAAATTTGAGTAGAATGTAGCTTGAAAGGTAGTAAAGCTATGGTTAAGTTTTGGTGGAAATTGGAGGTTCCTAGAGGAAGTTATTCAAGTTTGAATATAATGAAATAATGTGCATTTTTTATGTATTTCGAACCAAGGTTCATAATTAGGAACTTAGGCGTTGGTCAAATACAATGTCACGCGCTCTACAGGCAGGTAAGCCAGGGATTCATATCGTGGCATCCAGTAGCCATTGGATGTCTTGTTTTAGATGGCTAGATGTTTGCCCCCTACCTCCAACGGAAGGGAGATTGTGGGGAAGACTGGAGGCAGTGACTCCGGCCACCACCTCATCATGGGTGTGGGCTAAGAAAGGAAAATGACTGAGTAGTTATCTTTGCCTCACCAAGATGAGTAGACCGACCCCTTACAACAGTATTTCCGTGACTAGTGCTAGGAGAAGCACCTTCTTCCCAATCCTACCTCTCCACCAACATGTACCAATCGCGGAAAGGAACATGTTACAGAATGAGGTAGAGCTTGGAGAAGCACCCCAGGGCATCCCACCAAAGTTGGAAGCCATGCCCAAGTTCCTGGTAGCTTCGTGAGTGCTTCCGTAGTGATTCGAGGTTAGAGAAGGGTGGTGTTCCTGCGAGAGCATGCCAGCATCATCCATGGCCGTCGTGCTTATGGATATGGGGACCTGGAGGCGTTGAGGCTGAATTCAGAAACCAAATGCAACCCCAAGACCACGCTGAAGCTTGTGGAAGCATCCAAATTGATGATGGATGAGCTTCCATGGACTGATTGCTCACTAGAGTCTCCCCAGCGACGGTGACGGGGACTCACCGAGATTGGCTAGATCAAGCATCACTGACCCCCCGAGAGGTCTGTCCAAGCCGGGAGTATACGTGCGGAGGCTGTGAACCTATATTACAAGCCAGATCCAAAAACAGAGGCCTATAGCTCTCCTTTCTCCTCATTGGAGGTCGGCCATGCAGAGACATCCCCAGGAAATAGAGGGCTCGCACAACACCGAGAACAGGGACATCGCACAGAGAGTGTGATTCGGGCAGAAAAAGGGGCAAACGGCGAACCGGGTCCAGACCACAAAAACCAGACGACTCAATGATGAACCAAGCAGGTTTGTGAGTGGAATCAGCTAAAGGAGTTGTGCCTACCCTACAACCACGTGTCGGATTGTGATGCCAAAAAACATAAATGCCCAAAAATGCTTAGATCTTAGAAAATGTATAGTAAATAGCTCGCTTATCAGAAAAATAAAATAGTATATCAAAATTCTCAAAAAAAAAAGAGAGTAGAACACAATGGAATGAAAATATCAGGATTTTGATGCACTAATGTCAGGGATATCATGTAATTTGTGAAATGCTTATATCATGTGTTATAAATAACAAACGATGGCTAAAAATTATGAGAATATGTCACCAAGTCTATAATCATGTTTAGAATCCATATGATGTCAGCAATTATGATGTTGATGCACGAAATCATGTAATTTCCTCAATATGACTAATTAGGGCTAATAACCCTAAATAAAATGTACAAAATACATATATGACCAATAAATGTTAGAATATTCCATATAAGCTCATATTAGATATGGAACCTCAGGTTTAACTCTGAGATCACAGTGATTTACACAATTCATGTTAGATAATGATGCTTGCTTTCAATGTGATATAAACCCTAATATGCTTAATAAATATGACCTAGGGTTAATACATGCACACAATGATATGGAAACTAATGGTCATATAATTGATTCTGATCTGGAATACAACATCAATAATGTTAATCCCAAATAATAAGATAATAAGACAAGTAATAAAGCAGACATCTTAAGGAATTAAGTAAACCCTAAAATGAATCATAACTAGGGTTAAGATGATGGGCATCTGATGATGGTATATATGTTTTTGTCTTGATCAGGTTTGAGTAAGCATATAGTTGACATCAGTGATATGCGATTAGGATATCTGTGATCAAGGTACGTCATTACCTCTTACTTGGATTATTATACAGTATGCTTGCATTATATGTGTAGTAAATACTTGACATATGATATTGGATGAAATGATTGTTCTTGTATGATATCTTGTTTGATTTTCCATACTTATGGCCATGAACATATGAAACATAATATATTTGTTCCATTATATATAAGCACTTCAACTCTTTGGTAGTAAAGTGCTGAAAAGTAAAGTACTTCAACTCTTTGGTAGTAAAGTACTTGGAAGTGGTCTCAAACTCTTTGGTAGTAGATCACATGTATAATGATCTCAAACTCTTTGGTAGTAGATCATAAAGGGCTTAATACATTCAACTCTCAGGTAGTAGATCATAAAGGGCTTAATACATTCAACTCTTAGGTAGTAAATGCATGGATGATATCATGGAAAATGAGCTGAAAATAAGTGTTTTCTTTTGTTAATGAATATCTTTGTACAAATATATGCTTTTCTTATATTTGTTTAATGTTGCCAAGTATTAGTTTTATCTTATTGTCAAGATATGATGAGAGGTATATAAAAGACACATAGGCGTACTCAGTACAATATTCTTGAATATTATACTGATGTGTACTACATGTAGTCTTCTGCTTCAGTTGTGGACATATGATCTTGAAGATCCAAGATAGTTGAGAGTTGTGTGACGAGTTGATGTACATGTGGACATGTTGTCTTAAGATCATGTCGTTTAGTGGTAGTACATGTATATGTATGCATTTGTTGTTCAATATGTAATATCAAATGTTGTAACAATTCATTATGTAATTATTTGTTGAATGGTGAACATGTGTCGTATGGTTTTATTATTGTTTATGTGCATGTGCTATTGTTTATTTCATTATGGCTTTCTCTAATTTTCTTCTTCTTAGCCTAATGTGGGGTGTTTAAATTAGGATTCTCGTTGAGCAGAAGTTTCAATTTAGACATCACACATTAGATTAAGTTTTAAAAAATTTAGAGACGTCACAGGACTTGAGAATAAATAAGCCAATTAGGGATTCCTTTATGTCATCTATAGAAACCCAAGCTTGGGGGCATTTTCCAGCAGAGTTGAATTATGAATTAAGTTTTTATTTGTAATATGGATTGCATCGCCAACTTTGTAGGAGAAGTTAGAAACTAATTTTCATGAGGAATAGATCAGTTGAGGTCTTGACAAGAGTAGATCCGGAATTCCTAACCCCATAGAAAATTTAATATATAGTTTAGATAACACATACAAAGCAAACATCCCAGTTTTTCCTATCCGGCGTCACTCCCGACCATCCACCACCTGTAATTATCTAACAGTTAACAAATCATAGAATTTTAGATAAGGGATTTAGTTTCTCAAGATCTTTGGGACACGACAAAGCCACTTCTGGGTTGAGGGCAGGACGTTATGATTGTGCCCATGAACTCGATAAAATATGAAAAATCGTGGAGGTTGCAAAACTTAAACAACTCTTCACTAATAGCAAACATTGCCAGCTGTCCCCAACCGGCGTCACTATCTGACCATCCCCCTGAATATCTGTCCAATCCTATAAAGAGGTTTGCTATACATACTCATTTATGCGGACCCATTTTGGACCTAAAACGGAACATCAAACAATCTCCACCACATAATACAAGGCATAATATATTTTGTTTGTTATACTTAGTAACATGTGGTGGAGATTGTTTGGATTCTATTTTCAGTTCCTAAATAGTGTCTACCAAACATTTCTGTTGGGAAAACTGAACAATAAGTACTAACTACTAAAATACTCCCAGCTTTCTCCAAACGGCGTCACTGTCTATTCATCCAACTATAAATATCTATCCGAGTCCTGTTTATAGTACGATGTCACATTCAATTTCGTCAATGGAGTGTGACCTCTACACGTAATTGCTGCATTGCTGCCCTCTTACACGGTGCATTCATTTTGGCCTCGCTTTATATTAAAGGTTCAAGTTGTTTCCTTCTTTGTTGGGTGGATCGTGGATTTGTTCCCATATGATGAAATGCACACAATTCATGCATTACAAGGGTTTTCGTGAGAGATTCGTAGTCATATGTAAATACATTTTTTTATTATTATTTAGAGAGACAAATATGTTCCTCCATTTGAAGTTCGATTGAACTATCCGAAGGGTAAAGATTACGGGGTTAAGTAATGATGACAAATATTAGGGGTAAGTAATGATAAAAAAATATTGAATTAGTAAATTATGAAATGGCTGCTCCATTCTAGTATGGGTGACCGCCAGTGGCAGAGCCACAAGCAGGCAAGGGTGGGCCTGTGTCTTACCTTAGTTTCTAAATTAGCATTAATTTACATTAGCTAGATCCTCTATTTACATAATAAACTCGTTTCGTGCCCTACCTAATTGCGATCTGTTTCTTTCCTTTGAACTGGTATATCAATCCGTGCCCACCCTTCTCACATTTCCTGGCTACGCCACTGGTGACCGCACACCGTTCCAGACTGGGGGATAGTCAGATTACATCAGTATTACTGTGTGTGCCCATGATGTTGTAAAAAAAACTCAATTCATAATTCAACTTTGCTGGACAATGCCCCCAAGCATGGGCATATATAGATGACACGAAGGAAGCGCTAATTGGCTTATTTATCCTCAAGTTCACACTAAAACAAAAACTGATTAAGAACATACAAGTAAGTCCCTAACATTACATTTAGTTCCTAAAATTGAAACAATTACATAATATATCCTAAACCAAAATAAAGACTCAACAACTAAATAAAAGGCAACATATAAAAGATAAATCATAAAACACTCTAAACAAAAGGTATGAAATCCTATCAAGCTCTGGATCAACATGTTGTCTTGCGTCAACTCCCCCGGAGTTCAAAAGGCGAGCCACCAGTGAGTCAGGTACATACCCTACGCAGGCTCTCCTAAAAGTGGTTGGTAGTAGGATAAATGGATCGGACGCCACCGGGCAATCAGACTTCGGGTATTGTCAACCTCAATAATGCCATAATGTTCATACAGTCGTAAAGACTTTATCTTGGAGCATACGCAAGCATTGGCAACACCAAGGTGGGAATGTAGCCATCATCAACAAGAAGAGCATAGATGTTGTTAGGTGTAATAAATAATAATGACTTTGGTAATAGATATGGTGCAAGGTTGATATCATCATCCACTAAAGGAGGCATTGAGGAATGAGATGAAACCATATCAATATTGCTTTGACTGTTGACGTATGGTGTTAGTGATGGAGTAACCGGTGGTGAATGAGTCAGAGCAACATACTCATCATTTTCCTTTTCTGGTATCAATTTTACCAAAGATAAATCAACTGGCGTTCTTAATGATGTGAAGATGTCATAACGTCGTTCTGGATGTCTTGGTCCAGGCTGCCCTTGCATGCATTCAAATAATTTGCACATCTTTTGTCGCAAGTCTAGAAGCATATTTTCCAAGTGATCAAAACGTTGGTCATAATGATTCAATGTCACTTTGAATTTTTCCATTCTATCATCCATCTCCTTGTTATCCACTGTCATATGTGTCAATGATGTTTGTGATAATTGGAGGTATGATTCAAGTCCCTTGATCACTGGGAGGAAATAAAGCTATTGGTTTGATTGTGTTGAGGAGATCTTAAGCTCTAATTGAATAAAGGGCTTGTGATGTCTTAGAGCCCATGAGAAGATGTTGTTGCCTTGATTCACAGACAGCGGTGATCTCACTAATGATTGGAAGTTTTATGTAACATCCCTAACCTGGGTTATGTCATAACCCTAAAAGTTTTGCTTAAGTAATTTATTTATAAACTTGTTTTAATCTTTTGAAAAGTAATTAAGACTCAAGGAGAGTTTAATTTTCAAGTTTGAGCTTATTTGCAAATTGTTTGTGCATTATATGATAGTTTGGGTGTAAATTACAATTTACCCAAGATGAGGGGTTATATTGCAATATGTCACATTTTGAACGTGCCTCAAGTGCTTTAGCATAATATGAGAGAGAATGATGCTAAGGGGTGGCTTATGGAAAGCCAAAGTTCCAAGTTGGAGCTTGTTTGAATAATGCTTGTGCCTTGTGTACCAATTTTGGTGCAAATTACAATTTACCCAAATTGTAGGGTTGATATGCAAATTACCATATATAAAGTATCCCTACTCTCTGTTAGCATCATTTAGAGGAAAGAGAAAGAAATAGTCACCATGTTTGAATCATATTTGAGTGATGGTATTCTTGGTGATGAAAAGACCAAGAAGAGTTGTATAGTTGAAACCCTAAAATGAGTTGTATTGAGTTGTAGAGATTATATGGGAGTGCCTATTGGACAAAAAGCCATATAGGAGGTCCCATATTATTTTTTCAACTCTTGGCAAAGGCCATTGTGAGATAAGCACCTCAAGAAGGTGATGGATATCGGTTTACAACTTTCCTTGGAAAAGTTGTATCGGTTTGTGAATAAAGTGATGTTGGGTTGAAATATCTTGTTCAACAAGATAACTAATGGCCAAAATATTATCCCTAGATTATCCCCAAGAGTTTTTCATATCAAGATATAATATGTGTGCATGCATGTACAAGTTTCAACCCATGCATGGACATGTGTCACCTAGTAGTATAAGGTGATGACACCTCTTATACACTCTCTCTCATGAGCCTCAATAATATATACCACTCCTTTCACCTACTAGTGAAACTTTTCAAATCCTACAACTCTCTTTCTCTTAGATATTATGCATAGTAGTTGAGGAGCAAGGAGGAGCTCTAGCCTTAAGCTTAAGGTGAAGCCATGGTCATCTTCAACCTTGGTTGAAGCGTGAATCTCTAGTTGTGATTCTTCCTTTCTTTTCTTCTTCACCCAGTTCTTATCTATGGTGATTCTTTGCATATAGAGGAGTTGTTAACAAGTCTTAGATCTTTGATAAGTTCATCTTCAACCTTGGTAACATGAAGCTTTGGAGCTTGGAGCTTGGAAGTTGTTCTTGAGGTGGGTTATATAACTTGAACCCAATCATGTTATTATTCACCTTCAATCTTGCTATACTTGTTGATCTACTTTCAATTTTGATTTTTCTTAAATAATTGATGAATCTATGAGTTCTAATAGGTGCATAGGACTGTTTTCCATGAACTATAACAGTAGGGATGAAAGTCTAGAGCTTTATGATGCTGACATCATCATGGCACAAATTGATATCGGGTTGAAGCACCTCTAACCCGATATGGTAATGAAACCCAATATGGTGATATGAAATCCATTATACCTTGGAACGCCACACCCCTATCCTTTTGTACATTTGGGTTGTTTGAAAAAGGACTAACCATTTTTATAGTCTATCACTCAACACATGGTAGGTTGATACTTTGAAGGTTTGAAAATGTATGAGCATAAGGGTCTAACCCGATATGCAAAAACCTACACTTGAGTAACCCGATATAAGTGACACACACACCTCTTGGATGATATGGTGGTAAGCACACACCTCTTGGACAATATGGAGGTAAGCACATGCCTCTTGAATGATATGGTGGTAAGCACACATCTCTTAGATGATATGGTGATAAGCACACACCTCTTGGATGATATGGTGGTAAGCACACACCTCTTGGACAATATGGAGGTAAGCACACACCTCTTGAACGATATGGTGGTAAGCATACACCTCTTGGATGATATGGTGATAAGAACACACCTCTTGGACGATATGGTGGTAGGCACACACCTCTTGGACAATATGGTGGTAAGCATACATCTCTAGCCCAATATGGTGGTAAGCATACACCTCTAGCCTGATACGGTAGTAGGCATACACCTCTAGCCTGATATGGTGGAAGCACCTCAAAACCAATATGGAGGTAAGCACCTCAAATTCAATATACTTGATTGAGTAACACATGAAGTGTGTTATGTCAAATGATACATTAATATGTAAAGAGTTTAATGCACTTTGATAAGTGTATGACAATGTACCTTGAGAAAAGGGTTGAACCAACTTAATAAAGTAAGATGTAATCAATATCCTAGTGAGGATGAGAGAGAAACTCATACTTTGTGTGATAATCATTTAATGATAAATGATGAGAATAAACAAATATGATTGAATACTTATGATATAAATGTATGCTCTTAATATGTGTGGAGCTATAAATTAGGGTTTTGATTCTTGATAATATGAACTTGAAACCCTAATCAGATAAAAAGGGAAACCCTAACCCTAATAATGGGAAGGTTGTATTTCTCTTATATTACATGGTGATGATATGTATTTGATATTGTTTTTTATCATGAAATACTAACCATGCATGTATCATGAGATGATGAGCATAGCCAGGTATGGGCTATGATGTTTCATATGATACATATTAAATGGCCCTTGTGAGCCATGTGAAATACTTGTGCAACAAATATAATGTATACCTGGGTCTGAGGACCTAGAGGTGATAGTTACCTAATAAGAGGTGATAATGTTCAATGATGAACTACGAGTTTGAATACCCAGACCTAGCAATCATGATGATGATAATGTTAAGGGATGAGAATCCCTAGTACTGTGATAAGGGACTTAGATCCCGAGTGTTATGCATTCAATGTGTTCCAAAGATTATGAAAGTACTTGATAAATGTATTACACCATTCTTTGTAGAATCTGTTATAATTCGTATTTGTAACTTGGTTGATGCTAAAAGATACTGTAATGCACCTAATTAATAAAGTGGAACCTTATCATGTAGTTTCCATAACCACAGATCCATTCAGTGTCAGAATTTGATGAATTGTGAAATGAGTTTAACTCGGAGAGCATATTTTAAATATGCGGGCGTGATGGGTGAAAATATCCTTACGTCCAAATGAGGATTGCTGTGTGATCTTCCTCATCATCATTATTAAGAGTATGGATATGTGCCATGAATTAACATTAATATACCGGGGTTGCTATGTGATCTCCCCGAAGAGAATATACTAGGGTTGCTGTGTGATCTCCCTCAAGAGAGTGCATGCTACGCTTGTAACTCTATAGCAAAGATGCCACTATACCCTGGCAAGCTAGTTGCAGTTTGACACGTGATGTCACTGCCAGTGGTCTCGTACTGACCGGGATAGGTGAAGTCTTGGAAGTCATCTCTTCCTTTGACCTTGTATGGTACCGATGCTTACATAGCTGTGGTCAGTTGGAGCATGAGCGGTATACCTCATCTCCTTAGGGCATAAGTGTGATTGTAAATATGTAATCATTCGTGTAGCGTATTTGATTAAAGATTGAATATGGAAACATTGGTTGATGTTACACTACTTTTATACATCTTAAATGGATAGATGTTATATGTGTTCTTCGTATTCCTTATAAAGTGAATAGATGATTTATTGCTCTATCATAGATAGCCGCATTGCTTTAAAAGATGATATTACTCTGTTATGCTTATAAACAGTGATTAATCTTAATTATTAATATAAAAGATCCTCTGCTCAGTTTTATACTATTTATCTATAATAATAATGTTGTTGGAGGAGAGTTATATCTCTCACTGAGACTTTTGTCTCACCCCGTTGGACCCATCATTTTGGTGGACGCGGACAAGGAGGTAGAGACCGTACTACAGAGGGAGGACAATAGCAACAAGGATAGCAGTAACAGGTCAGGTTGAGTGTGTTGTCTGTCGTGTCTTGTATATAGAAGTCCTATGTGTCGTCTCTATAATTTCAGGTCCTTAGGAGTTAGTATGTAATGGTTTTATAAATGATCTGAGATTTTATCTTGTATTCCTTGAGGTTTTATGTTGCTTATGTATATATTTGGGCAAAGCAACTGGTATATGATATCCTCGAGATGAGATGGTACAATATATGTACAATGTGAACCATGATGTATATATTTCTTTGGTTCTTTCCTTAAGAGTTTCCTGACAATAGATCTCTTTGCAAAATAGTTTTAATTTTAGTTATTTTCATTAATCCGCTGCTAATGGTTATTTCGCATAATTATTGTGTGATTTGGTTGTCGGTTTGATAGCGGTCGTCACATTATATGGCAGAGGGAGCGGGGTTAGTAATATCCTGATAAGGGGAGGGTGTGGGATTTACAGCACAGGGGACGGAGCGGGAGGACGCTGCTGGGCAACAAGTGAAGAAACAACGTCAAAAATGGGTGTCTCGGTGGCGGATTGGGAGTGGATCCGGTGGGGAGCAGACCTGGTGGAAGCAGAACAATGCTCGCATCATCTTGGTGGAAGTGTTGGCCTTCTGGATCGATAGTGAATGATGGTGTCTACGGGATCTGTGGTCGGCTTGCGATTGATGGGGGTCAGGGATGTGTTTGGTTGCTGTCGCGGGGAGAAGAAAAACATGCAATGAAGGATGACCGGTGCTATGAACACATGAAGAAAACTGAGAGTGTGCATCAAGAGAAAGGGGAGGAAGAAGAACTGTGTGAAGAGGTTGACAGGTGAAGAACTTGCTAACAATGGTGGCGGCAAAAACTTGTGAAGAACAACTTTTTTTGTAATATAATTTTATATATGAGTGGGAGGAATTAGGTGCATGGAGGGCATCACTACTCTAGAAATGGCTTATAACGTCACTTTTAAAGGCGTCAGTTGTATAAATACACCGACACCTAAACAATACAGTGTCGGTTTATAAAATAAACCGACATCAATCTGTGAAGGGCGACCAGATACGAGTATCACTTTTATTCAATGTCAGTTCCTTAATAACAAATCGACGCCTAAAATTAACCTCCAAATCCAAAATTTCCAGCGAAAAAATTACCTCCAAAATTTAACATATGGCGTCGGTTATTAACTAATAAACTGACGACTAAAGGTTATTCACGAGACAGAAAATGGGCACATTTTGGTCGTCGATTTTACAACAGTGACCGACGCTTATGGGTTTTCCCGTGCTACCCGCGGGAAATTTTTCACACCCTTTGAGCGTCGGTTTTTGATATAAACCGACGACTATGGTCATTAATCGAGAACACTTTTTTTAATCGACATATGTAGATAGATGTCGTTTTTTTTTCTAGTTAAAACTGATGACTATCATTGAGAATAAGTGTCAGTTTTTCTGTTGAACCGAAACGTTTAGTTTTATGTGTTGGTTTTAGTTAATAACCGACACCTAATGTTAACTTAATAGCACCACGCGAGCCCGACTCTTCCCCTTTCTCTGTTTCATTCATCTCAATTTCGAGGGTTTAAGCTCCGGCGATGATTCCTCTTCTCACCGCTCCTGTGCCGCCGCTCGCCTCCACCGCCGCCGTTTGCTGGTTCTCCAGCCGCTATGCTCCAGGATGGCCACCGCCCTAGCTCGATCACCTGCCCTCTCTATTTGCCGTCCACCTCAGCGCCACCAGTAGCTGCACGCGATACCTCTCTGTTCGCCGCCGCCTGCTTCTGCTCCGCCACCTTCTCCTCTACTCTGGCCGACACCTTCTCCTCTGCCTCACCGCCGCTTCTGCTCCGATCGGCCTGCTTCTACTCTCCGTCGTCCATCTACTGCTGATCACCGTCGGTCGTCTACTATTGCTGCTGCTCACTGCCGGCCTGCTCCTCTTCTCACCGTCGGCCACATTCTCCTCTTTTCCTCCACCGTCTCCGAGGTACCCTTCTTCCTCCTCTTCTTCCTCTAGGGTATTCCTACATATGGCTAATGGTTGTTTGTTTTTTTCCTATGCTGATGCTCCCCTCTCACTCGATGAGTGATGGTCGAGTTTTTTGTGGGCTTATTTCTTGGCTGGTTCTCTATAAGGTTACATGACTAATTGTTTCTTTGAAAATGGGGTGTTATTCTTTACCTCTCCGATGTTATCATAGATAATCCAGATCTAACATATCAATCATTTTTTATTAAACCCTTGATGAAAACTTCAGATAGGTACTTTATATGTTTCAACCCTAATTAACACCAAAAGTGGATTAACGTGACCTCAACATATATGTTAATGCTTAATGTGATGCAGTAAGGCATTGAATGATAGGTAGCGATGGTGAAATTCATTCCAACCTATGTTACTTTCATATGATAATTTAGTTCAACCCTTTTATTAATCACTACTTTAGAATAATCAATATTTAATTCAACCCTTTTATTAATCACAGAATAATCAATCAATCCAGCTTTTGTCTTAAATATTAGTTAAATAATCACAACCTTAGAAACATATCAGTTTGTCCCCTAGTCAAATCACATCCAGACCTGCAAAAAGATTAGACCAAGATTTTAAACCATTTCTCATCCACGAGTTTCCTCCACTACATATGTTGTTATGAATAACCTTAATGTTGCTTTTGTTATATATTGGGCATGCAACTTAATTTTCTATGGTATAGCTACCATGAGTTTTGTTACAAATATATGTATATTAGGTTAAGGACATGTTTCTATTGTGACATGTTGAGTTTTTTTCTATGTTATACCCACCACGATTTGTGTTATAAGATAATACATTAATTAATTTAGGAAACATTGATATGTTGTTATGGCTGTCCACAAGTGTTTTTATAAGAAAATTGTGTGTTGAATGAGGTTGTGAACAAGGGACTGGTGTTATATTATGTTAGCCTAGAAACCCGTCCAAGATTTACTCATTAGGAGTAAATCTTGGATAGTCCCCAGTTTGGGACTGTTCTTGAACACCTAATCTCACTTAGGATGTAAGTGTATAATGTGTATTTGGTTTTCAAGAAAATTCCGGTAGCATTTCTCTGTTTGTTCTCTAAGTACATATGTACTTGGAGAACAACGGGGAAATGCTGCCAAAATTTTCTTGAAAACCCAATACACATTATACACTTACTAGTGAGATTAGGTGTTCAAGAATGGGATAGGTGGTACACATTTATTATATATAAGAATGACATCACATGTATAAACCCTAAAGTTTTAACCATAAACTCTAATATGTTTACCCTAGACCCTAATCTTGTTGTAATATATACTTATTTTCTCTTTGATCATAGAATGGATAGATCATGGATGTCCATTCGCAATCGCTGCACCCCAGAGTTTATTTCTGTTCTTGATCAGTTTATTAGATTTTCTGAGGAACATAGGAAACAACCTGGAGATAGGTTCTACTATCCATGTAGGCATTGCGGTAACAACTTGAAAGTCAGTACTAGTGACGAAATCAAAAGTCATGTCATGTGCAATGGGATTGTACAAGGCTATACAGAATGGCACTGGCATGGAGAGATTTCAAACCCGAAACTAGTGGATGTCGATAGCAGTGCTTGTGTGGAAGAAGAAATTTCCTTCGATGACATAGATGTGAACGAATCAGTTCCAGTAGACATCATTGATGCGATGTTGGATAGTTGTGGGGTAGAGCACACTAAAACTGATCCACCTCCCATGTTTAGAAACATTGTGCATGATGCTGAGATATCATTATACACGGGTTGTAAGTTTAAGAAGCTTAGCGCTGTGTTGAGATTGTATAAACTGAAAGCTAACAATCGATGGAGTGACAAAAGTTTCACGTCATTGTTGTCTTTGTTGAAAGAAATTCTTCCTGAAGGAAACGAGCTGCCGATCTCAACATACCGGTTAAAGAAATTGTTGTGCCCAATGGGAACGGAGGCCAAGAAGATACATGCATGCAAGAATGATTGTGTATTATTTCAAAAGGACTATGTGGATTTGAAAGATTGTCTGAAATGTGGTGCGTAAAGGTATAAATTGACGACTTTGTGGGAGTCCAAAATTGGTTCTCCCGCCAAGGTGATGTGGTATCTACCTATAATACCATAGTTTCAATGCTTGTTTTCCAATCCTATAGATGTGAAGAATTTGAGGTGGCATGCAGATGTTAAGAAAAATAATGATGGGATCCTATGACATGCATCCGATTCCCCAAAGTGGAAGAAGATTGATTTATTGTACCCTGAATTCGGTGAAGAGGATAGGAATCTAAGACTTGGGATTTGTACATATGGGATGAATCCATACGGGATATTGAGCAGCCAACATAGCACTTGGCCAGTTATGCTTGTTATATACAATCTTTCTCCCTGGTTGTATATGAAAAATAAGTATGTTATGTTGTCGTCTTTGATATCGGGCCCTAAACAACTTGGAAATGATATCGATGTTTATCTTGAACATATGATTGATGACTTGAAGAATCTCTGGGGTGAATGTGTGATGACCTATGATGCTTCACGAAGAGAGACATTTTGTTTGCACGCTATGTTGTTTTGCACTGTGAATGACTTTCCAGCATATGAGAATTTGTCTGGATATAGTGTCAAAGGATCTAAAGTGAGTCCTATATGTGAAGAGAATGCTGATTCAATATGACTAAAACACGGAGGCAAGACTGTATATCTTGCTCATCGAAGGTTTCTTCTAAAATTTCATCCGTATCATAGGTTGCGCAAAGCATTCAATGGACGGAATGAGGAACGTAGTGCACCTAAACCTATATCATTGGACGATGTTTATGAAAGAGTGAAAGACATCGCCAATGAATTTGGTAAGAGATCACAATGTACGATGGCCACAAGGAGTGACAAGTCTTTATTCAAGAAGAAGTCGATATTTTGGGATCTTCCTTATTGGAGTTCTTTGACAGTCAGGCATTGTATCGATGTCATGCACGTTGAGAAAAATGTATGTGATAGCGTCATCGATACTCTGTTGAATATACCAGGTAAGACTAAAGATGGGATAAAATCCAGAATGGACCTACGTGAAATGGGAATAAGGACAAAATTAATAGAAGTAGTTAGTAGCAATCGGAGAACATACTTACCTCCCGCTTGTTACACATTGTCTACAAAGGAGAAGAAAGCATTTTGTGAATGCTTGGTAAATGTTAAGGTGCCACATGGTTACTCATCCAACATCTGTACATTGATATCAATGAAAGATATGAAGTTGATAGGTCTTAAATCTCATGATTGTCACACTCTAATGCAACAAATATTGCCTGTGGCAATTAGATCTATATTGTCGAAGCATGTAAGGTTTGCAATCACCAGACTTTGTTTCTTTTTCAACAGTTTGTGCAGCAAAGTTATTAACCCTGATACTCTCGATAATTTGCAAAGAGAAGTGGTTGTTATCCTATGTTAGCTTGATATGTATTTTCCTCCGTCGTTCTTTGATATCATGGTACATCTTGTTATCCACTTGACTAGGGAAGTGAAAATGTTGGGACCAATTTTCTTGCATTAGATGTATCCCTTTGAACGATACATGAGCATTTTTAAAGGTGATGTTCGAAACCGTTATCGGCCTGAAGGGAGTATTATTGAGGGTTATGTGGTGAGAGAGGTTATGTATTTTTGCTATGACTTTCTGAGTGGTAATGACGCTCCCATAAATGACAAGAATATTGAGGAGAATTTTGGCAAAGGAGTTTTGGGATCACGGGTGAAAGTAATCAGCCATGAGCAGTTGGAGCAAGGTCACTTGTATATTTTACACAACATTGACGAAGTGAGTGTTTATATCGAGGAACATACCAATTTCATCAAGAGACAATATCCTCGATCCAATTCAATGTGGCTTGCTAGAGAGCATAACAAGACATTTATTAAGTGGTTTGAAGATAAAGTCTTACATCAACTATCTCAAACACCAGATAATCTTACTGAAACCATCAAATGCCTCTCCTTTAAACCAAAATTGAATGTTATGTCTTATGAAGGGTTTGACATAAATGGTTTCTCATATTACACAAAGAGTCAAGATGATAAGAGTGTCGTCCAAAACAGCAGGGTCACCCTTCAAGCGTCTTCATTGTTTTTTGCAAGTGCAAAGGATAAAAGTCCACGTGAAGCTAAAATGTCATATTACGGTGTCATTGAAGACATATGGGAGTTTGACTATGTAGATTTCAGAATTCCTCTCTATAAATGTAATTGGGTTGACAACAACAAAGGAGTTATAGTGGATGAATTGGGTTTCACGTTAGTGAACTTTGAAAATATTGGCGAGAAGGGTGAACCATTCATATTGGTATCACAGGCAAAACAAGTATTTTATATCGATGATCCTGTAAATGATAAATGGTCAGTTGTTCTTCATGGTAAAAGACAGTTCATTGAAGATCCTATAGATGAAGAAGAGTACTATGATAAGTATGATGACTCCAGTCCATTCTCAGTTGGGTTGCCAACACCACCAAACATTGAAGCTGGGGATCACAATGACTTGTATGTTCACGGGGATCATAATGAAGGATTGTTAATTGATAAAAGATCACAATATTAGAGGCATGGATGTTTATATTTTTATTATATTTTATTTTTCTGAATGTGAACTTTACAATGTGAATTACTTTACAATCTGAATGTGAACTTTACAATGTGAATTACTTTACAATGTGAATGTGTACTTTACAATGTGAACTTTACAATGTGAAATTTATAATTTGAATGTGAACGTTCAGATGGCTGAGCATTCCCATGATAACTGTGTTGATGATCACCGTGAGGGTGAGGACGTGATTGTGCTGCCTGACAATGTTAGTTAATTTTAATTATGAAAATATCCCTGAGGTTTCTATCTATATGTTCATTTATAATTATATAATGTAAGTGTGTTTTTTTTATCAAATTTTAGGCTGGTGATGTACCCCCTGAAGTTGTTACAGCACTTGATGAGCAACAAAAGAAAATTGAGAAAGTGAGGGGCATCACAATGATGAACAAGTTAATACATCAAAGGGGCAATGGACCCAAATTGGCTGTGGATTTCGATCAGGCAGGAAATCCATATGGAGTGAACCGCAACTCATTTGTTTCATATCTTGGGGTTCTTGCTTGCAGCCATTGCAGTCCTATCCTAGAATCATGGCATAAAGTTCCTAAGGGGAAGAAAGACCACATATGGAAGGAACTATGTGTGAGTTATTATTATTTGTAATTCTATTTGTGTAGATTACTAATTTTTAGGATACCAGTTAATAGCAATTCTATTTAATTTGCAGAGCATATTTGACTTGGATGAAAAGTTGCATCGTAAATGTGTGATGCAACATTGTGGGAGGGTCCTAAGGAACTATAGGACCAATCTCACCCGAAATTACATACGCGATGCTGAGAATAGGCTCTTGATTGATTCCAATTCTAGACATTGATCAGTATTTCACTAACTCTACACTAATAATTTTTGTTTGTATTCTCTTTGAAAAATAAATATAGGAAGAAGGAAGCCACACAACAATGGAACTACTTGGACCCCAAAGACTGGGAGGAGTTTGTTACCCAAAGAAAAACAGATGAATTCAAGGTATTAAGCTCCACTCCCAATTTAATTAATATACATTTTTATGTATTCACCTATTCAAGATTAACCTTTAGTGTTACTAACAAAATCAATGTGCTAACTAACTAGGCTATCAACGATGCTCAATGAGAAAGGCGTGCACTGAATGTGCACGACCACACAATGGGTCCAAGAGGATATGCAGGTGTTCGCCAAAGACTACAGGCTGAGTCTACTCAGCCTACTGCTACTCAGGAGACTGCAGAGTCCTCTACTGCTGCTCCCGCACCTCTGCCTCACCATGCTATGTGGATAGCTGGGAGGAAAAACAAGAAGGGAGAGATACCGAAGCCCGCAACCGCTGAGGCAGCTGCAAAAATGGTAAAATCAACTCTTAGAGCAATCTATTGATATTGATTATTGTTATGTTTACTTATGAATTTTTGTTGATGGTGATTAGCGGGAGATGCTCGAGCAGAGGAAGGAAGGCAAGTTCATCCCTCAGGGCACAAGGGATGAACTGACAGTTGATCTGGATAACCCAGAGCATCCTGGATGTGTAAGGGGTGCAGGCGCTGGTGTGGGCATCAAAGCATTCTTTGGGCCATCCCAACGCAAACATGTCCCAAAAGTGGGACTTTCATAAGCCGAGGTAACTTATTCTTATTTTAGAACGTTATTGCGAAAGGGAATTCAATAATCAGAAACTAGCATTTCTTTTATCCATGTATAGGTAGATTCCTTAATTGATAGGAGAGTCAAGGAAGTACTTGATAAAAGACTCCATGAAGCAATTAACAAGTGGCAGGCATCTCAGACTTCCACTCAGACAGTACCTGTGGTGGACCTCTCTTCTCCTACTGCTTGTACTACAGAGGTTGGGAGTAATCCTATAGACCCACAACCTAGCACATCCTCTGTAAGTATTTTTATGGCATATATAATAGCTAGTCTGTTCAAGATGATATGTTTGTGTATATATGCATATAACATTCTTCACATAAATTTGTAGGGGTTGAAGCCATGCCGACTAAAAAGTGAAGGATATCTCGTTGCAGAGGCATCGGCTTACCCACCCCTTAAAGGGTGCATGTTTCATGGGAGTCCAGTACCAGATGACATGGTACGTGTGAGCCCGATACATGTACTCCCTGGCTGGATGAATCTTGCACTGCCTCATGCACACCTAGATGCTGAAACACTTGGTGAGGTAGTAGGCGGAGTGATACTGTGGCCCGAAGCGGATGTCCTCTATACTGATATTGTATGATAAATTTTCATTACTTTAATTTATTAGTGTGTATATATATAAGTTAATTGATATGAAATTATATGTACAGGTCAAAAATATGAGACCCGCTACATCTCAGCCTCGACCTCCTCGACTACCAAGTTGGCTTCCAGGGGACCTACACGCCTCGATAGGTCCTAATTGTAGGAGTGTGGCAGTATGGATCGACGAACATAATCCAAAATTCCCTATAAATGTTACTATTCCGGAGAACGCTGTAGGTAAATCATACGATAACAATCTATTTATACAAGTTTAGCATACGTATTAATGCATACGTAATAGAAGTTCTGGATATGTATTAATGCAGGTCAAACATTCGGAAACAACATATTTATACAAGATATTTTGGAGTTGTTTAGTTATGAATGGCTGAACACATCTATGATAGAGTTGTGGATATGGTGAGAATAATGCATACGACAATCTGGTTTATACATCCATATACCTTGTTTTATATACGACAGTCTGATTTCTTATATATTAATGCATACGTAATACATGTTTTACAACCACTTACACAAGACATGTATAGATTTTTGGTTTTCCCACATGGGATTTTTGGTTCCATCTTTGATTAGTCTTGTAGATACAGACCCGTATTCAGTTACTTCATACTGCTATGATGCTTTTGAATATTTTGGTAAAAATAATAAGACGGTGATAATAGCTCCATTCAATGTCGAGTAAGTTTACTTTGCTTGTAATTTGGACTTAAGTAAATTACATTTTTATTGCGGATATTGAGTTATTAATTTTCTACTTTCTTACCTGTAGTGCTAAGCATTGGGAGTTATTAGTTATTGTCCCCAAGACATTCACTGTCTATTATCTAGATCCTGCAGGGAGTGAGTTGGATGTATTATATGGACATGCAATTAAAAGGACATTATTCTCGTGAGAAATATTTTTTGTTTTTATATCTGTTAACATCTGTTACTGCATTACTATTTAATTATGCAATTTAATGTGTTATATTAACATATATATGGCTTTACAAGAGTATAAAAAAGCTAGAGGAAAGGTCCCCAGGAAAAAAAATCTGACACTCATTTGGCAGAATGTGAAAGTAATTTCCTGACTCCAATGTATATATTATTTATGTGAACTGTTCTTATTTATATTTTTGAATATTTTGTATGTTTCAATTTATAGTGTGCTACACAAGACAACGACTGTGCATGTGCCTACTATGTGATGCGATTTATGGACCTAATCATCAAACATGCCGTATTGGAAATCGATAACATACAACAAGTATTATACATAGTCTGGTTAGATAATATGAAATATATGAATCTTATTATATATTATTATAATTATGTATATACGTCATTCTCTTTGTAGGTCTTTAAAACTGAGGACTTCAACACAGGTGCAAAGCATTTCAATGTATATGCTCCCTATACGAGAGATGAATTAGATGTTGTAAGAGAAGATTGGGCAAAACCCCTGCAAATAGTGGGGATTTTTAAATATAATTTTGTTGACAATGATGACAATGATGAATAAAGAATAACTTTGTTCTCATAATTAATTTTGTATGAATGTGAATGAATTTTTATGAATTGTCATATGTGTGTGAAAATCATCAATACATGAATGTTTCTACATGTGTCTGAATGTGAAAATAGATGAAATAAATGGAATTGCAGGTTGCTACTGCTTTCTATATGCGTGTGATGAAAAAATAATATAAATTAAATGTTCTTATACATGAGTGTTAATCACATATATATAATATTGTCCATCATGTTAATTTTGCAGGTTTGTGGCCTGTTGTTGGCTGATATCAATGGATGTCGTAAACCTGCAATTTAGTTCCACTGAACTGTAGGTTCTCATCCTGTGACTAGCCACAGCAGGCCTGCAAACTGATAAGAAAAAAATCAAAACATAGGCGTCAGTTATTTGAAGAAAACTGACACCAAAGACATACCGCGGCGGTTTTGCACTTAAAGCCGACGTCTATTTGACCATGTTGTCATGGGATATGGCGTCGGTTTCTTTTTGAAAACCGACGACAAATGGTTACAGTGTCAGTTGCCCTACTAGTAACCAACATCGATTTCCCTAATGAGGCCAGACACCACGGCCGTGCTGGCCAGCACGGTCGTGGCAGCGGGCCAGACACCACGACCGTGCTGGCCAGTACGGCCGTGGCAGCGGACCAGACACCACGGCCATTCTGGCCAGCACGACCATGGCAGCGGGTGAAATGGCATCGATTATCACTAATAAACTGATGCTGATAGTGCCCCAGATAGCACCCTTTCTGTGGAGTGAAGGTATATGGCGTCGGTTTCAAAGCTAATAACTGACGCCTATACCCCCCTGCTGGCACTGGCATCGGTTTGAGAACTAACGCGTAACAGTTGGGCTTTTAGTGGTGCCCACATAGGTGTCGCTTAAAAACCGACACTAAAGGCCTTAAATAACCGACACTAAAGGACGGTTATGTACTAGTGCATAAATCTTAACCTAGGGTTTGGGATTAATCAATGGATCTTACCTAAGGTTTGGATCTGGTGGACAACAGATATGGATCCTAAACTTAGTGTTTAGGAGGCCAATGCATGGTGTAGGATAAGTGGGTTAGGCCACACCTAGGGTTTTGGCTGTCTCTCGGGGTCTTGGGATCAAGACCTAGGGTTTAGATCTCTGGATCTAATACCATTTGATGCAACCATTGTTGTAAATAAAAACTTCCACATTTTTTTCGAATTGAGTCCTTCTGTCTTTTGAAAAAGCATTGATTCCCGCTTAGGAATTCATTTATTACAACATTATCCTCAAGTCCACACTAAAAAAAATGATTAAGAACTTACAAGTAAGTCCCTAACATTACATTTAGATCCTAAAACTGAAACAATTGCATAATAAATCCTAAACCAAAATAAAGACATCAACAACTAAATCAAAGACAATATATAAAAGATAAATCATAAAACTCTCTAAACAAAAGGTATGAAATCCTATCAAGCTCTAGATCAGCATGTTGTCCTACATCAGTTGGACATTTGCCTAAAAATTGTTTCAACAGGTTGGTCAGCTATTGGCTCCAGTAAGCAAAAAATCAACATGAAGACATGATTTCTCAAATCATCTATATGAATTAAACATACATGAGGGCTAATCATAAGCATGGAATTTGACAACTTTAAACCTCATATAAAATCATAATATCTACTACAATAAGAAAAAATTCTATAATTTATTTTCAAATCCATATATATGCACTGAACCCATATGAGGTGTACCATAACATGTGAAATCATCACACCAAGTTACGATCTCAATATACAAGAATTAGAAGAATTCATGAGATTCTAAGTTTGAAAATTTTGGATACCCTGTCTATAATGGGCCATGCCAAGTCTGGCCTCAATGGTTAATGAGAGCGTCCAGATTTCTGGACTCCTCTAAACCTGGGTACTTAGGTGGAGAGTCAAATCACTCTGCCATAAATATGCATTAGTGGTTCCATAAAGGTGACCAATTGACCAGTATCACATGTACCAGTGGTATCTCTGGTTATTGTTAGGAACCACACAATTTAAAGGAGTCTATACTTACTAACCTAGACCGCCACACCCTTATCATGTACGATTTAGCTGTCTTGATAAGGACTTATCCTCCAGTCCATATATATTTCCTCCTAATAGTGCATGCCTCCTGTGAATGATTCTATAATGTTCATGACATCTAGTGTCTAATGATATTAAGTTTTCTCCAATATCACCTTAATCGTAGCTAATACTACCCTATTATTCATCATTTGAGCAGTGAGAAATATTCATTGTAATCATCTAAAAAATGTCAACTATTAAAATTCTCTTAAATCACAATTTAACTTGTAGATCTGGGATTAGGGATAACCTGAGGTTTCTGATGCCTCTAAACTCACCATGTTATTCACCATATTGAATTAGAATTCACACAATAATTTGAACTTATCAATATCATAGCACATAATATAAATAATGATTTATTTTTCTACCAAAGTCTATTATGGATACACAAAAAATTCATAATAATAATAACTGGGTAAGAATCAACACGAAATCATTATTGTTTTAGACTGACTTACTATAAGTCAAGATTTTAAGATTATTTTCCACTCACAAGAACACCCTCTAGCTTGATGTTCTCATATTTAACCTAGTTAGACTCAAAATCAAGCTCGTCTTGGTCTGATCCAAGCTTCAGAACTCAACAACTCGCCCGAACAATCTCTTAATAAGGTTACTGGCTAGAAGATCTGTTATAGGTAGAAGATGAAGAACGAAGGTTAATTGAAGACTTTGGTTTGTGAATCAAGGAGTTCTGAGCAAGGTAACACAAATAAAAGAAGATATCTACTTCTAAAACCTACTTACCAAGGTTGATCTATGCTAAAACCTTCATTTTCTCTCGTTCATCACGTTCTTTACAAATATTGCCTAATATTTTGCCTTCCAATTTGACTTTTCCATGGCTAAGGTCTCTGGATATGTAGAGGATCAAAAGAAAAATTGATCAAAATAAATTTCATCAAATTCTAATATATATAGCAAAAGGTATGGCTATTTTCATGATTGATTGTGTTTGGAGGTGGCTCAATTTAAAATCAACAGTTTGTGAGTCTTCCAAGCCTTTTATTTGTGAGTCTGTCAAGACTTTGGTTGTTGAACTTTTGGTCTATTGAGTCTTTGATTTGTGAGTTTTTCGAGCCTTCTATTGTGGAACCTTTGGTCTATGAAGCCTTTTGTTGTTGAACCATTGATCTACCAAGCTTTTGGTTTGTGAGTCTGTCAAGCATTCAGTTGTTGAACCTTTGATATGTCAAGCCTTCATTTGTAAGTCTGTCTAGCCTTTGATTTGTGAGTCTATTGAGCCATTGGTTTGTAAGTTTTTCTAGCCTTCAATTGTTGAACCATATATCTGTCGAGTCTTTGGTTTGTGAGTTGGTCAATCCTTCAATCTACATATCCTTCAATTTGTGAATCTGACTAGCCTTTGGTTTGTGAGTCTATCGAGCCATTGCTTTGTGAGTCTGCCTAAACTTTGGTTGTTGAATCCAAAGGTATTTCTATGTGAAAACCAAAAGTATCGTATCTCTCTCATTCTAATTCTTATTTAGTTTATTCTTTTTTCATAGGACTCATAATTAAATTTTTAATGGAAAAAAGTATGATCAAATTATTAACTAATAACTTGTTTATTAATAGATTCCTCAAATGTCTATTATGCCCTTCCAGACACATGTCTGGGCTATTACTATATCTATTAGGGAACAAACCTTGATGTATTCACAATACATATTTCATTTAACTTATAGATGAATAAGTTTAACCTGAAGCAAAATATAAATCAACCAGTTAATGATACAAAGTGTTAATAAAGCTGAAATGAATACCATAATTAACTTAACACCCTACACATCCAATGTGTATGGCCCTATAATGCAAGGTACGGGTTGTAACACCCAATCCATCCAATGTGTGTTACCCTATAGGCCCCATATTACATTAGTAGTGTTGTATATAGTCATCTCATGAATTCACATGGAATGATTGGTATTTAGAAACACATCATTGACACCCTAGTAAGTGGATAAGTCGGAAAAATCCAATGTATGTGTGATTGGTGTTATCGTGACTGTATAATCCCTTTGTATTCAATATCTAGATTGAAGAGAAGACATGAAATTGTCACCCACTTAACATTATCAAGAGTATACTATTTGATGTACATGTGACCTAAGTACCAAATATTGACTCACGTGAGCATGTTCATGCAATTCATAGCCTAACTCATCAAGTGGTTGGGATATTGCTCCAATATGAGGAACAAATTCCATCTATATCATTCACAAAAATCTACATGAGTCACAATGCCTCCAACAACTACTTGTACAACAACTCTTATCCAAGGTCAGATTGAGTAAAGTTAAAGTACATTGAATAACATGTGATCATTGTAGCGACTTCAAGTCTAAGTATCACAGTCACCACTGACACATTGAAATATGATATTGACTATAATTTCTGACTTCCTAGTTGATAACACCAAATTTTGTGATGTTTTTGGCCCTTATTTCGTTGTCAAATCTGCCCTTTTAAACTGTTTTCCTCTCCTTTTTGTCATGTTTTTGAATAAACAGGCCTTGCTATGCTCTTAACTCAATTTTATCATCTTTTGCAGAGTTTTCCTTGTTTTTTGACTCTTTTATCAGCAAAAAGGCCGTCCCGACCCATGAACGTGTTCTCCCTGCATCAGCCTTCCTACCAGTCGACTGACACACTTGCTGCCCGACACAGGGCAGCACGACATGCCTACCGAGTGACACGGGGGCGCCACGCTAGGAGGATCTGATGGGTTATGCGCCACTTACCTGACAGGGAGCTATACTCTCCACGACAACTGAAGCGTGTCGCGCGATAATAAGCCACCCACCGGCAGGTGCCACTCGTCACGATGACCGACACGCTTATAGCCTGACATCCTTGTGCCGCCTGACACGCATATCGGGCATCCCTGAATCCATGATGATAGAGCTGATGAAGGACACGTGGCGTCCGGAGAACCACAACTTCCCCCAACCGCTGCCTATAAATAGCAGCTACAGGACTCCGATTGGACGGGTCGGAACCTTTCGAAAGCCAACTTGGGAAAGCATCTGGAGCTCGCGTGTCATGCCTCAGAGGTGTACCGGGCGATACTAGGTGAGCACTTCCTCGACCTGAGAGGGAGGGAATGGTTCACTTAGGATCGGCCCCGGGCACCGCAGCAGACCGATATCGGCTAATGAGGATACCCAATATGAGTACCCGATACTCTAAGCAAAACTCTGGCCCGACACGATACCAAGCCTGATACACATCACCAGTCATTGCGTGTCCCCCGAGAGGGTGCTGCCCGACACGACTGTATCAGGCATGAGTGCCTCACACGATACGGCCACCTGTCATGAGCGTGTCACCTGAGAGGGTGCCACCCGACATGGGCGTATCGGGCAAGGCTCCCTCCTGGTATCGGGCTAGAGGGATCTTGGGGATCTGCTACTGTCTGTCACCCTTCTAAATCAAGAAGGCGATATTTATCTTTACTTGTTTCAGTCATTTACTTTCTTTACTTATGCAATGTAACCAAACCCTTTTATATAATGCTTATGCTAATGGAATTAGAAGAGTTTTAATTATCTACTACTTTATGTTTGCCCCCCCTTGTTGGATGATTGCTTTGTTTAGCATCCGAACTCTAGCTTGTACGCCTGGATCACGCTTCGACTAGCTATCGAATCATGTTTTCCTATTGCAGCAACCTCGAGAGAGGTGTTGTGGCTCTAGTGTTTGGTCCGATATGGGAGTACGAGAGTTCCCATGATCGGAGTTTCTTTAGTGACCTTTCCACTCTAACTTAAGACCAGCAACCTCAAGAGAAGTGTTGATGCTTAGTTAGAGGTACCCGCTTTGAGAGAAGGGGTACTGGATGTTTCTGCTGCCACTTGTTTTACCGAAGCTTTCTCCTTCGTTCCTTACTAAAGCAATAGTGTTGCCCTCTCTGTTTTCGTTGTGCAAAAACCCTAAAAAGTGATAAACCTTTAAAACATTATTTTTCCTCATAGCTCCATTTGGAGATGGTTTTCTTTTATCGATCTTCGTCTGTTGTTCCCCTTGGGGAACTTTATCATCTCTTTACCCATACCGAAGTGTAATGTGTCGATTCCGCATTCTCAACACTACCACCCTTGTCCCTGTGTTCGACCCCATATATCTACTTCGACCCCGTAATAAAGTTGTGGGGGCCTAGAAGGTTTCGGGTTATAAATTTAAAAGTCTGACTACTTCAAATCTGCTCCCTTTTTGGACGCGCAATTTAGGCCGGTCAACTTTTTGGCGCCGTTGTCGGGGATAAGGCAAAATGGTACTGATGACAAACCCGAATCCACTAATTACATTCCAGTGTCTCAAGCTTAGAAATGAGCTTGACATCACTCTCATTTTCTTTTCTTTTTATATATATATTTTAACTTGAAATGAGTAGTTCGTATTATTAATACAGGTTTTCTAACTTGATTTTACGTGCTATTCAGGTACTCAGAAGGAAGGCGTTCTTCTCAATTGAGCACCGACATCACCAGACATGCCGCCTCGCATTGAACCACCTCTTTCAGATGGTGAGCGACACGCGAGGGCTAGACCTCACTCGCCTCTGCCTGAAGAAAATGACCGTTATGACGGTAATCCTCAACAAGAAGATCCTGAAACAGAGCAATTCGAGGATGACCATCGTCATGAGAGACGTCGTCATCACCGGAGATGCAGAAGAAATCAAAATAATCAGGTTCAGAACCAGGGAGACAGTGATAGTGATGATTCCAACGAAGAAGAAAAGACCCTCAGGGAGTTAGCTGCCACAAAGGCTAATAATTCAAGATGTCATGTTGTCATCCCAAGGCTCAACGCAACCAACTTTGAGCTAAAACCATCTATCATCTCTATGATCCAGAACAAAAGCTTCAGAGGGAGTTCAAAGAATGATAACCCCTACCATCATCTAGATGCTTTTAAAAACATCTGTGACACCATCAAAATGTGGAGAGTCCCACAGGAGGTGATTTATTGCAAGGGTTTCATCTTTTCTTTAGAAGATAAGGCTCTATCCTGGTACCTCGGGCTACCACACCAAGCTCTTAACGGATGGAATGCGCTGGTAGACACCTTTGTAAATAAGTTTTATCCTATAGAGAAAATTGTTCGGAATAGACAGAGGATCACGTCTTTCATGCAAAAGTCAAATGAGAATCTACACAATGCCTGGGAACGGTATCAAGAATATCAGAGGGATTGCCCTCATCCCAACTATAAGAAGGGTTTCTTGATAACTACCTTCTACAACGGTCTAACCCCTGAGGAAAGGGTTTTGCTGAATGCAGCAACAGGCAGTGACTTTTTGGGGAAGAAGCCTAGAAGATCCAAAAAGATCATCGAGAACATGGCCGAGTTGCAAGCCGGCACCGACTACGACAGATCTGACAAAGGACATGCTAAGAAGGCTAATGAAGGACCTTCAATTGAATCTAAGGCTCTGGAAACTATCACCTCTCAGATCCAGAAGATAACCACTGATGTCAAACAGCTGAAAGAATCAAGTGGAAAGGGGAAGAAACAAGTTGAGAAAGTCATGAAGTGTGTCACCTACGGAGAAGGCGGACACGGGGTAGATAACTATATCTACACCCGACCTGACGAGTCAACTGAAAGCGAATCTGAGGCTGAGGAAGCTGAGAACGTCTCTTTTGTTAATTTCAAGAGGCCAGATCATCCTGGTTTTAATTATGGCAACAAAGATGCGGACAAAAACTCACATCAGCTGCATAACCCCACCAAGCATCCCTAAGGTTTCGAGAAAAGAGGGGGACAAAGTCAGTTCACAAGAACTACTTCTTTCTAGTCAAACAAGGAAAATTTCCAAGGACAAGGAAATACCAAGGTCACCAATCGGCAAACACTAGTCAAGGTCAAAGTCAAGCCAAGGAGCAAGGTCAAGACAAGATTTCGAACCAACTAGACTTGGTTGGCCAGTTGTTTGATTTTGTAAAAAGACAAGATGTTATCAATAACCAGCTGGCGCAAAGTGCGCTTTCAATTCAGGAGTTCTGAACACAATGCAGGTCCAGATGGCGAACATGCAGACACACCAATGGCAAATCGATCAGCAGTTGGCCCAGATGGCCGAGTTGATAAAGAATCCCTCGGGTAAGATACCCTCCAACACCGAATCTGCCAAAATGGTAGTGCTGAGATCAGGAAAGATAGTAGAACGTCATGAAGAAGCTAGACCAGAGGAACCTGTATCGAGGACAGTGGTTGATAATCCCGCAGAAGAAGACAATCAACAAGCTCACGACAGAGAACCTGAACCAAGATCCTTTGAGGAGCTGTCTGGTAAGAGAAGCCCTTACTCTCCCAAGTTGCCTTTTCCTTATAAGCTGATAAAGGCACACCTCAAGAAGCGTCATGAGAAGTTCATGGAATCAGTAAAGAAACTTCATCTCGAAGTACCTTTTCTGGACGCTTTAGAAGAAATGCCGACTTATGCTAAGTTTTTCAAAGATTTGATTACCAAGAAGAGAAGAGGAGGAAGAATCAAGATCGTGCAACTAGCAAGTATGTCCTCTACTTTTGTCAAATCAGATTTTCCCAACAAAAAGAAAGATCCAGGAGCTTTCACCATTCCTTTCGCCATTGGAGAGAATGTTGAACGAAAAGGTCTTACTGATTTAGGGGCTAGCATCAGCCTTATGCCCCTAAGCTTCGTGCAGCGATTAGGTTTGACTGATATTGTCAAGGCCAATATGAGGATTGAATTAGCATAGCATACCTTTAAAAGGCATGTTGGCATTGTTGAAGATGTACCTATCCGGGTAGGAAGTTTCTTCATTCCTTGTGATATCGTTGTAATTGATACTGTGGAGGACCCTGGCCGTCCTATCATCTTTGGACATCCTTTCTTGGCTACAGGAAGGGCGTTGATTGATGTTGCTGAGGGAATAATCACTCTAAGGGTCGGAAACGACCACTTAGACTTCAAAGTAAAGGATGCGATGAAAGGACCATCCCTGTTAGAATCCGCTTTCATTGAGGAAAGCTACAACCAGTTCTGCGAAGAGGTAGAAGAAGATATCTTAATGGTAGACCCTCTTGTAAGAGCAATAAGCAATCAAGATTCTGATTCTGAAAACCCAGAAGTGGTCGAGTTTCTCAACTATCTTAACCAGTCTGATGAAGACCTGAGTGACGAGGAAGAGCTAGTGGAAACAGTTAAGCTTACCTCTCTTGAGGAGGCGCCGGAAGAAAAGTCTCCCAAGGCTAAACCTGAGTTGAAGGAGTTACCTGAAGGGTTGAAGTATGAATTTCTAGATCGAGAGGAGAGGAATCCTGTCATCGTCAATGCCCATCTCACGAAAGATCAATTAGACAAACTTCTTGGGGAGTTAAGACTCCACAGGAAGGCTATAGGATACTCGGTAGAGGATATCAAAGGCCTTAGCCCTGCATTGTGTATGCATCACATCAATTTGGAGGAATCCACCAAACCTCTGGCTCAACCCCAGAGAAAATTGAATCAGATGTTAAAAGAAGTTGTAAAGAAACAAGTAATCAAACTGAGGGATGTTGGGATCATTTATCCGATCAGTGACAGTAATTGGGTGAGCCCGATCCACGTAGTACCCAAAAAAGGTGGTATAACAGTAGTTAAAGGAGATAAAGGCGATGAAGTGGCGGTTTGGACTGTCACAGGATGGAGAATGTGTACTGACTACCGAAGGATGAACCAAGACACTAAAAAGGATCATTATCTGCTTCCTTTCATTGATCAAGTTCTTGAAAGATTAGCACATCATGACTATTTCTGTTTCCTGGATGGTTTTTCAGGGTTTTATCAAGTCCCCATCCTGCCAGATGACCAAGAGAAAACAACTTTTACCTGTCTCTATGGCACCTACGCCTTCAGGAGGATGCCTTTCGGCCTGTGCAATGCTCCCACAACGTTTCAGCGCTGCATGATATCAATGTTCTCGGATTTTCTGGAGGATATCGTGGAAGTTTTCATTGATGACTTTTCTGTCTATGGAAAAGACTTTGATGCCTGCCTGAAAAATCTCTCTCTGGTTTTGCAACGATGCGAGGAAAAGAGTTTGGTTTTGAACTAGGAGAAGTGTCATTTTATGGTACGAGAAGGCATCGTACTAGGACATAAAGTCTCAAGGCGTGGCATAGAGGTAGACATCAGCAAGGTTGAAGCCATATCCAAACTTCCTCCACCAAAGTCTGTGACGGGAGTGAGGAGTTTCCTCGGGCACGCCGGCTACTACCGAAGATTTATAAAAGACTTCTCAAAGATCTCGAAACCGTTGTCCAACCTTCTGGTAAAAGATGTTGAATTCAATTTCTCTGACGATTGTCTAATCGCTTTTCAGGCCTTAAAGGATGCTCTTGTCTCACCACCTATCCTTCAAGCTCCAGACTGGGAGTTACCTTTCGAGCTTATGTGTGATGCCAGCGACTATGCGGTAGGAGCAGTCCTGGGGCAGAAAAAGGACAAAAAGCACCATGCAATCTTCTATGCTAGTCGCACTCTGGATGAAGCCCAAGTAAATTATACAACTACAGAGAAAGAGATGCTCACAATAGTCTTTGCTTTCGACAAGTTCAGATCTTACCTCATTGGAGTAAAGGTTAAAGTCTACACAGACCATGGGGCAATAAGATATCTCATGCAGAAGAAGGATAGCAAGCCCAAGCTGTTGAGGTGGGCTTTGTTACTACAAGTGTTCGACCACGAGATAATCAATAAGAAGGGTGCAGAGAATGTGGTCGCCGACCACTTGTCAAGGATTGTTATGGAAGGGCAGAAGGAACCACCTATTAATGACAATTATGCTGAGGAAGCTTTGATGATGATTGGAACCAAGCAAGAGAGTTTACCTTGGTTTGCAGATATCTGTAATTATCTTGCCTGTGGAGAATTGCCCCCTGACATAACCTATAACCAAAAGAAGAAGCTCTTCGCGGATGTGAAGAACTACTACTGGGACGATCTCTCCTTTTTAGAAGATGCACAGATAACCTGTACCGAAGATGTATTCCCGAAGAAGAGATACTGAACATTCTGAAAGAGTGTCACACCTCTCCTTATGGAGGACACCTGGGTAGTGAAACGATCGCCACAAAAGTACTGCAATCAGGTTTTTACTGGCCCTCTTTGTTCAAGGACGCTGTAAAGTATGTAAAAGTCTGTAAAGAGTGCCAATTGATGGGAAACATTGGGCGAAGAAACGAGATGCCTATGGCAAATTGGGTTGAAGTGGAGATCTTTGATGTATGGGGGATTGACTATATGGGACCGTTTCCCCCATCAAAAGGATATCAATACATTCTAGTGGCAGTGGATTATGTATCTTAATGGGTAGAAGTTGTTGCAACTCAAACGTGTGACTCTAAGTCAGTGATCAAGTTGTTCAAAAAGACCATTTTCCCTCGTTTCGGAGTACCTCGTACTGTAATAAGAGATGGTGGATCGCGTTTCGGAGAAAGACAGTTTGAAGCGCTCCTGCGAAAGTATGGAGTTAAATACAAAGTCGCTACGCCCTAATACCCACAAACATTTGGGCAGGTAGAGGTTTCGAATAGACAGATCAAGCAGATCCTAGAGAAGACTGTTAACCGCACAAGGAAAGATTGGTCAATAAAGCTTGACGACGCACTTTGGGCCTACAGAACTGCCTATAAAGCACCCATTGGAACCACTCCTTACAAGTTGATCTATGGGAAATCCTGTCATCTACCCCTAGAGCTTGAACACAAGGCCCTTTGGGCGATTAAGTTCTTGAATATGGATCTGGAGAAGGTAGGAGAGAAGAGATATTTGCAGTTGCAAGAACTCGAAGAATTGAGAATGCATGCTTACGAGAACGCAAAGATCTATAAATAGAGGACGAAGGTGTGGCATGATGCCCACCTGAGGAGGAAGGATGTAAGTGAAGGTGACAAAGTTTTATTATTTAAATATTCCATTCATCTTTTTCCAGGTAAGTTACAAACGAGGTGGTCTGGACCTTTCACCGTATCAAAGATATACCCGTCTGGAATGATGGAGCTATATGATAAAGATGATCCATACAAGGTCTTTCAAGTAAATGGGCACAAGGTAAAAAGGTTCTATGAAGACAAAGCGTTCATGAGAAGGACAGAGATCAATTTGCAAGATATGAAAACAGCTAAAGGCGAAAAGTGAAGGACCTGGAGCTGTCGAGCTGACGACGCAAACTACAGCGCTCCTCGGGAGGCAGTCTGAGCTTTTACTTTTCCTAGAATAGGATGTTATTTACTTTCTTGCAAGAAAAACACTATGAACATTTGGACTGTAATAAGGCCCGAGTCAGTGCAT
Organism: Alisma plantago-aquatica; assembly: GCA_963693085.1. Classification (NCBI taxonomy): domain Eukaryota; kingdom Viridiplantae; phylum Streptophyta; class Magnoliopsida; order Alismatales; family Alismataceae; genus Alisma; species Alisma plantago-aquatica. The sequence goes on from OY856413.1 coordinate 581,265,560, forward strand.
GTGTCACGTGCGCTGACTCTTCTATTTTATGGGCCACCGCTCTGTTTTATGAGCATTGATGAGTAATACTATCTGAGGCCGAGAACTTAACCTTACACCAATGAAGTTTTACCCATCAATCACTTTTTCCTTCACTTTGTTTTTAGGTTTTTCATCTAGAATTTTGTTCTGAAGACCTTGTATCAGGCAAGTATACCCTTTTTTCTGATCATATCAGGTAAAACAAAACTCAGTCGGCGTGCAGAACACACTCGTATCAGGTGACGACATATCGCTCATCGCATCCATCCATGAGCCGTGTCGGACGACACACCTGGGCAGCGAGCACCCATGTCGGGCAACATGAGTAATTACCCTTGATTAGGCGGATGGGACTGCTCGTCTCAGGAATGACTTGTCTCAACAGCCGACACGCGTCCCAGATTTACCCATTTTACCCCCGGCTGGGATTGCTATATATAGTACGAATGATTAACTATGTCGGGCTACTGCTTTTACCTTTCCAGCTACCCATATCGTGCAGTAGTTTCTCCCTTTTGCTCGTGTGTTGTCCAACCAACTTTTGCTTTCATGTCGCGCAAGATAGCTTTAGATAGTGAAGGTATAGCCCGACAGCCGTATCAGTTGGCTTTCTCGACATGACCTTTATATCGTGCACAGCATATCGGGCTGACAATTTTAGTTGATTTCCTCGTATCGCCCGACACATTTGTCGCGCGACACGTCTTTAACACGCGCTTTCCAGATACCCTATATCGGGTAATAACCATGTCACCCATCCTTGTGTCGCCTCGCTTGTTCTTGTTGTTAGGTGACACATTTTTCTATCGGGAAGACCCTATCCGGCACTTCATTTCACATGACTATATCGCCCGACACAGTGTATCGGGAAACGGGTATGACGCGTAGCTTTTCTCCGTATCATCTAATTTTGTATCGTCTAAATGTCCTTTCGATGGACGACACCCAAACCTCGTATCGGGCATGAGCCTACGGTGAATTCTTTGAAAGCTTTGCATCTCCCGACACTGGCGTATCGAGCAAGCTTCATATCGCTTAGTTTTGAAGCCCGATACGGTGGTATCGGGTAGCTTTTGTATCGGGCCGAATTTTTATCGTGCAATCAGATTTTCTCTTAAACTTCGGTATCAATTTTAAGTTTTGCCTACCTAATATCAGAACATTTAAATGATCAATGAACTTGTTTAATGATAACAGAGATGGCCTGTACAAAGCAAACCGACGTTCAAGTTGACAAACACGGCAGGAGGATTGACACTGAGGTCGCAGCTGAAGCAACAATAGTCGGGTAGAAATGCCCGAATCCAGAGGCAGCTGGCCCATCAATGGCTGAGAAGAGAGCAAGGACGGAAGAAGTAACGGCTCCAACGACAGCTTCAACCACAGCGGCAGAACCCCTGGATCACACGCCAGGAAGGTTCGTGCCAAGAGATAACGAGCACGGGCACCGGTACTTAGAACTGGCAACAAAAATCTACAGGCCGAACATATTCTGCCACCAGTCGTCCTTCCTTCAAATAGGAATTTTCAAAAGACTGGAGAATGTCCTAGCCGCAGCAGGACTGAGGAAGATCTACCTCATCCGCTCCGTGTAAAGACCCAAGTCTCTACTATTAAAAATGATAAACAAATCACCAATAGGATAGCAGCGGAAGAATAAATCTTGACTTTATTCAAAATGTATAAAGAGTACAATATAAAATTTCCCAAATGGGAGTACAACTTTATACAAGCAACTACAAGGATCTAGGTAGAGGAAGACTTAACTAATACAACATTGTCTCCAAGCAAACAACTCTATAACATAAAAGCAAACATGTTCACTCATGCTATATATTCCTTTCTTCTTATCCTATCCTTGGGATCACCAAGCTTCCATGCGCACTCTTATCCTATCCTGGATGGTTGGGGTCATCCAGCAAGAGAAAGAATAACAAGGTATGTGTTAGAAATAAGAGATAGGACAAATCATAATAAAAAGCTTTACAATATAAAGGATTCTCCACAATAAGAGATCTCAAAAGGAATGAGGCTAATATACGAAGATTCCAATAAATAACAGATCTTGCCACCATTAATCATCACATTACAATAAATATTTGCATGTAGATATATTGGACTAAATTAACTATAGTAGGGTCAAGACACCACTGAGTCATTGACCTAAATATATATTTTGGGTAGAAAAGCACACCCATAGGCATAAAAGCACGCCTCTGTATATATAAGGGTAGAAAAGCACACCCCGGGTAGAAAAGCACACCCTAATGGTTACGCATAAGCGTCTACGATAGTTAGCTAGTCAAATTATCTACCATGCATAAAATAGTGGCAAAATATATCATTCATTAGTCATTTGTGTCATAAGACAAGCACAATAACATTGGGGTCATTGGACCCAATTCCACCTGTAAATAATATTCCAAGAGAATCGGATATGTCAAAGTGAAACAAGAGCAAGTATATCAAAAGATGAGACAACAACGGTATTAGAAGCATAAAATAAGTTAGGAGCCAACAAATGCAATTAGAGGGAAATGAGGCTAGCACAATAATGAGTGGGTTGGGTAAAAGCCCAACTGGAAGATAGGTATGATTTGCACATTATATATACCACACATTCATCATAGATGTCACATACATAAAATAGGCTTCACATACCTTAGATATATATACATTACTATCATATCCACCAAACAGATAGCAAACCATCCATATATCCTAGTTATAAGCATAACACATGTATTAATATATATAAAGACATAAAGCATAGAAAAACCCTAATTTTACAAAACTACGATTTAGAGTTCAAAACCAAGTCCAAACGATTACTCATAATCTCCTGATTAAGAAAACATATTTTATTATATAAAACAGAGTTAAAATGAATTAATTATGTATTTTAAAACATTTACATATTAAAAATGCCAATCAAAGCAAACTTCGGAAAACCCTTGAGAATCAGGTCTCAAAAATCCTAAAATCAGATTCTAAGTTAAAAATCCTTTCCATCGACTATTTATTTTTATTTTTCTGACAAGGGATCGATTTACTATGAATTAAGTAAACCTGACCAATAAGAAATTAGGAAAACTATAGTGTGACAGGTATTAAAATCGAAATACAAATTCGATGTAAATTATAGGTGAAAGGACCAAAATGCCCTTGCTTGCTAAATCAAATAAATTAAACCGATGAGGGCAATAAGGTCATTTGCACAAACCCATCGCTTTGCAAGCGAGAAACAAGAACTCAGGGGGTAAAAGACGAGGTTGCCCCTGCGTCAAAAGCTAAGGATGGCAGCAGCGGGGGACTCCAGGGTCATTTGACGCCCTGGATTGCTTCCCCTCGCAACCATGGCTGCGAGCAGCATCAGGGAGACGGAGGTGGGAGCCAGCTCTGAGCTCTAGAGACGCCCGATACTGGGAAACGAAAGCATCACCTTCGCCGGACCCTGGCGATGTTGAAGGAGCAACACACAAAGGGATGTCGGGTGCAAAATAGCTAAAGACCACCGCGTACAGGAGGAAACAGGGGAAACATCGCAAGATCGAAACCCACCAAAACCGTGATGAAAACGAGAAGGAAGAGCACATATAGGGTCGTGGTTACCTTCGTGGGACCAAGGTGAGTTGGAAGGCTGCTTTGCCGTGGGCGCAGAAGCACCATGGCCAGGAAAAGCCTAGCGCCGCCGACGACTCCAAAACCGGTCTATAGGACCCATCGATAGAGTGCACAATGAGCCAAAGAGACGAGTGAGGAGTGAAGACGCAGGGTCGAGGATGCTCACCGCAAAACTAATCAAACAGGGGTGGCTGGAGATGCGAGTAGTAGGTCCAAGTTGCTGGAACTGAAGGTGGAGTAGGTCCAGGAGTAACGGGAAAGAAGAGGTGAAATTGGAGGAAGAGACGGAAGGCTCGGAGCCCGGGGGTTGCTTCTACATCTTTATATAGGCGTGAGGGTGGGTGAAGCTGGCTCTGCGGTTCCACGGTGGAGAGGAGGAGGTAGCCCCGATTGGGAGTTTCGCCAACAAGTCACGGAGGATAATGAGCTAGGGCTCATTCGAAACGTCGGCGCGAGACGGATACAACGGAAAAGGAATCACGCAAAACGGTCAAGCAGAGAGGGAGATCAGGTTGAGGGATACGACGGCCGGCTCTGCTCGCAGACGCGCGAAACGGCTGGAGGAAGGGGATGATTCCCCCACCATTTGATCACAGATCAACGGTCCATGCATTGCGCAAGTAGTCAGTAATGCGTGACAGCGAAAAATAACCCAAACCTTAGCGTTACGCATCAATTAATGAAATCAATTAAGCTACTATATTCATACCATAATAAAAGCTTATAAAATGCATTAGAGGGGTCAAATCAACTCCAAAAGCCACCAAAATTTAACCATAGGCTCATAATAACATTTAGAACGATGCTATATAATCACTTTCTCGTTTAATGCATAATATGGCCAGTAATAAATATATGGCTCATAAAGGAGTATAATAATATATTAAAATCAAGGAATTATATGAAAAGGCTATTAATAAGAAACATGTGAGTAAATTCGACATATAAAACATATTAGGATACAAATAATCATTACTTAACAAAATAACATATTATTATGAACTAAAATCATATTTCGAGGAGAGAGAAACAATAAAGGTTAATACACTCATGTATGAACTCAAATACACATTATTAATAATATATTTATCCAAAAAGCTCCAATTAAATATAATGTACTATATAACCTCATTAATGACCAAATTACAACATTAACCCTAACTTATCACCTAATGTGGGTTATTTGTGCAAACACCCCTCAATTTACATAAATGAGGGTAAATAGTGATTTCAACATCAATATGTGCTCAAATTGCACAAGGTGTACAAGAATGATCCAAAAGGATGTGAAATTTATGAAAAAGGTCCAAATGGACTAAAAGTCAAAGAAAAGCTCAAGAATGGGTAAATTGCAGGGAAGACCCTGAGATTCAGTATGTTACAGCACACCACCCCTTAAAGAGGATTTCGTCCCCGAAATCACAACAAGAGAAAAGAGAGGGTGAGTGTGTAACATCCCAACCATAAACAACTAGGTTATAACCCTTACTCTAGGGCACATCACAAAATCTACATAAGTCAGGTGTTACTAAGGTTTCCACAAAACCTATATCCATTTATCAAACTCAAACTAACATCTTGTTGCATAAACTCTATCATGAAAAGGCAGCATATCAATTATACTAACACTTGTGCCACATTTTATTACAAAACAATTTTATCTCAATATTATATCATGGGTATCTCCCTCATTAAGGGTTTTAAGCACAATTAGGGTTTACAAGGCCATAACAACATATATCAAACCGATCCCAACAACAATTAATGTATTAGGTCAAAACCTAAATAACTCAACATTATTTCCCAATAACTACATCATGTGGGATTATGCCATATAATATCATCCAACCAATTATTACTCTAATAACAGGTCTAAGGGTATATGGCTAGTCTCCAAGGAACATATGGTCACAACATCTAACATACTCATATCCATGACATCACTAAACATATTCTCACAACACTAATTACTATGAATTAACCTCACATTATGTGAATCTAAATACTCATCATCTCATTACTGATTTGATCCATAAACCAATAAGATGATCAATGAGATGTATTTTAGTGAACAAGGTGATATGCCTAACATGTGTTGATAATTAGGTCACAAATATGATTAAGGGATTAGAATCCATTTACATGCATTAAGGTATATCATGTGATGACACCTAATGTCACTAGAGTATCAAGAAAGGCATTAAGGGTTTATATATACATATGTTGTCAAGGCTAGATGATTACATTTTAGGGTTTAGGTCAACATGACCATTACATATTAAAGCATCCTTAGGGTGTATTTTACCATACACATTTTATCATTAGGGTGACTTAACCCAAACTATGTATATCCACATATAAACAATTAATGATTATGAGCATCAAGAGTATATTAAGGTTCAAGCATAAGGATTATGTGACTTACCCATTTGTTCATAAACAAACAAGATGAATTACAACATATAAGGTTTGTTCAACTCTAACCACATAAGCTCTCTATTCCCATATCTAAGGAGTTATGGTTACTTGATTTCAAGGCATTGAGGGATTCCAACCCCCCTAAAGAGGATTTCGTCCTCGAAATCAACAACTCCAAAATCTAACAAGGTATAACACTACCTTTCCACTCAAAGGGTTGACAAAGTCAAACTATTCTAAGGGTATAAGGTCCAACATGAAAGTCTTACTAAACTCTATCTTCCAACTCAAGGTATAGCATAGGGTACACTAAACCCTAAACATGGAAATCTAAAACTCATATAGGATACTTAGGGGTTACTAGATGATTTTTGTTCGAGAAAAGAAATCAAATCATCATATAAGGATTCTAAGGTTATTCAACAATAAGGCAATATGTCTAAAGGTAGACTATTTCGAGCTGTCCGTTTCAGATCAGGCCAGGCCAGGTCATATGAGCTCAGGAGTCCTCGTGACCAAGCCAGTGGGGCAGAGGAAAATATTGCCAGCCCCCAAGCTCTGACCCTTTCTAGACACCATCACTTTCAACTTCTTGCTCTAATAGTTACTCAATAGGCATTTCACCAAAAAGTTGACAAATTTTATTTTCTAATAAGAAATTATTATGATCCTAAATCAAACATTCTTCATAGGTTAACTCTAAGGTGACTAACTAAAGGGAAACTATATAAGATAAGGGTTCTATCTAGGAGACAATTTTGAACTAGTCAAGAATCCGACTACCTTGATGCTCTGATACCATGCTGTAAAGACCCAAGTCTCTACTATTAAACATGATAAACAAATCACCAATAGGATAGCAGCGGAAGAATAAATCTTGACTTTATTCAAAATGTATAAAGAGTACAATATAAAATTTCCCAAATGGGAGTACAACTTTATACAAGCAACTACAAGGATCTAGGTAGAGGAAGACTTAACTAATACAACATTGTCTCCAAGCAAACAACTCTATAACATAAAAGCAAACATGTTCACTCATGCTATATATTCCTTTCTTCTTATCCTATCCTTGGGATCACCAAGCTTCCATGCGCACTCTTATCCTATCCTGGATGGTTGGGGTCATCCAGCAAGAGAAAGAATAACAAGGTATGTGTTAGAAATAAGAGATAGGACAAATCATAATAAAAAGCTTTACAATATAAAGGATTCTCCACAATAAGAGATCTCAAAAGGAATGAGGCTAATATACGAAGATTCCAATAAATAACAGATCTTGCCACCATTAATCATCACATTACAATAAATATTTGCATGTAGATATATTGGACTAAATTAACTATAGTAGGGTCAAGACACCACTGAGTCATTGACCTAAATATATATTTTGGGTAGAAAAGCACACCCATAGGCAGAAAAGCATGCCTCTGTATATATAAGGGTAGAAAAGCACACCCCGGGTAGAAAAGCACACCCTAATGGTTACGCATAAGCGTCTACGATAGTTAGCTAGTCAAATTATCTACCATGCATAAAATAGTGGCAAAATATATCATTCATTAGTCATTTGTGTCATAAGACAAGCACAATAACATTGGGGTCATTGGACCCAATTCCACCTGTAAATAATATTCCAAGAGAATCAGATATGTCAAAGTGAAACAAGAGCAAGTATATCAAAAGATGAGACAACAACGGTATTAGAAGCATAAAATAAGTTAGGAGCCAACAAATGCAATTAGAGGGAAATGAGGCTAGCACAATAATGAGTGGGTTGGGTAAAAGCCCAACTGGAAGATAGGTATGATTTGCACATTATATATACCACACATTCATCATAGATGTCACATACATAAAATAGGCTTCACATACCTTAGATATATATACATTACCATCATATCCACCAAACAGATAGCAAACCATCCATATATCCTAGTTATAAGCATAACACATGTATTAATATATATAAAGACATAAAGCATAGAAAAACCCTAATTTTACAAAACTACGATTTAGAGTTCAAAACCAAGTCCAAACGATTACTCATAATCTCCTGATTAAGAAAACATATTTTATTATATAAAACAGAGTTAAAATGAATTAATTATGTATTTTAAAACATTTACATATTAAAAATGCCAATCAAAGCAAACTTCGGAAAACCCTTGAGAATCAGGTCTCAAAAATCCTAAAATCAGATTCTAAGTTAAAAATCCTTTCCATCGACTATTTATTTTTATTTTTCTGACAAGGGATCGATTTACTATGAATTAAGTAAACCTGACCAATAAGAAATTAGGAAAACTATAGCGTGACAGGTATTAAAATCGAAATACAAATTCGATGTAAATTATAGGTGAAAGGACCAAAATGCCCTTGCTTGCTAAATCAAATAAATTAAACCGATGAGGGCAATAAGGTCATTTGCACAAACCCATCGCTTTGCAAGCGAGAAACAAGAACTCAGGGGGTAAAAGACGAGGTTGCCCCTGCGTCAAAAGCTAAGGATGGCAGCAGCGGGGGACTCCAGGGTCATTTGACGCCCTGGATTGCTTCCCCTCGCAACCATGGCTGCGAGCAGCATCAGGGAGACGGAGGTGGGAGCCAGCTCTGAGCTCCAGAGACGCCCGATACTGGGAAACGAAAGCATCACCTTCGCCGGACCCTGGCGATGTTGAAGGAGCAACACACAAAGGGATGCCGGGTGCAAAATAGCTAAAGACCACCGCGTACAGGAGGAAACAGGGGAAACATCGCAAGATCGAAACCCACCAAAACCGTGATGAAAACGAGAAGGAAGAGCACATATAGGGTCGTGGTTACCTTCGTGGGACCAAGGTGAGTTGGAAGGCTGCTTTGCCGTGGGCGCAGAAGCACCATGGCCAGGAAAAGCCTAGCGCCGCCGACGACTCCAAAACCGGTCTATAGGACCCATCGATAGAGTGCACAATGAGCCAAAGAGACGAGTGAGGAGTGAAGACGCAGGGTCGAGGATGCTCACCGCAAAACTAATCAAACGGGGGTGGCTGGAGATGCGAGTAGTAGGTCCAAGTTGCTGGAACTGAAGGTGGAGTAGGTCCAGGAGTAACGGGAAAGAAGAGGTGAAATTGGAGGAAGAGACGGAAGGCTCGGAGCCCGGGGGTTGCTTCTACATCTTTATATAGGCGTGAGGGTGGGTGAAGCTGGCTCTGCGGTTCCACGGTGGAGAGGAGGAGGTAGCCCCGATTGGGCATTTCGCCAACAAGTCACAGAGGATAATGAGCTAGGGCTCATTCGAAACTTCGGCGCGAGACGGATACAACGGAAAAGGAATCACGCAAAACGGTCAAGCAGAGAGGGAGATCAGGTCGAGGGATACGACGGCCGGCTCTGCTCGCAGACGCGCGAAACGGCTGGAGGAAGGGGATGATTCCCCTACCATTTGATCACAGATCAACGGTCCATGCATTGCGCAAGTAGTCAGTAACGCGTGACAGCGAAAAATAACCCAAACCTTAGCGTTACGCATCAATTAATGAAATCAATTAAGCTACTATATTCATACCATAATAAAAGCTTATAAAATGCATTAGAGGGGTCAAATCAACTCCAAAAGCCACCAAAATTTAACCATAGGCTCATAATAACATTTAGAACGATGCTATATAATCACTTTCTCGTTTAATGCATAATATGGCCAGTAGTAAATATATGGCTCATAAAGGAGTATAATAATATATTAAAATCAAGGAATTATATGAAAAGGCTATTAATAAGAAACATGTGAGTAAATTCGACATATAAAACATATTAGGATACAAATAATCATTACTTAACAAAATAACATATTATTATGAACTAAAATCATATTTCGAGGAGAGAGAAACAATAAAGGTTAATACACTCATGTATGAACTCAAATACACATTATTAATAATATATTTATCCAAAAAGCTCCAATTAAATATAATGTACTATATAACCTCATTAATGACCAAATTACAACATTAACCCTAACTTATCACCTAATGTGGGTTATTTGTGCAAACACCCCTCAATTTACATAAATGAGGGTAAATAGTGATTTCAACATCAATATGTGCTCAAATTGCACAAGGTGTACAAGAATGATCCAAAAGGATGTGAAATTTATGAAAAAGGTCCAAATGGACTAAAAGTCAAAGAAAAGATCAAGAATGGGTAAATTGCAGGGAAGACCCTGAGATTCAGTATGTTACACTCCGCCTCCTACAACGAACTCACTAGGAAGTTCATGTCGTCTCTCCGCTGGGTGAAGAATGCAGCTGAGGACGTTGAAGAATATGGCAGAGCAGACAGACTGCAAGGGCGGCTATACAACTCAGAGCACATCATCTCCGAAAAGCTGCTCAATGAGATTTTCTCTTCCAGTGAGGAGGAGAAGAAACTGGTGAATAATGGTGCGAGGATCACTGAAGGAGACGGGTTCAACCCCGTGGAGCTATGGAGGAGGCTGACCGGCGAGTCATCATTCAAGCCGGGAAGCAAGGTGGCGGCGGTGCACTCATGTTTCTAGAAAATAGTGCACAAGCTGGTGGCATGCCTACTCCTCAGCAAGAATGAGTCCAGCAATATCTACACCAAAGAACTCCACTTCATGTGGCACGTGATGGAGGGCAAGGTGATCAATCTGGGGCGCTTCTTGCTGAATAGGCTACACCCGATAAAGGATGCCACCAAGGAATACTGCATGGGTGGCATCATCAATCTAATCATGATTGGGATAGGGTACCCAAGGGAACCACACAGTCTATCGAGAATAAGGGCGACGAGCTGATCGACCTCAAGTTCCTCGTGAGGGCCAACATCATAAAGAAGGAGGGGCAAAGCTAGTTCTACAAGTTCGCAAGGACAAACACCTTCATTCCACTCCCTCACTGCACTGCCTACGACGCAGAAAAGCTGGTCTTCACCACATCAGAAATCAAAGCTGTGGCAGTAGAAGCAGCTTACGCCGCCACCACCAGTATTCAAGAGAGGGAGGCTGAGAGAGGAGAAACAATTCCTCTCGACCCAAGGAAGGACAAAACTTCAACGACCGTTGTCGAGCCATCCACCACTTCAGAGCCACCAACGATAGCAGTTGATAGAGCTGTCGTCGCTCCTACTATACCAGCCGCAATCACGACAACACCTGTCGTGGCTAAAGAAGTACCGGCGATCGTTGAGGTCACTGAGACAACCGGGGGAAAGACAACAACGCCAACCCCGACGGGAGCTGCCGCGGAAGAGACAGGCACAACCCCCGAAACTTCTGTGGTGCCAGTGGTGGCAGAAGAAGAAGTGCACCCAGACACCAATAATGGGATGTTTGCCGACATCCTGGAGATGGAGCTCGGAGATGCACGACTTACGCCAATGCCGCCGCTGGTGTCTCCTGCGATAGCTGCAGAAGAGGTCACCGACAGTAGAGAGGTGGAGTAGCGCCCACCCACATCGCGTCCTTCTCCACCACCACCAGAAGGTGAGGCAGAGACAGCCGTAAAAGCGTTGATGCCTCGCCCAGCAGCATCCACCTCGCGGACGATCGAAATAGGTTCTACCTCGTCAGGTAGACCCTCACGCGAGAGGAGTATCGTGAGGATGAGAGGGAGATCTGCAAGAGCCCCTCTGTTGTTTGGGAAAATGCTGGGGCACGAACTCAACTACTTGCGGGAGGTAACAGAAAGCCACTCGGCTACATTTATTTCTCTAACCCGCAAGTTTTCATTTTTCTAGAAGATGCTAAATAGCCAGGAATGGGAACTGCTGACTCTAGTTGGCCTTCCCGGCCAACTAGAGGAACTCAACGCCACGCTTCAGCAGGCTCTCCAGCGCCTTGACGTGATTGAGGAGAGGCTAAACAGAGGAGACAACCATCCGCGCCCAAGGCAGCCGAGAAGGTCTCTGTCGCCTCCTTGCTCAGGCTCTCAATCTTCCTCGTCAGCAGCCTCGTCAAGATCATCGTCCTCTTCCTCCTCCAGCGGGCCATCCCCAACGCCCGAGGAAGGGACGCCACAAAGATCGACCAACGGAGCCCCAGTAGGACCGGCGAGCTCCCGCGGTCTGGAAGAAGAAGCTCCCTCTGTCCCCCTTGACGAAGCTGAGGATGACAATGAAGCATTCAACATCGGGGAGGTCTCTTCTAACGAATCTGAGGGAGAAGGGGGGACATCTACGCCGCCAATGAAAGACACCCCCCAGAGGAATAAGTGTGACGGCAGATGAATTCTCTGCGTCGTCGGAGATACCTTCTTTCAAGATGGCAGACTTCGACAGAAGGGTCATCGGCTACCTGTCAATCAGAGACCAGAAACTTCTGAACAAGGTCCTGAGGTCGTAGGTAGATGAAGAAGACGTCGTCTGGAGCGACAACTACTTCTTCGTATGATGGGGAGCACTCAGAAGCATATTCCGCTCACCAGCCGTTATCGGAAAGAAATTGTTCAGGGTCCTAGAAGGTGCAATAATAGAGAATATCGACACCAGGACAGGTCGGAGAACAATATACAATGCCACCCCGACCTTGGCACGAAGACTGATGATGGGAGTACCAAACTCTATCACGGTGGCCAACATGTTGCGACACATCAAAGAGTACAACACGAACATCGTGTTGGCCCCATACAAGTACCGCAACATATGGTTCCTGTGTGTTGCAGACCTCCAGAACCACGACATCCGGCTCCTCAGCTGCTGCAACAAGGAGGTGCCACGCTCAGGACTTATCTTCAGTCACCTAGTGGACAAGCATCTCAGGCTTCTACCGCTGTGTCTTCTCCGAGCAATCAAGCAAGGAGTCTAACATCATAGCGACGTTTGGAACTTCTTCTCTATCAGAGACTTCCCCATCCAAGCAGAAGAGGGAAGTGGAAACAACACCTTTATCGTCTTGCGCGCCATTGAGTTGCTCAACATATTCGGTTACATAAGGCGTCTCTAGGGCCAAAACTTCTAGCAGCTCATAAGCATATATGCACTGCTGCTAATCAAAGACATGCGCTATTTCCAAGACGCATGAGTACCACAGAGGCTGCTGGACAGTGACCTAGAAGGCAAATCTATGCTACCCAGCAGCACTCCAGAGAAAGAAGCTGAGATAGAAGTAGAAGTCTATGGGGCAGGCAAGCAGTTGGAGATCTTGGGGAAGTACATGGGATCGAAGACCCTGCTTCGCCTGAAACATCAGAAGAATTGATCAACAATTTCGACCGTTTCTCGTGCTCTACACTCACACAGGAGCAGGTCAATGAAGTTCTTCTGAAGTTAGCAGACTCTACCCCGGCAAACGTAATTTACGAGGCAGGCAATGTCATAGTCCTGGTTGACGACTTGAGGGACATGGTAAAAGAAGGAGGATGTTTGGCGATATCTGTGGCGGCCGCCTATATCCAGACCCTACAAATATGTTTGAACACGCATACATAGCTCATCCAATGTTGTTCAATGACATATGCCTTGTCGATGAATTAGGAGCGAAGTAAGCTTTTCTGGCAGAGTTGCAGTGCAGAGTCCTACGCACCATCTTCCTTCCCATCCTGCATTACAACCATTGGACGCTCCTGACGATGTACACACGCCAACGAGCAGGAATCTTCTACAACAGATCAGACAGCAAAAAAGATCATCCAGTATAGTGTACATCAACAACGTTGACACCCCTTGAGCGCTTAGTATGAAAATACTACGAGGACGTGGCAACGCTGATACAACCATTCCTTGTCACAGCAGCTAGCAAATGGCACGAGCTCTAGTTCTGCCACTGCAGTCCAAAACAAATTCCTCTATCCAACGACTGTGGCATCTTCGTCCTGGAATGGATATCAAATAAAGAGACGCCCGACCAACTCCACCACATCGACTACCACAACAAACGATGAGAATATGTGTGGGAGCTTCTATCTGGAAAAGGCGCACTCACCAGCTAACCTTCACTGAGTTAACATTACCCTACCTTATCTACTTCACAACTCTGGGACAGAGTGTGGTGGAAGTTTAGGGGGGTACCATGTACCAGTGAGGGAGGTATAATTTTTTTTTTTCAAACTCCACCCTTTTTGTTCTTTTTTTTCTTCTTCTATAACATGTGCACATATACATATACATGCCTCATACAAAATACAGAAGGAATTTTGCTTATTTTGTCTCCACATATATGTACAAAGACACTATATAGTAAAACCTGATACGACTTCTTGCTTGTTATTTTTTCTATGTGTCCAAGGAGATGCATGTTTTGTTATGTCTTTCTGATAATGCAACCTCAAACAACAAAAGACTACAACTTTCCACGCCAAAAATTTCGAAAAATAATCTCGCAACAGCTAAGAGACATGTATGCAGAAGGAAAAAGCTGCCCAAACAGTAAAAATTCCTCTTGTTTTACCTTACCTGACAAAATTCCAAAAAGAGAGAATAGCCTTATGAGAGTGAATAAAAGCATGAGAGTTGTGCCAAATAAATAAATATATATATATACACACTTTTTTTCCAAAAGTACCCATCTTTAGGCATGGTAGATCCGGGGCAGTGGTACATAGGATGTGAAATCACTGCTCTAAAGCCAACTGGCTTGGACTACAGCGACCACTCGCCCGCTAACGGACCCGTACCTGGATGGATTGATGGGAAACAAGAAAACCCCAAAAAGCCTTAAGCCTACCCAAACACACAACTTCCTGTTCCCAAATGTTGTTTGGTGTGAAAGCTAACTTCGAAATCATACACCCAAGTCTCACTGAAGCTGTGGAGAAATATTTTGGTAAAAAAAAGGGGGCAGGAGAAGTAAAGTCTGTTGTTTGTGGTCGGGTCGTATTCTATGTAAGACATCTCAATGCTCGCTCAAACCCATGGTCTGAAAACTATACCAGTCAAGAAGGAGTGTCACAAACAAAGTTTAAAGATTGATTGAGGACAATCAAAATGCTAAGTTTGGGGAGTTGATAACACCAAATTTTGTGATGTTTTTGGCCCTTATTTCGATGTCAAATCTACCCTTTTAAATTGTTTTTCTCTCCTTTTTGTCATGTTTTTGAATAAACAGGCGTCGCTATGCTCTTAACTCAATTTTATCATCTTTTGCAGAGTTTTCCTCATTTTTTGACTCTTTTATCAGCAAAAAGGCCCGTCCCGGCCCATGAACATGTTCTCCCTACATCGGCCTTCCTACCAGTCGACCGACACACTCGCTGCCCAACACAGGGTAGCACGACATGTCTGCCGAGCGACACGGGGGCGCCGCGCTAGGAGGATCTGACGGGCGATGCGCCACTTACCCGACATGGAGTTGTACTCACCACGACAACTGAAGCGTGTCGCGCGATAACAAGCCACCCACCGGCAGGCGCCACTCGTCATGATGACCGACACACTTATAACTCGACATCCTTGTGTCGCCCGACACGCATATCGGGTATCCCTGAATCTGCGATGATAGAGCTGATGAAGGACGTGTGGCGTTTGGAGAACCACAACTTCCCCCAACCACTGCCTATAAATAGGAGCTACAGGACTCCGATGGGACGCATCGTAACCTTTCAAAAGCCAACTTGGGAAAGCATATGGAGCTAGCATGTTGTGCCTTAGAGGTGTATCGGGCGATACTAGGTGAGCACTTCCCCGACCCGAGAGGGAGCGAATGGTTCACTTAGGATCGGCCCCGGGCACCGCAGCAGATCAATATCGGCCAACGAGGACACCCGATATGAGTACTCGATACTCTAAGCAAAACTCTGGCCCGACACGATACCAAGCCCGATACGCATCACCAGTCACGATGTGTCACCCGAGAGGGTGCCGCCAGACACGACCATATCAGGCATGAGCGCCCCGCATGATACGACCGCCCGTCATGAGCGTGTCGCCCGAGAGGGTGCCGCCCGACACGGGCGTATCGGGCAAGGCTCCCGCCTGGTATCGGGCTGGAGGGATCTTGGGGATCTGCTACTTCCTGTCGCCCTTTTAAATCAAGAAGGCGATATTTATCTTTACTTGTTTCAGTCATTTACTTTCTTTACTTATGCAATGTAATCAAACCCTTTTATATAATGCTTATGCTAATGGAATTAGAAGAGTTTTAATTATCTGATGCTTTATGTTTGACCCCCCCTTGTTGGATGATTGCTTTGTTTAGCATTCAAACTCTAGCTTGTACGCCTGGATCACGCTTCGACTAGCTACCGAATCATGTTTTCCCGTTGCAGCAGCCTCGAGAGAGGTGTTGTGGCTCTAGTATTTGGTCCGATACGGGAGTACGAGAGTGCCCAGAATCGGAGTTGCTTTAGTGACATTTCCACTCTAACTTAAGACCAGCAACCTCGAGAGAGGTGTTGATGCTTAGTTAGAGGTACCCGCTTTGAGAGAAGGGGTAATGGATGTTTCTACTGCCGCTTGTTTTACCGAAGCTTTCTCCTTCGTTCCTTACTAAAGTAATAGTGTTGTCCTCTTTGTTTCCGTTGCGCAAAAACCCTAAAAACTGATAAACCTTTAAAACATTATTTTTCCTCGTAGCTCCATTTGGAGATAGTTTTCTTTTATCGATCTTCGCCTGTTGTTCCCCTTGGGGAACTTTATCATCT
Organism: Alisma plantago-aquatica; assembly: GCA_963693085.1. Classification (NCBI taxonomy): domain Eukaryota; kingdom Viridiplantae; phylum Streptophyta; class Magnoliopsida; order Alismatales; family Alismataceae; genus Alisma; species Alisma plantago-aquatica. The sequence continues at coordinate 581,282,200 of OY856413.1, forward strand.
CCTTACCCATACCGGAGTGTAACATGTCGATTCTGCGTTCTCAACACTACCACCCTTGTCCCTGTGTTCGACCTCGTATATCTACTTCGACCTCGTAATAAAGTTGCGGGGGGCTAGAAGGTTTCGATTTATAAATTTAAAAGTCTGACTACTTCAAATCCGCTCCCTTTTTGGATGCGCGATTTAGGCCGGTCACTAGTACCATGCTCAAAGTGGGTCCATCTGGTACTTGCTCATCAACAATTACCTATGTGTTTGATTTGATATCAAATATCATGACCAATGAGTAGTAGTCATCAGTCAACACACATACTACTGTGAAGTATTCCTATCATCCTTATTTCCTCATTAATAGTTGATTATGGACTTTAGAAATGAATAAATACTCCTACCAATGAGTAGTAGTCATCAGTCAACACACTACTGTGAAGTATTCCTATCATCCTTATTTCCTCATTAATAGTTGATTATGGACTTTAGAAATGAATAAATACTCCTACCACACACATGATGTCATAAAGTCCTTAGCTAAAAATCAGATGTCATTGAGTCGTACATTCCTAGAAAATTATTAATGTTCGATCATAATCTCATATTGCATTAAATATAAGAAATAATATTGCCTTTATTATTAATGAAATCAAGTACAAAATATCCCATTATAATAATCATATGACCACCTCTCAAAGCGTATAACCAAGAAGGAAGACAACCCATTATAAGAGCATGGGAGGAGCACGAAACACTAGCACATTGAAAACTCTTCCTTCACTTCTTTTTGGCAGCCAAGGCGGTACACTAAGAGTTCCTTCATCCACGTAGAAGACATAGAAGCACATACCCTTTCAGTGGAGGCTTGAGGACAAACTCCTTCTTCAAGGAGGACATGTTCTACAAGGTGTTGCTACGAGGATGAAGCGGCCACACAAAAAAACAACGTTGGATCTATCTAAGTAAGTACATGATTGGCATCGACTTCATACGTGTCTATTTGTTCAAAAACTAATGTGCGCCAAAGTACATTCAATATTATGTCTATATTTATAATCTATCAATGATTTATGGCTAGGATAGATCTGTTGGCTAAGGGTTTTACTTGAGAAATTTCTCATTATTCAGTTGTGCTTCCTCCCACAAATTCCTACTCTCTCTCCCACTCTCTCTCTCTCCACAATAGGAGTACACATGTTTTCTTCTTCATCCTTTTAACATGATTGCAATTTCTTTATTGATATGCTATGACTATTTTGAGTTCCTAATCACTCGAACATGCATAATCTCTACTTTCTAACTCCATAACACGCTACCATAAATGATTTTCATATAGACTCTTCGGTTTGTGTAACATGTTAATTTTTTAGAAATCTATTAGATATCATCTTTGTCTATGAGGCCCAAACCAGATCGGCCATAGAGAAAGAAATCACATCTAATGACCTATAAAACCAAGTTGGAGCCCATTCACTAACATTGGTCACTATAGCTATAAAATGGTAAGCTTTTGACGGACCAACATGTAAATTATTTTCTAAGAAAATTCTTATATGCTCTACGTGATGGGAAATGGACGCATACCACATTTGAGGATTTATTCGAAAGATATAGATTAATTATCCAATAAGGACTCGTAATAGTTTTTTGAATTATATAGTGTTATATTGAGGATCCCAGTATTTATTTTGCATTCTTTAGATAAGTGTAATTTCATTTGATATGTATGATGAGTTTATGATATATTTTGAGTAGACAACTAATTCAAAAAAGATAAGACTATATATGGTGAATGGCTAGATAATTCAGATAATTGGATAATGATAAATGAATTAATTGTTTAATATGTGGGGATGATAATGAAGTTAAAACTGAAGTCGTGGTCACACATGATAATATTCATTACATACCCCGATAGTCTTTCTCATGCTGATCTTTCATTACATATTATCGGGGTAGGACCCGGATAGATATGCAGTTGGATGAATAGACAGTGACGCCGTTTCGAGAAAGCTGAGAGAGTTTTAGTACTTTGTTGTTCAGTTTTCACAACCACCACGCAATTTACCCCTTCCTGTACTTTAATAGGATTGGGATAGATATACAGGTGGATGGTCCGATAGTGACGCCGGCTAGGGAAAGCTGGCAATGTTTGCTATTTATAGTGAAGTGTTGTTTAAGTTTTGCAACCTCCGCGGTGTTTCGTATTTTATCTAGTTCATGGGCACAATCATAACGTCTTGTTCACAATCGAGAATTGGTTTTGTCGTGTCCCACGGATCTTGACAAACTAAATCCCTTGACTATAATTCTATGATTAGTTAACTGTTAGATATACAGGTGGCGGATGGTCGGGAAGTGACGCCGGTTAAGGAAAGCTGGGGATGTTTGCTTAGTATGTGTTATCTAAAATACATGATAATTTTCCAATGGGATTAGGAGTTCCAGTCCTAATCACTTCTGCGAATCTCATGTCACATAACATGTAGCTCCACAGTTTAGCATACTAAAAAACCAAACGGGAAAAAGACAGGTGAAGAAGAGAAGGGACTTTCTATGAAGCCCGTTCGTACATTTAATGTCGTTGTCATTGGCGTTGAACGTGGTCCCATTGACCGGGGCATACACTATGTAAAGCGAGTACAGAGCCCCCACATACGCCATGACGTGACTATCCAATTTCCCCTTGTATTTTATTCCAAACACTACCGCAACAAAAAGAGGAAAACAAAGAAGGAAAGAAACTAACTGCTACAGAGAACATTCAAGACAAGCAATAAATGACACTTCTTCAAGACAAGCTAACCTGAACCTACAATGACCCATTTCGAACCGCGTTAAGTCAAGTATCATGGTAAGAGTAATTTAATGTTAACAAGAAAAATATTGTTCGGCCAGAATTAGAGTCACCCAACACAAGTTAGAGATGGAACGAAATTAAACCCAACCTAAGATGCATCAACCCCAATTGAATTTGGCATGAACTGCCCAAACCCCGGATAAATACTTAAAAAATCGAGTTTTCAATTTGGATTGGATGAGTCAGGTCAAGTTGAATAATTTTTTCAGGATCTCACTTTCATAGTAATACCTTGAAGAAGTAGAGAAATTGATAAAGTTAGGTTTTAGTTGTGAGAACCCGTTACACTAAACGAGATTACTCAAAATATAAAACACAATCAATCACTAATTAATCACATACCCAAAAATATGGATAAATTTAAATCGATTTCAACATCAACACTCACTCAAAAATATTTACATAAGAGCCCAATATTTTTCTTGTATCCATACTAAGCCAAAAATTTGATACAAATTGTTCTATCATCTTAGCCACAACATATATATACATGAGAACAATAATTGTATATGCCACACAAACAAACATTAATATGCTAACAAAAGTCCGATTTATTTGAAACACCAGATACAAACTTTTCCTGTCCGGACCTGAGAGTACAAGGACGACTCTAGGACACACTAGACATCTAATTAACTTTATCAAAGATTTATTACTATAGCTCCTCTTTGCTGCCACATGTTTGTTTTCGTCATTTCCGATTACCTTAAAAAAATGTGGCGAACCACAAGGGTGAGACACATGTCCCGACAAGAGATATAACCTCCAACAACGTTTATTGATTACAATATTTTTAAATAATTAAACAGTTAAGCAATTTAATCAGATATAACAAATAAGATCAACAGTACTAATGATTAATAAAATACATAACGGAGCAAATAATAACTATCATCATTAGTTAGACTTTAATCCTTTATCTTGTTGACAATATAAGCAATTCAGTAGCATATGCATATCTAGCGTCATGAGCAAGTCTAGTAACATAGCATAGCTAACAACACGAGCATGTCTAATCTATAACAACATGAGCATGTCTAATTGGTTGAACATATCAACATCATAAGAAGAGCTAAAAACATAAGCACAACTATCTGGATAATCATGATTAGCAGTATATGCATCTTTAGTTACAAAGGCATGCACTACTACAGAAATATCATTCAGTGTCGCTTTTCTGGGCGTCGGTTATTAAGGAAAACCGACGCCTAACATATAAGGCGTCGGTTGTTTAATAAAACCGACATCTATATTCGAAGACCAGCCAGACACGGGTACCGCTTTGTATTAAGCGTCGGTTGTTTATAAAAAACCGACGCTTAAAGTCGCCCGCGAAATCCATTTTTCGATAAAAAAAATAGTGTCATTTTCAGCGTCGGTTATATACTTAGAAAACCGACGCCTAATTGCGATGAAAATTTGCGCGGACAATGTCACTTTCAGCGTCGGTTATCCTTGTCTAACCGACGCTGAAGGTGGTTCCCGCCAAAAATTTCCATGAAAATATCGTCCAATTGGACGTCGGTTGTTTCAAACAACCGACGCTAAAGATGTTTAGGCGTCGGTTGTTGTAAACAACCGACGCTATTTGGGAACTCATAACCCCCCGCGATCGCCCGACTCTTCCCCTTTCTTCTGTTTCATTGCTACCCTATTGCGGCGATTTTCCCTGTTGCGGCGACTTTCCGGCGCTTCTCTGCTGCTGCTGCTCTCCGGCGCTTCTCTCCGGCGCCCCATCTCCGGCGTCCTTCTTCTCCGGCGCCCTTCTTCTCCGCCGCCCCTGCTGCTGCTGCTGTCCGCTCGTCGCCGCCGGTCGTTGCCCACCACCCCTGCTCTCCTCTAGTCGTCGCCGCCAGTAGAAGCAGCTACGGTGCTGTCGTCGTCACCTCCGCCCCCACCGGTAGAAGCAGCTTTACTCGTGTTGTCCTCGTGCAAGGTAACCCACAAACCTTCACCACCTTTTTTGTCCTCTGCCTTGCTTTTCTCTGCCGCCGCTGACCTAGAACTCACCCAGGCAGCGCCTAAGTAGGTGCCAGGGCACGCCTAGGGTCCTAATTTTTTTGGTAAACATGAAGGAGCCTATGGGCAGGTTAGGATAATAGAAATTTTGTAGGATAGGTGTGATGCAATTTGGGTTTCTTGGATAAGGAATTGTGGTGGAAATTGGTAAAATGGTAGAATGTGTTGCAACTAGAGGTTATGCTCCTACATTTTTCCAACAACAACATTCTACATAGGTGGTCCTCAGTAGAACATACATCAATTGGATATCCACCATGGATGATAGCCTTCCAACTGTGAGAAATTGTTAGTTTAGTTTATGAGTAATACATATTATTGTAAATACTAGGACCTTTTCTCAATGAACTCATAAGGTCAAAACTATAGCATAAAAAATAACTTACACATGGGAGGTTAGTTTTTGAAATTATCAAGAGATTTGGAGATATTAAAATACTACCTACTTCATAGATCATGCATCCATATATGACTCACCACAATCATCATGCTCCAATAAATGGAGAAGCAAGTATCTAGAGGAGGAATATATCACACAACTTCATACACATACTTTCCTAAAGATACTAAGACTTGTAGAGTTTGGATGACAATATCACATTCCAACACCTTCCAATCATCCATGATATATTCCCACTCATGGATGCACGTCTAGGCTGCACGTCTAGTGGATTTTTTTTTAAAAGTTATTTACTGATTGTGTTTATTTAATAATGTACTGATACATATGTGATATACCAATCTGATAGTCCATGATAGAACAAAACATAATGATGTTGACTGCAACTTTGTGTGTCATGCTATTCTTAATTAAGTGTATATTTACTTCATAATTGAATGTTTAAGTAAGTTATAGATATCTTGATGATGAACTGTAATGCACACATGTGACATGTTTGGAATGTAAATGATGAACTGTAATGCACACATGTTTAACTTATTTTATTGTTGAGTATATTGAGAATCCTAATCACCCTTCTTGCTTAATGATGAACTGTAATGCACACATGTGAATGCTTGGAATTTAAATGATGAACTTTTCCCTAAATTGCCAATCATGCTTTTAAAGACATCAATAATCACCCTAATTTGAAGAACTAGGATTTTAGGTATAAGAATGACAACACATTATTTGTTGGCCTAGAAACCCGTCCAAGATTTACTCATTAGGAGTAAATCTTGGATAGTCCCCGGTTTGGGACTGTTCTTGAACACCTAATCTCACTTAGGATGTAAGTGTATAATGTGTATTGAGTTTTCGAGAAAATTTTGGTAGCATTTCCCCGTTTGTTCTCTAAGTACATATGTACTTAGAGAACAGCGGGGAAATGCTGCCGAAATTTTCTTGAAAACCCAATACACATTATACACTTACTAGTGAGATTAGGTGTTCAAGGATGGGATAGGTGGTACACATTTATTATATATAAGAATGACATCACATGTGTTTGTTGGCATTTCCCCATTTATTCTCTAAGTACATATGTACTTAGAGAACAGCGGGGAAATGCTGCCTAATCTTTTCCTAATATATACTTGTTTCCTAATATATACTTGTTTTCTATGATCATAGAATGGATAGATCATGGATGTCCATTCGTAATCGTTGCACCCCAGAGTTTATATCTGGTCTTGATCAGTTTATTAGATTTGCCGAGGAACATAGGAAAAAACCTACAGATAGGTTCTACTGTCCATGTAGGCATTGCGGTAACAACTTGAAAGTCAACACTGGTGAGGAAATCAAAAGTCATGTCATGTGCAACGGGATTGTACAAGGCTATACAGAATGGCACTGGCATGGAGAGATTTCAAAATCGAAACCAGTAGATGTCGATAGCAGTGCTTGGGTGGAAGAAGAAATTGCCTCCGATGACGTAAATGTGAACGAACCAGTTCCAGCAGACATCGTTGATGCGATGCTGGATAGTTGTAGGGTAGAGCACACCGATCCACCTCCTATCTTTACAAACATTGTGCATGATGCTGGGATACCGTTATACACAGGCTCTACTAAGTTTACGAAGCTTAGCGCTGTGTTGAGATTGTATAAGTTGAAAGCTAACAATAGATGGAGCGACAAAAGCTTCACTTCATTGTTGACTTTGTTGAAAGAAATGCTTCCTGAAGGAAACGAGCTTCCAATCTCAACATATCAGGTAAAGAAAATGTTGTGCCCAATGGGAATGGAGGCCAAGAAGATACACGCATGCCCGAATGATTGTGTATTATTTCAAAAGGACTTTGTAGATTTGAAAGATTGTCCAAAATGTGGTGCGTCACGGTATAAATTGACGACTTCGGGGGAATCCAAAACTGGTTCTCCTGCCAAGGTGTTGTGGTATCTACCTATAATATCACGGTTTCAACGCTTGTTTGCAAATCCGAAAGATGCGAAGAATTTGAGGTGGCATGCAGATGTTAAGAAAAATAATGATGGGATCCTACGACATGCGTCTGATTCCCCACAGTGGAAGAAGATTGATCTATTGTACCCTAAATTTGGTGAAGAAGATAGGAATCTAAGACTTGGGCTTTGTACAGATGGGATGAATCCGTACGGGACATTGAACAACCAACATAGCACTTGGCCAGTCATGCTTGTTATATACAATCTTCCTCCCTGGATGTGTATGAAAAATAAGTACGTTATGTTGTCATTGTTGATATCGGGCCCTAAACAACCCGGAAATGATATCGATGTTTATCTTGAACCTTTGATTGATGACTTAAAGAAACTTTGGGCTGAAGGTGTGATGACCTATGATGCTTCAGCAAGAGAGACATTTCGTTTGCACGCTATGTTGTTTTGCACTATTAATGACTTTCCAGCATATGGGAATTTGTCTGGATATAGTGTCAAAGGAGCTAAAGCGTGTCCTATATGTGAAGAAAACACTGATTCAATAAGACTAAAACATGGCGGAAAGACTGTATATCTTGGTCATCGAAGATTTCTTTCAAAATTCCATCCGTATCGTAGGAAGCGCAAAGCATTCAATGGATGGAATGATGAACGGAGTGCACCTAAACCTATACCAGGGGATGTTGTTTATGAAAGAGTAAAAGACATTGTCAATGAATTTGGTAAGAAATCACAATGTAGTATGGCCACACGGAGTGACAATTCTTCATTCAAGAAGAAGTCAATATTTTGGGATCTTCCTTATTGGAGTTCTTTGACAGTCAGGCATTGTATCGATGTAATGCACGTTGAGAAAAATGTCTGTGATAGCATCATTGGTACTCTATTAAATATACCAGGTAAGACTAAAGATGGGATAAAATCCAGACTGGACCTACGTGAAATGGGAATAAGGTCAGAATTAATAGAATTATGTGAAATGGGTAATAAAAGAACATACTTACCTCCCGCTTGTTACACGTTGTCTAGAAAGGAGAAGAAAACTTTTTGTGAATGCTTGGTAAATGTTAAGGTGCCACATGGTTACTCATCCAACATCCGTAGATTGGTATCAATGAAAGATCTGAAGTTGTTAGGTCTTAAATCTCATGATTGTCACACTCTAATGCAACAAATATTGCCCGTGGCAATTCGATCTATATTGCCGAAGCATGTAAGGTTTGCAATTACCAGACTTTGTTTCTTTTTCAACACTCTATGCAGCAAAGTTATTGACCCTGATACTCTCGATAATTTGCAAAGAGAAGTGGTTGTTACCCTATGTCAGCTTGAGATGTATTTCCCTCCTTCGTTCTTTGATATCATGGTACATCTTGTTGTCCACTTGACTAGGGAAGTGAAAATGTTGGGACCAGTTTTCTTGCATTGGATGTATCCCTTTGAACGATACATGAGCATTTTTAAAGGTGATGTTCGAAACCGTTATCGGCCTGAAGGGAGTATTATTGAAGGTTATGTGGCGAGAGAGGTTATGGATTTTTGCAATGACTTTCTCAGTGGTAATGACACTCCTGATAATGACAAGAATATTGAGGAGGGCAAAGGAATTTTGGGATCACGGGTGAAAGTAATCAGCCGTGAGCAGTTGGAACAAGCTCACTTGTATATTTTACACAATATGGACGAAGTGAGTGTTTATATCGAGGAACATACCAATTTCATAAAGAGACAACATCCTCGAGCAAGTTCAATGTGGCTTGCTAGAGAGCATAATAAGACTTTTACTAAGTGGTTTGAAGATAAAGTCTTACATCAACTATCTCAAACACCAAATGATATTACAGAAACTATCAAATGCCTCGCCTTTAAACCAAAACCGAATGTTATGTCTTATGAAGGGTTTGACATTAATGGATTCACATATTATACAAAGCGCCAAGATGATAAGAGTGTCGTCCAAAATAGTGGGGTCACTCTTCAAGCGTCGACTATGTACTTTGCAAGTGCAAAGGATAAGAGTCCACGTGAAGCTAAAATGTCATATTACGGTGTCATTGAGGACATTTGGGAGTTTGACTACATAGATTTCAAAATTCCGCTCTTTAAATGTAATTGGGTTGATAACACCAAAGGAGTTATAGTGGATGAATTGGGTTTCACTTTGGTGAACTTTGAAAAGATTGGCGAGAAGGGTGAACCATTCATATTGGCATCACAGGCGAAACAAATATTCTATATCGATGATCCTGCAAATGATAAATGGTCGGTTGTTCTTCATGGTAAAAGACAATTCATTGAAGATCCTATAGATGAAGAAGAGTACTATGATAAGTATGATGACTCCAGTCCATTCTCAGTTGGGTTGCCAACTCCACAAAATATTGAAGCTAATGATGACTTATATGTGCGCGGAGATCACAATGAAGGATTGTTAATTGATAAAAGATCACAATTTTAGAGGCATGTATGTTTATACAAATGCTAAATGTTTGCCTTTTTCTAGTTAATACAAATGCTAAATGTTTGCCTTTTTCTAGTTAATACAAATGCTAAATGTTTGCCTTTTTCTAGTCAATAGAAATGCTAAATGTTTGCCTTTTTAATGACATTTTCAGATGGCTGACCATGATGAGCATGATGTCCATGATGAGCATGAAGTCCATGATGAGCATGCTGTCCATGACGAGCATGGCGAGGATACTAATGTAAGTTCTAAAAACATATCCTGTATTTCTATAAAATTCATTATCTTCTAGTTATGTCATATATCCTATATTTCTATATTGGGCTAATTTAGTGTGTTTTATTTTTGTCAAATTTTAGGTTGATGCACCTGTACCCACTGAAGCACTGGAGCAACTTGATGCGCAACACCAAACACTTAACAAGAAAAGGGGCATCACTCTGTTGAAGAAGTTATTAGTGCTAAGTGGTAGTGGATCCAAATTGGTGGTGGAGTTTGATAATGGAGGAAATCCAATTGGAGTGAACCGCAATAATTTTGTGAACTATCTTGGGTGTACCACTCGGAGCCATTGTGGTGTTAAGTATGACAATTGGCATAAAGTTCCTCAAGGGAAAAAAGACTTGATATGGAAGGATTTATGCGTGAGTTATTATTATTTGCAATTCAATTTTGTAGATTACAAATTCTATTATTTGCAATTCTATTTTGGATACTAGTTAATAACATTTCTATTTTACAGAATCTGTTTGCATTGGATGAGAAGTTGCATCGTAAAAATGTGATGCAACGCGCTGGAAAGATGCTTAGGAATTATAGGACAAATCTGAACAGAGAATACATAAAAGAGGGTGATAAGAAGAAGAAGTCAGCCCTTGAACAATGGAACTTCTTGGACAAAGAAGATTGGGACAATTTTGTTGCTTCAAGAAAATCTGAAGAATTCAAGGTATTAGGCGTCACTCCCAATTTAATTAATATACATTGTATTCACCTATTCAAGATTAGCATTTAGTGCTACTAACCAAATCATTAATGTGCATACTAACTAGGCCCTCAGTGACGCATAAAAAGCAAGGCGTGCACTGAATGTGCATGACCACACTATGGGTCCAAAAGGCTATGCAAGCGTTCGCCAGAGACTACAGGCGGAGTCTGCGGCTACTCAGGAGTCTGCTCCTACTCAGGAGTCTGCCACACCCATGCCTCGCCATGATATCTGGATAGCTGGCAGGCAAAACAAGAAGGGTGAAATAAAGAAGCCTGTAACTGCTGAGGCGGCTGCAAAAATGGTAAAATAACACTCTTAGAGAAATCGTTTGAATATTGATTATTTGTGGTTTTAACTTACCAATTTCTGTTTATGGTGATTAGCGGGAGCTGCACGAGCAGAGGAAACAAGGCACGTTCATCCCTCAGGGCACAAGGGATGAATTGACAGTTGCTCTGGGTAACCCAGAGCATCCTGGACGTGTTAGAGGTGCCGGCACTGGTGTTGGCATCAAAGCATTCTTTGGGCCATCCCAGCGCAAACCCAGAGCGGGACTTTCTCAAGAAGAGGTAACCTATTCTTTTTTTAGAATGTTACTGCAAAATGAAATTCATTAATAAGAAGCTAATGTTTCTTTTATCCATGTATAGGAGAATAAGAGAGTTGAGGATTTAGTTGCTAAGAAGGTCAACGATGTAGTTGCTGAGAAGGTCAAGGAAGAATTGCTGCGGTGGCAGGCATCTCAGGCTTCCAATCAGCCTATGGCGACCCACTCTTCTCCTGATGCACAGATTGCGAGTAATCCTGGAGACCCATCGCCTAGCACGTCTGCTATAAGTATTGTTTATGACATTGTAGCTAGTCTTTTCAAGATGATATGTTTTCAAGATTATATGTATATATGTATAACATTCTTTACATAAATTTGTAGGCATTGAAGCCATGCCGCTTAAGAATAGAAGACTATGTTGTTGCAGAGGCGCAAGCTTACCCGTCCCTTCCTGGGGAAAGGTTTCACGGGACTCCAATGCCACAGGGCTATGTTCGTGTGGGCCCATTACGTGTGTTACCCGATTGGAGGGAAGTTGCGTTGCCATATGCCCACCCAGATATTGATACACTTGGTGAGGCAGAAGGCGGGGTCATATTGTGGCCCAAAGCAGATGTCGTCTACACGACTAAAATTGTAAGATAAATTTACATTGATTTAGACTGTTGATGTGTATATATGATGTCAACTGATCTGAAATTATATATACAGGTTAAAAAGAAGACACTAGGAGCACCTAGGCCTCCACCTCCACTTCCCGCATTACCAACTTGGGTTCCAACTGACCTAACATACCCGTTAGGTCCTGCTTGTAGGGGAATGGCATGTTGGCTACGGGCACATAATATACATTGCCTTATAATAGTTTCTTTAGATGTAGATTATGCAGGTCGATCATACGATAGCTCTTTATTTATACAAGATATTATTGAGCTGTTTATGTATGATTGGCTGAATACATCAATGATAGAGACATGGATAAGGTGAGATCTTGTTTATACATCCATATACCTTGTGTAAGATCCGGTGATCTGGTTTCTTATATATTAATGCATACGCCTATATGTTTTGCAGCTACTTAGTCGAAGATCATTGCAAACAATTTGCATTTGATCATGTGGGATTTTTGATTCCATCATTGATTAGTTTGGTAGCTAAAGACCCTGATAATGTTCAACAATACTGTATAGATGCTTTTACAATTTTTGATCAGCAAAAGAAGACGATAATAATAGCTCCATTCAATGTCAAGTAAGTTTACTTTATTTATAATTTGGACTTAAGAAAATTCCATTTTTATTTTGCATTTTGAGTTATTAATTGTTAACTTCTTACTTCTAGCGGTAGACATTGGGAGTTACTAGTTATTGTCCCCGGGACATTCACTGTTTATTATCTAGATCCTGCGGGGAGTACATTGAACACTAAAATTGGACACGTAATGAGAATGCCATTATTCTGGTGAGAAATATTTCATTTTTATATCCGTTAACATCTTTTATTACATTACTATTTACTTATGCAATTTATTGTGTTATATTAACATGTAGGGGTTTAGATGCATTCAAAAAGGCTGGAGGAACGGTCCCAAGGAAAAAGAACCAGCCAATAAATTGGCAGAACGTACAAGTAAGTTCCCGACTCAAATATATATATTATTGATGTGAATTGTGCTTAGTTGTATTATTTTGTATGTTTCAATTTATAGTGTGCTACACAAGACAATGGCTGGGCATGCACATACTATGTGATGCGATTTATGCAGATGATTATCAAATATGCCGCATTGGACATCGATACCATACATGAGGTATTATATGTAGTCTCATTAGTTAGTATGAAATATATCAATCTTATCTTATTTTTATATTATTACTTATATATATACATCATTCTCTTTGCAGGTGTTTAAAACTGACAACACTACAGGTAAACGCTTAAAAAATATACATGCTCCATATACGATGGAAGCATTAAATGAAGTAAGAGAAGAATGGGCAAAAGCCATACAAGTAGTGGCAACTGTAAGATATAATTGGGATGTTGATAGCGATAATGAATGATACTATGTAAATGAATATTTCTGAATGTTAATACATGTATTTGAATGTTTCTATATGTGTGAATGTGAGAATTGAATTGATGTCTGAATGTATGTACTTGTGTAGAATTTTGCTTGTGACTTTTGCAGGTTTGCGGCCTGTTTGTAGGCTGATATCAATGGATGTCGTAAACCTGCAGTTCAGAAAACTGAACTGCAGGTTCTCATCCTGCTGACCAGCCACAGCAGGCCTGCAAACTGATATGAAAAAAAAAATATATAAATATGCGTCGGTTATTTATAGAAAACCGTCAGCAAAGACATACAGCGTCGGTTATGTGATAAAACCGCCGCCTAATAGTACAAACAACCCGACCGTGCAGGATAGCACGGCCGTGGTGTAAATGGCGTCGGTTATTCATATAAAACCGACGCCTATAGTACTAACACGGCCGTGCAGGGAAGCACGGCCGTGTCGTCTTGAAGTACAGGCGTCGGTGGTTTAGTATATAACCGACGCCAAAAGTGTTCGCGCCACAGAAAATGGCGTCATCTAGGGCACTTTATGTGTCGGTTATCTACTAAAACACCGACGCTATATTCTATATAGGCGTCGGTTGTGTAGTAAATAACCGACGCACAAAGTGCCCTAGATGACGCCATTTTCTGTGGCGAGAACACTTTTGGCGGCGGTTATTTACTAAACAACCGACGCCTATAGGACAAATAGGCGTCGGTTAAAAAATCGACGCCGAAGTGTTCGACCTTTAGCGGCGCCCACATAGGCGTCGGTCGGAAACCGACGCCAAATGGGGTTAAATGACCGACGCTAAAGGCCGTTTCTGTAGTAGTGATGGCTAGCATGCTAAACATAACTAATAACATGAGATAGCTAGCATCATGATTATAATCAGCAATAGCAGTATAGTTATCAACATAAGCATAGCTACTGTATGTACACATCTACAATCTTAAGAATATCCACAACCTAAGTGTATCTACTATCTCTTAATTACACTAAGCATCATCTTTATGTAAAGATAACAAACAAGGGTTATTATCCAATGTAAAATGTTGTGTATAACCCTAAACAAATATGCTACATGGCTTTATTACATCTTTTATTACGACCTAGGGAATTTGAATCGTACCATTCAAAGTCCCACCGACCCCTACAAAGGGCTATTCGGTTCTATACAAGATCTAGGAGTGTCGGTATCCTAAGATCTCTTCGCCTCGTTTAGTACGAGTAAAAGGCAGTGACATATCAGTCAAATCTGCTACCATAGAGACATATAGTCCTGTAACTAGCCCACATTGGTACATGTCACAGCGCTAGAATCTAGGGTATTTAGACCCAATCACTAAGGTACAACCACAATTTTCCTCTAATCACATCATGATATAATCACTGAGACACGACCGCAGTTGTTCTCAATCACATCAAATGTATGAGGCATGACCATAGACAACCTTGACAATCTCTATTGTAGATGACAAGGATATATCCTCAACCTGCCACCCCCACATACTCAACAATATGTGCTCCGAGTTTCCCTTAGGAATACTCGTTTCACTTGATTAGAGTTGCACTTGATTAGTTATGCCAATTGAGAGAATTAAGGCTACATCAAACAAGTGGACATACAAACCCTAATTCACTTCTAGCAAGCATATAAATATCACAACTTTTAAAAATTATAAAATGTGTGAAACATAATTTCTCATCTCATCACCACATGGTACTATTCACTTCCCATTCATGAGACCACACTAGTCATCATACTATCACAAGATATAAATCATTTTCACAATACCATAGGATATCAACCCTTATCAACATAAGAGGATTACACCTCATTCAGGGCTCAACCATGTCCAAAGGTCATTAAGACAATCATACTATTCCCTGCAAGATCATCATTATCTTTGCATGCCTTATAACAAGGCTCAACAACATCACTTACATATAATACACCAAATTAACACAATATTGCATTATTGAGCTAGGAGATATTCATAAACAATCATAGAAGAGTTATATTAACATTAAGAACATTTATTTATTACATCAACATGCAAGGAATCTAGATATGATTAATCCTCATCATATTCATAATACACATGTTTCTCATAAGAAAGTATCAACCATGTGGCTATGACAACTACCAACTAACACATTAAGGTTATGATCATGTTAAGGAGTTTATTTAACTATCATGCCATCATATAAGAATGTTAAATATGAATACTCATCTTTATCTATTTGCATTAGAGTTAGGTTCAACAAGATAAATTATATTAATGTTACTAATCAACACTTATACCCAAACCTTAAGTCACGACATCCCCATTGGATCATGGATGCATAAGGTGAAGCATCACCATCACATTCCATACTATTCTCAAGTATGAACCCACACATAAATCAAGGTGTAACCATTGGGTTATAGCATACTAGGGTTTCCACAACATTAACATAGTACTTCATGATTGTATTAGTCATTCAAGGACTATTAAACTCCAATTACCATCATTTAGTTATATTAAAGCTAGGTATAACAAGTTATACCTCATTAAGGTTACATATCAACACAATATGATTATCATCCCTTCCATTCATATGAGTTAATAGGTAACACTACCTTATTAAGGGTAACCCTCCATTTGTTCCATCATCATTCAACCCATATCACCATAGCACAATGTCACCCAGAACCATTGGACATTTAAAAGATAAGACCATTGGTTTTTTATATAAGTAAACACCTTGGATAAACCACCTATGAAGTCCATGATTTGTTCTCTATAAATAGTCACCATCTAACCCTAGACATCCCTTGATTAACAACACAAAAAGTTCCATTGAAAGTAGGGTAAAACCCACAATCGACTGTTCATTTAAAACAAGCCATCCATTGTCAACAAGTAAGATCCTTAAGTTGATCATATAAAGGAAACCATCTAAATCACATTATTAGGACCAACATATTACATTAGCCATCATTCCACTTTATTGGAGGAATAAACATTATATCTTGACCATTGGGTCAAGTTCATATATTAAAACCATCAATTACAGTACCATTGCATCAAGTTACCCAAGAAACTATTAGTCTAAGGCTTAATTGATGCTACAACTATATGATTAACTCACCATAGGTTTTGGAGACCTGATCCATCATCATTAGTGACCATTAATTCACCATTTGTTGTTAGATCAACACTATATTCATTAATCATCATCAAATATCAAACTAATATCACTATTGATTGATAGAATCATTAGGATACTTAGTTGTTAATCACTAGGCTTCTAATTAGGCCAAAACATGACATAAAGGTTGAACGTCAGTTGACACCCTTGGTTACCACCATCAATTGTCATGAATACAATACCATAGGGTTTTTGCAATGGTACCATCATCGGGTCATGGGTTTATAGAAGAAATCAGCATAAAACCCTAAAATTGACCATTGGTTGATAGGTTCTTAGAACCATAGGTGTCAAACCAACATAATACAAGTCATATTATACCTTAGGAATAACGTACACATGATCACAGGTTCATCTATAACTGAAATCAAAATAGATAACATTATAAAAATCGAAATCCAAGTCAAGCATAGCTTTTTAGTGCATGGATCATCATTTTCAAGCTAGAACATGATCTAGAAAGCTTATGGTAAGAAATAAACATGTATATAATTATAAAACTTGCCTCTAATGAGAAGATGAAACCCCACACAGAAGAAATCTCGAGCATGTAGTGTAGAAAATCCAAGCATAAGCTATGAACTTGTCCATCTAGCACCTTTCTTCATCAAATGAGCAAACCCTAAGAATAAGGAGCAAGAAAGGTAGGTCTAAGGAAGAAGAAGATCAAGATAAACAGAGAATGAAGGAATAAAATAACTTTCCTTGGTCGAAATTCCTAGAAGATGACCTTAGAAACCCTAGGTAGGGCTAAATGGAGCTCTAGGAGACCTTCTTCTCCAAAAAGAGGTTGTATTCGGACTTAGAGCACTTGGTTCCGCAGAAAATAGAGTGGAGTCATTGATTCAGGTTATAGGAAAGAGAAATCAAGCATATATTCATACTTGGGCAAGGAAGAGGTCAATATAGCCCATGGATAAGGATGGAAGCAAGCATGAGGTGTAAAAGTAGCTTCCCCATGTGTCTATGGCCTTAAACTATTTAGAATATACAAGAAAACACACAAGTAGCTCCCCACCATCCTTATAGACCTTCTTAGATTTCCTTTGTCAAATTTCCCAGCCAATCACATAATTCATTATTTGATAGCTACTAAAGGTAGCTCATCCGTGAAGGGGTAAATCCTAAAATACCCTTAGAGAAAACACCTTCAAACCAAGGATTAAATAGGTGTCCCATGTCTCAAAAAGATCAATAATGATGAGAGAATGTCCAAGGAACACAATGCAAGTGATAAATTGCAAATAAAACCTCTCAATTGGGTAAATTGTAGAAAAGTCCAAAATGTGCATAAAATTGCATAACATGCTCAAACAGTGTCCAAATTGGACGAAATTTGAAAGTTAAGCTTGTATTATGATTTAAAAGAATATAAAAAGGTTAGGCTAGGGTTCTAAGAATTCAATTATGGTAATTAAGATTATTCAACTCATTAAGCAAGTTTAGGGGGCTTACAACTATAAACCCCTAATAGGGATTTTGCCCCCAAAATCCAAGGTAAACAAAGATGGGTAATTTATTTGCACCTCATCCTATTACATTCACATGGTTACTTTAATATCATGCTGATGTCACATAATTCATACATATCTCATCTTGGGTCAACACAAAAACTCCCACCTTAAAAGACATTCTCAATATGGAATGTAGAAACTTGTCGTGTCATCTTTACAACTCTAGTAGTAACTTTCAACTTTAAATTCTAGCTATCATCTTGAAATTATATCTATTGTATCAACAAACCATCTATCCTTGATAGTGGTCTTGCCCAGTGAATCACTAGACCATACACAACATTGTAGAGTCACTTTTGTTTTTCCTTCCAAACAACATTTATAGGATCATCATCAACCCTCTCTCTCTCTCTCTATATATATATATATATATATATATATATATATATATATATATGAGAGGAATACTTGGAATGTTCATTTAATAAACATCTCCAACCTTCACATATTTCTCATACTATTGATACATCTTGGATATTAGGATTCATTACCTTGGTATCCACCTCATGCGCTATAAGGAACTCACATCATTATCTCATTCACTTTTACCAACATAACAAATATCAAGACATATAAGAGGAGTCTTCCTAATTATTAGAAGGCTCAAAAGCAAAATCGTCACAAACTTTATGATTTTGGAACCATAGTCCAAACAACCTTATGCTATAATAAGCTATCCACCCTCATGTTTACAACGAATCCACACTTACCAAGTGGAAATGATCCACTTGAAAGTTGTGCCCTAAAAAGGAAAGACACAAAGGAAAACACACTTCCCATACCATAGCAACATTGTTCAAGGGTCACTAGCAAAAAGGTAACCAATTCTATTTTCATTATGCGAGTTACAACTTGTTATGTATCATTCTCCCTTATTTTCTTTCACATGCCATGCTGATTTTTCATTAACACTTTCTTACACACATAGGTTGGTCTGAGATTAACTCAGGTTCCACCTTATTTCTTTGTCATTATTCCCATTCATCTTCTCATTTTGTACTTATTATAGGAGTTATCTCTATCTTATGTGGATTTCATACCTTGATTCACTTTATAAGAATAGACTTGTTTGTCTTTTACTTTATTATCTTCTTGAATCACATCTTCAAGAACTCCTCTTTTCCTTATTTGTATTTAGATTTAGATTTGATGGTGTTGTATCTTTCTCTTATATTTACTAAACATTCAAGTTTTGATAGATAATGATGCAATTATCATCTTTTTAAGGTAGGATTGAGATATTCACACCATGATTTCCTATTTGTTATGCTCTTTTGATTGTCTCAAAATGACTACTTGATCAGCTTAATAAAAAAGATAACAATCTAAGAGTTCCATACTTACCATTTCTTCAATAATTGAATACCTGGTCAGGGCACCCAAGTACTGAGATTAGGTAGTATGCACCATACTTTTATGTCATATTCCTAATTTTGACATCATCCTAGTCCTAAATCCTAGTGTCCATGTAGACTCCATGAACCTAAATCTCTGATACCAACTTGTGAGAACTAGTTACACTAAATGAGATTACTCAAAACATAAAACATAATCAATCACTAATTAATCACATACCCAAAAATATGGGTAAATTAAAATTGATTTCAACATCAATACCCACTCAAAAATATTTGCATAAGAGCCCAACATCTTTTTTGTATCCATACAATGCCAAGAATTTGATACAAATTGTTCTATCATCTTAGCCACAACATATATATACAGGAGAACAATAATCGTATATGCCACACAAACAAGCATTAATATGCTAACAAAAGTTTGATTTATTTGAAACACCATATACAAACTTTTCCTGCCCAGGCCTGAGAGTACAAAGACGACTATAGGAAACACTAGACATCTAATCAACTTTATCAAATATTCATTACTATAGCTCCTCTTTACTGCCACATGTTTATTTTTGTCATTTCTGATTACCTAAAAAAATGTGGCGAACCACAAGGGTGAGACCCATGTCCCAGCAAGAGATATAACCTCCAACAATGTTTATTGATTACAACATTTTTAAGTAATTAAACAGTTAATTAGTTTAATCAGATATAACAAATAAGATCAACAATATTGATGATTAACAAAATACATAAAGGAGCAGATAATAACTATCATTGTTAGCCACACTATCATCCTTTATCTTGTTGATAACATAAGCAATCCAGTAGCATATAAATATCTAGCATCATGGGAAAGTCTAGTAACATAGCATAGCTAACAACATGAGCATTTCTAATTGGTTGAACATATCAACATCATAAGAAGAGCTAAAAACATAAGCACAACTATGTGGATAAGCATGATTAGCAGTATGTGCATCTCTAGTTACAAAGGCATAGCTAGTATGCTAAACATAAATAACAACATGAGATAGCTAGCATCATGATTATAATCAGCAGTAGCAGTATAGTTATCAACACAAGCATAGCTATTGTATGTATGCATCTACAATCTTAAGAATATCCACAACCTAAGTGTATCTACTATCTCTTAATTGCACTAAGAATCATCTTTATGTAAAGATAACAAACAAGGGTTATCATCCCATGTGAAATGTTGTGTATAACCCTAAACAAACATGCTACACGGTTGTGTTACATCTTTTATTACGCATTGGTGAATTTGAATCGTACCATTCAAAGTCCAACCGACCCCTATGAAGGGCTATTCGGTTCTGTATAAGATCTAGGTGTGCCGATATCCTAAGATCTCTTCCCCTCGGTTAGTATGAGTTAAAGGAAGTGACATATTAGTCAAAGCAGCCACCACAGTGACATATAGTCATGTAACTATCCCACCTTGGTATAGGTCACGGTGCTATAATCTAGGGTATTCAAACCCAATCACTGAGGTAAAACCACAGTTGTCCTCTAATCACATCATGTCATAATTGTGACGTCCAACTAATAAAAACATGATTAGCTAATGCGGAAGCGTATCGTTAGCAGTAGAATTACTGAAAATCACTAAAAATTAAAACCATATACAAAGAGATCCGTTCTCAAGAAAACTCTTTAAACAAGAACCAAAGTATTATAATTACATATTGGTCCACATTGTACATTCCATGTATCATCTCTTCTCGAGACATGTATATACATCACTTTGCCTTGATAAAAGCACAAGTAACAAAATCCTCGAGGCTTAAAGACAAAATCTTAGATCGATTATAAAAACACTATCTACTGACTCCTAGGACCTGAGAGTACAGAGACGACACATAGGACTCTATTGACATATGTACGAGCCTGACAGCAGTATCTCCACCTGGGATGTCACTGTTGTCCTTGTTGTTGTTGCTACTGCTCTTCCCCTGCTGCAAAATTTCTTCCTCTTTTTCGACGTCTACCTAAAAACGTTGGATCCCACGGGGGTTAGACAATTATATAATTGCCTCAGCGAGAGATATAACTCTCCGCCGAAAACATTATTATTGCAGTTTAAGAGAAATGAACTGAGCAGTGGGATAATATATTTCATTAGCAAGAAAAATAAGTATCTATGTAGATTAGAGCAACATTTCTATTCAAGTATTTCAGCTATAACTTGATAAGGCAGCATGTCTCTTATTCAATATGGAATTGAAGAACATAAGTAACATTTATGTATCCAGGCATGCTAAGTAAGATAATCATCAACCAATGGTGCTCGTATTTCAATCTTATGCAAAAATGCTACACGGCTGATTACATTTTTCAAACATATTTAAGCTCTGAGGAGATGAGGTATAATGCTCATACTCCAACCGACCATTGTGAAATCAAAATTGGTACCATACAAAGTCAATGGAAGAGCCATATTCCATGACTTCCCACATCTCGATCAGTGCGAGATCACATGCAGGACATCTTGTGTCTCTGCTACATAACTTGCCAGGGTATAGTGGCATCTTCGCTATAGAGCTACAGTGGCAGCTACACTCTCTTCAAGATCGAGAGATTTTGTGTTTACCTCCATCGATCTGGCATTAACACCCTTGGGAGATTTGTGATACATCCATCCCAGAACATATAATGAAGGATTGAGAGGTTTAATGTTTACCTTCCATCAATTCGCCGAAGAGGACGTAAGGATATTTTCACCCATTGACCCCCACATATTCAAAAATATGCATTCTCCAGGAGATCCCATAGGAAAACCTGTTTCACCATCACCAACTACTGACGATGATGGATCTATGTTCAGAGCACTACATGAATAGCTTTCACTTGATTAATTAAGTACATTATCATATTCTTTTTGCATCAGCCAAGTTTTCAAACATAACTTATTATAACAAATGCTACAAAGAAACATGTACTATTTTCATCAGTTACTTCTCAGTCTTTATAAGACATTGGGATATCAGTCCCTCATTTCAAACTCAATGCCATAAACATATGGTTCTGGGTATTCAAACCCTTAGCTCATCACTGAGCACTGTTACCACTTTTTCAGGTAACCATCACCTTCAGGTCATCTGACCAAGGTACACATGAAACTTGCTACACAAGCATCTTATCTAGCACTAGAGGCCCATTAACTCTCTTATTACCTCTTACTAAGCAACAAGGCATATTATGGCATACAAGGCCCAATAAATAATTTCAATAAATAAAGCATCATAGCTCATACCTGGCTATGTTCATCATCTCAGGATACCTGCATGGTTAGTATAGATGATAACAGATATATTAATCATATTTCAATTCCATGTTATTCAAGGGTAACACCACTATTCCCTTACCAGGGTTAGGGTTTCCCATTTTATTTCAACCAGGGTTA
Organism: Alisma plantago-aquatica; assembly: GCA_963693085.1. NCBI lineage: Eukaryota > Viridiplantae > Streptophyta > Magnoliopsida > Alismatales > Alismataceae > Alisma > Alisma plantago-aquatica. The sequence continues at coordinate 581,304,988 of OY856413.1, forward strand.
CACATCCCCCTTGTACAATTAGGATCAATGATTCATCTTTTCATTGTCCAAGATTAGGGTTTCTTGCTATATAGTGTAACCCAGAATTAGGGTTTCACCCACCTTCTCCCTATTTAGAATTAGGGTTTACTATTCACATCACCCTAAATTAGGGTTTATATTCAATAACCCACAATTAGGGATTCACTATTCATCCCAATTAGGGTTTATTTTTAAAATTGCCCTGAATTAGGGTTACTCATATCATTACCCTAAATTCATATCACATTATCCTCCTAAATTAGGTATTCACTCAAAATTTCCCTAAATTAGGGTTTGAGTTCATCAATTAACTCAATTAGGATTGTATGATCTCTTCCTCAAGGATCATACCCTAATTGTATACCTTACTCATTTTGAATGTGTTAGGCTTGATTGCTACATGATTATTTTTCATGTATGAATCTCTCTCTCATCCTCCTCTAGGATGTCCAGAATATTTGATCAATTGAACCTTCAATTACATGAGGTATCCAATTGAATTGACCAATTAAATCTTCAATTACATTAGATATCCCAATGGATTAACCATGTTGAACCTCAAACAATTTTGGTTACTTAGACCCTAAACAGTCTTGGTCTTTCAAAAATTCAAACAGTTTGAAACTGTTTGGGCACATTGCCCTTGAAACCGTTTAAGAAAGAATGTATTGAAACTGATTGGGCTTGGGTCTCCAAATGGTTTGAGACCGTTTGGACCCAAATGGTCTTAAGACCGTTTGGTCCAAACCCTCTCAAAACCGAATGGACCAAAAATATCTTTCAACACAACCAATTCAAGGTTTCCATCAAAGAACCACCTATCAATTGACTCCTTGATTTATTCATCAATTGAACTATTGAATCATCCTTCAATTGGACCATAAATTAGGGTTTTGAACCCAATTGAACTAGGATTTATAATCAAGAAACCATCAATTAGGGTTTTGAATTCGAGGAACCTAATAGGATTAACATTGTGGAACTAATCAATTTGAAATCAATGAACCATCATCAAGTTATGATATGACCTAACCTCAAACAATCTTGAGGTCATTTAGATGACCTCTAAACGGTCTTGAGACCGTTTGCCTCATCATTCATTACAATTTGTGAAATCCAATTAGGGTTTGCATTATTGGATTGATCATCAATTTAACTATTGATTGTACTTCGATTTGATATCTCTAACTCTTCAATTACTCAACCATACCAAACCCTAGACCTACAAACAGTCTTGGTTGACCTCCAAATGGCCTTGAGACCATTTGGGGTGACCTACAAATGGTCTTGAGATCGTTTGGGCAAATCAATCCAAACTTTAAGTCAAACAATTGTAAATTTAGCACTTAAACCGATTAGGGTTTCTAATTGATGGATTGTCCATATATTGAATTAATCAATTAAATACATTAGATCATCATTCAAAATTTACTAGGGTCCTGAGCTCAAATGGTCAACCCTTCTAAATGGTTTGGGGTCCAAACCTCCAAACGGTTTGCAAATCGTTTGGTCTCCAAACAGTTTGGTGAAACCGTTTGGACCAAACTCTTGAAACCGTTTGTAAAAAAAACTTGTTGGAATGTGTGCCTAAGATTATGTCATCATCATCAAGCCTTAGTCCATCAAAAACTGCTGCCATTATCATGGTACTTGCATCAATTAATCAAAGGAATTGCAAGAAGAGCAATTAAACATAATGATTGAGAAATCGAATTTAATAACAATGAATAGGAGTTCAAGTTATATAACATACCTCCAATTGAGCTTCAAATCTTGGAGATTCACGTCAACAATTGTGGAAGAATCTTTTCCACACCACAAGGTTCGTTCCTCAAGCTTTTGAGTGAAAAGGAATGGTTAGAATTGAAGATGGGATCGAGATAAGAAGAAATTATGCATTGTTTTGTGATTTCCACCATGAAATCAAGATGAAAGAAGGTCAAGAAGCTTACCAACAGGTTGGGGGTCATCTTCATGCTTCTCCTATCTTCCTTGATTGCTTTTTCAAGCAAAGAGAAGAAGTGGATTCGAAAAGGTCCTTGGTTTGAGTTGTAAAGGGTGTTTTTATAAGAAAAACAATGGGAGAGAAAAGGCCTCATGCAAATCCTTTAATTCCAAAATTCCCCCTTGGTTCCTTGAAATCAAAGGTATCCTTATCTCCACTGAACTCCCTTTCATTATCCATGAATTAAGGGAAAAGCAATTAAGCACCTTAACCTTTATAATATTAATATCCATAAGTGAGTGGATAATTCTTTTTAGTTTCTTAATGTGAGTGGGTTCTCCACTCACGTTGATATTTCCTTTTACTTTTCAAGGCAAAAGGACGTGCATTAATGTGTATTTCAAACAACAAAATTTTGGTTGAAGGGCAAACTATTTAATATAATTAAGTTTGCATTATTTCAATTATGCTTAAATCTTGATTATTTTAATATCAAGATTCTCTCTCCTTCAAAGTAGATCAAATGAGATGCCCCTCTCATTTTCTTTCCTCTACAAGATGCCAATAATATTAGGGACCTTATTGAAGTGGTAAATTGCATATTTAACCCTGGATTTTGGGTAAATTGCACATTACACCAAAACTAGGTTTTAATGCATAAACATTGCTTTATCAGGTCTTTCTTGGTACTCAGGCTTTCACTAGTCATACCTCTGCATCATATTCATTCCCATGATGCTTCAACACATGAGTAACATATTATAATGCACAATTTGCAATTTAACCCCTCAACTTGGGTAATTTGCACTTTAGTCCAAAACAAGTAAAACATTACTTTCAACATTATTCAAAAAGGACTAAAATTGAAATATAAGTTCCCGTTGAGCCTTAATTACTTTTTAAAAGATAATATCAAGCATATAATTATCTTTCTTAAACAAAACACCTAGGGTTAAAGCATAACCCAGGTCAGGGATGTTACAAGTTCTCCACCCCTTACAACGATTTCGTCCCTGAAATCAACAACGAAAACATTAAGAGAAAAAAGTAGGGTATTTGTAACATCCCTGACTTGGGTTATGCTTTAACCCTAGATGTTTTTTAAGAAAGATAATTATATGATTGATATTATCTTTTGAAAAGTAATTAAGGCTCAAGGGGAACTTATATTTCAATTTTAGTCCTTTTTGAATAATGTTGAAAGTAATGTTTTACTTGTTTTGGACTAAAGTGCAAATTACCCAAGTTGAGGGGTTAAATTACAAATTGTACATGATAATATGTTCCTCATGTTTTGAATCATCATGGGAATGAAGATGATGTAGAGGTATGACTGGTGAAAGCCTGAGTACCAAGAAAGAGTTGATAAAGCAATGTTTATGCATTAAAACCTAGTTTTGGTGTAATGTGCAATTTACCCAAAACCCAGGGTTCAATATGCAATTTACTACTTCAATAAGGTCCCTAATATTATTTGAATCTTGTAGATGCAATAAAATGAGAGGGGAATCTCATTTTAGCTACTTTGAAGGAGAGAGAATCTTGATATTAAAATAATCAAGATTTAAGCATAATTGAAATAATGCAAAAATAATTATATTAAATGGTTTGCCCTTCAACCAAAATTTTTTTGGTTGAAATCCAAATTAATGTACGTCCTTGTGCCTTGAAAAGGCAAAGGAAATATCAACGTGAGTGGAGAACCCACTCACATTAAGAAACTAAAAAGAATTATCCACTCACTTATGGATATTAATATTATAAAGGTTAAGGTGCTTAATTTATTTTCCCTTAATTCATGGATAATGAAAGGGAGTTAGGTGTAGATAAGGATACCTTTGCATGCAAGTAACCAAGGGGGGATAGGTGGAAATATGTTTGGAATTAAAGGATTTGCATGAGGCCTTTTCTCTCTCATTGTTTTTCTTATAAAAACACCCTTTACAACTCAAACCAAGGACTTTTTCGAATCCACTTCTTCTCTTTTCTTGCAAAAACAATCAAGGAAGCTAGGAGAAGCAGGAAAACGACCCACAACCTGTTGGTAAGCTTCTTGACCTTCGTTCATCTTGATTTCATGGTGGAAAGCACAAAATAATGCATAATTTCTTCTTATCTCGGTCCCATCTTCAATTCTAACCATTCCTTTTCACTCAAAAGCTTGAGGAACGAACCTTGTGGTGTGGAAAAGCTTCTTCCACCATTTTTTACATGAAGCTCCAAGCTTTGAAGCTCAATTGGAGGCGGGTTATATAACTTGAACCCCTATTCATTATTATTAAATTCGATTTCTCAATCATTATGTTCAATTGCTCTTCTTGCAATTCCTTTGATTAATTGATGCAACTACCATGATAATGGCAGTAGTTTTCGATGGAATAAGGCTTGATGATGATGACATCATCTTAGGCACACATTCCAACAAGTTTGTTTTGCAAACGGTTTCAAGAGTTTGGTCCAAACGATTTGCAAACCGTTTGGAGGTTTGGACACCAAACCGTTTAGAAGGGTTGATTGTCTGAGGTCAGGACCCTAGTAAATGTTGAATGATGATCTAATGGATTTAATTGATTAATTCAATATATTGACAATCCTTCAATTAGAAACCCTAATCAGGTTAAGTGTTGAATTTACAATTGTTTGACTTAAAGTTTGGGTTGATTTGCCCAAACGGTCTCAAGACCATTTGGAGGTCACCCCAAACGGTCTCAAGACCATTTGAAGGTCAACCAAGACTGTGTGGAGGTCTAGGGTTTGGTATTGTTGAGTAATTGAAGAGTTAGAGATATCAAATCGAAGTACAATCAATAGTTAAATTGATGATCAATCCAATAATGCAAACCCTAATTGGATTTCACAAATTTTAATGAATGATGAGGCAAACAGTATCAAGACCATTTAGAGGTCATGATACCACTAATTTGTGACGTCCAACTTATAAAAACATGATTAACTAATGCGGAAGCGTATCGTTAGCAGTGGAATTACTGAAAATCACTAAAAATTAAAACCATTTACAAAGAGATTCGTTCTCAGGAAAAATCTTTAAACAAGAATCAAATTATTATAATTACATACTGGTCCACATTGTACATTCCATGTACCATCTCTTCTCGAGACATGTATATACATCACTTTGCCTTGATAAAAGCACAAGTAACAAAATCCTCGAGGCTTAAAGCCAAAATCTCAGATCAATTATAAAAACATTATCTACTGACTCCTAGGACCTGAGAGTACAGAGACGACACATAAGACTGTATCGACATATGTACGGGCTTGACAACCAGTATCCCCACCTGGGATGTCACTGTTCTCCTTGTTGTTGTTGCTGCTACTGCTCTTCCCCTGCTACAGAATTTCTGCCTATTTGTCGACGTCTACCTAAAAATGTTGGATCCCACGGGGGTGAGACAATTATACAATTGCCTCAGCGAGAGATATAACTCTCTACCGAAAACATTATTATTGTAGTTTAATAGAAATGAACTGACCAGTGGGATAATATATTTCATTAGTAGGAAAAATCAGTATCTATGCAGATTAGAGAAACATTTCTATTCAAGTATTTCAACTATAACTTGATAAGGCACCATGTCTCTTATTCAATATAGAATTGAAGAACATAAGTAACATTTATGTATCCAGGACATGCTAAGCAAGATAATCATCAACCAATGGTGCTCGTATTTCAATCTTATGCAAATAAGCTACACGGTTGATTACATTTTTCAAACATATTTAAGCTCTGAGGAGATGAGGTATACCGCTCATACTCCAACCGACCATTGCGAAATTGAAATTGGTACCATACAAAGTCAATGGAAGAGCCAGCTTCCATTACTTCCCACATATTGGTCAGTGTGAGATCACATGCAGGACATCTTGTGTCTCTGCTACATAGCTTGCCAGGGTATAGTGGCATCTTCACTATAGAGCTACAGCAACGGCTGCACTCTCTTTGTGATCGAGAGATTTTGTGTTTACCTCCATCAATCCGGCATTAACATCATTGGGAGATTTGTGATACATCCATCTCGGAACATACAATGAAGGATTGAAAGGTTTAATGTTTACCTTCCATCAATTCCCCCAAGAGGACGTAAGGATATTTTCACCCATTGACCCCCGCATATTCAAAAATATGCGTTCTCCTGGAGATCCCATAGGAAAACCTATTTCACCATCACCAACTACTTACGATGATGGATCTATGGTCAGAGCACTACATGAATAGCTTTCACTTGATTAATTAAGTACATTATCATATTCTTTTAGCATCAGCCAAGTTTTCAAACATAACTTATTATAACAAATGCTACAAAGAAACATGCACTATTTTCATCAGTTACTTCTCAGTCTTTATAAGACATTAGGATCTCAGTCCCTCATTTCAAACTCAATGCCATAAACATATGGTTATGGGTATTCAAACCCTTAGCTCATCATTGAGCATTGTTACCACTTTTTCAGGTAACCATCACCTTCAGGTCATCTGACTAAGGTACACATGACACTTGCTACACAAACATCTTATCTGGCACTAGAGGCCCATTAACTCTCTTGTTACCTCTTACTAAGAAAGAAGGCATATTATGGCACACAAGGCCCAATAAATAATTTCAATAAATAAAGCATCATAGCTCATACCTAGCTATGTTCATCATCTCAGGAGACATGCATGGTTAGTACAGATGATAACATATATATTAATCATATTTCAATTCCATGCTATTCAAGAGTAACACCACTATTCCCTTACCAGGGTTAGGGTTTCCCATTTTATTTCAACCAGGGTTACACATCCCCCTTATACAATTAGGACCAATGATTCATCATTTCATTGTCCAAGATTAGGGTTTCTTGCTATATAGTATAATCTAGAATTAGGGTTTCACCCACCTTCACCCTATTTAGAATTAGGGTTTACTATTCACATCGCATCACCCTAAATTAGGGTTTATATTCAATAACCCACAATTAGGGATTTACTATTCATCCCAATTAAGATTTATTATTAAAAATGCCCTGAATTAGGGTTACTCATATCATTACCCTAAATTCATATCACATTATCCTCTTAAATTATCGTTTCACTCAGAATTGCCCTAAATTAGGGTTTAAGTTCATCAATTAACTCAATTAGGATTTTATGATCTCTTCCTCAAGGATCATACCCTAATTGTATACCTTACTCATTTTGAATGTGTTAGGCTTGATTGCTACATGATTATTTTTCATGTATGAATCTCTCTCTCTCATCCTCCTCTAGGATGTCTAGAAGATTTGATCAATTGAACCTTCAATTACATGAGGTATCCAATTGAATTGACCAATTAAATCTTCAATTACATTAGATATCCCAATGGATTAACCATGTTGAACCTCAAATAGTTTTGGTTACTTAGACCCTAAACAATCTTGGTCTTTCAAAATTCAAACAGTTTGAAACCGTTTGGGCACATTACCCTTGAAACCGTTTAAGCAAGAATGCATTGAAACCGATTGGGCTGGGGTCTCCAAACGGTTTGAGACCATTTGGACCGAGACCGTTTGGACCAAACCTTCTCAAAATCGAATGGACCCAAAAGATCTTTCAACACTTAACCAATTCAAGGTTTCCATCAAAGAACCACCTATCAATTGACTCCTTGATTTATTCATCAATTGAACTATTGAATCATCCTTCAATTGGACCATCAATTAGGGTTTTGAACCCAATTGAACTAGGATTTATAATCAAGACACCATCAATTAGGGTTTTGAATTCGAGGAACCTTCAAGGATTAACATTGTGGAACTAATCCATTTGAAATCAATGAACCATCATCAAGTTATGATATGACCTGACCTCAAATGATCTTGAGGTCGTTTAGATGACCTCTAAACGGTCTTGAGGTCATTTAGATGACCTCTAAATGGTCTTGATACCGTTTGCCTCATCATTCATTAAAATTTGTGAAATCCAATTAGGGTTTACATTATTGGATTGATCATCAATTTAACTATTGATTGTACTTCGATTTGATATCTCTAACTCTTCAATTACTCAACCATACCAAACCCTAGACCTCAACACGGTCTTGGTTGACCTCCAAACGGTCTTGAGACCGTTTGGGGTGACCTCCGAACGGTCTTGAGACCGTTTGGGCAAATCAACCCAAACTTTAAGTCAAACAATTGTAAATTCAGCACTTAAACCGATTAGGGTTTCTAATTGAAGGATTGTCCATATATTGAATTAATCAATTAAATCCATTAGATCATCATTCAACATTTACTAGGGTCCTGACCTCAAACGGTCAACCCTTCTAAACAATTTGGGGTCCAAACCTCCAAACGGTTTGGTGAAACCGTTTGGACCAAACTCTTGAAACCGTTTGCAAAACAAAATTGTTGGAATGTGTGCCTAAGATGATGAATCATCATCAAGCCTTAGTCCATCGAAAACTATTGCCATTATCATGGTAGTTGCATCAATTAATCAAAGGAATTGCAAGAATAGCAATTGAACATAATGATTGAGAAATCAAATTTAATAACAATGAATAGGGGTTCAAGTTATATAACCCGCCTCCAATTGAGCTTAAAAGCTTGGAGATTCACATCAACAATGGTGGAATAAGCTTTTCCACACCACAAGGTTCGTTCCTCAAGCTTTTGAGTGAAAAGGAATGGTTAGAATTGAATATGGGATCGAGATAAGAAGAATTTATGCATTGTTTTGTGATTTCCACCATGAAATCAAGATGAACGAAGGTCAAGAAGCTTACCAATAGGTTGGGGGTCATCTTCCTGCTACTCCTAGATTCCTTGATCATTTTTTCAAGCAAAGAGAAGAAGTGGATTCGAAAAAGTCCTTGGTTTGAGTTGTAAAGGGTGTTTTTATAAGAAAAACAATGAGAGAGAAAAGGCCTCATGCAAATCCTTTAATTATAAAATTGTTGCCACCTCTCCCCCCTTGGTTCCTTGCATGCAAAGGTATCCTTATCTCCACAAAACTCCCTTTCATTATCCATGAATTAAGGGAAAAGAAAATTAAGCACCTTAACCTTTATAATATTAATATCCATAAGTGAGTGGATAATTCTTTTTAGTTTCTTAATGTGAGTGGGTTCTCCACTCACGTTGATATTTCCTTTGCCTTTGCAAGGCACAAGGACGTCCATTAATGTGTATTTCAACCAACAAAATTTTGGTTGAAGGGAAAACCATTTAATATAATTATTTTTGCATTATTTCAATTATGCTTAAATCTTGATTATTTTAATATCAAGATTCTCTCTCCTTCAAAGTAGCTCAAATGAGATGCCCCTCTCATTTCTTGCCTCTACAAGATGCCAATAATATTAGGGACCTTATTGAAGTGGTAAATTGCATATTGAACCCTAGGTTTTGGGTAAATTGCACATTACACCAAAACTAGGTTTTAATGCATAAACATTGCTTTATCAACTCCTTCTTGGTACTTAGGCTTTCACTAGTCATACCTCTGCATCATCTTCATTCCCATGATTCTTCAACACATGAGGAACATATTATCATGCAAAATTTGCAATTTAACCCCTCAACTTGGGTAATTTTCACTTTAGTCTAAAACAAGCAAAACATTACTTTCAACATTATTCAAAAAGGACTAAAATTGAAAGATAATATCAAGCATATAATTATCTTTCTTAAACAAAACACCTAGGGTTAAAGCATAACCCAGGTCAGGGATGTTATAGTATTTCCTCCTCATTTCTTCCTCTAGCTCCCACGTAGATTCTTCAATGCCATGATGATGCCAGAGAACTTTTACAAGACAATTGTCTTTCTTTTTTAGCTTTTTAATTCTTTTGTCAAGAACCAACACAGGTCCTTCAACATATGATATATCATCATTTAGTTCTACCTCCACAGGTTGCAGAACTAACTCAGTGTCAGGATGACACTTTCTCAGGATAGAGATATGGAATATTGGTTGCAATGTATGCAATTTAGGTGGTAACTCTTGCTTATAGGCTACCTTTCCCATCCTTTCAATGATCGGATAAGGCCCCATAAATCTAGGAGCTAACTTCCTCTTCTTTTCAAATCTCAGGATACCTTTCCAAGGTGAGACCTTGAGGTATACTTTGTCTCCAACTAGGAATTCTAAGGGTCTACGACGCTTATCAGCGTAAGATTTCTGTCTATCCTGAGCCACTTTCAACTACTTTTGTATTACTTTAATCTTCTCAATTGTTTGTTGTACTAATTCAGGACCCAAAATTTGATACTCTCCTGTTTCGTACCAACATAAAGGAGATCTACAACGTCTAACATATAATGCTTCGTATGGTTCCATATCAATACTGTGCTGATAGCTATTATTATAAGCAAATTCTATCAAGCTCAGGTGTAGATCCCAACTTCCTACAAACTGAAGGACACATGCCCTAAAAAAGTCCTCTAAGGTTTGTATGGTCCTCTCAGATTGTCCATCTATCTGTGGGTGAAAGGTTGTACTAAACCTTAACTGCATACCCAAAGCTTTATGGAGTCGCTCCCAAAAATGACTCGTAAACTGGGGACCTCTATCAGAAACAATTGTAGCTGGAACCCCACGCAAACGCACTATCTCATCTATGTATATATGTGCAATTTTCTCATCCGTGTAGGTTGTTTTGACAGGTAAGAAATGTGTTGTCTTAGTCAACCTATCAACTATCACCCAAATGGAATCATGACTTTTGGCTGTTCTAGGCAAACCAACCACAAAGTCCATGGTCACATGATCCCATTTCCACTGCGGTATAGGCAGAGGTTGAATTGTTCCTGCGGACTTCTGATGTTCCGCTTTAACCTGCTGACACACCGGACATCGCATAACAAACTCAGCTACATCTTTCTTCAATCTAGGCCACCAATACATATCTTTTATGTTATGATACATCTTAGTGCTCCCTGGATGCATAACATACATCGAAGAATGAGCTTCTTCCAGAACTAACTTTCTTAAGTTATCAGCATCAGGTACTACCATCCTACCATGGTAACAGACTACCTGATCATCTAAATCATGGAAACCATCTCGTTTCACACTATCATACTCTGAACTGATCTGCTGAATCACAGTATTAGTTTGTTGTGCTTCTTTAATCTGTTGTCACAGAGTAGGTTTCACTTGCATCTTAGCTAACAATCTAGATAACAACGATACCTTAAGCTGTACATTATCTTGCCTTAATGAGATAAGCATATCTTTCTTAGAGCACACTAAGGAGTTTAACTATGCTTTATCTAAGGCTGGTGTTGCTGATTTTCTGCTTAAAGCATCAACAACCACATTAGCCTTCCCTAGATGATAATCAATTGTACAGTCATAGTCCTTGATTAATTCCATCCAGCGGCACTATCTCATATTCAACTCATGCTGTGAGAAGATATACTTTAGGTTCTTATGGTCTGTGAAAATCTGGAATGTTTCTCCATAGATATAATATTTCCAGATCTTCAAGGCATGGACCATAGCAGCTAGCTCTAGATCGCATGTCGGATAATTCTCCTCATGTTTCTTAAGCTATCGAGAAGCAAAAGAAATCACTTGTTTATCATGTATCAACACCCATCCTAGACCGTTCTTGGATGCATCACAGAAGACTATGTACCCCTTCCCTTGCTTAGGTAGTACTAACACAGGTGCACTTGTTAACCTTTCCTTTAACAACTGGAAAGAATGTTGACACTTGTCATTCTAGACAAAAGGAACCTCCTTCCTGGTCAACTTGGTTAGGGGTAAATCTAAAGAGCTAAAGTTTTTAATGAACCTCCTGTAGTAGCCTGCCAACCCAAGAAAACTACGAATCTCCTTTGGTGTCTTTGGCTGTTCCCATTGCAAGACAGATTCTACCTTCTTAGGATCAACATGAATACCTGAAGCAGATACTATGTATCCTAGAAAAGAAACTTCTGGTAACCAGAAATCACATTTGCTAAACTTAGCATATAGCCTATGCTCTCTTAGAAAATTCAAAGCCTAACGGAGATGCTGCTCATGTTGTTGAGCATCTCTACTATATATTAGAATGTCATCTATAAAGACGAATACACACTGATCAAGAAAAGGTCGAAAGATTCTATTCATGAGTTCCATGAATGCAGCTGGTGCATTAGTTAGTCCAAATGACATAACTATGAACTCATAGTGACCATACCTTGTCCTAAAGGCAGACTTAGGTATATCACTCTCCTTAATACGCAACTGATGGTATCCCGACCTCAAATCTATCTTAGAAAAGAAAGTTTCACCATGCAATTGATCAAACAACTCATCGATCCTTGGCAGAGGATACTTGTTTTTTATAGTTACTTTATTTAACTGTCTGTAGTCAATGCATAACCGCATCGACCCATCCTTCTTCTTAACAAAAAGAACCGGAGCACCCCATGGTGAAGTACTCGGTCAGATAAAACCCTTCTCAAGCAACTCTTGTAGTTGTTTCTTGAGCTCTTCCATCTCAGCAGGTGCCATTCTATATGGTGTTTGTGCTATGGGTTGCGTGTCCAGGATTAGATTCATCTCAAAATCAATCTCTCGGTACGGTGGAACACCTGGAAGTTCTTCAGGAAATACATCTTCAAATTCCCTGACTACCAGAACTTCAGAAGGATGAGGGCTCTCCATTGTGGTATCTACCACATGTGCCAAGAATGCAAAGCATCCCTGTCTCATCAACTTCTCATCTACCATGGCTGACACAAGACAAGTTGGAAGAATCTTTCTATCTCCCTGAAAGATCCATGTGTCACCGTTGTATGTGAACACAACCTGCTTAGAACCACAATCCAAGACAACCTTATACTTCTCTAAGGTGTCCATTCCTAGGATTATATCAAAACCCTGCATCTCAAGTGGTATAAGGTCCACTTGAATGTGGTGATCAGAAAAGGAAAGAGTGTAGGGGGAACACACATGCATCCCGCAGCACTACAGATCCCATCAAAGGGGTTTCTAGCATCGAACTATCCGCTCTATGACTGAAAATCATGTTGCAGTCATGAATCACTTCTTGAGTGATAAAGGAATGAGTAGCACCCGGATCAATTAACACGGATACGAAGCAGGATGAAGACATATTAGAATAAAATAGTTCCATCTGACCTATCACAACCCGAGGGTTGACTATTGCTTTGGGCTGATTCATGGCATAGAATATAGTCATTGCTTTTTGATGACCCTGTGCTTGGTTGTTGGGTGTCGACAATCCAGCTTGGGACGCTTGTCCATGTACTCTAGCATTATTAATGAATTGTCGCCTCTGTGAGCCTTACTGACTCTGCCTCTAGGGATGAGTTATAGTTCTGACTTTCTCAGGACAATCTCTCTTCAAGTGTCCTGACCTCCCACACTGGTAGCAGTTATAACTTCCCAAACTCTGCCTGGGTGGTCCTGTCACTGATGTTGATGTTGTACTAGGGGCTCTCCTTGGAGGAAAACTACGGCCCCTACCCCTACTTGATGTCCACTGCATCGGGGTATTAAACCTTGGTGGTGGTGGTGCAGAGAATCTCAGCTTCTTGAAGCCCTCGGACCCCTATCCTTGAAACTGAGGATACACTTTCTTGTTACTGGTCTGTCGCTTCTCGATCACAGACCTCTCAATCCTCCTCACTGACTCCACAAAAGTGGAAAATCTTTCCCTATTCTAAAGAGCAGACACAAGAGTGGTCAATTTAGCGTTCAACCCACTCTCAAAATGATGAATCCTTTCCTCATCTGTAGCCTCCATATGCGGATAAAACCACAAAAGCTCCATGAACCTAGCTTCATATTCACTAATGTTCATCTGTCCTTGCCTCAACCTCTCAAATTGAGATATCTTCTCATCTAGATACATCTTAGGGAAGTATCTAGCGACAAATTCATTTCGGAATTCATCCCATATGACTTCATATCCTGGCATTTTGCCTTCCTCAATGGTCCACCAATGACCAGCACTTCCCTTCAGAAGGTATACAGCATGCCTCACCTTCTCAGCTTCTGGGATGTTGAGGATTCTAAAAGCTTTCTACAGCTCCGTCAACCATAAATCTGCATCAGCTGGGTCAGCTGTACCAACATAGTCTGTGGCTCCCACCTGGTGAAGCCTTTCAAAGTCTTGCCAGCTCCCTGTTCTTCATGGTGGGTAGATGCCCTAGGTGCAGGTAGTGGCATCCTATCAGTCATATGAGTCATGGCTACCATGAACTGTCCAAACATGGCTTGGAAGGTTGGGTTCCCCATATCTGCTTGATTGAACTAGGGTTGTTCAGGTATGGGCTCCTCCCTATCTTGGTCTCTTGCACCTCCTCCTGGTGTAGCAACGCTGCTCTCAGCAGCATGTTCGTCATGTGATCCAGACATCTTCAAGTTCTTCTTCTGCTATATGAGCAGAAGATACTATCAGATAAATTGGAAAACACTTAGAACAGACTCAACAACCTTAATCATATGTCTCTGTAGACTCAGCAAACCTAGAGCTCTAATACCACTAATTTGTGACGTCTAACTTATAAAAACATGATTAACTAATGTGGAAGCGTATCGTTAGCAGTGGAATTACTGAAAATCACTAAAAATTAAAACCATTTACAAAGAGATCCATTCTCAAGAAAACTCTTTAAACAAGAACTAAAGTATTATAATTACATACTGGTCCACATTGTACATTCCATGTACCATCTCTTCTCGAGACATGTATATACATCACTTTGCCTTGATAAAAGCACAAGTAACAAAATCTTCGAGGCTTAAAGCCAAAATCTCATATCGATTATAAAAACACTATCTACTGACTCCTAGGACCTGAGAGTACTGAGACGACACATAGGACTCTATTGACATATGTACGAGCCTGACATCTTGTAACATCCTCAATTTCATAGCTAAAGTAAGCCTTTAATGTGGGGTTTGCTAGTAAAGGTATGCCAAGGGATGTAATGAACATAATCATGGCTAGGTATGTAATTAATTTCACAAAATGTGTAATACAAGCCATCTGATCAACCAATACACATAATGACTTAAATGTGTATGGTTGTAGTCGGTTGTATATGAATATAAATGAATTATTCCAATGAACAATAATGTGATGAATATATAATATGATGATCCAATTCATGGCTTGATCCTTAGACCTAGCTTAGGTGTTCATGTCATGTAACTAAAGGAATCTTGATCTCATGCCAGTCATACATGAGATTCAATTAAGAAATTATATTGATTGAAGACTTATTTTCATGTTTTGGAATATAAGTAAGCTCATGGACCCTTTGTAAAACTATGGAATGCGCCATGTGACCTAGAGTCCAATTCTAGCCCATTTGGGCCAATCATAGCTTACATATGGGTCGTTGGAGTGCAAATTTGGGAATTTAGTATTTCATGGTCATGATAAATGCTCAAGATATTTTTCATAGATGTAGAATTAAAATATAAGATTATCAGTAAAATTTTGAATGATTTTAAATTATCTAGATACCTAGGTAATTAATTTAGTATTTATCCAATTTCACTTAAAATGTACTTTTGGAGTGTCTATCTTATTAACCTTGACGTAGACTTTTGTCAAAGGAAAGGTAATGAAAATATAATGTTAATTCTAAAATTTAACACTAAAAAGGCTCATAGTATAGAATATATAATTATTTATAGAAACTAGACTTTTATGAAAAACTAAATAAACAAATAATAATAATGTTCAGACTTGCCGACTCCAAAACACACAGGTGAAACATGACTCAAACGGAGTCCGAATGAAAGGGGGTTTTGATGGGTGAGATCTCAAACATGAAGGCTATAAAAGAGTTTATTCTAACAAGTGCATGGCGTTATGAATCTGAAGTTAGAGTTTTGGCTTGATTTGAGAGAGACAAAGAATACATGAAGAGGAAAAGACAAAGAGGGAGCCATGGCGGCTATGAAAGGGTAGGGGCAGGGAGTCTCTATTCTCATCCTACTAGTGCTCGGTGATGGCACCGCCCAAACCATGGAGATTGGAAGAAGTTGATTGAGGTCTAGACACGAGTTGTGATGGCCTGAGCGCTGATATCAATGTCGTCGGAGGAAACCAAGTGGAGGCGACATTGTTCGTAGGTAAAATAGGGAAGGATTGGCCGGCGGCTTGGAGTTCTTCTGGCTTGGACCTCCAATCATGGCCTTTATCAAACCTTGTGGCACCACTCATCCATAGCCAACAAAGGCTCCACCTCCAATGGAGATCACCCAGACACCGGTCGCAGAGGTCGAAGTGTTGCTGCTCTGTTTTAGGCGTGAAACAGGGCACTTTTTCTGCCAGATTAGCGAGTGAGGCAGAGACCAAGATGGGGTCAGGGAGTTGAACGCTCAAGAACAAATGGGGAAGGTAGAGATTTTGGGCACCCTCCGTCGGCGGTGGGACGAGCTTCTGGGATGCAGCTGCTCGCCGGACTTGGTAGTCCCAGCAACGCTCCTATAGGAAGGAGTCAGGGTGCTTCTCGTGCACCCAAGTCAACAAGAATTCGGAACCATCCGGGGATCTGTGAATAAGGGAAAGGAAGGGGGACCCACTAGTCTGAATCCACCGATCTCGAACTAACGACTGAGATCAATTCAAGTTCAGGTATTTTTTAAAAATTCATATCTTGGGCTAGGAAGCTCAGATTTTACCAAATAAGGTGTCTGTGGAAATATTATGATGTCTAGTATCTTATAAAAATGGTTGCAAAGGGTTTTTCAGAAGTTTGATAATTAGTATAATTTAATTTTCAAGATATAGGAGATTTCAATGTTTTGGCTATTAAAAATAGGAAACGACTTCATAAATTCTTGAAAATTTTGTAATAATTATATATTGATGTATTTAACATAATTTCAAAGCCTGATCATTTTGATATGAAGTTTGAATAAGGTTTTTATTGTAAACCTTAATAAGGGTATTTTGGGTATTTCACCCATAGTCTGATTATGAAATGACCTGATATTTTAATATAAGATCTTACTACATTGTATGATTAATTTTATAGATATTTGATGGAGTTTCTTGTATTATTATATTAGTAATTTGTTTTGGACCTGAGTGGCCATTATGTAGAATAATAGATGATTATCTTGACATAAGAAGTGATATGTGTATGCCTAATTAGGTCTGACATTAGTAATATAATGGTATTCTACTTTGATTTCATAATTGAGTTAGTAGGTTTAAAATATGTGACCATGTTTGAGATTTATCCTTATTATATGAAGTATATGTTCATATTACTGCGTAAGATGACTCGTATATAAATGAATATAGTAATTATACAATAAGTGTTTTAATTTAATTTCAACACCAAGATTTTATGGTGATTTTAGATTTAAGTTATGATTAGTCTAAATACGAACCCTAAGTTGGTAAATAAAGTTAGGAAGATGGGGTTTTGAGATTTAGAAATAGAAAGAAGAAACATATACATGGACTAATAGAACTATGACGATATCCAGGTTATTAATGTTATGGAACTTGGAATCAGGAATTCCTTAAAGACACCCTCAGTACAAGAGGTAAGTGGTTCATGCCCATGAGTATTCCTATTTTAAGTTTAGTATGTTTACATGTCTCCTGATAAGACTTTTATAACTTCTATGGTTCAATATTCTAAGATTTTAATGCAAATAAGAATATTCCCATATCTCTATCATTATGTAAGTTTAGATATCCAAAATCTCAAATAGAGACATTGTTACGACCCCACCTCCCGATAACCCCCAATTAAGGGAGACCGAGAGGTCGAAGCCGCACCCATGACTTCCAGATCAAAGGTTCGGAAATTAACCAAGAATAATTATCAAATTTTAACATACTATACTGAAAGCTGTAAGAAAAATAAATTTTTGCATACCTTTTTGAAAACTTGGATCTCTAAAATTCTATCTACTTAAGGATTCTACTCTAACTAATCCTCCTTGTATTTTACTTCATGTATTACACAATATGACGATTTACTGTTTGTCCTTTTGGTTTGTACCTAAAACGCCGACAAACAAAATGTCGGTCAGCCGAAGCTGGTATGTGGAGGAAACAATAATCATGTAAATACGTTAACAATGTAATCATTCAATTAATCATTTAACAACCAAGATTACGTTTTAAATATAACTCCACGATCCAAGGGTACCCTATCCTCTGTGTTGTCCCCATTAAACCCCTCATGATCCACCTATAAGTGAACCAATTTCTAGGGTTGAGTCACATGGCACTACTCGTAAGTAGCCCACTCTTTAACTCATGGTAGGCTAATGAGTCTCATGGCACTACACGTAGGTAGCCCAATTTCTAACTCTCGGTAACCTAGACCTTGCTCTAGGATTACCCCTTTTTTTCTTAGCCTTTTCAAAGCAATAGAGGTGGACCCGGATCTAGCCAGTTATATATGCACATTTATAGTGATAATCATAGTCACTTTATAGTTGCATGAAATAAATAAACATCCAACAGTTATTTTCAAGCAACCGATTAAAACTCCGGGAATCGCCGTGAAACTAGAACGATTGTTCATAAGCGTAACCACATACCTGATTTGATGATTTCAGAAGCATTTAGAAAATCCAACCAAGCATGCAATCCAAATAATTCAACAATCACATAATTCCTGAAAAGAATATGTACTCTATTTATTACACACTTTATTAAGAACTTACTTTATTAACTTGGATTCATTTTCTAGGGTTTCTGTATCCATTTTAGGGTTTCATTTTGCAATTAGGGTTTCCCTTCATCTTTCACCACATTAAACCCTAATTTTATTCCATTACTCAAAAACCCTAGTTATCTTATCTATTTTTCAATATTAAGGTCATCTCAACAACATATAACACTATTTCCATATTTAAAGGCACATTAATCATCAATTAATTTCATTAAACTTCTTTTACATTAAAGCTACTATTTTTATCCCTTTTAATTCATGACAAGATCATTATGTGCATCTATCATTAATTCAAAGTTCATTAGGGTCTAATTAATATATGAACTCATTTTGCCATCAATTCCACCTTTTATTCATGAAAAGACCTCAATTACTACTTTTATGGTATTTATCCAAAATTAAGGACTTTCATATACAAATAATTCAAAACCATCATTAAACAATCATATTTTCACATTTTCAAATCAAATATGATTTTATCTTATTTTACCCTAAATTAGGGTTTCTAAATTATTTAATCATTCTCACATGAGGTAAAACCCTAAATCATGAAATTCTACATCGAGATCAGATTTGAATCTAACATTATCATTCAACAGGTTATTAACACTTCAATTAACCCATTAAGCATCTTAGATTCAACCTTTAATTACAAATAGGGTTTTTAACTCAACTTTAATGCACTTTTCATTAACTTATAGTACTTTTGAAATTAGAAACGGAATCAATATTTAATATCATTTTTATTGGATTCCTCTCGTTCTCCTAATCAAAATTCATATGTTATTCACATTTATCCAAGCTACGGTTTACAAGATATGAATTTTGCAAAGATTCACTTACTTGGCCAATCAGGGTGTGCCACGTCACCTCTTTCTCCATGCACGTAGCGATCAGGAAACATAATTGAATTACATGTTTACCCTTGATAAGTTACGCGCCTCTTCAGCCTACGGAGGGAATTTTCGTCTGCACGCATCATCTCTTCTTCTTCCTCGCACTAACCTAGCGCTGCTCACTGTGATCGCGTTGGGCGCGACCTCGCCTCCCCTTCCTCGACCCCGTCGGCCGCCTAGGAAGTTCCTCCCTCTCCGTGGGTCCCCTCCGCAGCCACTGGTGCCCCCTGCTCACAGCTAGAATGGCTGGCCCCTGCTGGCCGAGCCTGCAACCTGCGGCCGGCCGGGCAGCCGTTCTGCAGCTGCTGCGCGGCAGCAGTTGGTAGGGAACGACGGCTAAACCACCCTAGATCCTGGTGGTGTCTCTGTGCCTCTCCGGCGATCCTGCTACAACAGTTATACGCCCCCGAGGAAGCCCTATGCCTCTTAGGTTAGGGTTTGTTTAAGGAAGAACAAGAAGGGGATGAGGAAGTGAGAGAAACACGTGGGATATCCTTTGGGATCGACCCTGGGCTCATCCCTTATATAGGGGAGAGTCTTCATGCCCCATCATACTTTCCCTCAAAGAAACAAGGTTTTTCCTAATAGGAAAGGAATTTTCCCTTAATAAAGAAGTACTTTCTCTCTCCTTAGCAACTCCTTTCTTAACCATGATCCTTGGTCATTAAGGAATTCGAAATTCTCTCTTTTATTTCTTTGTGCTTGCCCTTTGTAATCATTGGCCACGAATTTCTATTTTCTCTTAATAGAAATTTCTTCCTTTAAGCAAAACCTATTAATAATGTATCATATTACCCCTTTATTTTGCAAATTGGTATTTTCTCTTTCTTTCCTTTTTATTGGGGATCCTTGGACCCCAAGAAACTCTATTATTTAGAAATTCTTTTCCAAGGATATTTATTATCCTTCTAGATGCATCATTATGCATTATTTCACATTATCTTGTTTATTTCTCATTTAAAATATCATCCTTTAAGGATTTATCTTTATTACTCTTTTGTTTTCCTCATTGGCATTCCTTTTAATATTAGCAACCTCATGGATACGAAATTTCACCAAGAAATCTCATTTATGCTTCTTTCCACTCATTTTCCACATATTATCATTATTTCCAATTTATTTCTTAATACTTAATTAATCTTTTCTTTTCTTATTGCTTTCTTTTTGCAACCTTGGACTCCTTGGTACCCAAGGAACCCAAGAGGCACGAAATCCTCTTTGGATTTGCCTTCTAGAGGTTTCCACATCATTCTTTTCTCAAAAAATCCAATTATTCATTTATTAATTGAATTTTCTTGTTATTTGGGCCCAATAGCCAATAAAGCCCACAAAACAATCATCAAGGCTATTGTAAACGAAATCCATTTATTTGAAGTAAATTATATCATTATTTGTTCAAATATCTTTAATATGAGAAATTGCATTTCTCACCAAATGAACCCAAAATTTGGGGTTATAACCTCCTTCCCCTCTTATAGGAATTTTGTCCTCAAAATTCAAACAAGCAAATAAACAATCAATTCAGGATAAGACTTTCCAAGTCCATCATTGGCCCCTATGTGGCTTTACCGAACTCATGGTGCTTCCACAGAACCTTTATCATCACATATTCTTTTCTCTGAGTCCTTTCATCCCGACGTCTATAAACTGCACAGGTGACTCAGGCCATGTCAGCCTCCCTTGGGGCTCACTAGGTTCATTGCTCAACACATGGTCGGGTACCTCACATGGTTCTCTAAATTTGACACATGGAACCCATCACACCTTACTTTATCCCGAGGGGTAAGATCAACCTTAACCTTCTCCATCAAACCATATCAAAAGAACCCATGCCTCGGGGACTCAGCTCTCTTAGTTATAACTTAGAGGTGTCGGATTTTCATGTCACATATTCTCCCATAGTAACTTGTATGTCAGTCTACTTTGCATCTGCTCACGACTCTAATCGTCTCTAGGCTCCTTTCAGCCCTTGAACAATCAAAGTGACTTCATCTACATGCATTGTGGTCCTTTTCTAACCATCATGTGGCCCCTTTCACCAACATCACCTTACTGAAGTGGTGACCGACACAACCTCCCTTACAGAGCTTCTTATAAAACCCGATACTGGCTATGGTGGTCATTGCCACATCTTTCATAGGACAAAAACTATCTCTAGATATCACCCTGAACGAGCACACATGCCCTCATCAGACCCTTTAGTCTGGATCATACTAACCATAGTTAGGGGTGATAAACTATATTAACATCGAGTTCTTCATGCACCTACTTCCATCTTTTGGAAGGAAACCTTTAGGTCAAACTCAAGAACCTTTTGAACTCGCATCATGGTTGAACCATCTCTCTCATGGTTAGTTCAACCAGGTCTATCCCTTGACAGAACTCTTTCTTTCTCATGTCATATAGGTAAGGCGACCTACCATAACCCATATTGCATATCGACCTTCCTTGTCCCAGGGGAGACCTATCATAACATCCATAGTGTTGAGCTCCCATTCCCTCTCAGGGACTCTTTTGTCCTCTATATCGATACACTGGGTTACTGGGGTTCGTCCTTTACCTCCTGCCTTGCATGGCCATAAACCACCTGCAACTTCATCTTAAGCATCCAAAGTGCTATTGCCATTTACCACAGTATATGGTGATCTTCAATCGTGATTTCCTGTATGTCATGATTCTTCAAGATTGATTCCTCCGAAACCCTAAACCATTCTAGTCGGGGCTTATCACCTTCTTTTCCAAAGAAGTGCATCTGAGGTTCTACCACCATCCTTTCAGTGCATCAAGGACTAGACTGGCCAACCAAACAACCCTTAACTTTTCAATGCATCTTGTTACATCAGAGTGTTATCCAAACACCTCTCCCTTTCAAACTGAGGGTTAGCCAAACAACCTCTTCTAGCTTCTAGTCAAACAAGTCAGATGTATCTCAACAAGAGCATCCATTACCACTTCACATCCTTAGGTATTAGGTAAAGTTGATGACATACACCTTCATGCATTCCACTTATCATCTCATCTCGACTCTAAGTCTGTATTCATCAAGTACACTCTCTGATCTCATCATAATGGTGATCAAACTCAACCTTGTATAACTTGTAAGTTCCACATAGCTCATGATAAAAACATTCTCATAAGGGGACTACCTCATTCCTCTTAGTGTTTACAAACCATCCATGTATCATTCAATTTACCAGGGTAGGTTATCTTCTCTATCCCCATTTCTTGTAGCAACGTTCCAACCTACATCATCTCTTATCCTTGGTGTAGGGCATGCATAATGTCCTATCTCTCACCTCCATAACAAGAGGAAATAAGCATTTGGCTGCAGTCCAAATACAGAGTTCTTCCTGTTCCAAGAGTAGAGATGGTACATCCCACCTTGCCAGTACACCTTTAAATCTAAGTTGAAACGTGTTGTTTATGCTTCTGTATTACAATCATCTTGATATCCAAGTTACCTCCATGGAAAACTGGTTTGGAACCTACTTGGGTCACCTCACAATCCTTGGTCATCTCTTCTAGGTCTATAGGGTGCCGGTACTTTTGGGGTCATCCCTCTTCCCGCATGCATCAAGAGAGTGCCCTACTCATCTGCCCTTTGGGTCCCATGAGTTCATGAAGGTGATCAATCTCCTAACCCATGGCCCTCAGACAATGATAGCTGTTACCTCCCGACCCTATGGTCATGTGCAACTGGGGAATTAGGCAACTCCTACTTTCATCGGTCTTATCCCTACCTGACCCGAGGATAGACTTAGGATTCACCATTATAGTACATGTTCACTTAGAACCTTACCCAAGTCTTCATCATCTCACTTTATGTATTCATGGGCTGGCTCTCATCCTTTCATGGAAACCTGCCTACCTTAGTCAAGCCCCATACCGGTTACTTTCATGGTAACACATTCATATGCAATTAGAGATGGTTATCTACGGGTCTACAGGTTCATTCTCATACCATGTACTTTTCACTTAGCTTCTCAAGATCATGTGAGACCTCTTTAGGTTACCTTAAACCAACAAAAATGATATACACCCTACCAAAGGGGTCCCTCTCCCAGGATGGGAGGAAAACTATCTCTTGAAAACAAGGTCACAAAAGCTCTTAGGTCTATATTTTACATCCACACGAGCCTACTTAACCCTAGCAAGCTATTAAGGCACAGCAGATCACCTATTATACCATGCTAGGTCATACTTATCCTCTTTCCTCGATGTTGGATCAAGATCATACTTTCCTTTATCATCAACCTAGTTGTAAGGGGTTCATCAAACCTACCTTAAACTTAAGGGGCTTCCCTTTTCCTTTATATGTAAGGCGTACCATGCTCGAAACCATAGCAACTTAATTCTCGTCATGAGCATTAGGTATACCACTTCCCCTCTTAGGCCTAGGAACCCCAGGTTCACTTGTAGGTGTCCAACAACATACTCTATCTCTTAACTATGAACCAAGCATGAAAAAGGCATGACATGCACTTCTTGTCATCCTTCAACTCGAGCAACACTTAGGGTTGGGTCCTCCTTAAGGACATCCAACAAGGTACAAGGCCTCATAACCTGCTACTAAACCTTTCTAGGTCTAAGGAACTCTTCTTCCTACCTCAGAAGGTAAACACCTATACCGTAGGCACATATGTACCAGAAGCTTCATCTTCTCTCTCTAGGGTTTGGTCCCTCTAAAGGCAACCAAGATATCAACAGCCTTAACAGATAATGCATGAGGCAACCTCTATCATCCACTTAGGTCGCATCATCCTCAACTCCTCACTGTTCCTCATATGTCGGGGTCTAGGTTTACGACCTTCTTAGAGGGGTTTCCTGCTCTCTTTCTAGAGCTAACCCTACAACCAACCTCACCATTAGAGGTCCTCTCTTCATGAAGGATCAACCCCAAAAGCATCCTCTACATGGGTGAAGCCTAGGTTCGAACTTATGTTTGCTTAAGATCATCCATAACCCTTTATGCTCCATCATAATTCCTTATCTAGGGTTTCATCCTACTGTCAGCACTATGACGTGCCCTAGGTGCCAGCTATACCCTACCTGCACAAGCCCATAGGGTTTCTAAGGTCCTACACTAACATCATCATCTAAGGAGCTATCCTTTACCCTAACATGCACGACCCTTCCCAGGGTTGGGTTGTCAAAGGTGCTAGGTCACCCATGGATCATATGGCATCCCAAAGGCATGTCCTTTTAAACACCTGGTCCAACTCATCTCTCTCTAACCTTCACTTAGGGTTAGGGTTAGCATCATCCTCAGAGGATGTTCCAGGTCTCT
Organism: Alisma plantago-aquatica; assembly: GCA_963693085.1. Lineage (NCBI taxonomy): Eukaryota > Viridiplantae > Streptophyta > Magnoliopsida > Alismatales > Alismataceae > Alisma > Alisma plantago-aquatica. The sequence continues at coordinate 581,329,808 of OY856413.1, forward strand.
ACTTGCAATGGAGATCTCTATCTCCAAGACTAACTTATCCTCCTGACAAGAAGGTCTAGCCTCAGGTCTCTTCTGAGGGAATGACAACTTATGTCATACGACCTAAGCACGTATCTATTCTTTAGTTTGTGCTTAATCTATTAAGCTTATGTCCATGAAATCTTATTTACATGTCTTTCATTAATTTGGTGGAGGATTCCTTAAACCTTATTAACCTTACCCATAACTCAAGAGGGTGAGGAGAAGAAAGAAAACCCTAATCCTTTATGTCCTTATCAGAATTTTCGTGATGATAAGGGATGAATAAGGTGAGAAGTCCTAAAGGTATCTTATTTCGATTCATACCCTAAGACTTTGGCCAGGCAGTCACACAGATTCGGGAGTCCTCGTATTCCGACTAGCAGTGGTGAGGAAAATATTGCCAGCCCCCGGTCGTGATCCTTTTCTAGACACCTCCTTCTTTCGAATAATCCTCTAATAACTCCCTTGGGTTCTATGGAGTTTGTAAAATTTAATAATTATTAATGGTTAACTGAGGAACCTAATCTTTGATACCAAATGTGAGGTCGAAGCCGCACCCATAACTTCCGGATCAAAGGTTCGGCAATTAACCAAGAATAATTATCAAATTTTAAAAGACTATACTGAAAAGCTGTAAGAAAATAAATCTTTGCATACCTTTTTGAAAACTTGGATCTCTAAACTTCTATCCACTTAAGGATTCTACTCTAACTAATCCGCCTTGTATTTTACTTCATGTATTACACAGTATGACGATTTCCTATTTGTCCTTTTGGCTTGTACCTAAAATGTCGACAAACAAAACGTCGGTCAGCCGAAGCTGGTATGTGGGGGAAACAATAATCATGTAATTACGTTAACAATGTAATCATTCAATTAATCATTTAACAACCAAGATTACATTTTAGATATAACTCCGTGATCCAACAGTACCCTACCTCCCGACGTTTTTATCATGAACTATGTGGAACTTACAAGTTATACAAGGTTGAGTTTGATCACCATGTTGATGAGATCAGAGAGTGTACTTGATGAATACAGACTTAGAGTCGAGATGAGATGATAAGTGGAATGCATGAAGGTGTATGTCATCAACTTTACCTAATACCTAAGGATGTGAAGTGGTAATGGATGCTCTGGTTGAGATACATCTGACTTGTTTGACTAGAAGCTAGAAGAGGTTGTTTGCTAACCCTCAGTTTGAAAGGGAGAGGTGTTTGGATAACACTCTGATGTAACAAGATACATTGAAAAGTTAAGGGTTGTTTGGTTGGCCAGTCTAGTCCTTGATGCACTGAAAGGATGGTGGTAGAACCTCAGATGCACTTCTTTGGAAAAGAAGGTGATGAAGCCCCGACTAGAATGGTTTAGGGTTTCGGAGGAATCGATCTTGAAGAATCATGACATACAGGAAATCACGATTGAAGATCACCATATACTGTGGTAAATGGCAATAGCACTTTGGATGCTTAAGATGAAGTTGCAGGTGGTTTATGGCCATGCAAGGCAGGAGGTAAAGGACGAACCCCAGTAACCCAGTGTATCGATATAGAGGACAAAAGAGTCCCTGAGAAGGAATGGGAGCTCAACACTATGGATGTTATGATAGGTCTCCCCTGGGCCAAGGAAGGTTAAAATGCAATATGGGTTATGGTAGGTCGCCTTACCTAGATGACATGAGAAAGAAAGAGTTCTGTCAAGAGACAGACCTGGTTGAACTAACCATGAGAGAGATGGTTCAACCATGATGCGAGTTCAAAAGGTTCTTGAGTTTGACCTAAAGGTTTCCTTCCAAAAGATGGAAGTAGGTGCATGAAGAACTCGATGTTAATATAGTTTATCACCCCTAACTATGGTTAGTATGATCCATGGGCCACATGATGGTTAGAAAAGGACCACATGATGGTTAGAAAAGGACCACAGTGCGTGTAGATGAAGTCACTTTGATTGTGCAAGGGCTGAAAGGAGCCTAGAGACGATGAGAGTCGTGAGCAGATGCAAAGTAGACTGACATACAAGTTACTGTGGGAGAATATGTGACATGAAAATCTGACCCCTCTAAGTTATAACTAAGAGAGCTGAGTCCCCAAGGCATGGGTTCTTTTGATATGGTTTGATGGAGAAGGTTAAGGTTGATCTTACCCCTCGGGATAAAGTAAGGTGTGATGGGTTCCATGTGTCAAATTTAGAGCACTATGTGAGGTACCCGACCATGTGCTGAGCAATGAACCTAGTGAGCCCCAAGGGAGTCTGACATGGCCTGAGTCACCTGTGCAGTTTATAGACGCCGAGATGAAAGGACTCAGAGAAAAGAATATGTGATGATAAAGGTTCTGTGGAAGCGCCATGAGTTAGGTAAAGCCACATAGGGGCCAATGATGGACATGGAAAGTCTTATCTTGAATTGATTGTTTGTTTTCTTGTTTGAATTTTGAGTACAAAATTCCTATAAGAGGGGAAGGATGTTACAACCCCAAATTTTGGGTTCATTTGGTGAGAAATGCAATTTCTCATATTAAAGATATTTGAACAAATAATGATATAATTTACTTCAAATAAATGGATTTCGTTTACAATAGCCTTGATGATTATTTTGTGGGCTTTATTGGCTATTGGGCCCAAATAACAAGAAAATTCAATTAATAAATGAATAATTGGATTTTTTTTAGAAAAGAATGATGTGGAAACCTCTAGAAGGAAAATCCAAAGAGGATTTCGTGCCTCTTGGGTTCCTTGGGTACCAAGGAGTCCAAGGTTGCAAAAAGAAAGCAATAAGAAAAGAAAAGATTAATTAAGTATTAAGAAATAAATTGGAAATAATGATAATATGTGGAAAATGAGTGGAAAGAAGCATAAATGAGATTTCTTGGTGAAATTTCGTATCCATGAGGTTGCTAATATTAAAAGGAATGCCAATGAGGAAAACAAAAGAGTAATAAAGATAAATCCTTAAAGGATGATATTTTAAATGAGAAATAAACAAGATAATGTGAAATAATGCATAATGATGCATCTAGAAGGATAATAAATATCCTTGGAAAAGAATTTCTAAATAATAGAGTTTCTTGGGGTCCAAGGATCCCCAATAAAAAGGAAAGAAAGAGAAAATACCAATTTGCAAAATAAAGGGGTAATGTGATACATTATTAATAGGTTTTGATTAAAGGAAGAAATTTCTATTAAGAGAAAATAGAAATTCATGGCCAATGATTACAAAGGGCAAGCACAAAGAAATTAAAAAGAGAGAATTTCGAATTCCTTAATGACCAAGGATCATGGTTAAGCAAGGAGTTGCTAAGGAGAGAGAAAGTACTTCTTTCTTAAGGGAAAATTCCTTTCCTATTAGGAAAAGCCTTATTTCTTTGAAGGAAAGTATGTTGGGGCATGAAGACTCTCCCCTATATAAGGGACGAGCCCAGGGTCGAGCCCAAAGGATATCCCACGCGTTTCTCTCACTTCCTCATCCCCTTCTTATTCTTCCTTAAACAAACCCTAACCTAAGAGGCATAGGGCTTCCTCGGGGGTGTATAGCTGTTGTAACAGGATCGCTGGAGAGGCACAGAGACACCACCGGGATCTAGGGTGGTTTAGCCGTCGTTCCCTACCAACTACTGCCGCGCAGCACCTGCAGAACGGCTGCCCGGCCGGCCGCAGGTTGTAGGCTCGGCCAACAGGGGCCAGCCATTCTAGCTGTGAGCAGGGGGCACCAGTGGCTGCGGAGGGGACCCACGGAGAGGGAGGAACTTCCTAGGCGGCCGATGGGGTCGAGGAAGGGGAGGCGAGGTCGCGCCCAACGCGATCACAGTGAGCAGCGCTAGGTTAGCGCGAGGAAGAAGAAGAGATGATGTGCGCGGACGAAAATGCCCTCCGTAGGCTGAAGAGGCGTGTAACTTATCAAGGGTAAACATGTAATTCAATTATGTTTCCTGATCGCTACGTGCATGGAGAAAGAGGTGACGTGGCGCGCCCTGATTGGCCAAGTAAGTGAATCTTTGCAAAATTCATATCCCATAAATCGTAGCTTGGATAAATGCGAATAAAATATGAATTTTGATCAGGAGAACGAGAGGAATCCAATAAAAATGATATTAAATATTGATTCCATTTCTAATTGTAAAAGTACTATAAGTTAATGAAAAGTGCATTAAAGTTGAGTTAAAAACCCTATTTGTAATTAAAGGTTGAATCTAAGATGCTTAATGGGTTAATTGAAGTGTTAATAACTTGTTGAATGATAATGTTAGATTCAAATCTGATCTCGATGTAGAATTGCATGATTTAGGGTTTTACCTCATGTGAGAATGATTAAATAATTTAGAATCCTTAATTTAGGGTAAAATAAGATAAAATCATATTTAATTTGAAAATGTGAAAATATGATTGTTTAATGATGGTTCTGAGTTATTTTTATATAAAAGTCCTTAATTTTGGATAAATACCCTAAATGTTGCAATTAGGGTCTTTTCAGGAATAAAAGATGGAATTGATGGCAAAATGAGTTCATATATTAATTAGACCCTAATGAACTTTGAATTAATGATAGATGCGCATAATGATCTTGTCATGGATTAAAAGGATAAAAATAGTAGATTTAATGTAAAAGAAGCTTAATGAAATTATTTGATGGTTAATGGTGCCTTTAAATCTGAGAATAGGGTTATATGTTGTTAAGATAACCTTAATATTGAAGAATAAATAACATAATAAGGGTTTATGAGTAATGGTATAAAATTAGGGTTTGAAATAGTAAAAGATGAAGGGAAACCCTAATTGCAATGGAAACCCTAAAATTGAATTAGAAACCCTAGGAAGCGAGCTAGGTTTAATAGATCTTGATGACATGATTAATAAAAAGGGAATTACATGATTATTTCAGGATCTTGTTGAAAATGCTTGCTTGCTTGGATTTCATTCTTGGTTGGGTTTACTTAATGCTTGTGAAATCATCAAATCAGGTATGTGGTTACAATTATGAATAATCGCTCTAGTTTCACGGCAATTCCTGAAGTTTTAATCGGTTGCTTGAAAATAACTGTTGGATGTTTATTTATTTCATGCAACAATAAAGTGACTATGATTATCACTATAAATGTGCGTATATAACTGACTAGATCTGGGTCGACCTCTATTGCTTTGAAAAGGCTAAGAAAAAAGGGGTAATCCTAGAGCAAGGTCTAGGTTACCGAGAGTTAGAAACTGGGCTACCTACGTGTAGTGCCATGAGACTCATTAGCCTGCCATGAGTTAAGGAGTGGGCTACTTACGAGTAGTGCCATGTGACTCAACCCTAGAAATTGGTTCACTTATAGGTGGATCATGAGGGGTTTCATGGGGACAACATAGAGTATAGGGTACTCTTGGATCGCGGAGTTATATTTAAAACGTAATCTTGGTTGTTAAATGATTAATTGAATGATTACATTTTTAACGTATTTACATGATTATTGTTTCCCCCACATACCAGCTTCGGCTGACCGACGTTTTGTTTGTCGGCGTTTTAGGTTCAAGCCAAAAGGACAAATAGTAAATCGTCATATTGTGAAACACATGAAGTTAAATACAAGGAGGATTAGTTAGAGTAGAATCCTTAAGTGGATAGAAGTTTAGAAATCCAAGTTTTCAAAAAGGTATGCAAAATTTTATTTTCTTACAGCTTTCAGTATAGTATGTTAAAATTTGATAATTATTCTTGGTTAATTGCCAAACCTTTGATCCGGAAGTCATGGGTGCGGCTTCGACCTCTCGGTCTCCCTTAATTGGGGGTTATCGGGAGGTGGGTTCGTAACATTTGGTATCAGAGCTAAGGACTCTGAGAAAAGAATATGTGATGATAAAGGTTTTGTGGAAGCGCCATGAGTTCGATAAAGCCACATAGGGGCCAATGATAAACAAATGTTGGTTAATTGAATGATTATGTTGTTAACATAGTTGAACATTATTGGTTTTCCCCACATACCAGCTTCGGCTGACCGACGTTTTGTTTGTCGGCGTTTTAGGTACAAGCCAAAGAGGACAAACAATAAATCGTCATATTGTGAAATACATGAAGTAAAATACAAGGAGGATTAGTTAGAGTAGAATCCTTTAGTGGAAGAAGTTTAGAGATCCAAGGTTTCAAAAAGGTATGCAAAAATTTATTTTCTTACAGCTTTCAGTATAGTATGTTAAAATTTGATAATTATTCTTGGTTAATGGTCGAACCTTTGATCCGGAAGTTATGGGTGCGGCTTCGACCTCTCGATCTCCCTTAATTGGGGGTTATTGGGAGGTGGGGTCGTAACATTTGGTATCAGAGCTTGGGTTCCTCAATTAACCATTAATAATTATTAAATTTTACAAACTCCATAGAACCCAAGGGAGTTATTAAAGGATTATCCGAAAGACGGGGGTGTCTAGAAAAGGATCACGATCGGGGGCTGGCAATATTTTCCTCCACACCACTAGTCGGAATACGAGGACTCCCGAATCTGTGAGACTTCCTGGCCAAAGTCTTAGGGTATGAATCGAAATAAGATACCTTTAGGACTTCTCATCTTATTCACCCCTTCTCATCACAAATTTCTTATAAGGACCTAAAGGATTAGGGTTTTCTTTCTTCTCCTCACCCTCTTGAGGTATGGGTAAGATTAATAAGGTTTAAGAAATCCTCCACCAAATTAATGAAAGGCATGTAAATAAGATGTCATGGACATAAGCTTAATAGATTAAGCGCAAACTAAAGAATAGATACATGCTTAGGTCGTATGACATAAGTTGTCATGTCTTCAGAAGAGACCTGAGGCTAGACCTTCTTGTCAGGAGAATAAGTTAGTCTTGGAGATAGAGATCTCCATTTCAAGTAGAGACCTGGCACATCCTATGAGGATGATGCTAACCCTAACCCTAAGTGAAGGTTAAAGAGAGATGAGTTGGACCAGGTGTTTGAAAGGACATGCCTTTGGGATGCCATATGATCCATGGGTGACCTAGCACCTTTGACAACCCAACCCTGGGAAGGGTCGTGTATGTTAGGGTAAAGGATAGCTCCTTAGATGATGATGTTAGTGAAGGACCTTAGAAACCCTATGGGCTTGTGCAAGTAGGGTATAGATGGCACCTAGGGCACGTCATAATGCTGACAGTATGAAACCTTGGATAAGGAATTATGATGGAGCATAAAGGGTTATGGTTGATCTTGAGAAACCATAAGTTCAAACCTAGGCTTCACCCATGTAGAGCATGCTTTTGAGGTTGATCCTTCATGAAGAAAGGACCTCTAATGGTGAGGTTAGTTGTAGGGTTAGCTCTAGAGAGAGAGAAGGAAACCCAGCAAGGAGGTTGGAAGCCTAAAACCCTGAGATATGAGGAACAATGGATGATAATGGTTGCCTCATGATTGATCCCTGGAAGTTGATGATACCTTGGTTGCCTTTAGAGGGACCAAACCCTAGAGAGAGAAGATGAAGCATCTGGTGCCTATGTGCCTACGGTATATGTGTTTACCTTCTGAGGTGGGAAGAAGGGTTCCTTAGACCTAGAAAAGTTTATTAGTAGGTTATGAGGCCTTGTACCTTGTTGGTTGTCCTTAAGGAGGACCCAACCCTAAGTGTTGCTCGAGTCGAAGGATGACAGGAAGTGCATGTCATGCCTTTTGCATGCTTGGTTCGTAGTTAAGAGAGAGAGCATGCGGTTGGACACCTACAGGTGAACCTAGGGTTCCTAGGCCTAAGAGGGGAAGTGGTGTACCTAATGCTCATAATGGGAAGTTGAGTTCCTATAGAAGAGAGCATGGTACTCCTCATGTATAGAGGAAAAAGGGGAAGCCCCTTAAGTTTAAAGTGTGTTTGATGGACCCCTCACAGCTAGGATGATGATAAAGAAAGGTATGATCTTGATCCAGCATGAAGGAAAGAGGACAAGTATGACCTAGCATGGTACAATAGGTGATCTGCTTGTGCCTTAATAGCTTGCTAGGGTTAAGTAAGCTCATGTGGATGTAAACCCTAGACCTAAGAGTTATTGTGACCTTGTTTTCAAGAGATAGTTTTCCTCCCATCCTGGGAGAGGGACCCCTTTGGTAGGGTGTATATATCAGTTTTGTTGGTTTAAGGTAACCTGAAGAGGTCTCACATGATCTTGAGAAGTTAAGTGAAAAGTACATGGTATGAGAATGAACCTGTAGACCCATAGATATCCATCTCTAATTGTATATGAATGTGTTACCATGGAGGTAACTGGTATGGGGCTTGACCAAGGTAGGCAAGTTGCCATGATCCCTATGAAAGGATGAAAGCCAGCCCATGAATGCAGAAAGAGCAATGATGGAGACTTGGGTAAGGTTCTAAGTGAACATGTACTATAATGGAGAATCCTAAGTCCATCCTAGGGATAAGACCGATGAAAGTAGGAGTTTCCTAATTCCCCAGTTGCACATGACCATAGGATCGGGAGGTAACAGCTATCATTGTCTAAGGGCCATGGGTTAGGAGATTGATCACCTTCATGAACTCATGGGACCCAAAGGGTAGATGAGTATGGCACTCCCTTGATGCATGAGGGAAGAGGGATGACCCCAAAAGAGTCGGTACCCTATAGCCCTAGGGGAAATGACCAAGGATATAAACCTCAGTAGGTTCAAGACTAGCTTGATAACATGATGTTTGTGATGTAGAGACATATGTGGCATGTTGCAATTTAGATTTAAAGGTGTACTGGCAAGGTGGGATGTACCATATCTACTCTTGGAACAGGAAGAACTCTGTATTTGGACTACAGCCAAATGCTTATTTCCTCTTCTTATGGGGGTGAGAGATAGGACATTACGCATGCCATACACCAAGGATAAGAGATGATGTAGGTTGGAACGTTGCCATGAGAAATGGGGATAGAGAAGATAACCTACCCTGGTAAAGTGAATGATACATGGATGGTTTGCAAACACTCAAGAGGAATAAGGTAGTCACCTTATGAGGAAGTTTTTATCATGAGCTATGTAGAATTTACAAAGTTATACCAGGTTGAGTTTGATCACTATGATAACAAAATCTGAGAGTGTTCTTAATGAAGATAGACAGAGAGTTGGAGGTGAGACGATAAATGAAATACATTGAAGCGTATGTCTTCAATATTACCTAATACCTAAGGATGTGAGGTGGTAATGAATGTTCTGGTTAAGATGTATCTGACTTGTTTTGACTAGAAGCTAGAAGAGGTTGTTTGGCTAAGGAGAGGTGTTTGTATAACACTCAGATGTAACAAGATTCGTTGAAAAGTTAAGGGTTGTTTTGTTAGCCAGTCTAGTCCTTGATGCCATGAAAGGATGGTGGTAGAACCTCAGATGCACTTCTTTGGAAAAGAAGGTGATGAAACCCCGACTAGAGTGGTTTAGAGTTTCGGAGGAATCGATCTTGAAGAATCATGACATACAGGAAATCATGATTGAAGATCACCATACACTGTGGTAAAGGGCAATATCACTTTGATGCTTAAGATGAGGTTGCACGTGGTATCTTGCCATGCAAGCTAGGAGGTAAAGGACGTACCCCAGTAACCCAGTATATCGATATAGAGGACAAAAGAGTCCCTGGGAGGGAATGGGAGTTCAACCCTATGGATTTTGTGATAGGTCTCCCCTAGACCAAGGAAGGTCGGAATGCAATATGGGTAATGGTAAGTCGCCTTACCTAAATGACATGAGAAAGAAATAGTTCTGTTAAGGGACAGATCTGGTTGAACTATCCATGAGAGAGATGGTTCAACTACACCATGATGCGAGTTCAAAAGTTCATGAGTATGACTTAAAGGTTCACTTCCATAAGGTGAAAGTAGGTACATGAAGAACTCAATCACCCCTAACTATGGTTAGTATGATCCAGACTAAAGGGTCTGATGAGGGCATGTGTGCTCGTTCAGGGTGATATCTAGAGACAGTTCTTGTCCTATGAAAGTTGTGACAATGACCACCATAGTTAGTATTGGGATTTATAAGAAGCTCTGTAAGGAAGGTTGTGTTGGTCACCACTTTAGTAAGGCGATGTTGGTGAAAGGACCACATGATGGTTAGAAAAGGGACCACAGTGCGTGTAGATGAAGTCACTTTGATCGTGCAAGTGCTGAAAGGAGCCTAGAGATGATGAGAGTCATGAGCAGATGCAAAGTAGACTGACTTACAAGTTACTGTGGAAGAATATGTGAGAATCTGACCCCTCTGAGCTGCAGCTGAGAAAGCTGAGTCCCCGACACATGGGTCCATTAGAGATGGATGGGTGGAGATGGTTAGGTTTTGACTTTACCCCTCAGGATAAAGTAATATGTGACGAGTTCCATGTGTCCAATTTAGAGCACTATGTGAGGTACCCGACCATGTGCTGAGCAATGAACCTAGTGAGCCCTAAGGGAGGCTGACATGGCCTGAGTCACCTGTGCAGTTTATAGACGCCGGGATGAAAGAACTCAGAGAAAAGAATATGTGATGACAAAGGTTCTTTGGAAGTGCCATGTGTACGGTAAAGCCACATAGGGGCCAATGATGGACATGGAAAAGTCTTATCCTGAATTGTTTGTTTGCTTGATGGAATTTTGAGGACAAAATTCCTATAAGAGGGGAAGGATGTTACAACCCCAAATTTTGGATTCATTTGACGAGAAATGTAATTTCTCATATTAAAGATATTTGAACAAATAATGATATAGTTTTTTCAAATAAATGGATTTTGTTTACAATAGCCTTGATGATTGTGTTGTGGGCTTTATTGGCTATTGGGCCCAAATAACAATGAAATTCAAATAGTATATGGATGATTGAATTTTTAAGAAAAGAAATATGTAGAAACCTCTAGAAGGCAAATCCAAAGAGGATTTCGTGCCTCTTGGGTTCCTTGGGTACCAAGGAGACCAAGGTTGCAAAAAGAAGGCACTTAGAAAAGAAAAGGTTAATTAAGTATTTCTTTATTAAGAAAGAAATTGAAAATAATGATAAAATGTGGAAAATGAGTGGAAAGAGGCATAAATGAGTTTTCTTGGTGAAAATTCGTATCCATGAGGTTTCTAATAATAAAAGGAATGCCAATGAGGAAAATAAAAGACAAATAAAGAGAAATCCTCAAAAAAAGATATTTTAATGAGAAATAAACAAGATAATGTGAAATAATGCATAAAGATGCATCTAGAAGGATAATAAGTATCCAATAAAAAGAATTTCGAAATAATGGAGTGTCTTGGGATCCAAGGAGTCCCAATAAAGAGGAAAGAAAGAGAAAATACTAAAAAGGAAAAATAAGAGGATAATGTGTTGCATTATTAATGAATTATGAGGTATTGTTAAAAAGAAAGTAATTTTAATTAAAGGAAGTAGAATTTCGTGCCTAAGGATTGAAAAGCAAGAAATAAAGAGGATACTGGCAAGGATTTTCGAATTCCTAAAACATCCAAATAATAAAGGATATTAGAAAAGATTTATGAAGAGAGAGAGAAAGGTGGTTGCTTCACAACCAAGGAAAGAGTGTTTCCTTTAAAGTTTGGGACTTGGGTCCCCATGAGGCACGCCTTAGGGCTTCATAATCCTCCCCTATATAAAGGGTTGGTCTTCTGGTTTGGGTTCCAAAGAGATCTCACACGTTTTCCTTCTCCTTCTTCTTGTTTCTTGCAAGCAAAACCCTAACCATGGGAGTGAGTGCAACCCAGAACGATGTAGAGCTTTAGACAGGAGCTGGATGGGGGCACGATGATCCCAAGTCCTTGGGAAAGGAGCTCGGCCATCGTCCCTTAGGCCTAGCATCTGCACAGCGCCGTAGGACGTCTGTAGGTCAGCCATGGTAGCGGACCTGCTGGGCACGTTTCTGGCCGACCAACCACATACCAGGAGCACCATTAGGTGTGTGGGGGATGTCGGGGTCAGTGCGACGGTTGCTGATGGCGATCGAGGTCCGAGGAGTAGGAGAAAGGCCGATGCACAGCTGTAGATCGTGGCTCGGGCGACGCGACTGTTGCTGCGCAAGGTTGAAGGAGGCCAAGGGCGCGTTGGACGAAATTGCCCCTCCGCGGGCTGAATGAGCCAGCAACTTACCGAGGTTAATATCGTAAATCGGTTATAACTCAAGCGAACCGCATTGCATGGAGTTGGCTACGTGGCAGCTCCAGATTGGTCCAAGTAAGATTTTATTTCAAAAATCATATCTAGCAAATCGTAACTCAGATTAAAGCAAGTCTTATATGAAAATTGATCCTCAGAACGAGTGGAATGCAAATAAATTATGTTTGAAGCCTGATTCTGCTTGAAACTAAAAAAGTATAGGGTTTTACATCTTTTGATGCATTAATTGATAGAAAACCCCTAGAATGATGTAAAAACAAACATGATGAATATTTTATGTGTTTTTGATCAATCTTAACCTGTTATGAATAAAAGGAATGATAAAATCGTAACAAGATGATTAGTATGTTGGTTTTAGGGTTTTATGATCATGAACATGGTTTAATGGACTAAAAACCCTGATTTGAGTAGATATGCGTTTTAGTGGCCATAACATGATACAATTGTAAAATTCTTGATCATAGTTTGGATTAGAGAATCCTTAATAAAGATAATTAAGATGATTAGGTTTTTGTAGGAAACCTTAGAAACCCTAAATTGAATATAAGGGATACATATTTGAAGACTAATAGGTTAATTTGAAAGATATTAACCTGTTGATTAATAATATAGAGTTTTTATCCGTTTAGTATACAAAAATTGGTAGTTTTAGGGTGTAATCCATAAATGAAGAATAATTCTTATAGGAACCCTAATTGGGGTAAAAGAAGAGGAAAATTATGATGTTTCGGATTAAGTAAGTAAATTACTAAATGATGATCCTAAGACAGTTAAGAATATTAAAAGGAGAGAACTTAAAGGTTTTAAGAAGATTTGATGAATTATAGTTCTTAATAACTAAGAATGGAGGCAAAACCCTAATTCCCAAGGAAACCCTAAAATTGGAATAGAAATCCTAAGAATGATAATGATATTGAATGAATATTAATAAAAGGAAATTGGTATGTTTATTTCATGATTTAGTGCATGATTGGTTGCTTGACTGGGATTTCTATGTTCTGATTAAATTCGGTATCTAAATCTACAATACAGGTATGTGGTTAATTATGAATAACCAATTTAGTTTCCCGATGGATTCCCGAATGTTTAATCGCATTGAATGCCACCAAACTGTTGGATGTTTATTTATTTCATGCAACTATAAAGTGACTATGATTATCACTATAAAGGTGTATATATAACTGGCTAGATATGGGTCCACCTCTGTTACTTTGAAAGGGCTAAAAAAGGGGTAATCCTAGAGCAATGTCTAGGTTACCGTGAGTTAGAAATTGGGCTACCTACATGTAGTGCCATGAGACTCTTTAGCGTACCCCGAGTTAAGGAGTGGTCTACCTATGAGTAGTTCCATGTGACTCAACCCTAGAAACGGGTTCACTTATAGATGGATCATGAGGGGTTTAATGGGGACAACACAGAGGATAGGGTACCCTTGGATCGCGGGGTTATATCTAAAACGTAATCTTGATTGTTAAATGATTACTTGAATGATTATGTTGTTAACATAGTTGAACATTATTGGTTTTCCCCACATACCAGCTTCGGCTGACCGACGTTTTGTTTGTCGGTGTTTTAGGTACAAGCCAAAGAGGACAAACAGTAAGAAAGGGGAGAAAGACGTAGTTCAACCTTCTCCGGCGAGAATTTAGTACCCAAGGCAGATTTAAATTTAGACATGTTGCTCAAAATAGTTGTGACCCATGGACCAAGTCCATGAAAAAGTTAAAGAATCATGTTCCTACCAGATTTCTTAGATATGTTCGAAATTAATGAATAAGAGTGTAAGATAAGATATGCAAGTAATGTAGCCATACTTAGTTGGTGATTTGGGATAGTTTTGTGTTGAGAATTTAAGTACACATATGTTGTTAGGATTTCTCATATTTATAGGCATAACTATGTATTATGATTTCAAGTAGAAACATGACAATAAGATTTCATAGATATGTAAAGATCTAAGACTAGATTCCTTAGAATGAATAATATCTAGAATTTAATTACAATAAGAATATGAATTTTAGAATATTAAGATGTGGTCTACTTTTAGAAATGAAGGTACTTTTAGGGTCACAATGTATGGTAAAAATGAGTTCATGATGGCATTATGAGATAATGACACATTAAGTTATGATTAGGTTGCAATACAATATTTTATAAGATTTCTATTTTTATATTTAAGGTTTAATATGAAAGTTCATATGCAATGTTTTAGGGTAACATCATATTTTATAAGAAGGATTGAACCATCTTGTCAGAATTGATATTTTTAGATATGTTGTACTTATGATACTTTCATAAGCTTGACTTAAGATACTCTGTATACTTAGTATTTCTATATTCATGTCAGATCCTTTCTCATAAGACATTAGACTCAATTATGATATAATTGGTATAATGAAGTAATCTTACCAAATAAGAGTTTTACAATAAAGTTTACCCAGATAATGAGATACATGTTCAAATCCAGCAATGAATTTAGTTTAGAACTTAAGAATAAGAGATTTAGATTCAGACTTAGACTACTCACTGTGTGTAGCCAGATTTAGAATAAAGATACATGATATGGTTTATAGAATAAATCTAAATTATGTTGTAATTTGAAATGCATATCCAAATTACATAATAGATTCAATTCAGATTTGAAAGAGCAAAGATTCAGATTTAGATTTCAGATTCAAAACTAAGTATGTGTTGAGTACTCAGTTTCAGATAAGTTTAGATTCAGAGTTTAGTAAAGATAGACTTAAGATAATTAATTCAAAACCTTCACAAAATACATTATATAATAAGTCCTCATTCAGAGAGTCTCGGGATGCTTTAGAGGCATTTGTTGCCAATTCAGAGGAGTGTTTACTCCATTTCAGAGGGCACGTTGTGCCAACAAAGGGTGTGTTGCACCATAGAGGACACTTCGGTGTCAACAGAGGGCACGTTGTGCCAATAGAGGGTGTGTTGCACCATAGAGGACACTTCGGTGTAATAGAGGAGGACTTATTGTATAATGGTGGCCACAGTTAGATACAAATTGTAAGTAAAAGATACCTTAGATTAGAGATGGCCATAACCTCATCCATGAGTATGATGAGAGGGAACTAGATAAGATAAGTATGACCTAGGCACTTTGGTGTAGGTCATGAGATCCATGTACCAGAGTACATGACTCCAAAATAAGATAAGAATTCAGTTCAAGAAATAAGAGACTTTATGTTTCAGATTTTATTCAGAACTTAATGTTAGTTTCATGTTTATAATGTCCCATTTTAGTTCTTCAGCAATGTATATTTTAGAATACTCATGCCACTTACTCTAACGACTATTTTCCCAATGCATGGCTCGGGACGCGATGTCCGCAGAATTTAGAGCAGCTGACGATCAAAGGAACAAGTAAAGGTCGAGGAGATTATCAAGCTTGCCTAGTGGGGTTTCATTTACCTAGATGATCCAGAGTTTTGACATCTTTTTATTATGTCTAGTATTGTGGTTAATTAGATTAGATTTATGGTTTAACATGATGTAGTTTTCTGTTGATAAAAACTATGTATGAATCAGTTTTAAAGTTATGCAAAGTGTTTCATTTACTTTAATTGCAATGATTATCATGTTTCTGACACTCCCAGATGAAAACAAAATTATACCTTTCGCTCATGTGTTATGAGAATTTGGGTGTCACACAGCCAGTATCCCCACCAAGGATGTCACTGTTGTCCTTATTGTTGCTGCTGCTTCTCTTCCCCTGCTACATAATTTCTGCCTCTTTGTCAGTGTCTACCTAAAAATGTTGGATCCCACGGGGGTGAGACAATTATACAATTTCCTCAGCGAGAGATATAACTCTCCGCTAAAAACATTATTATTGCAGTTTAATAGAAATGAACTGAGCAGTGGGATAATATATTTCATTAGCAGGAAAAATCAGTATCTATGCAGATTAGAGAAACATTTCTATTCAAGTATTTTAGCTATAACTTGATAAGGCAACATGTCTCTTATTCAATATGGAATTGAAGAACATAAGTAACATTTATGTATCCATGACATGCTAAGCAAGATAATCATCAACCAATGGTGCTCGTATTTCAATCTTATGCAAATACGCTACACGACTGATTACATTTTCAAACATATTTAAGCTCTGAGGAGATGAGGTATACCGCTCATACTCCAACCGACCATTGCGAAATTGAAATCGGTACCATGCAAAGTCAATGGAAGAGCCATCTTCCATGACCTCCCACATCTTGGTTAGTGTGAGATCACATGCAGGACATCTTATGTCTCTGCTACATAGTTTGCCAGGATATAGTGGCATATTCTCTATAGAGCTACAGCGGCGGCTGCACTCTCTTCACGATCGAGAGATTTCATGTTTACCTCCATCAATCCGGCATTAACATCATCGAGATATTTGTGATACATCCATCTCGGAACATATAATGAAGGATTGAGAGGTTTAATGTTTACCTTCCATCAATTCCCCCAAGAGGACGTAAGGATATTTTCACCCATTGACCCCCGCATGTTCAAAAATATGCGCTCTCCAGGAGATCCCGTAGGAAAACCTATTTCACCATCACCAACTACTGACGATGATGGATCTATGGTCAGAGCACTACATGAATAGCTATCACTTGATTAATTAAGTACATTATCATATTCTTTTAAGATCAGCCAAGTTTTCAAACATAACTTATTCTAACAAATGATACAAAGAAACATGTACTATTTTCATCAATTACTTCTCAGTCTTTATAAGACATTGGGATCTCAGTCCCTCATTTCAAACTCAATGCCATAAACATTTGGGTATGGGTATTCAAACCCTTAGCTCATCACTGAGCACTGTTACCACTTTTTTAGGTAACCATCACCTTCAGGTCATCTGACCAATGTACACATGACACTTGCTACACAAGCATCTTATATGGTACTAGAGGCCCATTAACTCTCTTGTTACCTCTTACTAAGCAACAAGGCATATTATGGCACACAAGGCCCAATAAATAAAGCATCATAGCTCATACCTAGCTATGTTCATCATCTCAGGATACCTGCATGGTTAGTATAGATGATAACAGATATATTAATCATATTTCAATTCCATGATATTCAAGGGAAAGACCACTATTCCCTTACCAGGGTTAGGGTTTCCCATTTTATTTCAACCAGGGTTACACATCCCCCTTGTACAATTACAACCAATGATTCATCATTTCATTGTCTAAGATTACGGTTTCTTGCTATATAGTATAACCCAGAATTAGGGTTTCACCGGCCTTCGCCCTGTTTAGAATTAGGGTTTACTATTCACATCCCATCACCCTAAATTAGGGTTTATATTCAATAACCCACAATTAGGGATTCACTATTCATCCCAATTAGGGTTTATTATTAAAAATGCCCTAAATTAGGGTTACTCATATCATTACCCTAAATTCATATCACATTATCCTCCTAAATTAGGGTTTCACTCAGAATTGCCCTAAATTAGGGTTTGAGTTCATCAATTAACTCAATTAGGATTTTATGATCTCTTCCTCAAGGATCATACCCTAATTGTATACCTTACTCATTTTGAATGTGTTAGGCTTGATTGCTACATGATTATTTTTCATTAATGAATCTCTCTCTCTCATCCTCCTCTAGGATGTCCAGAAGATTTGATCAACTGAACCTTTAATTACATGAGGTATCCAATTGAATTGACCAATTAAATCTTCAATTACATTAGATATCCCATTGGATTAACCATGTTGAACCTCAAACGGTTTTGGTTACTTAGACCCTAAACGGTCTTGGTCTTTCAAAAATTCAAACAGTTTGAAATTGTTTGGGCACATTGGCCTTGAAACCGTTTAAGCAAGAATGTATTGAAACCGGTTGGGCTTGGGTCTCCAAACGATTTGAGACCATTTGGACCCAAACGGTCTTAAGACCGTTTGGTCCAAACCCTCTCAAAAACGAATGGACCAAAAAGATCTTTCAACACTTAACCAATTCAAGGTTTCCATCAAAGAACCACCTATCAATTGACTCCTTGATTTATTCATAAATTGAACTATTGAATCATCCTTCAATTGGACCATCAATTAGGGTTTTGAACCCAATTGAATTAGGATTTATAATCAAGAAACCATCAATTAGGGTTTTGAATTCGAGGAACCTTCAAGGATTAACATTGTGGAACTAATCCATTTGAAATCAATGAGCCATCATCAAGTTATGATATGACCTGACCTCAAATGGTCTTTACGTCTTTTAGATGACCTCTAAATGGTCTTGAGGTCGTTTAGATGACCTCTAAACAGTCTTGAGACTGTTTGCATCATCATTCATTAAAATTTGTGAAATCCAATTAGGGTTTGCATTATTGGATTGATCATCAATTTAACTATTGATTGTACTTCGATTTGATATCTCTAACTCTTCAATTTCTCAACCATACCAAACCCTAGACCTCCACATGGTCTTCGTTGACCTCCAAACGGTCTTGAGACCATTTGGGGTGACCTCCAAACGGGGTAAATCAATCCAAACTTTAAGTCAAACAATCGTAAATTCAGCACTTAACCCGATTAGGGTTTCTAATTAAAGGATTGTCCATATATTGAATTAATCAATTAAATCCATTAGATCTTCATTCAACATTTACTAGGGTCCTAACCTCAAATGGTCAACCCTTCTAAACGGTTTGGGGTCCAAACCTCCAAATGGTTTGCAAATCGTTTGGTCTCCATACAGTTTGGTGAAACCGTTTGGACCAAACTCTTGAAACCGTTTGCAAAACAAACTTGTTGGAATGTGTGCCTAAGATGATTTCATAATCATCAAGCCTTAGTCCATCGAAAACTACTACCATTATCATGGTCGTTGCATCAATTAATCAAAGGAATTGCAAGAAGAGTAGTTGAACATAATGATTGAGAAATCGAATTTAATAACAATGAATAGGGGTTCAAGTTATATAAGCCACCTCCAATTGAGCTTCAAAGCTTGGAGCTTCACATCAAAAATGGTGGAAGAAGATTTTCCACACCACAAGGTTCGTTCCTCAAGCTTTTGAGTGAAAAGGAATGATTAGAATTGAAGATGGGATCGAGATAAGAAGAAATTATGCATTGTTTTGTGATTTCCACCATGAAATCAAGATGAACGAAGGTCAAGAAGCTTACCAACAGGTTGGGGGTCGTCTTCCTACTGCTCCTAGCTTCCTTGATTGTTTTTTCAAGCAAAGAGAAGAAGTGGATTTGAAAAAGTCCTTGGTTTGAGTTGTAAAGGGTGTTTTTATAAGAAAAACAATGAGAGAGAAAAGGCCTCATGCAAATCCTTTAATTCCAAAATTGTTTCCACCTCTCCCTCCTTGGTTCCTTGCATGCAAAGGTATCCTTATCTCTACCGAACTCCCTTTCATTATCCATGAATTAAGGGAAAAGAAATTAAGCACCTTAACCTTTATAATATTAATATCCATAAGTGAGTGGATAATTCTTTTTAGTTTCTTAATGTGAGTGGGTTACAATAATCACTAAGACACGACCGTAGTTGTTATCAATCACATTAAATGTATGAGGAATGACCATATCCAACCTCCAAAATCTCCATTATGGATGACAAGGATATATACTCAACCTGCCACCCCCACATACTCAACAGTATGCACTCCGAGTTTCCCTAAGGAATACTCATTTCACCATCCAACAAGTTCTAACACTGAAGATGGTTCTACGATACATGACAATACATGATTAGAGTTGCACTTGATTAGTTATGCCAATTGGGTGAATTAAGGTTGCATCAAACAAGTAGACATACAAACCCTAATTCACTTCTAGCAAGCATATAAATATCACAATTTTAAAAGATATAAAACATGTGAAACATCATTTCTCATCTCATCATCACATGGTATCATTCACTTTCCATTCATGAGACCACACTAGTCATCATACTATCACAAGATATAAATCCTTTTCACAATATCACAGGGTATCAACCCTTATCAACACAAGAGGATTACACCTCATTCAGGGCTCAACCATGCCCAAAAGTCATTAAGACCATCATACTATTCCCTGTAAGATCATCTATAATGACCCTACCTCCCGGTAATACCCAATCAAGGGAGACCAAGAGGTCAGAGGTGCTGTCCCAATATTTCAAGGTCCATGGTTTGATATTTAATCAAAAATAATTATCAAATTCTACTAATAATAAACTGAAAAGATGGAATAAAAGAAAACTTTTGCATACCTTGTAAAATTAGGATCTAAGACTTCTATCTGCAGACGAAATCTATCTATTTAATCCTCCATTGGATTACTTAACTTTATCTTCACAAATTCTGCTTTATTGTTTGACCAGTTTAAGATAATTCCTAAAATGTCGACAAACAAAATGTCGATCAGCATAATTGAATATGCTGATATGCGGGGACAAACAAAACATTGCACATGATTTCTAACAACATAATCACAACAAATAGTTGTTAACAATGCAAGATTACGTTTTCAGTATGACTCCTCAACCACTTTTACCACCTCTGGGATACCCTTTCTAGGGTTAAGTCCTTGCAAGTGACTTTAAGGCTACCTTCTTCATCCTGAGCTTGGTACCTGGGGTCACCTCTCTGGGAGCCCTGTGGTCTTCCCTCCAGGGCTTGACCACCTTGACCTTCCCTCCATGGCTTGGTCCATTATTTTACATCCAGAGGGGTATGTAGGTTCGAGCGAGTCACTCACATGTATACTTTTTGATAATCATATTCACTTTAAGCATTGCATTAATGAAATATCTAAGAAGTTTAATTATATTTCAATCAATAAATCCTCGAGAAACATTGAGAAGCATAAGGCGTGTACTCATAATTAACCACATACCTGATTTGTAGATTTCACAAGCAATAAGCAATTCCAACCAAGAAATCAATCCAAGCAAGTAGTTCAACCACACAATGAAGAATCCTGAAAAGCATATATAACCTATTTACTACACACTCTATAAAGAATCGTAAAAAGCATATGTAACCTATTTACTATACACTCTATCAAGAATCTACTTTATTGACTTGGATTCACTTTCTAGGGTTTCTAATGCGAATTAGGGTTTCATTAGAGTTCCTTTCGATCTTATTTACAACTTTCCTCTTTTCTATTCACAAAACCCTAAAATAGCAATCTTAGGTTTAAAATCCTAATTTACTCACATATTCACATTAGAGCCTTTTTATCATCTACTAGGCTTGAGGTTAACCTAACATCAGGTTTATACAAAGGATTTCAAATTATATCTCATAAGCAACCATTAACCTTAAGTTAGGGTTTCTATGTTATTATGCATATTTATGTGTATAAAATCCTAAAATAAGCATATTATCATCTTAATCAGGTTCAATCCTTCTTATTATTCTCCATAGGTTATTATATCTCAAAATAACATAATTAAGACATTAAACCCAATTTCTAAACACAATTAGGGTTTCTTCATAATTTAATGCATAAACATGGTCAACTTAGATTACTTTTAGAACTACGATTAGATTCGGACCTTAAATCCATTTTTATTAAATTCCTTGTATTCTCCTAATCAATTTTCATATATTACTCGATATCATCAGAGTTATGGATAATTATTTATGAATTTATATAGAAATTACCTTCTTGGGCCAATAGGAGGACGCCACGTCAGTAGAGCGGCTCGCTCTTCCTTTTCCACGTGAGCAGGTGCCTGATTGAGCTATTTTCCCAATTTACCCTTATGACCCCTATTTCTTATCCTCGCACGGTCTGGGCAAAACCGGCAATTGGTTCCCCGTCCGTCTTCTACCTCACGACTGCTCCGAACCAGGCTCCTGGCGAGTCAAGAACGGGTTGACTTTG
Source organism: Alisma plantago-aquatica (assembly GCA_963693085.1). Lineage (NCBI taxonomy): Eukaryota > Viridiplantae > Streptophyta > Magnoliopsida > Alismatales > Alismataceae > Alisma > Alisma plantago-aquatica. The sequence continues at coordinate 581,351,771 of OY856413.1, forward strand.
GGCATCGATGCTCCCGAGCGGCGAGCAAGGGCTGCGCCCCCTTCAACTCGCCCCTCCGGACCTAGGGATGGGTCAAAGGTTGGCCTGTGATGGCCTCTAGATGGTTGGCGATGGGAGGGTGGCTCCATGGCAGTCCGGGAGAAGATCAGGTAGCGAGGGAACAAGGCATAAATAGGAAAAGATGCCCCTGACCCCGGTAGTGCGTTCTAAGGCCTCCTTTCCTCGCAAATAGGCATTTCCCACAATCCACAGCCATGGTGTCTGACTCCATTGGGACTTTGGGGAAACTTCGGACCGCTCTCTAAAAGTATCCAAACCCAGGCTCATTCTACTCGGAAAGGGATCCTAATCGCAATGGGAATGGTCCCATTGGTGCTCGATTATTGATTAGCACGGAATCTAGTCCTGAAATTATGTGAATTTGTTCCTCCTTTCCTTATTTTAGGTGAAGTGGAGCCACTGTTGGATCCAGTTCCAATGGCTGTCGGGCCCCATAAAAGAACATGAATTAAAATCGAATTGTGATATTTAATTTATCCCTCTTACTTTAGGAAAACGTACAAAATTCATATCTCCCAAACCGTTTATCCTTTTGATCCCAAATTTTATGGAAACCTTTATCTTGGATTTATCTAACCATACACCAAAATTGAGTCCCAAACTCAAAAGGAAAAGTCATTATCTTCATGTGCAAGTTATCTTTTAAGAAAGCTTATTTTAAGCATATTTTCTGTCACTCTTATTCTTTTATTTGCTTTCTTTTGATTCCTTTTACCATTAGAACCCATGTGGAGTCTAAATATCATTCATATTTACACCATTATCCACATACTTCTTATATTTTCATCAATATCTCAACTTTCCTTCTTAATAATGCTTTATTTGATTTTTATCTCTTTCCTCTCCTATTATCTTTGCAACTTAGACTCCTTAGCACTCAATAAATTTTAAAGATACAAAATCCCTCCTTGAAGGATAATTCTTATCCTTATAGATGCTTCCACATCTTTCTTTTCTCATTATCTTAGTTATTCTTTTACTAATTGATTCATTTTCCTTTTTATTTCCTTTTTCTTATTATTGGGCTCAATATCCAACAAGACCCACGAAATCAAACATGCAAGGGCATTTATCAAAGGAATCCATTTAAGGAACATAAATCACACAATTACCCAATCCTACATTTATTGGAGAAATTGCATTTCCAACCAAAAGAAACCCAAAAATTTGGGGTTGTAACATCCTTCCCCTCTTATAGGAATTTTGCTCTCAAAATTCCACCAAACATACAAACAATTTAGGATACAACTTTTCCATGTCCATCATTGGCTCCCATTTGGCCTCATCCTCTCCATGGTACTTCCAAAGAACATTTATCATCTTATATTCTTACATCTGAGTTCTCTCTCACATTGGTATCTCATACCCTCGTAGGTGACTCAAGATATTTCAGCCTCCCTAGAAGCTCAATAGGTTCATGGCTCAGCACATGGTTCAGGTACATCACATAGCGCTCTAGATCGGACTCATGGAACACATCATACATCATGTTATCCTGAGGGGTAAGGCTAAATATAAGCATCTCCACCAATCCATCCCAAATGGACCCATGTATTGGGGACTCATCTTTCTCGTCTATGGATCATAGGGGTCGGGTTTTCATAACACATATGCTCCCATAGTGAACTGCATGTCAGTCTGCTTTGCATCAGCTCACGACTTATGTCGCCCCTGGGCTTTTTCAGCCATCGCACAAACAAAGAAAATTCATATGCACACACTGTGGTCACTCTGACCTTCACAAGGTCCTTTCACCAACATCATCCACTACTACAGAATCAACATTCAATGTCGCTTTTAGAGGCGTCGTTTTTTTAGTAAAATCGACTCTGTTAACATTAAACGTCAGTTAATAAGGACATCCGACGTCTATATTTGAAGACCAGCCAGACATGGGTATAGCTTTTCATTCAGTGTCGATTAAAGAAATGAAACCGACGCCTAAAGCAGCCCGCAAAATCCAATTTTTTTGAGCAAAAAAAATTTGCGCCAAAGTATCAGATACAACGTCGGTGTTTTACCTAATAACCAACGTTGAATGAAGATAAAATTTGTGCCAAAAGTTTCAATATGGGCATCATTTTTCTTAGAATAACTGACGTTATAAGGGTGTGTGCGCCGTCCCCGCCAAAAAAATTAGGGTAAAAGAATGTCCAATTGACATCGGTTGTCTTTGGATAACCGACGCTTAAAAATAAAGGTGTTGATTGTTATGGATAACCGACACCTTTTATTAACTTAATAGCCCCCACGCACAGTGGACTCTTCCCCTTTCTTCTATTTCATTGATCGATTTTGCTCCGATTCCCGACCCCTACTGCGTCGCCGCTGCCTACTGCTGTTGTCGCCTCCGCGCCGCTGCCTATTGCTACTGCAGCTGCTCACCACCTCCGCCACCTACCTCTCCTTCTATGCTCTCTGTCGATGCCTCTCCTACTGCTGCTCTCCTCGCCGACGCTGCTGTTGTTTCTTCTCTCCTCACCGGCGGTCTCCTGCTCCTCCTGGTCCTCCTGCTCCTCCTGCCGTCGATTGCCCTACTCTCCTCGTTGGTTTCTTGAAGGTACCTGCTCCCACTCTTCTTCCTCTGCCCTCAAGTAGGTACCCTGCTCCATGTGGGATTTCACCTCTTCTTCTTCCTCCTGCTCCCTCTCAGATGGTTGTTGGATTAAAGCAAGGCCACGAACGTGGTTGTGTTGGCCTACCACGGCCGTGCCCAGCACGGCCGTGGTAGGCCAACACAGCCACGGCCGTGTCCAGCCCACACAGTCGTGGCCTTGATTTAATCCAACAGCCATCTAAGAAGGAGCAGGAGGAAGAAGAAGATATGTTTGCAATTGAATACTAATGCTTGACCTAATTGTGTAAATTTTGATGCATGTTGAATTAAGATATTAAAACCCTAATACACATTTCACCATAATCTTGAATTAACTATATTGCGGAAATCTTATGATCAATCTATGTAAGATATTAAAACCCTAATGTTAAATCTCTAATTTTGTAGTGATGTGTCACCCTAACATCTACATGAATCCCTATTGTATGATGTAGATTGATGATAATGCATGAGCTAGTTTGAAATTTTGAAATCAATTATGAATCTCTCCATCCCTAGGTCATACTAATTTATGTATAATCTTTATCTTGTTGATGAACATGCATGGACACTCGAAATGTTGAAATCAATGTTATAGAATGACAACACATGTATTTGTTGGCCTAGAAACCCGTCCACAATTTACTCATTAGGAGTAAATCTTAGATAGTCCCCGGTTTGGGACTGTTCCTGAACACCTAATCTCACTTAGGATGTAAATGTATAATGTGTATTTGGTTTTCAAGAAAATTCTGATAGCATTTTCTCGTTTGTTCTCTAAGTACATATGTACTTGGAGAACATCGGGGAAATGCTGCTGAAATTTTCTTGAAAACCCAATACACATTATACACTTACTAGTGAGATTATGTGTTCAAGAATGGGATAGGTGGTACACATTTATTATATATAAGAATGATAGCACATGTATTTTTTGGCCTAGAAATCCGTCCAATATTTACTCATTAGGAGTAAATCTTGGATAGTCCCCGGTTTGGGACTGTTCTTGAACACCTAATCTCACTTAGGATGTAAGTGTATAACGTGTATTGGGTTTTCAAGAAAATTTCGGCAGCATTTCCCCATTTGTTCTCTAAGTGCATATGTACTTGGAGAACAGCGGGGAAATGCTGCCGAAATTTTCTTGAAAACCCAATACACATTATACACTTACTAGTGAGATTAGGTGTTCAAGAATGGGATAGGTGGTACACATTTATTATATATAAGAATGACATCATATGTATTTGTTGGCCTAGAAACCCGTCCAAGATTTACTCATTAGGAGTAAATCTTGGATAGTCCCCGGTTTGGGACTATTCTTGAACACCTAATCTCACTTAGGATGTAAGTGTATAATGTGTATTGGGTTTTGTTGGCCTAAAGTTTTAACCATGCAAAAACTCTAATCTGTTAACCCTAGACCCTAATCTTGTAGTAATATATACTTGTTTTCTCTTTGATCATAGAATGGATAGATCATGGATGTCCATTCGCAATCGCTACACCCCAGAGTTTATATCTGGTCTTGACCAGTCTATTAGATTTGTCGAGGAACATAGGAAACAACCTGGAGATAGGTTCTACTATCCATGTAGGCATTGCGGTAACAACTTGAAAGTCAGCACTGGTGATGAAATCAAAAGTCATGTCATGTGCAACGGGATTATACAAGGCTATACATAATGGAACTGGTATGGAGAGATTTCAAACCCGAAACCAGTGGATGTCGATAGAAGTACTTGTGTGGAAGAAGAAATTGCCTCTGATGACCTAGATGTGAATGAACCAGTTCCAGTAGACATCGTTGATGTGATGCTGGATAGTTGTGGGGTAGAGCACACCGATCCACCTCCATTTTTAGAAACATTGTGCATGATGTTGAGATATCGTTATACACAAGTTGTACTAAGTTTACGAAGCTTAGCGTTGTATTGAGATTGTATAAGATGAAAGCTAACAATAGATGGAGCGACAAAAGCTTCACGTCATTGTTGTCTTTGTTGAAAGAAATTCTTCATGAAGGAAACAAGCTGCAAATCTCAACATACCATGTAAAGAAATTGGTGTGCCCAATGGGAATGGATGCAAAGAAGATACATGCATGCCTGAAATATTGTGCATTATTTCAAAAGGACTATGTGGATTTGAAAGATTGTCCAAAATGTGGTGTGTCACGATATAAATTGACGACTTCGGGGGAGTCCAAAACTGGTTCTCCTGCCAAGGTGATGTGGTATCTACCTATAATATCACGGTTTCAACACTTGTTTGCCAATCCGATAGATGCGAAGAATTTGAGGTGGCATCCAGATGTTAAGAAAAATAATGATGGGATCCTACGACATGCGTCTCATTCCCCACAGTGGAAGAAGATTGATCTATTGTACCCTGAATTTGGTGAAGAAGTCAGGAATCTAAGACTTGGGCTTTGTACATATGGGATGAATCCGTACGGGACATTGAGAAGCCAACATAGCACTTGGCCAATCATGCTTGTTATATACAATCTTCCTCCCTGGTTGTGTATGAAAAATAAGTAAGTAAAGTTGTCATTGTTGATATCGGGCCCTAAACAACCTGGAAATGATATTGATGTTTATCTTGAACCTATGATTGATGAATTAAAGAAATTCTGGGGTGAAGGTGTGATGACCTATGATGCTTCACGAAGAGAGACATTTTGTTTGTATGCTATGTTATTTTGCACTATTAATGACTTTCCAGCATATGGGAATTTGTCTGGATATAGTGTCAATGGAGCTAAAGAGTGTCCTATACGTGAAGAGAACACTCATTCAACAAGACTAAAACATGGCGGTAAGACTGTATATCTCAGTCATCGAAGGTTTCTTACAAAATTCCAACCATATCGTAGGAAGCACAAAGCATTCAATGGATTGAATGAGGAACAGAGTGCACCTAAACCTATACTAGGGGAGGTTGTTTATGAAAGAGTAAAAGACTTTGTCAATGAATTTGGTAAGAGATCACAATGTACTATGGCCACACGGAGTGACAAATCTTTATTCAAGAAGAAGTCAATATTTTGGGATCTTCCTTATTGGAGTTCTTTGACAGTCAGACATTGTATCGATGTCATGCACGTTGAGAAAAATATTTGTGATAGTGTCATTGGTACTTTGTTGAATATACCAGGTAAGACTAAAGATGGGATAAAATCTAGACTGGACCTACGTGAAATGGGAATAAGGTCAGAATTAACAGAATTACGTGAAATGGGAAATCAGAGAACATACTTACCTCCCACTTGTTACACATTGTCTAGAAAGGAGAAGAAAGCTTTTTGTGAATGTTTGGTAAATTTTAAGGTTCCACAGGGTTACTCATCCAACATCCGTAGATTGGTATCAATGAAAGATCTGAAGTTGATAGGTCTTAAATCTCATGATTGTCACACTCTAATGCAATAAATATTTCCTGTGGCAATTCGATCTATATTGTCGAAGCATGTAAGGTTTGCAATCACCAAACTTTGTTTCTTTTTCAACAGTATGTGCAGCAAATTTATTGACCTTGATACTCTCGATAATTTGCAAAGATAAGTGGTTGTTACCCTATGTCAGCTTGAGATGTATTTTCCTCCGTCGTTCTTTGATATCATGGTACATCTGGTTGTCCACTTGACTAGGGAAGTGAAAATGTTGGGACCAGTTTTCTTGCATTGGATGTATCCCTTTGAACGATACATGAGCATTTTTAAAAGTGATGTTCGAAACCGTTGTCAGCCTGAAGGGAGTATTATTGAGGGTTATGTGGAGAGAGAGGTTATGGATTTTTTCAATGACTTTCTCAGTGGTAATGACACTCCTGGTAATGACAAGAATATTGAGGAGCAATTTGGCAAAGGTATTTTGGGATCACGGGTGAAAGTAATCAGGCGTGAGCAGTTGGAACAAGGTAACTTGTATATTTTACACAACATGGATGAAGTGAGTGTTTATATCGAGGAACATACCAATTTCATCAAGAGACAATATCCTTGATCCAATACATTGTGGCTTGTTAGAGAGCATAACAAGACATTTATTCAGTGGTTTGAAGATAAAGTCTTACATCAACTATCTCAAACACCAGATGATATTACTGAAACTATCAAATGCGTTGCCTTTAAACCAAAATTGAATGTTATGTCTTATGAAGGGTATGACATTAATGAATTCACATATTACACAAAGCGCCAAGATGATAAGAGTGTCGTCCAAAATAGTGGGGTCACCCTTCAAGCGTCGACTATGTTTTTTGCAAGTGCAAAGGATAAGAGTCCACGTGAAGCTAAAATGTCATATTACAGTGTCATTGAAGACATATGGGAGTTTGACTACATAGATTTCAGAATTCCACTCTTCAAATGTAATTGGGTTGATAACACCAAAGGAGTTATAGTGGATGAATTGGGTTTCACTTTAGTGAACTTTGAAAAGATTGGCGAGAAGGGTGAACCATTCATATTTGCATCACAGGCGAAACAAGTATTTTATATCGATGATCCTACAAATGATAAATGGTCGGTTGTTCTTCATGGTAAAAGATAGTTCATTGAAGATCCTATAGATGAAGAAGAGTACTATGATAAGTATGATGACTCCAGTCCATTCTCAGTTGGGTTGCCAACACCAGCAAATATTGAAGCTAATGTTGACTTGTATGTGCGCGGAGATCACAATGAAGGATTGTTAATTGATAAAAATTCACAATATTAGAGGCATGTTTATATTTTTTTATATGTTTTATTTTTCTAAATGTGAACTTTACAATGTGAATTACTTTACAATGTGAATGTGAACTTTACAATGTGAATTTTACAATGTGAATTACTTTACAATGTGAATTACTTTACAATGTGAATGTGAACTTTACAATGTGAGCTTTACAATGTGCATTACTTTACAATGTGAACTTTACAATGTGAATGTGAACTTTCAGATGGCTGAGCATTCTCCTAATGACTATGCTGATGATTACCATGAGGGTGAGTACATCAATGTGCCACCTCACAATGTAAGTTTTAAAAATATATCATATATTTATATCTACATGTCCATTTATAGTTATATCATGTAAGTGTGTTTATTTTGTCAAATTTTAGGTTGATGATGCACATGTACCCTCTGAAGCACTTGAGGCACTTGATGAGCAACACAAAAAAGTTGACAAGAGAAGGGGATCACTATGATGAAGAAGTTAATAGCGCAAAGGGGCAATGGACCCAAACTTGTTGTGGATTTTGATAATGCAGGAAATGCAATTGGAGTGAATTGCAATTCGTTTGTTTCATATCTTGGGTATGTTACTCGTAGCCATTGCGGTTATAAGATAGATTCTTGGCATAAAGTTCCTAAGGGGAAGAAATATGTAATATGGAAGGATTTATGTGTGAGTTATTATTAATTTGCAATTCTATTTTGTAGATTACTAATTTTTTGGATACTAGTTAATAGCAATTCTATTTTGCAAAGTATATTTGAATTGGATGAAAAGTTGCATCGTAAATGTGTGATGCAATGCTGTGGGAGAGTCCTAAGGAACTATAGGACAAATCTCACTCGAGAATACATAAAAGAAGGTGACAAGAGGAAGAAGACAACCACTGAACAGTGGAACTTCCTGGACCAAGAAGAATGGGACGCGTTTGTTGCTTCAAGACAAACTGATGAATTCAAGGTATTAGGTGTCACTCCCAATTTAATTAATATACGTTGTATTCACCTATTCAAGATTAACATTTAGTGTTACTAACCAAATCATTAATTTGCATACTAACTAGGCCCTCAGTGAGGCACAAAAAGCAAGGTGTGCACTGAATGTGCATGACCACACAATGGGTCCAAAGGGGTATGCATGCATTCGCCAAAGACTACAGGATGAGTCTACTGCTCAGTCTGCTGGTACTCAGAAGTCCTCTACTATAGGTACCATACCTCTACCTCGCCATGATGTCTGGATAGCTGGGAGGTAAAATAAGAAGGGAGAAATAAGGAAGCCCGCAACTGCTGAAGCGGCTGCAAAAATGGTAAAATACAACTCTTAGAGGAATCATTCGAATATTGATTATTTGTGGTGTTTACTTAATTACAAATTTTTGTTTTGGCGATTAGCGGGAGCTGCACGAGCTGAGGAAACAAGGAAATTTCATCCCTGAGGGCACAAGGGATGAATTGACAGTTGCTCTGGGTAACCCAGAGCATCCTGGACGTGTTAGGGCTACATGCGCTGGTGTGGGCATCAAAGCGTTCTTTGGGCCATCCCAACGCAAACATGTCCCAAAAGTGGGACTTTCACAAGAAGAGGTAACCTATTATTTCTTTATAATGTTACTGTAAAAGATAATTCAATAACCAGAAGCTAACATTTCTTTTATCCATGTATAGGTAGATAAGTTACTTGATAGGAAACTCGAAGAATCAATGAGCAAGTGGCAGGCATCTTAGACTACCACTCAGCAGACAGTCACTATGGCGTCCCGCTCTACTCCTACTACAGAGGTTGGGAGTAATCTTGTAGACCCACCACCTAGCACATCCGTTGTAAGTATTTTTATGACATAGTAACTAGTCTTTTCAAGATGATATGTATATGTGTATATAACATTCTTTACATAAAAATTTATAGGGGTTGAAGCCATGTCGTTTAAAAAGTAAAGAATTTGTCATTGCAGAGGTGTCGGCTTACCCATCCCTACCAGGGGAAATGTTTCATGGGTCTCCATTACCAGATGGTTGGGTTTGTGTGAGCCCAGTACGTATATTCCCCAATTGGATGGATCTTCCATTGCCATATGCCCACCCAGATTGTGAAATGCTTGGTGAGGCAGAAGGCGGAGTGATATTGTGTCTAAAATTGGATGACCTCTATACTGAAACTGTATGGTAAATTTACATTACGTTAAATTATTAGTGTGTGTATATGATGCCAATTGATCTGAAATTATATATATAGGTTAAAAAGAAGATACCTAGAGCATCTAGGCCTCCACCTCCACCTCCTACATTACCAAGTTGGGTTCCACAGGACCTACCTATCCCGTTAGGTCCTAATTGTAGGGGTATGGCAATATGGTTAGGTGAACATGATATAAATTTCACTATAACTGTTTCTATAGATGCGGATGATACAGGTCAATCATACGAAAGCAACCTATTTATACAAGATATTTTGGAGTTGTTTCGATATGATTAGCTGAATACATCTGTGATAGAGCTATGGATAAGGTGAGATTTTCTTTATACATCCATATACCTTGTGTAGGATCTGGTGATCTGGTTTCTTATTTATTAATGCATATGTAATACATGTTTTGCAGCTACTTAGACAAGATATGTGTAGATTTTTCATTCGAACATGTAGGATTTTTTATTCCATCTTTGATTAGTCTAGTAGCTAAAGACCATCCGTCAGTTCAACAATACTACTATGATTCTTTTACAAATTTTGGTCAAAATAAGAAGACGGTGATAATAGCTCCATTCAATGTGAAGTAGGTGTACTTTGCTTATAATTTGAACTTACGAAAATTACATTTTTATTGTGGATTTTGAGATATTAATTTTTAACTTTTTTACCTCTAGTGGTATGCATTGGGAGTTACTAGTTAATGTCCCTGAGACGTTCACTGTCTATTATCTAGATGCTAAGGGGACTAAATTGAATTCAAAATATGGACACAAAATGAAAATGGCATTATTCCGATGAGAAATATTTCATTTTCATATCCGTTAACATATGTTATTACATTACTATTTAATTATGCAATGTAATGTGTTACATTAACATGTAGGGGTTTAGATGAGTTCAAAAAGGCTGGAGGAAAGGTCCCCAAGAAAAGGAACCAGCAAATAATTTGGAAAAATGTGGAAGTAAGTTGTCGACTGCAATGTATATATTATTTATGCGAACAATGCTTAATTAGTTGTATTTTTTAATATATTGTATGTTTCAATTTATAGTGTGCTACACAAGACAACATATGGGCATGTGCATACTATGTGATGTGATTTATGCACATGATTATCAAATATGCCGTAGTGGACATCGATACCATTCCTGAGGTATTATATATAGTCTCATTAATTAGATAATATGAAATATATCAATCTTATTTATATTTTTTTTTGATGTGATCTTATTTATATATTATTAATTATATATATACATCATTCTCTTTGTAGGTGTTTAAAACTGACCACACTACAGGAAAGGCCTTACCATATGTACATGCTCCCTATACGACGGCAGAATTAAATGATGTAAGAGAAGAATGGGCAACAACCATACAAGTAGTGGGGGTTTTAACATATAATTGGGATGTTGATAGCGAATAATGACTAAAGAATGATATTTTGTAAATGAATTTCTGAATTATAATATGTGTGAATGTTTCTACATGTCTAAATGTTTCTACATGTGTCTGAATGTTTATACATGTGTGAATGTGAAAATGAATGAAACTATTGGTTGCTATATGAATATTTCTACATGTGTGAATGTGAAAATGAATGGAACTGTAGATTGCTACATGAATATTTCTACATGTGTGAAAATCGAATGGAACTGCAGGTTGCTAAATGTATAAAAATTAATGTTGTTAATTTTGCAGGTTTGTGGCATGTTGTTGGCTGATATCAATGGATGTCGTAAAACCTACAGTTCATAACTGAACTGCAGGTTTCTCATCCTGCGACCAGCCATAGTAGGTCTGCAGACTGACAGAAAAAAAAACATGAAATAGGCGTCAGTTATTTGTTTAAAACCGATGACAAATGATTACAACATCGGATAAATAATTATACTGACACCTAATGCATGTGATGTGGCGTTGGTTATCAATAATAAACCGACACTAATGGTTCTGGCGTCGGTTTCCCTACTAGTAACCGACGTCGATTTCCCTAATGAGGTCAGACACCACGGCCATGCTGGCCAGCATGGTCATGGCAGTGGGCCAGACACCATGGTCGTGCTATCCAGCATTACCGTGGCAGCAGGTGATATGGCGTCGGTGTTCACTAATAAACCGACACTGATAATGCCCCAGATGACGCCCTTTCTGTGGCGCGAAGGTTTATGGCGTCAGTTTCAAAGCTAATAACCGACGCCTATACCCCCCTGCTGGCGCGTTTTCAATGGTGCGTAAAGGGTTGTGGCATCGGTTTGAGAACTGAGGCCTAACGGTTGGCCTTTTAGCGGCGCCCACATAGGTGTCGCATTAAAACCAACACTAAAGGCCTTAAATAACTGACACTAAAGGCCAGTTATGTACTAGTGATCCTAATGAAGCAGTGACCAACATATCCTCACTTACAGAGCTTCTTACATCCCAATACTAGCTATGGTGGCTATTGTCACAAGCAAACTCTCTTATGGTAGGAACTGCTCCCATATATCACCCCGAACGAGCACACACACTCTCATCAGTCCCTCTAGTCTGGACCATACTCTCTTGACTGTCTATCAGTTAGGGGTGATAAGTTATACTCACTCCACTCTAACATCGATTTTTTCATGTACCTACTTCCATAACATGGAAGTGAATTTGAGGTCATGCTCAAGATATTGAACTCGATCATGGAGTATTTGAACTATCTCTCTCTCATGCATATACTTCAACCCGATCTGTTACTTTAACAATGCTCTCTCTCTCTCTTAGGCAAGGGGTTGTGTCAACTTGGTAAGGTGATCTACCATAACCCATATTGCATCCTGACCTCTCTTGGTCCAGGGGAGACTCACCTCAATGTTAATGGTGAGCTACTCCTATTCCCTCTTGGGGACTCTTCTCTATTCATAACAACTCACTGGATTACTGGTGTCACCTCCTGGCATGCATGGCGACAAGCCACATGCGCTCTATATACTTCTTCATATCGGGTACTCAAAACACACTTTTATTATCTTAATAGTACCACAGTATATATCGGTCTTATAATCATGATCTCATTCATGTCATGATTCCTCAAGGTTGACTCCTTAAAAACCCTAAAACACTCTAGTAGAGGGTTTCACCACCTTCTTTTTCAGATATGTGTATCTGAGGTTCTACAACCATCATTCTACCACATCAAGCTCTAGGTTGCCTAACTAAGCAACCCCAAACTCGACTAATGGGTCTGGTTGTATCAGAGTGTTAGCCATGTATGTCTCACAAACTTAGGCTTCACCTAGAAACCTCTTCTAGCCTCCCTACTAGCTAAAGAAGACAGGTGTGTCTCGACTAAGAGCTTTTGTTACCGCGTTAGTTCCTTTTGTGCTAGGTAAATGTGAAGACATAAAACTTCATATACACCACTCAACATCCTCCTGTCAGAACTAGGTCTAACTGAGTCAAGAAAACTTCAAGCTCATCATCTTAGTTATCAAACTCAAACTTATATAACTCATAACTTCCATACTGCTCTTGATAAGAATGTCCCCATGATGACTACCATAGTTCTCTTCATATTTTTAAACCATCTATTCCATGTACTCTCCAAAAAGGTATATTTTCTTTATCCTCAAACATCATAGCACTATTTCAACTCACCTCATTTTTTTATCCTAAGTGTATGGCATGCATTTTTGCCCTATCTCTCACACCCATAATGAAAGGAAATAAGCATTTGGTTGCAGTCTAAATACAAAGTTTATCCCATTCCAAGAGTAGAGATGGTGCATCACACATTTCCAACACACCTTCCAAACTAAGTTGAAACATACATCACATGTCTCCACATCATGAGCATCTTAATTTTAGGTTTACATCCATGGAAAGTTGTTCCCAAGCACTCTTGGGTCTACATACTACTCATACATAATCCTTAGTCCTTTCCTCAAGGTGTCTTGGGTGCCGGTACTTTTGGGGTCATCCCTCTTCCCTTATGCATCCATGGAGTGCCTACCTCATTTGTCCTTTGGGTCCCATGAACTCATGGAGGTGATCAGTCTCCTAACCCATGGTCTCAGACAAAGATAGTTGTTACCTCCTAACCCTATGGTCTTCTGCAACTAGGGAAATAGATAACTACTACTCCCATCGGTCTTATCCCCACCTGACCTTAGTACAGACTTAGGATTCCATCATGGTACATCTCAAAACTTGAATCCCTACCCAAAAACTCCATCATCTCTCTGGGCATGCATAGTCATACTTAGATCCTTTCATAGGGATCATGGTGACCTACCTACCTTGGTCTGGCCCCATATAGGTTCCCACCATGGAAACGTATCCTCATGCCCTTTAAAGATGATCACACAAGGGTCTATAGATTCGTGCTCATACCATGTGTTCTCCACTTAGCTCATCAAACTCTCATAAGAGAGACCTCTTTAGGTTACCTCAAACCTAAATAAAAGTTAATATTCACCCTATAGAAGGGTCCCTCCCCAGGATGGGAGAAAACTATCTCTTGATAGCAACAAAGGTCACAAATGCCCTTAATTCCAATGTTTATATCATCATGTGCATGTTAGCCCTATCATACTACTTATGCATGTAGCTAGCAAGAAGAAAACCTACTAAGCCACTCTGAGTTCCGTGGTATATCATACTTATTCCTTATTCCTCGAAGTTGGCCAATCCCATACATATGTCACCAACACGTGTGAGGGGTTCATCAAATATATACTTTAGTCCAAGGGGGGTGTAAGGCCCCTAAACTTGCTTAATGAGTTGAATGAGACTAATTACCATAATTGTATACTTATAAACCTAATATAACCTTTTTATATTTTTGAAATCATAAGACAAGCTTAAGTTTCAAATTTGGTCCAATTTGGACATTGTTCGAGCAAGTTATGCAATTTTCTGTACATTTTGGACTTTTCTGCAATTTACCCAATTGAGGGGTTTTCTTTGCAATTTATCACATACATTTATGTTCCTTAGATGTTATATTATCATTCATAATATTTTTTAGACATGGGACTCCTAGTTGAGCCATGGTTTGAAGGAATTTTCATCAAGGGTATTTTGGGGTTTACCCCTTCATGGATGAGCTACCTTTAGTAGCTATCAACTAAGGAATTATGTGATTGGCTGGGAATTTCGACAAAGGAAAGCTAAGAAGGTCTAGAGGGACAGTGGGAGAGCTACTTGTGTGTGCTTATATATTCTTAATAATTTAAAGCCATGGACACTTGGATATATACTAGAATTTCAACTTTTTCTTTTTCTCAATATTAAAGTGTCATACACTTATCCCCAGGCACCAAAATGAGCCACTTTCTCTCCACCACCTCTCTCCTTCTCCAAGCTTCGTTCTCCCTCTGTTCAGCTGTGAATTTTTCTGCCCAAGGAAGAAGAAAGTGGGGATCTTCTTGGAAAAAAATTCTAGGGTTGCAATTGATTCCCTTTTTGGATCTATAAAGCTTCTTCCTAGTGATCTTGACCTAAAAGTGTAAGTTTTTTCTTATTTCCTCCATTTAATTCTTTTATCGTCTTCCTCCTACATCTCTCCAGGTTATAACCCTGTTGTTCCATGGTGAAAATGACTCTAGAACTCAAAAACCCTTCCTTCTTGTTTCTTTTTCTAGGGTTTAGCTTCTTTGTAGAGAAAAGTGCTGATTTGGCCAAGCTCAGATCTGAATTTAGGGATTCCTTGCCTTATTTGCTCGAGATTATTTCTGTTTGATATTTGACCTACTCTATAGAGGTTATTTGTATAACATTCTTCACTTATATTTCTTATTAGAAGCTTGTTAATTCATGTTTATTCTTGAATGTCATGATCTAAGCATAGAGAAACCATGCTTGTTTAGAATTACGAATTTTTTTGGTGTTCCCTATTTTGTTCCAGTTCTATATGAACTTCTAAACATGTGTACAACCTTTATAAGGTGTAACATGATCTATGACAGGTTGATAGCATCAACCTATGATGCTAAGCACACAATAATTGATTGTTCAAATTAGGGTTTTCAAGCTATTTCCTTCTCCATCACATAACCTATGGACATACCATTCAACAACCAATGGTGTTGCTATCTTGGCAATTGATGTTCGTGATAAAGGGTGTTAAATGTATGGTGAAAACCTATGGTCACCCCTTAGGTCAGGTTTTGGCTCAATTAGACATTTAATTATCATCCACTAAGTATTCTAATGATGTCATCAATCGATGATAATATTGTCTTACTATATGATGGTGTTAACTGAATGTATTACTGATCTAGAAACCAATGGTGACCTAATGATCAGAATTAATGGTAGATCAGGTCATCACCATATATGATGAATTAGGAATGTAATTGTAGATTTGACTAAACCTTAAACCAATGGTTCCTTGGTTCAATTGATTTAATGGTTAGACTTATACTTCAATTGATAACCTTGAACAATGAACTTGATCCAGTGAATAATATTGGATGGTTTAACATACAATGGATTAGAATAAATCACATGGTATTATATGTGGGTCCTAGTGAAGATTATTCAATGGTTCAATACCATTAATTGGTAGTCTTACCTTTGCCATTATATAGTTATATTTGATAAATCACTATAATAAGTGGATGTGTCACTCCAATGTGATCTAGCTTGTTATACCTAACCTTAATGTAATTATATGATGTTGATTGGTTATAATCAGACCTATTGAATGATTAATGTGATAATGAATTACACTCTTCTTATGTTAAAACCACAATGTAGTATTATTTGAATATCATAGTGCCTTGCCATGTTAATATCTATGGACATACATGTGCTAATGATCTTTTGAGCCTTGTTGAAGGCATGGAATGATGATGATAACCTTACTATAAATAATGTGATGGTCTTAATGACCTTTGGGCATGTTTGAATCCATGATTGAGGTGAAATCCTCTTTATGTTCCAATAAGGGTTAAAACCCTGGAACTTGTGATAAGATATTGGTATCTTGAAATAGTATGATGATAAGTGTGGTCCATTAATTTGCAATTAATGATAGGATGTGGTAATGTGATTAAGATTTATATCTCAAATGTTTTATATCCTTTTAAGTCATTATGCATATATTCTTGTTAGAAAATAATTAGGGTTTGAATGTATGCTTGTATGATAAAGCCTTAATGCATTCAATTGGCAGTAATTACTCAAGTGTAACCTTAATCATGTAGAGCCCTGTGTCGTAGAGCTATCTTCAGTGTCAGAACTTACTAGATGGTGAAACGAGTATTCCCAAGGGAAACTCGGAGTGCATACTATTGAGTATGTGGGGGTGGAAAGTTAGGATATATCCTTGTCATCCACAATTGTAGGTTATGGAGGATGGCTATGGTCATGCCTCAGACATTTGATGTGATTGAGGACAACTGTGGTTGTACCTCAGATTAGAGGGTTTTGTATACCCTATTTTCTAGTGTAGTAACTTGTACCAAGTATGAACTACTTGTTACCAGTTGACTATATGTCACTGTTGGTAGTTTGACTAGTATGTCACTGCGGTTTACTCGTACTGACTGAGGGAAGAGATCTAAGGATACCGGCACTCCTAGATCTTATACAGAACTAAATAGCACTTCACAGTGGTCAGTTGGACTTTGAGTGGTACGACTCAAACTCCCTAGGGCATAATAATAAAAAGATATAATATCAACCGTGTAGTATAATTACTATGGTTTAATACGTATCACATTGGTTGATTAACCCTTGTCTTGTCTTTACACTACATAGTTCTTACATGATGTAGACTTATGAAAATTGTGTAATTCTACTTGATGCTACAACTTATTTGCTTTACTGATTAGTATGCTTAAACTGTTTAGTCTGTTCATATTGCTTATTCAATACCTTAACTACTCAATGAATTTACTATTAATTAATATGTTATGATCAATATAAATTGGAGAGAGTTATATCTCTCGCTGGGACTGGGTCTCACCCGTGGGTCACCACAATTTTTTTAGGTGGTCGTGGGCAACGAGGTCGAGGTCATGTTGTGCAAGAGAACCAACCTGGTTATCAATAGATTCAGAAGGTTGGTTAGTTGTAGATGTTAGTTATAGATGTCAGTAGTAGTGTCCTAGTGTCATCCATGTACTCTCAGGTCCTGGTTTGGGATGTGTTTTCTAGATGATATATTTGTATCGACATGAGATTTTAGTCGTATGCCAATGTTTGTAAATATATGGCATGTACATGTGAAATATCTTTTGTATGCAGGATGTGACTGAGGTCTTTGGACCCATATGTAAATACTTGTTACAATATATGAGAATGGAATGATGGACCTTTTGTAAATGTTCTAGAGTTTATTTACATTGTTGGAGTCAGTTTTAATTGTTTCACATTTTTTACTATGTGATTAATTAGTAGTTGATTGTGTTTTGTGTTTTGAGTAATCTCGTTTAGCGTGATGAGGTGTCACAGTTAAGTTGGTATCAGAGCTCTAGGTTTACTGAGTCTACAGGGACATAGGACTTAGGTTTGAGTATGTTCTTATGTATCCAACATATCTGATCATAGTTTATGCTTATGCAGATTTGTCTGGAGGACATGAAAAACACATTGAGAGTAGCTATGTTGCACCAGGAGGAGGTGCATGGAGGCAGGCATGTGATGAGAGAGTGCCAGAAGCAGGGCCAGAGCAACCCGCAATGCCTCATCTAGACCCGACAATGATGGGCAATCCTAAGTTTAAGCATATGTTTAGACAGATGATGGCCACAATTACACATATCGCTGACACATCGCCAACACCTCAAGCTAGGGCAGCCACCTCCAATGTGGAGTCCCAAGGTGTCGGGAAGACATTTGAACGTCTTAGATATGTTGGGGCAATTGAATATGCAGGTACTTCTGATCCAGCAGACGCTGACATGTGGTTGACTGAGATGGAAAAGGCGTTAAAAATCCTAAACATCGCTGAAGAAGACAAAGTTAAGCATGCAATATATTTGTTAAAGGTAGTGCTGGCCACTGGTGGGCCATAGAAGAGGAGAAAAGGCCAGGAGTTCTGATAAGATGGGAGGAGTTTTGGAGGGAATTTGTCAGTTGATATTTTCCATAGACCAACCTAGATGAGAAAATCTCTTAGTTCAAGAAGATTCGTCAGGGAGCTATGACTATCAATGAGTATGAATCAAAGTTTATGGAACTTTTGAGGTTCTGCCTGCACATGGCAGCAACAGACAAGGAAAGGATCTGGAGATTTGAGAAGGGTCTGAGTACGGAGTTGACTACTACAGTATCAGCCTTGGAGAACAGGGAAAGGTTTTCCACCTTTGTGGAATCTGACAGGAGGATTGAGAGGTTTACCATAGAGAAGCATGAAGCTAATGCTAAGAAGCGACCTATGCAATTTCAAGGGCAATCATCTGGAGGCTTTAAGAAGATAAGATTTTTCCCACCGTCGTCACAACCAAGGTCAACCTTCACTGAACCAAGATCACATGCACCATCACAGTGGACCCCGAGTCAGGGTAGAGGTCACAATTTTCCCCCGACCGGAGCCCGCAGTACCTCATCAGTTTTAATGACAAGACTGTTTAGGCCATATCAGGACACCAGAACATGTTACAAGTGTGGGAAAGTGGGGCATACAAGACCTTATTACCCTATGAAAGATGAGGAGGTGACTCAGCAGCCAAGGCAAAGTCAACAAGGTCCACAACAATGACAGTTTAGTAGTGGCAGTGGAAGAGGACGTAGTCAAGCATCCCAGGAAGGATCCTCTGGACAAGAAAGTAGAGGACGTGGACGATAGCAGGTGACAATAAGGTTCTATGCCATGACCCATCCAGAAGCAGTGGTCAATCCTCAAGTCGTGACAGGTCAGATGGAGTTATTTCATTCTGATATGTTTGCTTCTTGTTTCGTATCTGTGTTAGTAGACCCGGGTGCGACACACTCTTTTATCACCAGAGAGGTGATAGATAGTTGTTATCTACATGTTAGTCTTAGATCTGATAGCCTACGGCTAGAGACTCTTTTGGTTGATTCCATTGAGTTGCGAGAAGTGTGCCCTTCTTGTGTTCTTTCTTTTTCTGGATACAACATTCAAGTGGATCTTTTATCACTTGGCATGCATGGTTTTGATGTAATCCTAGGAATGGATACCTTGGAAAAATACAAGGTAGTCTTGGACTGTAGTACTAAGGTGGCGACGTTCCATGATGGAGATGTATAGTGTATTTTTCAGGGTGATAGAAAGATTCTTCCTACATGTTTAATGTCAGCTATGACAACCGAGCAGTTGATGAGACAAGGATGTAAGGTTTTCTTAGCTCATGTTGTGGATACCAAGGTAGTAGGTCCTAGTATCTAGGAGGTACCAGTGGTGTGAGAATTTGAGGATGTATTTTCTGAGGAATTTCCTAGCATTCCCCCTCCTAGAGAGATTGAGTTTGAGATCAATCTTGTTCTTGGAACACAACCCATAACACAGTCAACATACAAAATGGCACCATCAGAGATGCAGGAGTTAAAGAAACAGTTACAAGAACTGTTACAGAAGGGTTTTATCAGGCCTAGCACTTCCCCTTGGGGTGCTCCCGTATTTTTTGTTAAAAAGAAGGATGGTTCAATGAGGTTGCGTATAGACTACAGACAGTTGAACAAGGTGAAAATAAAGAATAAGTATCGTTTTCTAAGGATTGATGATCTTTTTGATCAGTTGAGAGGTGCCACTGTGTTTTCAAAGATAGACCTGAGGTCAGGTTACCATTAGTTGAGAATTAAGGCTGATGACATACCCAAGTCAGCTTTTAGGACTAGGTATGGTCATTATGAGTTTGTGGTTATGTTGTTTGGGCTAACTAATGCACCTGCAGCTTTTATGGATCTGATGAATAGGGTGTTTAGACCTTATCTTGATCAGTGTGTGGTTCTGTTCATAGATGATATCTTGATATACTCCAAGGATAGTCAATAGCATGAGCAACACCTTTGCCAGGCATTGACATTGTTGAGGCAGCATCAACTACATGCTAAGTTTAGCAAGTGTGAATTATGGTTATCTGAAGTGTATTTTCTGGGCCATGTTATATATGCAAAAGACATTTTTGTTGATCCCAAGAAAGTGGAATCTGTAGTAGAATGGGAACAACCAAAGACACTGACAGAGATCCGTAGTTTCCTAGGTCTGGCAGGTTACTACAAGAGGTTTATCAAAGACTTCAGTTCTATAGTGTTACCCCTAACTAGGTTAACTAGGAAGGATATTCCTTTTTCTTGGAATGACAAGTGTCAACATTCTTTTCATCTTTTGAAAGAAAAGTTGACTAGTGCACCAGTGTTAGTAGTGCCAGAGTAAGGAAAAGGCTATATTGTCTTTTGTGATGCTTCAAAGAATGGGTTGGGATGTGTGTTGATGCAGGATAAAAATGTGATTTCTTTTGCTTCACGACAACTTAAGAACCATGAGGAGAATTACCCAATACATGATCTGGATCTTGCAGAGTGTTCCATGCCTTAAAAATCTAGAGACACTATCTTTATGGAGAAAAGTTTCAGATCTTCACTGACCACAAAAATCTATAGTATATCTTCTCACAATAGGAGTTGAATATGAGGCAGAGGAGATGGATGGAGTTGATTAAGGATTATGATTGCACAATAGACTACCATCTAGGGAAAGCTAATGTGGTGGATGATGCATTGAGTATAAAGTCATCTTCATCATCAATGGTAGATAATGCACAATTAAATTCCTTAATGTTCCATAAGAGAGATATGCTAGTGTCTCTTTGCCAGATGAATGTACAGCTAGAAGTTTCTTTGTTGGTAAGATTGTTGGCACAGTTACAAGTGAAACCTACCTTGAGACAGCATATTCATGATGCACAACAAAATGATACTATGATACAGAATATCCAATCAGGGATTGGCAGTGAAAAGTATGATGGCTTTCATGAGGCAGATGATGGTACAATTTGTTACCATAATAGGACAATAATTCCTGATGTTGATGGGTTGAGGAAGATGGTACTTGAGGAGGCTCACTCCTCCATGTATGCAATGCATCCTAGAAGTACCAAGATGTACCAAAATTTGAAAGACATGTATTGGTGGCCATGTCTAAAGTGTGATGTGGCAGAGTTCATTGCCAAATGTCCAGTTTGTTCGTAGGTGAAGGTTGAGCACCAGAATCCTGTAGGGACATTACAACCCTTGCCAATACCACAGTGGAAATGGGATCATATTACTATAGACTTTGTGGTTGGTCTTCCTAGGACAACCAAGGGTCATGATTCCATATGGGTGATAGTAGAAAGATTGACTAAGTCAACTCATTTTTTGCTAATTAAGATGACATTTACAGTAGAGAAATTGGCACAAATATATGTTGATGAGATAGTCCGTTTGCATGGCATTCCAGTGACTATAGTTTCTGACAGAGGTCCACAATTTACAAGTCATTTTTGGGAGCGTCTGCATTCAGCAATGGGAACACAGCTAAGATTCAACACAACTTTTCATCCGCAGACCGATGGCCAGTCTAAAAGGACTATTCAGACTTTAGAGGATCTCTTGAGGGCATGTGTGCTTCAATTTCTTGGTAGTTGGGATGTACATCTAACTTTGATTGAGTTTCCGTACAACAATAGCTATCAAAGAAGCATAGATATGACTCCTTATGAGGCTTTGTATGGGATACGATGTCGGTCTTCTCTTTTCTGGTATGAGACAGGTGAATATCAACTTTTGGGCCCTGAGCTAGTAAAACATACTATAGAAAAGATTAATGTGATAAAACAACAGTTGAAAGCATCACATGATAGGCAGAAATCTTATGTAGATAATTGACGTAGACCACTTGAGTTCTAAGTGGGAGACAGGGTATATCTTAAGGTTTCTCCTTAGAAAGGTGTGTTGAGGTTTGGAAAGAAGGGTAAGTTGGCTCCTAGATTTATGGGACCATACCTTATCCTAGCTCGTGTTAGAAAGGTAGCATATAAGTTGGAGCTACCACCAGAGCTACATAGATTGCATAATGTCTTTCACATCTCTATGTTGAAGAAATGCCATCCAGATACTGACTAGACAATCCAACCAGTAGATGTTGACTTAGATGAGGATATCTCCTATGTTGAGGGTCATGTGTTGATCCAGGATAGAAGGGTGAAAAAGCTGAAGAGAAAAGATATAATTGTAACATCCCTGACCTGGGTTATGAACTAACCCCAGGTGTTTTTCTTAATCATGTGATTAAATGCTTGTGGTTATCTGTTGATAATGTAGGTAAAGCTTCTGAGGAACATATATTTCCATTTCTGTCCTTTTTAAACAATATTGTAATAATGTTTTGTTAAAAGTGGACTTATGTGCAAATTACCCAATTAGAGGGGTTAACTTGCAAATTAAACATGTTTAGATGTTCCTCTGATGATAATACATCATAAGAATGAATTTGATGAAGTATTATGGATTCTCCAAGCTTGGGCACCAAAAGGTAGCTTGTGGAGCAATCCTTGTGCTTTAAACCCTAGTTTTGGTGTAAAGTGCAATTTACCCAAAACATGGGGTGCAACATGTAAAATATACCTTCTAAAATATATTTTATGACTCTTGGCATCAATTAGAGTAAAAATTATAATGGGGGGCTTCATTTGAATAAACAAATAAGAAGGATAACCCTTGTAACTAAATAACCAAGTCATAAGCATAATGACCCTTTTATATGTGTACAAGTTAGTAGGATGTTTGGCTTCCTTTTCACTAGACTTTGGTTAAGAAAGGAGTTTTTCTTAAGAATAAGAAGGAGGGGCGTGGCCAATAAGGAGAGAAGGACCCATATGAGAAATAGAAGAAAAGATTGTCCTTATCTTGAAAACATGCCCAAAGTATATATACACCTTTCTTTTACAACCAAGGGATCGTTTCCCTTTCTCTCTTCACTTATCTCTTGCTGTGGCCGACTAAGGAAGGATCTCAGGAGCAGGGGAGAACGGCCAAGTAGGTTTGGGTAAGCTTTGGTTATCTTCTAGCTTGGATTCATGGAGGAAATCATAATACAAGGTTGGTTTGCTAGTTTTTCTTACTAAGTTCTTCTTTCTAGCCATCCTTTCCAACCAATTCTTGAAGAAGAAACCTTGGACGACCTGTGGAGCTCAAGACACCATTAAAGCTTCGAAGCTTGGATCTCTAGAGCTGGTTCTAAGGCGGGTTTTATAACTCTAAACCCTTAAACTTTGTTATGCATCTTTCTTTCTTGCAAAAGTAGTTTGTTCTTCTTTCCCCCATCCTTCCTTGCTTTCTTGCAACTAAAACCATGAAGAACAGACCTGGATCTGGAGGTAGAATAAGGGGGCGTGATTACCAATGTTACTTTATCATACGGTATTCCCCCCCCCCCTTTTGGCCAAACGGTTTGGGGCAAACGGTTTGCAAAACCGTTTGAGGGGCAAACGGTTTCACAAGGTCGGTTGGAGCAAACGGTCTCCAAGACCGTTTGGTTGAGTTGACCAAGCATTGACAGTTTGATATTTCTGTTCATAATTATGTAGGTTAATAACCCTCCAAATTTTAGGGATTAACTCCCAAGGAATCATGAGTTAAAGGCTAATCAATTAGGTAAACCTAATTGGATTAAGTGCTGATTTTCAACCTGATTAACTTAACCTTTTTGGGAAAACGGTTTCAAAACCATTTGAGTGAGTTGACCAAGCGTTGACCGTTTAGGATTTCTATTAATAATTATGTTAGTTAATAACCCAACAAATTTTATGGGTTAACTCCCAAGGAATCGAGAGTTGAAGGCTAATCAATTAGATAAACCTAAATGGATTAAGTGCTGATTTTTCAGCTTGATTAATTGAACTTTTTGGGCAAACGGTTTCAAAACCATTTGAGTGTGTTGACCAAGCATTGACCGATTGAGATTACTGTTATTAATTATGTTGGTTAATAACTCACCAAATTTTAGGGGTTAATTCTCAAGGAATCATGAGTTGAAGGCTAATCAATTGGGCAAACCCTAATAGAAATTAGTGCTGAAATTCCAATGAGTTAATTTGAGATTTTGGGTTGATTAGCCCAAATGGTCTCAAGACCATTTGGGGGTCACCCAAGACCGTTTGGAGGTCTAGGGTGAAGTATGGATATGTGTTTGAAGATCCAAAGATGTGGTATGAACCCTAATCGGCTAAATACTGATTTTGCAAGTGAATGAGATGATGTGTTGGGTTGATTGGCCCAAATGGTTTCAAAACCATTTGGGGATCACCCAAACGGTCTCAAGACCGTTTGGGGATCACACAAGACCGTTTGGAGGTCTAGGGTTAAGTATAGTTGACCAATTGAAGGTCCAAAGGTACCAAATCATATTACAATTAAGTGCTGATTTGTTGATCAATTTGATAGACCAATCCTTGATGGAATTTCACTAGAATCCATGGGTTGGATGAGCCAAACGGTCTCAAGACCGTTTGGAGCTCATCCAAACGGTCTCAAGACCATTTGGAGGTCACTCAAGACCATTTGGAGGTCTAGGGGTGAGTATGGTTAAGAAATTGATGATCCAATGTTACTAAGTTAAAGTGTAGTCAGTTGCTGATTTGGTGATCAATCCAATGATCCAAACCTTAATTAGTTGACTTAGATTTTGATGAGACTTTGGGAAAATGGTCTCAAGACCGTTTGGAGGATGTCCAAATGATCCTAAGACCGTTTGGGCCAAGTCATGGCCCAATTGAATGTTAATTGATGGGTTCAACTTCATTTAGACTCATGTTGATGGACATTGATGGTTGATCGATTATAAACCCTAATTCAATTGCTTCCAATCCTATTTGGCTATCAATTGAAGGTCAATTGAGGGTTCAATGGGTTAAGGATAACCCTAATTAGCTCAATTGATAAGTGGTTAACATATATGAGGTCAATTGAAGGGTTCAACCTTGAAAACCCTAATCGATTGTAAGTGTTGATGCACTTTCTAGGTCCATGCGGTTTTGAGACATTTGGACCAAACGGTCTCAATACCGTTTGGGCCCAAACGGTTTCAAAACTATTTGGACTCATGCGGTTTCCAAACCGTTTAAGGTCATGCGGTTTCAATGGTGATTTGTTCAATCGGTTTCAAAGTCAACCATGTCCAAACGGTCAACATGATGAAACGGTTTCAAGACCGTTTAAGGGAAAATGGTCTTGAGTGTCATGCGGTCTTGAAGTCAACCCTAACCAAATGGTCAACTCTTCCAAACGGTCTTAAGACCATTTGGAGGTTGAAGTGTGAAAATGTTTGGGGACTTTTAGGGTTAAGATTGCTTAATGCTTTGAAGGCTTAGATGGTTCAATGGTTGTTTAACCTAAACCCTAATGATACCTAAAGATATTAAGGGGCTAAGTAATTAGTAGCTTGACCCATGTTATGGTTAATGCTGAACATTACCAAAGTACCCTTGAAGGGTTCAAGTAGATAACAACCCTTGATCAAGTAAACCCTAATGATTATAATGGGATGTCTTAATCTATGTAAATCAAAGATGACTTGACCTAATCTAACCTAGAGTGATGTAAACATCATCTAGTAGTGAGAGGAGAGAGAAGGCTCCTAATATGAATGTGAATCAAGTAACATACCTTCAATATGTAAGAATGTGCATGATTAGGATATGATCCATTAAGGTGAGATCATAGAAACCCTAATTATGATGTTTAATGAATCTTAAACTAATTTGAGGGCATCAATGATGATAATTTTCATACATAATGATTCTATGAGCTCAATTCACTATGAAGTGAATAGTAAACCCTAATTCTAGAATAATAACATGTAATATGAATAGTAAACCCTAATTTAGGGTGGTCTGATAAATGGAGTAATTCAGGGTTATGCCTTTGGGTATGAAACCCTAACTACAAGTTGTAATATGAGGAATCGTTATGCCTTGTGAGCTAAGAGGTTCAATAACCCTAGGTTGAAGTGATTTAATCCAAACCCTAGAAATCAATGGCGATATGCTGATTCTCACCACGCCCGTGCTAAGGAGCACGGTCGTGGTAGCTTTACTTGGCACAACCGTGCAAGGTGGCACGGCCATGGTGTTCTATGAATAGATTGAAAACAATTGGTATTGTGTTGATATTGTTATATATGCATGTCTTCAATTATGCTAATCATGCAGGTTGCTAGCAAAAAGGTAATCATAGCCAGGGAAGGGTTATGATGTTTTATTCATTAAAAGCATTCTATAAGCTTTATGAATAATGATATACTATGTTGCCTGGTTCAAGAGATAACATATGAGAATGATGGGCTGTAAGAGCCTTGAGTAATATTTACATTGTTACAATTAAGGTCATGCTATTAGATGACTTATGATGATTTAAGGGTTTGAACACCCCTGTTCTTGAACCATAATGATGAGATGGTTATGAAATGATAATTGTTATGAAATAAACTTTATACATTTAGTATTCTTCTTCTATAGCAGATGTTTTAATTGTTTATGTTTGGAAACATGCTTGGTAATAAAAGAATACTGAAATGTACCTAACTAATCAAGTATAATCATACCATGTAGGGCCCTGACCATAGATCCATCATTGTCAGAGACCAAATGATGGTGAAACATGTTTTCCTAAGGGAACTCCTGGAGCATATACTTTTGAGTATATGGGGGTATATGGACGCGAATATCCTTACGTCCTAGTGTAGGAATTGATGTAGATGTACTTTAATCTTTCAACCCTTCACTATATATATTCATACCGGGTGATGTACCACAAATCTCCCGAAGAAATTATTAATACCGCATCGATGAGAGATAAACAAGAAATCTTTCGATGACGATGAGAGTTCAGAACTCCACTGTAACTCTATAGCGAAGTTTCCAGAATACCCTGGATAGCTACTACAGTAGAGACACAAGATGTCCTGCAAGTAAATCCTCTTACTGACTGAGGAAGATGAGGTCATAAGAAACCGGCTCTTTTGATGACCTATGTATGGTACCGATGCGATTTTTATAAATGGTCGGTTGGAGTATGAGCGGTATACCTCATCTCCGCAGGGCATAATAATGTTTGAAAAATATAATCAGCCGTGTAGCATAATTGCTTAGGTTGAACTACGAGAAACAAATGTTTGATGTTACATAGTTTATATATGTTCCTCATATTCTTTAATGAGATATGCTTTGATATCCAATTAGATTATAATTGAAATGTTGTTTTACTGACATTAAACCTACTGTCAAATGTTAATAATCATACTGCTTAATGTTATTCCCTATTGAAATAACAAAGCTTCTGGCGGAGAGTTATAACTCTCGCTGGGACAATTATTTAAATTGTCTCACCCCTGTGGGATTCTTATTTTTAGGTAGACGCCGAGGATGAAGGAATCCATTTAAGAATGAGCAACAACAGCAGCAACAGTATTAGAGGAAGAAGTGAATCTCAGGTGGAGATACTGACTGTCAAGTCTTGTAGATAGTATGTCTTATGTCGTCTCTGTACTCTCAGGTCCTAGGAGTCAGTAGGTCTAAGGTTTTTGGCTTTAAGCCTCGAGATTTTGTTGTATTTTGCCTTGTACAGATAACAGGGCAATGAATGCATGTAATCACTCGAGAGGTGATCCCACAGAGATGTAATGTTAAAACATGATGTAGACTGTTTATCATGTTTCTTATAAAGAAGTTTTATGGTTTAAGGATATTTTCTTAAAAAGTTTTAATTTCTAGTGATTTTTCATTATTCTGCTTCCAGTTAAACAATCGCTTCCGTAGAGTTTACAGCTTCCGCATTAGTTAATCCTGTTTTCACGAGACGGTCGTCACAATTTCGTGGTATCAGAGCTCTAGGTTCGCTGAGTCTACAGAGACTGTCACACCCCGATCTCACACTAACCACTAATCACGAGATTAGGGCGCGACAGAGGGATTATCACATAAACAAATCACTGAGAACTTTTTCTTTTTAAAACATCGTAATGATATCCAGATTATTGTTGTAAACTAAAACATAATAAACTATTGCGGAAGCATTTCAATTAAACTGGCTAGAGAACATAAACAGAGTTTACAACATGTAACATTGTTTAACAGAAAGTAAACATAACAGTTAATTTACATCTTTATACACATTCCACATACACACTCTCTCTCACCCACACCATTTCCCAAGGACCGAGAGGAAAGGACTAAGAGACCACTATCTAACTAACTACATATACCTTCTACTGACTAGGGTGGTAAGATCCTTCAGATTCCTGAAACTGTCGTTGACCTGAAAATGTTTGAGTAGAGGAGTGAGCCTACTCTCTCAGTGAATAGCATTTCATTTAGCTATCACTAAACAACTCATCAGATATATAAAATTGAAATAAAACATAAGTGCAGTACTAAGCAGGGCAGTTCTAATGACATAGCATAATTTACAGATATTAATCACATTTTTATCCAACAACAGATATCTTAAACAAATAAACAGTTATTGAGAATTAACACAGAAGGTCTAAACTCTTAACATATTAAATTTACTGTGATCTTATATGATTACATATTTATATTATTATGCCCTAATCATATGCAGTGTACTCTGCATACAAAGATCTGTAGCGAACTACGATCTCACCGTACAAGACTTAGTGACACACCCGGGAAATTCTAAGTCTAACTTCTCGTCCTGGTCTTCTACATGACCCACAGGCTCTCTGGCCTCCTCTGCACTCACCATGAGTGCTCTGGACTCCTCCTCTAACCTGAGCACACAGGCTCAGGGAGTCAACACTGGGTTACCACCAGAATTACTCAACTGGTTGGTGTTGGATAACCCTTTACTTTATTTATTATTTTTCCCCAGTGCCACCGAAATTACTCAATCGGTTGGTGTTGGACACTGTCTATCAACCCTCGTGCCACCAGAATTACTCAATCAGTTGATGTTGGACACAAGTTTCACCCCTAAGGTGCAGACCTCTCAAAGGGGTTCTACGGTGTTAGGGCAGCTAAGTCTATTAACTTATTAACATATAAACACTTAAACAGGAATATCACATTTCATACTTATTTCACATTCTGAACATCACTTGAAAACACATATACATCATTTGTCATCTTTAAACATGACTCAGTATCAACTTATCCAGTTTCGATGCTAAACATCCATTTTATGCTCAACGTATACATTGCAGTTGTAATACAGGAAATTCTATCATTTTCATCAATCATATTACGTATTTCAAGTTCCAATGAACCATATAAATTCACTGATTCAATCCACACTGATCAGATGCTAAACTAAATCATATAACGGCATAAGGAAGCAGTTTATGAAATAAAATTCGAGTAACGCCAAATACTGTCCAAAAGCCAAGTATCAGCGAAAAATGCACAGTTTACCGAAAAATTCCAACGAAGGAGTTAAATGATGATAACTAAATGAACTCCTACTCACATCGATTTGGGATGTCCGGATTCGTCCGAAAATGCATCTAGGGGGTTGTCTTCAACCTCGGAATTGTCTGGATTTGGACCTGTTGCAATCGAACAATAACTTCTGTTCACACGCTCACACACAGCGCTGCTTGATTTAGGCGTCAATCGATGTTGCTTTGTGCTTGGACCTTAAAGACAAGTTCAAAGCATCGTTCCTCGGTGCTTCCTCGCGCCCAAGGTGGCTCAAGGCCACGGCTGTAGCTACTCCTGGACGGACCTGCTGCAAGCAAGCAGCAACACACACACCTTCAGGTTGGAAAGGAGAGCTAGCAAATCCTAATCGCGGCTATTAGCTGTGGATCCAAGCTTGAACCTCAAGGCCGAGCTTGATGCCGCCTTTTCCTAGGTGTTTCTCGTTCCCAAAGCAGCTCCTGGCCGGCGCCCTGCAGCTTGGTTGCAGCTCTGCAAGTCGGCGCCCTAGAAGGTGGTTGGGGGCGCAGGTAGGGCAAGGAAAGGAGAGGGGAAGGAAGGAAGGAGTGGAGGAAGAAGAAGGGTGGAAGGGTGCCAAGCTAAATCGGAGCTAGAGCCAACAAAGATCGCACCCAAGATCGCCCAAATCGCAGCCGACCTGCCCTGCAGGCGCTGCTCTGTGTTTTTCTGGGCATCGGTCAGTTGGGGAAAAAAGATAAGGGAGAAAGGAAAAAGAAAAGAAATAAAAGGCCCAAAACTGGAAAATTTGCATCTTAAACCCAAAGTTCTAGAAAATGTTGTAGCTCTCGCCTCGAGTGTCCGATTGAGGTGATTTCTCTTGCAAAAATTTAAGCGTGAGATCCTCTACACTCTCAGTGCAAGAAATCATACTATTTTAGCTTGTCTCAGCTAATCAAAACACTAATCACATTTAAGCACTTAGCTTAGCTTAATTAACTTGATGATGCACTAGTCACCACATGAGCACTTAACTTATCTCAATTAACTTAATTATGCACTAATCATGATACTTACTAGTTAATCATGGAGTGGGTCATAACAGAGACATAGGACTAAGGTAGTAGAGTCTGTTCTAAGTGTCATCCAGCGTATCTGATGGTATCTTCTGCTCACATAGGAGGAGAGGAACTTGAAGATGACTGGATCGGATGAGGAGTTTGCTACGGAGAGCAACAATACTGCACCAAGAAGAGGTGTAGAGGAGCAAGCAATAGAGGGACAATTACCTGAGATTCCCCTAGCTAACCCAACCATGATAAGGAATTCTTCCTTAGGAATCACTGTTGGGGAATTTAGGGCTACTATGATGTATCTAGTGGATCAAGCACTAGCAATGCAACCCAGATTACCAGCTCCTAATGATGATGTTTTGGATATCAACAGAATATGTGAACCACAACAGCAGGTTGAAGCAATAGTAGATGATGAAGTTTTGAACTTAGAGAAAGCTTGTGCTCAACCTCATTCTAATGAATCAGTATACAGTAATATAGGGGTTAGAATACAACCAGAAACCAGGACCTGCTATAGGTGTAGGAAGCCTGGACATAT
Organism: Alisma plantago-aquatica; assembly: GCA_963693085.1. NCBI lineage: Eukaryota > Viridiplantae > Streptophyta > Magnoliopsida > Alismatales > Alismataceae > Alisma > Alisma plantago-aquatica. Next base: position 581,383,269 of record OY856413.1, read on the forward strand.
CAGCTATAATTGTCCAGAACAGAAATATAAGGGAAGAAATGAGAAAAGGCCTATCCAAATCCAGGAGCAGAGACCTGGTAGTTATAAAAGGAAGAAGTTTCTGGTGTCACCAACACAACCAGGACCTAGTGCACCAAGGCAATGGTTATCCAGAAAGGGTAAGGAACCCTTTAGACCACACCGGGAACTCAGAACTTGCTATCAATGTGGACAGGTAGGGCATCTGGTAAGAGATTGCCCAGCCAGAAATGTTATGGCAAATCAACCTCTGAGGCAGAATCAGCTTGAGACAATGAATGATCCTCGAGTCATGACAGGTTAGACGAAATAAATGTTATTCTTATATGTCTTTTTATGATCTCTTGGACAAAATTGAGAAAGTAATTGATTGAATTTTTCTTGATTAATCCTATAAGGACTTATAATGTTGTATAAAATAGATGTTTCATGTTACATGCTTACCTCCATAAGAAAGATGAGGTATTAAAGAATTGGTCTGGATAGAAATTCAGTAAGATTAATACTTATATTTATAATGATAAGAAAAGAGAAGGAATATGGTATATAGAAGTGCATATTACCTTATCTCAGTATTTATATACCCTGGCCAGGTATACAATTGCTGATGATAAAGTAAATATAGAAACTCTTAGATTGTTATCTTTTTTATTGCTCTGATCAAGTAGTCATTCTGAGATAATCTAATGAGTATCATGAAATAAGAAATATGGGAATAAGGGAGGTTAACCCTGTCCAGTAAAGTTGTAAGAATAATAATAAAGATTCTCCCCATGATGTGAAAATGTGATGAGACCATAAGACCTTCATGAATATGTTAGATAATAACAAGGAAAGGAACAATGTCATGTAATCATCCTTATAAAAATTCCTATGCTAGAACAAGGAACTGAGGATGAGATGAGAGGTAAATGTTTCATGAATGGTTGAAAAATACTTGAAATAATATGATTCCTTATTCTCTTTCCTACTAGGAACATGGCAATCAAGTGGGTTTTAGGACACTTGATGTGCATAATATAAAGATGTTTATGTAATGAGTACTTATAAAAGTGTCAGTTTATCTTGGACTTTGGTTCCAAGGTGAGAAAATATGTAATAAGTAATTTTCCAAGATGAAAGGAAGATAAGGTGTAATGTGTTGATAACACACGTAATAGGTAACAAGATAAGAATGTAATAATATATCTGATGAATTATGTTGATTACCTGGAATAGTCAACAATGGAATCAAAGTAAACATGTAAAATATTATGAACATCACTTGTTAGGGGTTTATTTTTTTCATAAACATATCTTTCTCCAAGATATCTATCAAATAAGTCCTTGATTGATAAGTAACTTTTCCCTATGATAAGAGAATGTACAACTAATGAGAGAATTAGTGCAAACAATAAGGAAAGTTAATATGGTGTTATCAGATATGATAACACAATCAAGGTATGAAAGGACTTATATAGTCTCAAATAAATGACAGAGTATAATTGTGATCTTAAGAAATGTTGATCTAACTAAGGAACATGAGAGTATATGTTCCATATGAATCTTTCCATGAAAAGTTTGTGTGGAGTAACTATGTATTGAACAAAACTCTATGATGTTCCATAATAATGAAATTTCACTTGAAGATATAATGGTATAATGCTTAAATAATACCTGCTTTCCCTTTTCTTTCTGGGATTTCGGGGGCAAAATCCTTGTTAGGGGTTTATAATTTGTAACATCCCTGACCTGGGTTATGAACTAACCCCAGGTGTTTTTCTTAATCATGTGATTAAATGCTTGTGGTTATCTGTTGATAATGTAGTTAAAGCTTCTGAGGAACATATATTTCCATTTCTGTCCTTTTTAAACAATATTGTAATAATGTTTTGTTAAAAGTGGACTTATGTGCAAATTACCCAATTAGAGGGGTTAACTTGCAAATTACACATGTTTATGTGTTCCTATGATGATAATACATCTTAATAATGAATTTGATGAAGTATTATGGATTCTCCAAGCTTGGGCACCAAAAGGTAGCTTGTGGAGCAATCCTTGTGCTTTAAACCCTAGTTTTGGTGTAAAGTGTAATTTACCCAAAACATGGGGTGCAACATGTAAAATATACCTTATAGAATATCTTTTATGACTCTTGGCATCAATTAGAGTAAAACTGATAGGGGGGGCGCTTCATTTGAATAAACAAATAAGAAGGATAACCCTTGTAACTAAATAACCAAGTCATAAGCATAATGACCCTTTTATATGTGTACAAGTAAGTAGGATGTTTGGCTTCCTTTTCACTAGACTTTGGTTAAGAAAGGAGTTTTGCTTAAGAATAAGAAGGAGGGGCGTGGCCAAGAAGGAGAGAAGGACCCATATGAGAAATAGAAGAAAAGATTGTCCTTATCTTGAAAACATGCCCAAAGTATATATACACCTTTCTTTTACAACCAAGGGATCGTTTCCCTTTCTCTCTTCACTTATCTCTTGCTGTGGCTGACTAAGGAAGGAGCTCAGCAGCAGGGGAGAACGGACAAGTAGGTTTGGGTAAGCTTTGGTTATCTTCTAGCTTGGATTCATGGAGGAAATCATAATACAAGGTTGGTTTGCTAGTTTTTCTTACTAAGTTCTTCTTTCTAGCCATCCTTTCCAACCAATTCTTGAATATGAAACCTTGGACGACCTATGGAGCTCAAGACACCATTAAAGCTTCGAATCTTGGAGCTCTAGAGCTGGTTCTAAGGCGGGTTTTATAACTCTAAACCCTTAAACTTTGTTATGCATCTTTCTTTCTTGCAAAAGTAGTTTGTTCTTCTTTCCCCCATCCTTCCTTGCTTTCTTGCAACTAAAACCATGAAGAACAGACCTGGATCTGGAGGTAGAAGAAGGGGGCGTGATTACCAATGTTACTTTATCATACGGTCTCCCCCCCCCCTTTTTTGGCCAAACAGTTTGGGGCAAACGGTTTGCAAAACCGTTTGAGGGGCAAACGGTTTCACAAGGTCGGTTGGAGAAAATGGTCTCCAAGACCGTTTGGTTGAGTTGACCAAGCATTCACCGTTTTAGATTTCTGTTCATAATTATGTAGGTTAATAACCTTAAAATTTTAGGGATTAACTCCCAAGGAATCATGAGTTAAAGGCTAATCAATTAGGTAAACCTAATTGGATTAAGTGCTGATTTTCAACCTGATTAACTTGACCTTTTTGGGAAAACGGTTTCAAAACCATTTGAGTGAGTTGACAAAACATTGAACGTTTGGTATTTCTGTTCATAATTATGTTAGTTAATAACCCACCAACTTTTATGGGTTAACTCCCAAGGAATCGAGAGTTGAAGGCTAATCAATTAGATAAACCTAAATGGTTTAAGTGCTGATTTTTCAGCTTGATTAATTGAACTTTTTGGGCAAATGGTTTCAAAACCATTTGAGTGCGTTGACCAAGAGTTGATCGTTTGATATTACTGTTCCTAATTATGTTGGTTAATAACTCACCAAATTTTAGGGGTTAATTCTCAAGGAATCATGAGTTGAAGGCTAATCAATTGGGCAAACCCTAATTGAAATTAGTGCTGAAATTCCAATGAGTTAATTTGAGATTTTGGGTTGATTAGCCCAAACGGTCTCAAGACCGTTTGGGGATCACCCAAACAGTCTCAAGACCGTTTGGGGGTCACCCAAGAACGTTTGGAGGTCTAGGGTGAAGTATGGATATGTGTTTGAAGATCCAAAGATGTGGTATGAACCCTAATCGGCTAAATACTGATTTTGCAAGTGAATGAGATGATGTGTTGGGTTGATTGGCCCAAACGGTTTCAAAACCATTTGGGGATCACCCAAACGGTCTCAAGACCATTTGGGGATCACCCTAGACCGTTTGGAGGTCTGGGGTTAAGTATAGTTGACCAATTGAAGGTCCAAATGTACAAACTCATATTACAATTAAGTGCTGATTTGTTGATCAATTTGATAGACCAATCCTTGATGGAATTTCACTAGAATCCAATGGTTGGATGAGACAAACGGTCTCAAGACCATTCGGAGCTCATCCAAACGGTCTCAAGACCGTTTGGAGGTCTAGGGGTGAGTATGGTTAAGAAATTGATGATCCAATGTTACTAAGTTAAAGTGTAGTCAATTGCTGATTTGGTGATCAATCCAATGATCCAAACCTTAATTAGTTGACTTAGATTTTGATGAGACTTTGGGCAAACGGTCTCAAGACCGTTTGGAGGATTTCCAAATGATCCTAAGACCGTTTGGGCCAAGTCATGGCCCAATTGAATGTTAATTTATGGGTTCAACTTCATTTAGACTCATGTTGATGGACATTGATGGTTGATCGATTATAAACCCTAATTCAATTGGTTCCAACCCTATTTGGATATCAATTGAAGGTCAATTGAGGGTTCAATGGGTTAAGTATAACCCTAATTAGCTCAATTGATAAGTGGTTAACATATATGAGGTCAATTGAAGGGTTCAACCTTGAAAACCCTAATCGATTGTAAGTGTTGATGCACTTTCTAGGTCCATGCGGTTTTGAGACATTTGGACCAAACGGTCTCAAGACCGTTTGGGGGCAAATGGTCTCAAGACCATTTGGGCCCAAACGGTTTCAAAACCGTTTGGACTGATGCAGTTTCCAAACCGTTTAAGGTCATGCGGTTTCAATGGTGATTTGTTCAATCGGTTTCAAAGTCAACCATGTCCAAACGGTCAACATGATGAAATAGTTTCAAGACCGTTTAAGGGCAAATGGTCTTGAGTGTCATGCGGTCTTGAAGTCAACCCTAACCAAACGGTCAACTCTTCCAAACGGTCTTAAGACCGTTTGGAGGTTGAAGTGTGAAAACGTTTGGGGACTTTTAGGGTTAAGATTGCTTAATGCTTTGAAGGCTTAGATGGTTCAATGGTTGTTTAACCTAAACCCTAATGATACATAAAGATATTAAGGGGCTAAGTAATTAGTAGCTTGACCCATGTTATGGTTAATGCTAAACATTACCAAAGTACCCTTGAAGGGTTCAAGTAGATAACAACCCTTGATCAAGTAAACCCTAAGGATTATAATGGGATGTCTTAATCTATGTAAATCAAAGATGAATTGACCTAATCTAACCTAGAGTGATGTAAACATCATCTAGTAGTGAGAGGAGAGAGAAGGCTCCTAATATGAATGTGAATCAAGTAACATACCTTCAATATGTAAGAATGTACATGATTAGGATATGATCCATTAAGGTGAGATCATAGAAACCCTAATTATGATGTTTAATGAATCTTAAACTAATTTGAGGGCATCAATGATGATAATTTTAATACATAATGATGCTATGAGCTCAATTCACTATGAAGTGAATAGTAAACCCTAATTCTAGAATAATAACATGTAATGTGAATAGTAAACCCTAATTTAGGGTGATATGATAAATGGAGTAATTCAGGGTTATGCCTTTGGGTATGAAACCCTAACTAAAAGTTGTAATATGAGGAATCGTTATGCCTTGTGAGCTAAGAGGTTCAATAACCCTAGGTTGAAGTGATTTAATCCAAAACCTAGAAATCAATGGCGATATGCTGATTCTCACCACGCCCGTGCTAAGGAGCACAGTCGTGGTAGCTTTACTTTGCACGACCGTGCAAGGTGGCACGACCGTGGTGTTCTATGAAAGATTGAAAACAATTGGTATTGTATTGATATTGTTATATATGCATGTCTTCAATTATGCTAATCATGCAGGTTGCTAGCAAAAAGGTAATCATAGCCAGGCAAGGGTTATGATGTTTTATTCATTAAAAGCATTCTATAAGCTTTATGAATAATGATATACTATGTTGCCTGGTTCAAGAGATAACATATGAGAATGATGGGCTGTAAGAGCCTTGAGTAATATTTACATTGTTACAATTAAGGTCATGTTATTAGATGACTTATGATGATTTAAGGGTTTGAACACCCCTGTTCTTGAACCATAATGATGAGATGGTTATGAAATGATAATTTTTATGAAATAAACTTTATACATCTAGTATTCTTATTCTATAGCAGATGTTTTAATTGTTTATGTTTGGAAACATGCTTGGTAATAAAATAATACTGAAATGTACCTAACTAATCAAGTATAATCATACCATGTAGGGCCCTGACCATAGATCCATCATTGTCAGAGACCAAATGATGGTGAAATAGGTTTTCCTAAGGGAACTCCTGGAGCATATACTTTTGAGTATATGGGGGTATATGGACGCGAATATCCTTACGTCCTAGTGTAGGAATTGATGTAGATGTACTTTAATCTTTCAACCCTTCACTATATATATTCATACCGGGTGATGTACCACAAATCTCCCGAAAAAATTATTAATACCACATCGATGAGAGATAAACAAGAAATCTTTCGATGACGATGAGAGTTCAGAATTCCACTGTAACTCTATAGCGAAGTTTCCAGAATACCCTGGATAGCTACTACAGCTGAGACACAAGATATCCTGCAAGTAAATCCTCTTACTGACTGAGGAAGATGAGGTCATAAGAATCCGGCTCTTTTGATGAACTATGTATGGTACCAATGTGATTTTTATAAATGGTCGGTTGGAGTATGAGCGGTATACCTCATCTCCGCAGGGCATAATAATGTTTGAAAAATATAATCAGCCGTGTAGCATAATTGCTTTGGTTGAACTACGAGAAACAAATGTTTGATGTTACATAGTTTATATATGTTCCTCATATTCTTTAATGAGATATGCTTTGATATCCAATTAGATTATAATTGAAATGTTGTTTTACTGACATTAAACCTGTTGTTAAATGTTGATAATCATACTGCTTAATGTTATTCCCTATTGAAATAACAAAGCTTCTGGGGGAGAGTTATAACTCTCGTTGGGACAATTATTTAAATTGTCTCGCCCCCGTGGGATTCTTCTTTTTCGGTAGACGCCGAGGACGAAGGAATCCATTTAAGAATGAGCAACAACACAGCAACAGTATTAGGGGCAGCAGTGAATCTCAGGTGGAGATACTGACTGTCAAGTCTTGTAGATAGTATGTCTTATGTCGTCTCTGTACTCTCAGGTCCTAGGAGTCAGTAGGTCTAAGGTTTTTGGCTTTAAGCCTCGAGATTTTGTTGTATTTTGCCTTGTACAAATAACAGGGAAATGAATGCATGTAATCACTCGAGAGGTGATCCCACAGAGATGTAATGTTAAAACATGATGTAAACTGTTTATCCTGGTTCTTATAAAGAAGTTTTATGGTTTAAGGATCTTTTCTTTAAAAGTTTTAATTTCTAGTGATTTTTCATTATTCCGCTTCCAGTTAAACAATCGCTCCGATAGAGTTTACAGCTTCCGCATTAGTTAATCCTATTTTCGCGAGATGGTCGTCACAATAATACTTGTGAAAGTTTTGTGGAATCACCTTGGCATAGAGGAAGCCACATGGGAATTAGAGAATGAGATTCGTAGAAAATACGCATCTCTTTTTGCGTAGGATTTCGGGGCGAAATCCTTGTTAGGGGTTTATAGTTGTAAGGCCCCTAAACTTGCTTAATGAGTTGAATGAGATTAATTACCATAATTGAATACTTATAACCCTAATATAACCTTTTTATATGTTTTGAAATCATAAGACAAGCTTAAGTTTAAAATTTTGTCCAATTTGGACATTGTTCGAGCAAGTTATGCAATTTTCTGTACATTTTGGACTTATCAACAATTTACCCAATTGAGGGGTTTTCTTTGCAATTTATCACATACATTATGTTCCTTAGATGTTATATTATCATTCTTGAGATTTTTGAGCCATGGGGCTCCTATTTGACCCATGGTTTGAAGGTATTTTCATCAAGGGTATTTTGGGGTTTACCCCTTTATGGATGAGCTACCTTTAGTAGCTATCAACTAAGGAATTATGTGATTGGCTGGGAATTTCGACAAAGGAAAGCTAAGTAGGTCTAGATGTATGGTGGGAGAGCTACTTGTGTGTGTGCTTATATATTCTTAATAATTTAAAGCCATGGACACTTGGAGATATACTAGAATTTCAACTTTTTCTTTTTCTTAATATTAAAGTGTCATATACTTATCCCAAGCACCAAAACGAGCCACTTTCTCTCCACCACCTCTCTCCTTCTCCCATCTTTGTTCTCCCTCTGTTAATCTATAAATTTTTCTGCCCAAGGAAGAAGAAAGTGGGGATCTTCTTGGAAAAAAATTCTAGGGTTGCAATTGATTCCCTTTTTGGGTCTATAAAGCTTCTTCCTAGTGATCTTGACCTAAAAGTGTAAGTTTTTTCTTATTTCCTCTATTTAATTATTTTCTCTTCTTCCTCCTACATCTCTCCAGGTCATAACCCTGTTGTTCCATGGTGAAAATGACTCTAGAACTCAAAAACCCTTCCTTCTTGTTTCTTTTTCTAGGGTTTTGCTTCTTTGTGGAGAGAAGTGTCTATTTGGCCAAGTTCAGATCTGAATCTAGGGATTCCTTGCCTTATTTGCTTGAGATTATTTCTATTTGATATCTGACCTACTCTATAGAGGCGAGTTATATAACATTCTTCACTTATATTTCTTATTAGAAGCTTGTTTGTTCATGTTTATGCTTGAATGTGATGATCTAAGCATAGAGAAACCATGCTTGTTTAGAATTACGAATTTTTGTGGTGTTCCCTATTTTTTTCTAGTTCTATATGAACTTGTAAACATGTGTACAACATTTCTAAGGTGTAACATAATCTGGGACAGGTTTATAGCATCAACCTATGGTGCTAAGCACACAATAATTGATTGTTCAAATTAGGGTTTTCAAGCTATTTCCTTCTCTATCACATAACCTATGGACATACCATTCAACAACCAATGGTGTTGCTATCTTGGCAATTGATGTTCGTGATCAAGGGTGTTAAATGTATGGTGAAAACCTATGGTCACCCCTTAGGTCAGGTTTGGCTCAATTAGACATTTAATTATCATCCACTAAGTATTATAATGATGTTATCAATCGATGATAATATTGTCTTTATATATGATGGTGTTAACTGAATGTATTACTAATCTAGCAACAAATGGTGACGTAATGATCAGAATTAATGGTAGATCAGGTCATCACCATATATTATGAATTAGGAATGTAATTGTAGATTTGACTAAACCTTAAACCAATGGTTCCTTGGTTCAATTGATTTAATGGTTAGACTTATACTCCAATTGATAACCTTGAACAATGAACTTGATCCAATGAATAATATTGGATGGTTTAACATCCAAAGGATTATAATAAATCACATGGTATTATATGTGGGTCCTAGTGAAGATAATTCAATGGTTCAATACCATTAATTGGTAGTCTTACATTTTCCATTATATAGTTATATTTGATAAATCACTATAATAAGTGGATGCGTAACTCCAATGTGATCTAGCTTGTTATATCTAACCTTAATGTAATTATATGATGTTGATTGGTTATAATCAGACCTCTTTAATGATTAATGTGATAATGAATTACACTCTTCTTGTGTTGAAACCACAATGTAGTAATATTTGAATATCATAGTGCCTTGCCATGTTAATATCTATGGACATACATGTGCTAATGATCTTTTGAGCCTTGTTTATGGCATGGAATGATGATGATAAGCTTACTCTAAATAATTTGATGGTCTTAATGACCTTTGGGCATGTTTGAAGCCATGATTGAGGTGAAATCCTCTTTATGTTCCAATAAGGGTTAAAACCCTGGAACTTGTGATAAGATATTGGTATCTTGAAATAGTATGATGATAAGTGTGGTCCATTAATTTGCAATGTATGATAGGATGTGGTAATGTGATTAAGATTTATATCTCAAATGTTATATATCCTTTGAAGTCATTATACATATATTCTTGTTAGAAAATAATTAGGGTTTGAATGTCCACTTGTATGATAAAGCCTTAATGCATTCAATTGGCAGTAATTAATCAAGCGTAACCTTAATCATGTAGAGACCTGTGCTATAGAGCCATCTTCATTGTCAAAACTTATTGGATGTTGAAACAAGTATTTCCAAGGGAAACTCAGAGCGCATACTATTGAGTATGTGGGGGTGGAAAGTTGAGGATATATCCTTGTCATCCACAATTGCAGGTTATGGAGGATGGCTATGGTCATGCCTCAGACATTTGATGTGATTGAGGATAGTTGCGGTTGTACCTCAGATTAGAGGGTTTTGTATACCCTATTTTCTAGTTTTGTAACTTGTACCAAGTATGAACTAGTTGTTATCAGTTGACTATATGTCACTGTTGGCAGTTTGACTGGTATGTCACTGCAGTTTACTCGTACTGACAGAGGGGAAGAGATCTCAGGATACCGGCACTCCTAGATCTTATACGGAACTAAATAGCACTTTGCAGTGGTCAGTTGGACTTTGAGTGGTACGACTCAAACTCCCCAGGGCATAATAATAAAAAGATATAATATCAGCATTGTAGTATAATTGCTAGGGTTTAATACATATCACATTGGTTGATTAACCCTTGTCATGTCTTTATACTACATAGTTCTTACATGATGTAGACTTACGAAAATTGTGTAATTCTACTTGATGCTACAACTTATTTGCTTAACTGCTTAGTATGCTTAAACTGCTCAGTCTGTTCATATTGCTTATTCAATACCCTAACTGCTTAATGAATTTACTATTAATTAATATGTTATGATCAATATAATTTGGAGAGAGTTATATCTCTCATTGGGATTGGGCCTCACCCGTGGGTCACCACAATTTTTTTAGGTGGTCGCGGGCAACAAGGTCGAGGTCGTGTTGTGGAAGAGAACCAACATGGTGATCAATAGATTCAGAATGTTGGTTAGTTGTAGATGTTATTTATAGATGTTAGTAGTATAGTCCTAGTGTCATCCCTATACTCTCAGGTCCTGGTATGGGATGTGTTTTCTAGATGATATACTTGTATCGAAACGAGATTTTGGTCGTATGTCAATGTTTGTAAATATATGGCACGTACATGTGAAATATCTTTTGTATGCAGGATGTGACTGAGGTCTTTGGACCCATATGTAAATACTTGTTACAATATATGAGAATGGAATGATGGACCTTTTGTAAATTTTCTAGAGTTTATTTACATTGTTGGAATCAGATTTAATTGTTTCACATTTTTTACTATGTGATTAATTAGTAGTTGATTGTGTTTTGTGATTTGAGTAATCTCGTTTAGCATGATGAGGTGTCACAGGGGGTTCCTTTCCCTCTAAGCATGAAGGGGTACCATACTTGAATCCATAGGAACTCAACATCTTTTTTAGCATCAGGTGCAGCAGGTACTATTATTTCCCCTTTTAGGTCTAGGAATCCTAAGTTCACTTCATATGCATCAACAATCTAACAATAGGCTCAACTATTCCACCATGAACTAAACCCATACCAGATTGGGCATACACTTCCTACCATAGTTCCACGTGAACAACCCTGAGAGTCCTACACAAGGACCACCAACTGGGTATGAAACCCCACAACTGGTTACCATACCTCTTCACAGTCTAAGGAACTCTCCTCCCTATACCTAAAAGGTAGGCACCTTTATCCTCAGTACACTGGTTCAAGAAGCCTCTTCTCATTCTAGGGTTTGATTACTCTAATGGAAACCAAGGTACAATAATCCCCCAAGAATCATGCATGAGGCTACCACCTCTATCCACTCAGGGTCGTCCATTCTAGGTCATAACCTACCCAACTTCTCATGACTCTTCACCTCTCGAGGTCAAGGTGTCCAACCTTCCTCAACATGTCTTTCTCTCTTTCTAGATCTAACCCTACAAATGATCTCACCACTGGAGTTTCTTTCTTAGAAGATGGGTTAAACTCTTAGGAACACATGTCTACACATAGTGTATGATCCAAAACCTATGTCCGACCAAGTTTATCCAAATCTCTACATGTTCATCACATAAACATTTGCCATACCTTTCTGGATTAGGTCTAAAACTTGCTATCATCTGCTCATATAAGCTCGTTAGGGTTCCTATACAGTCACCATCAACCCTCTCAAAAAGGGAATTATCCCTCACTCTAACAGGTACGACCCACCCATGGTCGGGTCGCCACAAGGCACTAGAGATCAAACAACCACTCAAAGTCTATTTTTCTCATGGATACTCAAAACCTCATGTAACACATGCATTTCAAACCCGCAAACGTATATGCATAGACAACTGAGTTATTCTACTCACAGTGTCTTCTCTTTCTCTACTTCCACTTAGGGTAAGGGTTAGCATCATCCTCAAAGGATGTGTCAAGTCTCAACCTCTTCCTGGAGGCCTCCGCCTTCAAGGCTAACTCTCTCCTCATCCTCCTACAACAAGGTTTAGGCTCAGAGCTCACCTGATGGCACGACAACACATGCCCTGTAACCTAAGCATGTAACTAATCCTTAGTTTATTCTTAAGCTATTAAACTTATGTCCATGACATCTTATTTACATGCTTTTCATTGATTTGGTGGAGGATTCCTTAATCCTTACCGTACTTACCCTAACTTTAAGAGGGTGGGGAGGAGAGAGAAAAGCAATAAGCCTTAGAACCTTACTTGAATTAGGGTTGAGAAGGGAAGAAGATAGATGAGAGAGTCCTAAAGGTATCTTATTTTTAGTCAAGACCTCAAACTTTGTCCAGGCAGTCACACCGCATCTAGGAGTTCTCATGATCGACTAGTGGGGCGGAGGAAAATATTGCCAGCCCTCAGACGGTGATCCTTTTCTAGTCACCTCTGTCATCGCAAAGTCCTCTAATAACTCCCTCAGGTTCTAAAGAGTTTGTAAAATTTAATAATTACTAAGGATTAAATGAGAAGCCATTGGCTCTAATACCAAATGTAATGACCCTACCTCCTAGTAACCCCTAATCAAGGCAGACCAAGAGGTCAGAGGTGTTGTCCCAATATTTCAGGATCCATGGTTTGACATTTAATCAAAAATAATTATCGAATTCTACTAATACTAAATTAAAAGGCTGGAATAAAATAAAACGTTTGCATACCTTATAAAATTAGGATCTAAGACTTCTATACGCATACAAAATATATCTATCTAATCCTCCTTTGGATTAGTTAACTTTATCTGAAAAAATTGTGCTTTACTGTTTGTCCAATTTTAGATAATTCCTAAAACGCCGGCAAACAAAACGTCAATTAGCATAAATGAATATGCTAGTATGTGGGTACAAAAAAAACATTGCACATAATTTCTAACAACATAATAACAACAAATAGTTGTTAACAATGCAATATTACATTTTTAGTATGACTCCTCAACTGCTTTTACCACCTCTGGGATACCCTTTCTAGGGTTAAGTCCTTGCAAGTGACTTTAAGGCTACCTTCTCCATCCTGAGCTTGGTACATGGGGTCACCTCTCTGGGTGCCCTATGGTCTTCCCTCTAGGGCTTGACCACCTTGACCTTCCCTCCAGGGCTTGGTCCATTATCTTACATCCAGAGGGGTATGTAGGTTCGAGCGAGTTACACTCATGTATACTTTGTAATAATCATATTCACTTTAAGCATTGTAGTAATGAAACATCCAAGTAGTTTAATTACATTGCAATTGATAAATCCTCGAGAAATGTCTGGAAACATAATGCATGTACCCATAATTAACCACATACCTAATTTGCATATTTCACAAGCAATAAGAAATTCTAACCAAGAAAGCAATCCAAGCAAGTAGTTCAACCACACAATCAAGAATCCTGAAAAGCATATGTAACCTATTTACTACACACTCTATCAAGAATCTGCTTTATTGACTTGGATTCACTTTCTAGGGTTTCTAATCCAAATTAGGGTTTCATTAGAGTTCCTTTATATCTTATTTACAATTTTTCTCTTTAATATTCACAAAACCCTAAAACAACAATCTTAGGTATAAAACCCTAATTACTCACATATTCACATTAGAGCCTTTTTATCATCTACTAGGCTTGAGGTTAACCTAACAGTAGGTTTATACAAAGGATTTTGAATTATATCTCATAAGCAACTATTAACCTTAAGTTAGGGTTTCTAAGATATTATGCATCTTTATGTGTACAAAATCCTAAAATAAGCATATTATCATCTTAATCAGGTTCAATCCTTCTTCTTATCCACCATAGGTTATGATATCTCAAAATAACATAATTAAGACATTAAACCCAATTTCTAAACATAATTAGGGTTTCTTCATATTTTAATGCATAAACATGGTCAACTTAGAGTACTTTTAGAACTATAATCAGATTCAGACCTTAAATCCATTTTTATTATATTCCTTGCATTCTCCTGATCAATTTTTATATATTACTCGCTATCATCAGAGTTATTGATAATTATTTATGAATTTATATAGAAATTTCCTTCTTGGGCCAATAGGACGTCGCCACGTCAGCAGAGTGGATCGCTCTTCCTTTTCCACATGAGCAGGCACCTGATTGAGCTATTTTCCCATTTTACCCTTATGACCCCTACTTCTTATCCTTGCGTGGTCTGGGCAAAATAGGTAATTGGTTCCCTGTCCATCTTCTACCTCACGACTGCTCCAAACCAGGGTCCTGGCGAGTCAGCGACAGGTTGACTTTCGCGTCGATGCTCCCGAGCGGCAAGCAAGGGCTATGCCCCATTCAACTCACCCCGCCGGACCTGGGGATGGGTCAAGGTTGGCCTGCAATGGCCTCTAGATGGCTGGCGATGGGAGGGTGGCTCCATGGAAGACTGGGAGATAATCAGGTAGCGAGGGAAGCCTGCAGATCAAGGCCTCAACAGGAAAAGATGCCCCTGACCCCGGTAGTGCGTTCTAAGGCCTCCTTTCCTCGCAAACAGGGGTATAGCCCCTTATATAGGCATTGCCCGCAGTCCACAACCAAGGAGTCTTCTCCATTGGGACTTTGGGGAAACTTCCGACTACTCTCCAAAAGTATCCAAACCTAGGCTCACTCTACTCGGAAAGGGATCCTAATCGCAATGGGAATGGTCCCATTGGTGCTCGATTATTGATTAGCAAGGAATCTAGTCCTAAAATTATGTGAATATGTTCCTCCTTTCCTTATTTTAGGTGAAGTGCAGCCACTGTTGGATCCATATCCAACGGCTATCGGTCCCCATAAAAGAACATGAATTAAATCAAATTGTGATATTTAATTTATCCCTCTTACTTTAGGAAAATGTAAAAAATTTATATCTCCTAAACCATTTATCCTTTTGATCCCAAATTTTAGGAAAACCTTTATCTTGGCTTTATCTATTCGTACACCAAAATTGAGTCCCAACCTCAAAAGGAAAAACGCATTATCTTCATGTGCAAGTTATCTTTTAATAAAGCTTATTTTAAGCATATTTTCTCTCTCTTATTCTTTTATTTTCTTTCTTTTGATTCCTTTTACCATTAGAAACCATGTGGAGTTGAAATCTCATTCATAATGACTCCATTATCCACATACTTCTTATATTTTCATCATTCTTTCAACTTTCCTTCTTAATAATGCTTTATTTGATTTTTATCTCTTTCCTCTCCTATTATCTTTGCAACTTGGACTCCTTGGAACCCAAGAAATCCTAAAGATATGAAATCCCTCCTTGAAGGATAATTATTATCATTCTAGATGCTTCCACATCTTTCTTTTCTCATTATCTTAGTTATTATTTTACTAATTGATTCCTTTTCCTTTTTATTTCCTTTTTCTTGTTATTGGGCTCAATAGCCAACAAGGCCCACAAAATCAAACATACAAGGCTATTTATCAAAGGAATCCATTTTACGCACATAAATCACACAATTACACAATCATACATTTATTGGGGAAATTGCATTTCCAACCAAAAGAAACCCAAAAAAATTGGGTTGTAACATCATCATTATCTTTGCATGCCTTATAACAAGGCTCAACAACATCACTTACATATAATACACCAAATCAACACAATATTGCATTAATGAGCTAGGAGATATTCATAAACAATCATAGCAGGGTTATATTAACATTAAGAACATTCCTTTATTACATCAACATGCAAGGAACCTAGATATGATTAACCCTCATCATATTCATAATGCACATGTTTCACATAAGCAAGTATCAACCATGTGGCTATGACAACCACCAATTAATACATTAAGGTTATGATAATGTTAAGGAGGTTATTTAACAATCATGCTATCATATATGAATTTTAAACATGAATACTCATCTTTATCTATTTGCATTAGAGTTAGGTTCAACAAGATAAATTATATTAATGTTACTAATCAACACTTATACCCAAACCCTAACTCATGGCATCCCCATTGGATCATGGATGCATAAGGTGAAGCATAACCATCACATTCCATACTATTCTCAAGTATGAACCCACACATAAATCAAGGTGTAACCATTGGGTTGTAGCATACTAGGGTTTCAACAACATTAACATAGTACTTCATGATTGTATTAGTCATTCAAGGATTATTCATACCCAATTACCATCATTTAGTTATATTAAAGCTAGGTATAAAAAGCTATACCTCATTAGGGTTACATATCAACACAATATGCTTATCATCCCTTCTATTCATATGAGTGAATAGGTAAGACTACCTTATTAAGGGTAACCCTCTATTTTTTCCATCATCATTCAACCCATATCACCATACCACAATGTCGCCCAGAACCATTGGATGTTTAGGAAGGTAAGACCATTGGTTGTTTACATAAGTAGACACCTTGGATAAACCACCTATGAAGTCCTTGATTTTTTTCTCTATAAAGAGTCACCATATAACCCTAGACATCCCTTAATTAACAACACAAAAAGTTCCATTGAAAGTAGGGTAAAACCCACAATCGACTGTTCATTTAAAACAAGCCATTCATTGTCAACAAGCAAGCTCCTTAAGTTCATCATATAAAGGAAGCCATCTAAATCACATTATTAGGACCAAAATATTACATTATCCATCATTCCACTTTATTGGAGGAATAAACATTATATCTTGACCGTTGGGTCAAGTTCATATATTAAAACCATCAATTACAGTATAGGTCCGACCATTGCATCAAGTTACCCAAGAAACCATTAGTCTAAGGCTTAATTGATGCTAAAACTATATGATTAACTTACCATAGGTTTTGAAGACCTAATCCACCATCATTAGTGCCATTAAGTCACCATAGGTTGTTAGATCAACACTATATTCATTAATCAAAATCAAATATCAAACTAATATCACCATTGATTGATAGCATCATTAGGGACTTAGTTGTTAATCACTAGGCTTCTAATTAGGCCAAAACATGACCTAAGGGGTGAATTTCAGTTGACACCCTTGGTTACCACCATCAATTGTCATGAAAACAATACCATAAGGTTGTTTCAATGGTACCATCATCGGGTCATGGGTTTATAGAAGAAATCGGCTTAAAACCCTAAAATTGACAATTTGTTGATAGGTGTTTAGCACCATAGGTTGTCAACCCAACCTGATCCAAGTCATATTATACCTTAGGAATAATGTACACATGATCACAGGTTCATATATAACTAAAATCAGAATAGAGAATATTATAAAAATTGAAATCCAATTCAAGCATAGTTTTTTAGTGCATGGATCATCATTTTCAAGCAAGAACATGATCTAGAAAGCTTATGGTAAGCAATAAATGTGGAGCAAGTTATACAACTTGCCTCTAATGAGAATATGAAACCCCACAAAGAAGAAATCTTGAGTAGGTAGGGTAGAAAATCCAATCATAAGCTATGAACTCGTCCATCTAGCACATTTCTTCATCAAATGAGCAAACCCTAAGCATAAGGAGCAAGAAAGGTAGGGTTTCAGATCTTTAGAGCAATTTCTACCAGGGAACAACAAGGTTATGGCCTGGAGGAAGGTCTAAGGAAGGAGAAGAGTAAGATAAATAGATAAGGAAGGAAGAAAATAACTTGTCTTGGTCAAAATCCCTAGAAGATGACCTTGGAAACCCTAGGTAGAGCTAAATGGAGCTCTAGGAGACCTTCTCCAAAAAGAGGTTGTATTATACCTTAGAGCACTTGGTTCTGCATAAAAATAGAGTGGAGTCATTGCTCCAGGTTAGAGGAAAGAGAAATCAAGCATAGATTCGTACTTGGGAAAGGAAGAGGTAAATATAGCCCATGGATAAGGATGGAAGCAAGCATGAGGTGTAAAAGTAGCTTCCTCATGTGTCTATGGCCTTAAACTATTAAGAATATACAAGCACACACATAATAAGATCCCCCATAATCTTTAAAGACCTGATTAGATTTCCTTTTTCGAATTTCCCAGCCAATCACCTAATTCATTAGTTGATAGCTACTAAAGGTAGCTCATCCGTGAAGGGGTAAACCCTAAAATACCCTTAGAGAAAACATCTTCAAACCAAGGATTAAATAGGTGCCCCACGTCTCAAAAAGCTCAAGAATGGTGAGAAAATATCCAAGGAACATAATGCAAGTGATAAATTTTAAATAAAACCTCTCAATTGGGTAAATTGTAGAAAAGTCCAAAATGTGCATAACTTACTCAAACAGTGTCCAAATTTGACCAAATTTGAAACTTAAGCTTGTCATATGATTTCAAATTGTTAAAGTGTCTATATTAGTCTATTAGTTAAATAGGCTAATTAGTTTAGTGGGCCTTTATATTCCGGCCCGTCTAGTTTAGATTACTTGGGTCCTAAGTAATAGGGTGTCTCTCCTCTTCTATATAAAGGAGAGGTCGTCAGTCATTGTATTACAATCTATTCTATTCAATCAATCTTTTATATTTTAACATGGTATCAGAGCGGGTTAGATCTTGAGGAAACCTAGCAGCCGTCCTCCCTCTCTCTCTCTCTCCAAGCCGTCCACAACAACCCTAGCAGCTAGCAGCCGCCGCCTCTTAGAGAGAGCGACCAAGGGGAAGCGCCCGCCTGCGGGCGGCCGTCGTCGTCGCCATGGCTTGGTTGGCTGCCCGCTAGGCATATCCCCGCCTCCGTGGCTTATCCCCTTTCATATTCATTCATTCTTTTTCAACGATCACTGCTCCTATCTCTTTCCCGGCGCCATCAGTCTTGCTGCCCCATCTCCCAGCCGCCTCCGCTGGCAACTAGCAGCAGCACCAGCCGCCGCCGCTGGCAACTAGTAGCAGCACCAGCCGTCGCCTCCATCAGCAGCATCCGGCGCCGCCGCCAGCAGCCGCACCAGCCGGCGTCGTAGCCGCAGCCGCTCTTGCTGCCATCCTCCAGCGTCACCGGCACCACCTCCAGTAACGTCTCTGTTGTGCTTCCAGCAGTCTTCGACTGCAAGCTGTAGCGCCATCTCTGCCGCCCAGCAGCTTCCGCCAGCCTAATCAGTTGTGCCGCAAACAGCAACAACTTCGGCCGCCATCAACAGCACCAAACAACAGCAAATGTCCATCATCCGTGCCATCATCCCGAAGGAACAGCAGCCGCCAGCCAGAAATTAGCATCACCATCATCATCCTCCATCATCGCTGTTGTATCTGTGCTCTTAGGCTGCAGTGTTGCTTTATCCAAGCAACCGTATCCCCAGCCTTGATCGCACTTTTTCAACTGGCGCTCCATCTCATGACGTCTTCAGATCAGCCTTCATCGCCGCTTTGGAGAGGCTCCGCCTTGGCTCCGCATGCATCCTCTTGGCATGCAATATCTCCGGAGTCACGCAGGAGACCATTTGTCATCTCCTATGTTGCGACAAAGTGCTTCATCAGCCGAGCGTCATCTCCAGCCATCATCCGCAAGCTGCTGCTCCTCCACTTCATCATCATCCCGACGGTCTTCATCCGCAAGTTGTTGTTGCGTTGTGCGTCATCATGCTACTGCTGCCATCTACAGTAGGCGATCACCCATCACTCTACACCGCTACCAAACAACCATGTTTACTACCCCCATATGCATTATCCCTGTCTCTATTCAGATCCTTAATTGGTTCTATCTTTTGCTAATCGGATCCTATTTTGACCCTAACGGGCCAACAAACCCCTTTTCGGGTCGGGACTAGATCCATTTATTTTTCTATCCGGATCTCATGTTTACCCATTTAGTATACTCTCTTTGGCTATCGGTTTCATTCTCCACATATTACCCATCTCCATTTCACGTATTTCTCTCTTTTTCCACCATTTTCTTTCCCACCCACCCATATTCTGTGAGCATCCCTTTTTCACATTGCGGGGGGGGGGGGGGGGTCATATGTCCAGTTCTCCACACCAAACACTCACTCTTGTCGTATTTGGTGTGCGGGGGGGATAGAGAGGAGAGAAAGAGATGAGAAGAGAGAGCGAGCATGAGAATATATGAGAGAATGTATGAGAGAGAGAGTATGAGATGAGATGATGATATATGTATTCAGATTATATATATATTCCAGGCTATCTTCATGAAGCTTCACATTGTTCAGCACACCAGTTCTCTACTTGAGCCAGCAGTGAAGATCCACCGTCGACACCGTATCCGCGTTCGTACCGCGTTATGTACGTCAGGTGTTGATGGTGTATTCCTTCAGTTGCATTTACATGAGACAGATGGGTGCTTCTTCAGAAGCTCAGAGTTTTATCTTCACCGAGCTACTTCATCACGTCTTCTCCGAGCCGTATCTGCTGTATCGACATCGCCTGTAGCTGATCCTCTTGGGACTTTCCTTGATGGATGATCTCCTTTCCCGTCAAGCCCCCAAGTTTCATGGTTCCTGCATCGTATCAAGCAGCAGATCGTCCGTCCGCGTTCGTGCCGCGTTAAGCACGTATTCCAGTGGCGACTTGTTGTAGTATCAGGACCATTCTTCAGTCTACAGAGTATCTTCAGATGTCTTCATTTCAAATGCACTTCAAGGAAGACCTTCTTCAAAGCTCGAGTATCTTCAGCCTGCAGAGTCATCATCACCATATGATTCAGGGGGAATATTATTTCAGGGGGAGTAACATATTTTGTATGGGAGTGATATTTATCTTTTATCTTTCATTTATCATTTCTTTTTATCGAGTCTTGTAACTCTCCAAGCTTGGACATGTGTTTCACCCATGCTCCAGCTTGAGGGGGAGTGTTAAAGTGTCTATATTAGTCTATTAGTTAAATAGGCTAATTAGTTTAGTGGGCCTTTATATTCCGGCCCGTCTAGTTTAGATTACTTGGGTCCTAAGTAATAGGGCGTCTCTCCTCTTCTATATAAAGGAGAGGCCGTCAGTCATTGTATTACAATCTATTCTATTCAATCAATCTTTTATATTTTAACACAAATAATATCACAAGATTAGGTATAGCACTAAATTATGGTAATTAAGATTATTCAACTCATTAAGTAAGTTTAGAGGCCTTACATTAGTTATGTATTAAACGTTATAAATCAATTGGCTACGAATTCAACATTTTACCAAATAATAAATGAGAATTGGAGTTTGTCTAAGTTGCAATTGCACTTATCTGGACCCAAAATCACCTGAATATAATAGTAATGCCTATAGTCATGTGTCAAGAGAAGAAAAAATATATGAAATGAACAAATAAACAATTGGATGTAGCAACCACTAAGATTGTTTAAATATAAACCAAAAGAAAGGAAACAAATTTGACGTAAGTAAAGGCAATACTGAAGGACTAGAGGGTTATAGGATTAATCAAAATATAAGGGGGTTTCAAGTATTATCAGAAAACATGGGGAGTTTCTCAAAGGAAAAAACCCTCAAATATATACTACATCGGAAACCAAATATCTCAGACCACATAAATCAATTGAAATAAGGTTTTTCTATTGTTACTAATTTTCTATTATAAAGTAGTTAATTGAGGGTGAAAATGGGACTAATGTCAATGATGTATGATGCTATTCGTGGACATCTATTCCAACAATTTTGCACAGCTTGGAATTTATAAATCTAGTTTAGATTAGTTTCTCCATAAAGACATCGATGTGTCAGTATATTCTATGAGTAGTGATACCCACACCTTCTCCTGCCACCCCAACCATACCCATTCTTTATAATCAAGTAAGTTTTGCACAAAGTTAGGATTATGTGCCACATGGGAGGAAAGAGAAAGAGAAAAAAGCCCAAAAAAGGA
Organism: Alisma plantago-aquatica; assembly: GCA_963693085.1. NCBI lineage: Eukaryota > Viridiplantae > Streptophyta > Magnoliopsida > Alismatales > Alismataceae > Alisma > Alisma plantago-aquatica. The sequence goes on from OY856413.1 coordinate 581,405,363, forward strand.
AAATAAGGAGAGATAAATTTATCTATTCATTATTCTCAATCTATAATGAACTTTTTAATGAAATAAAAATCAGTAGAAACCCTATAAAATATAATTTAACAAAAGCAATGTCGTCATATTTTTGATAAAATAATATAAACGTAAAAATGAGTATTGTATATTGGGAATAGTAATCATTTTTCTACGTAACACATTAATTCAAAAATAAGTGTTGCATGTCAATTTGAGTACTCATTTTTTATGTCATTTATTTTAAAATGAGTATGCATTACATTTTTGGAAGTAGTACTCATTTTCAAGAGACTTACATGCTACCGATTATTTAGTGTTGGGTTAACTGAGCATGTTAAAATCGACGGTCGTTGAACATGTGTCAGACGAAAAATCTAGCAGTGAGCCGTGAGCTTAAAGAAGATAGTAGTTTAAATAGAATTGTGGTTTGGAGAAGATGTATAGAGAACTACTTTTCTTCATATGGTTAATTGTGAGGATGTGAGTAGTAGAAAATCAGAGGTTGACATGCATGTGTGAGAGTGTCAATAAATAATTAAAAGCCACAAAAGTATATATAATTATCCAAATGATGACTACTATGTATCTCAAACAAATAAGGCTCTTTTATTGGGAATCAAGTATATATATATATATATATAATGATAATAAATCAAGTAAATTATATTTGCATTATAATCTATGAATTGTTTTTATTATAGAACTTTATAATTAAGGGTTTAAAGTGGCTTATTAATTATATGGAGTTTGTTAGAACTTTTGATGATTACAATGAGTTAAAGGTGTACATGTAGACTAAAATGTCTAACAACGTGTTAGAATTTTTTTGTTGTTGATTTGATATACAACAATGGACTAGAACATATTGTGTGAGTAGGATATATTACAATAGCTGAATATTACAACATATTAAGCATGTTGTGTAATTATGATATATAACAATGGATTAGAGCATGTTGTGTGATGTTGGTCTATTGCAATAAGTAGCATTTATAATTATTACAATGGAATAAGAGCTTGTTGTTTGACTATGGTGTAGTGTATATTGTGTGATTAGAGTCTATTATAACATGTTAGCACCTATGCATACAATAGTATATAGCATGTTGTATAATTATGATCTATACAATGGACTATAGCATGTTGTAATATTAGAGTCTATTACAATGATTTAGCACTTATTATACTTTCACTCTATAGTAAAATAGTTTAGTCCAGTTGTATATGACTCATTTCGTGTTGGATGTATTATAAACAATCACATAAATAGATATTTTGTTTTAGATATACTAACTACAACATCACCAACACACATGTTGTATTATTCCCGTTATAATTGCTTATTTTTTGTGTCTTTGTAGTAGTGTCAAATTTTGAGTCATGTTCACACGTGATAATGGTGAGGTAATTTGACTACCTCAACCTCGAATACTATGTGATCATCCAAATTCGAATGGAGACCCATTCCATAATTTACCTAATCCAATACCATTCATCATTACTTACCCTGATAGTCTTTCTCCTGTTGATCATTCAACCGAATCTCAAGAGAAGGAACATATTTGTTTCTATATAAAAAATACACATCTAGAGGACTGCGAATCTTCATAAAAATCTTCTTAACGTATGAATTGTATGCATTTTATATGGAAACAAATCCACCATCCACCCAACAAAGAAGGAAACAACATGAACCTTTAATATGAAGAGAGGCTAATAGGAATGGAATGCCACAGCACTTGCCAACTAGCTTAGTTGGTTAAGTCTGTTGCTTGTGAAGTGTAGGTTGCGGGTTCGAATCTCAGCGAACTTGTTGGGGCACTACAGGAAGGGATTATAGCCCTTGGTGTAGTGATGGTATTCTCTCTCTCCTGCTACCTTGGACAGGGGTGAAATTCCCCACTTCCAAAAAAAAAAAGGAATGGAATCCCACCATGTAAGATGACAGCAACGCAGCAATTACCCGTAGAGGTCACTCCATTTGTGAAGTTGGATTTTACATCGTACTATAAATAGCATTTAGATAGATATTTATAGATGAAACGGGTAGACAATGACGCCGTTTGGGGGAAGCTGGGACCGTTTTAGTCTGTGTTGTTCGGTTTTTACAACCACCACGCAGTTCCCTCCTTTCCTGCACTTCAATATGATTCGGGTAGATGTACAGGTGGATGGTCGGATAGCGACCAGTTACGGAAGCTGGCAATGTTTGCCTAAAACAATGCGTTGTTAAGTCTTGCAACCATCACGATTTTCTGTACTTATTACATTATCGGGTTCATAAGCATAATCATAATATCTTGTGCTCTATCCAATCGGTTTTGTCGTGTCCCACAAATTTTGAGAAACGAAATCTCTTATCTAAAACTCAATGATTGTTTTTCTTTGAAATTAGGAAATCCAGTCCTAATCACATCTTCGAAGCGCAAATAACAGAAGGCATAGCTCCACAATTCGTATACTAAATTAAACGAGAAAAAAGTGGTGAAGAGAGAGGGAAATTTCTCAAAAGAATTTTTTTTCAAAAACCTCCCCACTTTTTCTAAAATTTCCAAAAACCTCTCTCTTTTACCAAATCCTAACCAACCTCCTCTTCTTTCAATTAAATCCGAAATAACTCCCTCCTTTTCCTTTACTTGGTTGTTGCCTAGCTGCTGGGAGTGGTTTTTAAAAAAATTCACTTTCTATTCTTCAATTAAATAATAGTTTATATGTTTTATTATACATGCTATTATATAATATTCTTGCTTATAATACTAATGAATTATTATTGATGTATATGATAAACCTCTTTTACTACTCGGATGATTTATTTCGGGTGTGACCCACATTTGATCGGTTAGAGTCAGACTTTTGTTCAGCTTGAGTTCGAGTACGAGTTAACTATGAAGTCAATTATGTCATATTTAGTTTGAAATATTTATTACTTTAATATTAAGGATGGTGTTGGGTTGGATTTTGCCGAACCTGGGTCAAATTTGCAGAAGTGGACCATATCAAGACATGTATGACCCGTACCTCAACCCGAGCCAAACATGAGTTGTATAAAGTTTGACTTGAACTCACCCAAGACAATATTGACCCGACCCAAATTTGACCAGACCTAACCTACACATCGTAAAAGTATTTAATCATAAATAAGTAATATTGAAATGAAGGATAAATATTGAATTAAGAACTTCTTTCAACTCTTATCCATAATCAAATAATTTTACAATATTTGGAAAAGGTAGAGTCGGGTTTGGATCATGCCGATATAGGTTTAGTTTGATTCAAGTAACTTTTTACAACTCTTGTTTGGCTTGGGTTCAGGTATGGATTGAACATGTCTCGATCAATTGTAGTTTGGTTTGGTTTGGCCATTTCAATGTCAAAGTTGGGTTTAACAAAATTGACATGGGTTCAGAAAAAACCCAATCCAATGCCATGCATAACATTAAATATAATGAATATTTCAAACCAAATGGACCCTGATCGACTAAACATATTTATTTTGTGACTGAACCCAAGCCGAACAAGAATTGTATAAGTCTGACCTAAGCAGATCCAAACCTAGTTATAAACCTAACTCAAACCCCCAAACTATAAAATATTTTGTCATAAATATCAATATCATAGTTAAAAATAATATATATTAGCAATATAAAGATATATATAATCAATAGAGTTTTTTATATTGGGAAAAAAATCTAAGAGGTTTATGAATAGAGTTTTAATTCTATATATTTATACTACTAATTCAATATTTATTCTTCATTTCAACAATACTTTTTCATGATGAAATATTTTTACGATGTTTTGGTCAAGTTAGGTTAAGTGCGGTTTGGATGAGTTTAAGTCAAACTTTTTACAACTCATGTTTAGCTCGGGTTGGGATACAAGTTATACATGTCTTGATTGATGATATGTTCCGATTATGCAAATTTGCTCTGAAAATATCCTATCGAACACCATTCCTAATATTATATATAATAAGCACTTCAAACTCAGTCTGGCCTAATTGACTGCACAGTTTAACCTATAATTGAACTCAAGTTGAACAATGGTTGTCAAGTCTGACTGCAACTGATCAAAATCTTGATATACCTCTGAAATAAATCCTTTGAGTCATCAAAGTATTCTGTCATGGAAATCAGTAACAATTCATTAATATTATAACTAAAAATATTATATAATAACAGTATGACAAAATATATGAAAATAGAATGTGAATTAAGAAAGAAAACATAAAAACCAGACGTAATAGCTAGGCAATACCCAACTGACTGAAACGGTAGGGAGGAAGCTCTTTGGGATTTGATTGAAAGGATTTAGTTAGGATTTGATAAAATAAAGGAGTTTTCAGGAATTTAGGAAAAGTGAGGAGGTCTTTGATAAAAAAAACTCTTTTAAAAAACCGTTTGTATCTTCAATGTCGGAGTCAACATGATGTGTATATTTGATTTCCCCTTTGTTTTATCCCAAACAGTTCCGCAATAAAAATAAAAAACCAACATTCAAAGCAAGCAATAAATGACAGTTCTTCATGATATTTTCGGAAGGTCTGAACATACAATGTAGATGGATTTCTTTGTTCCGATTTTTGCCTACGTAAATGCATCCCCCCCAACACACACATCGACATGAAGAAATAATGGTTTGGGACTTTCTCAATGGCAGCCTCCATTTAATTCTATCCAACTTCATGAAAATTCTATGTGAGACACACGCAACGGCGTGTGCAACAAAAGCATTCTCAATGTAGCAAACCTGATTAAAAAATAGTACGAAACTTGAGTATGTGGCGTTTTTGTTTTCGTAGTTATTATTATTAGGGTGAGAATCAATGAAGTCAATATTTAGATGTTGTTTAAACTTTTTACTTTTTATCTTGGTGATAACTGAGAATTAACCAGACTTGTAGCTAACAAAACCGTTGAAACTTGCCAGTTAAGCCTATAGACAATGTGGTGTGCGGTTTTTGTAACTACTTGATGCAGACAAATAATAAAAACTTGTTTAGTTGTGCATAGGCCGACGATGATCTCCAAATTTGATGTATACCACAGATTTACAATTTTGAGTCCAACTATACCTTATTAAACTAACCTAGTATAGCAGTTAAATCCGCATTACTTGGAATTTTCTAAATCTGGTTTAGGTTAGCTTTTCCAACGTCGGTGTGGCATAAAAATTTATATCTATGATTAGTTGAGTTTCAAAGCAACTTTTTATCACGTTTAGATTTCATCCATCCTATCGTCCAATTATGTCAAATTGAAAATTAAAATCTCAATTTGTAACATACCCAATCCTAGGAATTTATGTTGATCCTCCATTCTTTTGGACCCCTAGTCGACTATGTTGTTATCCAATTTCCTTCATCCTTTTTTTAAACCTTTATCAATTAGACACCTATCGATAACTATAACTACCTAATTTAGGCTACAATAGAACTTGTCGGGATCCTTTGATCTTAATTAACCCAATATTAGTCCGTGTACATGAAATCTTAGTATGTAATAACCCTAATAATTTAATTATGGAAATCGGTGAATAATAAGAATAAAGTATAGTCTCGATTACAATAATATCCTATTATGTACCTAGGATCACAACGTGAGAGATTTAGAGGTAACTAAAAAAGGTTCACCTTATTTAACCATTAGGATGAGCTTAAAACCCTAATTTAATGATTAAGTGTATAACGGAGCAAATGCAACACAAATAATATCGAATTGTGAATATGATCCTAATTATGAATTCATCATACTCTAATTAGCCAACATATCAATTTTCATCTTAATCGGACATCACATACACCTTTAATGGTGGTTTAGAAGGTAGAATATAAGTTATTTTGTTTTATGTCATTCCAAACAATATAAATCTCCAATTTGACCTAGGTATACTGCTTTATGTCTTTGTCACGCGGGTCATGTGGAATCTTTACCGGGTCAGGTAGATGGGGTGTTCGACTTTGTCTCCCAGCCTCGAACTTTCGTGCGCGAGATTGCTCCGCATGACCAGTTCCCCTGCAACTTGTTACTCCTTTCCGTTCTCTCTCCACAACCAATGATTTCTCACGATTTCTTCTCCTTTAGATCCGCCTTGCTACACCAGTTCTAATGAGCCCTAATTTGCGCTATCTCAAGTCCTAGACATAAAAGGCCTATTACTGCCTACTGCCCTCTCATCTCTATAATTTCTCAGAGCTCTACCCAGTGATCTCACCATCGTATATCGAGTCCTTTAGTACCTATTGATACATATGAAGTCTCCTCCTGCATCAATTTTATCTGAAGCACCCCGAGCCACCACTGCCAACTCGATCTTCTTCTCCGACATACATCTTGGATTGTCATCGACGGGGGTCATTCCTTGACAATTCATTATAAGGTAACATACGAGGATCCCCACCCTTTCATTTCATATGCCTATCTTGGCTCAGATTTCTCTGGTTCGTCTGGTCGTCTAAGGCGGAAACTCACCAGCGTGTGGAGTGTTTTCGGTCGGTAATGCAGTGGTTCGAGGACCCGAGATATCATATTTTCCGTGCCATAGGGCCACAATGGGATTGTACCGTTGGCTTCCACAACCTTGTAGCCCCAAACCCTCATTTCAACTAATCATTTACTCTGCCTTTCCGCTGGTCTCAGACGTTGTAGACCTCCTACTTCACCGGAGAGCTTAATTTTTGCCTCAGTGCTTTCAATGATGTCTCTGTCGGGGTCTTCCCTCTCAAATCGAGTCAAGTTCTGGATGCTTGAATCCTCTCTTCGGTCGTGTATACCTAGTTTTCTTTGGGAGCCGATGCAACGGCGGGGCCATCAGTGGCACATCAACTTTTGACCATCCCAGGAACTGAGCGAAGGCTCGTGGGGACCTCAGTGGCGAGGCAGAGCCAGTGGATGGATTCTCTGCCTACAAAGCAACCTGGTTCGGGCACCCTCCACTGATCCAAGCTCCAGTAGGAAGCTAATGGCATGACACATAGGGAGATGAATCCCTGGAGCAAAAGCCCGGTCTTGCCTATGGTACCTGTGGTACTCATCTCACGCCCATGAGGGCATTATAGGAGATTCGGTTTTGTTTGACTCTGTTGACCCCGAAACCCCATGGTTCTGATTTCTCCACATTTTGTGTCACATTGCGCCACTAATAATCGCATTATCATTCAAGGGTAATATGGTCATTTTGCATCAAATTTTTTGTCTTAATCAGAAAATGATTTTAAATTGTAAGAATCATAACTAATTATTGGTTCAGCAAAAAATATAAATATATATTTTTTAAATCAAAAAAATGTGACCGGTTTAATGAGATAGGTTTCACGGTCATATTTTTAGGTTATAATAGGGTCGTTCTCTGAGTAAAAGATTCAGTGTAAATTATATTAATTGAATGCACATATATTGTGACTAGGTTGAGACAACCTTGACCCTGAGCTTAGGAGGTGTTACTAGATATTTAGGTTTGATCATAAGGTATGTACATCCTCTATTTTATTTTGGGCATTATTTGACTAAAACCTACTTTCTTTTTAATGAGGTGTCTTTTGAACTGTTATTCCTTATGAAATCTAAATTCATAAACATTTATATTTCCTGATATTGACTCATTATATCCATGTGGATTTTGGACTACCTTGTTTATATGGGTACTTGTACCCCTCTTGTTATAACTATCTTTTTATATAAAATTGACTAAAATACTAGTCTTGCCTCTCTATTTTATACATGCTACATGTTTGACTAGAATATCTAGAATAACGGTACTTATGTACAACCATACTTTATGGGGTGTGTGTTTCCGCCCGGGGTGTGCGTTTCCACCCTTATTTATTTTTAGGTTATGGCCCTATTTTAGGTATATTTAGTCTACATTGTTATACATGCAAATACTTATTGTTCAAATATGAATCTGTGGATGATTGTTATGGCAAGACACTTTTATTATCATACTTGTAATCTAAAATTTAATATGTCTCATTTCTTTTGTTACATTTCTCTTGTTATATTTCTTTTTAAATTACCTAACTGCAAATAGCCCCTTCTTATGGAACATCTCTTTGGTACTTTTAACCCAATATAATGCCCAAAGTATTTTATATATGTACATACTCAGCCTTTGCTGACCCTCTATTTTATTTTCTATTTCTTGAGTGATGTTCCTTTCCACCCAGGTGTAGGTACATTAGAAGAGAAAGATGCACAAAGATCATAAGATGGGTTTTGGACCTAAGGATAGCTTGGAATTATTGGGTTTCCCTCTGCAACATGTCTAGCACGTGTTTAGATTTATTAGATGTATACATTTTTACCTTGTTATACCATCTTTTATGGTGAGGAACAATTATAAATGAATCATTATGTAACGTTGTAATAGTCATGTTTCTGCTGCTTATTCATTATCGTGTTCTATTTCATTTATCATTTGAATAATGAATGAAATTCCTCCTTTCCTACATACCTTATAGAATTATCGGGTTGGTTGGACTTATTCATCAATTTAGTGAAGAGTTGATCCCCTCTCGGGTCTCACTCTTTACACAATTAATTTCTCGATCTCAAACTAAATATATTAACGTTTTAGTTTTTCCTTCTCATGATATGCCTATTCAAAGGAGAAAAATCCAGAAAGATAGTGTAGTATTTGAATCAAAATCTAACAACTAAAAACCTAATTTCATTATTTCATACTCGATGGATATCATATACGGACATCATTTTGATCCGAAGGAATTGTATCCAAATTTGGATAGGTATTTGATATGAACCTCAAATAATTTATAATGTTAATACATATATTACATATCTGAGATATGAACATTTCATGAATCACACGTTAAAATTTTACATTTTCAAATCATTATATATAAACAATGTGTACATATCCGACAATGCAATGATATCTGACATCCACAACTTTCGCATCTGAAACCCCAAAAAACCCAATCGAAGGCTCCGTTCGGAGCCAACAAGAACATTTGTCAATCCGAAAGGATTTCGTGGATATCCATTTATAAACATTATCACACCATATACAAATGCCTGAAAATCTACTAACATAATTGTATACATGAATCCGGTATGTTTCGGTATAGGTGGTTTACTTTTGTAAGAGGCGATAAGAAAGGTAAGATATACGGGATGTGTAGTCTATACAGTGTAAATAAGATCACTCTTTATGGGCAATCACTTCTTGGGCAAGAAACCCTTTTGTGTCTGGTTTATATTTCTTGTTTTCCATTGAAAAAGGCCTCTAGTCCCTGCGTGGCGCCTGGCGAGGTCAGCTTGTAGACGTGACACCACTAGAAATGAGATAGTAGAGATATAGGAGACAGACAGGGACTGGCGTTCGGGTAGACGGTGCTGGGCTTTTGAGTATGCTAACTTGCCGGGAGTTGCACTCACCACCAACCCCACCCACGGTTTGCGTTTCCTTGTTTGATAAGGTGTATCCGGATGACAAATTACGTGTTTGATATATATTTTTATATTGCGAACTCACACGATTACCTTTGGCGGCTGTAGATATAAACGCTAGCACCGACTGCGCCCACTTCGCTCTGCAGTGTGCGGTTGAAATCTTATTTGTTGGCCCACTTCACTCCGCAGTGTGCGATTGGGTTCCGGAAACAAACATCAGCTTATAAAAAGGCCTCTTTGTTAAGAAAAGGATTATAGTTGTCGCAGAATGAGCAACACGCTCATTCCTTCACACACTTCAAACACACAATCTTATCTGGTGGTGGGATCTACCAAGCCCATCCCACCAGGTTCAGTGTCCTCAACATTTCGCCAATGAATGTTAATCTCCTTTATGGTTCGATTAACTCTTTTGAAAGTTTACTAGTATCGCGTTTGGCGCTGCAGGTTAGGGGCCGTTTGCGTCTTATTTTTCTGACTACAGGTATTCAATACATAAATTGTGTGCGGCTGGTATTTCTCTTGGATGGTTAAACTATTTTCCTGCAGCAATTATGTATCTGAGCTCCCCCAGTAAGCCCCAAGACGATGGAAACGCAGTGATCAGAAAAGCCGTCGTAATTGACGTGTTTCGTGAATTCTATTTTTGGCTATTAAATCCGAATAACATAGCATTTCTTATTACTGCCTTATAAATATAATACAGCTGCGACCATACATGAATGTCGCAATCTGAAAAGTCTCTCCCAAACTAGGCCTAGCTGTATGTGAAATTATAAGTAGTTGGTATTGTATGACAGAGGAGTCGAGGCAAAGAAGGAAAAGTAACCAACTTTATACGTGGAAACGAATCATAGAAAGGGTGAGGGCTATTCCGGTTAGGTATTGCTGTGTGAGTTTGAAATGTAAAACTGTACATTAAACTCATACTTTGTATTCACTAAACCTTACCAAATATGCTCTAAATAGTTTCAAGACCCATCCCATATTGTTGAAATTCTCAAATTGTCATTTTTATAGATCAAATATCAACTGGAGTAAGTCATCATCGATTTATTCTACCGCCTAATTTGACCGCCTACTTCTTTAATCCTGATATTCTAGTACAAGGCGATTGGTACTTCTAAGGTGGAAGAAAGATGAAATGTGGCAGAAAATAGGACAGGAAGGTGACATTCTCAGTACCTCCCACTCCGGCGTGCACGTTATCGCTGTTGCAATAATTAATGGGCAGTGGTTGTGATTTCCACTTATAACATGACGCGCAATTCATTAGTATACTAATTACCAAGACTCACAAAAAGGCGGCCAAACTAGGCCTACATATCATACGGTTACCAGGATTTAAACAATCGGAGTCAAGTCATGCCTCATATGCGATGAATTGATGATTATCCTCGGACGGTTGGTAACCTCTTAATTCATAACCTGATTTCAAGAAGACCATATTTATATCAATTAGATGAAAGTCTTATTTATTATCACACTAACGATAAAACAAAAAAGATGTTTCATCTTATAGATATCAACACAACAAGGTATCAGATTCACACGTGCCACTTCCCTAAAAACCACACCCTCCCCTTGGAGGCGGAGTCTTTGATTGAGTTTAGGGTATTGGAACAGACAACTAATTCAAAGAAGACAAGATTAGACGTAAGACAATTCTAATAATTAGAAAGACGATGAATAAATTGTTTTTTGGATATTAGAAGATGATAATGAAATCAGATTTGGAGTCATGGGCACACATGATTATATTGAGGTAATTTGACTAGCCCTCAACCTCGAATACGTGTGAGCACCCAAATCCGAATGGAGCACCGAATTCATAATTTTACCTAATCGAAGGGCTTTCAACATTACTTACCCCCATAGTTTTTCCCCTGCTAATATTCAAGCGAACATCAAAAGGAGGAACCTATTGTTTGTCCAATAAAAAAGAAAGAATACATATTCGTAGGACTATAGATCCCCTTACCACCCCCTTGCAACGTGTGAATTGTGTGCAATTCAATCCTATGAACAATCCCGCCATCCACGCAACAATGAAGGAAGCAATATGAATATTTAGCATGCAAAGATGCCAGCATAAATTGAATCCATCGTGTAAGAGGACAACATTGCATCAATTACACGTTGAGGTCGCTCAATCAATCGGCGAAGTGGGATGTGACATTACTAAAAATAGGATTCAAGTAGATATTAATGGATGGATGCATAGACATTGACACGGTTTTAGGTAATATGGGAGCATTTTACTAGAGATTTACTATACGGACATATTTTTGGAACCCAAAATAAAACAGAAGTCATTCTCTACCAATGATTATATATATATATATATATATATATATATATATATATATATATATATATATATATATATATATATATATATATATATATATATATATATATATATATATATATAGTCAGGCTAGAATACACTCGAGTGTATTCGAAGCAGAATACACTCAAGTAGTTTTTCATGATGCAATATTTTTTTAAAAATATAATCCGTTGATCTTCTTAACCATCTTGTGAATAACTCATATAAAAAATTTGAGCACATTTGGACATTTATATGTCATGTTATAAAGACCGCAATAATTATACATTTCAAATTTGTTTCGTGCTCGATTTTGTTGCCCTCGGATGAATGACTTACACTCATCCAAATGGACTCAAAATTTGTATGTAGCCTGATTATAATATGACAATGAAAATCAATGGTTTAAATCTTGCAAAAAATAGTCTTGATATACAAACACACTTGAGTGTATCCGTGCGATATGTACACTCGAGTGAATTCTAGCCTGACTCTCTCTCTGTGTGATGATCCTGATTTTAGGGTTTTGATACTCAATCTAGTATTTGAGACATAATTGGTGTAAAATGATTTATTATGGAACTTGAGGCCTTGTATGGTCAATTTGAGTAAGTCGATCTTTCATAGATAAAGTGATAGGTTATTTTGAGGCATACTCTGAGTCGAATATCCTTAAATAAAAACTTGTTGGGATAGTTAGGACTTTAGATGTCAATTAAGGATGTACATGGACCCCAGTGGTTGAACCATGAATCTTGGTATGCATCATAATTGAAGAAAGTGGATTGAACATGATTCATTGTAGTTTGATGATTAAATTGAATTTTAGTCGAGGTTTATATAATGATTAGTAAGGTTGTTTGGATTTCATTTACATGATCGGACAATGGAGTTTTGATCTCAAACTTTTTGAAAGAAAAATTATATGATAGAAGAGTTGTATCTCAAATGTTAGGATGATTGGTGGTACTTATAAATAAATACAATTATTTGAAGTTGAAGACATTCATAATATGCATATTGATAATTTGTGGTCTTTAATCATTTAGTATCCCGGTTGTATGGAGGTGTCACGTTGGCTAATTCCCCCTTTTCCTGGGTACAACCTTCAACTACAGCATGACCAGATCCTATCTGTTAGTTGGAGATCTGATGGAGAGTCCATCGTCACCTAACTCCTAAAAGTGAGGAGCAGGCAGACGTTTTCCCTGGATTTAGAAGGGGGGACCTCGCTAGAAATCTGGGAGCATCGGTGAGATCAGTTGAATCCACCCTCCTTTTAGGATCACAATGACCACTCACCGGTGAGTGGTGGTAACTAGGACTAGAGGTTGACTCCCCCTCCCTTCTGCTCGTCTCCACTGCATTTTAGAGTACCCAAACAAAGACAACAGGAAAAACTAGGAGGGACAAAGAGAAGCTATAGAGCTCCACCCATCTGAAGCCACGGCGAGCAGGTGCCTTGCTCCATACCTTCCCCAATATATGGTCGTCGACTTCTCCCAACCGTCAATGGAGGAGCTTGGATGGAAGGTTTTCCCCTACTCAAAACATTCTTGGGCAAACGAACTTCTCACTGGAGTGGAGGAGTCGGCGAGCGGGTTGCATGAGGCTAGGGTGTCGCAGAATGAAAACCCCTAATTTCCACACCATCCAGCTCCGTCTCCATGGTCCAGGGATATCACCATCGTGGGGGAAGGAGCCGATCTCTCTGCCTCCATCAAGACGATAACACGGGGCCAAACGAGCAAAGTCAGAGCTTGACACCAGTGTGGTTCCTCACCGAAGAACTACAACCAAGTTCCTTGGGAGGTCTTGGTTCTTCCTGACCTATTTTCGGAGCAGGGAGATGCACAGGGAGAAAAACCCCAATCTCACGGAGCTTTCTCCGCCGCCGATCCAAACTCAGAGATAGACACCATGATTCTGAGTACTCGCCACCTTCAGAACCGACCATTGTGGATCTTGGTTTCTGTGTGGAGCTTTTGGACTCTTTGATTCATGTCGAAGATGAGGCTATGTTGATCAATCGCTCGCCAGGGTCCCCTCTCACTGCGGCTCTCACACACACACAGGCAGGAGCTTTTGCGCTTGCGCCTGGGAACTCTCGTGTGGACAAGACTGAGACAAGCCAAGGATAGATTGGGACCAGAAATCACAAGCCATCCGATTCACTTGGGCCAGTGGGGACCAATCATGGACTTCCCTCTCAGGCAGTGGGACCCACCACTAAAGGTAATTGCTTTAAATTCTCAGAAATATACCATATCTTAGCAATATGTCTAAAAAATAGCTCCCCTGGCCAATAATTACCCCAAAAATACCCCTGGATTCAAAAAAATGCCCTATTCAGGATGAAACCCTTAGATCAGACCTTTGAAGAAGTATTATTGCTAGTTTTTAATTTACAATATGACGCCTCTGTTAGGATATATTAAATGTAATAAATGATATTTATTGACATAAATTCTGAGAAACTTTATTCCATACCCTAATATCATGTAGAGACAATATGTTGAACCTGATCAGAACTATATTGTCAAAATATTAGGTCTTTCTCCATTAATGACTTATAAGATGCTTTTAGTCTCATTTTAATTCTAGAAAATAGACCAGTAATCAGAAAAATATGAAATTCACACCAGACCTTAATAATGACATATAGATCAGACTAGAAATATTAGACACCATCCTAACATCAGATTGAGCTAGGTTTGACCAAAACCTTAATTGGGACCTAAATACCATTAATAATGGTGAACCTTGTATAAATGATGAATATTTGTTATTAATCAGGTGATGACCAGATTGTCTAGATGATCAAAGATATCTATGAATCTCTAAACTCAGGTACGCGGGTTTTATTAAGTATAAGACTAGTTTTCTGGTTGCCTATGATATGTAATATCTTGAATGCTCGTATTTGGATATGATTGCTTGGTTGAACTAGTATGAGTTATACTTAGCCAAATCTAATATAACATAAATGAGTATGATGGGTTGTAGCTACTAGAGCACATAGCCTGGTGTGGATGTATGTTGCCTAACATGGATGTATGATTCCTTGGCCCATGTTAGATGTATGATGATACTATATTGCCCACACTAGATGTAAGTCAAGTGCAAGTATGTGTAGTACAACCACATCAAAGTGAATGCAATAAAAGGAATGTTTACCTGATTATCACTTTAAATAATGTTTTTCTTTAATCTTTCTTTCTCAAGTTATTTCAATTATGCAAACATATTAGTGTGTATCTTTCTACCCACATCCATAACATCTTGTGTGTTGATTCGTTGTTTCACGTATGTTTTAGGTTCAAAGATAGCATGGGAGGAAAAAGATGGGAGTGAGCAGTTTTTCAGGTTGTACCTATTGTGTAGATCCTAGCTTAGCATACATGTTCATAGACTGTAGAATTTTCATTCAATATGTAAATGTAAATCATTTTGTAATAATTCATATTGTATAAATATACATGTTGAATATTGAGTATGTTATGGTTGTATGTTCATGTATGTGTATTATGCTTCCGCATCGCTCTCTGATATAATTGCTAACATTTTCGGATTTTGTCTTCTCATCTCCATGGGGTTTTGAGAAGGTGAAAATCCGAGGACGTTACAGTTGGTATCAGAGCATGAACAATAGCTACACCTAACCATTGCTCAGCATGTAACATAAAACTAGATTTCACCTCTCACTTTGAATCTTAGAAACTTAGTAAGTTGTTCTATAGGAATAAGGTTTGACTTAGCCTCTAAGTTAGAACCTAGATGTTTGAGAACTAGGTTTAGACAAGTGTGAGAAACCCTTTCCATATAGAGCTCATATGTGTTGCGTAGCTACACTAAACTACACCATGTTCTCACCATTTAACTAGATTACAAGGCACCAGACTATCTACTGTGTGTTAGACACTTGAGTTTGCTGGTTTGGTTTTGTTTCCCAATCGGCTCGCACCTCAACAGTTTTCTCTGACGTCCGTCTTCTCAGAGAAAAACTATATAATATTTTATTATACATATATAAATATGAAAATGTGTCCCTCACACATGAGAGTAGTAGGTGTTCATGCAATCTAAGTGAAAGGGAGTGGCATCAGTCTAGAAGAGAGAGTAGTCTATATTAGATGTCTAGAGCTCTATCAAGATATGTGATACATAGAGTAGATGATAGAAAGATAGTTGAAATAAGCATGTGCAATCTTATCTAAGTTTGATCTCTAATGGTATAAGTTTCCTTATAAAGGTTTAAGTTGTATACTTGTTGGATCCAATTTTGTAGAATTTATGCAAAATCTTGATGATGAAAGTACATTCCCTTTTCCTACTTAAGATAAGCTAAGTTAAGATAGAGATGAGTGTGCATGAGCCTCAAGCTCTTATATAAGGAGGATGTCTAGTGGTAGGATGAGATATGTGGTGAACTCTAGAGAGAGTAAGACCCATAGGGAGAAGGTCATAGGACCTAGCCTCCAATATATGAGATATGTGTTAAAAAAATGTGTCCTACACTAGATTACTCTTGAGTGTTGAGTTGAGTCCTTATGCATGATTCAAATATATATGTGAGAATTGGGTAAAAAAAAAGGATGGGTAGATGACCCATATGATAAAGTCAATCCTTTGGCTGAGTTAGGTCCTAGCTGGAGTGACATATTTTGTGAATCTCATCATTAGTTGCAAGTGAGGTAATATATGAACTCTAGTTATGAGAGTATGATGCTTTGTGCAAAAGATACTCAACATACATGTTCTCCCTTCTTCTTCTCCTTCTTAATATACGATGACAGAAACCTCACTTGAGCTATGTAGATGATTTATATATGAGGAGTCACTCGTATAACCTTGACCTATTCTATATTCCTATAAAGACCAAGTCTCTACTAAAAATCATGGCAAACAAAAACACCAATGGTGTGGCAGCGGAAGAAATAAAAACTTGACTTTATTCAAAATGTATAAAGAGTACATTATAAAATTTCCATAAAGGAGGTACAACTTTATACAAAACATAGGATCTAGGTAGAGGAAGACTTAGACTAAGCCAACATTGTCTCCAAACAAAACAACTTAATATACAAAGGCAACTATGTCCATGCAAGCTATATGTTCCTTTTCTTCTTGTCCTATCCTTAGCCTTAGGTTCACCAAGCTTCCATGCGCACTCTGATCCTAACCTGGATGGTTGGGGTCATCCAGCAAGAGAGAGATAAAAGGTATGTATTAATAAAAGGATAAAGGCAATCATAAAGTTAAGCATAGTAATCCATTAAGGGATTTCAAGAAGTGAGATCAAATGAGGGAAGAAGATTCTAGAAAAACTGCCACATTTAAAATTCAACAAATATCACCATTGCATGAATATAAATTATGACACAACATCCTCTCAATGTAGGGTGAGGCACCTACCGGACCTCACCAATGGCATGGGGACTAAAACCCCAGTTCCTAAAAAGTGGCAAGGGGACTAAAACCCCAGTGCCTAATATATAAAATGGCAGGGGGACTAAAACCCTAGTGCCCGGCAGGGGGACTAAAACCCCAGTGCCTAATATATAAAATGGCAGGGGGACTAAAACCCTAGTGCCCGACAGGGGGACTAAAACCCCAGTGCCCTGTGGTTGGTTTGTACTCATGTACACTACATTGTCAATTAGCCAATAACTATATCATGCATAAACATTCACTTGGCAGTAGAGTGAAAAGTATACAAAGATAACAACATAGCATTGGGAATATAACCCAAGAATAAAATAAATGGCCATCAAAGGCAACAACAATATCCAAGAACTCCAACAAGTAAATAAGTCAACAAGAAACAACATTATACAATGCTTCCAAATATTTCAAAAGGATGAGCCACAAAGGCAATAACAAGATTAAAGCGTTTCCAAGTAAAGGAGGCAACATATAGCAAGTTTCACATTATTCAAATTAATGAGCCACAATGACATTAGAAACATGAAATAAGTAAAGAGCCAATAAATGCAATTAGAGGGATAATCAGGCTAGCACAATAATGATTGTAGGGTTGGAAAAGACCCAACTGAAGGATAGGTAGTTTGCACATTATACATTCCACATTCATCCATAGAGATTACATATATGAATAGGGTCCACATAATAGGAGTCACATACTGATATAGGGCTCACATACAAAATAGGTTTCACATACTGAAATAGGTTCCACATACCTGTTTTATTTATTTACCATCACATTCATCAAGTTGATTGTATCACCATTCCTTTTTCCCTAGTTACATAATTACACATGTATTAATATATATAAAGACATAAAGCACATGGAAAACCCTAATTTTACAAAACCACGATTTAGGGTTCAAAACCAAGCCCAAACGATTAGTCATATTCTCCTGAATAATAAAACATATTTTATTACCTAATTTGGGGTTAAAATGAATTCATTAGGTATTTTAGAACATTTTATATACTTAAAAAGAATTCAAAGCAAAATTCAAAAAATCATTTAGAATCGGGCTTCAAAAATCACAAAATCAGATTCTACATGAAAAATCCTTTCCATCGACTATTTATTTGCATTTTTCTGACAATGGATCGATTTACTATGAATTAAGTAAATCTAACCAATCAGGATGCAGGAAAACTATAGCGTGTCAGTTATTTAAATCAAGATGTAAATCGATGTAAATAATAGATGAAAGGACCAAAATACCCTTGCTCATCAAATCAAATTAATTAAGAAGCGAGGACAGTATGGTCATTTGTAACCATCGTTTGCTTGCAAGCGAGAAACAAAAACTCAGGGTGAAATGACGAGATTGCCCCTGCATTTGCAATTCGTTACAGTGCATGTGGATGACCCTCTTGGTCATTCCATGACCTGGCTTCTTCCAGCCACGGTCATGGCGCGAGCAGGCTTACAGGAGCTTGACTCCAGCACTGCCTCACCTCACCAGGCCATACCTCAGACAGGGAATGATGCGGATGGGTCCTCTGAGACCAGACGAAGTCGGAGGAATCCACGCCACAAGGCGGGAACCTCAGGAGCGCACAGCTCACCGGAGACAGCCCTAGAGCAGGGGGAAGAAAACTCGACGAAAAGGTTGTGAAAACGAGAAGAAAGACCACAGATAAAGTCATGGTTACCTTCGTGGGACCAAGGCGATCCAGACGGATGCGTCGCCGTGGGCGAAGGAGTACTAGGATGCTAACTAGCAGGTGGTGGCGGCGACGGCGGTCCAGTGGCTATAGGACCAAGCAATCGGGGGCATTGTGAGGTAAACTAAGAGTGGGGAGGGGAAGAGCGGGAGCCGGAGTTGGTTACCTAGCGTCTAATTGTCCCGAGGTGGTCGGAGGTGCAAGCAGCAGGTCGCCGTTGCCAGGGAAGAAGCTCGAGTAGGACCGGGGGATCCAGGGTGAACGGGGAGAAATTGAAGGAGGAGGAAGAAAGGTGGCGGCCCGAGCGTCATGTCCATAGCCTTATATAGGCGTGGGTAGGCTCAAGGTTGCCTCTGCGATCCCCGATTGAGAGGGGAAGAAGAACGGAATTTAGGCATTTCACACAGGGTGAGGTAGCGGAGGTGAGTAAGGTTTCATTCGAACCGGCAGAGGGAGACGAAGCCAAAGGAAAAAGAATCGCTTGAAACCGTGGACAGGAGAGGGAGAACGGACTCAGGGATCCGAGGAGGCGCTCCTGTTGCTCGGACACGCGAGTGACTGGAGGAAGAAGATGATGTCGGGCCGTTGGATCAAATTGAGATCAAATATCATCCGTTGGATGATGCGCACAAGAACTGGCTGACCGCGCGACAAGAAAAATAACGGAACTATATTGTGACAAATCGATATAAATGAAATCGATTAAAATCCCTAGTTAAACCTTATTAAAAGCTCATAAAATGGATTTGAAGGGTCAAAAGAAGTCCAAATGACACCAAATTTGGACCACATGCTCATGTTAGCATTTAGAACGATGATATATAATTAGATTTCGTATTTATGTCCAATAAGGTCTTTAATTAATATATTGCTCATTAAAGTGTATTTTAACACATTAAAAGGTGTGAATTATTATGAAATAACTATATTAATGCAATTAGTGAGTCAACTTAGAGGTGATAGTTATATATGAGTATTAAGAGCAAAATATCAACCTTTAAATATATTTTCACACATTTATATTCAAATTGGAGGAGAGAGAAAGTAAAGAGGTTAATATACTCATAATTAATTCAAATTCTTATTATTATTAATATATTTATACAAAAACTCCAAATTAATATTATCTACTTATATCCATCCTTAATGACCAAATTACATTATTAACCTTCACTTATCTCCTAAATTGGGTTATTTGTGCAAACACCCCTTCATTATCATAAATGAGGGGAAAAGGTGATTTTAAACATTGAATTGTGCTCACATTGCACAAGGGGTCCAAAAAGAATATAAAATAAGGGAAATTTATGAAAATGGTCCAAATGGACTAGAAAGCAGAGAAAAGATAAAAAGTGGGTAAATTGCAGGGAAGACCATGGTTTTCAGTATGTTACAGCACACCACCCCTTAAAGAGGATTTCGTCCCCAAAATCACAACAAGAGGAAAGAGAGGGTGGGTGTGCAACATCCCAACCTTAAACACTAGGTTATAACCCTTAACCTAGGGTACACCACCAAAATCTACACAAGTTAGGGGTTACTAAGGTTTCCACAAAACCTATAGCCTTTTATCACACTCAAATTAACATTTTTGCCTTATTAATATAATCTACATCATGAAGAGGTATCTTATATATTATACTACTACTTGTGCCACATTTTATTCAAAACAATTATATCTCAATATCATATCATGTGTATTTCCCTCATCAAGGGTTTTAAGCACAATTAGGGTTTACTAAACCATTTCAACATTAATTAATGTATTAGGTCAAAAACAATTACATGAATTCATTTTCCATTATCCTCTTAAAACTATCATGTAGAGTTATCACCAATTATTTTGTAGAAAAGGGTTAATATTATCCAACAAGTTATTAAGCCTATAATAATTCCAAATAATGTTCTGATTGCACATTTTCATATCATCTTTCATACTCATATTAATGACATCATTAATCATTTTCGTCCATTACACTTTGTATTATAAATTATATATATTTTACATGACATTAGGCATTTAATGAATATTTATGTGAAACCAATTATTCATTATCATATTTGAGTTATTATATGCATTTTAGTGAATATGATGTAACACATTAAATATTAATGAATTAACCCATATATCAAATTATGATGAGGTGTTCATTAAAGAACAAGGTGATATACCTTATATATATTAATAACTTTGTGACTATAATCCATTTATATGCATTAAGGTATATTATGCGATGACACCTAATGTCACTAGTGTGTCATGAAAGGCATTAAGGGTATATATATATATATATATATATATATATATGTTGTCAAAGCTAGATGATTACACAATAGGGTTTAGGTCAACATGATTATTACTTATTAGGCCTTTATCTATCATTATGGTGACTTAATCAAAACTATGTATATTCACATATGAATAATTAATGATTAGGTGCATCAAGAATATATTAGGGTTCAAGCATGAGAATGACTTATTCATTAGTTTATAATCAAACAAGATGAATTACAATCATATTAGGTTTGTTCAACACTAAACATATAAGATCACTAATCCCATGTCTTAAGGAGTTAGGGTTTCTTGATTTCAAGGCATTGAGGGACTCCACCCCCCTAAAGAGGATTTCGTCCTCGAAATCAACAACTCCAAAATCTAACAAGGTACTAACTCTACCTTTCCACTCAAAGGGTTGTCTAAGACAAACTATTTTATGGGTATAAGATCCAACATGAAAGTCTTACTAAACTCTATCTTCCAACTCAAGGTATAACATAGGGCATAGGGTACACTAAACCCTAAACATGGAAATCTAAGGCTCAAACAAGATACTTAGGGATTACAAGATGATTTTTTTTGTTGGAAAAAGTCAAATCACCATATAAGGGTTATAAAGGTTACTCAACAATAAGGTAATATGTCTAAGGGTAGACTATTTCGAGCTGTCCGTTTCAGATCAGGCCAGGCCAGGTCATATGAGCTCAGGAGTCCTTGTTACCAAGCTAGTGGGGCGGAGGAAAATATTGCCAGCCCCCAAGCTCTAACCCTTTCTAGACACCATCACTTCAACTTCTTGCTCTAATAGCTACTCAATAGACAATTTCACCAAAAAGTTGACAAATTTTATTTTTAATTAATTATTATTATGATACTAAATCAAACTTTCATGCTAGGTCAACTCTAAGGTGAAAAACTAACTAAAGGGAAACTATATAGGCTAGGGAGAAAATTTGAATTATTCAAGAATCTGTCTACCTTGATGCTCTGATACCATGCTGTAAAGACCAAGTCTCTACTAAAAATCATGGCAAACAAAAACACCAATGGTGTGGCAGCAGAAGAAATAAAAACTTGACTTTATTCAAAATGTATAAAGAGTACATTATAAAATTTCCATAAAGGAAGTACAACTTTATACAAAACATATGATCTAGGTAGAGGAAGACTTAGACTAAGCCAACATTGTCTCCAAACAAAACAACTTAATATACAAAGGCAACTATGTCCATGCAAGCTATATGTTCCTTTTCTTCTTGTCCTATCCTTAGCCTTAGGTTCACCAAGCTTCCATGCGCACTCTGATCCTAACCTGGATGGTTGGGGTCATCCAGCAAGAGAGAGATAAAAGGTATGTGTTAATAAAAGGATAAAGGCAATCATAAAGTTAAGCATAGTAATCCATTAAGGGATTTCAAGAAGTGAGATCAAATGAGGGAATAAGATTTTAGAAAAACTGCAACATTTAAAATTCAACAAATATCACCATTGCATGAATATAAATTATGACACAACATCCTCTCAATGTAGGGTGAGGCACCTACCAGACCTCACCAATGGCAGCGGGACTAAAACCCCAGTGCCTAAAAAGTGGCAGGGGGACTAAAACCCCAGTGCCTAATATATAAAATGGCAGGGGGACTAAAACCCCAGTGCCCTGTGGGTGGTTTGTACTAGGGGTGAGCATCGGTCCAAAACCGGACCGGACCGGACCGGACCGGACCGGACCGAGGACCAAAAATCAATAATTTTTGGACCGTTGACCGGACCGTTTGGTGGTCGGACCGGACCGGGACCAGACCGTTTTGACCGCGGACCGGACCGGACCGGACCGTTTGGACCGCAATCAGCCTTTTTTAGATGTTTTACAACTTATTTAATTATACAAAGTTGATAATCTTAGTCACTTCTAACAATTATATAACTTTAGTATCAAACATTTATACTAGTAGTACTTATATATGTACTTTATTTGTAGTTATTATAGAATACACCTTCAAATATATATGGATTTTATATAAAAGTTAGTCTGCGGTCCGGACCGGACCGGACCGGTTTTGGACCAGACCGGACCGGACCGGACCGAAGACCGAATTTATCGAATTTGTTGGACCGCGGACCGGACCGAAGTTGAAATGGACCGGACCGAACCGGACCGAATTGAGCGGTCCGGTCCGGTTTTGCGGTCTGGACCGAGATTTGCTCACCCCTAGTTTGTACTCATGTACACTACATTGTCAAGTGCCCTGTGGGTGGTTTGTACTCATGTACACTACATTGTCAATTGGCCAATAACTATATCATGCATAAACATTCACTTGGAAGTAGAGTGAAAAGTATATAAAGATAACAACATAGCATTGAGAATAAAACCCAAGAATAAAATAAATGGCCATCAAAGGCAACAACAATATCCAAGAACTCCAACAAGTAAATAAGTCAACAAGAAACAACATTATACAATGCTTCCAAATATTTCAAAAGGATGAGACACAAAGGCAATAACAAGATTAAAGTGTTTCCAAGTAAAGGAGGCAACATATAGCAAGTTTCACATTATTCAAATTAATGAGCCACAATGGCATTAGAAACATGAAATAAGTAAAGAGCCAATAAATGCAATTAGAGGGATAATCAGGCTAGCACAATAATGATTGTAGGGTTGGAAAAGACCCAACTGAAGGATAGGTAGTTTGCACATTATACATTCCACATTCATCCATAGAGGTCACATATATGAATAGGGTCCACATAATAGGAGTCACATACTGATATAGGGTTCACATACAAAAGTAGGTTTCACATACTGAAATAAGTTCCACATACCTGTTTTATTTATTTAACATCACATTCATCAAGTTGATTGTATCACCATTCCTTTTTCCCTAGTTACATAATTACACATGTATTAATATATATAAAGACATAAAGCACATGGAAAACCCTAATTTTATAAAACCACGATTTAGGGTTCAAAACCAAGCCCAAACGATTAGTCATATTCTCCTGAATAATAAAACATGTTTTATTACCTAATTTGGGGTTAAAATGAATTAATTAGGTATTTTAGAACATTTTATATACTTAAAAAGCATTCAAAGAAAACTTCAAAAAATCATTTAGAATCAGGTTTCAAAAATCACAAAATCAGATTCTACATGAAAAATCCTTTCCATCGACTATTTATTTGCATTTTTCTGACAATGGATCGATTTACTATGAATTAAGTAAATCTGACCAATCAGGATGCAGGAAAACTATAGTGTGTCAGTTATTTAAATCAAGATGTAAATCTATGTAAATAATATATGAAAGGACCAAAATACCCTTGCTCATTAAATCAAATTAATTAAGAAGCGAGGCCAATATGGTCATTTGTAACCATCGTTTGCTTGCAAGCGAGAAACAAAAACTCAGGGTGAAATGACGAGATTGCCCCTGCGTTTGGAATTCGTTACAGCGCCTGTGGATGACCCTCTTGGTCATTCCACGACCTGGCTTCTTCCAGCCACGGTCATGGCACGAGCAGGCTTACAGGAGCTTGACTCCAGCACTGCCTCGCCTCACCCGGCCATACCTCAGACAGGAAATGATGCGGATGGGTCCTCTGAGACCAGACGAAGTTGGAGGAATCCACGCCACAAGGCAGGAACCTCAGGAGCGCACAACTCGCTGGAGACAGCCCTAGAGCAGGGGGAAGAAAACTCGATGAAAAGGTTGTGAAAATGAGAAGAAAGACCACAGATAAAGTCGTGGTTACCTTTGTGGGACCAAGGCGAGCCAGACGGATGCGTCACCGCGGGCGGAGGAGTACCAGGATGCCAACTAGCAGGTGGCGGCGGCGACGGAGGTCCAGTGGCTATAGGACCAAGCAATCGGGGGCATCGCGAGGTAAACTGAGAGTGGGGAGGGGAAGAGCGGGAGCCGGAGTTGGTTACCTAGCCTCTAATTGTCTCGAGGTGGTCGGAGGTGCAAGCAGCAGGTCGCCGTTGCCGGGGAAGAAGACCGAGTAGGACCGGGGGATCCAGGGTGAACGGGGAGAAATTGAAGGAGGAGGAAGAAAGGTGGCGGCCCGAGCGTCGTGTCCATAGCCTTATATAGGCGTGGGTAGGCTCAAGGTTGCCTCTGCGATCCCCGACTGAGAGGGGAAGAAGAACGGAATTTAGGCGTTTCACACAGGGTGAGGTAGCGGCGGTGAGTAAGGGTTCATTCGAACCGGCGGAGGGAGACAAAGCCAAAGGAAAAAGAATCGCTTGAAATTGTGGACAGGAGAGGGAGAACGGACTCAGGGATCTGAGGAGGCGCTCATGTTGCTCAGACACGCGAGTGACTGGAGGAAGAAGATGATGTCGGGCCGTTGGATCAAATTGAGATCAAATATCAGCCGTTGGATGATGCGCACAAGGGCTGGCTGACTGCGTGATAAGAAAAATAACGGAACTATATTGTGACAAATCGATATAAATGAAATCGATTAAAATCCCTAGTTAAACCTTATTAAAAGATCATAAAATGGATTTGAAGGGTCAAAAGAAGTCCAAATGACACCAAATTTGGACCACATGCTCATGTTAGCATTTAGAACGATGCTATATAATTAGATTTCGTATTTATGTCCAATAAGGTCTTTAATTAATATATTGCTCATTAAAGTGTATTTTAACACATTAAAAGTTGTGAATTATTATGAAATAACTATATTAATGCAATTAGTGAGTCAACTTCGAGGTGATAGGTATATATGAGTATTAAGAGCAAAATATCAACCTTTAAATATATTTTCACACATTTATATTCAAATTGGAGGAGAGAGAAAGTAAAGAGGTTAATATACTCATAATTAATTCAAATTCTTATTATTATTAATATATTTATCCAAAAAACTCCAAATTAATATTATCTACTTATATCCATCCTTAATGACCAAATTACATTATTAACCTTCACTTATCTCCTAAATTGGGTTATTTGTGCAAACACCCCTTCATTATCATAAATGAGGGAAAAAGGTGATTTTAAACATTGAATTGTGCTCACATTGCACAAGGGGTCCAAAAAGAATATAAAATAAGGGAAATTTATGAAAATGGTCCAAATGGACTAGAAAGCAAAGAAAAGATCAAAAGTGGGTAAATTCCATGGAAGACCCTAGTTTTCAGTATGTTACAATTCCCCCCCATCATACATGTAGTACCCAAGATTGAAATCATGATAAGTTTGACTTTAAAATATTCTCTTCCCCTTCATATGAAACATAAAAGATATGATGTTGAGATCATGGGATAAACTTAGTATATTCTCTTTTTCCCTTCACATAATACATGCAAGACCAAAAAATTTAAACTCATGAACTTGATTTAAAGATATTTTTGGATCATAAGATACATGATCAGAAATATAGTTCATAACTTTGATCCTTCTCAATGTATGCTTCTAAGTTGAGTATGAATATCACACCATAGGGTGAATCCCTAATGGTCAAGCATGTTACGTAAGCCCTTCTTAAGTAGAAAAATTCTAATATCAAGGATGAAGATAAATCTCCTCTAATGCTGAAATCATTGTAAGATGTTAATGATGTTAGATTCGAATGATCTGAATATCATGGCATATAAATGAATTCCTCTTAAACTTTAAAATTATGAACAAAACCCGTATCCTTAGGGGTGATGTAATCCTAAGATATCATAATGTCATGTTACGGCTAAGACTTTAAGTGATGGTTCCACATATATATGGTGGGGTGGACACACCCAAAAATCTCTAGACCCTAAGCTAACAACTTAGCGTGCATGCAACTATGGTGGTCATAGAACCTAAGCAATAATGATGTATATGAAGTTGAACTCCTAAATAGCCTCTTAAGGATGAGATTAGTTGAATTTTGTGGACGAAATTCCAAATAAGGTGGGGTGAATGTGATGATCCTGATTTTAGGGTTTTGATACTCAATCTAGTATTTGAGACATAATTGGTGTAAAATGATTTATTATGGAACTTAAGGTCTTGTATGGTCAATTTGAGTAAGTCAATCTTCCATAGATAAAGTGATAGGTTATTTTGAGGCATACTCTGAGTCGAATATCCGTAAATAAAAACTTGTTGGGATAATTAGGACTTCACATGTCAATTAAGGATGTACATGGACCCCAGTGGTTGAACCATGAATCTTGGTATGCATCATAATTGAAGAAAGTGGATTGAACATGATTCATTGTAGTTTGATGATTAAATTGAATTTTAGTCGAGATTTATATAATGATTAGTAAGGTTGTTCGGATTTCATTTACATGACTGGACAATGGAGTTTTGATCTCAAACTTTTTGAAAGAAAAATTATATGATAGAAGAGTTGTATCTCAAATTTTAGGATGATTGGTGGTACTTATAAATAAATACAATTATTTGAAGTTGAAGACATTCATAATATGCATATTGATAATTTGTGGTCTTTAATCATTTAGTATCCCAGTTGTATGGAGGTGTCACGTTGGCTAATTCCCCCTTTTCCTAGGTGCAACCTTCAACTACATCGTGACCTGATCCTATCTGTTAGTTGGAGATCTGATGGAGAGTCCATCGTCACCTAACTCCTAAAAGTGAGGAGCAGGCATACATTTTCCCTGGATTTAGAAGGGGGGGGCTCGCTAGAAATCTGGGAGCATCGGTGAGATCAGTTGAATCCGCCCTTCTTTTAGGATCACAATGACCACTCACTAGTGAGTGGTGGTAACTAGGACTAGAGGTTGGCTCCCCCTCCTTTCTGCTCATCTCCACTGCATTTTATAGCAGGTGCCTTGCTCCATACCTTCCCCAATATATGGTCGTCGACTTCTCCCAACCGTCAATGGAGGATCTTGGATGGAAGGTTTTCACCTGCTCGAAACATTCTTGGGCAAATGAACTTCTCACTGGAGTGGAGGAGCCATGGAGCGGGTTGCCTGAGGCTAGGGTGTCGCAGAATGAAAACCCCTAATTTCCACGCCATCCAGCTCTGTCTCCATGGTCCACGGATATCACCATCGTGGGGGAAGGAGCTGATCTCTCTGCCTCCATCAAGACGATAACACGGGGCCAAACGGGCAAAGTTAGAGCTTGACGCTAGCGTGGTTCCTCACCGAAGAACTACAACCAAGTTCCTTGGGAGGTCTTGGTTCTTCTTGGCCTATTTCTGGTGCAGGGAGATGCACAGGGAGCAAAACCCCAATCTCACGGAGGTTCCTCCACCGCCGATCCAAACTCAGAGATAGACACCGTGATTCTGAGTACTCGCCACCTTCAGAACCGGCCATTGTGGATCTTGATTCCTGTGTGGAGCTTCTGGACTCTTTGATTCATGTCGAAGATGAGGTTATGTCGATCAATCGCTCTCCAGGGTCCCCCCTCATGGCGGCGCTCACACACACAGGCAGGAGCTTTTGTGCTTGTGCCTGGGAACTCTCACGTGGGCAAGACTGAGACGAGCCAAGGATAGATCGAGACCAAAAATCACAAGCCATCTGATTCACTTGGGCCAGTGGGGACCAATCATGGACTTCCCTCTCAGGCAGTGGGACCCACCACTAAAGGTAATTGCTTTAAATTCTCAGGAATATACCATATCTTAGGAATATGTCTAAAAAATAGCTCCCCTGGCCAATAATTACCCCAAAAATACCCCTAGATTCAGAAAAATGCCC
Source organism: Alisma plantago-aquatica (assembly GCA_963693085.1). Lineage (NCBI taxonomy): Eukaryota > Viridiplantae > Streptophyta > Magnoliopsida > Alismatales > Alismataceae > Alisma > Alisma plantago-aquatica. The sequence continues at coordinate 581,434,220 of OY856413.1, forward strand.
TATTCATGATGAAACCCTTAGATCATACCTTTGAAGAAGTATTATTGCTAGTTTTTTAATTTACAAGATGACGCATCTGTTAGGATATATTAAATGTAATAAATGATATTTATTGACATAAATTCTGAGAAACTTTATTCCATACCCTAATATCATGTAGAGACAATATGTTGAACCTGGTCAGAACTATATTGTCAAAATATTAGGTCTTTCTCCACTAATGACTTATAAGATGCTTTTAGTCTCATTTTAATTCTAGAAAATAGACCAGTAATCAGAAAAAATATGAAATTCATACCAGACCTTAATAATGACATATAGACCAGACTAGAAATATTAGACACCATCCTAACATCAGATTGAGCTAGGTTTGACCAAAACCTTAATTGGGACCTAAATACCATTAATAATGGTGAACCTTGTATTAATGATGAATATTTCTTATTAATTAGGTGATAACTAGATTGTATAGATGATCAAAGATATCTATGAATCTTTGAACTCAGGTACGTGGGTTTTATTAAGTATAAGACTAGATTTCTGGTTGCCTATGATATGCAATATCTTGAATGCTCGTATTTGGATATGATTGCTTGGTTGAACTAGTATGAGTTATACTTCACCAAATCTAATAGAACATAAATGAGTATGATGGGTTGTAGCTACTAGAGCACATAGCCTGGTGTGGATGTATGTTGCCTAACATGGATGTATGATTCCTTGGCCCATGTTATATGTATGATGATACTATATTGCCCATACTAGATGTAAGTCAAGTGCAAGTGTGTGTAGTACAACCACATCAAAGTGAATGCAATAAAAGGAATGTTTACCTGATTATCACTTTGAACAATGTTTTCTTTAATCTTTCTTTCTCAAGTTATTTCAATTATGCAAACATATTAGTATGTATCTTTCTACCTACGTCCACAATACCTTGTGTGTTGATTCACTGTTTCACGTATGTTTTAGGTTCAGAGATAGCATGGGAGGAAAAAGATGGGAGTGAGCAGTTGTTCAGGTTGTACCTATTGTGTAGATCCTAGCTTAGCATCCATGTTCATAGACTGTGGAATTTTCATTCAATATGTAAATGTAAATCATTTTGTAATAATTCATATTGTATAAATATACATGTTGAATCTTGAGTATGTTATGGTTGTATGTTCATGTATGCATATTATGCTTCCGCACCGCTCTCTGATATATTTTTGCTAATGTTTTCAGATTTTTTCTTCTCATCTCCATGGGGTTTTGAGAAGGTGAAAATCTGGGGATGTTACAGTTGGTATCAGAGCATGAACAATAGCTACACCTAACAATTGCTCACCGTGAATCATAAAACTAAATTTCACCTCTCACTTTAAATCTTAGAAATTTAGTAAGTTGTTCTATAGGAATAAGGTTTGACTTAGCCTCTAAGTCAGAACCTAGATGTTCGAGAACTAGGTTTAGTCAAGTGTGAGAAACCCTTTCCATATAGAGCTCATATGTATTGGGTAGCTACTATAATCTACACCGTGTTCTCACCATTTCACTAGCTTACATGGCACCAGACTATCTACCATGTGTTGGACACTCGAGTTTGCTGGTTTGGTTTTATTTTCCAATCGGCCCGCACCTCGACAATTTTCTCTGACGTCCCGTCTTCTCAAAGAAAAACTATATAATATTTTATTATATATATGTAAATATGAAAATGTGTCCCTCACATAGGAGAGTAGTAGGTGCTCATGCAATCTAAGTGAAAGGGAGTGGCATCAGTCTAGAAGAGAGAGTAGTCTAGATTAGAGGTCTAGAGCTCTATCAAGATATGTGATACATAGAGTAGATGATAGAAAGATAGTTGAAATAAGCATGTGCAATCTTATCTAAGTTTTATCTCTGATGGTATAAGTTTCCTTATAAAGGTTTAAGTTGTATACTTGTTGGATCCAATTTTGTAGAATTTATGCAAAATCTTGATGATGAAAGTACATTCCCTTTTCCTACTTAAGATAAGCTAAGTTAAGATAGAGATGAGTGTGTATGAGCCTCAAGCTCTTATACAAGGAGGATGTCTAGTGGTAGGATGAGATATGTGGTGAACGCTAGAGAGAGTAAGACCCACAGGGAGAAGGTCATAGGACCTAGCCTCCAATATATGAGATATGTGTTAAAAAAAATGTGTCCTACACTAGATTACTCTTGAGTGTTGAGTTGAGTCCTTATGCATGATTCAAATATATTTGTGTGAATTGGGTAAAAAAAAGGATGGGTAGATGACCCATATGATAAAGTCAATCCTTTGGATGAGTTACGTCCTAGCCGGAGTGACATATTTTGTGAATCTTATCATTAGTTGCAAGTGAGGTAATATATGAACTCTAGTTATGAGAGTATGATGCTTTGTGCAAAAGATACTCAACATACATGTTCTCCATTCTTCTTCTCCTTTTTAATATACGATGATAGAAACCTCACTTGAGCTATGTAGATGATTTATATATGAGGAGTCACTCGTATAAGCTTGACCTATTCTATATTCCCCCCCCCATCATACATGTAGTACCCAAGATTGAAATCATGATAAGTTTGACTTTAAAATATTCTCTTCCCCTTCATATGAAACATAAAAGATATGATGCTGAGATCATGGGATAAGCTTAGTATATTCTCTTTTTCCCTTCACATAATACATGCAAGACCAAAAAATTCGAACTCATGAACTTGATTTAAAGATATTTTTGGATCATAGGATACATGATCAGAAATATAGTTCATAACTTTGATCCTTCTCAATGTATGCTTCTAAGTTGAGTATGAATATCACACCATAGGGTGAATCCCTAATGGTCAAGCATGTTACGTAAGCCCTTCTTAAGTAGAAAAATTCTAATATCAAGGATGAAGATAAATCTCCTCTAATGCTGAAATCATTGTAAGATGTTAATGATGTTAGATTTGAATGATCTGAATATCATGGCATATAAACGAATTCCTCTTGAACTTTAAAATTATGAACAAAACTTGTATCCTTAGGGGTGATGTAATCCTAAGATATCATAATGTCATGTTACGGCTAAGACTTTAAGTGATGCTTCCACATATATATGGTGGGGTGGACACACCCAAAAATATCTAGACCCTAACCTAACAAGTTAGAGTGCATGCAACTATGGTGGTCTTAGAACCTAAGCAATAATGATGTATATGAAGTTGAACTCCTAAATAGCCTCTTCAGGATGAGATTAGTTGAATTTCGAGGATGAAATTCCAAATAAGGTGGGGTGAATGTGATGATCCTGATTTTAGGGTTTTGATACGCAATCTAGTATTTGAGACATAATTGGTGTAAAATGATTTATTATGGAACTTGAGGTCTTGTATGGTCAATTTGAGTAAGTCAATCTTCCATAGATAAAGTGATACGTTATTTTGAGGCATACTCTGAGTCGAATATCCTTAAATAAAAACTTGTTGGGATAGTTAGGACTTCACATGTCAATTAAGGATGTACATGGACCCTAGTGGTTGAACCATGAATCTTGGTATGCATCATAATTGAAGAAAGTGGATTGAACATGATTCATTGTAGTTTGATGATTAAATTGAATTTTAGTCGAGGTTTATATAATGATTAGTAAGGTTGTTTGGATTTCATTTACATGATCGGACAATGGAGTTTTGATCTCAAACTTTTTGAAAGAAAAATTATATGATAGAAGAGTTGTATCTCAAATTTTAGGATGATTGGTGGTACTTATAAATAAATACAATTATTTGAAGTTGAAGACATTCATAATATGCATATTGATAATTGATGGTATGTAATCATTTAGTATCCCAGTTGTATGGAGGTGTCACGTTGGCTAATTCCCCCTTTTCCTGGGTGCAACCTTCAACTACAGCGTGACCTGATCCTATCTGTTAGTTGTCGATCTGAGGGAGAGTCCATCGTCACCTAACTCCTAAAAGTGAGGAGCAGGCGGACATTTTCCCTGGATTTAGAAGGGGGGACCTCGCTAGAAATCTGGGAGCATCGGTGAGATCAGTTTAATCCGCCCTTCTTTTAGGATCACAATGACCACTCACCGGTGAGTGGTGGTAACTAGGACTACAGGTTGACTCCCCCTCCTTTCTGCTCGTCTCCACTACATTTTATAGTACCCAAACAAAGACAACAGGAAAAAATAGGAGGGGCAAAGAGAAGCTATAGAGCTCCACCCATCTGAAGCTACGGCGAGAAGGTGCCTTGCTCCATACCTTCCCCAATATATGGTCGTCGACTTCTCCCAACCGTCAATGGAGGAGCTTGGACAGAAGGTTTTCACCTGCTCGAAACATTCTTGGGCAAACGAACTTCTCGCTGGAGTGGAGGAGTCGTGGAGCGGGTTGCCTGAGGCTAGGGTGTCGCAGAATGAAAACCCCTAATGTCCACGCCATCCAGCTCTGTCTCCATGGTCCAGGGATATCACCATCGTGGGGGAAGGAGCTGATCTCTCTGCCTCCATCAAGATGATAACACAGGGCCAAACAGGCAAAGTCAGAGCTTGACGCCAGTGTGGTTCCTCACCGCAGAACTACAACCAAGTTCCTTGGGAGGTCTTGGTTCTTCTTGACCTGTTTCCGGAGTAGGGAGATGTATAGGGAGAAAAACCCCAATCTCACGTAGCTTCCTCCACCGCTGATCACAACTCAGAGATAGACACCGTGATTCTGAGTACTCACCACCTTCAGAACCGGCCATTGTGGATCTTGGTTCCTGTGTGGAGCTTCTGGACTCTTTGATTCATGCCGAAGATGAGGCTATGTCGATCAATCGCTCGCCAGGGTCCCCTCTCACGGTGGCGCTCACACACACATAGGCAGGAGCTTTTGTGCTTGCGCCTGGGAACTCTCACGTGGGCAAGACTGAGACGAGCCAAGGATAGATCGGGACCAGAAATCACAAGCCATCTGATTCACTTGGGTTAGTGGGGACCAATCATGGGCTTCCCTCTGAGGTAGTGGGACCCGCCACTAAAGGTAATTGCTTTAAATTCTCAAAAATATACCATATCTTAGGAATATGTCTAAAAAATAGCTCCCCTGACCAATAATTACCCCAAAAATACCCCTAGATTCAGATAAATGCCCTATTCATGATGAAACCCTTAGATCAGACCTTTGAAGAAGTATTATTGCTAGTTTTTAATTTACAAGATGATGCCTCGGTTAGGATATATTAAATGTAATAAATGATATTTATTGACATAAATTGTGAGAAACTTTATTCCAGACCCTAATATCATGCAGAGACAATATGTTGAACCTAATCAGAACTATATTGTCGTAATATTAGGTCTTTCTCCATTAATGACTTATAAGATGCTTTTAGTCTCATTTTAATTCTAGAAAATAGACCAGTAATAAGAAAAATATGAAATTCATACCAGACCTTAATTATGACATATAGATCAGACTAGAAATATTAGACATCATCCTAACATCATATTGATCTAGGTTTGACCAAAACCTTAATTGGGACCTAAATACCATTAATAATGGTGAACCTTGTATTAATGATGAATATTTGTTATTAATCAGGTGATGACCAGATTGTCTAGATGATCAAAGATATCTATGAATCTCTAAACTCAGGTACGCGGGTTTTATTAAGTATAAGACTAGTTTTCTGGTTGCCTATGATATGTAATATCTTGAATGCTCGTATTTGGATATGATTGCTTGGTTGAACTAGTATGAGTTATACTTAGCCAAATCTAATATAACATAAATGAGTATGATGGGTTGTAGCTACTAGAGCACATAGCCTGGTGTGGATGTATGATTCCTTGGCCCATGTTAGATGTATGATGATACTATATTGCCCACACTAGATGTAAGTCAAGTGCAAGTATGTGTAGTACAACCGCATCAAAGTGAATGCAATAAAAGGAATGTTTACTTGATTATCGCTTTAAACAATGTTTTTCTTTAATCTTTCTTTCTCAAGTTATTTCAATTATGCAAACATATTAGTATGTATCTTTCTACCCACATCCACAACACCTTGTGTGTTGATTCACTGTTTCACGTATGTTTTAGGTTCAGAGATAGCATGGGAGGAAAAAGATGGGAGTGACCAGTTGTTCAGGTTGTACCTATTGTGTAGATCCTAGCTTAGCATACATGTTCAGAGACTGTGAAATTTTCATTCAATATGTAAATTTAAATCATTTGTAATAATTCATATTGTATAAATATACATGTTGAATGTTGATTATGTTATGGTTGTATGTTCATGTATGCATATTATGCTTCCGCATCGCTCTCTGATATAATTGCTATTGTTTTTGGATTTTGTCTTCTCATCTCCATGGGGTTTTGAGAAGGTGAAAATCTAGGGACGTTACAATTGGTATCAGAGCATGAACAATATCTACACCTAACAATTGCTCACCATGAAACATAAAACTAAATTTCACCTCACTTTAAATCTTAGAAACTTAGTAAGTTGTTCTATAGGAATAAGGTTTGACTTAGCCTCTAAGTTAGAACCTAGATGTTCGAGAACTAGGTTTAGACAAGTGTGAGAAACCCTTTTCATATAGAGCTCATATGTATTGGGTAGCTACACTAATCTACACCATGTTGTCACCTTTTCACTAGGTTACATGGCACCAGACTATCTACTGTGTGTTGGACACTCGAGTTTGCGGGTTTGGTTTTGTTTCCCAATCGCATCGCACCTCGACAGTTTTCTCTGACGTCCGTCTTCTCGGAGAAAAACTATATAATATTTTATTATATATATGTAAATATGAAAATGTGTCCCTCACACAGGGTAGTAGTAGGCGTTCATGCAATCTAAGTGAAAGGGAGTGGCATCAGTCTAGAAGAGAGAGTAGTCTAGATTAGATGTCTAGAGCTCTTTCAAGATATGTGATACATAGAGTAGATGATAGAAAGATAGTTGAAATAAGCATGTGCAATCTTATCTAAGTTTGATCTCTGATGGTATATGTAACGCCCGGTCCCATTGTCCAAGGCTCTAGTAGAGTTTTAGGAATGATGACTGGCCCCACAAACCACCACTAGCCTTAACTGCGCACTTTGTCCATACTGACGCGCAAGCCAGGATCAACTTCCCGACTGGTCACCCATCCTAGTACTACTCCAAGCTGAGCACGCTTAACTATGGAGTTCTTTAGTGATGGGCTCCCGGAAAAGGAGGTGCACCTTGGTGATATGGGTAGTCCAATCATTCCCTTTAAGATCATGTTATCCGAGGCCTCAAATCCTGGGATGTTACAGTATAAGTTTCCTTATAAAGGTTTAATTTGTATACTTGTTGGATCCAATTTTGTAGAATTTATGAAAAATCTTGATGATGAAAGTACATTCTCTTTTCCTACTTAAGATAAGCTAAGTTAAGATAGAGATGAGTGTGCATGAGCCTCAAGCTCTTATACAAGGAGGATGTCTAGTGGTAGGATGAGATATGTGGTGAACTCTAGAGAGAGTAAGACCCACAGGGAGAAGGTCATAGGACCTAGCCTCCAATATATGAGATATGTGTTAAAAGAAATGTGTCCTACACTAGATTACTCTTGAGTGTTGAGTTGAGTCCTTATGCATGATTCAAATCTATATGTGAGAATTTGGGAAAAAAAGGATGGGTAGATGACCCATATGATAAAGTCAATCCTTTGGCTGAGTTAGGTCCTAGCTCGAGTGACATATTTTGTGAATCTCATCATTAGTTGCAAGTGAGGTAATATATGAACTCTAGTTATGAGAGTATGATGCTTTGTGCAAAAGATACTCAACATACATGTTTTCCCTTCTTCTTCTCTTTCTTAATATATGATGATAGAAACATCACTTGAGCTATGTAGATGATTTATATATGAGGAGTCACTCATATAAGCTTGACCTATTCTATATCCCCCCCATCATACATGTAGTACCCAAGATTGAAATCAAGATAAGTTTGACTTGAAAATATTCTCTTCCCCTTCATATGAAACATAAAAGATATGATGTTGAGATCATGGGATAAACTTAGTATATTCTCTTTTTCCCTTCACATAATACATGCAAGACCAAAAAATTTGAACTCATGAACTTGATTTAAAGATATTTTGGATCATAGGTTACATAATCAGAAATATAGTTCATAACTTTGATCATTCTCAATGTATGCTTCTAAGTTGAGTATGAATATCACACCATAGGGTGAATCCCTAATGGTCAAGCATGTTACGTAAGCCCTTCTTAAGTAGAAAAATTCTAATATCAAGGATGAAGATAAATTTCCTCTAATGCTGAAATCATTGTAAGATGTTAATGATGTTAGATTTGAATGATCTGAATATCATGGCATATAAACGAATTCCTCTTGAACTTTAAAATTATGAACAAAACATGTATCCTTAGGGTGATGTAATCCTAAGATATCATAATGTTATGTTACAGCTAAGACTTTAAGTGATGCTTCCACGTATATATGGTGGGGTGGACACACCCAAAAATCTCTAGACCCTAAGCTAACAACTTAGAGTGCATGCAACTATGGTGGTCTTAGAACCTAAGAAATAATTATGTATATGAAGTTGAACTCCTAAATAGCCTATTAAGGATGAGATTAGTTGAATTTCGAGGACGAAATTCCAAATAAGGTGGGGTGAATGTGATGATTCTGATTTTAGGGTTTTGATACTCAATCTAGTATTTGAGACATAATTGGTGTAAAATGATTTATTATGGAACGTGAGGTCTTGTATGATCAATTTGAGTAAGTCGGTCTTCCATAGTTAAAGTGATAGGTTATTTTGAGGCATACTCTGAGTCAAATATCCTTAAATAAAAACTTGTTGGGATAGTTAGGACTTCACATGTCAATTAAGGATGTACATGGACCCCAGTGGTTGAATCATGAATCTTGGTATGCATCATAATCGAAGAAAGTGGATTGAACATGATTCATTGTAGTTTGATGATTAAATTGAATTTTAGTCGAGGTTTATATAATGATTAGTAAGGTTGTTTGGATTTCATTTACATGACGGGACAATGGAGTTTTGATCTCAAACTTTTTGAAAGAAAAATTATATGATAGAAGAGTTGTATCTCAAATTTTAGGATGATTGGAGGTACTTACTGTGGCAACACATCCCATTATCACACAAATAACGAGGTGTTACACGAAAACGTGCGGAAATCACCATAACCACAGCTTATCAAAAACACGGGTTAATTAAAACCGATTGCGGAAAACTGATACATTAGGAAACATATTACATTCCAGTCCATATCCTGCAAGAAAACATGTTATATACATATCCACACAAGCCTGGATACATGTCCACAGCTTAGAGAAACAACTGTCATGTCGTAACCATGAGTTCACCACCTGTTCATACATACAAAGGCCAACATCTGGCCATCAGTAGGATATACAAACGATCTCAGTCGTACATCGTAAAACAACATCAAAACACCGCCAAGGACCTGAGAGTACAGGGATGACTCTAGACTCTACACCAAAACATCAAAACAGCATCATCTCCAAAGCTTGCCTTCTACATATCTTCTCACTGCTCGGCCGCAACTCCGCGACCACCACCACGACAAGCTCGACCACCTAAAAAGGGTGTAAACCAGCAGAGTGAGACAATTGAACATTGTCCCAGCAGGAGGCATAACTCCGCGCCAAAACTACAAAACCTCAGATAAGCATTTATATGAGCAGATTATGGATAAAGAATATAACAGAAACATATAAGAACATCAAGCCATCCTCATTATCCGACTTACCAGCTGTAACCACATATTTCCCAATGGAACATGATTGACAAGATAAACTATATATGAAACTCACCTCATAGGAGTAATGCACAAACAACTGCAAGATAAATAAAGTTAACTACACAAACAAGGCCTCAACCAATGTTTCGTGTTTGTCTTATCAATACATACTAAACGGCTGTATTACATTTTATTATGCCCTGAGGAAATGAACCGTATCGTTCAAATCCAACCTTCGGCTGCGAAGCCCATAGCCGGTGCCATACAAGGTCAATGGAAGAGCCGAAATCCAAGACCTTCTCCGCCTCATGGTCAGTACATGAGAACACAAAGCAGGACCGCAGTCTCATGCTTGAAGTGGTCATAGCCACAGGGTCAGCTTCTCAGGCTACCCTCTGCCTAGCCCGCCTCGGTACATGTCACGGTGCTAGAAACTGAGCCACGTGTCTAAACACCGTGCTCTGAGCCATGAACGCATTCATGCTCAACATATCTCACATCTGGAGCCATGGGCCATGTTCACCATGCTCATCACACATCCGAGTCTGCAACCGCAGCTGCACTCATTTCACCTCTCTATTTTAGGCTAGGAGAAACCTCGCATATTCAAAAATATGCACTCCGGGTTAACCTGAAGGAGAACCCGTTTCATCATCACCCTCTCCTGACTGGTGATGAATCTATGGCCAAGGCAAGCTACATGATAGATTTCATTATGATTAATTAGTATCTTTTAGATGGATTGCAAGATTCAACCACGTTGTATAACATACAAGATATAATAAAAGGAAAATAGTATAAACTCAACATGATGTATTTCCTACAATTTACATCACACTGGTCCATCACAAGGATCTCACATCACATGTTATCACTTGGCCTCTTGCCAACCATCTAGATCCATCTCAAGGATCACCACGTATCATGGAATCTCAATCCCTCATCACATAGTACCATAGCCTCTCAAGGCTTTCAACATCATCATAGAACACCATTCATAATTCACCTGTCATCACAGTATTCACATTTAACCATTCCTTATAGCCTTTCATTTGGCTAAGCATTACCTGCATGGTTAGCATCATTCAATAACCAGATGAATAATCAAGAGACTTATATTATTAAACATACGATGATAGTTAGGGTTAAGTGCATTGTCAGCACAATCATGACAACAATAATCATATCCATGCCTCATCTCAAGGTCACATGTAAGCACATTATCAAGCAACCCTAATGTAATGCTCAAGATCCTATTTTGGCCTTAAAGACATAGAGTAGTTACATACACACGCATGTGTATAGCCATAAGAACATAAATCTCATTATTAAGCAATGAGTTATCATAAGAGCATCATGACAGACCGTGCCCTCACAAGAGATATCAACAACCCTCACTAAAAGTCATCCCGGGCAGGACCCATCCCAACTAAACCCTAGCGGGCGTGCAACTCTAGCAGGCGTGTAGAGCACCACCATGAAACGAGGGCAAGCGTGCAGCCCTATCGGGCGTGCAGCTCCAAGGTGCATAGGGTACATCGGGCGAGACATCCAGGCATGAAGGTGTGTGTGTCGGGTGACACAGATGCTGGGTGAGCAAGGCTACAAAGAGAGCAGAGCTACAAAGCGAGCAGAGATAGCAAGTGTGCAAGGCAGAACTGGCGAGCAGGGTAGAACTGCGAGAGCAAAGCCTGTCGGGTGACACGGGCAGGTAGCGGGTGAGCAACATAGTGTCGGGCGACACAGCTGGGCGAGCCAAGGAAAGCCGGGCGAGCAGATATCGTGCGAGATGGCTAATGCCGGGCGAGCAAGTTTGTGAGGTGAGCAAAGGAGTGTCGGGCGAGCAGAACCAGGTGTGTTGGGCGACACGCGTGCAGGGCTATAGAGCGAGTATACCCACTGAGCGAGCAGAACGCATGGAGTGAGTAGATCATGTCGGGTGAGCAGCCCCATCGGGCAAGCAGCCTGCCGGGCAGAGCTGGCTCAGGGCGTGCAAGGGTCGGATTTCTCACCGGCCCAAGGATCAAACAGGAAGAAGCGTGCTCACTTAAGTCGTGCAGAGAAGAACTAGGGCAAGGGCCGTTGAGCAGCACCTTCCCAAACACATCTCAACCAAGGTGCATCTTATCCAAACCATCTAAACGAGCTCACCATCTTGCCCAAGGTGAGAGGAGAGTCTTGCTCAAGCCACTAAGTCATGAGCTCACCTCGATCGAGTAGGAAAGAGGGGTGTTGCTCATGACATTAGGATCCAAGCTCACTCATCTAGACCAAGGGGAGAAAGGAGTATTTCTCTCCTAAACCCTAACACATATGGATCGGCCAACATGCAAGCTAAACCAGAACCAACTACTAATGTGTAAAGGCAAGATTAAAGCAACACATATGAGAGAAGAGGATAGAGTAGTTAGGGTTAGAGTCATGCAACCCGCCTTGAGCTCCAGGGAAGAAGGTGCACTTCAAGCTCCAAGGGTATCGGCCACCAAGGCTCCTCCAAGGGTGTGTATCGGCCACCACCTTCTTCTTCCAAGGGTGTGTCGGACTCCAAGCTGCTCACACAAGGGTGTGTCGGCCTCCAAGCTGCTCACACAAGGGTGTGTCGGACACCTTAGCTCCTTCTTCAAGGGTGTGTCAGCCACCAAGCAAGGGAAAGATGAAGGGTGTCGTGCACAAGAAGGAGAGGAATTAAAGGGACCTCAAGCTAAGGAAGGGACCGCCTATATAGATGAGAAAGGAGGAGAAACCAAGGTAAACTCTTGCTATGTGTCGTCCACCCAAGGGACACTTGTCCACCAACTCAAGCCACCACTCTTGCAAGCTAAAAGACACTTGTCCAAGAGGTGCACCATGTGTCCTCCAAACGTGACCAAGGTTGGCCCAAGCATCATGGGCGACACACCAAGCTTGCTCTAGGGCGGCACACCTCCTTGTTGGCCGACACACACCTCTCTAGGACGACACAAGCTCTACTTGGCCGACACAAGGTCCAAACAAGCCCAAACAAGGCACCTCAAGGCCCAAACAAGCTCAACAAAGGCCCAAAGAACTCAAACAACAAGCCCAAACCTTCCTCTCAACCCTAGAGGAAGCAAAGAGAGAAAAGAACACCTCTCAAGGTGGCAAACTTTCTCACAAAACCCTAGACTTGGGTTAATTGCAAGTAGCACCTCCAACTCTCAACAAAGCATAACCAAACCCTAATCACCACTCAAAGGTGATTAGCAAGCATTAAACCATCAAGGTTAAGCAAAGCAAACAGGGTAAGCCCTAAACGCATGTCAGGGTCCTTACAATCTAACCCCCTTTAAGGGATTTCGTCCTCAAAATCCGAAGGAAAAAGCGACGGATACTTCCTCCTCATCTCTTCCTCAAGCTCCCATGTGGCTTTCTCAATGCCACGACGCTGCCAAAGAACCTTGATCTTTTCTGTCGTTTGTTGAACTAACTCAGGACCCAAAAGCTGATACTCACCAGACTCACACCAGCACAACGGAGATCTGCACTTCCTCCCATACAAAGCTTCATAAGGATCCATGTCGATGCTTCACTGATAACTATTGTTATAAGCAAACTCTATCAAACTCAGATGTACATCCCAGCTGCCTAGGAACTGCAAAACACAAGCTCGATGGAGATCCTCCACAATCTGAATAGTCCTTTCAGATTGTCCATCTGTCTGCGGATGAAAGGCTGTACTGAACCTCAACTGCGTTCCCAACGATTTGTGCAACTGTTCCCAAAAACGACTGGTAAACTGAGGACCTCTGTCAGAAACTATCGTCGCTGGCACACCATGCAAACGAACTATCTCATCAACATACACTCGAGCAAGCTTCTCCGCTGTATATGTCGTCTTCATAGGCAGGAAATGGGAAGACTTCGTCAATCTGTCTACTATCACCCAAATGGAATCATGATTCCTAGTTGTCTTGGGCAGACCAACTACAAAACCCATGGTTATATGATCCCATTTCCATCGCGGTATCAGCAAAAGTTGCAACGTACATGCCGGCTTCTGATGCTCAGCCTTCACTTGCTGACATACCACACATCTTGCCACGAACTCAGCCACATCTTTCTTCATACCGGGCCACCAATACAAGTCCTTCAGACTATGATACATCTTGGTGACACCTGGATGCATCACATACATCGACGTATGTGATTCCTCGAGCACCAGCTTCCTCAGATCGTCAGCATCTGGAACCACCATCCTATCACGATAGCATACAAGCCCATCCTCAGACTCATGAAACCCATCACGCTTGTCGCTGCCGAACTCTGATCTGATCGACTGTACTGCCTCATATGTCTGTTGTGCATCCTTGATCTGTTGCCTCAACGTAGGCTTCACTTGCATCTGTGCGAAAAGTCCAAATAATAAGGAAACTTCCATCTGTACATCCATCTGTCGCAGAGAAACGAACATATCCCACCTATGGAAAACCAGGGAACTCAACTGTGCCTTCCTTGAAGAAAGAGAAGACTTTTGACTAAGTGCATCTGCTACCACATTCGCCTTACCGGGATGATACTCGATAGTGCAGTCATAGTCGTTGATCAACTCCATCCATCGCTGTTGTCGCATGTTCAACTCGTGCTGCGTGAAGATATACTTCAGGTTCTTATGATCCGTAAAGATCTGACACACTTCCCCATACAGATAGTGTCTCCAAATCTTTAATGCATGAACTACTGCTGCCAGCTCCAAATCATGAGTCGGATAGTTCTCATCATGCTTCTTAAGCTATCGCGAGGCAAAAGAAACCACATGATCTTCCTGCATCAACACGCAATCTAAACCTTTCTTGGAAGCATCACAGAAAACAACATAGCCTTTCCCAGGCTCTGGCAAGATCAACACTGGAGCACTAGTCAGCTTCTCCTTCAGACTCTGGAAAGCTTGCTGACATCGATTATCCCAAACAAAAGGTACATCCTTCCTGGTCAACTTCGTCATCGGCAAAGCTATCGAACTGAAGTCCTTGATAAACCTCTGGTAGTATTTTGCTAAACCAAGGAAACTATGAACTTCTGTCGGCGTCTTTGGTTGTTCCCAATCTGCAACAGATTCCACCTTCTTCGGATCTACCTTGACTCCTTCAGTGGATATCACATGGCCCAAGAAGATCACTTCATCCAGCCAGAACTCACACTTACTGAACTTGGCATACAACTAATGTTGGCGAAGAAGAGTCAACGCTTGACAAAGATGTTGCTCATGCTCAAGCCTGTCCCGACTATAGATCAATATGTCATCTAAAAAGACTACAACAAACTGATCTAAGAACGGACGGAACACTCTGTTCATCAGATCCATGAAAGCAGCAGGTGCATTGGTTAACCCAAACGGCATAACCACACACTCATAATGACCATACCTTGTCCTGAAGGCTGACTTCGGTATGTCATCCGCCTTTATCCTCAACTGATGATATACAGATCGTAGATCGATCTTGGAAAACACTGTAGCACCACGCAACTGATCAAACAGATCATCTATCCTCGGCAACGGGTACTTGTTCTTGATTGTGACCTTGTTCAACTGCCGGTAGTCTATACACAACCGCATCGAACCATCCTTCTTCTTGACGAACAGCACTGGAGCACCCCAAGGCGACATACTCGGTCGGATAAAACCTTTATCTAGCAACTCTTGTAACTGCTTCTTCAACTTTGCCATCTCTGCTGGAGCCATCCTGTACGGTGCATGCGCAACTGGCTGCGTTCCTGGTACCAAATTGATCTCGAAGTCAATCTCTCAGGGTAGGGGAACACCAAGAAACTCCTCAGGGAACACGTCTGCAAACTCACGAACAACTGACACCTCCTCAAGGCTAGTACCTTTTGCCTTGGCATCCACTATGGTATCTACCATGTGAGCTAGGAACGCCTCACATCCTTGTCGTAACAACTTATCTGCCACCAGAGCTGATACTAAGCATGTCGGAAAAATCTTCCTATCTCCCTGGAAGATCCACTTCTCTCCAGCAACGTCAAACACTGCCTGCTTGGAACCACAGTCCAAGACAACCTTATACCTCTCTAGGGTATCCATCCCAAGGATAACATCGAAACCATGCATATCAAGTGGTATGAGGTCCACTTGAATGCGATGTCCCGAGAAAGACAAAACACAAGATGGACACTCTTCTCGAAGCAAAGAGGAACCATCAAGAGGGGTTTCTAACAGCAAACTATCCTTCTTACAGCTAATAGGTAAACGATAGTTCTCAAGCATACTATAGGCGATAAAAGAGTGTGTAGCACCCGGGTCAACCAGAACAGATATAAAGTAAGAAGAAGACATATCAGAATGAAATAACTCCATCTGACCTGTCACTACTCGCGGGTTGACTATCGACTCCGGATGATTCATAGCATAGAATCGAGTCGTTGCTTGCTGTCCACGACCTCTGCTTCCCTGAGCAGACGATCCAACTTGAGACACTTGACCGCATCCTCGTCCCCTGCTACCACTGGGCTGTGGTCTCTCAGACCCCTGAAGGTTCTGTCTCGGCTGCTGCGTCACTTCAACATCGTTGTAGGGACAACTTGACCTGATATGCCCTATCTGGCCACAGGCATAGCATGTCCTAACATCATCTCGAGGCCTAGACGGTCCTGTTACTTCCACGGAAGCCGAACTCTACGCCTTAGATGGTGAAGAAACATAACCTCTTCCTCTACTCATGGACCACTGAGACGGTCTACCAGAACCTCTCATCACTGCCGGTGCTGAAAACCTGGGCTTCTTGAAGCCACCAAACCTCTGACTCTGAAACTGAGCGGGTATCTTCTTAGCCATAGACTCTCTCTTTTCCTTTACAGAACGTTCGATCCTCCGAACAGATTCCACAAACGTCGCAAACCATTCTCTATTCTCCAACGCAGAAACCGGTGTTGTCAACTCAGCACTCTGACCTTTCTCGAAACTTCTGATCCGTTCCTCGTCTGTCGTTGCCATGTGAGGACAAAACCTCAACAGATCCATAAACTTGGCCTCATACTCAGTGATGTTCATTGTTCCTTGTCGCAAATTCTCAAACTGATGGATCTTCTCATCCAGATACGTCTTGGGAAAGTATCTGGTGACGAACTCGCGTCGCAACACTTCCCAACAGATCACCTCACCAGGCCGCTTCTCTTCCTCGATGGTCCACCAGTGACCAGCACTACCTTTCAGAAGGTAGACAACATGCTTTACTTTTTCTGCTTTGGGGATGTCGAGGATCCGGAAAGCCTTCTCAAGGCTTGTCAGCCACAGATCTGCATCTGCTGGATCAGCCGTTCCAGCATATTCCGAAGCTCCGACTCGGCGAAGCTGCTCGAAGGTCTTCCCAATACCTGATGCTTCTCCACGGGGAACCTGTGCTCGTGGAGGAGGCACTGGTAATCGCTCAACCATGAGATTCATCGTAGCCATTAACTACCCCATAAGCTGTTGGTAGGCAGGGTGTTCAAGAATGGTTGTGTCACGCCCCAATCTCACATTAACCACAAACCACAAGATTAGGACGCAACAGGATGGGATTTACACATAAGCCAACCACTCTTTACTTTTATAACATTTTAAAGACATTAATAGGATAATCTGATTTATGCTGTAAAAATGAAACTAAACAAATTTGCGGAAGCATCTTTATTAACTGACTAGCAATATAAACAAAGTCTACAGCATTTTACATTGTTTGACATAAAATAAAGCATAACAGACAATTTACATCTTTATAATCATTCTCTCTCTCACTCACACCTTGTCCCAAAGATCGAGGGGAAAGGACTAAGAGACCTCTAACTACTAACTACGAACCTTCTATCGACTAGGCGTAAGGATAAATCGATCCTTCTGATTTCCTGCTGCTGATGATAACCTGAAAATGTTTTGAGTAGAGGTATGAGCCTACTCGCTCAGTGAATAGCATTTCACTTAGCTATCATTAAACAACTCATCAGGTTTATAAACTGAAAATAAACATAAATGCAGAACTAAGCAAGGCAGTTCTAATAACATAACAAATATACAGATAATAACCACATTTCTAAGCATCAACAGGTATTTCAGGTAAATAAACAGTTATATAAATTTACTGTGAACCTACATGATTATTTATTCATTTTATTATTATGCCCTAAATATATGCAGTGTACTCTGAATATAAAGATCCGCAGCAAGTTCATGCTACGGTCCTACCGTAGAAGACTTAGCGACACACCCGGGAAGTGCTAAGTCTGACTACTCGTCCTGGTCTGCACAGGACCCAGGCTCTACGGCCTCAATGCACAACCACGTGTGCTGCACAACCACGTGTGCTCCCGACTTCTCCTTTAACCTGAGTACACCGGCGGAGAGTCACAGGGTTACCTTCGTGACACAAGCACGAATGGTGTTAGATAACCATGTTTTCTTTTGTTATCGCAATGCCATCGTGACACAAGCACGATTGTTGTTGGACACTGCCTCTCTTTCCTCGTTTGTCCGTGACACAAGCACAGATGATGTTGCAACACGAGTTTCACCCCAAAGTTGCAGACCCGTCTAAGGGGTTCTACGGTGTTAGGGCATCTAGGTCTATTAACCGATTAACAAATAAATATTAAACAGGAATAGCACATTTCATGCATATTGCACAATCTGAATAATACATGAAGCAAATATATATCCTTTATCATCCTTAAACATGATTCAGTATCATTTATCCAGTTTCGATGCCAAACATCTATTTTGAAATCAGTAAATATCTTGCAACTATAATACAGGAAATTTCATCACTTTCATTAAGCATATCACGTAATTCAATTCCAATGAATCTAACATATTCTATTGTATACACTACACTGTTTAGAAGTTATACTAACTAATACAGAAGCAATTAAACATCTAAAATGAGTTAAATAATGATTACTAAATGAACTACTACTCACTCTTCTGGAACTCGGCCGATCCAAACTGGGAACTCGGCCGATCGGCTGACAACTCGGCCGATCAGTCTACAATCTCGGCCGATCAAATCCCTGCTTGATTTCCTTATAAAGGAAACTCGGCCGAATCATACCAAATCCGGCCGATCGGAAAGCTGACCCTGCAATAGAACAGTAACTAGCATCTTAATCCAAATGAAAATCTAAACATGGCTCGATCTAAAGCTAAGTCTACGAATTCCTAATCAAGACCACAAGCCAAAGTCAGAACTACCTATCCTTAATGCTTCCTATGCCCAGGTTGATCCTAGTCGGTCATGCTGCTGCAAACAGCAGCTCCTTCACGCACAGGTTGAAGATGGTGTCCGTTCTTGGTGCTAGACGTAGCTATGGCTGCGGATTCCAGTTGGGACCTCCAGGCCGAGGTCAGAGCTGACCTTATCTTACTCAGTCATGCGCCAAACGGCCCAAGGTTGGACGAGCTGCTTGCAGCAAATCCTACTGCTGGATAGATGGAGCATCTCCCCTGCAGTTGGGCGCAAAAAAATGGAGGAAAGGGAGCTGCGATTTCAAGCAATGAGATCTTGGCCGAAGTCAGGCGGCCATTAGGGCTACTTGCTTGCTCCAAACCTTCCTCTGGCTGGTCACTTGCTGCATCTGCAGCTTGGACGGCCCCTGCTGGGCGGCGCCCTAGCAGCTCTGCTGCTCGGTGGGCTGTGGTGGAGAAAGGAGAAGGGTAGAGGAAGAAGAAGGAGTTGGCGCGGCTGCTTCGGAGCTTTGGGCTCAAGAAATCGCCCCTAAATTCTCCTCTGCTGCGGCCGGTCAGGCTAGCAGCTGGTCTGTGCGCCGCTTTCAAGTGGTAGTTTTGTTCTATCGGGAAAGAAGGAATAAGGGAGAAAGGGCTAGGGGCGAAATGCAAATTCCCCAAACAGTTCCAATATTTACAACTAGGTCCCTACACACTCAAATGTCCATATCTTTTAACTCGGAAGTCGGTTTCGAGTGATTTTTCTTGCAACGGTTTAAGCACGGAATTCTCTATAACCGCAAACTGCAAAACATGCTAAAAGGACTATTTCACTGGATCAAAGCTCTAATTACAACTATGATTACTTGATTCAACTTAATGTACTAAATAATCAACATTGACATTATTAATTACCTCAGATGATTCAATCTCAGTTATTAATTCACATCTTAGCTTATTTTGATTATCCATGATGTTTAATTTGATACTCAACACTAATTGAGGTGTTTTACGTAATTCGAGGTATTTATTAGTTAATCATGGAGTGGGTCATAACAACCTTTTCCCCTTAAAAGAATTTCGTCCCGAAATTCCTAAAAGAGAAAGGAAACTGGTTACTCATCTCTGACTCGTATTCCTACGTAGCTTCCTCTAGGTTAAGATTTCTCCACAAAATTATCACTAATGACATCTCACAATTCGTGAGTTTCTTGATCCTCTGATCAACCATCTGTATAGGTCCCTTAACCTAGGACACATCTGATCTGATTCCAGATCAACCCACAAAACATTGTCTTTCCAGAACCGTTATAGAAGTATCTCACTTAATGGTAATTACCAAGAAACTATTATACTATTCATGCAAACAAACTAAAATTCTTAAATAAGCAGAATGCACGTCTATTTGGTACTAAAATTAAATCATGCAATTTAACTGTTAAACATCACTACATATCATACTGAGAATTGATATCAAAATACTTGATTCATCGTACACCCTATCCTTAGGGTTTCATTTGTCTTATTCATTCATCACATGCCAACACCCTACTCTTAGGGTTATCTCATTCACTAATCACATGGCAACACCCTACTCTTAGGGTTTCCATTATCTCATATGTTTGATTGCAATTCAAATCACAATACGGTATCATTCTGGAACTGGCAGAGCAGTATATTTCAAATCATTGTAATTACTGAGTAATGGTTATATCATGCATGCAGACAGATTAAAAATTCATAAATATTCCAAACTCAAATCAATTTTGGCGCATACATACTGAATTTCATGTAATTGAACATTTTATTACACCAAAAAGAGTAATTTACTCCACTTATAAGAAACCATCTGTAATATTTATCAATTATCTGAGATTTCTCGAAGAACGTGCATATTAACCAAATTCCTGGTTTATGCATCGCATAACTCAATTAAGAGTTATTTTCGTATCATAGCACAAATATTTAATAGTACTTAAGACTTCTAATAATACCTCAGAGAAACGTGTCAATTCATGTAAATTTTAAGTCATACACATTAACATAACAGGAAGCATGCAATTAGGTTTATTTATATATTTTAATGCTATCTTACTATCTTGAAATCATGCATCTAATGGTTTACTAAATCTGTATTGTCTGGGTTTATACCCAAACTGTACCATTATCAGTTGTGTATTTCTACTCAAAATGATATGATTGAAACTGGATTACCAGGCAACCTAATTATTTTATCCATGTATATCTTAGTCAAGTCTCGAGACATCAAAGGTCGACTTAATATGAAGAAAGTGAGCAGACTAAATTAATCTATCCACAGTCATTCATATCAAATCACAACCTCTAGGTGTCCTGGGTAATCTTACCACAAAATCCGTTGTGATAAATTCCCATTCCCGTTCAGGCATAGAAAAAGATTACCAGGTAGCTATATATTCCTAGGGTTCAGCCTTAACCTACTGGTACACACTACTTTTAACCACATACTCAGCTACATCCTTCTGCATATCTGACCATCCGTTTCAACTTCTTGAGATTCATATACATCTTAGTATTTCCTGAAAGCATAGCATACATCAATACATATATTTCCATAAAAAAATCTTTTCTTTCGGCCTTTTCCCCTTAAAAGAATTTTACACCATCTCGTAGTACACACAACATATCATGCATAGTCTGGTTTAACTCACTATCACCCTATAGTAGTTCCTTGATCTGATCATAAGAAGTAGGCTTAACTTACATCTATACAATCAAATCACTTTGTGTTGTCACCCCTAAGCCTAAGTTCAACTTCCACATTTCTACTAACAGGTCTTTATTGAAACCTGCCATAGAGAATGCATTAGTTGTTGAACTTGACTTTCTGCTGAAAGCATCAGCCACCATATTCCCTTTACCAAGGTGGTAATCCATTGTCACATCATAAGATAGTGACGTCGTGTCTTAAAAACATGAACTACATCAGCTGTCTTTAGATCATATATCAGATAATACTTCGCTTTCTATGTTACTTACTTATTGTTACATTTTAGGTTTATGTCTTACTCTTTCCTCTAAGTCATTTCATGTTGTTCATGTACCGATCAGATTATCTACTTCAAAACCCTAGATCACTATCAAAGCCAGTTTACTTTTCATAGAACAAATCTCAAGGTCTAATTTTACAAAGATACTAGTATTCAAGGTTACATCACTAATGATATCCTTTAAACTATTACAACTTTAATCATTCTAGGGTTTGATCCTTTATTAATAACATAGAATTATTGTGTGTGTGTGGTCGATTATATAAATCAAATTGAGTTGCTTGGGTCAATAACATATTAACCCAGCACTCAACTTTAATTACATTAGCTGAAAATTCAGTTTTCATAATAGTTTCTGTAATTCGTTTATTAAACAGCTAATAGAAGCTCCAAAAATTCTGGAAATTTTATATGTTGTACCTAATGAAGTTTCAGACCTCCAATAAAAATTTCAGATCATTTCAAGTTACCAATAATTAATTAAAAATCGAACAGTGCACTGCTATATTGCAGTCTGCAGCAGGTTTGGCTGAGTTACAAACTCGGCCGACACCCTCACTGCAGGGGTCAAAAGTCATCCAAAACTCATGCCAATTTAACAGAGTGTCTAAAATTGTGTTTTTCAAGCACAGTTAAAATTTTAGATCAATTGGATATACCAATAAAAAGATAAAATTCAATTACCACACTGCTATATCATTCAGGAAATGTGATCGGTCGAATTTGAAACTCGGCCGATAAACAGGTCAGGGCATTCTTCAAAATTCTGATATTTTCCAAATGTTGTTTACATTTTATATTTCCAAATCATATCCAAATTTGAGCTAAATCAGAGTTACACAAAAAATATCAAAAATCATTTACTGAGACACTTTACTTGTCAAATTTTATGTTTATGTATCATCAAAACCCTATTTTGGGCCGATTAGGGTCTATGCTTTTCAAACCCTAATTCTCAAGAACAAAGAACATTTAAACTTCTTATCGTAGTTAAAACATCCTAATGTATATATATTCTTACTATGTTACGGGTCTAAATCATCCAGAGACTATTCTTATTTTACTGTTAATAGGAGTTATTAGATCCCAGTAACGCATCCTGCCAGCCGGACCAGGCCGAACCTGTAGTTCTGAAGCCAAGAGCTACTCGAGATTAATCAACCCCTAATAACCTTAAACATGCGGAAAGAGTATCCACTTAGGGCAACTCATTTATACATGATTTCGGGTCTACTTTAATACAGAGAAAACAAACATTAAACAATTCACTTCATGTCACAACAATATAAAAGAATCATACTTATTGTACAAACTGAAAGTCTAAATTCATGCATATAAGAGCGTTTCTAGTGATCTTTATACCAAATAAGCAATAATAGACAAGAGTTGAATCGCATCTTATATGTAATCTCTTATTCCTTTATTAATTTCTGATCTCTTAACCCTAAGATTTCTAGGGTTTCTCTCTAGCCTATCCTCCCTCTGCATACCTGGCCAGGGCATCCAGAGAAGAATAGACAGAGTAGCTTGATACTGGTCAATCTAAATATTCAGACACCTGGCCAGGGTATCTAAACACTCAGACCTTCCAGAGCTAAAACACATCATTTATTATTTGCCTTACTTATAACTTTATCTTTTGACCCTAATGATTCTTAACAACTCAACTTAAGCTCATTACTTGATTCTCGTGACCACATCCTCTTCCTGCTATCTGTAATAGTATAACAGAACACTTCCTGTTAGAAAATTACAGATAGAAGAAAGACACCTAAACCTTAATCCTATTGGTCTCTTATCGTCCCCTGACCTTGAGTAACTATGTACAAAAACCAAGGCTCTGATACCAAAATTGTCACACCCCAATCTCACATTAACCACAAACCACAAGATTAGGACGCAACAGGATGGGATTTACACATAAGCCAACCACTCTTTACTTTTATAACATTTTAAAGACATTAATAGGATAATCTGATTTATGTTGTAAAAATGAAACTAAACAAATTTGCGGAAGCATCTTTATTAACTGACTAGCAATATAAACAAAGTCTACAACATTTTACATTGTTTGACATAAAATAAAGCATAACAGACAATTTACATATTTATACACATTCTCTCTCTCACTCACACCTTGTCCCAAAGATCGAGGGGAAAGGACTAAGAGACCTCTAACTACTAACTATGAACCTTCTATCGACTAGGCGTAAGGATAAATCGATCCTTCTGATTTCCTGCTGCTGATGATAACCTGAAAATGTTTTGAGTAGAGGTATGAGCCTACTCGCTCAGTGAATAGCATTTCACTTAGCTATCATTAAACAACTCATCAGGTTTATAAACTGAAAATAAACATAAATGCAGAACTAAGCAAGGTAGTTCTAATAACATAACAAATATACAGATAATAACCACATTTCTAAGCATCAATAGGTATTTCAGGTAAATAAATAGTTATATAAATTTACTGTGAACCTACATGATTATTTATTCATTTTATTATTATGCCCTAAATATATGCAGTGTACTCTGCATATAAAGATCTGCAGTAAGTTCATGCTACGGTCCCACCGTACAAGACTTAGCGACACACCCGGGAAGTGCTAAGTCTGACTACTCATCCTGGTCTGCACAGGACCCAGGCTCTACAGCCTCAACGCACAACCACGTGTGATGCACAACCACGTGTGCTCCCGACTTCTCCTTTAACCTGAGTACACCGGCGGAGAGTCACAGGGTTACCTTCGTGACACAAGCACGAATGGTGTTAGATAACCATGTTTTCTTTTGTTATCGCAGTGCCATCGTGACACAAGCACGATCGTTGTTGGACACTGCCACTCTTTCCTCATTTGTCCGTGACACAAGCACGGATGATGTTGCAACACGAGTTTCACCCCAAAGTTGCAGACCCGTCTAAGGGGTTCTGTAACACCCCTGACCTGGGTTATGACCTAACCCTGGAAGTTTTGTCTAGATATGTAATTAATATACTCGTGAACACTCCTTGGCATGTAATTAAGTTCCTCAGGAACATTTACTTTCAATTTTGCTCCTTTTTGTAATTGTGTTGTATGCAGGGACCTATGTGCAAATTACCCAATTTAAGGGTTGAACTTGCAAAATTCACAAGATAAGATGTTCCTTTGATGTTGAGACATCATGAAGATGTCTATGATGAAGTTTGAGGGATTTCCCAAGCTTGAGCACCAAGGTGCAGCTGTGGAAGCAATCCCCATGCTCAGAAACCCTAATTTGGGGTAAAGTGCAATTTACCCAAATTGAGGGGTCCAACTTGTAATTTTCACCATCTAGAACACCTTTTATGACTCTTGTCATCATTTAGAGTAGAAATGATGAAAGGGATACATCATTTAATAATCAGATGAGAAAAATGACCTTTGTGATAGAAATCACCTAAAATGGGTATAAAACCCTTTCATGTATGTACCCTAGTTGAAGGTTGGATTCCTTTACCCTTAGATCTTGAGATTTCATGAGATTTGCATAAGGATAGATAGGTTTGGTCGTGCCTTTGAGCAAGGAGGGACCTAGATGTGATTTCCAATCTTGTGAGGTCCTTAGGGTGTAAAAGAGGCTAAAGTATATAAGCCCTTTTCCCTTGCAATTAAGTGAACGAACTTTCTTTCCTTCATTTCTCTTCCTTTCTTGCTCAAATGACCAAGGATAGCTCTAGAGCTCAGGGGGGGTGACCAACCTGTTCTAGGTAAGAGAACCCCACCTTCTAGCTCGAATTCATGGAGGAATTCACTTTCTAAGGTTGGTTTTATGGTTAGCTTACTTAGTCTTCTTGTTCTAGCCGACCAAAGCAACGTTTCCTTGGAGAATTCACCTCTGACCAAGTTGTGGAAGCTCAAGGACGCCATTAAAGCTTGGATCTTGAAGGCTTGGAGCTCTAAGATCAACCTTTAGGCGGGTTTTATAACTCTAAACTTATGCTTTATATGTATGCTCAATTCTTGCAATTTACTTGGTAAATTCTCCTTCTACCACCCTTCTTCCTTGCACGTTTGCAAGCAAATCAGTGGAGAAACCGACCTTGCAAGAGGTTGAAGATGAGGGGCGTGATTCCCTATGTTACTTTTTCAAACGACCTTGGACCCTTTTGGTCCAAACGGTTGCAAACCGTTTGGGTTCAAACGGTTTCAAACCGTTTGCTCTCAAACGGTCTTGCAAGACCGTTTGGATTGAAACGGTCTCAAGACCGTTTGAAAGAGTTGACCAAGGGACAACCGTTTGAGGGTCTGTTCCTAACATATTGAATTTCATCTCTGCAAAGAATCAAAGTCTAATTCTTAACCAATTGAGAGTTGAAGGCACTTCAACATGAAACCCTAATCGGGTGAAAAAGTGCTGATTTGACATATAGATCTCGTTGAGTTTTGGGTTGAAGGACCCAAACGGTCTCAAGACCGTTTGGGGATTCCTCCAAACGGTCCTAAGACCGTTTGGGCACAACCCAAGACCGTTTGAAGGTCTAGGGTTAAGTTAATCTAATGGTTTGAGGGTCCAATTGTAGGAATTTGATGAATTGATGAAAATTGCTGATCTTGACCTAATTGGACTTCAACCTTAGTCAAAACGACTTGAATTTTGGTCAAACTTTGGGCAAACGGTCTCAAGACCGTTTGGATGATGTCCAAACGACCTCAAGACCGTTTGGTCCAAGTTTGAGCCCAATTGGAGGTCAATTGATAGGTTCAACCTTGAATTGATTCACATTGTTGAACATTGATGACCAATCGAATTGAAACCCTAATTGAGGAGGATTGAATCCTAATTGGCTTGCAATTGAGGGTCAATTGGATGTCTAAGTGGTTAAGGCTAACCCTAACTGACCCAAATTATAAGTGGTTAGCATAGCTTTGACCATTTAAGGACTTCAACACACATATCCATGAACATTGGTAACCTTTGAACCACTTTGGAGGTCCAAACGGTTTGAGCCCTTTTTGGACCAAACGGCCTCAAGACCGTTTGGATCCAAACGGTCTCAAGACCGTTTGAGACCAAACAGTCTCAAGACCGTTTGGGGCCAAACGTTCTCAAGACCGTTTGGGCTCAAACGACCTCAGGATCGTTTGGTCCAATCGATCTCAAGTAATTTTGATTAAACGGTTTCAAACCGATTGAAGCTCCAAACGGTTTGGAAGTCAACCCTTCCAAACGGTCTTCACCTCCAAACGGTCTCAAGACCGTTTGGGTGGTTGAAACCGTTTGAAGGTTGAAACCGTTTGGAGATTGGTGATGGTTTGTACTTAACCATTTGATGATGTAATTAGTTCAATGACGATTCAATCTAAACCCTAATGGTAACCTAGGTCATTAAGGGACTATGTGATTAGTGAGTTAACCCATGATGGTAATCATGTGGCAAATTACCAAAATACCCTTGAGGGGTCTAAAGGGGTAAAACCTTGTTCTAATCAAACCCTAATCACATGATGTTGATGTTTTGGCTTATGTTAGTCAATGGAGACTTATCTCAACCTGATCTAGAGTGGTTTTGTCACCATCTACTAGTGAGAGGAAAGAGAAAGTATTTCTAGAGAGAGAAAGTATCCTAGAGAGGGAAAGTACCCTTTTAAGGAGGAAACTCAAGTGAGATACTTTGATTACACATGAATGTGCATGATTAGGGAATGACCCACCTATGTGAGGTCATGGAAACCCTATTTATAATATCTAATGGATCTTAATCCTAATTAAGAGCCTTAATGATGATGTTTCTCTTACATAATGATGTAATGAGTACAATTCACCATGGAGTGAATAGTAAACCCTAATTTTAGGGTGATGACATGAAAGATGAACAGTAAACCCTAATTTACAGGGTTATTGAATTAAACCCTAGTTGAGGGGGATTCCAAGTGAAACCCCAATTGGGAATGCATTCCTAATTATTGAATTGTTTACTATTATCTGTTGAACTAACCATGCAGGTTATTATGAGATAATGGTCATACCCAGGTATGAAATACCATGTTATATTCATTGGAAGCATGTCTTAAGCTTTATGAATAGTGAATCATCTTGATGCACTGCTAAGTGACATCTTTTGTTATTTATAGGCTGTAAGAGCCATAAACACCATCAAGGTCATGCTTAACAGATGACTTGTGATGAGATAATTGAGAACTGGTAATTGAAATGAGTTAGGCATGCTACATTTTAGTATTCTCATATATAGCTGTGATGCTAGTGTTTTTGTATGATGATATGAATACTGAATGTACCTAACTAATCAAGTGAAATGTAGAGCCCTGATCATAGATCCATCATTGTCAGAATCTAAATGATGGTGAAACAGGTTTTCCTCAGGGAACTCCTGGATCACATACTTTTGAGTATGTGGGGTACATGGATGTGTAGAACCTTACATCCTAGTGTAGGTATTTGATGTAGATTCTTGTAGTCCGTCATACCTTCACTATAAAAGGAATGGTGAGAGGATGATGTAGATTCTAGTAGTCCATCAGACCCCACCATAAAGTCCTAAAGGTGAGATGTATATCTACACTCCCTTAAAGACACAAACACCGCATCGATAAAAGATAAACAAGAAATCTTCCGATGACGAAGAGAGTACAGAACGCCACTGTAACTCTAAAATAGCGAAGGTCCAGTTTACCCTGGAGAGCTATAACAAAAGATATCCCGCCAGATATCTAACATTCGATCCTCTAACTGACTGAGGAAGATGAGGTCATAAGAATCCGGCTCTTTTAATGACCTATGTATGATACTGATGTGACTTCTTAGCGATCAGTTGGAGTATGAGTGGTAAGCCTCATCTCCACAGGGCATAACAATAATGTTTGGAAAACATAATCAACAGCGTAGTATATCTGTTAGAGTTATCTACGAGTTATTTGATTGATGTTATCTTGAATAGCATAGATGTTCTCATATTTTAATATTGATTGAACTCTTGCTTATCATCAGAACTGCTAGTGAATATCTTGAAGGCTCTTATTGCTTTAGTTATTCCTTGCTTTGCTTATAAAGCCTAGTGGAGAGTTATAACTCTCGCTGGGGCAATTATGTATAATTGTCTCACCCCGTAGACTTCTACTTTTTAGGTGGTCGTCGAAGACGGAGGAACAAGAACACAGGTGACCGATCCCAGCAACTGCAGCATCAGGAGTAGTAAATATCTCAGGTGGAGATCTAGCCTGCTTCATGGTGTAGTTAGAGTCAAGTCCTATGTGTCCTCTGTACTCTCAGGTCCTAGAGTGTTTTGGAGTATGAATTCTTGAGAAATTTTGTATCATGTTGTATATAATTACTCAAGAAGTAATTGTCAGTGATGTAGACAGTTAAATCCTTTTTCTATGGAAAAGGTTTGTGGTTTCAGGCTCTTGTCTCGAAAAGTTTTAATTTCCCGTGATTTTTGTCTTCCGCTGTTTACCGATTGCTTCCGCACATGATTAAATCAGGATTAATTCGTGGTTTGGAGATCGGACCCCACATGTTCTACGGTGTTAGGGCATCTAGGTCTATTAACCGATTAACAAATAAACATTAAACAGGAATAGCACATTTCATGCATATTGCACAATCTGAATAATACATGAA
The DNA here is from genome assembly GCA_963693085.1 of Alisma plantago-aquatica. NCBI lineage: Eukaryota > Viridiplantae > Streptophyta > Magnoliopsida > Alismatales > Alismataceae > Alisma > Alisma plantago-aquatica. The sequence goes on from OY856413.1 coordinate 581,463,794, forward strand.
GCAAATATATATCCTTTATCATCCTTAAACATGATTCAGTATCATTTATCCAGTTTCGATGCCAAACATCTATTTTGAAATCAGTAAATATCTTGCAACTATAATACAGGAAATTTCATCACTTTCATTAAGCATATCACATAATTCAATTCCAATGAATCTAACATATTCTATTGTATATACTACACTGTTTAGAAGTTATACTAACTAATACAGAAGCAATTAAACATCTAAAATGAGTTAAATAATGATTACTAAATGAACTACTACTCACTCTTATGGAACTCGGCCGATCCAAATTGGGAACTCGGCCGATCGGCTGACAACTCGGTCGATCAGTCTACAATCTCGGCCGATCAGTCTACAACTCGGCCGATCAGTCTACAATCTTGGCTGACAACTAGGGTAAGGGCCGTTGAGCAGCACCTTCCCAAACACATCTCGACCAAGGTGCATCTTATCCAAACCATCTAAACGAGCTCACCATCTTGCCCAAGGTGAGAGGAGAGTCTTGCTCAAGCCACTAAGTCATGAGCTCACCTCGATCGAGTAGGAAAGAGGGGTGTTGCTCATGACATTAGGATCCAAGCTCGCTCATCTAGACCAAGGGGAGAAAGGAGTATTTCTCTCCTAAACCCTAACACATCTGGATCGGCCAACATGCAAGCTAAACCAGAACCAACTACTAATGTGTAAAGGTAAGATTAAAGCAACACATATGAGAGAAGAGGATAGAGTAGTTAGCGTTAGAGTCATGCAACCCGCCTTGAGCTCCAGGGAAGAAGGTGCACTTCAAGCTCCAAGGGTATCGGCCACCAAGGCTCCTCCAAGGGTGTGTATCGGCCACCACCTTCTTCTTCTAAGGGTGTGTCGGCCTCCAAGCTGCTCACACAAGGGTGTGTCGGCCTCCAAGCTGCTCACACAAGGGTGTGTCAGCCACCTTAGCTCCTTCTTCAAGGGTGTGTCGGCCACCAAGCAAGGGAAAGATGAAGGGTGTCGTGCACAAGAAGGAGAGGAACTAAAGGGACCTCAAGCTAAGGAAGGGACCACCTATATAGATGAGAAAGGAGGAGAAACCAAGGTAAACTCTTGCTATGTGTCGTCCACCCAAGGGACACTTGTCCACCAACTCAAGCCACCACTCTTGCAAGCCAAAAGACACTTGTCCAAGAGGTGCACCATGTGTCCTCCAAACGTGACCAAGGTTGGCCCAAGCATCATGGGCGACACACCAAGCTTTCTCTAGGGCGGCACACCTCCTTGTTGGCTGACACACACCTCTCTAGGCCGACACAAGGTCCAAACAAACCCAAACAAGGCACCTCAAGGCCCAAACAAGCTCAACAAAGGCCCAAAGAACTCAAACAACAAGCCCAAACCTTCCTCTCAACCCTAGAGGAAGCAAAGAGAAAAAAGAACACCTCTCAAGGTGGAAAACTTGCTCACAAAACCCTAGACTTGGGTTAATTGCAAGTAGCACCTCCAACTCTCAACAAAGCATAACCAAACCCTAATCACCAGTCTAAGGTGATTAGAAAGCATCAAACCATCAAGGTTAAGCAAAGCAAATAGGGTAAGCCCTAAACGCAGGTCAGGGTCCCTACACTTATAAATAAATACAATTATTTGAAGTTGAAGACATTCATAATATGCATATTGATAATTTGTGGTCTTTAACCATTTAGTATCCTGGTTGTATGGAGGTGTCATGTTGGCTAATTCCCCCTTTTCCTGGGTGCAACCTTCAACTACAGCGTGACCTGATCCTATCTATTAGTTGGAGATCTGATGGAGAGTCTATCCTCACCTAACTCCTAAAAGTGAGGAGCAGGCAAACGTTTTCCCTGGATTTAGAAGGGGGGACCTCGCTAGAAATCTGGGAGCATCGGTGAGATCAGTTGAATCCGCCCTTCTTTTAGGATCACAATGACCACTCACCAGTGAGTGGTGGTAACTAGGACTAGAGGTTGACTCCCCCTCCTTTCTGCTCGTCTCCACTGCATTTTACAGTACCCAAACAAAGACAACAGGAAAAACTAGGAGGGGTAAAGAGAAGCTATAGAGCTCCACCCATCTGAAGCCACGGCGAGCAGGTGCCTTGCTCCATACCTTCCCCAATATATGGTCGTCAACTTCTCCCAACCGTCAATGGAGGAGCTTGGATGGAAGGTTTTCACCTGCTCGAAACATTCTTGGGCAAACGAAATTCTCGTTGGAGTGGAGGAGCCGGCGAGCGGGTTTCCTGAGGTTAGGGTGTCGCAGAATGAAAACCCCTAATTTCCACACCATCCAACTCCATCTCCATGGTCCAGGGATATCACCATCGTGGGGAAAGGAGCCGATCTCTCTGCCTCCATCAAGACGATAACACGGGGCCAAACGGGAAAAGTCAGAGCTTGACGCCAGCGTGGTTCCTCACCGAAGAACTACAACCAAGTTCCTTGGGAGGTCTTGGTTCTTCTTGACATGTTTCCGGAGCAGGGAGATGCACAAGGAGAAAAACCCCAATCTCACGGAGCTTCCTCCGCCACCGATCCAAACTCAGAGATAGACACCGTGATTATGAGTACTCGCCACCTTCAGAACCGGCCATTGTGGATCTTGGTTCCTGTGTGGAGCTTCTGGACTCTTTGATTCATGTCAAAGATGAGGCTATGTCGATCAATCGCTCGCCAGGGTCCCCTCTCACGGCGGCGCTCACACACACATGTAGGAGCTTTTGCGCTTACGCCTGGGAACTCTCACGTGGGCAAGACTGAGACGAGCCAAGGATAGATTGGGACCAGAAATCACAAGCCATCCGATTCACTTGGGCAGTGGGGACCAATCATAGACTTCCCTCTCAGGCAGTGGGACCCGCCACTAAAGGTAATTGCTTTAAATTCTCAGAAATATACCATATCTTAGGAATATGTCTAAAAAATAGCTCCCCTGGCCAATAATTACCCCAAAAATACCCATGGATTCAGAAAAATGCCCTATTCATGATGAAACCCTTAGATCAGACCTTTGAAGAAGTATTATTGCTAGTTTTTAATTTACAAGATGACGCCTCTATTAGGATATATTAAATGTAATAAATGATATTTATTGACATAAATTCTGAGAAACTTTATTCCAGACCCTAATATCATGTAGAGACAATATGTTGAACCTGATCAGAACTATATTGTCAAAATATTAGGTCTTTCTCCATTAATGACTTATAAGATGCTTTTAGCCTCATTTTAATTATAGAAAATATACCAGTAATTAGAAAAATATGAAATTCGTACCAGACCTTAATAATGACATATAGATCATACTAGAAATATTAGACACCATCCTAACATCAGATTGAGCTAGGTTTGACCAAAACCTTAATTGGGACCTAAATACCATTAATAATGGTGAACCTTGTATTAATGATGAATATTTGTTATTAATCAGGTGATGACCAAATTGTCTAGATGATCAAAGATATCTATGAATCTCTGAACTCAGGTACATGGGTTTTATTAAGTATAAGACTCGTTTTCTGGTTGCCTATGATATGTAATATATTGAATGCTCGTATTTGGATATGATTGCTTGGTTGAACTAGTATGAGTTATACTTCGCCAAATCTAATAGAACATAAATGAGTATGATGGGTTGTAGCTACTATAGCACATAGCCTGGTGTGGATGTATGTTGCCTAACATGGATGTATGATTCCTTGGCCCATATTAGATGTATGATGATACTATATTGCCCGCACTAGATGTAAGTCAAGTGCAAGTATGTGTAGTACAACCACATCAAAGTGAATGCAATAAAAGGAATGTTTACCTGATTATCACTTTAAACAATGTTTTTCTTTAATCTTTTTTTTCTCAAGTTATTTCAATTATACAAACATATTAGTATGTATCTTTCTACCCACGTGCACAACACCTTGTGTGTTGATTCATTGTTTCACATATGTTTTAGGTTCAGAGATAGCATGGGAGGAAAAAGATGGGAGTGAGCAGTTGTTCAGGTTGTACCTATTGTGTAGATCCTAGCTTAGCATACATGTTCATAAACTGTGGAATTTTCATTCAATATGTAAATGTAAATCATTTTGTAATAATTCATATTGTATAAATATAAATGTTGAATGTTGAGTATGTTATGGTTGTATGTTCATATATGCGTATTATGCTTCCGCATCACTCTCTGATATAATTGCTAACGTTTTCGGATTTTGTCTTCTCATCTCCATGGGGTTTTGAGAAGGTGAAAATCCGGGGACGTTACTCTTTCTCTCTCTCTCTCTCTCTCTATATATATATATATATATATATATATATATATATTGTAAAAGACAAGAAAATGTCAAACTTACATTTATCTAAAACGTATTAGTTGGTTATATTTTCGGGTCTCAATTTACCAGGTCAAGAGAATTTCCAAGTAAAGGTTCATCTTGATTAACTTGATTCTGACTAGACTTGTAAACGGATCGAATACGGAGCGGATATTACTATATCTGATATCCGAATCCAAAAAAATCCGATCCGGTATATGACGGATATCATGTTATAATATCTGAATCCGATCCGACAAATAATATTTAAATTCAGATAAATATCAGATCCGAACCAAAAGTCATAAATATATTGTATTAATACGTTATATATAGAAAATATTGATATCACTATGAATATATATGATAAAATATCTATATTTTCATGTTTTTATATATAGATAATATATTTGATAATATATAAATAAATTTTTCGGGTTTTAGATTTTTTCGGAGCAGATATAGCCATATCTGAAATGCTATCCAAAATTTTTGGATATGAAATTTGATATCCTAAATCCAATCCGGATTATGCGGATGTCAGATTTTTTTTTCAAAATTTTGGACTCGAATCCGGATCGAATGTGCGGATTCCGGATATCCATTTACAAGTCTAATTTTGACCTGACTCATATAAAAATTGGAGACAAAATTTTAAACCTGAACCACCAGTATAAGTTATATGAATCGACTCTAAATCAAATTATATAGATCTAGACATTGCTCCAATCGGGCCGACCCGATCAGGTACCCATCCCTAAACATGGTCAATGTCGGAGTCATAGTGTTGGACGTGGTCCCCATTGATCGGACATACACCCCGCAAAGCGAGCACATAGCCCACACACCTAAAGCATGACGTGCGTATCTGATTTCCCCTTTTATTTTATTCCAAACAGTTCCGCAATAATCAGATGAAAACAAAGAAATTAACAGCTACAGGGAACATTCAAAGCAAGCAATAAATGACACTTCTTCATGGTATTTGCAGAAGGTCCGAACGTACACTGCTCCTTGATCTCGATTTCTTCATACGTGGAGGCGACCCCGAAACATACACCAAAAACAAAAGAAAAAGAAAAAAAAAATGTTTTGAGACTTAGTCAACGCAGCCCTCAATTTAATCCAGTTAAACCTCGTCGGCGTATGCAACAAAAGAACGCTCAACGTAGTAAGCCTGATTATAAAAATGGTACAAAGCTTGAGTATGTTGCGCTTTTATATAACAACTAATTGAGTTTTTTTAAAAGAGCCCCTCTCTTATTCTGGAATTTCGTATTACGCCCTCTCTTTTACATAATCCTAATAACCCCGTATCTATCTCTCTCCTCCTCCATCCTTACACCCAAAAGACCATCCTACCCCGTGGCTTTTCTTGCTTCCCGATCCTATTCCTATTAATGTGACTCTATGAAGTAGCCGTGATTTGCATTGCCGCCTCCGCATCAAGCATATTATATTGAAGATATAACTACCATCAAGCTCTTCGCCTACATATATATTAGATTCTCGTTGCACACCTAGATAAGCTTATCCTAAACCATATAAAAGACAAATCCACTTCTCCATGTTTGTGATATTGTACTAGTAAGTAATATGGAAGAGAACATATGTGTTTGATAACTAATTGGTCGCAAATAGGGTTGAGCACAGAGACTGAACGGATCGTACTAAAAACTAAATTCGCAAAGAATGGTCGACTATATTTCATGTCGTTTTAAATAAAATAAGATTGTTTATTAAAGTAGAACCGAATTGAACTGGACTGTTTAGATCTTAATTAGACATTTTATATATTATGTAAATTATTTAATAGTAAACTTTAGATAATGGTAGTCGGGGAGTGGCATGTGTAATACAAAACGACTGCTCCTCACTGAGTGTCTCGAGTTCGTCATGCAGTCAGTGCATTCCCAAACATCACAACATTAAACAGAAATGAGAAATGGAAGTAAGGTCATGTTGCCATGTGTCAGGTCTCAAAAGTTTATTATAATGGGATGGGTTTATTAAAGGCTTTGCCTAAAAGGGTTTCCTTATAAATCCAAAACAATATATCATGTAAATTATTTTAAACATTATTATGAAATTAGTATAAAATATCTATAGTAGTAATGTTTATACATAGTCTTCTTATTTTTTACTTAGCATAACTATAATGTATTTTATATATACAACAATAATCAATTTGGTTCACAGTCTAATTGGTATTGGGTCTAACTAGACCAAAAGTCAAACTTTCAAGACTTTTAGATTGTTGATCGAACAAACTTACAATGGTTTAGGACCACAGTCCAATCTAGACCGTCCAGTTTTGTTGGGTCATATTTTGTTATACCATATAACAAAATGGATTTAATCATATCTATATAGGTCGGCTCAATTAGGTTTACTCTTGTCATTTGGTTTGAGACAGTTCATAAGAATTTATTCAACTCGTTCAGGTCTGATCCAAGTTGAGTTGATGTTGTTTGGCCCATGATTAATGTACATATATTTTCTAATATATGTTGTTATTGTTTATGAAAAAACTTTGATTGTATCTAAGTTGGCTCATATCTATTCAGATTTATACAATCTTATTTAGATCTAGTTTAATTCACATTGACTTGAGTCAAATTTAGTGCTAGAGCCACGCTTGGGCAAGGTGAGGCCCGTGCCACACCCAACCCATAGAAAAAAACTGTATGATATGTAATGGCTTTTAGAATCAATGTGGATTTATCGCGATAGAAAGCATGGGGATCGTGAAACATCCTTCTGTGTCGGGCACTGGCTACATGAATAATAATTGAATGCTAAAATGGTCGACCATCTCATGTTAGCAAATCGATTTCCCACATCGAACGATGCTCCCAAACATTCCATAAGTAAATTAGGATAGCGGGTCCTAACCAATATTACAATTATCTCAAGTACTATGTAACTCTGTCAAACCTTTTGTGTCTGACCTAGGTTTCTCGCAGTCTGCATATGACGACCATGGCATGACAGTCGGCGAGATGTCATTAAAGGCGCTGTGTGAGCCTATGTCAGAAGTTATTGTGTCTCCCTTCCGAGCATTCATCTTCACCCACAGAAAGTTGCACTATGACTCGCAGATGCTAGAAGAGGGTGGATTTGGTGTCACATTCTTTTCAAGACATCGTTATCCTTCAGGTAATCCTCCTGAATGTAATAATATCATTGCTACCTTCACATTTTCCCACCCTCCTCTGCCTATCCACAATGTTTCTGTAAGCCAACGTAGGTGGGGTGTCACTTCATCATAAGTGAGATTGTTGGGAATGACAGTATGGTCACTGCAACACATACAAGCATGATGAGTAAGGAAGAAGGATAGAATGAATCCTGTGTTTTGATGCCTAGAAGGTAGAGAGACACTGACATATATTTGGATTGGATGAGGTCCATAAGGATGACATCTTGGCTAAGACCAGGGACAATCCCGATTCATGTTAATTAGGTGAGTGTGTTTTATATTTATTCGATAATTTAGTTAAATTTATTAAGTTAAATCATATTAAGTTGTGAGTTATCAAAGAAAAATTCAGTAAGTTTTTATTTAAAACTTATGGTGTCTAATTTATTGAGGTTCTAAGAACCATGTTATCTGTGTTGGTAAGATATCATGCAACAATGATGATTGTTTTGATTACAAGTTCTCATATCTATATTTTGATTTATTTATTCAAATAATTAGAGGATATTATAGTAAAAAATGTCTTCTTCTAATTTGTGCCTCACCCACTTCCAAATTCTGTCTTCGCCACTCAGTGGCGGAGCCACATTAGGGCATGGTAAGGCACGTGCCTCACCCAATTTTGTATACAAAACCATATAATCTAGAATGGAAACAATGAAACCTACACAATTGCGGCCCACAATTGTTGCATCTCTCATATGAACATCATCGCTCCAATGGATCTTGGCTCATCTCACTCAACACCTTTGTTACAGTCCATTTGAATCTGTCTTACACGTAGCTGTAATGCAACCAATGCCGCGAGGTCTTAGTCATGCGACAGTCAGACAATATGTTCTAACGTGATCAAACCAGCACTGCAATCTTAAAACGATACATTGTTACACATTTCCTGGTTGCAGTCCGCTCATGGAAAGACATTGTAGTTCTCCGCAAGCTGCAAAGTGTAAATGACCATGAACTTTCCTTTGCGATTTTTGATTATCATATACTTTCTTGGGCCCCATTATAACAATGTTGTTCAATTAGTAGACTTTTCTCATGTTTGTTATATGGTATCGACAACAATAGACTCGTTGTAGATATGTTGCCATTTATTGGAGGACTAATAGAGGCACAATGCACATTCAACTCAGATTCAATCTGATCTAATAATCTCCATATCCATCTGTAGGACAGAAAGCTTATATCCTTTCGTTGTTCATTTCCAATGAAACCTGGTCCTTCATCGATGCCATCCATTTTTCATACTATGAAGCAAACACAACCTTAGTGCCTTATTCTAATAGTTGTTTCTTGTAACTAAAAAAAATATTGATAGAATTTTATGACTTCACTTTCAACACTAGTGCCCCACCCAATGTGAGATCATGACTCCGCCACTGTCGCCACTAGTCGAGTTTACAAAAGCCAACATACTCCTTTCCCTACCTCTTTACAAAGAAGAAGAAATACACATCTTTAACCATATCACAAATATTAAAAAGCGGACATAGCTAGACATATTGAGAACTTCGTATATATGGCCACGTGAGGGCTTGACGTAGCTATGCACATTATAGCATAAATTCTAAAGTCGCAAACGAATCTAATAGAACTGTACGGAGGGGAGACAAAGACACGCAAATATGAAGGAAATCAAGAGGGGTATCCTTGTCTTTTGGGTTATGGGTAGGGGAGGAGAGAGAGTTGTAGGGGCTGCTCACGATTTTGTAAGAGAGAGAGAGAGAGAGAGAGAGAGAGAGAGAGAGAGAGAGAGAGTTATATGAAATTTCAGTTGTTCAGCATTATCACGATACGTGAAGTCAATCGTTTAAATGCTAAATAATAAATCCGCTTCATTTTGTCCGGGGTCTTCCAACGGTGACTTGCGGCTCGGCGCAGGCAAATATTGAAAACTTATTTATAGTTGGGTATGCGCCGATGAAGAACGGTGAATATAATGTAGACAATCAATTCCCAATTGTAGCCCGATTACACCTTATTGAACAAGCGTAATATACTTTACTTGGAATTTCTAAGTCTAGTTTGGGTTAGCTACTTAGTTTGTTCCGACACTGATGTGGCATAAAATTTTATGTCCGTACCTAGTTGAGTGTCAAAGCAACCTTATATCACGTTTAAATTCCATCCATTCCATCGTCCGGTTATTTGAATCTAAAAATTAATATCATGATTTATTTCTTGATCTCAAACTAAATTTAATTATATCTTACTTTTTCCTTATCACGATATGCCTTGACAACGGATCAAATTAAAAGAGGATAGCGTAGTATCTTAATCTAAATCTGGCAATTATAAACCTGATGTTATATTGGACAGATATTATATATGAACACCCTTTAATGCCACCGAACGAAATTGCATAGTATACATTGTCACATTAATTCCCTGCCTTCTAAAAGTGTCTAGAGGGCGGACTTCAGATAAAAATATCAGCTTCAAACAGAAAATAAATTATTTAATGTTAATACATATATCATATATCTAAATTATGAACGTTTTATAAATTACATATGATAAATGTTTACATTTTAAGATTATCATATATAAACAATATATGTGTATATATTACAAATTTATCATTTTCAGTAAGAATGCGACAATATATGACGTCCACACATTTGAGTTGAAGTCCGAGATTGGGAACCGATCAGAGCACATGAATACCAATGTTTTTCATCTTCAAATTTTACAATCCGAAAGAGAATGTGTGGATCTCCATTTATGAAGCTGGTCACACCATATGCAAATGCCGAAAGCCCCGTAACACAATTAATACATGAATTCGGTAAGTTTAGTTATAAGTGATTAGTTGAATTTTTTTTTGCAAGAGGCGATAACGAGGGTTAGATGGATGGGGATATATAGTCTATACCGTGTAAATATGGTCACTTTATTATGTAGCAATCACTCACGGGCAACAAACTGTTTGGTTTCTTGTTTACATTTCTGATTCTTCTATGAAGAAAAGGACTCTAGTCGCTGCGTGGCGCCCGGAAAGGTCGGCTTGCATACGTGATACGACTAGGATTGAGATGGATATAGGAGATAGAAAGGGACTTGCAACCGAGGGGCACCACCACCAACCCCACCCACGGTTCGCGTTTCCTTGTTTACTTACCCCCACACACCACCGTTTGCTGCTGTATCTGAAAAGAATAATGCCACCCAGGGGCAAAATGGGATCCCATTTCGGACGAATTTTATACTCTAGTTACTTCTTTTCTTATTTCCATTCTTTTGTATGCTAGATGATAAAATTCATCCCAAATGAGGTCCCACTTCGCCTCTGAATAGCAGATCATATACGTAAAGGGGTGCCCCTTACAGTAAAAAATGACGATGATTTTTTTTTTTTAATTGTATCTTAACATGATGAAAATCTTAGTGTTGGTCCACTTCTTTTTAAAGGAATAATGGAGGATTTCTATCCGTCCCGTGTTAGTGTGTGGTTGGCTCACGGAAACAAACAGCAGCTTTTATGTTGTAGAAAGGCCTCTTCGTTACAAAAATGATTTCTCCTCATCACTGTCGCTGTGTGTGTGAGCAACACGCTGATTCCGTCGTACACTTGCAACAAATGAGCTTATCTGGTGATAGCAAACCCCCAACCGGCCATGCTTATTTTTCTTAACATTTCAACAACGAATATTAATCTCCTTAATATGTTCAGATACACTCTAATGCAATCCTACAAGTTGTATCTGAAATTTACAAGTAGTTGGTGTTAGTGCCAATTTTTTATAGGTAAAATTGGTGGGTGAAGTTGGGAGTAATCCAGTGCATTCTTAATGTAAAAATGCAGCAAACTTGTACTTTGTCATCAAACTTACTCCTTACCAAACAGACCCTAAAATACACGGAATCATCATCTAGTCTATGGTAGGAACAAGTATGCCGGTAATACCACTGGACATTTAAAAAAAAATATTTTCAAAAAAAAAAACTACTGGACATTTTAAAAATACACGGGAATCAAAACTAGGCATTATATGCCATGTTGATTATCCCGTAGCATTTGGTGTCCTCCTAATTCAAAACCTGAGAAGCCACCATATTCATATCAATTCAATGAAACTCTTATTTATTATCACGTAACAAAGACGGTTGGTGTCTTCCTGATCCAAAATCTGACATATCAATTGAATGACACACTTAATTTTTTTGGTCATCAATGACACACTTAATTTACTATCGCAAAGCAACGGACGTTGAATTTCCTTGTACACCTTGGGGTGTCTTCCTCATCCATGGAGGATCATATTAATATCGACTCAATGGAAGTCATATTTATCATCAGTAGTTACCAAAGGATGCTCGTGTGATAAATATCACACAACGAGGTTGTTCTATCGGATCCATGTACCGGATCCACACGCGCCACTTCCAGTATCCTCCCCTCGAAGTCGGAGTCCGTCTTTCTCTGCTTCTGGCGCACTGCACAGTGGCGGTAGTCCCGGACACCGAGGGGCAAAACCGGGGAAACCGCAGAATGCTAGGTGGGGGAAGAGAGATGATAGTAGTAGAGGCGAGGAGATCTGCCTGCCCTCTCCACCTGACTCACCCTGTACACCGGACAGTTGCAGTGGGGGAGCAAAAGCGAACGTGGGAAAGAGAGTGGATTTTGTGACTTGTCCCTGGAAACACCTCTCTCTCTCTGTTTCTCTCTCTACTTCTGTCTCTTTCTCTCCCTCCCAGTTCCCGTCACTCACATAATAACTCATTTATATCTCTATCTATCACTCTCTCTCTCTTCCTTACACACCCACACATATACACACACCTTCTCTCTTTCCTGCCCCTCGCTCCTTCTGCTCTGCGCCCCGTCAGATTCCCCAAACAGCGCAACCGCTAGCAACAATACCCACCCCCTCACCTCACACCTCCTTTCCCCATCCTTTTTCTCCTTTCATCTTTCTTTCACCCCCGACCTCTTTTCTCTCCTCACTCATCATCACTCCTCTCCCTCTCTCTACCGCTTCTCGCTTTTTGTTCCGTCTGCCCACAGACTCTCCCATGCGATGCGAGGTGGATTCGCGACAGACAGCTCCGCCGCCGCAGCAGCAGCCATGAAGCCGTGATCTTATGGTTCGTTTACTTAATCCCTCTCTATCTATATCCCAGTTTCAACGTCGACGTCTTCCTCCTATTCCACCACTTCCTCCGCAAACGCAGCCGCACTCCTATCTATCTATCTAAACCTGTATCTCTCTCTCTCTCTCTCTCTCTCTCTCTCCTTCTCTCCCCTACGCCGGCCCGCTCGAATTTGGACCGGTTCCACGATCCCGTCTCCTCTTCCACCACTCTCCTAGGTAACCAGACGAGTCTCGGTCCGAGGACCACCCGATTTGTCGCCACCGCCGTCTTCGTCGTCCTCCTCGTCTCTCTCTCTCTCTCTCTCTCTATCTTTCTTCTTCGCTTCCTCGTCCTTCCTTCTTCCTGATCCCCATCCACCTTTCTCTCTCTCCAACTCACTACTACTACTTACTAATAATAATGGCTTTCTCCTCGCTTATGTCCCACGACATCGGTGTGATGCCGAGCCTGCCCACTGCTTTCCGCTCCCTTCCCTTGCTCACACTCATACACTGATTCCCTTTCCGTTTTTCGTAACCTCCCTCCCACACCCCATCTCTCCCCCGACTTTTCCGCTACTCGTTACATGCCGTCCTCACGATCCGGTAGCTACCACCAGGACAAAGCGCCTCGCTGATGATACAATAAAGATAGATCGCTCAAGGCTCAAGCTTCCGCCGCCGCTTGGCTTGCTCGTTCTTCCTGTTCGCCTTCCGGGAATGAAGTTCCTCGAGGAGGGACCCACCCGCATCCTTCTCCCGCCGCCGCCGTCTTCCTCCCGAGGGTTCGACTTGGAGTCAGCGGACGTGTTTATCAACCACGACGGATCAAACCAAGGCGGCGATGATCCCGTGGACAACGTCAGGAAGGCAATACTAACACACGAGCATGTGTTTCGGTCTCAGGTACCTCCCCATTCCCATTTTGGATTACTATTACGCTCTTATTTTTAGTAAAACATGTTCTTCGTCTTTTACGGCCACAAAATTTGCTTCCAAATGCATAGTGGCTCTAATCTAATAAACCCGATTCACATGTTCCGTTTTTATTCTTACATATAAATATTTGTTAGAATGAAAAATAAAAATAAAAGACGACAAACAAACACCGGTACCACACTGCATTGATCCTAATTATTGCCTCTGAGCCCCGCTTTCCGAATTTATTATTCATCCAGCTGTTCGACCTCCATCGCCTCTACTGGACACAGAAGACCTTGATGAACGCCTCACCTTACGACGGCCACCACCAACTTGACGACAAGTACAACAACGCTGCTGCTTTTGATTGGTACACTGCCGATCGCATGCCATACGTCCCCAGGAAGGAAGACGAGATGGGGAGACCTTCCACCTCTTCGCACACCCCGCAGGTATATTATGACTGATAATGCTACTCTCTTTTTTTAACACTAGCACAACTGCCATGCCTGGTCCGATTTCTCTTACTCTGGGTGTTTGGGAACTACTTTCCAGAATCTTACTCCGGGATGGAATGTGGGCAGCCCTCACCCGTATTCCCTTGGTTTCCTCCACAAATCCCCACATCAGGAATGGGTTACTACTTCAGGCTACCAATTATTCCACGACGGTCACGCTAGGGCTTCACTGAGTGGCTGTTCTCAACAACCGAATCGTTCTTCTTGGAATCCGGTTCTAGTGAAGCCTGACCCCGTAGACCTAACTTTCACAGCTGCAAACGACAATAGTAATAACATTCATCATGGGACGGTCCCTTGGGTGTATTTTCCCAAGAGCAATGGACGAGAATCTGTACCCGGGCCCAGAGAAGTGATCAACTTGGAGGACTCTTTGGATTTATCACAACAGCTCAGTAGGGACGGTAGTGAATCTCTGCGGCCTTCTGCTTCCAGATTTTTAGCACCTGTCTGCAGCAGTAAAGAAGCTAGACAGGAGTGCCGGACGCCTAAACCATTTGACATGAACGCACTGTTTGAAGATGATGATGATGCAGTGGATGATTATGGATGCAGTCAATACGTGAACATGGAACCAGGTAAAATATACAATTACACTGCTTAGCTTCAATGCTAGGATCAATGCCGAGCTCAATTTTTCTTCTTTCGTGCATTTGTTTCTGCCACCTACTCTTTAGACGGTACTAATTGAAGTCCCAATACCTAGAAAGGAAGTAAGAATTTATTTGCTATTAGAAGAAAATGAAAAGATAAGGTTGTAATGAAACACAGTTACCCAACATAGTCCATTACTGTTGTGGCCGTCTTTGATTGGATAGCTAGCTTACCTGTTCTTTGCTTTATCACTTCTTCTTTCATTATGAGCATTGAATATGTGTTTGTCCTGACATCTTTTGGTAGATTGATTGGTAGTTGCAATCTAACTGACAACTCCATAGGCAATAGCTAAGCAAGCATTCACTAGAACAAGAAACTATTACCAAATTTTAAGCATCATGACCTATATAGGCCTAAATGGTCATCAATCCGTTTAAAGTGAAGCCATTTATGCCTTGGTTTCTGCTAGAAACGTTTCACTGTGAATTTTCTGTCAAGGCAGAGCATATATTAAGTACAGTTATGAAATAAATGTTTTACTGTAAAGTAAAAGAAATTGTTTATATATCTCTATCGCCCTTGCTTGAGGACGTTGAAAACAGTTGATCTTTTTTTTTTATCTCAAATTAAATCTCCTGCAGAAACTCCAGCTATCTCTGTAGTCGAATCAATAAAATATGCCGCATCATCTTCTTAGTTCCAAGGTTCGTCCAAAAGAATTCTTTCACTCTTATGGAACCTGGATTTAAAGTGATCTCCATATGGTTGATTCTGTCAGAAAGACCGTGCGTACAGTGCATTAATAGAATGCAGATATGTTAATGCAGATTCCATAATATCTCATTCTACTTACATTGGTAGGCTACGTTTGCATAATCTTGATTACATAAAGATCAAAACACTAACTGTTAATTTCCTTTGTCATATCATATTGAAATTCCTGAATACTAGGTTTTGACCTAGGATATGAATATATGTATCTGGCATTAGTTCCATGTACCACTGCATCGTTACCTTTTTATTGGCTGTGATATATTTGGACTCTATTGAAGAGCCTCCTGCCAATGCCCTCTCAGTTTTTGTACCGGGTGAACTAAAAACCTGCTTTTGTTTCCAGGGCTGGATGGAACAAAGAGTTACAAGTCCCAGAAGAAAACCATTTTGTTTGACCTCAACACTGCCCTGTCTGAAGATTCCTCACTTGTTGTTCTTGATGATGAGAATAACTTACCGTCCAGCTCAGAAGGGTCATCGATCATTGTCCATGGATTTGCTGCTGCTGATGACCGATGTGCCAATGTAGCCAACGGTCATTTAGGTCTAATCAGATCTGGGGAATGCTCAGTCAAGATGGAAGTCGATATGTTGAACAGTGATTTTAAGAACTCAAAGGGTAAAAGAACTGAGACTCCGATGAATGGTTCTCAAGACTCGTACCATGATAGGGAGAGTGGCATTGTACAGAGCAGCCAGGTTGCAGGAAATAGCAGTTGGAATTGCGAAAGGAGCCACGCGAGCCAGGTGCTTCCCCATGTACCCAATCCCAGAGGACTGTTGTTGGAACTCAACAGCGTACCCGATGAGATGTGCTTTGATGGCATGGATGAAAGACTGGTGCCAAATTCTAATGGATCTTCATCTGCATCACAGAGTAATCTCGGTAGCAGCTATCTTCGTAATAGTACATTGGCGCATCCAGGATCAGGTTCCATAGTAGCAAGCTCTGTTACAGACGCACTGGGTTCTTACCGACAGCCATCACTTGGGAGTACAAATTTACCTCCTGCGACAGTTGTTCGAGAGATTGGTTCAGTAGCTGAAAGGGTAGAAGGTGGTGAACGGAGTGAGGAAGACACTGTATCCTCTGGCATGCAAAGAATTCACAGTCCATTTCAAGATGGTAAGGCCATTTCTTCTTCACTGCAACAGAAACATGGAATACAACTTGATGCTCGTGTTTCTGAGAATAATCCTCAAGGCGGGAAGTCCAGTTGTTTGTTCAGGAATGACAATAACAATGCTTTAGTCAGTAATGATTGTAGACAGCAACAGCCGCAAAGCTGTGTAGTTAATAATACGTGCAGTCACAGTGTAGCGAGAAAACCTGATCCAATCCTTGAACCCGTGTCGGGTGTAAATAATCTAGACAGAAACGACGAGATCCAGTTCAAGCACCAAGATACACAGGAGGATCTCATGCTTGTCAGTGCGGCTGAAACACTAGCCCAATTACTGGAGAGCAGGGGGGCATGTAGGTACTCTGCCCCAGCACGCCAGGAGTCCGAGGAAGAAATGGAACAGGATGATGGGCCAGAGTGTTCGTACGATTCCTATGAACGGATCGTACTTGCGTTGCCAGAGAGCCAGGAAGACGAGTGGTCGTCACCGGCTAGTGATAATAACGGCAAGCCCTGCGGTGACACGGCAACGACAGAGAGCAGTGGGTTGAGATTCAACACCCGAAGGGGTAGGCAACTTCGGGACTTCCAGAAAGATATACTCCCGGGTATCGTATCCCTGTCACGGCACGAGATATGTGAAGATATGCATGCCTTCACTGAGATAGTGAAATTTGAGGAGCTCAAGACGAAAGGGCGGCGGAGCGGGCGGGTCACCACTAGAGGAGGGAGCAGGTCGGTAGCCATGAAGAAGAAGCGGTCCCGGAGTAGCCCATATGTACAGAGGCGGTGAACCACGCAGTAAAGAGGTCATAGTATTGGTTTTTTTGTTTAGGCATGGGGAAAGTAGCGGGGGCAAGGAAAGTTAGAACAGGTATAGATCAGTTCCCATTGGTTGGAGGGGATCTTCCTTTTTCTTATTGAGGAGGTAAAAAAATTGTAATATAGATAGATTATTATCATCATCTTGTGTTGCGTCGATATGGTTAGCTTTGATATGTTGACAATACGTGCCGTTGCACTGTGGCACGTTTTCTTGGTGGAGAACTCGTGTGCCAGCTGGTTTCGTCATGCTTACATGGACATACAGTTGGTTGATATCCGTGATTAGTTTAATATCTAATTGACTTCAGTATTCATTGTATCTTAGCTACATAGTAAACTTGCTCTCTGGCAGTTGTATTCTTGTAAATGGCTGTAACGTACGTACAGCCGCCTGTGTACTCAACATTGACGATAGTCAACTTTCAAGAGAGATGCTTTAAACCTCTGATTCGAGGTTCCTGAATTAACGACGACAAGTCGCAATCTTCAGGTCTTGCATGTGCGGTGACATCCATGGTTCCAGGGGGATAATGATATGCGAGCATCACGGGTCTATGTAATGGATATCGGACTTGGGAAGGCGTGATCATAATTTTTATTTATTTATTAAAACCTAGCACTATTCTATTCCTCTGAATTCCACGTTCAAATGAATGGAATCTGAGGTCAGTGAGAGTCGTTTATCGAATAAGGTTTCTTTCCATTGGCATAACTAATGCCAAGTGGTGCTGGATACACGCTCCTGTCAACAGCCAGCGTCACTGTTATAAACTGCTGAAACTCCACTGGAGAATGCCAGGTTATCCAGTTGTGTCGCAAGTGGAGTGCATTGATATTTTACTACGTAGTTGAATATACCTGCCCCCTTTTTTAATAGGAATTATTAATTGGCTTCTACTGCGTCGGTCAAATCTATCAATGCTTGTCGGCTGGGGACATGCTAGTCTTTTTCATTTATATTGTTTCCACCGATGAAGTTGGTCAGATACAATTTGATCTTGCATCGCGCATATGCGTTGCAGATGCACGGGTGGGAACCGGAGGTTGGTTATCAAAGTTTAGTAGGACTTTGCGCAAACTGCGTGGCAAGTTCTAAATGGAACTCCGGTATGAGTGGTATGGTCAATAGACGGAAGAAAAATTTATACAACACACTTTGCAAAAAATAATTATCAATACAACACTTTGTAAAATATATTCCAAAGGCACACCTTGTAGGAAAGCTAACACTTAATTTGGCCATTTAATGTAATTGGGGCTAGAAAGTGCCATAATATATTGATGTTTTCATTGTTAAAATAATAAAATTAAAGAAAGATAAAAAAGTTAATTTTGCCAACAATAGTTGGTGTAATGCTAGGATTTGAGATCTCAGATAAAATGATCTTAAAAAGAATGACTGAACTATCTATATAATCAAAGTGCACCTCCTTTTTAGGGAGTCTATTACTAAAAAACTGTGGTTAAGTGTGTCCAACCCAAAGTATTATTAGGATGGGTGGCCAGTCGTAAAATTTATCCTAACTTGCATGTGAGTGAGGAAAAAATGCGCATTTAAGGTCAGTGGTGGTCTGTGTGGCCAGTCGTCATTCCCGAAAGTCTACTAGAGTCGGGGATAGTGGGTCTGGTCGTTACATTTGGCGCTTTCCGTTTGGCATTTAAATTGAAAGCGTCGATCACTATGGTGTTTTCTAATTTTTGAATTTTAATAATAAAAATGCCAATGTTTGTCACCCTTTTAACATATAAACTGCCACTCAGGATGTCTTTTTTAACCAAAGTGTGATATTTTAGAAAATATTTATTGTATGGTATTAAACTGATAATCATTTTCTTAAACAATGCTATATTGATTTTGTCTTTCTCAAAAGCAATACAATAAGGATATAGTGGTGCACAAAATGTAGGTGGCAGAAGTATGCCTTTCAAACTAACCAATCAATGGCTCACTAGCATAAAAACTTATTGACATGGTTTTAATGTAAAACACAAAAAGAGAGGGACATAATCTTCCATGTACAAAGGGCAACTAATTAAAGATAACAACACTATGTATAATCTAACCTTCCTTTGCCTTTGTCAACGCCTCAACAACATGCATCTATTGTAATCAAATTGTGCATTACCTCAATTGTGTTTTGTTGTTGTAATTATCGATATGTCTGTTGGTAATCTCTAAAGAATGACAATGCCCAATGACGTATGTCTTCAAGTATGTGACTTGAGAAATGAGAATATACGAATGTTAAGAGTATGTACACTCTTATTATGTCTATAGTCGGTTGCTACTGTGGAAGGTAGATAGACACGAGTAACACATAAGACTGGAGTGTGGGTTGGTGGATGACTAAATCTCATTAGTAGATATGATATGTCATATCAAACGAAGCACGGATATACATGTTAGGGAACAATGTATCAGACAAACCCACCTTGAGAATGACACATGATATTGAATTTGAAAGAAAAAAATGTAAAAAATAAAAAATAAAAAAGGACAATACATCCCATACACATTGCTCTCCCATAGGACCAATACATCCCCAGTTATTACGTAGTGGTCTACAAACATGTCATATTAGAAATTAAAATCTAAAACATGTTATTTTGGTATTTAAAATAACTGACAACTATTTAGATTTTTTGGCCTAAAAAGAGTTGTATGGGCGGAACTGGCCAGTCTGACCCTCCTATTAAAAGAAGAGTTGTGGTGTATGAAGATGGTCTGGACTCAGCAAAAAACACTTCTAATTTATTGTTTAAATAAGCTTTATCTTTCTTGAAGATCCTTGAACATTAAAAGCAAAAGCATGGTTTTTGACAACCTTGACAAATATATCTCACCTCTATATGCGAAAAAATAGTTAGAGAGAAAAAGATTCAGAATTAGCATAATTTTGAGGTCTTGCTCTGAGAAAAGAGAAGAAAGTGCATATAAGAAAATTATCAGGATTGTGTAAGAAGAATATATTAGGCCCCATTTGGCTGAACTGCACTTAAATATGCTCCAACTCACTGTGAATTAAATCTCCATGCATATTGTTTTAAGCTGTTCCAACACAACACGTAAAAAAACTACACCAAAACCGTCAATTATATAGAAAGATTTGGAAAACGACCTTCCCTCCTTCGCTGTTGCCAAAATAGGTGTGCTTGCCTGGCTGTGAGTTTATGGTACACATGAAGTAGTCGAAGATGTAATAATTAGTATGACATTGAGAATAGGTTTTCAGGTGGTATGTTCAATATTAGTAACCACAACTCTAAACTACCTTCAACCAAACTCAAGCAATCAAAGAAATTGAATCCAAGCAACATCCAACCAAATGATTGAATACTTAGTTACGTTTTGTATTTCCTATTTCTGAAATCAACTAGTGTGTTATTTCATGATTGTATTATTTATTTTAATATCATATATTGTGTTTAATGCAAATTATTATATATTGCAAATTATTATATTTTGCATAATTTTCAAAAATTTTGTTCTTTTTGCTCTTCCATGGCATGCATTGCATTTCCATGTAGATTTTAGTAATTTTTGTGTGTTTTAACTAGAATTTGCTGCTTTATATTTTAAATTTCCATAAATGTAGGTTTAGATGTGATTGAATGCAAATTGGCACTATTTTGGCCAATTTTGTCCAAATTTGAATGTTCTTGCCCAAAAGTATATTCCAACTGAATCTCTATATGTTGTGATGTGAATGATTAAATCTTAGATAATGCAACTAGTTTTGATGTTGTTGTCTAGAATGAGTCATATGTAGGAATTTTGCATGTGCTCCAAGCCTCTTGAAATAATTTGCTATTTCGAATAAAAGGGTGATTCTTGCAAGTCTTGAATGTTTGGGTTTTATTTGTTCTTTATGAAAAGGATTCAATCTACTATATTGTTCATTTTTTACATGACTTATTTTATTGGTGAATGTTACATGGATTAACTTTTCTTGAGTGAGATTACACATCAATTTCCACTTCTTGTGACCCCTCATTGATCCAACATTTCTTCTGCCATATTCTTACCTCTCCACCTCATGAAAGGATGCCAAGGTGCACATATCAGCCTTGGCTACTGCCAAAAGTTTGGGGTGGTCATACCTTTACCTCCCCGCTTCACTCTTGTTATCATATGCCCTACATACACCAAGGACAAAGAAAAGAAAAAGAAAAGACAAATAAGGGGTGCTCGTGTTCAAGGGCATCCAAATAAAGAAAAAATGAGTATAATGGCACTCCACTCCCTTCCATAATCATTTCTTCTCTTTGTACGCTAGTAGGGCTAGGGTAACGCAACTCTATCCCTCACCCCCCTACACAAGCCAAGCGGGTCATGAGTAGTGAAATGAAGTGTATGAGGTATCTCTAGCAAGTGAAACAACAATTATAACCTTTTGAATATATTTCATTTATGATATGGTTTACCCAGAGCATTATAAAAATTGCATCACTTGCATATGTGAATGGTGACCCATATTCTTAGTTCTTGTGCTCTGTGCTTGATTCACACTTGAAAAAACTGAAAATTAGTAGAGAGTAATGGATTGCATGCCTAATTCCTAATGTGAACTCATTTTAGCCAATAGACACCACAATAATTGCATTATACTTGAGCTCCTTGGTTGAATTGAAAGAGAGATTAAGTTGGAGCATACTTGAGGAAAAGTATGTTTTAAGTTTGGGGTGGTGATGCAGTCCTATTTTAGGACTTCATCCTGTGTCTTTTTGCATTCTAATTACATCTAAACATAGTAGATTGCAAGCTATTTCCTTCAATGTGATCTTTTATGTCAAATGCACTTATACCTCCCTTTGTGTGTTTTTTAGGGTACTTATGCATGCATTGATGGAAGGGAGAGAGATGGAGTGCATCGTTGGGTACTTGCACACCAAGATTGGACCTACCTCTTCCCCAAGCTCTCTTTGGATGCACAACAATCAATCCAAAGCAAAAGGAGGCCAAATGAAGAAGATGAAGTGAAAGTTAGTAGAAACAAGCCCCAAAATAGCCGTGGCAAGCCACCATGGTCGTGAGGAATTAATCTCCAAAAGTTACAATAATGTCACCAAGTTTGTACATGAATGACCATGGATGTGGCCAGTAAAATGACTGTGGTCACTGAAGACACCACGACCGTGGTCATCAGAACGGTCGTGACCAGGGAGCCCCAACTCGCCCGTGGTCCATGCCACACCCTTGGCAATTTATTCTTCAAGACCCCAAAATTCAACAGTAACTCAACACATTTTATACGTGAATGATCACAGTCGTGGCCATGAGCACAACCGTGGCCCTTGAAGGCCACCTCGCCCGTGGTGACCACCAGGACCATGGCGAGCTGAAGAAAAGACGACCTTAGAGCAACCTTGCCCGTGCAACCTCCTCCAACACGACTGTGTTACCCAACACGGCCGTGGTACCCTCTACCCAATACGACCGTGACACCCGCCACAACCATGGCCACCATATATACTTACACTTCACCTCCACCTTCCACTTCGGCCATTCCATTGTCCATGACCGTGCCATATAACCCCCACCACAAGTGCGACACCTCTCCACAGACGTGGTGACTACCTACACCTACCCATTTTCTCCACTATTTTCCCCTTTTTGCCCCCACTTACCCTAGTGCCTCTCCACCACCTATATATACATAGGTGGTAGCCACAACATGAAGGTTAGCTTCCTTAGAACACTTCTAACTACTCTAGAGCATTCATTGATATCTCCCTTGCATTCAATACCTCCACCTACCATTTCCACCCCATTTCCATCATACAAACCTAGTTTTCTAGGTTTTCCACCATATTCCCCTACATTTAAATGCTCTTCACCCACCTTGGAGGAGGGAGGACGTTCTACAACAACTAGGAGGTGAAGGAGAAGAAACTTCCACGAGCTCCATGGCCTTCTATCTCTTTCTTCTTTCCTTTTTTCTCTTTTGTATGATCATGTTCTAGCTAAGCCCCTAGTGGTGGGTTGTTTGGGGTTAAAATGTTACTTTGATACCATGTTGGGGGGAAAATAACTTGTAATGAATATTTTTCCATTCTATAATGATTATCTCTTGCTTCTATCTCATTTCCCATTATCTTACTTGTGGTTTGTATTTGTAAACATGAATTGCTTATTATATGATGCTCAATGACACCTAGTTTCTAGGGGGAATGGAATGCATGTGGCCATCTTAGGAATTACTCCTACGTCCAAATAGTGGATCCCTAACTTGCACCCTTTGTTCCCACATACAACTCCCTTCTCCTACAAGTAGATGTGAGATCTAAGTAGCTAGTATACATGTGATTAGTGCAGTTGCCTAGAGTTTTCTAAAGGCTAGATGGTAAATAACATGAGGTGAAACACCCTCATCTCTACTCCCATTCCTACCCTTGGCTCTCAATTTCCCTAATACCACTTACCCTAGAAATCTAGATTTGCCAAGTCCTATTAGAATTACACCTAGACCTAGTTCCCCAATTAGTAACATAGGATATATCCCAATAGCACTTGCCTTGTTGTTTGGTTTGGCAATCTAGATTGAAGATTGAAAATTTTCTTGTTATGCAACCTCTCACAGCTAATATCAAAGTATCATTCCCAAACGGTCCACATATCCATCTTATTGCTTGAAACCCACCTTGTCATCTTAGCTTGTTAATGATAGTTTAGTTAATTACCTCTGTTACTTCTTAGCTAATTGTTTAGTTCTTGATAGTTAGGATCTACTTGAGTAGTTAGTGCTCTTTGGATCTTGCTTGTGTTAATCTTGTTAGCTAGTAACAATCTAGGATCTTGGTTGTTACCACCCCAATTTTTGGGTTCATATGGTTTGAGATGCAATTTCTCTTGATAATATGTATGATTATGAAATTGTATGATTTATGTGTAATGAGTGAATTTCTTTAATAATATTTCCTTTAAATATATGATTTTGTGGACCCTATTAAGTTAGTGAGTCCAAGATGATAAAAAGAGAAAGAAAATTGAAGGAAATCAAATAATGCATTATTAAGAATGGAATTTGTGATAATGATGAAAATATGAGAAATATGTGGAAAGATGTATGATTGAATCATCATGGATGAGATTTCAAATCCACAAGGTTTATAATGGTAAAAGTAATCCAAATAAAGTAAAATAAAAGAATAGGAGAGAGAAGATATGCATAAAATATGCCTTAATAAGTGATAACTTGCATATGAAGAAAAGTCTCTCATACTTTGGAATTTGAGTCCCAAACTTGACACACATGAAGTTTAAGTCAGTATGGACTATCCCTTGAAATTTGAGAGAGAAAGGATAAACAGAGAGAGATATGATTTAAACAATATTTCATAAAGTGAAAGGGTTTATAAGGCAATGTATTCAATGTCGCGTTTTATAATTGAATTAGGAACATAGGCCCGACTCTCATAGATGACGTGTGGCATCCTCGCCCTTAAATCGGGAATCAACGACTCAACTTTTGTCTCCTATCTCGAGCCGACTGGGAAAGGGACTGGTATAGTTCATGGGAACGTAATCCTTCGATCTCTCTATAAAACAGTTTTCACCACAAAATAAATGTACCAGCAGGTTCCTTGGAAGAAATTAGATTAGGAAAGTGCTTGTGAAAGAGAGAATCGTTCCTTGGAGGTCAAGGAAACCTCTCACTACCAACTCATATCTCCATCCATCTACGGAACCCTAAACCAAACCATGATATCCTATATAAACCCCATCGGTCATCTCATCCCAGGCCTTAGAGCTCGATCGACACATCCTTGGCTTCTTCAGATCTCTCCCTTGTGTTTGCCTCTTTTGCCCTGGAAAATCGTCTGCCTCTCTTTGCTGTAGAGTGCCACCGCACAAACAGACAGGTCTGTGGGAGCCAAAGTTCTCAGAAGTGATCCTAGCCTTGCGATATGAACCTCTATCAATGACGACCGATAATCCAACGGCCTGGAGCTACCCAAGGAAGGGACGATAAGGATAAGTTTGCCCTCGATTCAGGTGTTGTAGGGAGAGGGCGAGGATGACCTTTTGTAGGGGTTGGACACTAGACATGCTGGCGCCCTCTGTTGAAGTGGTGCACACACATTGGATGGGGCCAAGTTGTGTATTAACCGAATATAAGGTATTACTCGCTGACATGGCGCTTTCTGATAGTCGTTAGATAATTATCTTACAAAAATCACAACTTATGACTGGTAACTCAGATTAATACATGTTATACATGAAAATTGATCAGGAGAATGCAAGGAATTCAATAAAAATAGTTTTAGAGCCTGAATCTGATCATAGTTCAAAAAGTGTATGAAGTTTCCATCCTTAATGCTTTTATAACTAAGATTAACCCTAATTTGATATTCTATGAAATTGAGAAGATTAATATGGATGATCTATGAGAATATTAACCTGTTTTTAATGAAAAGACGTTTTGATATCTAAATAGATAATCCATGTACTTAATAGCTTAATTTAGGGTTTGATATGTTAATGTGCATTAATAGGCTTAGAAACCCTAATCTTGGTGTTAATGGTTTCTAATGAGAAATATTTTGAGATTCCTTATATAAAAGTGATATTAAGTTAATCCTAAGCCAAATTGATGAAAAGAAGGTTTTAATGTGAATAAGTGAGTAATTAGGGTTTTGAACCTAGAACTGTTGTTTTAGGGTTTTGTGGGCATAAAAGAGGAAAGTTGTAAATAGATCTAAAGGAACCCTAATGAAATCCTAATTCAGATTAGAAACCCTAGAAAGTAATTCCAAGTCAATAAAGTAAGTTCTTGACGAGTATGTAGTAAATAGGTTGTACATGCTTTTCGGGTTTCTATTCTGTTGTGTGATTGGCTTGATGGATTGCTTGAATTTCCTGATTGGATTGGACTGTTCTTATTTCTTGTGAAATCTCCAAACTAGATATGTGGTTATTTATGAGTACACGGTTTAGTTTCCCGCCATTTTCTCGATGTTTTATCAATTTCATGGAAATAAAGTGTTTGGATGTTTTTATTTCTGCAATCTTTAAAGTGAACATGATTATCACAATTTAAGTATATGTATGACTTGCTCGAACCTACATACCGTCTCTGGATGTAAGATAAGAGACCAAACCTTGGAGGGAAGGTGAAGGTGGTCAAGCCCCAGAGGGAAGACCACAGGGCGCCCAGAGAGGTGACCCTAGGTGCCGATCTCAAGATGGAGAAGGTAGCCTTAAAGTCACTTGTAAGGACTTAACCCTAGAGAGGGTATCTCAGAGAATGAGTAAAAGCGGTTGAGAAGTCATATTGAAAAACTTAACTTTGCATTGTTAACAACTATTTGATGTGATTATGTTGTTAGAATATATGTATAATGTTTTGGTTGTCACCACATACCGGTATATTCATTTATACTGACTGATATTTTATTTGTCGGTGTTTTAAGAATATCTGAAATTGGACAAATAGTAAAGTGGAACTTGTGAACAATAAAGTTAAATCATAAAGGAATGCAAAAAAAAAAAGTTAAATCATAAAGGAGGATTTAGTTAGACAGGACTCTATAGTGGGTAGAAGTTCCAGATTCCTACTTTTGAAAGGTATGTGATAAGTGAAATTTTTATGCCTGTTTTCAGTTTAGTTTCTGGTAGAATTTAGTAATTATTTTTGATTATTTGTAAAACTATTGATCCTGTTTTGGGATAACGCTTCTGACTTCTTGGTCTTCTTTAATTGGGGGTTACCGGGAAGTGGTGTCGTTACATTGCTTGTCCTTGTGCATAACTTGTCTCTTAGTTGTTAACTTGAATTGCTAGTTTAGTATAGCTAGTTGTAGTTCTTTGCCCTTGCTCAGTTAATTGTTTAGTCTAGCTTCTTTGCTTAGGATAATCTAGAGTTCTTGGTACTCTAACTTATTTCTTATTGTTAATTTTCTACAATTGTAGTGTAATCAATCAAAATCAACATTTAAATCCTAAAGCCCTACACACCGCTTTAGGAACGTAGCTCACATTAACTTAACTCTAGTGCCTCCTTTCTCCCTGTGGATCGACCATTCTCTTGCCACTTGCCTATACTATAGCAAGACCCGTGCGCTTGTGGGTGAAGTGTGAATAGTTTAAGCCGGTGTGTTAGACTAGGTCCCTTATATAAATTCGAAAGATCCCATGTATGTTTGTCTAGGTTGCATTTAATCAAATCCAATTGGCTAGTTGTAACCCAAGACAGTCCAAGACTCACCGATACCTCACCTCCGTATGTGGCAAAACAGTTACAGAGAAACAGATTCATAATTAGCATAGCTTTGAGGTCTTGTTATGAGAACAGATAAGAAAGTACATATAAGAAAATTATTATAAAAGAACAGTATTTGACACTGGCCCAGATTAAAATTACTCCACTACTTCACTTGAGGCTTTGTCCTGAAACATTTGAAAGGGCTACTGTAACTCCCCTCGATTCAGAGATGAGACAGAGTCTGCGCTGAGGCGGTAGGTGTGCAGATGTGCGGACCTTTGCTAATTGACGATTAGATCTCCTACATTATATGATGTAAAGAACAGTACTGATATTGTGCAGTTCTTG
The DNA here is from genome assembly GCA_963693085.1 of Alisma plantago-aquatica. Classification (NCBI taxonomy): domain Eukaryota; kingdom Viridiplantae; phylum Streptophyta; class Magnoliopsida; order Alismatales; family Alismataceae; genus Alisma; species Alisma plantago-aquatica. The sequence goes on from OY856413.1 coordinate 581,491,698, forward strand.
ATTGTCTGTCTACATGAGTTGCACCTTGCATGTTGCAGGCTGACGCATTTAAAATAAACAGATTCAGGTCAGTTCAGGATAGGGTTGGTTTGTTTCATTGTCGTTGACACGGCTCTACTGGCCGCTTCACTTGCGTTAGCACCATATCACATGTGAAGAGCCCTTCGGTGGAAGCGATTTCCCGTCGAGGTATGGCCTAAGCTGCGGAAATTCCTCTCTTGTAACCAAGCTGCGAGCCTGCGGCCCACAGAGTTGGATCGCTCTATCTATTCTTTTTTTGTCACAGAGAACGATCAATGAATCAACACCGGATCGGATCTCCCTGGAAATTTTAAGAACTGTTTTGATTTCTTTTCTCGACCACTCTTTAGTTTTTAGCAAAATGTATATTCAGGTACTTTCTTTTCTCGTCCACTCTTTAGTTTTTAGCAAGCTCGATATTCAAAATGATTCTTTAGAACAATTCAGCAAGTTACGGCCCCACTTCCTGGCCGCTGTTAGTTGGGGGCCTTTAGAGATTCTTCCCGGTCATATATGTAGTCGGCTTCTGGATATGCTCGTCTCTGTGTCGCTATCCGCTCCCTCTTTTGTGGCCGGCTTCAGTTATCCCCTAAAGGAGGATGGGCGGTGTACTTAAACATCTATGTACCACAATAAAACTTTATATTTCTGGCGAATGAGTTAGTTTTAATAGAACTTTATATTTTAATTCAGCAAGTTATGGACCTGACTAGCTGAAATCCTCCCTAAAGAAGACAGTGATAACAGGTGCATAGATATCTACTTGGAACATCACGGAGAAGCAATTAACCTAGGTTAACAAGCAACCAAAATAACGGTCACCAGGTTGGAGTCCAAGCAGAAGAATAGTATGCTAACCAAAATAGCTGCTTTGATCAAGCTTCAGGCTCACTCACAGAAGTCACTGCTCGTTGGCACTAGTCATGTACATGCAAAACAGGGGGAGGACGCGCCATCCCGCCGTGCCGGGTATTATTGAAGGACAAAAGGTCCGGCAATGTACTGAAGCACGGTACGCCGTGGCAGTGATGTACTAACCCCTGGGTGAAGAAAACACCAATGTCAATATGTCATTCATTTATCAATTTTATTGTTATGTTTTGAGATCGATCGAGTGTTGGGTGGGGAGTAATCAATAATTGAGGTTGTCTGTTAATGAAGTCTGTATTTTGTTCTAATGATAAGAAAAAGAAAAAAAATTACATTATTATGACGAAGGATACTAGAAAACAAGCTGTGGGAGCCAGTTATTTTCTGGGAATAGATGATTATTTGCGTCGTTCGACATGGCAAAGGTACGGTAAATGAGAGCGAAGCGTCCAAGATTTGAGGAACAAGTAACGATCTGGATACGATTGGTCCATCTTAACAAGAAAGATAAAAGAGTTTTTTCTCAAACCCTCGCTCCCTTTTCCTTAAATTCCTAATAAACCCCTCATGTATAAATAATTCCAACCACCCTTCAACTATTTAGGGAATTAAAAATACCCCCCCGGCCGTTAGCCGCCATTACCAAATTAACGCTTGAACTACATTTCCTTTTTTTTACTTTATCCATCACCCAGCGAGTTTAGCCACACATGCGTAATCATGCAACCAAACAAGTAATGACATGTAGTTATGCCTGTAAATATATCAGTTTAGACTTGTGGATCAGACCAGATTGGGTATTCAGTATAGTCCGGTTTTGGACTAACTCGGCTTTCGGTCCTATCATCGGTCTGCTATTTTATCTAAATCTAGTTCTGAATCCGGTCCAGTCTGGTCGAGTTCAAAATTCGTAGAAGTCCATATGAAGCCGACTACATATATGACCGGGAAGAATCTCTAAAGAAGTCGTACTGCTATATCCGTACTTCTTCCCGGTCATATATGTAAAGGTTTGAATATAGAACACGTACTGCTATATCTGATATTCGAACTCGAAAAAAAGTATGATCCGATTTCGGGCTACATTTTTTTTACTTTATCTATCACCCAGCTACGAGTTTAGTCACTCCCTTATCTGATTTTTTTTGCTTTTTTCAATTACATGCTTAATCGTGCAACCAAATAAGTAATAACATGTAGGCATGACGATAAATATATAAATTTAGATTTGTGGATCAGACTAGATTGGATATTCAGCATGGTACAATCTTAGACTGACTAGGCTTTCGGTCCTATCCTCACTCTGCTATTTTTTTCTAAATCTAGTTCTGAGTCCGGTCTAGTCTGATCTAGTATAAAATCGATAGAAGTCAGTCAGGACCGATTGGTAGATAGGTAAATGGTTTGAATACGAAGCACATTTTGCTATATCAAATTTTCGAATAAAAAAAAGTATGATTACAGATATTATATGTTAACATCTGAATCTGACTCAACGAATAACATCTGAATTAAGATAAATATCTAATTTGATCCAAAAAGTATACATTCAATATTGATAAGTGTTATATCTTTAAAAATATTGATATTACATAAAATATATAAGATTAAGTATCTATATTTCTATATTTATATATATAATAATATATGTATATCTTTGTCAAATTTAGATTTTTTACATAGATTCCATATTCCAAATTTGATCCTTATTTACAGATGTTGGATTTTTTTTTCTTCAAATTTTTGGACTCAAATCTGGATCGAATGTGTAGATTTTGGATATTCACTTACGGGTTTATCGGATAATGTGAGCACATTTGATTTGGATTCAAGTCCTACACGTTTAATGTAATATAAATATTTTCTAAATATGTAATATGTATAAATATTAAATGTATGCTTTTCGGTTCAGATACTATGATATCTATCCGTATTGGATCATACATTTTTTCACATTCGGATATCGGATATAGCAGTATTCACTCATTATGGTCTACCAATCAGTCCAGACCGGTTTATCCTGACTTTGGACCAGACTAGACCAGATTGAACAAATGGCCTATTTTAGAAAAAAATGCAGATATGACCGAAAATCAAATCAGGTCAAGAGCGGACTGGACCGAATATCTGTCTGGTCTGATCCACAAATCTGGACTGATATATTTACAGTACTACCGATGTATCTTTACTTATTTGATTGCATGATTAAAACATCTAATAGAAAAAAAAAAAACAAAAAAAAAAACCGAATAAGGAAGTGACTAAACTTAGATAAAGGAAAACAAAAGAGGAAATGTAGTCCAGCCGTTAGTTTGGTAACGGTGGCTAACGACTAAGGGGATATTTGGAATTCTCTAAATAGTTGAGGGGGGTCGTTGGAATTATCTATGAGGGGTTGTCTAGAATTTAAGAAAAATGAGGGAGGTTTGGGTTAAACTCAAAAAAAGTTGAACGATCTGGAACTGTATGCGTGTTGGGCTTGGGACCGGTTTTGTCGTTAGTTTGGTGTCACACACAGTACTCTGAAACAAACACTGGACTGCACGACGATGACGAGTGCAAGAAGCAGATGCACAACGGGAGGTAGAGGGGTCCTGGTCCGCGCCCCAGCCTGACCGGGGACCCCGACCAACCGGCAACCGCAGGCGGGCGACGCTGAACCCGAACAGCCTCGTGGACCCCTCACCGCTCAGTCCATAGATCACCATACCATCACGTAACACGTCGCTGTAGGTCCTGTCTCTCCGCTCGACCGCCGCCATCATTTGTGTCAGCGGGCGACGCCCCACCACATCTCATTCCGTCTCTGTCTCTCTTCGCTCAAAGGTGGCAAACGATTTGCTCGTTTTGGCGAAGGACCACCTTTGTGCTATTATTACAACTATACTACTAATTATACATCAAGTCCATGATTACCCTTGCCGAAACCAAGTCCCCCGTGGGGTGGACAAGTACGAACCACCTATGGGATCAAAGGTGGAGGATATGCGCCTCCTTTAATCGCAACTCATCCGCCCCCGGTCCAGATACTTTTGTTGCTGTCTACACAACATCATCAAATTAATATGTAACGATATATAGTCCTGTCAATTGATGAGACCACGTGGAAGCAGCAGCGACCCAAGCACTCTGGTAGTGTTCGCACCAACCGAGATCTAGTGGTGTCAGGGTATCCCCAAAAGAGTAAAATCAGTCTTTTACTAAAATTTTGAAGAATCAAACCTCCATTCCAAATATATTCAAAAGGTACGCTGAAACATGTGTAAAATTTTCAAATCTTTATTTATATGGTATACAAAAGACCAGCAAGTAATGCAGCAAAATATAATTTCATGACTATATTCAATTTTATAAAAGTGTACATCATCATTCTCCCATAAAGGATTTACAACAACAAAAAGATCTAGATAGAGGGAAATCTAAACTACATTAATTTTGTCTCCAAGAAATAACTTCACGAGATAGGTCCAGGCTTAAAACCATCTACTCCTTATCCTATTCTTAGGATGGTCCTCCACGCTCCTGTTGCACAGCTCAGATCCTAGGCCTTGTTCAACACCTTGATCTAACACTGGGTGGTTGGGAAAGCACCCAATAAAAGGGAAAGAAAATAAGGTATGTGTCAGAGAAAATGAGCAAGGACAAAAGATAAGAAAACTATATGCAAATAAAGACAAAGATTTCATCATAAGATGAAGATAGTCAAAAGTATGATGCACAAATAAATATATGCTTGTCATAACAAAAATACTAAAAAGGTTGCATGTATGATTAATATTGACTACCTAAACTATGTAGGGTTGAGGCACCTACCTAACCTCAACCAATAGGTGAGGGAGAGTAACACATTCCGATCACCTACAAATATTCTATATTGGAGAGAGTAACACATTCCTCTAGACGAATTTACACATACCCTATCTATGGGTGGTTGTATAAAAGTATCATTACTCTAGTTTAATAGTCTAATAAAATTAACATGCTAAGAAATATGGCAAGTAAAAGTATCAAATAATTATAGACATGGAAGTGCGGTACAAGACCCAAGAAATAACTAATAAATTGATTTTGAGGCAAATATAACTAAGGAATTATCAAAAAGGAAAATTAGTATTTTATAGAAGCCTCATTAGGAAAGCTAGGTTAAGTTACAAATCTTCCCAACTTAGGTGTAAGAAAAGCAAATACCTTTCATATTGATTTCAATTATTCACTTTCACCACTTCTAGATAATCCAAGATCCACTTTTCCTACTTTCAATGTATAATCATGTATTAGGGTTCATTATGTACATTAATGTAAAGAAAACCCTACTTTTGGACTTTTCACACAAAACTCTGAATTAGACTCTGAAATCATCACCATTGATCTAGTTAGGTTCTCCTGATTAAGAAAATGTATAACTTTAAATATTTTGGAGTTATACATATTTAGGCGTATTTTTGGTGATTTTTAGTCATTTAATTCATTTTCTAAAAATCACTCTAGAAAAAACTCAAAATCATACTTTGTAACTATTTTTATTAGAAATATGAGATTTTTCCGAGTTTAGAACATATTTTATTTTTTATTTTGGATATAGGAATAATTAGTTATGATTTTATGAAAATCAGCCAATAAGAGCATGCCACGTAGGCAAAAGCGATCGCAAAGGATCAAAGCAAAGCAAAGCAAAGCAAAGCAAAGAGGGGACCCTCCTTGTTGACTTGGCCCAATCAGGAGTGGCCAAGTTGCATGGTCAAAGTTCGGGTTTGACTCGCCTAAAACAAAACAAAACCAAGCGAAAAGACCTTCGTACCCTTACGCGAGAAATAAAAGAAATAAGAGAGAAGAAGTGCAAAAAGGAGAAAGCATGTGGGGGTTTCTTCCCCAAACCCTGCATGCCATGGACAACAACAACAAAGCTGCTTGCTAGGCCATGATTTTGGGCGAAGACAGATGCCACCATGATTCTTCGAACGGAGAGCACCGAAACGAAGAGTAAGGTAGACTGAACTCACCGCAGGTGTCAATTTGCATGCCGACACCGCCATGATCCCACGACAAGGGCCGCAAATCGTGGAGGAAAACTAGATTGTGTGTGCTTGAGCAGGTGGTATGTGAAGAAATTAATAGAGGGGATGGTTGCAGAAAGTTGAGGTGAGCACAATGGAACAATCACCCATATATATACCATGTTCTAGGATTACATCGGGTTGGCCGTGAGAAAGCTCTAAGCCAAGCTTTGGGCATTTATGGAATATGAAGAAATAGTCCTCGAGCAAGGGGTCTTTGGGTGCGGAATTCAAAGACAAAACCAACACACAAAAAGTTACCAAAAATGGTGGAGAATTGAAAGAGAAAATCACGATCCAAATTTCCCAAAAAACTGATATGTTGCCTTATTCGTCCGCGGGTAGGAGACGATCTCCTAACCGTTGGATTGCATATCCAACGGTCCCGCTCGCGCGTGATCAATACATTTAATTCTATCCCCAATCTTATTTGGAATAAAGTGCAAACATATTTATTTTCCTTTTTCTCTCTCCTCTTTTGAGGGTGCAAACAAACTCCAAATTAAGTCAAACTAGACAACTAGCCTATTTTTGATATAAGCAATCCGAATATCAATTAGATTTTCTTTATGGGAACTTTTAATGTGTTAAATAAATCAAAACTTATTTTCTCTTTCCTCCTTCATTAATGGTTATAAGATTCTCCAAATTTGATGAAACTTCACCCACAAGTCACATTAAGTGTCCTGGACACGAATTTGCCATCAATTTTATATTTTGGAGTTGTTTGTATATTTATTTAATCACTAGTATAGAAATGGTCTGTAGCGTCGGTTTTTTAAGCCTGTAGCGTCACTTTTTAACCGACTCCTAAGTGGGCGTCGCTATAGAATTTTACCTATAGGGTCGTTTTTTTTAACCAAAGAAAACTGACCCAATAGGCTGTAAAAAATGAGGAAGAAACTATGGCCAAGGTTGTAAGGTCAGTTATCAAGATCAATCTGTAGACCTGTAGCATCGGTTTTCTTAAAAAAACTGACCTTAGAGGTTCACTCTAAGGTTGATTTTTTAAGAAAACCGATGCTACAGGTCTACATATTGATCTTGAAAATCTGTAGACATGTAGCATAGATTTTCTTAAAAAAAACCGATGCTACAGGTATACATATGAGCTATACAATCTGTAGACCTGTAGCATCGGTTTTCTTAAAAAACCGACCTTAGAGTGAACCTCTAAGGTCGGTTATTTAAGAAAACCGATGCTACAGGTCTACAGATTGTAACCACACACGACCGTGCTACGCGGCACGATCGTGCTACCATATCCCAATATGGCCGTGCTACACAACACATCCGTGCTACCAGAAGCAACACGACCGTGCTACACAACACGGCCGTGCTACACAACACGGCCGTGCTACACAACACGACCGTGCTACCAGAAGCCAACACGGCCGTGCTACGTGGCACGACCGTGCTACATGGCAGAAATAGAAACATAACAGAAGAACAAGAAGAACCAGGATATGGGAGAAGGGAGCATTGATGCTCAACCGTCACCATTCCAAACCACACATTATAACAAAAATGATTCATATATTCAGTTGAGTTACACATATTCACATCATAATCTACAAAATGATAGATTGCAAGTCTGAGATGAATGGAGTACTAAAATCACATACATAAATGGAGCTGACATATTTAATCTAATGCTATATTAACTTCATTTAGAAAAACATTTGACCACTCTTTTCAAAATTCATTTAAGTCCACAAGTGTGTAAGGCTGAGTTGTAAAGATCTGTAATAGAAAATGCACATGATAATATTTTATAAAATGACTAAAATCACTTGAAAATGTATGATGTTATTCTTTATTACTTGATCTATAGTCTGAATGTCATATGGTGCTTTATTCTACAATAGCTTGCATATATTTCATTAGCCACAAGCCCAGTCATTATTTTGTATAGGACACTACAAATAACGAATTATACTTAATGTTAGTAAACTACTATAAACATGAGTTGAGATAAAAATATAATAGTTGACATATAAGAGTTGAAAATTAATACATATAAGACTAAGCAGTTGTCAAAGTAGTTACCTTGACATTTGTCACTTGCCATTTTAGAACCTACAAGTATACATATATTAAGTTAAACATCATGCATCGATGATCTCATCTATAAACCCTAAAGTATCAATCTAAGACTACACAATGTCTACCCTCATATTTCTGGAATGTATATAATGATTACATATGTGATTGATAAAAAAATATAGATATGAAAGAATACATATTTTTATTATTGGTTGATTTACTAGTTAAAAAAATGGCACATTGGGAGAGTGAGAATATTATACCTCACTTGTAGGCTAAAGAAGAAATATATGCAAGTCAACAGCAAGTCAATAGCACCTGCAACAACACAAATGCAAAATTTACAAATTTTGAAGTTTCTACAACTCAACCAGCACGGCCGTGCTAGCTGGTCAGTTGCATGACGGTAAAAAGAAAATGGAGTGAGGTGGAAGAGACAACCGTGTTATCTTGAGAAGAACCGGATGGTGGGGGAGCTTGTACGGGAGAAGAACTGGAGAAAGAAGGTGCGCGACCCTTGCAACGCCGTATGCGTCATCCGTGCTACCTGGTCAGTTGCATGACAGTAAAAAGAAAATGGAGGAGTGAGGCGGAAGAGACAACCGTGCTACCTTGAGAAGAAATGGACAGTGGGGGAGCTTGTGCGGGAGAAGAACTGGAGAAAGAAGGTGTGCGACCCTTGCAACGCCATAGACGTCGTCACCATTCAAGGAAGAAAGTGAATGGGAATTGTCTCCAAAGTGCATGGCATCAGAGATGGTGGTCGATCTGGAGGCGTCGACACCGTCCAAAGAAGAAAATGACGGTTGGGCGTCGCCGTCCAAGAACGGGTGCCGGTTTGCCTCTCTTCGGGTGTGGAGATGGTTGGGAAGGTGACCTTGAAAGCGGCGGTGATTTGCTTCTCTTTGGGAGCGGGAGCAGGATTGGGGAGACGAACAAAATGAAATGAAACACAATAAAACATAGCTCGGCTTTGGTCTAATATCAGCCCGACCTCTAGGGTCGGTTGCCTCAAAAAACCGACGCTACAGAGACTAAGTGGTTCCCGAATTTTTTGAGACCATCTCATAGGTCAGTTATTTGAAAAAACTGACCCTAGAGGTCAGGGTCTATAGAGTCAGTTATTTGAAAAAACCGACCCTACAGACTAAGTGGTGCCCGAAATTTTTGAGACCATCTCTAAGGTCGGTTATTTGAAAAAACCGACCCTAGAGGTCAGGGTCTATAGGGTTGGTTATTTGAAAAAACTGATGCTAGAGTTCCAAAGCGGTGCCCGCATTTTTTTGTTGACCCTATAACATCGGTTATTTGGAAAAACCGTCACTATAGATCGAGGTGCGAAGCCCAATTCGCACGAATTTTTGCCGCGGGAAACCTGTAAGGTCGGTTTTTTTGATAAAGCCGATGAAATAGTCTATTAGATCAGTTATTTTAGTAAAAATGATGCTATGGGCAACGACGTTATAGGCCAAAAATGTAGTAGTGAATATTTTGAAGGTTCTACACACTTTCTCTCTCCTAAATTAACATGTATATTAAAGATTATCCTAATTACATGAAAATTCACCCAAAGGATATTTTTAATGTGTAGATCACGAATATAAGGTTAGTTTCTACTTTTGGAGTCATTTAATATTTTATTTAATATTTTGAGAAAAACTCACATTTTCTTTTCAAAATAAAAGAGATATAATTATTATCATTCCAAAATTTTGAAACTTGGCCTACAAGCCAAAAAAAACTCAAGAAAAATGAATATCAACTTATCTTTAACCAATTAGTCTTCCTTTTATGAGTTTTAGCCCATTATCCAAAATGTCCCATATTAATTAATCCAATATCACATTAACATGTTTAAAGCAATATTAACTAATCGTTTTTCTCTTCCTTACCCCATAAGGCTAATGAATGATCTAAAATGAATATATTTTATTAATATGTCACATGAGTGGTAAATTTACATATTAGACCCTATTAAAAATATTTACTGAGGTATTTGTGCATAAACCCATATATTGGCAGTAATAATGAACAAATGTTCACCAAACCACTATTATTTCCATAAGTTAAACATCAAAGCCAAAAAGGATAGAAATGAAAGGAAAAGCTTAGAAAGAGGGTCAAAAAGATAATATGTCTAGGTTTCATTATGTTATAGTATCTCTCAGGACGTCCTGAGAGAGATCCCAACCATCCAAACTCAAACCCCTCCCTAAAGATCTATGTACACAATAAAACGTGGAGGGGGGGACGGGGAGGGGGAATGAATTTGGACGACTGAGATCTCTCTCAGGGCATCTTGAGAGATACCCCCATCAATACATGATATTATATAGATTCCAGGGACATTCTAGTAATCATACTTTCATTGGATGATTTAATGATCACAAGAAAATTATGGGTCTACAAATATATGAGAATGAGATTTGTTTCAAGTTTGATGACAATCTAAGGACAAGATATGATACTCAAGGGTATTTTGGATATTTCACTAATCTAATGCATGAAGGATGGAATTTAGATTTGTATTATGTTCTTGATGAAGATTAAGGATGAAATCAGGCCCTTATTATTATTTATATAAAGTGTTGGTCAAATTTTGGGACAATTGGGTGCATGCAGTTGCACTTAGAATTTCAAGAGAAATTTGAAAGGAAGAAGTGTATAAAGTCTTGTTGGGGGACATTGTAACAAGGGATCTGGAGGATGAGCCATGGGTTCATGGCTAAGTTCTTGACTCCATTGAACATTGACCAGCTCAGCCGAGAGGTACCCGCTTGTAAAAAGTAAAAGGACTCTTGTTAGGCCCGTCCTGGAAACAATATGACTTGAATAAAATCCCAGGAGGAGAGATTAACACAGAGAAATCTAAGGAAGAGGATGCCTTAGTTTTTGTTGGAGAAGGGTGGGACGTTGTGGATACTATGGTTTATCTCAATTTTGTGAAAAAGATGTAAGAATCAAAGCAGAATAGCAGACACAGGAGACAACTAGGGACGTGGGTTAGGGGTCTTCGACCTTGTCTAGGGTGTACCCTGAAACAACACCTCCCTAGGTGTAGAAGCCAATCAAAATGATTAGTGGCCTCGACTCATGCAAAAATGACCTCAAAGCCAAGATCGAACCCTCCCAGCTGGTGGCGGTGCAAACATATGCGAACAAAGGTGAAACATGAGAAGGACCCCCTTAGTTGGCAGGAAAAGAGGGAGTGGATCCGGCCTAGATACACCTAGATTGATGTTGGGATTGTTGACCCTCTCAATCACAAGGGAGAAAATCTAGTCTAGATCAACCAAGTCAGAAAAGTGAATCATTCGAAATGAGTAGCAACATCTGGGGCTGAGGGGATGGAACTGGATCAATGATGTCCTACCTAAAGGCAATGTTGAAATCTAGAAGATCATAAATCGAGCATTGTTAACTGATGACAATATTCAACAGTATGAGATTGTCGTTCCCTCGACCTACATATGCTGTAAGGAGTCAATCTAGAAGACCACGCCACACCTATTCACACATAGTGGGGTGGCCATGATGCTTTGGTGCATCATGCTTTCTCTCCTACAACCTGACTTGATTAGGCCTACATCTCTTCATGCCATCTTCACTAAGTGTTGGTCCAAGGCATCCTCAAACAATTTGACAGGATGACTGTATGCCTGTCTTCGCCCATGATTTGTTGGTCGATCTGGCAGAAAAGATGCAGATTTAAATTTGATGGTGCTACCATTCACACTAAGAGGATTTGGTAAGAAATCATGAGGCTAATGGATGTTGAGCTCAAGAAGAATTCATTCTGGGACCAAATTGATTGGGATCTCCATCACAAACTGGAGGTGCAAGGGGTCACACCACAGAAGATCAAGATTAGATATATCTCCATTTCCAGATAGTCCCCTTCGGGCGTATGTAATTTGAAGATAAATATAGTCATAGGGACTAAATATAATCCCATGCAGGGAAGGAGGAGATAGACTGCAGGTGTTGTTAGGGACAAATGAGGCCTCCTCGTTCTTTGTTACATGTTTGGGATGATGGTTTCCACAATGAGGAAGCTTGTGCACTGACCCTAGTGATTGCTTTATAAGCGATTGATGATCATAACTTGAATGTTATTATGATTCAGTCTAACTCAATTTTGATGACTGAGATGGCTTGGCGGAAAACCAACAGGCCTTGGTGGACAACCCACTTCACTAGGGAGGTAGTGAAGAAGGTGAATGAGCTTTCCATCATTGATCATCTCATCTTACAAGTTGTCTATTTGACTACTAAATCCATTGGCAAATGGGGGAGTGTTGATATACCATTTTTGTTATAAGGAAACCTTTGTAACTCCCCATAAGGATCATCGGTCTTCATATTTTGGATTGTTGGGAAATATGGCATCATATATGGCAGCGGAAACAAAAAAAATTACAACCATATTCCCTTTTGAATAGTACATTGCATCAACAACCATGAAATAGTAAGGAGGGTTGCAAGGTTTATACCTGGTCCTAGAGCAAGTCTAGCAACTATCTTGTGACACACCGATCACACAAAAACATGATTTCTCAAGCCAAAGCACAAAATCAACATTAAACATCCATATTACTAGAAAATATGATAAATTAAAACTGATCACTTATATATTCACAAGAGGAAACATATTACATGGAACTCCACAAACTGTGTCACCTATATCACATATCAAGACATACATGTACAACCATTGCATACTACCAAAAACATTATATCGATGTACAACATCTACAAAACACCCACAAGGACCCGAGAGTATAGGGATGACACATAAGACTCTACTAAAAAACACTAGCAACCTATCCAACCTTCAACAAATACTGCTCTCCTTGTTTCTCTTCCTCAACTGCATAGTCTCTACCTTGTCGTGAACAACCACCTAAAAGATGTGGAAACCCACGAGGTGAGACCAATGTCCCAACAAGAGATATACTTGCCTTTTTGAGACACCTACATGTTAGATGGCCGTGACCCATGCATGATGGGTGTTCACGACACATGTATAGTGGGTGGTCGTGACACTTGGATAGTGGGTGACAGATGGTTGATATGTGTACTCACCTAATCAATGCAATTGAATGAGTAATGAAAGAATCATGTATGGTGCTATTTGGTTGGTTGCCTAATCAACCCTAATCATGATCCTTAACCTTAAAAGTGTTCCAAGGATATGGGATATGGTGTACCTAGGGTTGGTGATGAGAAATAACTACAAACCCTAATCGGCTAAGTGTGGAGCCCTAACCCTAATCTAGAGATATTGATGTGTTTCTTCTCTTTCATGGAATGGCTATAATGTTATGATGATTTCTCTTTCTTGCTTATGAAACTCTAACCATGCAGATGATGCATGCTTAAATAACATGGCTAGTGATGTTATGGTGACTTTGATGTACTACAGGTTGAATGAGTCATGATGAGGTATGATGAGTCACATGTGATACAAGAATGATGTGACTAGGGTCCTGTAACCTAGCAGAGGTTTATGACTAGTATGAGGTGACTTATCCTCCAATGATATGGTTGAAGGATTGATATCCCATCATGATGTGACATCTATGATAGCCTTGTGTGACCGTGTAACAATGATGACGGCCTTGTGAATTGTAGTGCTATAGTGCAATGTGATGATGTGATGAGTTCACACCTTATATATTTTATATCTTTTGAAGTTGTATTACACCCTTATTCTTGTGCAGTTTTTTATGGTTTTATACGGCATAACTTGATTGATGCTAAAAGACACTTAATTGGCACAACTAATAAGGTGGAACTACAATCATATAGGTGCCATGTGCCATAGATCCATTCTAGTGTCAATTTTAGTGATTGATGGTGAAATGAGTTCTACCTTAGTGGAAGCTCAGAGTCATATACTATTGAATATATGCACTCACAAGATTGGCTACAGGGTATGCCCTATGCCATAGATCCATTCCACTGTTAGTCTTAGTGCTAGATGGTGAATTGAGTTCTTCCTTAGTGGAATCTTGATGTTACACCCAAATCTCACAATTACCACTAATCATGAGATTAGGGTATAAATTGAGGATTTAACGTAATACAAAGATCACCCTTAACTTTTTCTTCTCTTTCAAAACTCTTTGTTTTCTCGCATTGAAGCACAAAAATCAACTTTACAAGGGAATCTAAGCATTGATTTCTCTAATTTGATTTCAAAAGTAAAAATGCATGTATGAACATTCATTATGTTCCTCATACTTCTAAGCACATAAGACTTGTTGATTCACACATATTGCTAAAAGAGGAATAATGTTATACATCATCATTTACAACTCTCTCTTATTTCTTTACTAGGACCTAGAGTGACAGGGACCAACTAAACTTAACTAATCTCATACTTAACTCATGTGGTAGATCTACTCTGATGCTTTGACCTTCTTCAAGTCCACGTGGTTTCCCTAAAAATTGTGATTAAAGGGATGAGCCTACTCACTCATTGAATGAGTACTTTAAAGAAACAATCTAAAGCACTAATATAAATACAGATATACTTTTGAGCAACTGATATCAATTATAATAGCAGTATGCTTTAAAGAGATTGATCATTGACAATCGTAAATATGGCAGGATACTCTAGATATCAACAAGAGTAAATCAATATATGAGCATGCTTGATTAATTTCAATGAGAACTAATAATTCAGAAACATACAAAGAATAATTGCTGGAAAACTGTACTCGAATCTTTCTTAGACTTTCTTACTTATACGAAACTCTTTAAACCTATATGATCATATTTTAACTTATGCCCTGATCATATGCAGTGTACTCTACATATGAAGACTCGTAGCGAACTACAATCTCACCATACAAGACTTAGCTTAAAACCCGGGAAGCTAAGCCAAGAACTGAATCTAGGTCTGCTTGACTCGAACTGTCATGTCTGACTAAGGTGGCTAAACAACTGGCCTTTAATTGGACCTCTCCTTCTTGGCTGAGTACACGTGCAGAGGGGCTGAGATTCTCTATGGGCCTCATCTTGGTACGCTCTGTGGGCACCTCTGGGTTACCATCGGGATCTCTGGTTCATGTTGGGTAACCTATATTCTCTTAGGAGACTTCCTCAAGGTCTTTGTCTCCCCACACGCTCTGTGGGTGCGATCCGATCCCCCTATACTCTTTGCTGCCAGGGTGGATCGTTTCCTCCCTACAGTGCAGACATCCGTAGGGAATCTACAATGTTCAGGGCACCTATGTCTATTATTTTATTATTCTTAGAAAGCTCTTTCTACATTGTACCTTTCTCTTACTTATACTTGACTCTGATATCTCTATGGTACTGCATCTATTTAATTGACGTTTATAATACAACATGTACATCATTCTAAACTTGCCAGAGCAGTATATTTAAAACATTGTAATTTACTGAGAAATCAACATATTGTAAATGCAGGCAGACTGAGAAATACATGTCAACTTGGAACATATACACTGAAATCATGCAATTGAATTTCTTAATACACTGGTAAGAGCTAATTACTTGACATAAGAGAAATCATCATTTGCACCTGTAAATTATTTGTGCTTTCTTGGAAAACGTACACCTCAACCCAAATTTTGAGTTGTGCATCACCGCATCTCATACTGAGAACATTGATATCAAAATAGTTTAGTCATTGAACATCCTATCCTTAGGGTTTCATTTATCTCATTCACTTATCACATGGCTCTCATAAGAATTTCATGCGACATAAACATTCACTGAATAAAGACTACTATCAACAAATCATATAAAATCACTATATGTATGAAACCTTGGAACTTAGTTGAATTTGGGTTTCCATGCCATTCACTGAGATAACATGCATCAATAATAAAATTGAATAAATAAATCTATCATGTCAAGAAAATCATTTCAAATGGATTTTACGATATCTATTCGAAAATATCCAACTTTCCTCGCTTCTAGGGTTTCACCCTCTTTACTGAGATATCAAACAAACACTATTCATATTAAATGAAATACAAGATAGTATCTGACATATATGTACTATGAATTTAGATAAACAATCATTCATAACCAAGGGAATCCAGATAAACAAATTTCTCTATTTAATTATACAACAATTTCAGTCATAGACAAATTCCCTATATTTCGGTTTACTCTTATAACCTCTGCGAATACTTAGGGAATCTCATTAGGATGTATTGTATACATTTCTAATATGATTTTATCATTTGAAATTCATCCAAACAGAGGAAGAATGCATTTCATATCATTTTGCAACAACTTAGAACAAATAGACAAATTCAGGGTTTGTAGTCGCATACTAGCAATTAAAGATTATGGATGATTTAACAAATTTTCATGCAATATATTGTTTAAAGGAAGTTCCCACTCACCATAAGGTTTTAAAAAACCTTAAAAACGTAGCTCATCCCTAAAAATCTCGATCTCATATCAAATCCCTAGCAATTCAGCCAATTCTTCTTCCTTTCAACTCTGAAACCCTAAAAATGAGGGATTATGAAGAAAGAGTGAGAAAAGGGGAAGTTTTGATACCATTTTGTATCAAATCAGAGGAGGGACATAATTTTGACATGTGAGAGAAGATTTACCATGAAACTATATCCAAAGAAGCTAAACTTACATGATTTCATCATTCCACAGACCGCAAAACCCTAGGTCAGCATCTCCATCAATTTCTCCTCTCAAACCCTAACTCTCTCTCTCTCTATGATTTCGTTTCTCAATATTGAATCAGGAATTATGAGAGCTCCTTGCGTGTTAGGTTGACCATATAGAGAAATTGAGCTGCTTGGGTCAATTTCACTTTGACCCCTCACTAAACTTTTTCTTATTTCAACAGATTTTTCTGTCATAAAAAGGTTTATGTAATTCGTGTATTTAAGATATCAAACCTTCTCCAAAAATTATGATAATTTAGCATGTTGTGTATAATTTAGTTTCTAATATTTAGTTAAAATTTGAGATCATTACAAGCTCCCATTAAATAGTTAAAAATCGAATAGTGTACTGCTAACCAGAATTCTATAGAAATGTCAATTACTGTAATTCTTCTACTAATAAGGTCTAAACGCATCCAAAAATTATGAAAATTTTACATGTTATGATTGAGTTTCAGAACTCCATTTAAAATTTCAAATCATTTGGAGTTACCAATAAATAATTAAAAATCAAACAATATACTGCTGAACAACATTCTGTCAGCATGGTCGGTTGAAGTATATCTCGACTGAGAATGACTTTCAAAGAACGTCCAAAAATTATGAAATTTTTCACTGAAATGCATGATTGAGTTATACATATTATATACAAATTTCAATTAAATCCAAATGATACAGAAAATATGATAAATTATTTACCATACTACTATCTTGATCAAATTTCATACTCATGTACCATCAAAACCCTAATTTCAGCCAACTAGGGTTTATATTTCTCAAACCCTAATTTCTCAAACAATATAACACTTAACATTCTTATTAGGTTTAAAACATCATAATTGAATTATCATCATTAATTAGATTTAAGAAATGATCAATCTAATTAAGCATATAATCATCTAGGTAAACCCTAGTTTACCAATTAATTTCGGATACAGTCATAAGAATTCTGCCCCATTTAAAAGGTTTCATCCCTGAAACATAAACGTACAAGAAAAGTACTTTTAAGGTTTATTTTAAGCTTCTGAAATCTTACATGTCATTAAATTCTTATATTTCATACTTGAATGCAGTTTTCAAAATTAAGTCATTTATTTCTTTTCTAATCACAACATGTTAAATCATGACTGCTCAATGATAAAAAATGAATTTTCTATGTCACAGTCAATCATAAGATAGAGAGAGTAACAACTATTTCAATATTTTCATACTCTTGAGGTGTTACCTCAACATTGATAATCCAATCCAACTAACTCAATTCATACGGCTCAATATGTACTATTGTTATGTATTACCTCTATATCACAAAAGAGAGTTCGCCATGTTGTTTTGAATTTTTACTATTATGCTACTCAAATAGCAAAATAGTCTTGAGTTGGAAGACTAGATTCAACAACAATTGTACAATACTACTCACGACATCCCCATTGGGTCATGGATGCACAAAGGTGAAGCATTACCATTACATTCCATACTATTCTCAAGTATGAGCCCACACATAATTCAAGGTGTAACCATCGGGTTATAGCATACTAGGGTTTCAACAATAGTTACAAAGTACTCCATGATTGTATTAGTCATCAAGGACTATTCATACCCAATTACCATCACATAATTATATTAAATCTAGGTATAACAAACTATACCTCATTAGGGTTACATATCAAAACAATATGGTTATCATCCCTTCTATTCATATGAGTGAATATGTAAGACTACCTTATTCAGGGTAACCCTCCATTTGTTTTATCATCATTTGAACCATATCACCATACAACAATTGTACAATACTAAGATGGATTACTGGTATGAATGACTACAACTATCAGACACCTAAAATTAACATATTGCTTGTACATGTACACTGAAATCATACGTATAACCAATTTACATCCCTTAATATACCTTCAACAAATTATACTTCTAAAAATAAATTCACATATTACTAAAAGCCATTGTTTTCTCTTATCTCTCTTCTCATTCATTACTACTTACTTTTTGCTACTTATCCTTCTCATTTTAACCATGTAGATTAAACATCCCTAAAATTGAAACATATAAGGTATGAATAGATTATTCATTATTCTTGCTATCACTGTAAGAATTTATTTCATATCACACTTCACTCATATTGTATTTCTCCTTTTGTTCAAAACACACTTGTTATATTTCAAATCTATTTCTTATCCTTTGCTCTAAATCATTTCCATATTGTTTATCTACCTTTCAGATTAGCTAGGATTACTATCAGTGCTAGTTTACTTCTCATAGTGCAAATTTCATGATCTTGTTTTATAGAGATGCTAGTATTCAAGGTCAAATCACTAGTGACAACCCTTGAACTACAACAACACTAAACATTCTAGGGATTGGCCTTTATCAGTAGCATGGTGTTATTGTGGTGTGACTTTTCTCCCTTAATTTGAAATTCAAACTTTGGATCTCACAAGTTTTTACTAAAGTCTTCCTTATCTTATCAATTTAATTTCCTTCATCTTAATTGGCCATTCAGATATATTACAATTTCAATTTACCCTTCTAGGGTTTCATCATCATATTGTGTGTCATTATTACATTCACTCAATGCCTCTACCATGGTGGTTATGCATCAGATATGATTCATTTTCTTATCACTTCATTCCCACATTTCTCTCATTAAGTAATATATGGAAGAGAAGACGGTTCTGAGACTTAGAATTCTTATCTTCAAACATCCCATTAATACATTTGTCGTATGTAGGTTTAATTAGTTATCAACAAGGATAGTTGACTAATGAGCACTTTCTTGAATCTCGCAACCTCTTTCTTTTATAATCTATATTACTCCATTATGTTTCAAACCCTTCCTTACTTTCCATATCCCCTTACCATATACTGCTATTCCACATGTCATCTTTAACTTCTAGTTTTCTCTTATGATCATGTTTCTTCTTTTAGGTGTATGATCATGTATACCATGTTGCATATATTTCTTTTTATCCTTCTACTAATGTGAAGTTGAAATTCTAAATCAATAATCTCCCTACTAGTTTCAACTCATGTTTAATACATTACATATTCTTCATTTGAAATCAAACGGCTCATGCATGGGTCAAACTTAGCATCTCTTTTAATCAAACTTAGTCTACCTTTGTATGACTTATTCATTGGTTAAGCTACACTTTTGTTCTTCTTTTAGAAATTAGTTTGTTGTTCTATAGAGACTTAGAATCCAAAGGCTTTAGGATGAATGTATTAACTTCACAATAAAGGTATACATTCCATGCTCTCAATTATATCATAACCCACATTCCTTAATCAAGCTCATTATTTCCAACATTTCTCTTTATTTCAACTAAGTTTCTTATCCTAGTTTTATGATTTACATGCTCATCTAGTTCTCTTCACTTTAACTTTTCTAAATACTCTTCACTTCTATGTACATATCGTATACTTAACTCTTTTCTTCTATTTTCCCTTTGCTTTAGAGTACATAAAAACATTGTACTCAATTATATAATCCATTCCTCATGATTGCTTCTTACTATCTTGGCCCTTACATACTTTTCTCATATCTTTTCTATATTTCATATTTAGAGTTCATATAATACTAATGATTAAACTTAATCAGAACCTTATGTCGTGTTCCTTTATTCCCAATTAAGGGTTTCTCATATGAGGCCTCAAAGTTGGATCTCAGATATCAGTTCCAACTGATTCTTAGCTTTTCTAATCTTTCCTATATGTTTCAACATCTTATTATATGTACATTCTCACTATGATGTGGGTCTAATTTATCCAGAGTCCAATCTTATTATATTTTCATTAGGAGTCATTAGATCCTAGTAACACACCCTACCAATCAGACCAGGCCAAACCTGCAGTCCTGAAGCCAAGAGCTGGTCAAGATTAACTAACTCCTATTAATATCAAACATGCGGAAAGAATATCCACTTAGAAAAGCTCATTCAAAGATCATTTCTAGTCTACTTGATACAAAGAATGTAATCAATAAATGCTACAATTGCATAGTGTACAACAAATCTTAAAGACCCATATATATTTCAAAATATTGAATATCTGAATTCAAACATATAAGAGCTTTTCTATTCATCTCAAATAAAACAACAATATGAAATGAAAGTTCTAACTCATTTTAAATTTATGCTCTTAATTCAAGTTACTTATCTTGTTTCTAACCCTAATGTTTCTAGGGTTCCTCTCTAGCCCATCCTTCCACTGTATACCTGGCTGGGGTATACATGAAAGAATAGACATAGTAGCTTGACATTGGTTGATCCAAATACTCAGATACCGGGCCAGGATATCCAAATACTCATTTCCCCAGAGCTAACATCATAACATCTCCTATTTGCCACACTTATGACTTTAACTTACTAACTTAATGGTCCCTGACAACTTAGCCTAAGCTTTGATACCAAAGTTGTTACACCCCGATCTCACAATTACCACTAATCATGAGATTAGTGTATAAATTGAGGATTTAACGTAATACAAAGATCACCCTTAACTTTTTCTTCTCTTTCAAACCTCTTTGTTTTCTCACAATGAACCACATAAACCAACTTTACAAGGGAATCTAAACATTGATTTCTCTAATCTGATTTCAACAATAAAAATGCATGTATGAACATTCATTATGTTCCTCATACTTTTAAGCACATGAGACTTGCTGATTCACACATATTGCTAAAAGAGGAATAATATTATACATCATCATTTACAACTCTCTCTTATTTTTTTACAAGGACCTAGAGTGACAGGGACCGACTAAACTTAGCTAATCTCATACTTAACTCATGTGGTAGATCTACTCTGATGCTTTGAACTTCTTCAAGTCCACGTAGTTTCCCTAAAAATTTTTAGTAGAGGGGTGAGCCTACTCGCTCAGTGAATGAGTACTTCAAAGAAATAGTCTAAAGCACTGATATAATTACAGATATACTTTTGAGCAACTGATATCAATTATAACAACAATAATCTTTAAAGAGATAGATCATTGACAATCGTAAATATGCAAGGATACTCTAGATATCAACAAGAGTAAATCAATATATGAGCATTCTTGATTAATTTCAACAAGAACTAATAATTTAGAAACATACAAAGAATAATTGCTGGAAAATTATACTCGAATCTTTCTTAGCCTTTCTTACTTATAAGAAACTCTTTAAACCTATATAATCATATTTTAGCTTATGCCCTGATCATATGCAGTGTACTCTACATATGAAGACTCATAGCGAACTACGATCTCACCGTAGAAGACTTAGCTTAAAACCTGGGAAGCTAAGCCTAGAACTGAACCCAGGTCTGCTTGACTCGAACCGTCCCATCTGACTAAGGCAGCTAAACAGATGGCCTTTAACTGGACCTCTCCTTCTAGGCTGAGTACACAGGCAGAGGGTCTGAGATGCTCTGTGGGCCTCATCTTGGTACGCTTTGTGGGTACCTCTGGGTTACCACCAGGATCTCCGATTCATGTTGGATAACCTATCATCTCTTAGGAGACTTCCTCAAGGGCTTTGTCTCCCCGCATGCTCTGTGGGTGCGATCCGATCCCCGTATACTGGTCGCTGCCAGGGTGGATCATTTCCTCCCTACAGTGCAGACATCCGTAGGGAATCTACAATGTTCATGGCACCTATGTCTATTATTTTGTTATTCTTAGAGAGCTCTTTCTACATTGTACCTTTCTCTTACTTATACTTGAATCTGATATATCTATGGTACCATGTCTATTTAATTGAAGTTTATAATACAGCATGTACATCATTCTAAACTTGGCAGATCAGTATATTTAAAACATTGTAATTTACTGAGAAATCAACATACCGTAAATGCAGGTAGACTAAACTTCTTAAATAAACTGAATACATGTCAACTTGACACATGTACACTGAAATCACGCAATTCAATTTCTTAATACACTGATAAGAGTTAATTACTTGACATACGAGTAATCGTCATTTGCACCTGTAAATTATTTATACTTTCTTGGAAAACGTGCACCTCAACCCAAATCTTGAGTTGTGCATCAACACATCTCATACTGAGAACATTGATATCAAAATACTTGATTCATTGAATACCCTATCTTTAGGGTTTCATTTACCTCATTCACGTATCACATGGCTCCCATAAAGATTTCATGCGACATAAACATTCACTGAATAAAGACTACTATCAACAAATCATATAAAATCAATATATGTATGAAACCTTGGAACTGAGCTGAATTTGGGTTTCCATGCCATTCACTGAGATAACATGCATCAATAATAAAATTGAATAAATAAAGTCTATCATGTCAAGAAAATCCGTTCAAATGGATTTCACGATATCTATTCTCAAATATCCAACTTTCCTCACTTCTAGGGTTTCACCCTCTTTACTGAGATATCAAACAAACACTATTCACCTTAAATGAAATCCAAGATAGTATTTGACATATATGTACTATGAATTTAGATAAACAATCATTCATAACCAAGGGAATCCAGATAAACAAATTTCTCTATTTAATTATACAACAATTTCAGTCGTGGACAAATTCCTTATATTTTAGTTTACTCTTATAACCTCTGTGAATACTTAGGGAATTCTCATTAGGATTTATTGTATACATTTATAATATGATTTTATCATCTGAAATTCATCCAAACATAGGAAAAATCCATTTCATATCATTTTGCAACAACTTAGAACAAATAGACAAATTCAGGGTTTGTAGTCGCATACTAGCCATTAAAGATTATGGATGATTTAACAATTTTTCATGCAATATACTGTTTAAAGGAAATTCCTACTCACCCTAAGGTGTGAAAACACCTTAAAAACGTAGCTCATCCCTGAAAATCTCGATCTCATATCAAATCCCTAGTAATTCACCCAATTCTTCTTCCTTTCAACTCGAAAACCCTAAAAATGAGGGATTATGAAGAAAGAGTGAGAAAAGGGGAAGTTTTGATACCATTTTGGATCAAATCATAGGAGGGACGGAATTTTGAAATGTGAGAGAAGATTCACTATGAAACTATATCCAAAGAAGCTAAACTTACATGATTTCATCATTCCTCAGACCGCAAAACCCTAGGTCAACATCTCCATCAATTTCTCCACTCAAACCCTAACTCTCTCTCTAGGATTTTGTTTTACTAGATTGAATCATGAATTATGAGATCTCCTTGTGTGTTAGGTTTACCATATAGAGAAATTGAGGTTCTTGGGTCAATTGCACTTTGACCCCTCACTAAACTTTTTCTTATTTCAGCAGATTTTTCTATCATAAAAAGGTTTCTGTAATTCATGTATTTTAGAGATCAAACCTTCGCCAAAAATTATGATAATTTATCATGTTGTGTATAATTGAGATACTAAGATTTAGTTAAAATTATAGATCATTCCAAGCTTCCATTAAATAAATAAAAATCAAATAGTTCACTACTATCCAAAATTCTATAGAAATGTTAGTTACTGTAATTCATCTACTGATAAGGTTTAAACGCAACTAAAAATTATGAAAATTTTACATGTTATTATTGCGTTTCCGAACTCCAGTTAAAATTTCAGATCATTTGGAGTTACCAATAAATAATTAAAAATCAAACAATATACTGCTGAACAATATTCTGTCAGCATGGTCGGTTGAAGTATATCTCAACCGAGAATGACTTTCAAAGAACATCCAAAAATTCTGAAATTTTCCCTTGAAATGCACAATTTAGTTATGCATATTATATCTAAATTTCAATTAAATACAAATTACATAGAAAATATGATAAATTATTTACCGTACTACTATCTTGATCAAATTCCATACTCATGTACCATAAAAACCCTAATTTCAGCCAACTAGGGTTTATATTTCTCAAACAATAGAACACTTAACATTCTTATTAGGTTTAACACATGATAATTGAATTATCAATATTAATTATGTAAGGACCCTGACCTTCATTTTGGGCTTACCCTGTTTGCTTTTCCTAAAACCTTGTGCTTAGATGCTTGCTAATCACCTGGAGTTGTGATTAGGGTTTGTATGTGCTTTGTTGAGAGGTTGAGGTGCAACTTGCAAATTACTCAAGTTTTAGGGTTGTTGTGCAAGTTTGTCACCTTGAGAGATGTCTTTCTCTCTCCTTGCATCCTCCAGGGTTGATAGGATGGGTTGGGCTCTTTGTTTGAGTAGCTTTGGGCCTGGTTGGACTTTGTTTTACCTTATTGAGCCTTGTTGAAGCTTGGTATCGGGCTGGACCTTGGTGTATCAGCCAAGGAGTGTTGTTGTATTGGGCAGGGGGCCGTATCGACCATGGTGTGTGGGTTTGCCATCTTGGGCGACACACACCCGGCACCTTAGCCTCATTTATGTCACCATATTTGGACAAGTGGATGTTGCTTTGCTTAGTGGGTGACAACTCATGGGCATGGCTTTTTGGGGTGCTAGCATGTGGAACACTCCTTGGACAAGTGTACTAGGGGCGGGTGCCACCTTGACTTGCTTCCCCCTTCACCCCATAGTATATAAATGAACCCCTCCTTTGCTTGCTAGGCTCTTTGGTTCCTTTAGTTGCTTCCCTTCATTTGGTGGCTGAGATAGGAGAAGAGTGGAGCAAGTGGTGGCCGATACTGCTGGTGTGTTAGGCGGCACACCTTGCTAGCTTGCCCCTTTCCTTCTCTTGTGGTAGGTATCTCTCCCTTTCCTTGGCATCTTCTTCTTCTACTTCTTCTTCCTTCTCTTCGGTCATGGTGGGTACAAGTTGTTCTTCTTTGTGTTGGCCAAAGGTGGTGCCTTGGAGCTTGGAGCTTGGTGTTAGAAGCTTGGAGCTTTATAGCTTGAGGTGGGTTACATAACTCCTAACCCTAGCTATACTACTTCTTTTTAATGTTGCATGCTATACATGCTATCTTGATCGGCCATGTCATCTTTTATCTATGTTTCTTGCTTTAATGGTTATAAGGTTGCTTTAGATGTACCCTAGACTTTGTGGAGATGGTTATCTTGGGTTGCCTTGGGTTGGCCGAAACATGGATGTGGAATTCCTTGGGCAAAACCCCTCTCTCACTTAGTTGTTGAGAGGTGAGCATAAGGTCTCCAAATCCAATGGTGAGTTGAGCTTTGGTTGGTTGGTCTATATGATATGATGGACATCCTTGTTGCCCGATAGATGATGGAAGTTGTACAATACCCCTCTCTCACTTAATTGTCTTGAGAGGTGAGCTAACTCTCTTGAAATTTTAGGGCTTCTTGGTGGAAGCCTTGAGGTTGAAGATGACCAACCCGTCATGGTCTTTGAACCCTTACACGATACCCATATGATGTGTTCTGCCTGATATCTCTCTTCTAGGGTTGAGCCTTGGGCGATATGCTAAGTGGTGTTTTGTTGACCCTTTGACCAATATGGACCCTTACCCTAGATGGTGTTGTTGGGCGTTATGCCTTTGGCCGATATAATGCTTAGTAGACATCCCTTCTTGATTGCCTTGGGTGACATGGTTAGGCCATGCCTTGTTGGTTGAGCAACACCCCTCCTTCCTTGATTTGTGAGGTGAGCTCCAATCCCTTGGCCGACATGGTGCTGTCCGATATGGACTCTTGGTTGATGTAACTCTAGATGGGCGATATAGTGGATGGTTCCCTTGACCATATGAGTGTGGTAGGAAGACCTTGTGTTGGGCGTTATGGTTTGTACCTTACACGACACTCCCCTAGTTGTGTTGCCCAACATGGTGCCCTAGTGGCTACATTGCCTGGAGCAAGATGCAGCATGGGCGTTAAGGTTTGATGCCTTGAGAGATATGGGAGCTCCTTGGGCACCATGGTGAGCTACCCATGATGTCGCTTGAGGGATGACAATGGAGTGTCTTGGCCGATAGAGTGGAGGTGCTTCCCGATACACCCTACACCTAGTTGCACAATACACATTGCACCTGGTTGCAAGACACACCTTTGGTTCTAGACTGCCTGTTACCCCTTGTGCATGGGTGCACGTTATGCTTGTGGCCGATATGTGTGGCCAGTGCCCTAAGTTTTTGGTGCGCTAATCGTTATCATTTTGGGTGAGGGATATGACCCTACCCGATATCCCTTGTGTGAGGGATAGTACTACCCACTGCACCTTTAGTGAGGGAAGGCGACACCTTTGGTGAGGGATGCACCTAGCCCAGGAACCCTAGTTGATGAGATATGAAAGATAGGTTGTGACCAGTGACATGTTTGTTACCTAAGGTTGATGTTAAGTGAGATGATAAGATCATGGTTGTGTAAAATTTAAGGATGTATCCTTAGGGGTGGTTGTGTTCATGATGTCATGAGAGATGGGGCATGGTGGATGCTCCCGGTTTGGTAACTTTAATATGAGTTGATTGGCATATCATCTACAACATTATGCTTCATGTGTTCATAATCATGAACATTGTTTCAAATCATATGCACCCTAAATATTAATGGTATGATAATCATAACATGTTCTATAAAGATCTATGTTTGGTGATCAAGTTATCTCTCTTGATGTGCATACTAACCGTGCAGGTGTTATCAAATTAATTCATAGCCAGGTAAGAGCTATGATGTATATATGTTTTGTAACACTGAATAATGATACTCCTTGTTGATGAGATAACACGTATAGCCAGTATGATGAGAAAGGTCTGGTGACCTGATAAAGGCTGAGTGCTTATTTGAGGTGTTATCCTCTATGATGAGATAAAGGATTGATACCCCATGATGATGTATGATGATGAAGCCTTGAGAGGCAGTGGCATTATGTGATGAGGGATTGAGATCCCATGGCAATATGATAATGGCAATTATAGTGTGACACAATGTTGTTTATGTTGTATAACCTGGTTGCCTCAACAATTCACCTAAAATATACTAATTAATTATAGTGGAACATTTCATGTAGCTTTGCCCTGGCCATAGATCCATCATCGTCAGTAGTTGGTGATGGTGAAACAGGTTTATCCTGCGGGATTACCTGTAGAACATATTGTTGAATATGCGGGGGTTCTCGTAGCCAAAAATAGGAGGATTAGAGTACAACTTTAGTTGTAGACTCAGTATGGTTAGAGCATGGTGAATAAGCCCATGGCTTAGTGTGATGGAGCATGAATTCGTTCATGGCTCAGGAGCACGGTGAATAGGCTCGTGGCTCAAGGTATGCTAGCGCTGAGACCTATACCAAGGCGGTCTAGAGAAAAGAGTGGCCTACAGAGCTAACCCTGTGGCTGAGGTCACTTAAGAAAGAGACTACAGTCCTGCTTTGGATATCGTGCACTGACCACGAGGAGGTGAGGTCATGGAGTCTAACTCTTCCATTGACCTTGTATGGCACTGATTTTGGGCTTCGCAGCCGAAGGTTAGATTTGAGTGGTACAGCTCACTTCCTCCGGGCATAATAAATTGTGATCCAGCCGTAAAGTATATATTGCTTAGGGAATAACACAGAACATTTGTTGAGGCCTTGATTGTATAGTTGCTCTAGTTATATCTTGTACTTAATTACACATTCCTCCTATCTTATGATAAGTTCTTATATAGTTTATCTCGTCAATCATGTTCCTTAAGAAATATCTGGTTATATGCCCCCCAGATATCTTGGTAAGTTTGTTAATAAAGTTAGTTCTATTCAGTATGCTGCATATATGAGTTGCATGTATGAGTTATCTGTTTTACTTGTTCTAGCTTTCCTGAAGTTTTATGGTTCGGCGGGGAGTTATGCTTCTCACTGGGATTGTGTCTCACCCTGCTGATTTTAAACCTTTTTAGGTGATCGTGCTAGACGTGGTGGTGGTTGTGAGGTTGTGGCTGAGCAGTAAGAAGTACAGTAGGAGGAAAGAGATGGATATGCTACTATTTGGGTTGTTTTGTAGTAGAGTCTTAGAGTCATCCATGTACTCTCAGGTCCTTGAAGGTGTTTTGATGACATTTCACGATGTATAGCCGATGTAGCTCATTTATTATGTTGTTGGCCTGGTACAGCCTGTTCTGTATATAAAATAGGTGGTGAACTCTTTGTGCCTATGTGACAGCTGGATCCTATGAACTATGGACACTTATCAAGGTTTATGTATGTTTATATAACATGTTTCCTTACAGGATAAGGATATGGATGTAATAGTATCTTTATTTATCTACTTTCCGCAATCAGTTTTAATTAACCTGTATTTCTGATAACATGTGGTTTATGGATGTTCCGCACATTTTCGTATGGAATTTCATTGTCTGTGTGATAGCGGGATGTCACAATAAGTTTGGTATCAGAGTTCTAGGTTCACTGACTCTATAGGGATCTAGGACTAGGATTGTGTCTGTTCTTGTGAGTTTTCTAGATTTTCTTACAACAACCTTCTGCCCCCAACAGAAGATAAAGCTTAAAGATGTCTAGAAATCATGAAGAGCATGCTGCCGAGAGTAGTGATGCCGCATTTATTGATGGAGCACGAGTGCAGGAACATGAAGATCGGGTGCCTGAGGTCCCCCAAATCGACCTAACTATTATTGAGAATCTTGTCTACCAACACCTTATGGGACAGATAATGGATATAATAAATCTCATGGTGGAGAGATTGTCAGTGCCTCCGCCAAGAGCACATGCTCCCCATGGTGAATCTTCGGGTATTGGGAAGACCTTTGAGTGGCATCACCGAGTCAGAGCTTCAGATTATACTAGAACGGATGATCCAGCGGATGCAGATCTGTGGCTGACGGGTCTTGCGAAGGCCTTCCGGATCTTTGACATCCCCAAAGCAGCCAAAGTCAAGCACACTGTCTACCTTTTGAAAGATAGTGCTAGCCACTAGTGGGCCATCGAGGAGGAGAAATGACCCGGTGAGGTGATCGGTTGGGACATCTTCCGGTGGGAGTTTGTGAGTCGATACTTCCTGAAGACCTATCTAGACAAAAAGATCAACCAGTTTGAGCATCTACACCAAGGTTCTCTAAGCATCACCGAGTATGAAGCCAAGTTTATGGACTTGCTAAGGTTTTGTCCTCACATGGAGACGACAGATGATGAGAGAATCAGATGGTTTGAGAAAGGTATGAGTGTTGTGCTGACGACACTTACTACTGCTTTAGAAAATTGGGAGCAGTTTTCCATGTTTGTGGAGTCTGTCCGAAGGATGGAACGGTCAGTCAAGGAGAAGAGAGAGACCATGTCCAAGAAAAATCCTTCTCAGTTCCAGAGGCAGAGGTTTGATGGCTTCAAGAATCCGAGGTTTTCTGCACTTCTGCAATGCAAAGCTCTAGCGCGCCGTCACAATGGTCTCCGAGTAAAAGAAGAGGGTGGGGGTTTTCATCATCTAGAGCCCACAGTACAACTTTAGTAGCAATGTAACATCCCAGGATTTGAGGCCTTGGATAACATGATCTTAAACGGAATGATTGGACTACCCATATCACCAAGGTGCACCTCCTTTTTTGGGATCCCATCACTAAAGAACTCCATAGTTAAGCATGCTCAGCTTGGAGTAGTACTAGGATGGGTGACCAGTCGGGAAGTTGATCCCGGCTTGCGCGTCAGTGTGGACAAAGTGTGCAGTTAAGGCTAGTGGTGGTTTGTGGGGCCAGTTGTCATTCCTAAAACTCTACTAGAACATTGGGCAGTGGGCCCGGGCATTACAAATGGTATCAGAGCCATAACCCCTCCAGTAGGTGGGGCCCACATGGGTATGTGGCATGCCAGTCTTGAGCCGTGCTGTCCAGGCAAGTTGGAAAGGGCTATCCGTAGAGATGAGATGGAGCCGCCCTTGCGTTGGTAGCCGTGGATGGGAGCTGGGTGTCCATGGGCCATTGTGGGTCTGCACTGAAATGGGGTCAGATTATGAGGCCATATAGTTGAGCCTTGATGAGGACGTCAAGAGTCTAAGTGGGGGAGATTGTAACATCCCAGGATTTGAGGCCTTGGATAACATGATCTTAAACGGAATGATTGGACTACCCATATCACCAAGGTGCACCTTCTTTTTCGGGAGCCCATCACTAAAGAACTCCATAGTTAAGCGTGCTCAGCTTGGAGTATTACTAGGAAGGGTGACCAGTCAGGAAGTTGATCCTGGCTTGCGCGTTAGTGTGGAAAAAGTGCGCAGTTAAGGCTAGTGGTGGTTTGTGGGGTCAGTCGTCATTCCTGAAACTCTACTAGAGCCTTGGGCAGTGGGCCCGAGCGTTACAAGCAATGACAGGGCCATCTAGGCCGTAGATAGAAGAAAGGTCTTGCTATCACTATGGATAGACAGGGCATTTGAAGTTAAATTTCCTAAGGAGAGATGTCGAAGTAACACAGCAGCCAAGGCAGAATCAATAAGGATCAGATAGACAGTAGTCCAGTGGTGCCAAAGGGTGAGGGCACGGTAAAGCATCACAAGCTGGATCGTCTGCTCAAGGAAGTAGAGAACGTGGGCGACAACAAGCAACAACTCGATTCTATGCTATGAGTAAGCCTGAAGCGATAGTCAACCTGCGAGTGGTGGCAGGTCAGATGGAGTTATTTCATTCTGATTTGTCTTCTTCTTACTTTATATCTATTTTGGTTGACCCAGGTGCTACACACTCTTTTATCACTCGTAGTATGCTTGATAGCTGTCTCTTACCTGTTAGTTGTAAGAAAGATAGCATGTTGTTAGAAACCCCTCTCGATGGTTCCGCGTTGCTTCGAGAGGTGTGTCCATCTTATGTTCTATCCTTTTTGGGACACAACATAGAAGTGGATCTTATACCACTTGATATGCATGGATTCAATGTGATCCTTGGGATGGATACCCTAGAGAGGTATAAGGTTGTGTTGGACTGGGGTTCCAAGCAAGCAGTGTTTGCTAAGGATGATGAGAAGTGGATTTTCCAGGGTGATAGGAAGATTCTTCCAACGTGTTTAGTATCAACCCTAGTGGTAGAGAAGTTGTTGCGGCAAGGATGTAAGGCATTCTTAGCTCATGTTGTGGATACCAAAGTGAAGGCTCCTAACCTTGTGGAAGTGCCTGTTGTCCGAGAGTTTGTAGATGTGTTTCCTGATGAGTTTCCCGGTGTTCCCCCCACCTCAAGAGATTGAATTTGAGATCAATCTAGTGCCAGGGACACAACCAGTTGCTTAGACACCATACATGATGGCTCCAGCTGAGATGGCAGAGCTAAAGAAGCAATTACATGAGTTGTTGGATAAAGGTTTCATCAGACCGAGCACATAGCTGTGGGGTGCTCCAATTCTATTCATGAAGAAGAAGGATGGATCGATGCGTCTGTGCATAGATTACCGACAGTTGAACAAAGTTACAATCAAGAACAAGTATCCTTTGTCGAGGATAGATGATTTGTTTGATCAATTGCGTGGTGCTATAGTGTTTTCAAAGACCGATCTACGGTCTGGATATCATCAGTTGAGGATCAAGGATGAGGAAATACCAAAGGCAGCTTTTAGGATGAGGTATGGTCACTTTGAGTTCGTGGTTATGACGTTCGGGCTAACCAATGCGTCTGTCACTTTTATGGACCTGATGAACAGAGTGTTCCGTCCGTTTCTAGATTAACTTAATGTGGTTTTTATAGATGACATCTTGATCTACAGTTAGGATAGTCAAGAGCATGAACGATATCTTCGATAAGCATTGACTCTCCTTCGCCAACACGAGTTGTATGTCAAGTTTAGTAAGTGCGAGTTCTGGTTGAAGGAAGTGACTTTCTTGGGTCATGTGATATCTGCAGAAGGATTCAGAGTGGACCCCAAGAAGGTGGAGTCAGTTGCAGACTGGGAGCAACCAAAAACGTCGATTGTAGTCCATAGTTTTTTTGGGTTTAGCAGGATACTACCAGAGGTTTATAAAGGATTTCAGTGTGATCGCGTGGCCGTTGACGAAGTTGACCAGGAAGGATGTACCTTTTATTTGGGATGATCGTTGTCAATGAGCCTTTCAGAGCTTGAAGGAGAAGCTATCTAGTGCTCCAGTGTTGGTGTTGCCAGAGCCTAGGAAGGTCTGTGTTGTTTTCTGCGATGCTTCCAAGAAAGGCTTAGGTTGTGTGTTGATGCAGGAAGATCATGTGGTTTCTTTTTCTTCACGACAGCTTAAGAAACATGAGGAGAGCTATCTGACACATGATTTGGAGCTGGCAGCGGTGGTCCATGCATTAAAGATATGGAGACACTATTTTTATGGGGAAGTGTTTCAGATCTTTATGGATCATAATAACCTGAAGTATATCTTCTCGCAGAGTGAGCTGAACATGAAACAACATCGTTGGATGGAGCTAATCAATGATTATGATTGCACCATTGAGTATCATCTTTGTAAGGCGAACATGGTAGTGGATGCACTCAATAGGAAGTCTTCTTCTCTTCCTACGAAGAAGGCACAATTGAGTTCTTTGATATGCCATAAGTGGGATATGTTCATCTCTTTGCAGCAGATTAATGTACAGTTGGAAGTGTCCTTGTTGGCAGGACTGTTGGCACAGCTGCAAGTGAAGCCTACGTTAAGAAAGCAAAGTTCTCAGGACAGAGTTCGGCAGCAAGAAGCGTGATGGCTTCCATGAGTCCGAGGATGGACTAGTTTGTTATCATAATAGGATGGTGGTCCCAGATGTTGACGAATTGAGGAAGTTAGTGCTCAAGGAAGCACACACGTCAATGTATGCTATGCATCCAGGTGTCACCAAGATGTATCGTAATATAAAGGACATGTATTGGTGGCCCAGTTTGAAGAGAGACGTGGCTGAGTTTTTAGCTAAGTGTGCAGTATGCTGGTAGGTTAAGGCTGAGCATCAGAAGCTGGTAGGTATGTTGCAACCCATGCCGATACCACAGTGGAAATGGGATCATATAACCATGGATTTCGTAGTTGGTCTACCAAGGATAGGTAGGAATCATGATTCCATTTGGGTGATAGTGGACAGGTTGATGAAGTCTGCTCATTTCATACATGTGAAGACAACATACACAATAGAAAAGCTTGCTCAGGTGCATGTGGATGAGATTGTTCATTTGCATGGTGTGCCCAAAACGATAGTCTCTGACCGAGGTCCCCGGTTCACGAGTCATTTTTGGGAACAGTTGCACAAAGCGTTGGGAATGGAGTTGAGGTTCAGTACCACTTTCCACCCACAGACAGATGGACAGTCTGAAAGGACTATTTAGACTTTGGAAGAACTTCTCCGAGCTTGTGTTTTACAGTTCCTAGGCAGTTGGGGTGTACATATTAGTTTGATAGAGTTTGCCTACAACAATAGTTACCAACGGAGTATTGACATGGCACCTTATGAGGCTTTATATGGCAGGAAGTGTAGATCTCCTCTATGTTGGTATGAGTCTAGTGAGTATCAACTTTTGGGTCCTGAGTTAGTGTAGCAGACAACAGAAAAAATCAAAGTGATACAACAACAGTTGAAAGCGGCACAGGACAGATAGGATTCATATGCAAATAATCGTCGACGACCACTAGAGTTCCAGGTGGGAGACAAGGTGTATCTCAAGGTCTCACCATGGAAAGGTGTGCTGAGGTTTGGCCGAAAAGGCAAGTTGGCACCCAGGTATATGGGGTCATATCCGGAATAGCACATGTTGGCAATGTAGCTTACAAGTTAGAACTACTGCTAGAGTTGCACAGGTTACATCCGGTGCTCCATGTCAGTATGCTGAATAAAGTCATCCAGGCACAGAGACAGTGATACAGCCGGTTGTGGTTGAGCTGGATGAAGATGTGACCTACGAAGAAGGTCCATTGATGATCCTTGACAGAAGAGTAAAGAAGTTGAAAAGGAAGGATCGAGTGCTTGCGAAGGTTCTTTGGCATCATCATGGCATTGAGGAATCCACGAGGGAGCTCGAGGAAGAGATGAGGAGGAAGTATCCCTCGCTTTTCTCTTTGGATTTCAGGGGCGAAATCTCTTTGTAGAGGTTTATGACTTGTAAGGACCATGACCTTTGCTATTCACCTGAAGTTGTGATTAGGGTTTGTTTGTGCTTTGTTGAGAGGTTGAGGTGCAACTTGCAAATTACTAAGTTTTAGGGTTGGTGTGCAAGTTTGTCACCTTGAGAGATGTCTTTCTCTCTCCTTGCATCCTCCAGGGTTGAGAGGATGGGTTGGGCTCTTTGTTTGAGTAGTTTTGGGCCTGGTTGGACTTTGTTTTGCCTTGTTGAGCCTTGTTGAAGCTTGGTATCGGGCTGGACCTTGCTGTATCGGCTAAGGAGTGTTGTTGTGTTGGGAAGGGGGCTGTATCAGCCATGGTATGTGGGGTTGCCATCTTAGGCGACACACACCCTCCACCTTAGCCTCGTTTATGTCACCATCTTTGGACAAGTGGCTGTTACTTTTCTTAGTGGGTGACAACTCATGGGCGTGGGTTTTTGGGATGCTAGCATGTGGCACGCTCCTTGGACAAGTGTGCTAGGGGCGGGTGCCACCTTGCCTTGCTTCCCCCCTTCACCCCATAGTATATAAATGAACCCCTCCTTTGCTTGATAGACTCTTCGGTTCCTTTAGTTACTTCCCTTCCTTTGGTGGCCGAGCTAGGAGAAGAGTGGAGCAAGTGGTGGCCGATACTACTGGTGTCTTGGGTGACACACCTTGCTAGCTTGTCCCTTTCCTTCTCTTATGGTACGTATTTCTCCCATTCCTTAGCATCTTCTTCTTCTTCTTCTTCTTCCTTCTCTTTGGCCATGGTGGTTACAAGTTGTTCTTCTTTGTGTTGGCTGAAGGTGGTGCCTTGTAGCTTGGAGCTTGGTGCTAGAAGCTTGGAGCTTTAGAGCTTGAGGGGGGTTACATAACTCCTAACCCTAGCTATACTACTTCTTTTTCATGTTGCATGCTATACGTGCTATCTTGATCGACCATGTCATCTTTGAGCTATGTTTCTTGCTTTAATGTTTATAAGGTTGCTTTAGATGTACCCTAGACTTTGTGGAGATGGTTATCTTGGGTTTCCTTGGGTTGGCCGAACCATGGACGTGGAGTTCCTTGGGCAAAACCCCTCTCTCACTTAGTTGTTGAGAGGTGAGCATAGGGTCTCCAAATCCAATGGTGAGTTGAGCTTTGGTTAGTTGGTCGATATGATATGATGGACATCCTTGTTGCCCGATAG
Source organism: Alisma plantago-aquatica (assembly GCA_963693085.1). Taxonomy (NCBI): domain Eukaryota; kingdom Viridiplantae; phylum Streptophyta; class Magnoliopsida; order Alismatales; family Alismataceae; genus Alisma; species Alisma plantago-aquatica. The sequence goes on from OY856413.1 coordinate 581,527,427, forward strand.
ATGATGGAAGTTGTGCAATACCGCTATCTCATTTAATTGTATTGAGAGGTGAGCTAACTCTCTTGAAATTTTAGGGCTTCTTGGTGGCAGTCTTGAGGTTGAAGATGACCAACCCGTCATGGTCTTTGGACCCTTGCATGATACCCTTATGATGTGTTATGTAAGGACCCTGACCTCCATTTTGGGCTTATCTTGTTTGCTTTGCCTAACCGTTGTGTTTAGTTGCTTGCTAATCACCTTTAGTGGTGATTAGGGTTTGCTTATGTTTTGTTGAAGTTGGAGGTGCTACTTGCAAGATAACCTAAGTTAGGGTTGAAGAGCAAGTTGGTCACCCTGAGAGATGTCTTTCTCTCTCTTTACTTTCTCTAGAGTTGAAGACGGAGGTTTGGGCTCGTGCCTTGAGTTGTCTTGGGCTTTGTTGAAGCTCTGTTGGGCCTTGACTTGCCTTGTTGAGCCTTGTATCGGGCAAGGATGCCTTGTGTCAGCCATGGAGTGTTTGCCAAGGATGTGTCAGCCAAGATGGAGTGGTGTATCAGGCATGGTATGATGTGTGTGTCAGCCTTTGACCTCTTTGAATTTCTTGTTTTGGTTGTGTCACCCTAGCTTGGACATGTGGTCGATCCTTGGATGAGTGGGTGACATGACTTATGCATGTGTCTTGCAAGGTGGCATGACTTATGCATGTGGACAAATGTCCCTTAGTAAGGTGACACCTTGCCTTGGTACCCCCTTTCTCTTCCTTAGGAACCCTTTATCTCTTTGTTGCCCTTCTCTTCTTTGGTGCACGACACACCTCCTTTGGAGTGCTTGGTGGTCGATCTCCCCTTGGTAGATATCTCTTCTTCTTCCTCTAGCTTGGTGGTCGATCTATAGGTGAGCCTTGCTTCCTTAGTAAACATATTCTCTCTCTCCTTAGCATCTCCTTCTCCTTCTTACTTGCTCTTCGGCCATGGTGGTTATGAGCTTTGGCCCTTTCCTAGAGATGGTCGAAGGTGGTGTGCTTTGGAGCTATAAGCTTAAAGCTTGGAGCTTTGGAACTTGAGGAGTTTTCTTAAGGTAGGTTACATAATTTCTAACTCTATTATACTAACTTCTTTATGTTTCATGATTCATATATGTTGATGATCAACCATTGCAATTTATGTTTCTTGCTCTAGTACATGTTGTTGATCTTATGGATATAGTAACCATGATGTTGTTAATGTTGTTGATGGTTTATATGCCTTTGGATCTAGTTGGCTGAACCATAGTTTGGGGTTTTCTTGTTGAGCAATACCCCTTTCTCTCCTTGGTCATGAGTAGTGAGTTTGAGCCCTAGTGATATAGGCAATACCCCTCTCTCTATTAAGTTGAGAGGTGAGTCTATACTCTAGTTGCTTGAGCAACACCCTCCTCTCACCATGGACTTGAGAGGTGAGCTCTTGGATGGATGATGAACTAGGTTGAGGTTGATCCTTGTTGTTGCCTAATTTGTGATAGAGGTTGTGCAAAACCCCTCTCTTTTGGTTGTAGAGAGGTGAGCCGATCATCTTGATCAATTAGGGTTTGTTTGCTCATGTGCTTGAGGTTGAAGATGACCTTGTTGGGTTGAGCCTTGTGCCTTGCACGATATGTCCTTTTTGTAAGTGTTTCCCGATAGCCTCTTGTCTAGGGTTTTACCCTTGGATGATACACCTAGTTGAGATGGTTGGTTTGGTGCCCAATATGGTTCTCTTAGCTTGAGATAGAGCTTAGGCAACACACCTTATATCTTGTGATCTGAACGATACATCTTGAAGTAAGTTTGTCTGATACCCCTACCTTGTGTTGATCTTTGGTCGATATGATATGTAGTTGAGATGGATGACTTGGTGCCTGATATGATTTGGCCGATATGGAGCCTAGTAGGCCATCCTTGTGTTGGGTGACATGGTTTGGTTTTGGTGATGCCCGTTATGGTGGTATAGAGAAACCCTAGTAGGTGCCTTAAGTGGTGGCCAATATGAGAAGCTTGACTTAGATGGCCAATATGGCCTTCTTTCCCTAAGTGGTGTTGTCCCCTTGGTCGATATGATGCTTAGACAACATCTCAGTTTGGTCCCTTGGGCAAAACAAGTTGGGTAAGTTTGAGCTGCCCGATATGGGTTGAGTGGAAACCCTAGTTGCTGCTTTGATAGAGGTCGATATGGAGTGCTGCCCTTGTTGACCGATAGGATTCCTTGAGGTGGTTTTGTGTCACCTGTGTCATGAACATGTTTGGTGATACAGTGTTGGCTTGGGGTGCCATGATCTCGGACGATACAGTGGTGAGAATGGTTGCTCGATACAACCCTAACCCTAGCTGGCCGGTAAGGTTCTAGCCGATACATCTTTTGGTGCAACCGCTTGCCATACCTATAGTGAGGGTTGAAGGAGCTATGGTGAGGGTTCTGATAATCCGGAATGTATATAGTTGATAGTTCTCTATTGATAATGATAATACAAGTAATGTGGTGTAATCACCTTGAATCCTGCAACTATGATAATGAGATAAGATGATAGGTTGTGAACTAGGAAGTTTGGAAGGATATGATGTTGCTACACATGATAATGTGACACATATATATGATCACAAGTATGGAGCATGATATATGCTTATGATTGATAATAAAACTATGATTTCTACAGCTTATGTGTAATATACTCATGGATGTTGCTTTAAACTTGATAGCATGATAATCTTGTTAATCCTTGATGGCTTCAGTTATCTCTATAGATGTGTATACTAACCATGCAGGTATTTTTATGTGGATTCATAGCCTGGTAAGAGCTATGTGATGTATGTGCTTGAGTAGCACCATGTGGTGATGAGATAACAAGTGGATAGGTCTGAGGACCTGATATATGGCTAAATGCCTAGTTGAGGTGTTATCCTCTAATGATGAGATAAGGGATCCATTCCCAGAATGCCGATGCATGATTATGATGCCTTGAGAGACAGTGGTTGATATAATGAGGGATTGAGGTCCCAGGACAGTATGATGATGGAAATAATGATGTAATTCTATAAGGCTATGCTTATACTTTGGTTGCCTCAACCATTGGCTTAAAATATACTATTTAATTATAGATGAACATATCATGTAGTTTGCCCTGGCCATAGATCCATCATCGTAATTATCATGGTGATGGTGAAATAGGTTTATTCTGTGGGATTTCCCTGGACCGCATATTATTGAATATGTGAGGTTTTCCCCTAGCCTAAAATAGGAGGAATCTGAGTACCACTGTGAATATAAGGAGCATGGTGAACAGACCCATGTATCAGGATATGTGATGATGAGCATGATGCATTCATGGCTGGGATGTATGTACTAGCACCTATGTCAAGGTGATCTAGAGATATGGGTAGCTTGCGGAGCTGACACTGAGGCTGAGGCCATATAAGCATGAGATTGTAGTCCTACTTTGGTTTTCATGCACTGACCACGAGGAGGTGAGGTCATGGAATCCAACTCTCCCATTGACCTTGTATGGCACCAGTTTTTGGGCTTCACAGCCAAAGGTTGGATTTGAGCAGGGACAACTCACTTCCTCAGGGCATAATAAAACGTAATCCAACCGAATAGTATATCTTACTTAGAGCAAAACACAAAACATTGATTGAGGCCTTGCTTATATAGCTGATCTAGTTATACCTTGCAGTTATGTGTACGATCCTTATATTTGGTGATAAGTTCTTATAAATCTTATCTTGTCAATCATGTTCCATAAATGAAATCTGGTTATAGGCCTCATGAATATCTTGGTAAGAATGATGGGAATAATGGTCTGGCTTAGTATACTGCTCTTGTTATATACTTTATCAGTTATCTACTTTTATTGTTTTAATCTTCTGAAGTTTTATAGTTTCAGCGGGGAGTTATGTTTCTCACTGGGACTGTGTTTCTCACCCCGCTGGTTTACAACCTTTTTAGGTGATCGCTCTAGATGCGGTGGTGGTCGTGAGGTTGCGGCCGAGCAGCAAGAAGAGTAGTAGAAGGCAAGAGATAGACATGCTGCTATTTTGGTGGTTTTGTAATAGAGTCCTAGAGTCATCCATATACTCTCAGGTCCTCAGAGGTGTTTGACGACGTTTCACGATGTCCAGCTGTTGTAATTTTGTATATCCTACTGCTGGCCATACATGGCTCGTTATGTATGTATAAACAGGTGATGAAATCTGGTGCTGACTGTACAACTAGTTTCAATAAGCTGTGGACATATATCAAAGCTTTTAATTACTTTTATAACATGTTTCTCTATAGGATCTGGATGCAAACGTTCTCTTATGTATGTGTTCCGCAATCGGTTTTAATTAACCCGTGGTTGTGGTAATATGTGGTTCCACACGTTTTCACGTGTCATCTCGCTGTCTGTGTGATGGAGGGGTGTCACAGTTAGTTTGGTATCATAGCTCTAGGTTCGCTGAGTCTAAAGGGATCTAGGACTAGGTTACGTCTGTTCTTGTGAGTTTTCTTGATTTTCTTACAATAATCTTCTACCCCCAGTGGAAGATAAAGCTTAAATATGTCTGAAAACCATGAAGAACTTGCTGTCGAGAGCAGCGAGGATGCATCATTTGATGGAGCTAGAGTGTAGGCACATGAAGATCGGGTGCCTGAGGTCCCCCAACTTGACCCAAACATTCTTGAAAACCCTGCCTACTAGCAGCTTATGGGGTAGTTGATGGCTACGATGAATCACATGGTGGAAAGAGTGCCAGTGCCTCCGCCAAGAGCATAGGCTCCCAGTGGTGAATCATAAGGTATTGGGAAGACCTTTGAGCAGATTCGCCGAGTTAGAGCTTCAGATTATGCTGGAATGGCTGATCCGACTGATGCAGATATGTGGCTGACAGGTCTTGAGAAGGCCTTCCGGATCCTCAACATCCCCGAAGCAGACAAAGTCAAGCACACTGTCTACCTTCTAAAGGGTAGTGCTGGCCACTGGTGGGCTATCGAGGAGGAGAAACGACCCTGTGAGGTGATCAGTTGGGAGGTCTTTTGGCGAGAGTTTGTCAGCAAATACTTTCCAAAGACGTATCTGGATGAGAAGATTAACCAGTTTGAGTGTCTACGCCAAGGGTCGATGAGCATCACTGAGTATGAAGCCAAGTTCATGGACTTGCTGAGGTTTCATCCTCACATGGAGGTGACAGATGATGAGCGGATCAGGCAATTTGAGAAAGGTTTGAGTACTGAGTTGTCGACACCTACTGCTGCTTTGGAAAATCGGGAGCGGTTTGCCACGTTCGTGGAGTCAGTTTGCAGGATTGAATTGTCTATCAAGGAGAAAAGGGAGCCCATGACCAGGAAAAGGCTTGCTCAGTTCCAGGGACAAAGATCTGGTGGCTTCAAGAAGCCAAGGTTTTCGGCACCTTCTGTAATGCAGGGTTCTTGTACACCATCGCAGTGGTATCCAAGGGAAGGTGGCATGGATTTTCTCTATCCAAAGCACATAGTACCGCTTCATTGAAAGTGACAGGGCCATCTAGGCCACAGATAGAAGGTAGGTCATGTTATCACTGTGGACAAACTGGACATTTGAGGTCAAATTGCCCAAGGAGAGATGTTGAAGTAACACAACAACCAAGACAGAGTCAACAAGTACCATACAGATAGCAGTCTAGTGGGCGAGGACACAGTCAAGCATCGCAAGGGGGATCGTTTGCTCAAGGAAGCAAAGGGCGAGGATGAAAATAAGCAACGAATTGATTCTATGCTATGACTCAGTCGGAGGCGATAGTGAACCCGTGAGTGGTGACAGATCAGATGGAGTTATATCATTCTGATATGTCTTCTTGTTTTATATCTATTCTGGTTGACCCGGGTGCTACGTACTCTTTTATCGCACATAGTCTGCTTGATAGCCTATTGTTAGAAGCCCCTCTCGATGGTTCCTCGATGCTTCGAGAGGAGTGCCCGTCTTGTGTTCTATATTTCTCAAGACAAAGTATACAAGTGGATCTTCCAAGGAGATAGGAAGATTCTCCCGACGTGTTTAGTGTCAGTGATGGTGGCATAGAAGTTGATGCGGAAAGGTTGTAAGGCATTCTTAGCTCACGTTGTGGATACCAAGGCGAAAGGTCCTAGCCTTGAGGAGGTGATGGTTGTCCGGGAGTTTATGGATGTGTTTCTTTATGAGTTCTCTGGTGTTCCCCCACCTCGAGAGATTGATTTTGAGATAAATCTAGTACTAGGAACACAACCAGTTGATCAGACACCATACCAAATGGCTCCAGCCGAGATGGAAAAACTCAAGAAGCAGTTACAGGAGTGGTTGGACAAAGGTTTCATCAGACTGAGCACATCGCCGTGGGGTGCTCTGGTCCTATTCGTAAAGAAGAAGGACGGGTCGATGTGATTGTGTATAGATTAGCAGTAGTTGAACAAAGTTACGATCAAGAACAAGTACCTACTGCTGAGGATAGACGATCTGTTCGATTAGTTGCATGGTGCTACAGTGTTCACAAAGATCAATCTATGGTCTGGATATCATCAATTGAAGATTAAGGTGGATGACATACCAAAGTCAGCTTTTAGAACGAGGTACGATCACTTTGAGTTTGTGGTTATGCCATTTGGGCTAACCAATGCACCTGCTGCTTTCATGGATTTGATGAATAGGGTGTTCTGTCTGTTTCTAGATTAGTTTTTTGTAGTATTCATAGATGACATTTGTATCTATAGCCGGGACAGACAAGAGCATGAACAATATCTTCGACAAGTGTTGACTCTTCTTTGCCAACATCAGTTGTATGCCAAGTTCAACAAATGTGAGTTCTAGTTGAAGGAAGTGAAATTCTTGGGACACGTGATATCTGCAGAAGGAGTCAGAGTGGACCCTAAGAAGGTGGAGTTAGTGGTAGATTGGGAGAAACCAAAGACACCAACAGAAGTTTGTAGTTTTCTAGGTTTGGTAGGATACTACCGGAGGTTTATCAAGGACTTCTGTGTGATCACGTTGCCGATGACAAAGTTAACCAGGAAGGATGTACCTTTTGTCTGGGATGATCATTGTCAGCAAGCTTTCCAAAGTTTGAAGGAGAAGCTGACTAATGGTCCAGTGCTAGTGCTGCCAGAGCTTGGGAAAGGTTATGTTGTTTTCTGCGATGCTTCCAAGAAGGGCCTAGGATGTGTTCTGATGTAGGAGGATCATGTGGTTTCTTTTGCTTTGCGACAACTTAAGAAACATGAGGAGAACTATCTGACACATGATTTGGAGTTGGAAGCGGTGGTCCATGCATTAAAGATTTTGAGGCACTATCTTTATGGGGAAGTGTGTTAGATCTTTACAGATCATAAGAACTTGAAGTACATCTTTTCATAGTGTGAGCTGAACATGCGACAACATCATTGGATGGAGCTAATCAATGATTATGATTGCACCATCGAGTATCATCCTGGTAAGGCAAATGTGGTAGCTGATGCACTTAGCAGAAAGTCTTCTTCTCTCCCCACGAAGAAGGCACAGTTGAGTTCCTTGGTATGCCATAGGCGGAATATGTTTGTCTCCTTACGGCAGATGAATGTGCAGTTGGACGTTTCCTTGTTGGCAGGACTGTTGGCACAGATGCAAGTCAAGCCTACACTGAGATAGCAGATCAAGGACACACAGTAGGTAGATGATACAGTGCAGTTGATCAGGTCAGAGCTCGACAGTGAAAAGCGTGATGGGTTCCATGAGTCTGAGGATGAACTAGTTTGTTATAATTGTAGGATGGTGGTCCCCGATGTTGATAATCTAAGAAAGCTAGTGCTCGAGGACGCACACACATCGATGTATGCTATGCATCCAGGAGTCACCAAGATGTATCATAATATGAAGGACCTATATTGGTGGTCTAGCTTGAAGAAAGATGTAGCCGAGTTTGTGACTAAGTATGCAGTATGTCAGCAAGTTAAGACTGAGCATCAGAAGCCGGTAGGTACGTTGCAATCCATGTTGATACCACAATGGAAGTTGGATCATATAACCATGGATTTCGTGGTTGGTCTACCAAGACAACTAAGAATCATGATTCCATTTGGGTGATAGTGGATAGATTGACGAAGTCTGCCCATTTCATACCTATAAAAACAACATTTATAGTTGAGAAGCTTTCTCAGGTGTATGTAAATGAGATAGTGCATTTACACGGTGTACCAACAACGATAGTTTCCGATAGAGGTCCTCAGTTCACGAGTCGTTTCTGGGAATAGTTGCACAAAGTATTGGGAATGAAGTTGAGGTTCAGTGCCGCTTTCCACCCGTAGATGGGTGGATAGTTTGAAAGGACTATTCATACTTTGGAGGATCTTCTCTGAGCTTGTGTTTTGCAATTCCTAGGCAGTTGGGATGTGCATCTCAGTCTGATAGAGTTTGCTTACAGTAATTGTTACCAGTGGAGCATTGACATGGCTCCTTATGAGGCTCTATATGGAAGGAAGTACAAATCCCCTTTATGCTGGTATGAGTCTAGTGAGTATCAACTTTTGGGTCCTGAATTAGTGCAACAGACAATGGAAAAGATCAGAGTGATACAACAACAGTTGAAAGCAGCACAAGACAGACATAAGTCTTATGCAGACAATAACTGACAACCTTTAGAGTTCGAGGTAGGAGACAAAGTGTATCTCAACGTCTCACCTTGGAAAGGCATGCTGAGGTTTGGCCGGAAAGGAAAGTTGGCACCCAGGTATATGGGGCCATACCTCGTGATAGCACGTGTGGGAAAGGTGGCTTACAAGTTAGAGCTGCCGCCAGAGTTGCACAGGTTACATCCGGTGTTCCATGTCAGCATGCTGAAGAAAAGTCACCCAGACACAGGGACAGTGATACAGCAAGTTGAGGTTGAGCTCGATGAGGATGTGACCTACGAGGAAGGACCAATAACGATCCTTGAAAAAAGAGTAAAGAGGTTGAAGAGGAAAGACCTGGTTATTGTGAAAGTTCTTTGACATCACCATGGCGTTGAGGAAGCCACGTGGGAGCTGGAGGAAGAGATGAGGAGGAAGTATCCCTCACTTTTCTCTTCGGATTTCGGGGACGAAATCCCTTTGTAGAGGTTTATGGCTTGTAAGGACCCTAACCTCCATTTTGGGTTTATCCTATTTGCTTTGCCTAACCCTTGTGTTTAGTTTCTTGCTAATCTCCTTTAGTGGTGATTAGGGTTTGCTTGTGTTTTGTTGAAGTTGGAGGTGCTACTTGCAAAATAACCTAAGTTAGGGTTGAAGAGCAAGCTTGTCACCCTGAGAGATGTCTTTCTCTCTCTTTTCTTTCTCTAGAGTTGAAGAGGGAGGTTTGGGCTCATGCCTTGAGTTGTCTTGGGCTTTGTTGAAGCGCTTTTGGGCCTTGTTTCACCCTTGTATGGGCCTTGCCTTGCCTTGTTGAGCCTTGTATTGGGAAAGGATGCCTTGTGTCGGCCAAGGATGTGTCGGCCAGGATGGAGTGGTGTATCAGGCATGGTATTATGTGGGTGTCGGCCTTTGACCTCTTTGACCTTCTTTCTTTGGTTGTGTCACCCTAGCTTGGACATGTGGCCGATCCTTGGATGAGTGGGTGGCAAGACTTATGCATGCATCTTGCAAGGTGGAAAGATGTGTGGACAAGTGTCCCTTAGTAAGGTGACACCTTGCCTTGGTTCCCCCTTTCATCCTTTTATTTATATATCTTTCCTTTCTCTTCCTTAGGAACCCTTTAGCTCTTTGTTGCCCTTCTCTTCTTTGGTGCACGACACACCTCCTTTGGAGTTCTTGGTTGCCGATCTCCCCTTGGTAGAGATCTCTTCTTCTTCCTCTAGCTTGGTGGCTGATCTATAGGTGAGCCTTGCTTCCTTAGTAAACATCTTCTCTCTATCTCCTTAGCATCTCCTTCTCCTTCTTCCTTGCTCTTCAGCCATGGTGGTTATGAGCTTTGTCCCTTTCCTTGAGGTGGCCGAAGGTGGTGTGCTTTGGAGCTAGAAGCTTAAAGCTTGGAGCTTTGGAGCTTGAGGAGTTTTCTTAAGGCAGGTTACATAATTTATAACCCTAGCTATACTACCTTCTTTATGTTGCATGATTCATATATGTTGATGATCGGCCATTGTATGTTATGTTTCTTGCTCTAGTACATGTTGTTGATCTTATGGATATAGTGACCATGATGTTGTTAATGTTGTTGATGGTTTATATGCCTTTGGATCTAGTTGGCCGAACCATAGTTTGGGGTTTTCTTGTTGAGAAATACCCCTTTCTCTCCTTGGTCATGAGTAGTGAGTTTGAGTCCTAATGATATAGGCAATACCCCTCTCTCTATTAAGTTCAGAGGTGAGTCTATTCTCTAGTTGCTTGAGCAACACCCTCCTCTCACCATGGACTTGAGAGTTGAGCTCTTGGATGGATGATGACCAAGGTTGAGGTTGATCCTTGTTGTTGCCCAATTTGTGATAGAGGTTGTGCAAAACCCCTCTCTCTTGGTTGTAGAGAGGTGAGCCGATCATCTTGATCAATTAGGGTTTGTTTGCTCATGTGCTTGAGGTTGAAGATGACCTTGTTGGGATGAGCCTTGTGTCTTGCACGATATGTCCTTTTTGTAAGTGCTGCCCGATAGCCTCTTGTCTAGGGTTTTACCCTTAGACGATACACCTAGTTGACATGGTTGGTTTGGTGACCTTATATCTTGTGCTCTGAATGATACATCTTGAAGTAAGGTTATGTGGTACCCCTACCTTGTGTTGAGCTTTGGCCGATATGATATGTAGTTGAGATGGATGGCTTGGTGCCCGATATGCTTTGGTCGATATGGAGCCTAGTAGGCTATCCTTAGTTCCTTGGGCGATACAAGTTGGGTAAGTTTGAGCTGCCCGATATGGGGTGAGTGGAAACCCTAGTTGCTGCTTTGATAGAGGCTGATATGGAGTGCCTCCCTAGTTGACCGATAGGCTTCCTTGAGGTGCTTTTGTGTGGCCTGTGTCATGAACATGTTGGGAGATACAGTGCTAGCTTGGGGTGCCATGATCTCGCCCGATACAATGGTGAGAATGGTTGCCCGATACAATCCTAACCCTAGCTGGCCGGTAGGGTTCTAGCCGATACATCTTTTGGTGGGGATTGGTGCTGCCCGCCATACCTATAGTGAGGGTTGTAGGAGCTATGGTGAGGGTTATGATAACTCAAAATGTATATAGTTGATAGTTGTCTATTAATAATGATAATACAAGTAATATGGTGTAATCACCTTGAATCCTGCAACTACGATAATGAGATAAGATGATAGGTTGTGAACCAGGAAGTTTGGAAGGATATGATGTTGCTACACATGATAATGTGACACATGTATATGATCACAAGTATGGGGCATGATATATGCTTATGATTGATAATAAAACTATGATTTCTACAGCTTATGTGTAATATACTCATGGATGTTGCTTTATACTTGATAGCATGATAATCCTATTAATCCACTCTCTATGGATGTGTATACTAACCATGTAGGTATTTTTATATGGATTCATAGCTTGGTAAGTGCTATGAGATGTATGTGCTTGAGTAGCACCATGTGGTGATGCAATAACAAGTGGATAGGTCTGAGGACCTGATATATGGCTGAATGCCTAGTTGAGGTGTTATCCTCTAATGATGAGATAAGGGATGCGTTCCCAGAATGTTGATGCATGATTATGATGCCTTGAGAGGCAGTGGTTGATATAATGAGGGATTGAGGTCGTAGGACAATATGATGATGGCAATAATGATGTAATTCTATAAGGCTATGCTTATACTTTGGTTGCCTCAACAATTGGCTTAAAATAAACTAATTAATTATAGATGAACATATCATGTAGTTTGCCCTGGACATAGATCCATCATCGTCAGTATCATGGTGATGGTGAAATAGGTTTATCCTATGGGATTTTCCTGGAGTGCACATTGTTGAATATGTGAGGTTTTCCCCTAGCCTAAAATAGGAGGAACCTAAGTATCACTGTGAATATATGGAGCATGGTGAACAGACCCATGGCTCAGGATATGTGATGATGAGCATGATGCGTTCATGGCTCGGATGTATGTACTAGCACCTGTGTCAAGGTGAGCTAGAGATATGGGTAGCTTGTAGAGCTGGCCCTGAGGTTGAGGCCATATAAGCATGAGACTGCGGTCCTGCTTTGGTTTTCATGCACTGACCATGAGGAGGTGAGGTCATGGAATTCGGCTCTCCCATTGACCTTGTATGGCACTAGTTTTTGGGCTTCGTAGCCAAAGTTTGGATTTGAGCAGGGACAACTCACTTACTCAGGGCATAATAAAATGTAATCTAGCCGAATAGTGTATCTTGCTTAGAGCAAAACACGGAACATTGATTGAGGCCTTGCTTATATAGCTGATCTAGTTATACCTTGCAGTTATGTGTATGATCCTTATATTTGGTGATAAGTTCTTATAAAGCTTATCTTGCCAATCATGTTCCATAAAGGAAATCTGGCTATAGGCCTCATGAATATCTTGGTAAGAATGATGGGAATAATGGTCTAGCTTAGTATACTGCTCTTGTTATACACTTTATCAATTATCTGTTTTTATTGCTTTAATCTTTTGAGGTTTTATAGTTTTGACGGGGAGTTATGTTTCTCGCTGGAACTGTGTGTCTCACCCGGCTGGTTTACAGCCTTTTTAGGTGATCTCTCTAGATGCGGTGGTGGTCGTGAGGTTGTGGCCGAGCAGCAAGAAGAGAAGTAGAAGGCAAGAGATGGACATGCTGCTATTTTGGTGGTTTTGTAGTAGTGTCCTAGAGTCATCCCTATACTCTCTGGTCCTCATAGGTGTTTGACGACATTTCACGATGTCTAGCTATTGTAATTTTGTATATCCTACTGCTGGCTGTACGTGGCCCGTTATGTATGTATAAACATGTGATGAACTATGGTGTTGACAGTACAGCTGGTATCAATAAGCTGTGGACATATATGAAAGCTTGTAATTACTTTTATAACATGTTTCTTTGCAGGATCTGGATGCAAAAGTTCTCTTATGTATGCTTTCCGCAATCAGTTTTAATTAACCCATATTTTCGGTAATATGTGGTTCCACATGTTTTCGCGTGTCATCTCGCTGTCTATGTGATGGCGGGGTGTTACATGTTCTGCCTGATATCCCTCTTCTAGGGTTGAGCCTTGGGTGATATGCTAAGTGGTGTTTTGTTGACCCTTTGTGTAACATCCCTGACCTGGGTTATGATTTAACCCTAGGTGTTTTGATTAAGAAAGATGATTATATGCTTAATCTTATCTTTTGAAAAGTTATTAGGTCTCAAGAGGAACCTATGTTTCAATTTTGGTCCTATTTGAACAATGTTGAAGCAATGTTTGCTTATTTCAGACTAAAGTGCAAATTACCCAAGTTGAGGGGTTCACTTGCAAATTGCACATGATAAGATGTTCCTCTGATTTTGAGACATCATAAGAATGAATATGATGTAGTGGTATGGTTTCCACAAGCTTGGACACCAAGATTAAGCTTGTAAAGCAATCCTTGTGCATTAAAACCTAGTTTTCGAGTAAAGTGCAATTTACCCAAAATACAGGGTTCAATATGCAAATTACCACTTCAATAAGGTCCTTAATGTTTCTTGGCATCATGTAGAGAAAATAAAATGAGTGGGGCATCTCATTTGAATTAAGATGGAGGAGAGAGAATCTTGATATTAAAATAATCAAGATTTAATCCTAATTGAAACTCTAATTCAATTTAGGGCAAAAATGAATAAAAATAATTGAAGGGATTTCAACCAAAATGTTTTGGGTTGATTTTGAATAAGGATGGACGTTCCTTTGCCAAGATAAGGAACGAAAATATCTTAAGTAGGTGAAATTCCACTCACCTTATTATAAAGAAAAGTAATTTCCACTCACATATGGGATATTAATATAATAAGCATTAAGGTGCTTAATTTGCTTTTCTTTAAATTGAGGATAATGAAGGAGAATTAAAGGCAAAGGGATATGCCTCGTATCCATGGAGTTGAGGGGGAAGAGGCGGCCATAAATTTTTGGATTAATTGGATTTTTATAAGGCATATTCACTCTCATCAATTTCTTTATAAAAGTGCCATTTCCAAGCCCAAACCAAGGCCTTTTTCGGATTTTCTTCTTCCCCTTGCTTGCAAAACCGACCACGGAGCTAGGGAGGATCAGTGAGCACGTCCCCAACCTGTGGGTAAGCCCTTGACCTTCGTTCTCCTTGATTTCATGGTGGAAATCGAAAATAAATTATGGATTCCTTCTTATTTCGATCTCCTCTTCAACCCTAGCCAACTTTTGCAAACAAAAGCTTGAGGACGAGCCTAGGGTGAGTTGCTAGAGCTTCATACACAATTAATGGCGTGAGCTTGGAGCTTTGGAGCTCAATTGGAGGAGGGTTTTATAACTTAAACCCTTAAACATTGCTATTGCATCAATCTTCTATGCTTTGTTGATTGATTTCTTCAATTTGATACATACTTGATTCTTTGCTGCAATTTCCATCAAGAACGGTTGCTGTTCTTGGGTGCACGAAGTAACATGATGATGACATCATCATAAGCAAGCACCTCACCAAATATCTTGGGAGCAAACGATCTCAAAAGTTGGGACCAAACGGTTTCACCAAAACCGTTTGGTGATCAAACGGGTTGCAAACCGTTTGGTGGCAAACGGGTTCAAACCCGTTTTAAGGAGTTGACCAAGCGTTGAACGTTTGGGATTACTGTTCATATTTATGTAGGATAATGACCCTCCAAATTTTAGGGGTTAACTCCAAAGGAATCATAGGTTGAAAGCCAATCAATTAGACAAATCGAATTGAATTAAGTGCTGATTTTCAACCATAATAACTTGACCTGCTTGGGAAAACGGGTTCAAGACCATTTGAGATGGTTGACCAAGCGTTGAACGTTTGGGTTTCATATTAATAATTATGTTGGTTAATGACCCTCCAAATTGGAGGGATTAAATCCAAAGGAATCATAGGTTGAAGGCTAATCAATTACGAAAACCTAATTGGATTAAGAGTTGATTTGCAACCTGATTAACTTGACCTGCTTGGGAAAACGGGTTCAAGACCATTTGAGTGAGTTGACCAAGCATTTACCGTTTTGGATTCCTGTTCATAATTATGTTTTTTAATGACTCTCCAAATTTTAGGGGTTAACTCCAAAGGAATCGTGAGTTGAAGGCTATTCAATTAGGCAAACCATAATTGAAAACAGTGCTGAAATTCCAATGAGTTAAGTTGAGATTTTGGGTTGATTAGCCCAAACGGGTTCAAGACCGTTTGGGGATCATCCAAACGGGTTCAAGACCGTTTGGGGATCACCCCAAGACCGTTTGGAGGTCTGGGGTCAAGTATAGTTGACCAATTGAAGGTCCAAAGGTACCAAATCATACTGCAACTCAATGCTGATTTGTTGATCAACTCGATAGACCAATCCATGATGATTTTTCACTAAAGTCCAAAGGTTGGATGAGTCAAACGGTCTCAAGACCGTTTGGAGCTCATCCAAACGGTCTCAAGACCGTTTGGTGGTCACCCAAGACCGTTTGGAGGTCTAGGGTTGAGTATGGTTAGGTGTTTGAAGGCCTAAAGGTACCAAGTTGATCTGCAATAAATTGCTGAATTGGTGAGCACTTCAATGATCCAAACCCTACTTGGATGGCTTGGTTTTGAGTGATATGACGGGCAAACGGTCTCAAGACCGTTTGGAGGTCATCCAAACGACCTCAAGACCGTTTGGGGTCAGGTCATACCCAATTTGGATGATGGTTCAATGGTTTCAAAGTAACTAGTCTTACATTGATTAGTGTTGTTGAATCATCGATTCTAAACCCTAATTCAATTGAATCAAACCCTAATTGATGACCAATTGAGGGTCAATTGAGGGTCAAATCAGTTGAAGGTTGACCTATTAAACTCAATTGAAGTATGAGGGTAGGTCCAATTGATGACTGGTTCCATGAATCCAATGATTGAAGGAATCAACATTGGAAACCCTAATTCAATTGGATGCTTTATGTGATGGAGGTCCAATGTGATTGAATCTCTTGAGAATTAAGATGATGAATGATCCATTGACCCAATGATGATTAGTAATGATAAACAAAGAAGGTACAAAGGTTGAAACCCTAACAGTACCTAAGGTACTAGTACCAATTAAGGAATGAATCCCTAATTGCTTATTGGACCAATGACTTGATACACTACGTTAATCATAGTGGTATGCTCTTGATTGAAGGGTTGATATGACCTAATCAATTTGAGATGATGTTAACATGAATTCATACATGAATATGATTCATGTGGTGATTAAGGGTATGATCCTTAAGAAGAGAGATCATGAAACCCTAATCATGAATATAAACCCTAATTGACAGGGCTTTTGGGTTTTAACCCTAATTGAGGCAATTCTAAATGTAACCCTAATCCAGGGTGAGGATGTAACCCTAAGTCAGGGTAGTGATGTGTGAAACTCCAATTTAGGGAAATGAGATGTAAAATCCTAATTGGGATGAATAGTGAATCTCTAATTATGGACAATTCAATGAAATCCTAATGGAGATGCATAGTAAACCCAAATTGAGGGTGACTAAGGTGGAAACCCTAGTTGAGGGTGATTCCATGAGAAACCCTAGTTGAGGGTGATTCCATGAGAAACCCTAATTAAGAGTTAACATCACATGAAGCTCTAATGCTATGTTGTGATGAGAGGCCCTAAGAAGGGTGAAGGTATGTGAGACTCTAATGTGGAGTCATAATACACAAAGCCCTAATCTTGGGAAATATGACAATGAATTATAATCCTAATTTTAAATAAGGGTATAAGGAAACCCTAATGATGAGATAGAAGGAATGGCCTTATAAAGGTGAAACATTTAATGTGGTTGATTATAGGCAAGCTTATTGTAAGCAATGCCTTAATCTGAGATGAGTCCATATCATTAAAGATAGTTGGACCATTCTTATGTGTAACCTATGCACTTTATGGTAAGAGTGATAGGTTAGTGGATGAAAGGATTAAGATGGGAAATACCTTAATACAAGATAAGCTGGTAACTTAAGAAAGTAGTATGTGATGATCAATGATGAGTTAAAGGAATTAAATTCCATTAACTGTGTAATCAGGATTGGTTACGGACCAATGCCTGGCGGTGTAATCAGGTTTGGTTAAAGTCCAATACCTGGCAGAGGCTTAATGCCTGTAATCAGGGTTGGTTAAAGTCCAATGCCTGGCTGTGTAATCAGGTTTGGTTAAAGTCCAATACCTGGCAGAGGCTTAATGCCTGTAATCAGGGTTGGTTAAAGTCCAATGCCTGGCTGTGTAATCACGATTGGTTAGAGTCCAATGCCTGGCTGTGTAATCAGGTTTGGTTAAAGTCCAATACATGGCAGAGGCTTAATGCCTGTAATCAGGGTTGGTTAAAGTCCAATGCCTGGCTGTGTAATCAGGATTGGTTAGAGTCCAATGCCTGGCTGTGTAATCAGGATTGGTTAGAGTCTGATGCCTGGCTGTCTAATTAGGATTGGTTAAAGTCCAATGCCTGGCTGTGTAATCAGGATTGGTTAAAGTCCAATGCCTGGCTGTGAAATCAGGGTTGGTTAAAGTCTAATGCCTGGCTGTGAAATCAGGGTTGGTTAAAGTCCAATGCCTGGCTGTGAAATCAAGATTGGTTAAAGTCCAATGCCTGGCTGTGAAATCAGGGTTGGTTAGAGTCCAATGCCTGGCTGTGTAATCAGGTTTGGAGAAATCCAATACCTGGCAGAGGTGTAATGCCTGTAATCAGGGTTGGTTAAAGACCAATTCCTGGCAGTGTAATCAGGTTTGGAAGAGTCCAATACCTGGCAGAGGCTCAATGCCTGTAATGATGACACAAGATTGGTAATAACCCAATGCCTGTATTAATGATATATGAGTACATGGTAGATGTAATTCCTTATCTGTTTAGCAGACTGACTAAGGCCAATAAGTTGAAACAAGAATGTCTCATGGGTGACATATCAAGATAATGAGTGTCACAAGAGAAGTTTGACATGATGGTATAATATGGAGGATAAATGATATACATGTTCTTCCTATTCCTTATTAAGAGAATGCTTTAAACTGCTTATCATCGGCCTATATTTATCTTCTTAAGATGCAATAATAATGTTTCTGGCGGAGAGTTATATCTCTCACTGGGGAAATTTACAATTGTCTCACCCCCGTGGGATCCAACATTTTTAGGTGGACGCGGACAAAGAGGCAGATACTCTTTTGCAGGAAAAGGAAAGCAACAGCTTGGACAGCAGTGAGATCTCAGGTGGAGGCACTGACTGTCAAGTCATATAGATAGTAGTCCTATGTGTCGTCATTGTACTCTCAGGTCCTCGGAGTTTTCAGTCAGTGTTTTTGATATATCAAACTGAGGTTTTGGCTTGATGCCTCGAGATTCATATGATGTCTGTATATAATGTTCATAAGGCAGCTGATGTTGTAGTCTCTGAAAAGAGATGGTACAAGTTATATATGTTTGAACCAGAATGTAAATGTTATACAATGGTTCTTGTTGTAAAGGATTTCCTATGTGTGGATCTCTTTGCAAAAAGTTTTAATTTTTAGTGATTTTCACTAATCCGCTACTTGATGAACGCTTCCGCATTAGTTAATCATGTTTTCGCGAGACGGTCGTTACAATTGTGGTATCAGAGCTCTAGGTTCGCTGAGTCTACAGAGACATAGGACTAAGATGATTGAGTCTGTGTTAGTGTCCTCCTGTATACCCTATAATGATTTCTACTTGTGCAGAGAAAGGGTAAAGTTTTAAAATGACTGGAAAGCATGAAGAACACATTGCTAAGGGCAATGTTGTTGCACCAAGAAGAGGTGCAAGGGATCATGCAAGAATAGAATGAGTGCCTGAGAATCCCCAATAAGACCTGATCAGGATAGAGAATCCTATGATCATGTTCTTGTTGGGAATATTAGGGCAATTGTAATGCATATAGTGGACTGGATGCTAGCCTTACAACCTAGGTAATCAGTCCTTAATACAGAAAGCTTGAGCTTTAAAAGAGTTCCTGAATGAATTAGTCATGTGGGAACAAGGGAAAATGTAGAAAAGATTAACTTATGGCAAGAAAGTAGACTCTGCCATGATCTTAGACAGATAATAAATCTGTGATGGCGGTGCCCAAGAAGGGGCAATAAGCTGAGAAGTAGGTGATGATCTCTATAATTTTAGAGACATTTGCCTAATGGTTCTAAAAAGCCAAGGTTTTTGGTACAAATAGTGCAATAAATGCCTAGTGTACCAGGGAAGTAGCCACTAAGTAAGTGCAAAGGTCTTAACCTTTCACCTGTAAGATTCTATGGCTTAGTTTTTGCTTCAGTAATAAGACTAGTAAGACCATGATATGAGTACAAGGTATGTTATAAATGTGTACATGTTGAGTACACTAAACCCTTTTTGTGTTAAAAAAAAGGATTGTTGATTTTGTTTTCCCTGTTGGTTGCTATATAGGGAAGAAATGATGAGAACTAGAATTTGAATTCTATTCAATATTCTTTTAAATTCTCTATATTGATCTTACCTCTATGAAAGAGGAAGAGGTATAGAAGAGATGCCTGGATAAAATCCAGGGATGTTAAATCTTATGTTATGATAATATGAAAAGCAAGAAATATGATAGCATGTAAGTGCATACTACTCGATCTCAGTACTTGTCAACCCTGATCAGGTATACAACTATTGATGATAAAGTGAGTATGGAAACTCTTAGATTGATATCTTTTTTATTGCCCTGATCAAGCAATCATTCTGATACAATCTAATGAGTATCATGAAATTGGAAATATGGTATGGATAAATGTATCATATCTTAAGAACAAGAAAGAAGGATCTGATAGGAATTCAGATCAGTATGTGTATATGAGGAAGTAAAAGTATGACCCTCATATGATGAGAAAGAGAACAAGGGAGGTTATCCCTGTTCTATAAAGTTGTAAATATGATAAAAGAAAGATGAGAATATGATGTGTTTTCAACACATGTGACTGATACCAGGGTAAGGGATTCTAGTATCTGAGAATTATCAGATGGTTTAGCTTGGCTACCCAAAATGGTCAACTATGAAATCAGTCTGATTATATAAAATGATATGAACATCATATGTTGGGGGTTTATGCTTTGCATAAACATAACAACTAAATATGTCTTTAAGATAAGATCTCAATTGACTCTATGAGAATATTGTGTGAAGAAACTTTGTGTTGATCAAAGTTTTATGATGTCTCCATAAAAATGAGGTGTTATGAAGAGACATGATAATACGATGAATGAATAACATCTGTTCCCGTTATCTGGGATTTCGGGGACGAAATCCTTGTTAGGGGTTTATCATTTGTAACATCCCTGACCTGGGTTATGCTTTAACCCTAGGTGTTTTGATTAAGAAAGATGATTATATGCTTAATCTTATATTTTTAAAAGTGATTAGGTCTCAAGAGGAACCTATGTTTCAATTTTGGTCCTGTTTGAACAATGTTGAAGCAATGTTTGCTTATTTCGGACTAAAGTGCAAATTACCCAAGTTGAGGGGTTAACTTGCAAATTGCACATGATAAGATGTTCCTCTGATTTTAAGACATCATAAGAATGAATATGATGTAGTGGTATGGTTTCCACAAGCTTGGACACCAAGATTAAGCTTGTAAAGCAATCCTTGTGCATTAAAACCTAGTTTTGGAGTAAAGTGCAATTTACCCAAAATCCAGGGTTTAATATGCAAATTACCACTTCAATAAGGTCCTTAATGTTTCTTGGCATCATGTAGAGAAAATAAAATGAGTGGGGCATCTCATTTGAATTAAGATGGAGGAGAGAGAATCTTGATATTAAAATAATCAAGATTTAATCCTAATTGAACCCTAATTCAATTTAGGGCAAAAATGAATAAAAATAATTGAAGGGCTTTCAAACAAAATGTTTTGGGTTGATTTTGAATAAGGATGGACGTTCCTTTGCCAAGATAAGGAACGAAAATATCTTAAGTAGGTGAGATTCCACTCACCTTATTAAGAAAAGTAATTTCCACTCACATATGGGATATTAATATAATAAGCATTAAGGTGCTTAATTTGCTTTTCTTTAAATTGAGGATAATGAAGGAAAATTAAAGGCAAAGGGATATGCCTCGTATCCATAGAGTTGAGGGGGAAGAGGCGGCCATAATTTTTGGATTAATTGGATTTTTATAAGGCATATTCTCTCTCATCAATTTCTTTATAAAAGTGCAATTTCAAGCCCAAACCAAGGCCTTTTTCGGATTTTATTCTTCCCCTTGCTTTCAAAACCGACCAAGGAGCTAGGGAGGAGCAGGGAGCACGTCCCCAACCTGTGGGTAAGCCCTTGACCTTCGTTCTCCTTGATTTCATGGTGGAAATCGAAAATAAATTATGGATTCCTTCTTATTTCGATCTCCTCTTCAACCCTAGCCAACTTTTGCAATCAAAAGCTTGAGGAAGAGCCTAGGGGGAGTTGCTAGAGCTTCATCCACCATTAATGGCGTGAGCTTGGAGCTTTGGATCTCAATTGGAGGCGGGTTTTATAACTTAAACCCTTAAACATTGCTATTGCATCAATCTTCTATAATTTGTTGATTGATTTCTTCAATTTGAGACATACTTGATTCTTTTCTGCAATTTCCATCAAGAACGGTTTCTGTTCTTGGGTGCACGAAGTAATATGATGATGACATCATCATAAGCAAGCACCTCACCAAATATCTTGGGAGCAAACGATCTCAAAAGTTGGGACCAAACGGTTTCACCAAAACCGTTTGGTGATCAAACGGGTTGCAAAACGTTTGGTGGCAAACGGGTTCAAACCCGTTTGAAGGAGTTGACCAAGCGTTGACTGTTTGGGATTCCTATTCATAATTATGTAGGCTAATGACCCTCCAAATTCGATGGGTTAAATACAAAGGAATCATAGTTTGAAGGCCAATCAATTAGACAAATCGATTCGAATTAAGTGCTGATTTTCAACCTGAATAACTTGACCTGCTTGGGAAAACGGGTTCAAGACCATTTGAGATGGTTGACCAAGCGTTGACCGTTTGGGATTCCTGTTAATAATTATTTTGGTTAATAACCCTCCAAATTTGAGGGGTTAACTCCAAAGGAATCATATGTTGAAGGCTAATCAATTAGGAAAACCTAATTGGATTAAGTGTTGATTTTCAACCTGATTAACTTGACCTGCTTGGGCAAACGGGTTCAAGACCGTTTGAGTGAGTTGACCAAGCGTTGACCGTTTTGGATTCCTGTTCATAATTATGTTGGTTAATGACTATCCAAATTTGAGGGGTTAACTCCAAAGGAATCGTGAGTTGAAGGCTATTCAATTAGGCAAACCATAATTGAAAACAGTGCTGAAATTCCAATGAGTTAAGTTGAGGTTTTGGGTTGATTAGCCCAAACGGGTTCAAGACCGTTTGGGGATCATCCAAACGGGTTCAAGACCGTTTGGGGATCACCCCAAGACCGTTTGGAGGTCTGGGGACAAGTATAGTTGACCAATTGAAGGTCCAAAGGTACCAAATCATACTGCAACTCAATGCTGATTTGTTGATCAACTCGATAGACCAATCCATGATGATTTTTCACTAAAGTCCAAAGGTTGGATGAGCCAAACTGTCTCAAGACCGTTTGGAGCTCATCCAAACGGTCTCAAGACCGTTTGGTGGTCACCCAAGACCGTTTGGAGGTCTAGGGTTGAGTATGGTTAGGTGTTTGAAGGCCTAAAGGTACCAAGTTGATCTGTAATAAATTGCTGAATTGGTGAGCACTTCAATGATCCAAACCCTACTTGGATGGCTTGGTTTTGAGTGATATGACGGGAAAACGGTCTCAAGACCGTTTGGAGGTCATCCAAACGACCTCAAGACCGTTTGGGGTCAGGTCATACCCAATTTGGATGATGGTTCAATGGTTTCAAAGTAACTAGTCTTACATTGATTAGTGTTGTTGAATCATCGATTCTAAACCCTAATTCAATTGAATCAAACCCTAATTGATGACCAATTGAGGGTCAATTGAGGGTCAAATCAGTTGAAGGTTGACCTATTAAACTCAATTGAAGTATGAGGGTAGGTCCAATTGATGACTGGTTCCATGAATCCAATGATTGAAGGAATCAACATTGGAAACCCTAATTCAATTGGATGCTTTATGTGATGGAGGTCGAATGTGATTGAATCTCTTGAGAATTAAGATGATGAATGATCCATTGACCCAATGATGATTATTAATGATAAACAAAGAAGGTACAAAGGTTGAAACCCTAACAGTACCTAAGGGACTAGTACCAATTAAGGAATGAATCCCTAATTGCTTATTGGACCAATGACTTGATACACTACGTTAATCATAGTGGTATGATCTTGATTGAAGGGTTGATATGACCTAATCAATTTGAGATGATGTTAACATGAATTCATACATGAATATGATTCATGTGGTGATTAAGGGTATGATCCTTAAGAAGAGAGATCATGAAACCCTAATCATGAATATAAACCCTAATTGACAGGGCTTTTGGGTTTTAACCCTAATTGAGGCAATTCTAAATGTAACCTTAATCCAGGGTGAGGATGTAACCCTAAGTCAGGGTAGTGATGTGTGAAACTCCAATCTAGGGAAATGAGATGTAAAATCCTTATTGGGATGAATAGTGAATCTCTAATTATGGACAATTGAATGAAATCCTAATGGAGATGCATAGTAAACCCAAATTGTGGGTGACTAAGGTGGAAACCTTAGTTGAGGGTGTTCCATGAGAAACCCTAGTTGAGGGTGATTCCATGAGAAACCCTAGTTGAGGGTGATTCCATGAGAAACCCTAATTAAGAGTTAACATCACATGAACCTCTAATTCTATGTTGTGATGAGAGGCCCTAAGAAGGGTGAAGGTATGTGAGACTCTAATGTGGAGTCATAATACACAAAGCCCTAATCTTGGGCAATATCACAATGAATTATAATCCTAATTTTAAATAAGTGTATAAGGAAACCCTAATGATGAGATAGAAGGAATGGCCTTATAAAGGTGAAACATTTAATGTGGTTGATTATAGGCAAGCTTATTGTAAGCAATGCCTTAATCTGAGATGAGTCCATATCATTAAAGATAGTTGGACCATTCTTATGTGTAACCTATGCACTTTATGGTAAGAGTGATAGGTTAGTGGATGAAAGGATTAAGATGGGAAATACCTTAATCCAAGATAAGCTGGTAACTTAAGAAAGTAGTATGTGATGATCAATGATGAGTTAAAGGAATTAAATTCCATGAACTGTGTAATCAGGATTGGTTACATACCAATGCCTGGCGGTGTAATCAGGTTTGGTTAAAGTCCAATACCTGGCAGAGGCTTAATGCCTGTAATCAGGGTTGGTTATAGTCCAATGCCTGGCTGTGTAATCAGGATTGGTTATGGACCAATGCCTGGCTGTGTAATCAGGTTTGGTTAAAGTCCAATACCTGGAAGAGGCTTAATGCCTGTAATCAGGGTTGGTTAAAGTCCAATGCCTGGCTGTGTAATCAGGATTGGTTACAGTCCAATGCCTGGCTGTGTAATCAGGTTTGGTTAAAGTCCAATACCTGGCAGAGGCTTAATGCATGTAATCAGGGTTGGTTAAAGTCCAATGCATGGCTGTGTAATCAGGATTGGTTAGAGTCCAATGCATGGATGTGTAATCAGGATTGGTTAGAGTCCAATGCCTAGCTGTGTAATCAGGATTGGTTAAAGTCCAATGCCTGGCTGTGTAATCAGGATTGGTTAAAGTCCAATGCCTGGCTGTGAAATCAGGGTTGGTTAAAGTCCAATGCCTGGCTGTGAAATCAGGGTTGGTTAAAGTCCAATGCCTGGCTGTGAAATCAGGATTGGTTAAAGTCCAATGCCTGGCTGTGAAATCAGGGTTGGTTAGAGTCCAATGCCTGGTTGTGTAATCAGGTTTGGAGAAATCCAATACCTGGAAGAGGTGTAATGCCTGTAATCAGGGTTGGTTAAAGACCAATGCCTGGCAGTGTAATCAGGTTTGGAAGAGTCCAATAACTGGCAGAGGCTCAATGCCTGTAATGATGACACATGATTGGTAATAACCCAATGCCTGTATTAATGATATATGAGTACATGGTATATGTAATTCCTTATCTGTTTAGCAGACTGACTAAGGCCAATAAGTTGAAACAAGAATGTCTCATGGGTGACATATCAAGATAATGAGTGTCACAAGAGAAGTTTGACATGATGGTATAATATGGAGGATAAATGATATACATGTTCTTCCTATTCCTTATTAAGAGAATGCTTTAAACTGCTTATCATCTGCCTATATTTATCTTCTTAAGATGCAATAATAATGTTTCTGGCGGAGAGTTATATCTCTCGCTGGGGCAATTTACAATTGTCTCACTCCTGTGGGATCCAACATTTTTAGGTGGACGCGGACAAAGAGGCAGATACTCTTTTGCAGGAAAAGGAAAGAAACAGCTTGGACAGCAGTGAGATCTCAGGTGGAGGCACTGACTGTCAAGTCATATAGATAGTAGTCCTATGTGTCGTCTCTGTACTCTCAGGTCCTCGGAGTTTTCAGTCAGTGTTTTTGATATATCAAACTGAGGTTTTGGCTTGATGCCTCGAGATTCATATGTTGTCTCTATATAATGTTCATAAGGCAGCTGATGTTGTAGTCTCTGAAAAGAGATGGTACAGGTTATATATGTTTGAACCAGAATGTAAATGTTATACAATGGTTATTGTTGTAAAGGATTTCCTATGTGTGGATCTCTTTGCAAAAAGTTTTAATTTTTAGTGATTTTCACTAATCCGCTACTTGATGAACGCTTCCGCATTAGTTAATCATGTTTTCGCGAGACGGTCGTTACACTTTGACCGATATGGACCCTTACCCTAGATGGTTTTGTTGGGCGTTATGCCTTTGGCCGATATAATGCTTGGTAGACATCGCTTCTTGAGTGCCTTGAGCGACATGGTTAGGCCATGCCTTGTCGGCTGAGAAACACCCCTCCTTCCTTAAGTTGTGAGGTGAGCTCTAATCCCTTGGCCAACATGGTGCTGCCCGATATGGACTCTTGGTTGATGTAACCCTAGATGGCCGATATAGTGGTTGGTTCCCTTAACCGATATGAGTGTGGTAGGCATACCTTGTGTTGGGAATTATGGTTTGTAGCTTGCATGACACTCCCCTAGTTGTGCTACCCGACATGGTGCCCTAGTGGCTACGTTGCCTAGAGCACGATGTAGCTTGGGTGTTAAGGTTTGCTGCCTTGAGCAATATGGGAGCTCCTTGGGTGCCATGGTGAGCTTCCCATGATGTCGCTTGAGGGATGGCAGTGGAGTGTCTTGGCCGATAGAGTGGAGGTTCTGTCTGATACACCTTGCATCTGGTGGCACGATACACCCTGCACCTGGCTGCATGACACACCTTTGGTTCTAGACTGCCTGTTACCCCTTGTGCATGGGTGCACGTTATGCTTGTGGCCAATATGTGTGGCTAGTGCCCTAAGGTTTTGGTGCCCTAACTGTTAGCATTTTGGGTGAGGGATATGACCCTATTTGATATCCCTTGGGTGAGGGATAGTACTACCTTCCACACCTTTAGTGAGGGAAGGAGACACCTTTGGTGAGGGATGTGCCTAGCCCAGGAACCCTAGTTGATGAGATATGAAAGATAGGTTGTGACCAGTGATATATTTGTTACCTAAGGTTGATGTTAAGTGAGATGATAAGATCATGGTTGTGTAACCTTTAAGGATGTATCCTTAGGGGTGGTTGTATTCATGATGTCATGAGAGATGGGGCATGGTGGATGCTCCCGGTTTGGTAACTTAAATATGAGTTGATTGGCTTACCATCTACAACTTTATGCTTAATGTGTTCATAATCATGAATGTTGTTTCAAATCATATGCACCCTAAATCTTAATGGCATGATAATCATAACATGTTCTCTAAAGATCTATGTTTGGTGATCAAGTTATCTCTCTTGATATGCATACTAACCATGTAGGTGTTATCAAATGAATTCATAGCCAGGTAAGAGCTATGATGTATATATGTTTTGTAACACTGAATAATGATACTCCTTATTGATGAAATAACATGTATTGCCAGTATGATGAGAAAGGTCTGGTGACCTGATAAAGGCTGAGTGCTTATTTGAGGTGTTATCCTCTATGATGAGATAAAGGATTGATACCCCATGATGATGTATGATGATGAAGCTTTGAGAGGAAGTGGCATTATGTGATGAGGCATTGAGATCCCATGTCAATATGATAATGGAAGTTATAATGTGACACAATGTTGTTTATATTTTATAACCTAGTTGCCTCAACAATTCACCTAAAATATACTAATTAATTATAGTGGAACATTTCATGTAGTTTGGCCCTAGCCATAGATCCATCATCGTTAGTAGTTGGTGATGGAGAAAGAGGTTTATCCTACGGGATTATCTGGAGCGCATATTATTGAATATGTGGGGTTTCTCCTAGATGAAAATAGGAGGATTAGAATACAACTTCGGTTGTAGACTCAGTATGGTTAGAGCATGGTGAATAGGCCCATGGCTCAATGTGATGGATCATGAATGCGTTCATGGCTCATGAGCATGGTGAATAGGCCCGCGACTCAAGGTATACTAGCATCGAGACCTGTACCAAGGTGGGTTAGAGAAAAGGGTAGCTTGCAGAGCTAACCCTGTGGCTGAGGCCACTTAAGCAAGAGACTGCGGTCCTGCTTTGGATATCATGCACTGACCAAGAGGAGGTGAGGTCATGGAGTCTAGCTCTTCCATTGATCTTATATGTCACAGGTTTTGGGCTTCACAGTTGAAGGTTGGATTTGAGCGGTACGGCTCACTTCCTCAGGGCATAATAAATTGTAATCCAGCTGTAAAGTATATATTGCTTAGGGCAAAACACAGAACATTAGTTGAGGCCTTGATTGTATAGTTGTTCTAGTTATATCTTGCAGATAATTACACGTTCCTCCTATCTTATGATAAGTTCTTATATAGCTTACTTTGTCAATCATGTTCCTTAAGAAATATTTAGTTATATGCCCCCTGGATATCTTGGTAAGTTTGTTAATAAAGTTAGTTCTGTTCAGTATGCTGCATATATGAATTGCCTGTATAGTTATTTGTTTTACTTGTTCTAGCTTTCCTGAAGTTTTATGGTTCGAGGGGGAGTTATGTTACTCGCTGGGACTATGTATCTCACCCACTAGTTTTAAACCTTTTTAGGTGATCGTGCTAGACATGGTGGTGGTCGTGAGGTTGCGGCCGAGCAACAAGAAGAACAGTAGGAGCAAGATTTGGATATGCTGCTGTTTGGGTTGTTTTATAGTAGAGTCTTAGAGTCATCCCTATACTCTCAGGTCCTTGGAGGTGTTTTGACGACGTTTCGTGATGTATAACTGATGTAGATCGTTTATCCTACTGTTGGCCTGGTACGACCTGTTCTATATATAAAACAAGTGGTGAACTCTTTGTGCCTATGTGACAGATGGATCCTATGACATAACATGTTTATATAACATGTTTCCTTACAGGATAATGATCTGGATGTAATAGTTTCTTTATTTATTTGCTTTCTGCAATCGGTTTTAATTAACATGTATTTCTGATAACATGTGGTTTATGGATGTTCCACATGTTTTTGTGTGGCATTTTGTTGTTTGTGTGATAGCAGGATGTCACAAATTAGATTTAAGAAATGATCAATCCAATTAAGCATATAATCATCCGGGTAAACCCTACTTTACCAATTAAGTTAGGATATGGTCATAACTCATGGAGTCATATACTGTTGAGTATATGCATTCAAAGGATTGACTGTGGGTCATACCCTGGTAGGAGTGTTGCTATAGGTCGTAGCTCAGTGATGTGACTCAGTATATACTTTCACATGATTAGATGTTGGCCATACACTGACATGAGTGTGACTTCAAGTGGTAGCTCAATTTCACTAGAGTTGTGCCTATATACCATGGTAGGCTAGGTTGTTTTGCAGCTGACTCATATGTTATGTCACTATGGTGTTTCTCTCATGTTGACTAGGAGATGTGGAAATGTCATACATCACTCTTTCATAGACCTTGTATGGCATATATTTTGACTTAGAAGTGGTCAGTTGGAGCATGAGTGTTATATCTCATCTCCTCAGGGCATAATAAAAGATGTAATACAATTGTGTAGTATATCTGTTTAAGGAAAAAATTCAAAGAACATTGGTTGAATCCTTGTGTTGGATTTGTATAGATTGATTGATTAAGAATATACATGTTCTTCATATTCCTTCATAAATTATTAATGGTTGTACTGCTCAATGATAACTACCTAGTATTGCTTGACCTGCTTTACCTGTTGAATACATATCGTTTAGTTGAATATGCCATGTTAGTAATTATGTTACCTATCTACTTCTATTTATCTGTTCTTTAATAGATGTTGGCATATAGTTATATCTCTCACTGAGACATTTGGTCTCACCCTATGGATTTACACATTTTTAGGTGGATGTACACATCGAGGTGGTGACCGTGCAGTTGAGGAGGAGCATCAAGAGTAGCAGATAATCAGGCTGGAAGTGTGACTAGTCTTTTGGTGTAGAGTTCTAGAGTCATCCCTGTACACTCAGGTCTTGGGGGTGTTTTCGATGTGTTTTGTGGAGATGTTACCAATATGGGGTTTTTGGCTTGTTTACCCTTTTGTTCTATAGTCATGGAAAACGTACATGTATACATGTGAAATAGGTTCTTCATGTAATAAGTCGATGACAAGAATGTGAAAACCATGATGTAAGCACCTCGTGATATGTGTTATTTGATCCAAGTGTCTTGTTATAGACTTATATGTGAAAGTTTTCAGCCTATGGTGATTTTATGGAATCAGTTTTGATTTCCTATGATTTTTGGTAATCCACTTGCTTTGTATTGGTTCCGCGTTGGTTTTGAGTAACCTCTCTTTGTGCAATATGGGGCACCACCATTTGGTTGGTATTAGAGCTTTAGGTTTACTAAGTTACATGGACCTAGGACTAGGGTTTGAGTCTGTTCTAGCATCCTTTAGTATGTATTATAGTGACTTCTTCTTATATAGAAGAAGAAGAAGAGGAGGAGGAGGAGTAGAAAAGATGGTTGGAGAACATGAAGAGCACATCATTGAGAGTGGTGTTGCCGCACCAGGTGGAGGTGTAGAAAGGCGATATGTTGAGGAGAGGGCGCCTTAGATGCCCCAATTAGACCCTGTAGTGGTGGTCAATCCTACTTTTTAGTCCATGTTTGGATAATTTATGGCCACGATTACATATATGGTGGACAGAATGCCCATTCCTAAAGCGAGAGCAGCAGTCCCCAATGTGGAATCTCTAATCTTGGAGAAGACTTTCGAGCGGTTAAGGTGAGTTGGAGTTGTGGATTATGCTAGTACAGATGATCGAACATACACAGATATATGGTTGAGAGAGTTGGAGAAGGCCTTCAAGATCATGATCATCCCTAAAGTAGACTAGTTAAGGCATATAGTGTACCTTTTGTAGGTGAGTGTTGGATAGTGGTGGGCCATAGAAGAGGAAAAGATTCCATGTGTTGTGATCATATGGGAGGTGTCCTGAAGTGAGTTCATTAGTCGGTACTTTCCTTGAACATATCTAGATGATAAAATAAGCTAGTTTAAGTGGATACAATAGGGATCCATGTCGATCAACGAGTATAAGGCAAGGTTTATGGAGTTGTTGAGGTTTTGTCCTCACATGGATGCTACAGATCAGGAGAGAATCATACATTTTGAGAAGGGGTTGAGTGTAGAGTTGATGATGCTGACAACATCCTTAGAGAACAGAGAGCATTTTTCTATTCTTGTAGAGTCTGTCAAGAGGATAGAGAGATCTGTGGTTGAGAAGCGAGAGAAAGGATCCAAGAAGAGATCTGCTCAGTACCACAAACATTCATCAGATAGCTTCAAGAAGCCTAGGTTTTCTACACCAATAGCACAATAGAGGTCTAGTGCACTGACATAGTGGTCGCCAAGTAAGGGTAGAAGCCACAATTTTCCACTTGTAGGAACCCACAACACAACATCCATGTTAGTGATGGGGTCGTCTAGGCCACAGTACGAGACTAGGACTTGCCATAAGTGTGAGCAGGTAGGGAATCTGAGGTGGGAGTGTCCAATGAAAGGTGATGAGGTGCCCCAGCAGTCGAGCCATAGCCATTAGGGCTCATAGAGACAAAAATTTGGCAGTATTGGAGGACAAGGATGTGGACATGCATTACAGAATGGTTCCCCCGGATAGGCGATGACTAGGCTTTACACCTTGGGTCAGCCAGAAGGAGAGGGCATCCCGTGACTAGAGACAGGTCAAGTGAAGTTATTTCATTCTGACATGTCCACAACTACTTAATATCTATTTTGGTTGACTCAAGTGGGAACTTGAGGTAGAGATGTGAAGGTAGTGCTTGTCTCTCTTCGCCTTAGATTTCGGGGGCAAAATCTCTGTTAGAGGTTTATGGCTTGTAAGACCCGTGGCCTGGGTTTTGGGCTAACCCTATTTTCTTTGGATTGATGATGTTCTTAGAACCTTTCTCTAATCGATTAGAATGGTTTTGGACCTTTTGGAGAGATTAAGTCTCCAGTTTGAGCGTGTTTGGATGATGCTTGTGCCCTGTGTGCTAGTTTTGGTACAAATAGCAATTTACCCAAAATAGGGGGTCAATGTGCAATTTTTCACCTCTAGAGTGTTCCTTCTCTTTCTTGACATCATTTATAGGAGATAAAAAGAAGGGGGCTCCTTTCTTGAACCTTGCTTGAGTGGTGTCAACCTTAGTGGTTATTAGGGTTTCTAAGGTATGTTTGTCTTGGCCATGTGTACATGGATGGGTGTAACGACCCATGTTGTGACCCATGTCATGACCTAGGTGATTTTTGGGTGTGTCTCTACTGATACACATATGTTGATCATGTTGGTTTTGACCTAGGGTGTGAGGTGGAGGTCAACACAGTTTGTCTTCTTGTGTCTCGACCTAGGTTGTGTTGTGACCTCTGATCTCGACCCAGTGGTGTGTGGTGCTTTGTCGCAACCATGGATTGTGTTTCATGGTGTGTTGGGAGTGACCCAAGTAGGTTGATACCTGACCTATAGTGTATCACCATCTTTTGCATGTATGGCTACAGTGGTTGCATGTGATTGCATGTTGGTTTCTTGGGTGGACAAATGTTTGTTTGGTGCTTTAGGGTGTTGACACCTCATCTCCACCCTACTTCCCTCCTTTTCTATATAGCCCATTATCTCTCCATTCAAGTGACCCATTTTGACAATCTTCTTCCTCCTTCTCTTTTGCTCATCCTTGGAGCTTGGTGCAGCAAGGAAGCTTGGTCTTGGAGCTCTTGGTGGTCAGACTTTCCTTGCATATGGTGCTTGTGATGATCCTTGGTCATCTTCAACCCTAGTAAGTTCATACCTTTCTTTTGCAACATTTTTCTTGGATCCCCTACCCCATCTTCTTTTCCTTCCTTGGCCTTAGATCATTTTTTGAGATGGTGGGTGTTCTTGATAAGAGAGCTCCTCATCACAAGGGTAATTGGCCATGTTTTGACAAGGTGACACCTAAGTGAGAGGGAGTTTCTCCTCTCTTTTCTCCTTTCTTCTTTGGTTCGGCCCAGAGTTCTTTGCTCCCTTTTCTTGAGAAATCTTTTACCTTAGTGTATTCTTCTTCTTGAGGTTCTCTTGAGGCCGATGGTGGAGCCTTTGGTTGAGCTTCAACATCCTTGGTGATCGTGTGCTTGGATCTATCATCCTTGGAGTGATCTTTCTTAAGGCGGGTATATAACTCTTAATTCTTCTATATTACTGCAATTTTCCTATATTCATGTTGATTTTTTCTCACTCTAAAACGTTACTTTAACATGTTAATGGATGATTCTAAGTCCTGGTACTTGTTTGATGTTAAAGCCATGCTTGATTTGAAAGTAATATGAAACCCTAGTTTTAATACCTGATTTTTGATGATTATGGTGAAATGGTGGTTTTCCCTTATCTCTTGATCTTGGTTTTAATCACATCTATGATGGACGAGTGTGTTGATGTTCTATGAAGTTTATATTCTATTCTGATGGTGTCAAATGTGGTTTTCCTCTCTTGTCAGAGGTCTTTTTCATGGTGGTTTCATGATGCAAGTTTTAGGGTTTTTTTGACCGTTTTGCATGGGGTTTTCTCCTCCTTGTTGATGATGGGTTCTCTTGGTTCTACCTTCTATTTTTTCTATGGAGATCTTCTATTACTCAGGTTAAATCCCTGATTGGATGCTGGTCCTATGCTTTGGTAGTAGTTTGATCATTGGGAATCATTACACCTTGTTCTCCTTTGGGTCGATACACTTTGGTACTTGGTTTGGTTTTGGGTCAAGATGAATGACCTAGTGTCATGTCCGTGACCTAATCCTAATAGGTTGAGGGCTGTGTCATGTCCTTGGTGCTTGAGGTCATGACATGGCTAAGTTTTGAGGTTGAGATAGTCCTTGTCGTGGGTTGAGACATTACCTTGTCCTTGGGGTTGCAACATGCTTCGTGGGTGGTTGAAATCTAACCCTAGTTGGTGAAAAGGTCAAGACACCTTGGTTGTGTTGTGGTCATGACACCTTGGTTGTGTGTGGTGGCGAGCTTTGGATCTTTGATGGAGCTAGAACTTACACAAAAAGATTACTCTTCCAATGGAAGTCCTAATATGCACCAAAAACCCTAGAGAGTTGATGTCCTCTCTAGGTTTACCTACAACTGGTGCTAGATAAATGCTCCAACCCCACAAGAGTGTGGAAGCCTTATCATAGTACAGATTTAGGATCGAACCCAAAGGACAACGTTAAGAATCTGAGTGTCTTTTTCTTGTTTCGTATCAATCTAAGTTAATCATCTAAGACCAGAAGTTTGATTTGAGTTATTTAACCTAAACATGCAAAAGTAAAGGCAAGAAAAAAACTAGTTTAATGATTAAAATCTAAGATTCGCAAATGATGATGGGTCACTGGGGTGATGCGGGTATTCGCCACCACTACACATGAATTGTACTTGTACCAAACATAGAAAGACTTGTGAGCAAGATACATGGATGTTGTACAATACCGATGTCTTATAGGAAAAGAGTAATGCACACATCCTTCACGGGTTGAGTAACTCTCATCCAGTACATATCTACGTGTCAATGAAGATATGTAATCTCTGAAGAGAAAATCTTACTCAACCTCGTGAAACATGCATCGGAAAACTAACAAGCGGGCGATAATTACCAAATCGATTAGTATCCTTATAGACTATCCCTCTTTCGAGGATATAGCTATGAGAAACGTGGGAGTGTTGCAACATCAGCCATTCCCAAATGAATGGTCAAGTACTTTGCACCACTCCCTCCTCAGAGTGTGTTCTTCGACCTATCAAGGTTATACTTTTGTACGTCAACTGATTCCATTTCATAGTACAAAAGTACAATGATGGAGGTGAGTTTACTCCACTCCTTAGAAAGCATTCCTAGATACTGAAATGGATGCGCGGTGGATACACACACCAAAAACCAAAACTGAATCGGTATTCGAGTCTCAAGAGCAGTCGTAGACAAACCACAATGAAAGACAATAGATGCATACAAGAACATGGCCAACATTCAAGCATGTATGAAATGATTTAGTATTGAATCGGAATGATAACATCTTTTTAGTACAAGTTACAAAACACGGGCAGCGGGGCTAGTCCCCGCACCCCAGTGAATGGAACTACTCACTCCTCATAGAGGGAGCAACAAAGAAAGAGAAGAGAGAGAGAAAGCATCGTCAGAGCAGAAGAGTAGATCTGTGACAGCCCGGTGTAGATCGTCGCAGTCTCTGGGACTGCTCCGTTGTGGTCGATGACGCCTGTCTCTCCGCCTTGATCGTCGTGTCTACCTCTGGGATTGCACAGGTAGAATGAGGTAGAACAATGGTAGAATGATGGTAGAGGTGAGATGGTGATGGAATAGCCTTCTAGATCTGTCCCCAGTCTGGCAGCTTTCCAGATCTGTGCTCAGACCGGGATCCTGGGGTTGTGGGTGAAATTTGGTCAGAAACTGTGTTCGGGTAGTCCGACGGTGTCCCGATACTGGTCTCAGTCCGGCAGCCTTGGGCCGTCGTCAGATAGATGTCCAAGACCATGCCTCTACGCTTCTATTTATAGGCTTGCCAAAATATCTTGGGCCAAGGAATCACACCTTGTGCATGCCCTTTTGTCCATGCAGTTTCTGATTCATACAGTTTGCTCTTACGGTTTCATATGCAATTACTCATGTGGTTTGTGTGCATGTGGTCTTGAATTCCCAACTATTCATGCGGTTTCATGTAGCAACTATTCCATACGGTCTTTCTATGTGCATTCTCATGCGGTCATCATTTCTCCAGATGCTCATGCAGTTTCATAAGCAATTGCTTCATGCGGTCTCGCTCTAATTCATACGGTTTGGTTGCTTATGCGGTTTGCTCTGCAATTGCTCATGCGGTTTTGTGAGCATGCGGTCTTGCTCCGCAATTGCTCATGTGGTTTCGTATGCATGCGGTCTGCACTTTTTTTCTTTCTTGGTATTGCACTGTGTGTTCTCATGCCCATTGGGCCGTGCGTTCTTATGCTACTTCCATCTTAGCTTCTGTGGTCTTTGACAAAGTGCCAATCCATTCGATCCTTCACGTTACGGGCATGCATTCACGTGAGCAATAATAGCTGCTGGCAGAATGGTTTCAAATGCAACGCTCCAAGTCAAGTGGGGCCATGCGGTTTCGCATCAAAGAAGCAAACGATCTCAAGATACTCATGCAGTTTTGTAGCTACATGCTCATGCGGTTTGCTTGGTTGCTCATGCGGTCTTGCTGATGTGGTCACTCCATGCGGTTTGCATGGCAATCAGCAAACGGTCTGCACTCAATTCTTCACGTGGGCGCAAAACCTGCTGGCTATGCGTTCTCAAAGCCATCGGCGTTGCTGCTGTCTTAGGAGGATGGTGCCGGCGGTTGTGGCGGGCAGGTCGTCGTGGACAGCGGCGGTGTCGGCGGGCAGTCCGCGGGTGATGCTGGTCGTGTAGGGTGTAAGAGCACGATGGTGGTGCTGCTGGTAAAGGTGGATAAAGGCGGCGCTGATCCATTCATGTGCAACGAGTATGGGCAGGGAGACGATGGTGATCGGGTGGCGTTGCAGGTGCTCGCACAACAGCAGCTCATCACAGTTTGCAAGTGAAACATCTCCATGCATATGCGATGGTGGTGGAGCAAGGTTGCTGTAGGTGGGTGATGAATTTAGATGGTGGCGCCGGAGATCATGTGTAGGTGGGCGCTGACGTTGTTGGTGACGGTGAGGCAGACGACGTCGGCGCTTGTGGCAAGTCAGCCGTCGTGGGCACCGTCGTTGCTGCTGACGGTGATGC
This sequence comes from Alisma plantago-aquatica, assembly GCA_963693085.1. Classification (NCBI taxonomy): domain Eukaryota; kingdom Viridiplantae; phylum Streptophyta; class Magnoliopsida; order Alismatales; family Alismataceae; genus Alisma; species Alisma plantago-aquatica. The sequence continues at coordinate 581,563,916 of OY856413.1, forward strand.
TGACGCTTGTGGCAAGAAGGCCGTCATGGGCAGCGGTGGTGTCAGCAAGCAAGTAAGGCCATCGTGGCAGCGGTGGTGTCAGCGAGCAGGTCACAGCACCGGCGGAGGTGCTAGTTGCTGCTGCGATCTTGATCCTCCACTAGCCAAATAGTCTTTACAGCAGTGAAACGGTCTTCATGCATGTGCTAATCCAAACGGTTTGGAATGCATGCGATCATACAGTCTTCATTGCTAATTCAGTCATCACTTCTCAGACGTTCAAACAGTCTGAGACCGTTACCTCTCCAAACAGTCTTGTATTTGACTGTCCATTCGGTCTTTACAATCACAGCAAACGGTCTTGAGACCGCATGGGCTCAAGCGGTCTTGAGACCGCATGGGCCCAAATGGTCTTGAGACCGCATGGGCCCAAACGTCTTGAGACCGCATGGGCTCAAACGGTCTTGAGACCACTAGAGTCAGTGTTGTAGGGGTCATGACCATTGATGATAGTTGAGGATGATCTACATAGGAGAGAGAATGTGAGTAGGGGAAAATGAGATCAAATAAGCTGGAAACTAGGGTTATTTGAGCTAGTAATGCACTATTTACACGAGACTGAAAGGATACTTAAAGTAAACCCAAAGCGAGGGTAGATCAGTCGATATGCACCACAAAATCCTTAGAATTTGTGACTGAGAGGGTGAATCTGGAGGATTCATCAATCTTGGTGGTCGAGACACCTACATGTTAGATGGTCGCTACCCATGTATGATGGGTGGTCGCGACACATGGATAGTGGGTGGCCGAGACACTTGGATAGTGTGTGATGGATGGTTGAGACATGTACTTGAACACCTAATCAATGCACTTGAATGAGTTATGAATGAATCATGTATGGAGTAGTTTGTTTGGATGTCTAATCAACCCTAATCATGATACTTAACCTTAAAAGTGTTTCAATGATATGGGATATTGTATACCTAGGGTTGGTGATGAGAAATAACTACAAACCCTAATCGACTAAGTGTGAAGCCCTAACCCTAATCTAGAGATATTGATGTGTTTCTTCTCTTTCTTTGAATGGCTATAATGTTATGATGATTTCTCTTTCCTACTTATGAACCTCTAACCATGTAGATGATGCATGCTTAAATATCATGGCTAGTGTATGCTATGGTGACATGATGTGCTACAGGTTGAATGAGTCATGATGATGCATGATGAGACACATGTGATATAGGAATGTTGTGACTAGGGTCCTGTAACCTGGAAGAGACTTATACCTAGTGAGAGGTGACTTATCCTCTAGTGATATGGTTGAAGGATTGATATCCAATGTGATGTGACATTTGTGATACCCTTGTGTGGCTGTGTAAGAGTGATGATGGCCTTCTGAATGGCAGTGCTATAGTGTAATATGATGATGTGATGAGTTCACACCTTATACGTTTAATATCTTTTGAAGTTGTACTATACCCTTATTCTTGTAGAGTTTGTTATGGTTTTATATGGTGTAACTTCATTGATTATAAATGACACTTAATTGACATAACTAATAAAGTGGAACCATAATCATATAGGTGCCATGTGGCATAGATCCATTCCAATGTCAGTCTTAGTGTTGGATGGTGAAATGATTTCTCCCTTAGTGGAAGCTCAGAGTCATATATTGTTAAGTATATGCATTTATAGGATTGGTTACAGGCCATACCCTGGTAGGAGTGTAGCTACATGCCATATCTCAATGATGTGACTCGGTATATACTTTCATAAGATTGGCTGTGGGCCATACCCTAGAAGGAGTGCGACTTTAGGTTGTAGCTCAGTTTCACTAGCGTCGTGCCTATATACCAAGGTAGGCTAGGCTATTTTGCAGATGACTCATATGTTATGTAACTACAGTTTTTCTCTTATGCTGACTGGGAGGTGTGGAGAGGTTGTGGATTCCGACTCTTCCATACACCTTGCATGGCACTGATTTTGACTTAGGAATGGTCAGTTGGGTGGTATACCTCATCTCCTAAGGGCATAATATAAGATGTAATACAACTGTCTTGTATACCTATTTAAGGACAAAATGCAAAGAACATTGGTTGAATCCTTGCCTTTCTTTTGTATAGATTGATTGATAGAGAATATACATTTTCTTCATATTCCTTCATAAATTATTAATGGTTCTACTGCTCAGTGATAACTATTTAGTATTGCTTAACCTGCTTTCCCTGTTGAATACATATCATTTAGTTGAATCTGCTCTGTTAGTAATTGTGTTACCTATCTGCTTCTATTTATCTAGTGCTTTAATTGACATTGGCATAGAGTTATATCTCTCGTTGGGATGTTTGGTCTCACCCTGTGGGTTTCCACATCTTTTAGCTTGTCGCACACGTTGAGGTGGTGACCGTGTAGATGAGGAGGAGCAACAAGAGTAATAGCTGATCATGTTGGAACTACTGCTAGTCTTTTGATGTGCAGACCTAGAGTCATCCCTGTACACTCAGGTCTTGGTGGTGTTTTCTATGTGTTTTGTGGAGGTGTTACCGATATGAGGTTTTTGGCTTGTGTACCCTTTTGTTGTATAGTCATGGCAAACATACATGTATGCATGTGAAACATGTTCTTCATGTAATAGGTTGATGACAGGAATGTGAAAACAATGACGTAAGCACCTCATAATGTGTTATTTGATCCAAGTGTCCTATTGTGGACTTATATTTGAAAGTTTTTAGCCTATGGTGCTTTTATGAAATCATTTCAAATTTCATATAAATTTTGGTAATCTACTTGCTTAGTATTAATTCTACATTGGTTTTGAGTAATCTCACTTTTTGTGGCACGAGACGCCACACTTGTCTTCCCATAAAAATGACACACCTTTCCTTGTCAACTTCGTTAGGGCTAACACCACAACATTGAAGTTCTTGATAACCCTCATGTAGTAGCCTGCCAGGCTAAGGAAACTATGAACCTCTATTAGTGTCTTTGGCTGTGCACAATCTAACATTGACTGAACCTTCTTGGGATCTGTGTAAATGCCTTCAACATATATCACATGTCCCAGAAAAGACACCTACTTTAGCTAAAACTCACACTTACTGAACTTGGTGTACGAATTGTGTTGTCTCAACAAGGTCAACGCCTATCGTAAGTGTTGCTCATGTTGTTGACTATCTCTGGATATATATTTGGATATCATCGATAAACACAACTATGAAATGGTCAAGGTAAGGCTGGAACACTCTGTTCATTAGATCCATGAACGTTGTTGGTGCATTGGTTATTATAACATCCCTGACCTGGGTTATGCCTTAACCCTAGGAGTTTTGCTTAAGTAAGTCATTTATATTCTTGTCTTTATCTTTTGAAAAGTAATTAAGACTAAGGGAGAGCTTATGTTTTAATTTTGGTCCTATTTGAATAATGTTGAAGCAATATTTGCTTGTTTTGGACTAAAGTGCAATTTACCCAATTTAAGGGGTTACCTTGCAAATGTTACATGATAAATGTTCCTCAAGTGTTATAGCATCATAAGAATGAGAATGATGTTGAGGTATGGCTTGTGGAAGCCTAAGTTCCAAGAAGGAGCTTGTTTGAGTAATGCTTGTGTATTGAATGCTAGTTTTGGTGTAATTTTTAAATTACCCAAAATCTAGGGTTGAATATATAAAATACCACTTCAAGAGTGTCCCTACTGTTTCTTGGTATCATTTAGAGAAAATAAAAAGAATGGGGCATCTTGTTTGAACTACTTTTGAGGAGAGATAATCTTGATAATAAAATAATCAAGATTTAAGCATAATTGAAATCCTAATTTATTTTGTAGCGAAAAAATAAATATATTAATTGAAGTTCCCATCAACTAAAAATGTTATGGAGAAATCCTATAGTGGGAGGACGTCCAAATGCCTTGAGTGGCACCGAAATATCCTAAGTAGGTGAAGAAATCCACTCACATTTGTTAATTAAAAAGTCATGTCCACTAAAAATGGATAATAGTATTATAATGATTAAGGTGCTTAGTGGTTGCTTTTAATTCAAGGATAATTGAAAGGAAATTGAGGAAAAAGTAAGATGGATTCAAAGGCAAGGAATGGAGGGGGCATGTGGCAAGAAAGTGGATGCATTTTCTCCTACTTTCTCTCTCCTAGAAAATCAATTATATGTACTCAATTTTCTCCTTACTTGAAAGGCTATTTTTGCAAACCACTTTCTTCCCTTGCTTTGGCCGATGACCAAGGAGCTTAGGAGAAGGAAGAAAACATTCCCTAAGCTGAAGGTAATCTCCATGATCATATTCAACCTTGGATTGACGGTTGAAATCAGATTTCAACATTCATTTTCTTCTCTCTTCCATCCAATGCTCAACCTTGGCTATCTTTTACATCCAAAAGAGTTGGAAACAAACCTTGGATAGTTGAAGGAGCTTTTTTCACCATTATAGATGAGAATCTTGAAGCTTTGAAGCTACTTTGAAGGCGGGTTATATAACTTGAACCCATCAATGTTATTATTGATTTCAATTTCTCATCATATGTTGATCTTTTATTTTCTTCTTGAATAATTGTTGAATTCATCATGTATATGACAGTAACATTTGGAGGTCTGAAACTTGATGATGATGACATCATCTTAGCACACACCTTAAGAATATAAAAAACAAATAGTTTCAATTTTGTTGGTCAAACGGTTTCAAAACTGTTAGAGACCAAACAGTTTCAAACCGTTTGGGTGAAACCGTTTGGTGACCAAATAGTTTCAAAACCGTTAGAGGTCAAACGGTTTCAAACCATTAGAGACCAAACAGTTTCAATGGATTCAAGGATCAATTGGTCTCATGACCTAATAACTTCAAACAATAAAATTCAATTGGTTTCAAAACCCTAGAATCAAACTCAATTGATTTCAAAACCCTAGCTCAATTGGGTTCAAAACCCTAATTTTAGGTTCAAACAGTTTCAACTCTGAATTGACCAAACGGTCTCAAACTGTTTGAGAATCAAATGGTCTCAAACCGTTTAGGGTTAATCGATCTTCAAACCATTTGAGGGTCTTGGGTTGAAATGGTTTTCAAACTGTTAGATATGAAATGGTTTCAAAACTGTTTGATTAGCAAAAGGTTCAAGACCGTTTAAGGATATAAAGATCAAGACCGTTTGAAGGTCTAAACGGTCTCAAACCATTTGAAGGTTTAGGACCAAACCATTTGAAGGTTTAGGGCCAAACCGTTTGAAGGTTTAATTGGTTCAAACCGTTTGAAGGTTCAATTGGTCCAAACCGTTTGAAGGTACAATTGATTCAAACCATGTAAATACTAATAACCCCATAAGTGGTTGAAGAGTATCTCAAGGTTGTTTTCAATGGAAGTACCTCTAAGTACTTAGGTGATTAGTATAATTAAAGTGATTATCACTCGATGCCTATGAAAGTAATAAATTCAATACACTATGATAAGCATAGCTGCATGTACTTTAGTAAAAGGTTAAGTCAACCTAATAAGGTATGATGATGATGTGTGTTCCTAAGTACATGAAACAATGATAAGTACGATTTAATACTTAAATGATGCCATGTGAAACTCTAATATAGGGTTATGGCATATGAAGTTCTAATTGATTAAGATGAGAAACCCTAACCCTAATTTCAGTTAATGGGATGAGAAACCCTAATTAATATAAAATGGGAAACCCTAACCCGAATATAGGGTGATGTTATGTGAAGCCCTAATATAGGGTGATGTTCCTAATATAGGGTGATGTTATGTGAAACCCTAATTGATAAAGATGGGAAACCCTAACCCTAATGAGGGAATGGTGATGTTATCTTTGTATTGCATTTTGATTTGTAATTGATATGACTGCTATCAAGTATACTAACCATGCAGGTATCATGTGATGATGAGCATAACAAGGTATGAGCTATGATGTTAATGGGCCTTGTGAGCCATTATTTTATTTATTTCCTAGTGAAAGGTGACAAGATGTTGAATATTCCTGGTGAGCTATGTGAGATGCTTGTGTAACAAGTATCATGAATACCTTGGTCAGATGACCTGGAGGTAATAGTCACCTGATAAGTGATAACCTTGTTCAGTGATGAACTAAGGGTTTGAATACCCAGAGCTAGTAAAAATGATGATGATATTGATAAGGGGTGTGAATTCCTAGTGATGAGATAAGGGATTGAGATCCCAATGTTCTATAACGTTTTGAAAAGCACTTGATAGAAGTATTACATGTTTCTTTGTAGCATTTGTCATAATAATTCCTATTTGAAACCTTGATTGATGCTAAAAGAATATGGTAATGTACTTAAACAATCAAGTGGAATATTATCATGTAGAGCCCTGGCCATAGATCCATCATCGTCAGTAGCTGGTGATGGTGAAACAGGTTCTCTTATTGGTTAATCTGGAGCGTATATTGTTGAATATGCGGGGTTTCTCCTAGTCGAAAATAGGAGGATTAGAGTGCAACTTCAGTTTTATGTTTAAGAGCATGGTGAACAGACCCATGGCTTAGTGTGATGGATCATGAATGCATTCATGGCTCAGGGAACATGGTGAACTGGCCCGTGGCTCAGATTTACTAGCGTCGGGACCTATACCAAGGCAGGCTAGAGAAAGGGTAGCCTATGGGAGCTAACCCTGTGACTAAGGTCACTTAAGCAAGAGACTGCGGTCCTGCTTGTGGTCTCGCACTGACCGAGATGGATGAGATCGTGGAGTCTGGCTCTTCCTTTGATCTTGTATGGCACTGGCTTTGGGTTTCGCAATCGAAGGTTGGATTTGAGCGGTACGGCTCACTTCCTCAGGACATAAGAATGATTGTGAAATGTAATCAACCGTGTAGCATATTTTCTTAAGGACAAATTACAGAAATCATTGGTTGATGTTACATTGCTTATTGTATCCTAAATGGATAGATATTATACATGTTCTACATATTCCTTATTAAAATGAATAGATGATTTACTGCTTTATTATTTATATTTGTAATGCTTTAAAAGATGATATTGCTCTAACTACTTAATAATGATTAAATCTTGCTTTTCAATAGAGATTCCTATGCTCAGTTTATTACTATTTATCCGCAATAATAATATTTATGGCAGAGAGTTATATCTCTCACTGGGACATGGGTCTCACCCCGTTGGTCACCAACATTTTTATGTGGACGCAAACGAGGAGGTAGAGACCATACAGTAGGGGAAGGACCACAACATCAGGGACAGAAGTAACATCTCAGGTGGAGATACTGACTTTCATGTCTTATAAATATGAATCCTTTGTGTCGTCTCTGTTCTCTTAGGTCTTTGGAGTCAGTATTTAGTATTTTTATGATCGATTTGAGAGTTTGGCTTGAATGCCTCACGGTTTTATGTTGCATATGTATAGTTTTGGCAAAGCAACAGTTGTAAATATATTTCCTCGAGAAGGGATGGTACATGGTATGTACAATGTGAACTATAAAGTATGCAGTACTTTAGTTCTCCTTATAAGAGTTTCTTGGAATTAGATTTCCTTGCAAAAGGTTTTAATTTTTAGTGATTTTTGTTATTCTATTGATTATGATTAATTCCACAATTAATTACACAGTGACGATCTGATTTGTTGTCGGGTCATGTCAAGGTTTTGGTGTCAGAGCCTAAGGTTCGTTGAGTCTACGGAGACATAGGATTAAGGTCATTGAGTCTGTTCTAGTGTCTTCTAGTATATCTAATAGTGACTTCTGCTCTTAGAAGAAGTAAAGCTTGAAGATGGCTGGATCACACGAAGAACATGCTGCTGAAAGTAGTGTTGCTACACTAGGAGGAGGTGCAAGGGATCAGGCTAGAGAGGAACTAGTATATGAGAATCCCCAGCTTGACCAAGCTTTGATAGAAAACCCAGCTTTCCATGATCTGTTTGGACAGTTCATGGTGACATTGACACATATGGCGGATAGGATGCCACCACATGTACCTAGGGCACCAGTCCCCGATGAGAGCCATGGTGTTGGAAAGACCTTTGAATGACTTTGACGGGTAGGAGCTACTGATTATACTGGTACAACTGACCCAACAGACGCAGACTTGTGGCTGACTGAACTGGAGAAGACTTTTAGAATTCTTAATATCCCAGAAGCTGAGAAGGTTAGGCATGTGGTGTATCTTTTGAAAGGGAGTGCTGGCCACTGGTGGGCCATTGAGGAAGAAAAATGACCAGGTGTTGAGGTCGAATGGAGAGAATTCTGACGAGAGTTTGTTAGTAGATATTTTCCCAAGACTTACCTGGATGAGAAAATCTCTTAGTTTGAGCGGATAAGGCAAGGACCAATGAACATTAGTGAGTATGAAGCTAAGTTCATGGAGCTTATACAGTTTTGTCTGCACATGGATACAATAGATGAGGAGAGGATTCGACGTTCTGAGAAGGGTTTGAACGCTGATTTGACCACACCCGCATCTGCTCTAGAAAATAGAGAGAGGTTTGCCACCTTTGAGGAGTCAGTTTGGTAGATAGAAAGGTCTGTGACTGAGAAACGTCAAGCCAAAAGTAAGAAAGTGTATACACAGTTCCAAGGACAAAGGTCCGAACGTTTTAAGAAACCAAGGTTTTCTGTACCAACAATACCACCGAAGTTCAATACTCAGACACAGTGGACATCCAACAAGGGTAGAGGCCATAGTTTACCACCAGAGGGAGCCCACAGCTCAACATAAATGTTAGTAATGGGACCATCTAGGTCACAGCGGGAGAACAGAAGTTGTTATAAATGTGGGAAGATGAGACACCTGATGAAAGATTGTCTAGTTAGAGACGTGAGTGTAACCCAACCACCTAGGTAGAGTCAACAAGGCTCTCAGAAGTGACAATTTAACAGTAGCACATGAGGACGTGGACAGTTATCCCCAGATGGTTCATCTGCACCCAACAACAGGGCGAGTGGTCGACAACCAGCAATGACAAGATTCTATGCTATGAATCAGCCGGAAGCAGTGGTCAACCCACGAGTCATGACAGGTCAGATAGAATTATTTCATTCTGATATGTCTTCATCCTTCTTTGTATCTATTTTGATTGATCTAGGTGCTACACATTCCTTTATCACTCGAGAAGTGATTCATGACTTCAATATGAATTTCAGTCATAGAGCAGATAACTTGTTATTAGAAACTCCATTAGTTGGATCTGTAGTGTTACAGGAGGTATGTTCTCCATGCATTCTTTCCTTTTCTGATCACCATATTCAGGTGAATCTTATCCCACTTGAGATGCATGGGTTCGACATAATCCTTGGGATGGACACCTTAGAAAAGTATAAGGTTGTCTTAGATTGTGGTTCCAAGCAAGCTATGTTCACAGACAACGACGATACATGGATCTTTCAAGGGGACAGAAGGATTATTCCCACATGTCTAGTGTCGACTATGGTAGCTAAAAAGATGATGCGAAAAGGATGCTTCACATTCTTGGCACATGTGGTAAACACTAGAGAATAGAGTCCTAGTCTTTCTGAATTTCTGATAGCTAGGGAGTTTGAGGATGTATTTCCTAAAGAACTTCCAGGTGTTCCTCCACCCCGAGAGATTGATTTTGAGATTAATCTAATCCCAGGTACGCAACCTATAGCTCAAACACCATATAGAATGGCACCTGCTGAGATGGATGAAATCAAAAAACAGTTACAGGAATTACTTGAAAAGGGTTTTATTTGACCGAGTACTTCACCTTGGGGTGCTCTGATTCTCTTTGTGAAAAAGAAAGACGGGTCAATGTGATTATGCATCGACTATAGACGGCTAAAAAAAGTAACCATAAAGAACAAATATCCTCTGCCAAGGATAGATGACCTGTTTGACTAGTTTTGTGGTGCAACTATCTTTTCTAAAGTAGATCTAAGGTCAGGATATCATCAGCTACGTATCAAGGAGAGTGACATACCTAAATCAGCCTTCATGATAAGGTATGGTCACTATGAGTTCATAGTTATGTCGTTTGGACTGACTAATACACCATCTGCATTCATGGAACTCATGAACATAATCTTTTGTCCATTTCTTGATCAATTCATAGTAGTCTTCGTAGATGACATCCTAATTTACAATAGAGATGCTCAACAACATGAGCAAAACCTCCGTTAGACCCTGACTTTATTGAGAGAGCACAAGCTATATGCCAAATTTAGTAAGTGTGAGTTCTGGTTATCAAAAGTGTCTTTTCTTAGACATGTAATATCTGCCTCAGGTATCCGTGTTAATCCTAAAAAGGTAGAATCTATCTTGGAGTGGGAACAACCAAAGACACCAACGGAGATACGCATTTTTCTAAGATTGGCAGGCTACTATAGGAGGTTAATTAAGAACTTCAGTTCTATAGCATTACCCCTAACCAAGTTGACCAAGAAGGAGGTTCCTTTTGTCTAGAATGACAAATGTCAACATTCTTCCAGTTGTTGAAAGAAAGGTTAACAAGTGCACCTGTGTTAGTGTTACCTGAGCAGGGAAAGGGGTATATTGTATTCTGTGATGCTTCTAAGAACGGTCTAGGATGTGTGTTGATGCAGGATAAACAAGTTATTTCTTTTGCTTCTCGACAACTTAAGAAACACAAGGAAAATTATCCAACTCATGATCTAGAATTGGCTCCGGTGGTTCATGCGTTGAAGATCTGGAGACATTATCTCTATGGAGAGACATTCCATATTTTCACAGACCATAAGAACCTAAATTACATCTTTTCACAGCATGAGTTGAATATGAGAAAACGCCACTGGATGGAGTTAATCAAGGACTATGATCGTACAATTGATTATCATCCAGGAAAGGCTAATGTAGTGGCTGATGCACTAAGTAGAAAACCATCGTCGCCAATCATGGACAAGGCACAATTGAACTCTTTAGTATACTTTAAACGAGACATGCTTGTCTCTTTGAGGAAAAATAGTATACAACTTAAAGTATCCTTGTTAATTGGATTGTTAGATGAGATGCACATAAAACCTACTCTGAAACAACATATCAAAGAGGTACAACAAGCTGATACTGTGATTCAACAAATCAGGTCAGAGTATGGTAGTGAGAAACGAGAGGGTTTTCATGAGTCAGATGATGAGGTAGTCTGTTACCATGGTAGTATGGTAGTACATGATGCCAATGAATTAAGGAAGTTAGTATTGGAGGAAGCTCATTCATCTATGTATGCAATGCATCCAGGGAGCACCAAAATGTATCATAACTTGAAGGACATGTATTGGTGGCCCGGTTTGAAGAAAGATGTAGCTGAGTTTGTTATGCGGTGTCCAGTGTGTCAGCAGGTTAAAGCTGAACATCAAAAGCCCACTGGAACAATGCAACCTTTACCTATTCCACAGTGGAAATGGGATCACGTGACCATGGACTTAGTGGTTGGTTTGCCAAGAACAGCCAAAAGTCATGATTCCATTTGGGTGATAGTTGATAGATTGACTAAGTCAGCACATTTTCTTCCTGTCAAAACAACCTATACTGCCGATAAACTTGCACAGATCTATATAGATGAGATAGTGCGTTTACATGGGGTTCCAGCTACAATTGTTTCTTATATAGGTCCCCAGTTCACGAGTCATTTTTGGGAACAACTACATAAAGCTTTGGGTACACAATTAATATTCAGTACCGCCTTTCACCCCCAGACGGATGGACAATCTGTGAGGACTATATAAACATTGGAGGATTTGCTTAGGGCATGTGTCCTTCAGTTTGTAGGAAGTTGGGATCTACATTTGAGCTTCAGAGAATTCGTTTACAACAATAGTTATCAGCACAGTACTGATATGGCACCATATGATGCATTATATGATAGATGTTGTAGATCTCCATTGTGCTGGTATGAAATAGGAGAATACCAACTTTTAGGTCCTGAATTAGTGCAACAAACAATTGAGAAGATTAAAGTAATACAACAAAAATTAAAGGTTGCACATGATAGACAGAAGTCATACGCTGATAAACGACGAAGACCTTTAGAATTCCAAGTTGGAGACAAAGTATATCTCAAAGTCTCACCTTGGAAAGGTGTTCTTAGATTTGGGAATAGGGTAAATTATCTCCTAGATTTATGGTGCCTTATCCAATCACTGAACAAATTGCAAAGGTAGACTATAAGTTGGAGTTGCCACTTGAACTACATAGATTGCATCCAATATTCCATATATCCATGCTGAGAAAGTGTCACCCTGATACGGAGTTAGTATTACAACATGTAGAGGTAGAGTTAAATGAAGATATATCCTATGAAGAAGGACCAATGATGATTCTTGATAGGAGAATCAAAAAGTTTAAAAAGAAAGACATAATTCTTGTAAATGTTCTCTGGCAGTACCCTTCTCTTTTCTCTTGATGATTTCGGGGACGAAATCCCTGTTAGGGGTGGATAATTGTAACATCCCTGACTTGGGTTATGCCTTAACCCTAGGAGTTTTGCTTAAGTAAGTCATTTATATTCTTGTATTTATCTTTTGAAAAGTAATTAAGACTAATGGAGAGCTTATGTTTTAATTTTGGTCCTATTTGAATAATGTTGAAGCAATATTTGATTGTTTTGGACTAAAGTGCAATTTACCCAATTTAAGGGGTTACCTTGCAAATGTTACATGATAAATGTTCCTCAAGTGTTATAGAATCATAAGAATGAGAATGATGTTGAAGTATGGCTTGTGGAAGCCTAAGTTCCAAGAAGGAGCTTGTTTGAGTAATGCTTGTGTATTGAATGCTAGTTTTGGTGTAATTTGCAAATTGCCCAAAATCTAGGGTTGAATATGTAAAATACCACTTCAAGAGTGTCCCTACTGTTTCTTGGTATCATTTAGAGAAAATAAAAAGAATGGGGTGTCTTGTTTGAACTACTTTTGAGGAGAGATAATCTTGATAATAAAATAATAAAGATTTAAGCCTAATTGAAATCCTAATTTATTTTGTAGCAAAAACATAAATATACTAATTGAAGTGTCCATCAACTAAAAATATTATGGAAGAAATCCTATAGTGGGAGGACGTCCAAATGCCTTGAGTGGCACCGAAATATCCTAAGTAGGTGAAGAAATCCACTCACATTTGTTAATTAAAAAGTAATGTCCACTAAAAATGAATAATAGTATTGTAATGATTAAGGTGCTTAGTGGTTGCTTTTCATTCAAGGATAATTGAAAGGAAATTGAGGAAAAAGTAAGATGTCTTCGAAGGCAAGGAAGGGAGGGGGCATGTGGCAAGAAAGTGGATGAATTTTCTCCTACTTTCTCTCTCCTAGAAAATCAATTATATGTACTCAATTTTCTCCTTACTTGAAAGGCTATTTTTGCAAACCACTTTCTTCCCTTGCTTTGGCCAATGACCAAGGAGCTTAGGAGTAGGAGGAAAATGTTCCCCAAGCTAAAGGTAAGCTCCATGATAATCTTCAACCTTGGATTGATGGTTGAAATCAGATTTCAACATTCATTTTCTTCTCTCTTCCATCTAATGCTCAACCTTGGCTATCTTTTGCATCCAAAAGAGTTGGAAACGGACCTTGGATAGTTTGAAGAGCTTCTTTCACCATTAGAGACGAGAATCTTGAAGCTTGAAGCTTTGAAGCTACATTGAAGATGGGTTATATAACTTGAACCCATTAATGTTATTATTGATATCAATTTCTCATCATATGTTGATCTTTTATTTTCTTCTTGAATAATTGATGAATTCATCATGTATATGACAGTAGAATTTGGAGGTCTAAAGCTTGATGATGATGACATCATCTTAGAACACACCTCAAGAATATAAAAAAACAAATGGTTTCAATTTTGTTTGTCAAATGGTTTCAAAACTGTTAGTGACCAAACGATTTCAAAACCGTTAGAGGTCAAACGGTTTCAAACCGTTAGAGACCAAACGGTTTCAATGGATTCAAGGATAAATTGGTCTCATGACCTAATAACTTCAAACAATAAAATTCAATTGGTTTCAAAACCCTAGAATCAAACTCAATTGATTTCATAACCCTAGCTCAATTGGGTTCAAAACCCTAATTTTATGTTCAAACTGTTTCAACTCTGAATTAACCAAACGGTCTCAAACCGTTTGAGAGTCAAATGGTCTCAAACCATTTAGGGTTAATCAATCTTCAAACCGTTTGAGGGTCTTGGGTTGAAACGGTTTTCAAACCGTTAGATATGAAACGGTTTCAAAACCGTTTGATGAGAAAAAGGTTCAAGACCATTTAAGGATATAAAGACCAAGACCGTTTGAAGGTCTAAACGGTCTCAAACCGTTTGAAGGTCTAAATGGTCCCAAACCGTTTGACAGTTTAGGACCAAACCATTTGAAGGTTTAGGACCAAACCGTTTGAAGGTTTAGGGCCAAACAGTTTGATAGTTCAATTGGTTCAAACCGTTTGAAGGTTCAATTGGTCCAAACCGTTTGAAGGTCCAATTGATTCAAACCATGTAAGTACTAATAACCCCATAAGTGGTTGAAGAGTATCTCAAGGTTGATTTCAATGGAAGTACCTCTAAAGTACTTAGGTGATTAGTATAATTAGAGTGATTATCACTCGATGCCTATGAAAGTAATATATTCAATACACTATGATAAGCATAGCTGCATGTACTTTAGTAAAAGGTTAAGTCAACCTAATAAGGTATGATGATGATGTGTGTTCCTAAGTACATGGAACAATGATAAGTATGATTTAATACTTAAATTATTCTATGTGAAACCCTAATATAGGGTTTTGGCATATGAAATTCTAATTGATTAAGATGAGAAATCCCTAACCCTAATTTTAGGTAATGGGATGAGAAACCCTAATTAATATAAATTGGGAAACCCTAACCCTAATATAGGGTGATGTTATGTGAAACCCTAATATAGGGTGATGTTATGTGAAACCCTAATATAGGGTGATGTTATGTGAAATCCTAATATAGGGTGATGTTATGTGAAACCTTAATATAAGGTGATGTTATGTGAAACCCTAATTGATAAAGATGGGAAACCCTAACCCTAATGAGGGAATGGTGATGTTATCTTTGTATTGCATAATGTTGATATGTAATTGATATGGATGTTATCATGTATATTAACCATGTAGGTATCATGAGATGATGAGCATAACCAGGTATGAGCTATGATGTTAATGGGCCTTGTGAGCCATTATTTTATTTGTTTCCTAGTGAAAGGTGACAAGAAGTTGAATCTGCCTAGTGAGCTATGTGAGATGCTTGTGTAACAAGTATCATGAATACCTTGGTCAGATGACCTGGAGGTAATAGTTACCTGATAAGTGATAACCTTATTCAGTGATGAACTAAGGGTTTGGATACTCAAATCCAGTAAACATGATGATGATATTGATGAGGGGTGTGAATTCCTAGTGATGAGATAAGGGATTGAGATCCCAATGTTCTATAAAGTTTTGAAAAACACTTGATAGAAGTATTACATGTTTCTTTGTAGCATTTGTCATAATAATTCCTATTTGAAACCTTGATTGATGCTCAAAGAATATGGTAATGTACTTAAATAATCAAGTGGAATATTATCATGTAGAGCCCTAGCCATAGATCCATCATCGTCAGTAGTTGGTGATGGTGAAACGAGTTCTCCTACTGGTTAATCTGGAGCGTATATTGTTGAATATGTGAGGTTTCTCCTAGCCGGAAATAGGAGGATTATAGTGAAACTTCAGTTGTAGACTCAAGATATGTTTAAGAGCATGGTAAACATGCCCATGGCTCAGTGTGATGGAGCATGGTGAACTGGCCCGTGGCTCAGATTTACTAGCACTAGGACCTATACCAAGGTGGGATAGAGAAAGGGTGGCCTATGGGAGCTAACCATGTGACCGAGGTCACTTAAGCAAGAGACTGTGGTCCTTCTTGTGGTCTCGCACTGACCGAGACGGATGAGATCATGGAGTCTGGCTCTTCCTTTGGTCTTGTATGGCACCGGCTTTGGGTTTCGCAATCGAAGGTTGGATTTGAGTAGTACAACTCACTTCCTCAGGGCATTAGAATGATTGTAAAATGTAATCAACCGTGTAGCATATTTGCTTAAGGACGAATTACAGAAATCATTGGTTGATGTTACATTGCTTATTGTATCCTAAATGGATATATATTATATATGTTCTTCATATTCCTTATTAAAATGAATAAATGATTTACTGCTTTATCATTTATAGATGTAATGCTTTAAAATATGATATTGCTCTATTATGCTTAATAATGATTAAATCTTACTTTTCAATAGAGATTCCTCTGCTCAGTTTATTACTGTTTATCTACAATAATAATATTTATGGCGGAGAGTTATATCTCTCGCTGGGACATGGGTCTCACCCCATTGGTCACCAACATTTTTAGGTGGATGCGAACGAGGAGGTAGAGACCATACAACAGGGGAAGGACAGCAGCATGAGGGACAACAGTAACATCTTAGGTGGAGATACTAACTGTTGTGTCTTGTAGATATGAGTCCTATGTGTCGTCTCTATACTCTCAGGTCCTTGGAGTCAATACTTAGTGTTTTTATGATCTATTTGAGATTTTGGCTTGAATGCCTCGAGGTTTTATGTTTCTTATGTATTGTTTTGGCAAAGCAACTGTTGTAAATATATTTCCTTGAGAAGGGATGGTACATGGTATGTACAATGTGAACTATAAAGTATTCAGTACTTTAGTTCTCCTTATAAGAGTTTCCTGGAATTAGATTTCCTTGCAAAAGGTTTTAATTTTTAGTGATTTTTGTTATTCTGTTGATTATGATTAATTCCACAATTAATTACACAGTGACTGTCTGATTTGTTGTTGGGCCATGTCAGTTATTCCAAACGATATGACCACAAACTCATAGTGACTATACCAAGTCCTAAAATCTGACTTAGGTATCTCATCTGCCTTGATTTGCATGTAGTGGTATGCTTACCTCAAATCTATCTTTGAGAACACTGTGGAAAAGGGTACTTGTTCTTGATTGTCTCCTTGTTCAACTGTTGGAAGTCGATGCACAACCTCATAGATCCATCTTTATTCTTCACAAACAACACAAAAGCACCCTAAGGGGAAGTGCTCAAGTTGATAAAGCCATTCTCTAGTAGCTCCTACAACTGATTCTTCAACTCTTGTATCTCAATTGGTGTCATTATGTATAGTGTCTGTGCTATTGGATGTGTTCCAGGAACCAGATTGATCTTAAAATCAACCTCTCGGGGTGAGGGAATACTAGGAAACTCATCAGGAAACATATCTTCAAACTCAAGAACAATAAGAACCTCTTGAATACTAGGAATTCTCATCTTAGTATCCATCACATGAGCTAGAAAAGCTTCACAGGCTTGCCTCATCAACCTCTCCACTGTCATCTCTGACACTGAGTACGTCGGAAGAATCTTCCTATCTCCTTGGAAGACCCACAAAACATCACCGTCAAAGAATGTCACCACCTTAGAACTACAATCCAAGACCACCCAGTACTTCTCCAAGGTATCCATCTCAAGTATCACATCAAATCCATGCATATCAAGTGGTATAAGGTCCACTTGAATGATGCATCCTGAGAAAGTAAGAACATAGGATGGACACACCTCCCGCAACTTGACAGAACCAGCCCAAGGGGTTTCTAAGTGGAGACTATCATATTTACGACTAACAAGCAAATAATAGCTAGCTATCATTAAAAAAATAGCTAGCTATCAATTCTCTAGTGATAAAGAGTGTGTCGCACCCAAGTCAATCAAAATACATATAAAGTAGGAAGAAGACAAATCATAATGAAATAACACCATGTGACCTATCACAACGTGAGGGTTGACTACTCATTATTGCTGAATCATATCAAAGAATCGGGTCATTGCCTGTTGTTGCCCCTATCCTCTACTAGCTTGCCCATATGATCCTACTTGTGATGCCTGACCGCAGCCTCTGCCTCCACCACTATTGAACTGTCACTGATGCGACCCTTATTGTCTCTATCTCAACTGTTGCATCACTTCCTCATCCTTCACTGGGAAAAATGATCTCATATGTCTCTATTATCCACACCTATAACATGTCCTTGTATTAAACTGCAGTCTAGACGGCCCCATCACTAAAAGTGATGTTGCACTGTGAGCTCCTTCCGATTGAAAACTATAGCCTCGACCCTTACTCGACAACCACTGTGGATGAACCAGTGACCTTTACTGCAACTGAGGCACTGAAAACCTTGACTTCTTAAAGCCTCCAGAGAACTGTCCTGGATACTGAATCAGTCTCTATTTAGCATTATCTTCAAACTTCTCTACCACCAACTGCTCAATCTACCTCACAGATTCCACAAATTTTAAACCATTCTCTATTTTCTAAAGATGACACCATCCTAATCAACTTTGAGCTCAAACCTTTTGCAAAACATCAGATCCTCTCCTTAACCGTTGAACCCATGTGTGGGTAAAACCTCAGAAGTTCCATGAACTTGGCCTCATACTCATTTATCGTCGTAGATTCCTGCTGAATCTTCTCGAATTGCAAGATATTCTCATCCAAATATGTCTCAAGGAAGTACTGAATGACAAACTCTTGTCAAAACTCCTCCCAATTGATCACTATTACATGTCTCTTCTCCTTCGTGGTGGCCCACCAATGACCAACACTACCCTTCAATAGGTACACTACATGCTTCACCTTATCCTCTTTTGAGATGTTGAGGATCTTAAAGGCCTTCCCCAACTTTATCAGCCACATATTTGCATCTGTCGGGTTTTTTTGGCTATTTAAGCTAACGAGTTTCAATCATATAATGATCTTTTACTCAACTAGCTATTTCCCACAAGCATACGAGAGTAGTTGTAGTCGAGGTCAAACACAAGGAGCGTTGGTTAGCTAGGCGTAAGATTTATGATTTTTAATAATCTAGATCATTGTACACATGATGATTGGATTAGAACAACTAAATTATAGATTTAAAACAAAATAGTAAATTATCACTTAAGAAAGGTTAAGATTCAGATTTAAGAGGATCTTAGACTTGGGATTTCACTATCACATCATAGCTTATGTTAAAATATGAATTTAAACATGTTAATTAACTTGTAAAGGAGGTTTGTAGTCATCACTCACCTCCTAGTGAAGTGATGACGATTCTAACTCCATACATCACTCTCGTGCATGTATTTCATTTTGAATCACAGACTTTTCTCCTCAACTTAATCCCAGCCACTCTCGCGGTCAAGGACAAGTTGCCAAAAGAGTAACACCATACTCTCAAACACATCTTCTCAGATTATGAAAGAAAACATAAAACATGCAAGTATGATGGACAATCACACAAACAAGCATTTCAGATTTGAAACAACTCTTGGAACATGCAAGAAACTAAGATTTAGTACGAAATTCATATGTTCATACAAGTTATGACATGGGAGTTACTCTCCCATGTCCAAGGAAATGAAACTACTCGTCCATGATAGTGTACAATAGAAAATGTGCAGAGCTTTCAGAATTCAACATGGTTTAGAGAAGGAAAAGCTAAGTAATGCCAAGGTGTAACCCAAGAAAGGTAGAATTCCAGCTTGAGGAAGAAATCCCAATCCTACAACTGCTACAAACTGGACAAACTTCCCTCCCGAGAAGCTTTGTGGAGTGAAGAAGCTCTGCTGCACATCTGGAGAAGAAAATGGAGAAGAAGAGAAGAAGAATGGGGATTCTTTGGAAAAGAAACCACCTTCTTCCACCCAAAATTTCCTTCCCCTGCTCTCCTCTTACTCTGGGATGAGGGAACTTTCACAAATGATCAGGCATAACCGCCCATTAAGTTCCCACTTTGTTTTAAACAAAAACTCATATTTTTCAAAATGCTGAAATTGCCAGGTGCACACCGTGTAAAAGTTTTGACAGTTGCCCATAATGCACTGTGCATGACATGCACAAAAGAAATCCATGTCGTGCAACTTTCTAGAAGATTTTTGGTTTGCCTGAAGCTCCAGGTGCACGCCGTGCATTTGCTTTTCTGCACTTTTCTGGAAAGTTGCACGTCGTGTCTTTAAAAAGACACGATGTGTGACTGCAAATCTAGAGTTCTGCATTCAATTTCTGGAAAGTTGCACGGCGTGTCTTTTTAAGACACAGCGTGCAAATGGCTGTTCTGGGATGTTGTGTATTCTACTGATAACTTTCGACGTGTAGGTCATATTTACATGCTGTAAAAAGTGGTATTTGCGCAATTTTGAACCCCAAAACATGTAGATACTTGAGGAGTGATCCAATAAGAGATAATATGATAGATACTCATCATTTCATTGCAAATATATTACCTACAAACCAAACCATGAGACAAGTAAGAATAGCTAAAAATATAGAATCTAGCATGAATGAGAGTGATAATTGAGTCAAAATAACATGGATATGCAACCAAACATGATTCAAAAGATGATATGATTTGTGCACATCAGGTTTTTTGTACCAACGTAATCTATTGCCCTCACAAACCTTAACCTCTCGAAGGTCTTCCCAGAACATTGGGATTCTACATTAGGGATAATTGCCCTTGTTTGGGTACATGCATTCTATCCACTATATGTGTCATTGTGTCCACAAATTGTCCAACCATGGACTAAAGATCCAGATTGGCCACAGTTGTTGGGTCAATCTGAAGCACTGCAGGCACTCCATACACCCTGGTCTGCCTCCTCGCACCACCTCCTGGTGCAACAACACTGTCATTAGCATGTTCTTCATGTTCTCCAGACATATCTTCTTCTTCTGCATAAGCAGAAGCTGCAATCAGATATGCTGGATGCACAAGAATAGACACAACCTTAGTCCTATGACCATGTCGACTCAACAAACCTAGAGCTATGGTATGAACCAAGTATGACACATCAATCACACCAAAGTGAGATTTCTCAAGCTAAAGTGTGGAATCAACACTAAACATCAAGATTACCAAAAAAACTTGGTAAATTAAAATCATTCACTTATATATTCACAAGTATAAACATATTACATGGAAGTCAACAAACTGTGTCACCTATATCACATATCAAGCCATACATGTACAAGCATGGCATACTACCAAAAACCTCATATCAATGTACAACATCTACAAAACACCCCCAAGGACTTGAGAGTACAAGGATGACATATATGACTCTACGACAAAACACTAGCAAAATATTCAACCTTCAATGGATACTGCTCTCCTTGCTGCTCTTCCTCAACTGCACAATCTTTACCTTGTCATGCACGACCACCTAAAATATGTGGAATCCCACAGGGTGAGACCAATGTCCCAGCAAGAGATATAACTCTCTACCAACAAATATTGTTAACATAGATAGATATATAGCATGAAAGTAATACTATTAATAGGATGAGAAGATTCAGTAAAATGAATACTTTAAAACTGATAACATAGATTAAGCAGTTTAAGAAGCTACAAACTAATTAGTAGGTTATCATATATTCTTATAAGGAATTTGAAGAGGTTGTATAACCATTATCAACTAAACAATATAAGAAACAAGGTAAACATGTCATCCAATGTGATTCATGTTTAACCTTAAGCATACTACACAAATGTATTACATCTTTTATTATGCTCTGTGGAGATGAGGTATACCACTCATACTCCAACTGACCGTTGCTAAGTTGAAATTAGTGCCATACAAGATCCAGGAGAGCTAGACTCTTGTCATCTCCCACACCCCCAGTCAGTCCAAATTTGCCACAGTGATATATAGAGTCAAATTGTAAATCAGCCTAGTTCGCCTTGGTATATAGGCCCAACAGTAGTGAGTTACGACTGCAGTTGCCATCCTGCCAGGGTATGATCACAACCACACCTGAAAACATCTCATCTGAGACACGGTCTTGATTATTATCATGCCCAGGTATGACCACAACCATCCTCTAAATCTGTAATAGTGAATGCATGGATATATCCTCAACTTGTACCCCCGCATATTCAACAATATGCACTCCGATTTTCCTGCATGAATTACTCATTTCACCATCCAGTAAGTGCTGACTTAGAAGATGGATCTATAGCTCAGGGAAACCTACATGATTAGGGTTTCACTTGTTTAATTATTTCCTTCTGGGTATCTATTAGTGCATCAGTCAAGTTACAACATACAAGCCATAAAAAAAATCTACAAAGATAAGGGTAGATTACAATGCCAGAAGATATAAAATGTATTAAACATAAAGTTGATCATATCATCACATGATACTGATATTGTCTCACTGCTTTATATCAGGCCATAACCACTCAGGGGATAACCATACCTCATCACATCACTAAAGGATATCACCACAAAGTAGGCATAGATCCTCTGCAAGTTCATAAGATCCAATCATATAGTTATTGCTTAACATCATTATCTCATCTTGCGTCATAAAGGCTCATAATCATTACCCTAAGTCACATTAGATATACCATAGAAACCACACACTATGATGTTCATTCAACCTGCAACATTAGGGTTACACAACTAGGAGAGAGAATACATCATTACATGGTAATCACTCAAGTAAGACAATCATTACATCATGTAATCTTGATTAGGGTTAGGGTTTCCCATACATCACTGAGCATCATTCCCTATATGGTACACCATTCCCACATTCTTGGAAAACCATACCAGACGTCACCAACCATCAAGCATTCAAAATAGACACATGTATCGACCATACAAGGTTAAGACCATTTGTAGCAACCTACAGATGTAGCGACCACTAGGGTTAGCTAATGTAGCGACCAACCAAAATTGACCATGTATAGCGACCACCCATGTAGTGACCAGCCCACATAGCACATGTAGAGATTGTAAGAGAATCTAGGAATAGGGTTTGTTGCAACCAAACCACCCTAGGTAGCGACCATCCATTAAACCAAAGCCATTTCAATCAAACAAGCCATCTTGTGTAGCAACCAAACCAAGGTTCAAAACATTGCAAGCACAACAACAATTCATGTGTAGCGACCAATCAAACCCAAAGCACGATCCTCACCATGGGTCATAGAAAACACTAAGAACATGAGGAACATGCCATCCAAAATAGAAGTATAACATCTGGGAAACTAAAGCATCACCAAGGTACAACTCCATGAAGACCATTATCATCAAAACCCTAAAACACGTGTCACAAGGTTCAACATGGAAAACCATCGTATTAGAGAGAAACCAAACATCAAACACATGTAAACAATGACCAGAATTTCTATCTTCCACATGATAGTCAAACCAAGCCCATGGTGATAAAATGAACAATCAATATGTTGCATGCAAGCATAGTAACTCCACCATCCATACATCTCGAGTACAAGAATTAGGGTTTAGGAGAAAGAACAATCTATACATAAATACTTATAATATTAAACCCTAAATTAAGATAGCATTATCCATCAAATTATGATCACATTTTAGAGATTAAACAATAGCATGCAAGCAAGATATCAGTCCAACAAATAGTAAAGGAGAGAGTTATATAACTTGCCTTGAGGTGAAGATCAACTTCCAAAGCCATAAGATCCTACAGAGAGAAGAAACGCCAAGCTTGGATCAACTCCAACTCCAAGTAAGATCACCTTGAGAGAAGAGATCTTTGTCTTACTCATGTACTACCATGGAGAACCATGGATCCAACCTTCGTTGGAGAGAAGCTCCTAAAGAAATCCACCATGAAGAACCATAGTCTGGAGAAGAGAAGAAAGAAAGAGTAGGGTGTCAAGAAAACTAGATGAAGGATATATACCACTTACCAAGATCAAAGATCACCAAGAACCACCACAAGGGAGATGATCACACCCTAGATCAGCACATGTAAGGATAAAACTACCACCTCCTCCAAGATCAACACCTCAACTTCCACCACCAATCTCAAGGCTAAACACAGGAATGAAGAGAGCTAAAGAGGATACTTGCATGTGAAAGAAGGGGTATAAATATCCAAGGGTACAAGAGAGTTAGATGTATTTGAGGTGTCAAGATGTTAGAGACTCTAAGGACACTTATCCCTCAAAACCATGACCATGCAAGCACTCTAGATATGCATGCATCAAGGGGTGATAAAAACAAGGCTTGGTAGAGACCACTAGGTCCACTACCTACCTTCGTTCGAAACATAACCAAAGTGATCACCTTGGTAGAGAATTCTACCCATGTCATCCAAGACAAAGGGTCAATACTCCAAAGCACAAGCCAAACCCTAGCGACCAAAATCGAGGACATGGCACATAGGTCTCTACAAACACAACTAAGAATGGTCCATTGGTCAAAACACTCACAAGGGCACAAAGCACATCGACAGCTACACTCTAGGATCAATAACCACATGGTCAACACCGCCATCAACTCAGGCAAACCCTAGCATCAACACACATGATGCCATCTCATTAACTAAATCCCAACAAGGTTCCCCTAAGAATCATTCTCTCTCTAATAATGCCAAAACACAAAAGGCACAACCAACATGTGACAAATTGCAAGATAAACCCTCAATATGGGTAAATTTTGACTTGGTCCAAAAGCAACACACATAAAGCATAACTAGCTCAAACATCAACTAAAAATGGACTAAACTGAAAACATAAGTGTGTCACGTGTTATTAAGGTATCGAGAGAGATTATATTAAGGTTTAAGCATCTTATTAAGCAAATAAAGCAAGAACAAGCACTAAGATAGGTCAATAGTCTTACTATCTCTTGCTGCAACATGCTCATGTATTCAAGTTGCACTCAAATAGCATCAACAACGACTGGATGGTTTGATCACCATGAATGACAATTGAATTTGTCCTCCTAGAGGGTGGAAACTGCCTCCTCATCTCTATAATAATCCACATGGACCACTAGGGACTTTTGTCATTCTAGATGAACAAACAAGATGGAGTTGTATCGTTAGTCAACATACTAGCGTCGACTTGCTCTACTAATTGTCTCTCCCTTGTTGTTCCTCCCTTTAATGGGTAGAACTTACTCGGGTTGTCATGCTACCAAAATTGTGAGAAGACAAATATGGTCAGAGCTTATTGTTGTGTCTCTATAAAGCCTCGACTACCTCTTTATTTGTAGGAGGGTTGAGGCCAGGAGTTTTAGTCTGAGAGGGAGTCAAAGGGACAAAATTTCATGAATTTTCTAGAACCTACAAATGTTGAACCAATCTGTTCACAGTAAAATGGTCAGTTACACATGAGACAATCACTTCAACCCTTTTATCAGTCATTTCACTATGTTTCCTACTGTCAATTAATATTGGATTAATGCAGAACATGAGGTAAGCATCAATACTTGATCTAATCACATTGATCAACCAAACAGTTAGTTCACAACCTGAACCAGTATGTTCAAACATCTGAACTGGTCGGTTCACTTGATGAAATGGTTGTTTTAGAGATCTAATTGTCCATGTTAGTTCAAATTGACCTGACACTTGAATTGATCAGTTCAACACTTGAATTTGTCGGTTCACAGTCATGTCAAACAATTTTCAACAGTTGTTGTTTAAATTGAATACCTAACAATTTAATAATCAACTTAAACATCATTCATGAATAAACCCCAATTTCAGGTTTATTGTTACGACCCCGTCTCCCGGTAACCCCCAATTAAGGGAGACCCGAAGGTCAGAGCCGTTATTCAATTAACAGGATCAAAGTTTCGACAAATAATCAATAACAATTAATAAACTTTACTAACTAAACTGAAAACTGGTATAAAATAAAACTTTTCTTACCTTGGAAAAATTGGGATTTCTACACTTCTATCCATGAAGATGTTACTCTAAATAATCCTCCGGTGTACGTTACTTCTCATTTAATTCCACATATGCCACTTTACTGTTTGTTCTTTTCATTTGTACCTAAAATGCCGACAAACAAAATGTCGGTCAGTATATCGAAATATACTGGCATGTGGGGACAACCAAAAGTTTGCACATATGGCTAACAATTTAAATATCACAATCAAATTATTTAACAAGCCAATTTACACTTTTCAGTATGACATTCTCCACCGCTTTTGCCCTAACCCTGGCATACCCACCTTAGGGTGCCCTTTGTCAATGACTTAAGGCCACCTTCTCAATCCCGAGCTTGGTGCCTGGGGATCACCACTCATGGTGCCCACTAGTCATGCAATATCATAGGCCACCTTCTTGGTGCCTGGGGTCACCACTCAAGGTGTCCATTGGTCTACCCATATGGGCCTGACCTTTGGTATCATCCATCAGGGTGGCATGTAGGTGCGAGAATACATACTTCTAGTTTTAATGTGATAATCATAGTGACTTTACGATTTGCAAGTATGAACATCCAAAATGTTTAGTTGCAGCCAATGCGAGGAAACATTCGGAAATCTTCATGAAACTAATGTAGTTATTCATAAGCGTAACCACATACCTATCAGGCAGACTCAGATGCAGGAATATTCCAAACAAGCAAGTAATCCAGAATCAAGCAAGTACACAATTCAATCCTAAAATATTCATCCAATATTTTCTATCATTGATCATGGTACACAAAACTAATAGATCTACTCGTGCCTTAGGTTGACTAGCCTTTTAGGGTTTTGACTATAATTAGGGTTTCACTTCCTTTTTATTACTTTTATCTTACTTTTATCAAATATCCATCAAACCCTAATTATCTTGTCTTATTTTCCATTAAGGTCCTTAAGATTAGGTTTGGACTACGAAACCCCAATTATTCATCTATTCATCACAAAAGATGTTAAGGTTATCCTTTAACAATATTTAATCTTATTTTTTAGACTAATAACACCATTATCTATCAGTTAAGTCCACCAAGCCTCTTTTCATTAAAGCTACTATTTTAATCCTTTTAATCCATGGCAAACTCATTATAACCATTTATCACCAATTCATAGCCCATTATGATCTAAGTCACATATGAATTCGTTTTGTCATAATTTTACCCTTTTATTCCTGAGAAAACCCTAATTACTACCTTTAGGGTATATATCCAGAATTAAGGACTTTTATACTCTAATATCTTAGATTCAACAGTGAACTGCATGTCAGTCTGCTTTACATTAGCTCATGACACATGTCACTACTGGGCTCTCTCTCTCAGCCATTGCACGATCAAAGCGACGTCATCTGCACACACCTGGGGTTCTTTTATGACCTTCGCGAGGCCTCCTTCACCAACATCATCATTATGAAGTGGTGACCGACACTACCTCCTTATGGAACATCTTGCATCCCGATAAAGGCCATGGTGGTTAACATTACATCTTAGGAACTGTCTCTATGTATCACCCTAAATGAGCACACATGCTCTCATCAGACCCACTAGTCTGGATCATACTGTCCATTAGTATGGGGTGATAAACTG
Organism: Alisma plantago-aquatica; assembly: GCA_963693085.1. Lineage (NCBI taxonomy): Eukaryota > Viridiplantae > Streptophyta > Magnoliopsida > Alismatales > Alismataceae > Alisma > Alisma plantago-aquatica. The sequence goes on from OY856413.1 coordinate 581,591,228, forward strand.
TACAAACACTGAGCTCTTCATGTATATACTTCCACCTCATGGAAGTGAACCTTTAGGTCACATCAAGAACTTTTGAATTCACATCATGGGGTAGTCGAACCATCTCTTTTTTGTATGTAGTTCAACCAGATTTGTCCCTTAACAGAACTCTTCCTTTCTCATGTTATCTAGGTAAGGCGATCTACCATAACCCATATTGTATCTTGACCTTCTTGGTCTAGGAGAGACTCACAACATCCATAATGATGAACTCTCATTCCTTCTCGGGAACTCTTTATACTTTACATCCATGCACTGGGTTAATGGTGTTCGTCCTTCACCTCCTGGCTTGCATGGCCACATGCTACATGCAACTTTGTTTTAAGCATCCAGAATGCTACCATCACTTACTATGATCTTAAAACCATGATCTTCTATAAATCATGATTCCTCGAGATCGATACCTCAGAAACCCTAAACTATTTTCATCAGGGTTTTATTACCTCCCTATCCAAAGAAGTGTATCTGAGGTCTTATTATCATCCTTTTACTACATAAAGGACTAAACTGGCTAACCAAATGACCATTAACTTGTTCAACGTATCAAAAAACATCTTCTTTCCAAACTTAGGGTTAGCCAAACAACTTCAACCTCTTCTAGCCTCTAACTAAATTAGGTAGCCAGATCTCAACCAGAGCATTCATTACCACTTCACCTCCTTAGGTGTCAAGTAATGTGATGATATACATCTCCATGTATTATACTTATCATCTCATGTCAAACTCTAAGTTGGTCTTCATCAAGAAACTCTGAGTTCATCCTCATGGTGATCCAACTCAACTTTGCATAACTTGCAATTTCCACATAGCTCATAATAAGACATCCTTACAAGATGATTTCCTTAATATTCCTAGTGTTAGTAAACCATCCATGTACCATTCACTTCACAAGGGTATGTTATCATCTCTGTCCTCATACCTTGTAGCAATGTTTCAACTTGCATTATCTTTTATCCTTGGTGTATGGCATGCGTACTGTCCTATCTCTCACCCCCATAACAAGAGGAAATAAGCATTTAGCTGCAGTCCAATTACAGAGTTCCTCCTGTTCCAAGAGTAGAGATGGTACAACCCACCTCGCCAGTACACTTTCAAATCTAAGTTGAAACGTGCCACATATCATCCTGATATCAAAATTACTTCCATGGAAAACTGGTCCCGAACTTACTTGGTCCAAGCACAATCCTTAGTCATCTCCTCTAGGTCTATAGGGTGCCGGCACTTTTGGGGTCATCCCTCTTCCCTTATGCACCATAGAGTGCCCTACTCATCTGCCCTTTGGGTCCCATGAGTTCATGAAGGTGATCAATCTCCTAACCCATGGCCCTCGGACAATGATAGCTGTTACCTCCCGACCCTATGGTCATGTGCAACTAGGGAATTAGGCAACTCCGTCTTTCATCGGTCTTATCCCTACCTGACCCTAGGATAGACTTGGGATTCTCTTATAGTACATATCTGACTTAGAACCTTACCCAAGCCTTCATCATCTCTTTCTTCATTCATGACTGACTTTCATCCTTTCACAGGGGTCATGGCAACCTGCCTACCTTGGTCAGGCCCCATACCGGTTACCTCCATGGTAACTCATCCACATGCACTTAGAGATGGTTATTTATGGGCCTATAGGTTCATTTTCATACCATGTATTCTTCACTTAGCTTCTCAAGATCCTATGATACCTCTTTAGGTCATATCAAAACCGACAGAACTGGTACACACCCTACCAAAGGGTCCTCTCCCAGGATGGGAGGAAACTACAACCCGTGACAGCAAGGTCACAACCATCCTTAAGGTTTTCATCAGTATGAGCATGCTTAAACCAACCACTACTAAGGCACAAGCGTACCTACGAAACCATGCTAAGTCACACTCGTTCTCTTTCCTCATCATCAGATCAACTTATTTGTGAGGGGTTCATCAAACATACCCTTACCTGAAGGGGTTTTCCTTTACCTCTACACATTAAGAGTACCATGCTCAAAACTATGGAGACTCAAATCTCAACATGAGCATTGGGTACACCGCTTCCCCTCTTAGGCCTAGGAACCCTAGGTTCACCTCCGGGTGTCCAACTGCATGCTCATTCTCTTAACCAGGAATCCAGCATGTCGAAGATATGTCATGTACTACCATGATCTTTCTACTCAAGCAACACTTCAGAGTCGATTCCTCTTCCTGGACCACTACTAGGTATAAAGCCTCACAACTGGTGCCTTAACCTCCTCAGGGTCTAAAGCACTCTCTATCACATCTAGTAGGTAATCACTTATACCTTAGGTACCAGAAGAACCATCCTCCCTCTAGGGTTTGGTTACTCTCAAGCTAACCAAGACATCAACCTCCAGGGATCATGCATGAGGCAACCATTATCATCCGCTTAGGTCGCATCATTCTCGACTCCCATTGTTTCTCAAATTTTGGGGTTTTAGGCTTCCAACTTTCTTGGCCGACGTCTGCTCCCTCTCTCTAGAGCTAATCCTACAACCAACCTCTCTATAAGAGGTCCTATCTTTATGAAGGATCAAGCTCTTAAGCATGTCCCTACCTGAGTGAAGCCTCTACTCGAACTTATGTTTACTCAAGGTTATCCACAACCCCTTATGCTTGTCTCATAAGCCCTCCATCATGATCCCTCGACTAGGGTTTCGTTTAACTGTCAACACTACTGACGCACTCTGGGTGCAAGTTATATCCTACTTGCAACAACCCTATAGGTTCTTCTCTATCCTCATTCATGAAGGAGTTACCCCTCGCTCAAACATGCACAACCCTCTCCCGGGTTGGGTCGCCAAAGGTACTAGGTTATCCAACCTCTCATGGCTCGTATGACGATCCCAAGGCATGTCCAACCAAACACTTGGTCTAACTCATCATGTCATCTCTATCTCTAACCTTCACTTAGGGTTAGGGTTAACATCATCCTCAAAGGATGTGCCAGGTATCTACTTTTAATGGAGGTCTCTACCTCCAACACTAACTCTCTCTACTCATCCTCCTGCCAAGGAGGTCTATCCTCAAGTCTCTCCTGAGGGCAATGACAACTTGTGTCATACGACCTAAGCATGTATCTATTCCTTTACGCTTACTCTATTAAGCTTATGTCCATGACATCTTATTTAAATGCTTTTTATTGATTTGATGGAGGATTCCTTAATCCTTATCAACCTTACCCATACCACAAGAGGGTGAGGGAAAGAGAGAGGAAACCCTAATCCTTAAGGTCCTTAATAGAATTTGAGTCGAGAAGGGATGAACAAGATGAGAGAGTCCTAAAGGTATCTTATTTCGATTCATACCCTAAGACTTTGGCCAGGCAGTCACACGGATCCGGGAGTCCTCGTATTCCGACTAGCGGTGCGGAGGAAAATCTTGCCAGCCCCCAGTCGTGATCCTTTTCTAGATACCTCTGTCTTAGGGATAATCCTCTAATAACTCCCTTGGGTTCTACAGAATTTGTAAAATTTAATAATTATTAATGATTAATTGAGGAACCTATGCTCTGATACCAATTGTTACGACCCCGTCTCCCGGTAACCCCCAATTAAGGGAGACCCAAAGGTCAGAGCTGTTATTCAATTAACAGGATCAAAGGTTCGACAAATAATCAATAACAATTAATAAACTTTACTAACTAAACTGAAAACTGGTATAAAATAAAACTTTTCTTACCTTGGAAAAATTGGGATTTCTACACTTCTATCCATGAAGATGTTACTCTAAATAATCCTCCGGTGTACGTTACTTCTCATTTAATTCCACATATGCCACTTTACTGTTTGTTCTTTTCATTTGTACCTAAAACGCCAACAAACAAAACGCCGGTCAGTATATCGAAATATACTGGCATGTGGGGACAACCAAAAGTTTGCACATATGGCTAACAATTTAAATATCATAATCAAATTATTTAACAAGCCAATTTACACTTTTCAGTATGACATTCTCCACCGCTTTTGCCCTAACCCTGGCATACCCACCTTAGGGTGCCCTTTGTCAATGACTTAAGGCCACCTTCTCAATCCCGAGCTTGGTGCCTGGGGATCACCACTCATGGTGCCCACTAGTCATGCAATATCATAGGCCACCTTCTTGATGCCTGGGGTCACCACTCAAGGTGTCCATTGGTCTACCCATCTGGGCCTGACCTTTGGTATCATCCATCAGGGTGGCATGTAGGTGCGAGAATACATACTTCTAGTTTTAATGTGATAATCATAGTGACTTTACGATTTGCAAGTATGAACATCCAAAATGTTTAGTTGCAGCCAATGCGAGGAAACATTCAGAAATCTTCGTGAAACTAATGCGGTTATTCATAAGCGTAACCACATACTTGTCAGGCAGACTCAGATGCAGGAATATTCCAAACAAGCAAGTAATCCAGAATCAAGCAAGTACACAATTCAATCCTGAAATATTCATCCAATATTTTCTATCATTGATCATGGTACACAAAACAAATAGATCTACTCGTGCCTTAGGTTTACTAGACTTTTAGGGTTTTGACTATAATTAGGGTTTCACTTCCTTTTTATTACTTTTATCTTACTTTTATCAAATATCCATCAAACCCTAATTATCTTGTCTTATTTTCCATTAAGGTCCTTAAGATTAGGTTTGGACTACGAAACCCCAATTATTCATCTATTCATCACAAAAGATGTTAAGGTTATCCTTTAACAATATTTAATCTTATTTTTCAGACTAATAACACCATTATCTATCAGTTAAGTCCACCAAGCCTCTTTTCATTAAAGCTACTATTTTAATCCTTTTAATCCATGGCAAACTCATTATAACCATTTATCACCAATTCATAGCCCATTATGATCCAAGTCACATATGAATTCGTTTTGTCATAATTTTACCCTTTTATTCCTGAGAAAACCCTAATTACTACCTTTAGGGTATATATCCAGAATTAAGGACTTTTATACTCTAATATCTTTGATTCAACATGTTTCAACTCCACTCATTAGATTGATCAATTAAAGCCTTTAATAATCTCATTCACTAAAATTAGGGTTTCAAGGCCTATTAATGCTTATTTATGCTCATGAACTCTCAATTAAGATACTAACGTGCAAAACTCATCCTTTTTGTTCCTAATGTTTCTTTTTATCATTAACAGACTAATATCCACTTTAATCAGCTATGAAACCCTACTAATCACTTTAATAATATCAAAATAGGGTTCTTTATTCACTAATACAATAAAGTTGACATATTCCATTACTTTTCGTATTTCAAGAGAAATCAAGCTTCAATTATATTTTTAATGGATTCTTCACGTTTTTCTGATCAACTTTCATGCATAACATTTCTCTATTCGACCTACTAATTAATTATTATGAATTTATCAAAAATCACTTACTTTCAGCCAATGGGAGGTCGCCACGTGTTCAGGCCCATGCAACGTCGCAGCTTGGTTTAGAATTAGAATTGAAAGACGCTTTTGCCCTCCACTTAAGCGGATCGGCACTTCATACCCCAGGGGTATATCCGTCCAACGGTTCCTCCTTCTTCAACCCCGCGAACCCTAGGGCGGCCGCTGGTGCAGCAGTTCACGGGCCTTCCCCCCCTCTAAGGCCTGAACCTCGCGGGTAGTCGTTGCCCTGCCTCCGTCCATCTCTGTCGCACCTAGCCCAGCCTCAAAGCACGGCCGAAACGGCTACGCACAAGGGCACTAGGCCTGCAACTCGCGGTAGGGTTAGGGCTCTTCCAACAAGTGCTACGTGAAGGCAAGAGTACGGGGTTGAAGGTCGATCATTCCCAGGCCGCCGTGAGGGTACCTCGCATCTATCAAGACCATCCACTAGCTTCTCATCATACCAGGGTCGTGGCTCCCTTCATAGCTAGGGTCTTGAACGTAGGGGACATGAAGAAGACGAGGAAAGGAGAGGAAGATGCATAATCTCTCTGGAACCCGTCCCAAAGAGTCTGCCCCTTTTATAGGGGAGGAATCCTCGCCCTAAGAGGCCCATCAAAGAGGAAACAAACCTTCTCTAATAGAAATTCTATTCCTTAATGATAAGCAAGTCTCTCTCTCTCTCTCTTATTACTTGGATATTCCTTGTTCTTGTGATAACAGAATTTCGAAAATCCTTCCCTTTATCTTCTTAGTTCTTGCCCCTTATTCTCATGGAACGAAATTCTACTTTCATTAAATAGGAAAAATACTTTCCTTTTATCAACTTCACAAATTCATTAAGAATGTATTATCTTATCATTTTATTTTGTAATCGTGGTAGTTTCTCTCTCTTTCCTATTTATTGGGGATCCTTGGGCCCCAAGACACTCAAAGAATTCGAAATTCCTTTTATAGAAATACTCATTATCCTTAAATGCATCAATATGCATTATTCTCATTATCTTGCTTCTTTCTAATTAAAATAATTCCTTTTTGAGGATCTTCCTTTAATTCTCTTTTATTTTCCTCATTGGTATTCCTTTTTATTATTAGGAATCATTGGGATACGAAATCCCACTAAGGATAACTCGAATATACATCTTTTCACATATTTTCGTTATTTCATCAATGTTTTCAATTTCTTTATTAACAAGGAAATACTTAATCGATATTTTCTTTTCTTATTGCCTTTTCTTTGCAACTTTGGACTCCTTGGAACCCAAGGAATCTAAGAGGCACGAAATCCTCTTTGGATTTGCCTTCTAGAGGTTTCCACACCTTTCTTTTCTCAAATTCTCAGTTATTCATTAATTAATTGAATATCCTTGTTATTGGGCCCAATAGCCAATAAAGACCACAAATCAAACAACAAGGCTATTGTAAATGAAATCTATTTATTCAAAATAGATTATAACAATTATTTGTTCAAAAATATTTAATATGAGAAATTATATTTCTCAGCAAATGAACCCAAAATTGGGGTTGTAACATCCTTCCCCTCTTATAAGAATTTTGTCCTCAAAATTCCATCAAGCAAGCAAACAAATAGGATAATCCATTCTTATGTCCATCAGGGCTACCATGTGGCTTTACCCTATCCATGGTGATTTCTAAGAACCTTCATTATCTCATATTCCTCCATCTGAGTTCTTTCTTACCTTGGTATATCGTACCCTCATAGGTGACTCAGGACATTTCAGCCTCTCAAAAGCTGAATAGGTTCAGGGCTCAACACATGGCTTGGGTACCTCACATAGTGCTCTAGATCGGACTCATGGGACACATCACACATCATGATATCCTGAGGGGTAAGGCTAAACACAACCATCCCACCAATCCATCTCAAATGGATCCCTATATCGGGGATTCATCTCTCTTAGCTGTAGTTTAGAGGGGTCGGATTTTCACATTATTCCTCCACAGTGAACTGCATGTCAGTCTGCTTTGCATCAGCTCGTGACTCATGTCACTACTGGGCTCTCTCTCTCAGCCATTGCACGATCAAAGCGACGTCATCTGCACACACCTGGGGTTCTTTTATGACCTTCGCGAGGCCTCCTTCACCAACATCATCATAATGAAGTGGTGACTGACACTACCTCCTTATGGAACATCTTGCATCCCGATAAAGGCCATGGTGGTTAACATCACATCTTAGGAACTGTCTCTATGTATCACCCTAAATGAGCACACATGCTCTCATCAGACCCAATAGTCCGGATCATACTGTCCATTAGTATGGGGTGATAAACTGTACAAACACTGAGCTCTTCATGTATATACTTCCACCTCATGGAAGTGAACCTTTAGGTCACATCAAGAACTTTTGAATTCACATCATGGGGTAGTCAAACCATCTCTTTTTCGTATGTAGTTCAACCAGATTTGTCCCTTAACAGAACTCTTCCTTTCTCATGTTATCTAGGTAAGGCGATCTACCATAACCCATATTGTATCTTGACCAGCTTGGTCTAGGAGAGACTCACAACATCCATAATGATGAACTCTCATTCCTTCTCGGGAACTCTTTATACTTTACATCCATGCACTGGGTTAATGGTGTACGTCCTTCACCTCCTGGCTTGCATGGCCACATGCTACATGCAACTTTGTTTTAAGCATCCAGAATGCTACCATCACTTACTATGATCTTAAAACCATGATCTTCTATAAATCATGATTCCTCGAGATCGATACCTCAGAAACCCTAAACTATTTTCATCAGGGTTTTATTACCTCCCTATCCAAAGAAGTGTATCTGAGGTCTTATTATCATCCTTTTACTACATCAAGGACTAAACTGGCTAACCAAATGACCATTAACTTGTTCAACGTATCAAAACACATCTTCTTTCCAAACTTAGGGTTAGCCAAACAACTTCAACCTCTTCTAGCCTCTAACTAAATTAGGTAGCCAGATCTCAACCAGAGCATTCATTACCACTTCACCTCCTTAGGTGTCAAGTAATGTGATGATATACATCTCCATGTATTATACTTATCATCTCATGTCAAACTCTAAGTTGGTCTTCATCAAGAAACTCTGAGCTCATCCTCATGGTGATCCAACTCAACTTTGCATAACTTGCAATTTCCACATAGCTCATAATAAGACATCCTTACAAGATGATTTCCTTAATATTCCTAGTGTTAGTAAACCATCCATGTACCATTCACTTCACAAGGGTATGTTATCATCTCTGTCCTCATACCTTGTAGCAATGTTTCAACTTGCATTATCTTTTATCCTTGGTGTATGGCATGCGTACTGTCCTATCTCTCACCCCCATAACAAGAGGAAATAAGCATTTGGCTGCAGTCCAATTACAGAGTTCCTCCTGTTCCAAGAGTAGAGATGGTACAACCCACCTCGCCAGTACACTTTCAAATCTAAGTTGAAACGTGCCACATATCATCCTGATATCAAAATTACTTCCATGGAAAACTGGTCCCGAACTTACTTGGTCCAAGCACAATCCTTAGTCATCTCCTCTAGGTCTATAGGGTGCCGGCACTTTTGGGGTCATCCCTCTTCCCTTATGCACCAGAGAGTGCCCTACTCATCTGCCCTTTGGGTCCCATGAGTTCATGAAGGTGATCAATCTCCTAACCCATGGCCCTCGGACAATGATAGCTGTTACCTCCCGACCCTATGGTCATGTGCAACTAGGGAATTAGGCAACTCCGTCTTTCATCGGTCTTATCCCTACCTGACCCTAGGATAGACTTGGGATTCTCTTATAGTACATATCTGACTTAGAACCTTACCCAAGCCTTCATCATCTCTTTCTTCATTCATGACTGACTTTCATCCTTTCACAGGGGTCATGGCAACCTGCCTACCTTGGTCAGGCCCCATACCGGTTACCTCCATGGTAACTCATCCACATGCACTTAGAGATGGTTATTTATGGGTCTATAGGTTCATTTTCATACCATGTATTCTTCACTTAGCTTCTCAAGATCCTATGAGACCTCTTTAGGTCATCTCAAAACCGACAGAACTGGTACACACCCTACCAAAGGGTCCTCTCCCAGGATGGGAGGAAACTACAACCCGTGACAGCAAGGTCACAACCATCCTTAAGGTTTTCATCAGTATGAGCATGCTTAAACCAACCACTACTAAGGCACAAGCGTACCTACGAAACCATGCTAAGTCACACTCATTCTCTTTCCTCATCATCAGATCAACTTATTTGTGAGGGGTTCATCAAACATACCCTTACCTGAAGGGGTTTTCCTTTACCTCTACACATTAAGAGTACCATGCTCAAAACTATGGAGACTCAAATCTCAACATGAGCATTGGGTACACCGCTTCCCCTCTTAGGCCTAGGAACCCTAGGTTCACCTCCGGGTGTCCAACTACATGCTCATTCTCTTAACCAGGAATCCAGCATGTCGAAGATATGTCATGTACTACCATGATCTTTCTACTCAAGCAACACTTCAGAGTCGATTCCTCTTCCTGGACCACTACTAGGTATAAAGCCTCACAACTGGTGCCTTAACCTCCTCAGGGTCTAAAGCACTCTCTATCACATCTAGTAGGTAATCACTTATACCTTAGGTACCAGAAGCACCATCCTCCCTCTAGGGTTTGGTTACTCTCAAGCTAACCAAGACATCAACCTCCAGGGATCATGCATGAGGCAACCATTATCATCCGCTTAGGTCGCATCATTCTCGACTCCCACTATTTCTCAAATTTTGGGGGTTTTAGGCTTCCAACTTTCTTGGCCGACGTCTGCTCCCTCTCTCTAGAGCTAATCCTACAACCAACCTCTCTATAAGAGGTCCTATCTTTATGAAGGATCAAGCTCTTAAGCATGTCCCTACCTGAGTGAAGCCTCTATCGAACTTATGTTTACTCAAGGTTATCCACAACCCCTTATGCTTGTCTCATAAGCCCTCCATCATGATCCCTCGACTAGGGTTTCGTTTAACTGTCAACACTACTGACGCACTCTGGGTGCAAGTTATATCCTACTTGCAACAGCCCTATAGGTTCTTCTCTATCCTCATTCATGAAGGAGTTACCCCTCGCTCAAACATGCACAACCCTCTCCCGGGTTGGGTCGCCAAAGGTACTAGGTTATCCAACCTCTCATGGCTCGTATGACGATCCCAAGGCATGTCCAACCAAACACTTGGTCTAACTCATCATGTCATCTCTATCTCTAACCTTCACTTAGGGTTAGGGTTAACATCATCCTCAAAGGATGTGCCAGGTATCTACTTTTAATGGAGGTCTCTACCTCCAACACTAACTCTCTCTACTCATCCTCCTGCCAAGGAGGTCTATCCTCAAGTCTCTCCTGAGGGCAATGACAACTCGTGTCATACGACCTAAGCATGTATCTATTCCTTTACGCTTACTCTATTAAGCTTATGTCCATGACATCTTATTTAAATGCTTTTTATTGATTTGATGGAGGATTCCTTAATCCTTATCAACCTTACCCATACCACAAGAGGGTGAGGGAAAGAGAGAGGAAACCCTAATCCTTAAGGTCCTTAATAGAATTTGAGTCGAGAAGGGATGAACAAGATGAGAGAGTCCTAAAGGTATCTTATTGTGATTCATACCCTAAGACTTTGGCCAGGCAGTCACACGGATCCGGGAGTCCTCGTATTCCGACTAGCGGTGCGGAGGAAAATCTTGCCAGCCCCCGGTCGTGATCCTTTTCTAGATACCTCTGTCTTAGGGATAATCCTCTAATAACTCCCTTGGGTTCTACAGAATTTGTAAAATTTAATAATTATTAATGATTAATTGAGGAACCTATGCTCTGATACCAATTTTTACGACCCCGTATCCCGGTAACCCCCAATTAAGGGAGACCCAAAGGTCAGAGCTGTTATTCAATTAACAGGATCAAAGGTTCGACAAATAATCAATAACAATTAATAAACTTTACTAACTAAACTAAAAACTGGTATAAAATAAAACTTTTCTTACCTTGGAAAAATTGGGATTTCTACACTTCTATCCATGAAGATGTTACTCTAAATAATCCTCCGGTGTACGTTACATCTCATTTAATTCCACATATGCCACTTTACTGTTTGTTCTTTTCATTTGTACCTAAAACGCCGACAAACAAAACGTCGGTCAGTATATCGAAATATATTGGCATGTGGGGACAACCAAAAGTTTGCACATATGGCTAACAATTTAAATATCATAATCAAATTATTTAACAAGCCAATTTACACTTTTCAGTATGACATTCTCCACCGCTTTTGCCCTAACCCTGGCATACCCACCTTAGGGTGCCCTTTGTCAATGACTTAAGGCCACCTTCTCAATCCCGAGCTTGGTGCCTGGGGATCACCACTCATGGTGCCCACTAGTCATGCAATATCATAGGCCACCTTCTTGGTGCCTGGGGTCATCACTCAAGGTGTCCATTGGTCTACCCATCTGGGCCTGACCTTTGGTATCATCCATCAGGGTGGCATGTAGGTGCGAGAATACATACTTCTAGTTTTAATGTGATAATCATAGTGACTTTACGATTTGCAAGTATGAACATCCAAAATGTTTAGTTGCAGCCAATGCGAGGAAACATTCAGAAATCTTCGTGAAACTAATGCGGTTATTCATAAGCGTAACCACATACCTGTCAGGCAGACTCAGATGCAGGAATATTCCAAACAAGCAAGTAATCCAGAATCAAGCAAGTACACAATTCAATCCTGAAATATTCATCCAATATTTTCTATCATTGATCATGGTACACAAAACAAATAGATCTACTCGTGCCTTAGGTTTACTAGCCTTTTAGGGTTTTGACTATAATTAGGGTTTCACTTCCTTTTTATTACTTTTATCTTACTTTTATCAAATATCCATCAAACCCTAATTATCTTGTCTTATTTTCCATTAAGGTCCTTAAGATTAGGTTTGGACTACGAAACCCCAATTATTCATCTATTCATCACAAAAGATGTTAAGGTTATCCTTTAACAATATTTAATCTTATTTTTCAGACTAATAACACCATTATCTATCAGTTAAGTCCACCAAGCCTCTTTTCATTAAAGCTACTATTTTAATCCTTTTAATCCATGGCAAACTCATTATAACCATTTATCACCAATTCATAGCCCATTATGATCTAAGTCACATATGAATTCGTTTTGTCATAATTTTACCCTTTTATTCCTGAGAAAACCCTAATTACTATCTTTAGGGTATATATCCAGAATTAAGGACTTTTATACTCTAATATCTTTGATTCAACATGTTTCAACTCCACTCATTAGATTGATCAATTAAAGCCTTTAATAATCTCATTCACTAAAATTAGGGTTTCAAGGCCCATTAATGCTTATTTATGCTCATGAACTCTCAATTAAGATACTAACGTGCAAAACTCATCCTTTTTGTTCCTAATGTTTCTTTTTATCATTAACAGACTAATATCCACTTTAATCAGCTATGAAACCCTACTAATCACTTTAATAATATCAAAATAGGGTTCTTTATTCACTAATACAATAAAGTTGACATATTCCATTACTTTTCGTATTGCAAGAGAAATCAAGCTTCAATTATATTTTTAATGGATTCTTCACGTTTTTCTGATCAACTTTCATGCATAACATGTCTCTATTCGACCTACCAATTAATTATTATGAATTTATCAAAAATCACTTACTTTCAGCCAATGGGAGGTCGCCACGTGTTCAGGCCCATGCAACGTCGCGGCTTGGTTTAGAATTAGAATTGAAAGACGCTTTTGCCCTCCACTTAAGCGGATCGGCACTTCATACCCCAGGGGTATATCCGTCCAACGGTTCCTCCTTCTTCAACCCCACGAACCCTAGGGCGGCCGCTGGTGCAGCAGTTCACGGGCCTTCCCCCCCCTCTAAGGCCTGAACCTCGCGGGTAGTCGTTGCCCTGCCTCCGTCCATCTCCGTCGCACCTAGCCCAGCCTCAAAGCACGGCCGAAACGGCTACGCGCAAGGGCACTAGGCCTGCAACTCGCGGTAGGGTTAGGGCTCTTCCAATAAGTGCTACGTGAAGGCAAGAGTACGGGGTTGAAGGTCGATCATTCCCAGGCCGCCGTGAGGGTACCTCGCATCTATCAAGACCATCCACTAGCTTCTCATCATACCAGGGTCGTGGCTCCCTTCATAGCTAGGGTCTTGAACGTAGGGGACATGAAGAAGATGAGGAAAGGAGAGGAAGATGCGTAATCTCTCTGGAACCCGTCCCAAAGAGTCTGCCCCTTTTATAGGGGAGGAATCCTCGCCCTAAGAGGCCCATCAAAGAGGAAACAAACCTTCTCTAATAGAAATTCTATTCCTTAATGATAAGCAAGTCTCTCTCTCTCTCTCTTATTACTTGGATATTCCTTGTTCTTGTGATAATAGAATTTCGAAAATCCTTCCCTTTATCTTCTTAGTTCTTGCCCCTTATTCTCATGGAACAAAATTCTACTTTCATTAAATAGGAAAAATACTTTCCTTTTATCAACTTCACAAATTCATTAAGAATGTATTATCTTATCATTTTATTTTGTAATCGTGGTAGTTTCTCTCTCTTTCCTATTTATTGGGGATCCTTGGGCCCCAAGACACTCAAAGAATTCGAAATTCCTTTTATAGAAATACTCATTATCCTTAAATGCATCAATATGCATTATTCTCATTATCTTGCTTCTTTCTAATTAAAATAATTCCTTTTTGAGGATCTTCCTTTAATTCTCTTTTATTTTCCTCATTGGTATTCATTTTTATTATTAGGAATCATTGGGATACGAAATCCCACTAAGGATAACTCGAATATACATCTTTTCACATATTTTCGTTATTTCATCAATGTTTTCAATTTCTTTATTAACAAGGAAATACTTAATCGATATTTTCTTTTCTTATTGCCTTTTCTTTGCAACTTTGGACTCCTTGGAACCCAAGGAATCTAAGAGGCACGAAATCCTCTTTGGATTTGCCTTCTAGAGGTTTCCACACCTTTCTTATCTCAAATTCTCAGTTATTCATTAATTAATTGAATATCCTTGTTATTGGGCCCAATAGCCAATAAAGACCACAAATCAAACAACAAGGCTATTGTAAATGAAATCTATTTATTCAAAATAGATTATAACAATTATTTGTTCAAAAATATTTAATATGAGAAATTATATTTCTCAGCAAATGAACCCAAAATTGGGGTTGTAACATCCTTCCCCTCTTATAAGAATTTTGTCCTCAAAATTCCATCAAGCAAGCAAACAAATAGGATAATCCATTCTTATGTCCATCAGGGCTACCATGTGGCTTTACCCTATCCATGGTGATTTCCAAGAACCTTCATTATCTCATATTCCTCCATCTGAGTTCTTTCTTACCTTGGTATATCGTACCCTCATAGGTGACTCAGGACATTTCAGCCTCTCAAAAGCTGAATAGGTTCAGGGCTCAACACATGGCTTGGGTACCTCACATAGTGCTCTAGATCGGACTCATGGGACACATCACACATCATGATATCCTGAGGGGTAAGGCTAAACACAACCATCCCACCAATCCATCTCAAATGGATCCCTATATCGGGGATTCAGCTCTCTTAGCTGTAGTTTAGAGGGGTAGGATTTTCACATTATTCCTCCACAGTGAACTGCATGTCAGTCTGCTTTGCATCAGCTCGTGACTCATGTCACTACTGGGCTCTCTCTCTCAGCCATTGCACGATCAAAACGACGTCATCTGCACACACCTGGGGTTCTTTTATGACCTTCACGAGGCCTCCTTCACCAACATCATCATAATGAAGTGGTGACCGACACTACCTCCTTATGGAACATCTTGCATCCCGATAAAGGCCATGGTGGTTAACATCACATCTTAGGAACTGTCTCTATGTATCACCCTAAATGAGCACACATGCTCTCATCAGACCCAATAGTCTGGATCATACTGTCCATTAGTATGGGGTGATAAACTGTACAAACACTGAGCTCTTCATGTATATACTTCCACCTCATGGAAGTGAACCTTTAGGTCACATCAAGAACTTTTGAATTCACATCATGGGGTAGTCAAACCATCTCTTTTTCGTATGTAGTTCAACCAGATTTGTCCCTTAACAGAACTCTTCCTTTCTCATGTTATCTAGGTAAGGCGATCTACCATAACCCATATTGTATCTTGACCTTCTTGGTCTAGGAGAGACTCACAACATCCATAATGATGAACTCTCATTCCTTCTCGGGAACTCTTTATACTTTACATCCATGCACTGGGTTAATGGTGTACGTCCTTCACCTCTTGGCTTGCATGGCCACATGCTACATGCAACTTTGTTTTAAGCATCCAGAATGCTACCATCACTTACTATGATCTTAAAACCATGATCTTCTATAAATCATGATTCCTCGAGATCGATACCTCAGAAACCCTAAACTATTTTCATCAGGGTTTTATTACCTCCCTATCCAAAGAAGTGTATCTGAGGTCTTATTATCATCCTTTTACTACATCAAGGACTAAACTGGCTAACCAAATGACCATTAACTTGTTCAACGTATCAAAACACATCTTCTTTCCAAACTTAGGGTTAGCCAAACAACTTCAACCTCTTCTAGCCTCTAACTAAATTAGGTAGCCAGATCTCAACCAGAGCATTCATTACCACTTCACCTCCTTAGGTGTCAAGTAATGTGATGATATACATCTCCATGTATTATACTTATCATCTCATGTCAAACTCTAAGTTGGTATTCATCAAGAAACTCTGAGCTCATCCTCATGGTGATCCAACTCAACTTTGCATAACTTGCAATTTCCACATAGCTCATAATAAGACATCCTTACAAGATGATTTCCTTAATATTCCTAGTGTTAGTAAACCATCCATGTACCATTCACTTCACAAGGGTATGTTATCATCTCTGTCCTCATACCTTGTAGCAATGTTTCAACTTGCATTATCTTTTATCCTTGGTGTATGGCATGCGTACTGTCCTATCTCTCACCCCCATAACAAGAGGAAATAAGCATTTGGCTGCAGTCCAATTACAGAGTTCCTCCTGTTCCAAGAGTAGAGATGGTACAACCCACCTCGCCAGTACACTTTCAAATCTAAGTTGAAACGTGCCACATATCATCCTGATATCAAAATTACTTCCATGGAAAACTGGTCCCGAACTTACTTGGTCCAAGCACAATCCTTAGTCATCTCCTCTAGGTCTATAGGGTGCCGGCACTTTTGGGGTCATCCCTCTTCCCTTATGCACCAGAGAGTGCCCTACTCATCTGCCCTTTGGGTCCCATGAGTTCATGAAGGTGATCAATCTCCTAACCCATGGCCCTCGGACAATGATAGCTGTTACCTCCCGACCCTATGGTCATGTGCAACTAGGGAATTAGGCAACTCCGTCTTTCATCAGTCTTATCCCTACCTGAACCTAGGATAGACTTGGGATTCTCTTATAGTACATATCTGACTTAGAACCTTACCCAAGCCTTCATCATCTCTTTCTGCATTCATGACTGACTTTCATCCTTTCACAGGGGTCATGGCAACCTGCCTACCTTGGTCAGGCCCCATACCGGTTACCTCCATGGTAACTCATCCACATGCACTTAGAGATGGTTATTTATGGGCCTATAGGTTCATTTTCATACCATGTATTCTTCACTTAGCTTCTCAAGATCCTATGAGACCTCTTTAGGTCATCTCAAAACCGACAGAACTGGTACACACCCTACCAAAGGGTCCTCTCCCAGGATGGGAGGAAACTACAACCCGTGACAGCAAGGTCACAACCATCCTTAAGGTTTTCATCAGTATGAGCATGCTTAAACCAACCACTACTAAGGCACAAGCGTACCTACGAAACCATGCTAAGTCACACTCATTCTCTTTCCTCATCATCAGATCAACTTATTCATGAGGGGTTCATCAAACATACCCTTACCTGAAGGGGTTTTCCTTTACCTCTACACATTAAGAGTACCATGCTCAAAACTATAGAGACTCAAATCTCAACATGAGCATTGGGTACACCGCTTCCCCTCTTAGGCCTAGGAACCCTAGGTTCACCTCCGGGTGTCCAACTGCATGCTCATTCTCTTAACCAAGAATCCAGCATGTCGAAGATATGTCATGTACTCCCATGATCTTTCTACTCAAGCAACACTTCAGAGTCGATTCCTCTTCCTGGACCACTACTAGGTATAAAGCCTCACAACTGGTGCCTTAACCTCCTCAGGGTCTAAAGCACTCTCTATCACATCTAGTAGGTAATCACTTATACCTTAGGTACCAGAAGCACCATCCTCCCTCTAGGGTTTGGTTACTCTCAAGCTAACCAAGACATCAACCTCCAGGGATCATGCATGAGGCAACCATTATCATCCGCTTAGGTCGCATCATTCTCGACTCCCACTGTTTCTCAAATTTTAGGGTTTTAGGCTTCCAACTTTCTTGGCCGAGGTCTGCTCCCTCTCTCTAGAGCTAATCCTACAACCAACCTCTCTATAAGAGGTCCTATCTTTATGAAGGATCAAGCTCTTAAGCATGTCCCTACCTGAGTGAAGCCTCTACTCGAACTTATGTTTACTCAAGGTTATCCACAACCCCTTATGCTTGTCTCATAAGCCCTCCATCATGATCCCTCGACTAGGGTTTCGTTTAACTGTCAACACTACTGACGCACTCTGGGTGCAAGTTATATCCTACTTGCAACAGCCCTATAGGTTCTTCTCTATCCTCATTCATGAAGGAGTTACCCCTCGCTCAAACATGCACAACCCTCTCCCGGGTTGGGTCGCCAAAGGTACTAGGTTATCCAACCTCTCATGGTTCGTATGACGATCCCAAGGCATGTCCAACCAAACACTCGGTCTAACTCATCATGTCATCTCTATCTCTAACCTTCACTTAGGGTTAGGGTTAACATCATCCTCAAAGGATGTGCCAGGTATCTACTTTTAATGGAGGTCTCTACCTCCAACACTAACTCTCTCTACTCATCCTCCTGCCAAGGAGGTCTATCCTCAAGTCTCTCCTGAGGGAAATGACAACTCGTGTAATACGACCTAAGCATGTATCTATGCCTTTACGCTTACTCTATTAAGCTTATGTCCATGACATCTTATTTACATGCTTTTTATTGATTTGATGGAGGATTCCTTAATCCTTATCAACCTTACCCATACCACAAGAGGGTGAGGGAAAGAGAGAGGAAACCCTAATCCTTAAGGTCCTTAATAGAATTTGAGTCGAGAAGGGATGAACAAGATGAGAGAGTCCTAAAGGTATCTTATTTCGATTCATACCCTAAGACTTTGGCCAGGAAGTCACACGGATCCGGGAGTCCTCGTATTCCGACTAGCGGTGCGGAGGAAAATATTGCCAGCCCCCGGTCATGATCCTTTTTTAGACACCTCTGTCTTAGGGATAATCCTCTAATAACTCCCTTGGGTTCTATAGAATTTGTAAAATTTAATAATTATTAACGATTAATTAAGGAACCTATGCTCTGATACCAATTGTTACGGCCCCGTCTCCCGCTAACCCCCAATTAAGGGAGACCCAAAGGTCAGAGCCGTTATTCAATTAACAGGATCAAAGGTTCGACAAATAATCAATAACAATTAATAAACTTTACTAACTAAACTGAAAACTGGTATAAAATAAAACTTTTCTTACCTTGGAAAAATTGGGATTTCTACACTTCTATCCATGAAGATGTTACTCTAAATAATCCTCCGGTGTACGTTACTTCTCATTTAATTCCACATATGCCACTTTACTGTTTGTTCTTTTCATTTGTACCTAAAACGCCGACAAACAAAACGTCGGTCAGTATATCGAAATATACTGGCATGTGGGGACAACCAAAAGTTTGCACATATGGCTAACAATTTAAATATCACAATCAAATTATTTAACAAGCCAATTTACACTTTTCAGTATGACATTCTCCACCGCTTTTTCCCTAACCCTGGCATACCCACCTTAGGGTGCCCTTTGTCAATGACTTAAGGCCACCTTCTCAATCCCAAGCTTGGTGCCTGGGGATCACCACTCATGGTGCCCACTAGTCATGCAATATCATAGGCCACCTTCTTGGTGCCTGGGGTCACCACTCAAGGTGTCCATTGGTCTACCCATCTGGGCCTGACCTTTGGTATCATCCATCAGGGTGGCATGTAGGTGCGAGAATACATACTTCTAGTTTTAATGTGATAATCATAGTGACTTTACGATTTGCAAGTATGAACATCCAAAATGTTTAGTTGCAGCCAATGCGAGGAAACATTCGGAAATCTTTGTGAAACTAATGCGGTTATTCATAAGCGTAACCACATACCTGTCAGGCAGACTCAGATGCAGGAATATTCCAAACAAGCAAGTAATCCAGAATCAAGCAAGTACACAATTCAATCCTGAAATATTCATCCAATATTTTCTATCATTGATCATGGTACACAAAACAAATAGATCTACTCGTGCCTTAGGTTTACTAGCCTTTTAGGGTTTTGACTATAATTAGGGTTTCACTTCCTTTTTATTACTTTTATCTTACTTTTATCAAATATCCATCAAAACCTAATTATCTTGTCTTATTTTCCATTAAGGTCCTTAAGATTAGGTTTGGACTACGAAACCCCAATTATTCATCTATTCATCACAAAAGATGTTAAGGTTATCCTTTAACAATATTTAATCTTATTTTTCAGACTAATAACACCATTATCTATCAGTTAAGTCCACCAAGCCTCTTTTCATTAAAGCTACTATTTTAATCCTTTTAATCCATGGCAAACTCATTATAACCATTTATCACCAATTCATAGCCCATTATGATCTAAGTCACATATGAATTCGTTTTGTCATAATTTTACCCTTTTATTCCTGAGAAAACCCTAATTACTACCTTTAGGGTATATATCCAGAATTAAGGACTTTTATACTCTAATATCTTTGATTAAACATGTTTCAACTCCACTCATTAGATTGATCAATTAAAGCCTTTAATAATCTCATTCACTAAAATTAGGGTTTCAAGACCCATTAATTCTTATTTATGCTCATGAACTCTCAATTAAGATACTAACATGCAAAACTCATCCTTTTTGTTCCTAATGTTTATTTTTATCATTAACAGACTAATATCCACTTTAATCAGCTATGAAACCCTACTAATCACTTTAATAATATCAAAATAGGGTTCTTTATTCACTAATACAATAAAGTTGACATATTCCATTACTTTTCGTATTGCAAGAGAAATCAAGCTTCAATTATATTTTTAATGGATTCTTCACGTTTTTCTGATCAACTTTCATGCATAACATGTCTCTATTCGACCTACCAATTAATTATTATGAATTTATCAAAAATTACTTACTTTCAGCCAATGGGAGGTCGCCACGTGTTCAGGCCCATGCAACGTCGCGGCTTGGTTTAGAATTAGAATTGAAAGATGCTTTTGCCCTCCACTTAAGCGGATCGGCTCTTCATACCCCAGGGGTATATCCGTCCAACGGTTCCTCCTTCTTCAACCCCGCGAACCCTAGGGCGGCCGCTGGTGCAGCAGTTCACGGGCCTTCCCCCCCCTCTAAGGCCTGAACCTCGCGGGTAGTCGTTGCCCTGCCTCCGTCCATCTCCGTCGCACCTATCCCAGCCTCAAAGCACGGCCGAAACGGCTACGCGCAAGGGCACTAGGCCTGCAACTCGCGGTAGGGTTAGGGCTCTTCCAACAAGTGCTACGTGAAGGCAAGAGTACGGGGTTGAAGGTCGATCATTCCCAGGCCGCCGTGAGGGTACCTCGCATCTATCAAGACCATCCACTAGCTTCTCATCGTACCAGGGTCGTGGCTCCCTTCATAGCTAGGGTCTTGAACATAGGGGACATGAAGAAGATGAGGAAAGGAGAGGAAGATGCGTAATCTCTCTGGAACCCGTCCCAAAGAGTCTGCCCCTTTTATAGGGGAGGAATCCTCGCCCTAAGAGGCCCATCAAAGAGGAAACAAACCTTCTCTAATAGAAATTCTATTCCTTAATGATAAGCAAGTCTCTCTCTCTCTCTTATTACTTGGATATTCCTTATTCTTGTGATAATAGAATTTCGGAAATCCTTCCCTTTATCTTCTTAGTTCTTGCCCCTTATTCTCATGGAACGAAATTCTACTTTCATTAAATAGGAAAAATACTTTCCTTTTATCAACTTCACAAATTCATTAAGAATGTATTATCTTATCATTTTATTTTGTAATCGTGGTAGTTTCTCTCTCTTTCCTATTTATTGGGGATCCTTGGACCCCAAGACACTCAAATAATTCGAAATTCCTTTTATAGAAATACTCATTATCCTTAAATGCATCAATATGCATTATTCTCATTATCTTGCTTCTTTCTAATTAAAATAATTCCTTTTTGAGGATCTTCCTTTAATTCTCTTTTATTTTCCTCATTGGTATTCCTTTTTATTATTAGGAATCATTGGGATACGAAATCCCACTAAGGATAACTCGAATATACATCTTTTCACATATTTTCGTTATTTCATCAATGTTTTCAATTTCTTTATTAACAAGGAAATACTTAATCGATATTTTCTTTTCTTATTGCCTTTTCTTTGCAACTTTGGACTCCTTGGAACCCAAGGAATCTAAGAGGCACGAAATCCTCTTTGGATTTGCCTTCTAGAGGTTTCCACACCTTTCTTATCTCAAATTCTCAGTTATTCATTAATTAATTGAATATCCTTGTTATTGGGCCCAATAGCCAATAAAGCCCACAAATCAAACAACAAGGCTATTGTAAATGAAATCTATTTATTCAAAATAGATTATATCAATTATTTGTTCAAAAATATTTAATATGAGAAATTATATTTCTCAGCAAATGAACCCAAAATTGGGGTTGTAACATGTATCCTATGTGTGTGGCCCTATAAGTTCTAAGTTACATTGGAAGTGAATGTCCATAACTAATTTATGACATCACAAGAAATGAGTGGTATCTAGCAAGAGATCATTGCTACCCAAGTAATTAGGAAGTTGGAGAACAACTTCAAGCTACACTATATCCAGATTGAACTCGAGGTATTGAACTGTAATCCTCTTCAACATTCAATCCACATTCTTTGAATTAGAGTAGATTGTTTGAGATATATGTAAGATCAATATCATATATTGACTTATGTGCACATGGACATGAATTTCTCAGTCTCCTTATCAAGTGGATAGGATATCAAACTCCAATAGGAGGGACAAATCCCATCTGCAAAATCATAGTCATCCCCATGTGTCACAATGCACCGAAGCACCACCATTATTGAAACCCTTATTCAAGGTCACTATAAGAACCCTGACCTAAGTTTTGGGGTAACCATATTTTCTTTGGCTTGATCTTATGCTTAGGACTGTTATTTAATCTTTTGATATGTGACTAGAGCTTATAGAAAGTTTAAGTTTCTAGTTTGAGCTGGTTTGGATGATGTTTGTGCTTTCTGTTCTAGTTTTGGTGCAAATTGCAATTTACCCAATACAGGGGGTTGATGTACAATTTGACACCTTTAGAGTGTTCCTTCCCTCTCTTGGATTCATGATAGAGAGTTTGGTACTTTGGGGCACTTTGTTTGACCTTTGGTTGAGTGGTATCACCCGTAGCGGTGATTATAGTTTTCTAGGGTTGGTGTGCTTTGACCTTGTGACCTTTATTGGTTTGTCTCGACCTAGGTCATGACCTAGGGTTTCTTGAGGGGGTGTCATAGTTGATATACTTCCCCTTACTGTGGTGGTCATGACCAAGGTTGTCTTGGGTCAAGACAAAGGCTTGGAGAGGTGTGTTTCAACCTAGGTTGCTTGAGGTGGTCTTGGTGCTGCGACCTAGTAGTGTTGTTAGGGTGTGTCGTGACCATGGAGACCCTTGGTGTGTCTCGGTCATGACATAGAGGGTGGATTTGTTGAAGTGGTCGAGACACTACCTAGAGTGCATCACCATGTCTTGCATGTCATTGTTAAGTGGTTGCATGTTGACCTTTTTAGTGGACAAGTATCTCTTTGGAGCCCTATCTTGTTAACACCTCATCCTTTGTCTTACCTCCTCTTATCTCCATTCAAGTGGTTCTTTTCAGTCATATTCTTCCTCCTTACTCTTGTGCTCATCCTTGGAGCTTAATGGAGCAAGAAGGAGTGTTCGTGGCACCTTGAAGGTGGTTCATCCCTTACATGTGGTGCTTGAGGTGATCCTTGGTCATCTCTTATCTTTGTGAGTGTTTATCTACTTTCTTTGATGTTTCATTCAAATCTTATACCCCATCTTCTTCATCCTTCTTGTCCTTAAACTGTGTTTTGACATGGAGGTCGTTCTTGAGAGTAAACTCCTCATCACAAGGGTAATAAGCCATTTTTGACAAGGTGACACCCAAGTGAGAGGATTTTCTTCTCTCTTTTTCCCCTCCTTTCTTTTGGTTTAGTTTTGAGTTTTCTCTCTCTTTCTTGAGCTACCCCTTGACCTTAATGTTTCCCCTTTCTTGAGGTCTCTTGAGGCCAAGTGTGGAGCTTTTCCAAACCCCTGGATCGTGTGCTTGGAGCTTTGGAGGTGATCTTCTTAAGGCAGATTATATAACCCTAAACCCTCTCTATTATTGCACTTCTTATTACATTTTGTTGTTGTCTTATCTCTCTGTGATGCTTCTCCATCATGCTAGTATATCATGCTAAACCCTAGAACTCATTTGGTAGAGTTATTATGCTTGGTTTGGAAGTAACCCAAAATCCAAATCGTTCTTGTACCCATTTTGATAGATGTTCTTCCATGGAGTTTCTTCTCCATGGTTGATCCTTGATCTGGCCTTCATGTTCAGTGTTTATGCACCTAGAAGTGGGAGAAAAGTTAGTCTCAGTTTTAGTTATCTTGGACCTTTGTTGTAGGGGTTTGTGGAGATTGGTTTGCTTGAGGTTTCCATTCATGGTGATCACAGTTCTTCCTTAGTTGGGTTCTATTTTGGTGACCTGGGTGTTCACCCTTGGTGTGGTCGTGACCTATTTGGCTTGGTGGTCGAGACACACCAATGGGTGTCACGGTCGCAATGTGGCTCATGGTGGTTGGCTGTGACCTAGTTGGATTTGGAGTCAAGATGTCCTTTCCTTGTGGTGATGTTGGACCTAGTGCTGATGGGTGAGAACTCTTAGTTCTTAGCAGCCTAGTGACCCTTAGTTCCTTGCCTTGACCTAGTTGAGAGAGACCTTGGTGCATTGGGTCGCAACCAAGAGGCATTGCGGTTGTGACATGGTGGTGGTTGATGTGCTACGGTTGCGACACATGGTGGTCAAGACATAGACCTAACGCTAACCCTAATGTTGCAGATGCAATATGAAGGAGATGGGTCATGGTATGGTGATGCAATTGAGGGTTGAGACACCCATGGTCGATTTTGTGGTCGCGATATATCATGGATGGTTGATGTGACCCATGTGTCTATGTGGTTACATGTTGTGATGATGGGTGGTTGTAAAGCACCTATGAACACCTAATGATAATCATGTATGAACTTGTATAATGTTGTTTAGGGTGTTGTCTAATATGTTCCAGTGATATTACCTAATGCTTTTACACTCTAAGGCAATGGAGGGTGGTGTTTCTAAGATGGTTGGTTGACCCTAACCTTGTAAACCCTAATCAACTAAAGAGGAAACCCTAAACCCTAATAGTGAATAAGTTTTACTTATTCCCTTATCATGGATGGTTATGATGCTATATGATTATATCTATTGATTATGATCTTGTTACAATGCATGTGTTATGAATTTGATGGCTATGATGTGAGATAGGTTGAATATTCCCTTGTGAGGCATGTTGATCATACATGTGATATAGTAATGTGGTGATTGGGTCCTATTACCTAACAATGGTGGTTGTCTATTATGAGATAATGTTTCCCATGATGAAATGAGGGATTGGTATCCCATGGCATGTGGCTTCATAATGATGATGTGAATGGAAATAATACAAGCATCATGTGGTGATAGTGTGACAAGTTCTTACCATACATGTTTTATATCTTCTGGAGTTATGTTATGCCCTTATCTCATAGAACTTATTCTAGCTTTATAAGTTATAACTTGATTGATGCTAAAAGATATTATAATGCACTTAACTAATTAAGTGGAACTTGAACATGCAGTTTTTCCCTATGCCATAGGTCCATTTAGTGTTAGCACTTGCTGGATGGTGAAACAAGTTTAACTCGGAGCACATATTTTTTAATATGCGGGGGTGAGGATGAATATCCCCTTACATCTAGGATATATGAGACAACCATGCATGAGCTGGTCTCCTAGTGATATGTTATACAAGATTGGATGCGTGCCATACCCTGGTAGGAGTGCGGCTGTCGGCCGTAGCTCAATTCCACTAGTGTCATAACCTATACCAAGGAGGGCTAGAGTTGTATAGCTAGACTATATTTTGTTGGTAGTAGTTTGAATTGTGATGTCACTACAGATTCCCTCGTACTGACTGAAGGGGTGAGGTCTTGGATTTGAAATCTTCCATGGACCTTGTATGACACCGATTTTTACTTAGTAGTGTTCGGTTGGGTTTGGGCAGTACGACTCAAATCCCCGGGCCATAATAAAACATGTAATCAGTCGCGTATCATACTTGCATAGGATCAAATACAGAAATA
Organism: Alisma plantago-aquatica; assembly: GCA_963693085.1. Taxonomy (NCBI): domain Eukaryota; kingdom Viridiplantae; phylum Streptophyta; class Magnoliopsida; order Alismatales; family Alismataceae; genus Alisma; species Alisma plantago-aquatica. The sequence continues at coordinate 581,617,346 of OY856413.1, forward strand.
TTGGATGAGGCCTTGCTTACTTTGTACAATATAGTTAGTAGATGGTATAGATGTTCTTCATATTCCTTCTTAGTCATATAAATGTTCTACTGATTGATACAACTACCAAATGTGTTTAGTTGATCATATCTGCTATGTTATAGTAATCTAATGTGCTTAGTTGTTGATGATGATGATGATTGTTATGCTTATATCTGTACTGCACCTTCATATCATGGTTATGGCCATACTATCTTCTCTTTACATGTTATATCTGTGTTATAAGAGAGTTGGTGGAGAGTTATATCTCCTACTGAGATTTTAGGTGGCCGTGTACGAGGATGTAGAGATCGTTTTGTGGAGGCCAAGTAGCAGCAAGAAGGATAGTAGTTGCTGAGCTTAGAGTGCTGCTTGCTAGTCTTTTGTTGTCAGCGTCCTAGAGTCATTCTTGTATGTTCAGGTCCTTGGAGGTAGTTTTTGTATATGACTTTTCTCATGTTGTTGATGATGATATCTAGGAGAGTTTTTGTGTTTAATCTCCTCTTGTTGTATAGTTGGATGCCGTACAAATTGATGTAAGTGGAACATATATCATGTGTGGCAGGTGGTCCTTCTATGCATCATGTTGTACATAATGTTGTTTTAGGTTATATAACACAGATGAAAAGCGTCTTTGGATCTCCTTGTGATAAAATTTCTAATGTTGGGCCTTGTCATAATCCATAGTAGTGTTGGTTACACACTTTGGGTTTTATAATCTCATTTTGTGTGGTAAAGGGTGTCACAATTGGTTGCTATTAAAGCCTTTGATTTGCTGAGTCTACGGGGACCTAGGACTAGGGTTTGTGTATGCTCTTGTGTCCTCCAGTCTGTCTTATAGTGACTTCTTCTTATGCATAAGAAGAAGAATGCTTAAAGATGTCTGGAGAATATGAAGAACACACTACTGGGAGCAGTTTTGGTGCACCAGGAGGAGGTGCAAGGAACCGGGCACAAGAAGATCGAGTGCGTGAGGGTCCCTAGTTTGTCCCATCCATGATTGGAAACCCTACCTTTTAGTCTCTTTTTGGGCAATTTATGGCTACGATGACGCATATAGCGGATAAGATGCCCATACCTCAGCCTACGACACCATTTCCCAATGTAGAATCTTCAAGAACTGGGAAGACCTTTGAGTAGATTCGCCGTGTTGGAGCGATAGAGTATGCGGGGACAATTGATTCACATATACAAATATGTGGCTTACTGATCTTGAGAAAGCCTTTGAGATCCTTAGCACCCCAGAAGCTGATAAGGTGAAGCATGTGGTGTATCTTCTAAAGGGGAGTGTTGGCCATTGGTGGGCCATAGAAGAGGAGAAGAGACTGGGAGTGGTAGTTGGTTGGGAGGAGTTTTGACATGAGTATGTTAGTTGGTACTTCCTATAGACATATCTGGATGAGAAGATCAACCATTTTGAGTGGATCTGGTAGGGATCCATGACTATCAATGAGTATTAGGCCAAGTTTATGGAACTTCTTTGGTTCTGTCTGCACATGGCTGCCAGAGATGATGAGAGGATACATCATTTTGAGAAAGGGTTGAATGTTGAGTTTTCTATCCTAGTTGCCACCTTGGATAATAGGGAGGGGTTTGCCATGTTTGTGGAGTTTGTTTAACGGATCGAGAGGTCTATGACAGAAAAGAGGGTGATGAGTGTCAGGAAGAGGTATGCACGGTTCTAGGGGCAATTGTTGGGTGGCTTTAAGAAGTTGAGGTTTTTTGCACCACCAGCACAGTAGAGGTACAATGCTCAGAAGCAACAGTCACCGAGTAGAGGCAGTAGCTGTAGTCTTCCACCTATTGGAGCTCACAACACTGTGTTAGTGTTAGTGACGGGGTCGTTTAGGCCACAATTTGAGACCCGAGATTCCCACAAGTGTGGGAAAATAAGACATCTAAAGTGGGAGTGTCCAATGAGAGATGATGATGTGACCCAGCAGTTGAGGTAGAGTCAGCATGGCTCACAGAGATACCAACAGTACAATAGTAGTGGAGGAGAATGAGGATGTGGACATGCATCTCAGACAGGTTTGTCTTCTCAAGGTAGTAGAGGATGAGGGTGAAAATAGGAAACAACAATATTATATGTTATGAGTCATCCGAAGGCGGTGGTCAACCCACAGGTCGTGACAGGTTAGAAGGAGTTATTTCATTCTGATTTATTTTCTTATTGCTTCATATCTATTTTAGTTGATGTGGGTGAAATACTCTTTTATCACTCGTGAGGTGCTTGACAATTGTCTTTTTCTTGTTAGTCTTAGGAGAGATAGTTTGTTGTTAGAAACCCCATTGGTCAGTTCCACATTGTTGCAGGAGGTGTGTCCTTCTTGTGTCCTTTCTTTCTCAGGGAACAACATACAAGTGGACCTCATACCACTTGATATGCATGGATTTGATGTAATCTTTGGAATGGACACCTTGGAGAAGTATAGAGTGGTCTTGGATTGTGGGTCCAAGAAGGTGATTCTTGTAGACACTGATGAGACGTGGATCTTCCAAGGTGACATGAAGATTCTTTCGACGTGTCTAGTTTTAGGGATGGTAGCATGGAAGCTATTGCGACAGGGTTGTGAGGCATTCTTGGCACATGCACTGCATACTGAGGCAAGGAGTCTTAGCATTTATGAGGTGCCGATTGTCAGGGAGTTTGAGGACGTATTTTCTGAGGAGTTCCCCAGTGTTCCCCCACCCTGAGAGATTGACTTTGAGTTCAATTTAGTTCCAGACATGCAACCGATAGCTCATACACTATACATGTTGGCTCCAGCAGAGATGACATAATTGAAGAAATAGTTGCAAGAGCTGCTTGATAAAGGTTTCATCTGGCTGAGTATGTTTTTGTGGGGCACTCCAGTGGTGTTTGTAAAGAAGTAGGATGCATCTATGAGGTTGTGCATAGACTATAGAAAGTCGAACAAGGTGATGATAAAGAACAAGTATCCTTTGCTAAGGATAGATCACCTATTCGATATGTGATGGAATTCTCAATGATAGACCTGAGGTCAGGATATCATCAACTAAGGATCAAGGAAGATGACATACCTAAGTCATCTTTTAGGATGAGGTATGGTCACTATGAGTTCGTATTTATGTCATTCGGGCTGACCAATGTACCAAAAGCATTCATGGACTTGATGAACAAAGTGTTATGGCCATTTCTTGATCAGTTTGTGGTGGTCTTCATAGATGACGTCCTAATATACAGTCATGATAGCCAGCAACTGAACAACATCTCTATTCGGCATTGACACTGTTGAGGCAGCACCAGCTTTCTGCCAAGTTTAGCAAGCGTGAGTTTTAGCTAAAGGAGGTAGCTTTTCTATGGCATGTGATCTTTGATGAGGGAGTTCGTGTGGATCCCAAGAAGGTGGAGTTTATAATAAGTTGGGAGCAGATGAAGAAGCCAATAGAAGTGCACAACTATTTGGGTTTGGTAGGTTACTACAGGAGGTTCATTAAAAACTTTAGTGCTATCGCTTTGCCCTTAACAAAGTTGACCAGGAAAGATGTGTCATTCATCTGGGATGACAGGTGTCGGCGTGCTTTTTAGGCATTGAAGGAGAAGTTGACCAGTGTACCAGTGTTGGTTCTTCTTGAGAAATGGAAAGGATACATAGTCTTCTGTGATGCGTCTAGGAATGGCTTGGGTTGTGTGCTGATGCAAGACAAGCAAGTGGTTTCTTCTGCTTCCCGACAGCTTAAGAAATATGACGAGAATTACCCGACACACGACCTGGAGTAGTCTCCTGTGGTCCATGATTTAAATATCTAGAGGCACTAACTTTATGAAGAGAAGTGTCATATCTTCACAGATCATAAGAACTTGATGTACATCTTCTCACAATAGGAGTTGAACATGAGACATCAACGTTGGATGGAATTAATCAATGACTATGACTACATGATTGATTACCATCGAGGGAAGTCTAACATGATGGAAGATATGTTGAGTAGCAGGTCCTCATCTTCACCTATGGATAGAGCACAGTGGAGTTCACTAGTACAATAGTGGTCTATAGTGTCAATGTTTTTAAGCCTATAGCGTCACTTTTCAGTCGACGCCTAAGTGGCCGTCGCTAGAGAAATTGCTCTATAATGTTGGTTTTTTCAACCAAAGAAAACCGACCTTATATAGTAAAAACTGACCCAAGAGGCTGTCAAAAACTAACCCCAAATGAGAAAAGAAACTATACCTGAACCCTATAAGGTCAGTTTTTCTAAATAACCGACCTTAGAGATCCTCTGTAAGCACAGTTATATTATGAAAACCGACTCAATAGAGTCTACCGAGCTTGCTGATAACCAGACCCTATAAGGTTAGTTTTTCTTAATAACCAACCCTAGAGATGCTCTGTAAGGACAGTTATATGAAGAAAACGGACTCTATAGAGTCTACAAATTGAGCTTGCTGATAAACAAACCCTATACGGTCGGTTTTTCTTAATAACCGACCCTAAAGATGCTTTGTAAGGACAGTTAAATGAAGAAAACTGACTCAATAGACTCTAGAGCTGTGTTGGGATATGGTAGAACGGTCGTGCCGCGTAGCACGACTATGTTGGGATATGGTAGCATGACCGTGCTACCATATCCCAAAATGTATGTGCTACATGGCACGACCGTGCTACCATATCCCAATACGGCCGTGCTACCATATCCCAAAATGTATGTGCTACATGGCACGACCGTGCTACCATATCCCAATACGGCCGTGCTACATGACACGGCCATTCTACCATATCCCAACATGGTCGTGCTATACGGTATGGCCGTTCTATGCCGCAAAATGGCCATGCTATGCCGCACGACTGAGATACCTATAAGGCCAGTTGTTTAAGATAACAAACCCTATAGGGTACAATTTTTTTAAAAAAAATATGTAGAAATAGAACAGAAGAACAAGAAGAACCAGGATATGGGAGAGAGGAGCATTAATGCTCAACCTTCACCATTCCAAACCACACATTCATAACAAAAATGATTCATATATTCAGTTGAGTTACACATAATCACATCATAATTTACAAAATGATAGATTGCAAGTCTGAGATGATATTAAATGTCAGATACAAAAGTCATATCTTTTTAAGTAAGAATGTTGATAAGGTTAGTATGGAAAGCATCCTCAATGTCAAAGTATGTGATTTACCAGTGTGCAATCTTGGTGTGCCTCTCTTCATGGGAAGGTTGACAAAAGATATGTGCCACCCTATTATTGTTAAGTTTAGGTTGAGGTTGGAATCTTTGAAGGGTAATATGTTGTTCCAAGCGGGAAGGGTTGAACTGATAATTTCTCTCTTTCAACGTATAGTATTTTTTGGACTTCTGTGTTTCCTTTGCCCAAGTCGGTGATTAATGAACTGGAGAAGTTAATGAGGGACTTCCTTTGGAAGGATTTCGAAGAAAATAAGCATTTGCACATTGTTGCATAGGAGGCTGTATGTAGACCTAAAAAAGAGGGAGGTTTGGGAATATGACTCATTGATGATTGGTTAAAGGCTAGTGTGATTAGGAACCTATGGGATATTGCGGCAGAGAAGGAGAGTCTATGGGTAAAGTGGATAAATGGTAGGTACATTAAATATGAATTGACCTGGTCAGTCTATTCCAGAGCTAAATGTTCTTGGCTTTGGAAAATTTTGCTTGAGCAAAGAGATGTTCTCCTCAATGAAGTTAATTTTTTCTTAGGTAATGGCAATTTTTTTTTTGCTCTGGAGAGATCCTTGGATAAAGGGGAAAAAGAAGATGATTGATTTGGTGAATCCGGACCTTGTGTTGAAACCTGCATTGATGGTGATTTGTAGAAAGTTCTAACCTTCCGAGGGTCTTATATGCTAGAGGAGATTCTATTGGGTATGGAACCTTAGACTTTGTTAGAAGATTGTGTTCTTTTTAAAGAGAAAAAAGACTGTAGTATGAGAGATTGCTGGAATGTGATTAGAAAGAAGCATAAAAAAGGAGAGGTCTTGACAGTTGGCTCTGCCACTGACCTTGTATGGTACCGATTTTGACTTACTAGTGGTCTGTTGGAGTATGAGTGGTATATCTCATCTCCTCTAGGTATAAGTATGAATGTGAACATGTAATCAGCCGTGTAGTGTATTTGCTTAAGGACCAAATACAGAAACATCGGTTGATGCCTGATTACTTTTATACATCTCATTAGATAGATGTTATACATGTTTTTCATATTCCTTTTCAAGCAAAAGATGAATTATAGATCTGTTATTAATATCCTTGCTTGGTACTTGAAGTTATATCTTTTAAATTAATAGGATACCTCCAGTTCAATTTTTATATTATTTTTTTTCTATGATAATAATATTATTGGTTGAGAGTTATATCTCTCGCTGGGAAAATAGTCTCATCCTGTGGGATCCACAATTTTTAGGTGGTCGCAAACTAGAGACTAGGAACCGAGTTGTAGAAGGAGGATCGTGTCAGCAAGAACAACAGTAGTATCCTCTGGCTGAGCATGCTGTCTGTCAGGGTTTTGTAGGTAGATGTCTATGTGTCATTTCTGTAGTCTTAGGTCTTTGGGAGATAGTTCTTAGTGGTTTTCATGAATGAATTGAGATTTTGGTTGGATTATCTTGAGGATTTTATAATGTTGTTGTATGTATATCAGATTTGATTTATTGTAATGCATTAAAAATATATCTTATAATGTTTCTAGTTAATAATGATATTAAAAATGCTTCTTGTAGATGAACAAAACCATTTTTTATTGATATAGTATCATGCATTATCACCCACTCATATTTTTTGTTTCATGTTGTCCAGTAATAGAAGGGTGCACACTTTCTTTACCTTACTTGATGAACTTTTAGATCATACCATAGAGAAGTAATGTATCATCTATAACAGTGCTAGAAATATTTTGATGTTGATACTTAGAGTTACTTTTTTTAGTAATTAGAAGGGTGCACACTTTCTTTACCTTGCTTGATGAACTTTTAGATCATACCATAGAGAAGTAATGTATCATCTATAACAGTGCTAGAAATATTTTGATGTTGATACTTAGAGTTACTTTTTTTAGTAATTAGATTCCTATTCAAGTGAGCACTCTTATGGTGCTATTTTTTGTTAAATAAATGATTGATTCATATGCTCTACCTAGTTGCTCTAATCTTGTCAGTGCCAAGGTTCGCAAAAGTATGCAACATGAAAATATTGTAGATCTTTTTCACAAAGACTTTTACTACATTCGGAATGTGATACATATCATAATTTAGCATAATGAACATCATACATACAATTCTTTTTTATTAAGCTTGTTCCAAATTTGTTCCCAACGTAATACTTATCTGTTACTTTCTCTAGTAGGTATTGACTATTGCTATATGATTTTCAATTTAGCATCATCACAACATCTGTGTATCACAATAGGAGCATCTAAACTCAACCAGCAAGTAAATGCAAATCATTCTTATTTCATTTGTTGTAACTTTCTTGTGCTCTAATATCCTCTTTTGCTTTTTAGATTTATTTTGAAATCTAATATAATGTATCGTCTAATTTTCTATCATAGAATTTTATTATAGAAGGGGGAAACAACTACATATAGGATGGTTGTCTCTCTGATGGTACGGAACTGGCAGTGAAGGTACTCAAACTCTTGAGTGAAATCATGAAACAATTTATATTAGAGATCAAGATCTCCACTACGTTGCATAGATAAACATATGTTCTCTGGAGGGATTCTTATTGGAGAATAACAACCTCATTTCAGTCTATGATTGCTTTTCAAGGGGTAGTCTTAGATAAAACCTTGAATCTTTACCTATGATCATCTAGATGCATGTTGCTATCTGTTATAAATTTTTATGTACTTATTGCAGCACATTTTGTAGACGTAGGATCAACCTGGGGTGAACTTAACCACATCTGACAAACAATCTGTTTCCTAGTAAAGTCCTTTTATCTAGTATAAATGGAATTTTGATACAACTTATTATCATGCTCATATTCTCCTTTATTTAAGACACTTCTTACATGTGTTATTTTATTAGTTATATCCACCTCTGATCATTTTGTACTCAGTTCTATTCTATTAATTCTAATCTGTACTCAGTTTTATTCTCTTCTTCTTAAGCCCAGGGCTTGGCTCCTGGTTTACCATCTTTTGTTCAAGCTGTCACTGTGCAAGAAAAATTGGATTGGGCTCTAGTTTCCTGAAATGTCACCTGAAATGATTAGCATGGCAACTGAGAAGATCAGCAAAATGTTACCAGAAGAGCTGCAAAAAATGGTTGAGATTGCGTCTTCTCTAAAACTAACTAATTTTCCTGTCTAAAAAGCATCTACAAGCTCCCATGCCAGGGTTGAATCCGATACTCGATCATCTAGCTTTGGAGGACCTTCTACTGAAATTTTTCAAACTAGAAGAAGTCCATGTAGTTTTGGATGAACTTTCTTGTCGTGATGTTGGTGATTCTAGACCTTGTATTGGTTATTCTTTATGCAACCAAAGTTAATTGTTGAATTCATTCTGATTATCTCATAGGTCTAGTGATCTCATTCCCATTATTCTTCTCTTTTTAGTTGTGCCTATAAAAAAATTGCAAAAGTCTCTTTTTTTTACTATTTTATCTCCAGGAGTGATCTTTTTCAGTTCGTCCAATTATAGGTCACTAAAATTGCACCGATTGCAATAGTTGGAACAGTTGTTGACTCAAGCTTAATGAATTATTTAGCTACAAATGATGTTGAAGCTGGTAATTAGATGGTTGAGAAGGTTTCAAGCTTGATTGTAATGCTTGTCCCTGGTGCTAAAGTGCCATCTGAGAAGGTGCTTGTTGAATGGGATGCTGAAGCTATTTCTAGAAGGAGATGTGAAGTCGGCATGCTTAAAAGTAGATAGTCATATCAGGGAAGACACAGATTCAATGATGTAGAAGTTATTGTATTGAATAGAAAAATTTATATATATCTCAATATGTATTCTAGACATGTGTTTCTTATATACGTCCAAGGTGACGATTGCTAATGCTTATCTTGAGTTATCAATTATAATACTTTGGTATTAACATTAAAAACATTCATCTCAATCTCTTTCATACAAACACCATTTAGATGTTTGGGCATTGCCATGCAAGATCATATCTTTTGAAATAGAAACATTAATATCTCACTTTATTGTTATAACATCTTTGTCATACAAGATGCTTTAATGTAAAATGTTTCTATTTGATGGCATAATGAAATAGCAGTTCTACTAACTCAATTACATGCCCATTGGGCTAAGATAAATTTAAATCTAGACTATGTCTTCCATAATTCTTGCTTCACCTTGTCCATTTTTGTCCTTTCATGAAGGGCTCTATTTCTTGTTAGATATTGCACATCACTGCATCAGATCTCTATATGGTATCACATACCAAAATGAAGAAGTAATCAAATTTATCTTATAATGTTTACCTGAAGTGGATGCCTCAGTGTCATCCTTCTTCTTCTGTAGTTCCTCTAACTAGAGTGGACAATTCCTTTTCCAGTGTCCAGGCTGGTGACAATGGTGACAATCGCCTCTTACTTTATTCACACCTCCCTTTACTTTGAGATATAAAGACTTGGGCTTCTAGCTAGCTTTAGAACTTTTCTTAGCTTTGCTTTTCCCTTTAGACTTCCCCTTTGTCTTTCTAATCATCATCACAGACTTGGGTCTGTCTTTCTTCATTTGTGTATCAGTTGTTCTCAACATGCCCAACAACTCTGTCAACAGTTTGTCGAAGTCGTTCATGTTGTAGTTCATGTCAAACTGACAATGTGACTCTATTAGAGATTGTAGAATCATGTCAGTGGATAACTCTTGACCCAAAGGGAATCCTAGTCTAGAGAGGTTCTCCACATACCCAATTAGATCGAGTACATGAGGACCAATCAGATCTTCTTATGCCATGCTACATTTGAACAACGTCTTGGAGACATCATATCTCTCTTGTCTTTCCTGATTTTGGTACATATTCTTGAGATGTGAGGCCATCTCAATCACACCGATATTCTTATGCTTCCTCTACAACTCATAGGTCATGGAGCATAGAATCATACATTTGACATCCATGATGTCTTGAGTATTCTTCTTGTAAGCATCCCTATCATTCCTTGGTGCATTTTGAGGTGGTTCCTCTGCTTCTGGCACTTCCAGGACATAGAGCTTGCACTCCTGTGTGAGAACAATTCTCAACGTCCTAAACAGGTCATGGAAGTTGTTCCCATTAAGTTTGTCCTTCTCTAGGACAAATCATAAAGAAAAGTGATTATTGTTCATTGCCATTTGATTCTACAAAATAATTTGCAATTTTGTCAAAAACTCATTTTTTGATTTGATTTGATTTGATTAAATTTGGGTGATAATAATTAGGTCTTTAATTAATTATCTTTCTCATTATTTTGATCACATGGACAAACCTCAAGTATCAATTCAAAAAATTGCAGTGAATCGATTTTCTAATGAGCAAGATCCAAGAGAATTCAACTATGGCCCGACCAACACCGCAAAACACAGTTAATCATCAAGGTAGGAAACTAGTTCCAATTGCATCATATGCAATTCTTGATAGATAATATATGCAACTCCTTGCCATAATTATCTGCATGCTTCTGGGGTGTTGTATTCAATCTATGGGGAAAGGTAAAATGTCCTCCCCTTGTAATTATCATTTCATTATAAATAAAAAATGTTCATACTTTTGGAAAACTGAGTTCGGCTGCAATTGGCATTCAATTAGAAAACCTAAAAATGAACTAAAAATATAATGACTAAAAACCATGAAAATGTAGTAATACAGAACTAGTATGTCATTAGTGGCTTTTTTTAATGTCATTAGTGGCTTTTTTATACACCACTACACTCAATCAGAACTGTTTCATACAACAACATTATACAAAATAGTGACATTTATATAAAAGCCAATTGATGGATAGTGGATTTTTATAAATGCCAAATGATGGTTTAGTGGCCTTTATTTGGAATTTATTGGAAGCCACTAAAGACAAACGTTTAGTGGCATTTACAACTTATGCCACTATCTTTCTAGTAGCATTGGTACTAGAGACATTTTTTAAGTGTCAACAAATGTCACTAAACATGTTTAATGGCGTTTATTTTTTTTGTGGCATTTCAAAAAGGCCACTAATGGGTATTTTTGCTGTAGTGTGGACTACCCATATCACCTAGATGCATATCCTTTTCAGGGAGCCCATCACTAAAGAACTTTGTTAGCTTGCATGTGAGTGAGGATAAAGTGCGTAGTTAAGGCTAGTGGTGGTCATGGAGACAACCATGATTCCTTAAACTCTACTAGAGCCTTGGACGGTGGCCCCAGGTGAAACACCTACATTATGTGTATTAGTGCATATTAATGTTGTATTCATGCCTATGAATGGTGAATATGTCTCTACTAATGGTGAATACAAACATAATTTTATGTATATTTGCACCTAGTAATGTTGAATTGACACCTATTAATGGTGATATGTGTATACTAATTGTGATTCCACGCCTACTTTATGCATATTAGTGTCCATTAATGTTAGATTTGTGCCTATTAATAGTGAATGTGTGTCTAATAATGGTGAATTGTGTGCCCACTAATGGAAAATACATACCCACTTTATGTGTATTTATGACCATTAATGTTGAATTCATGCCTATTAATTGTGAACATACACCTACCAATTGTGGATACACGTCTACTTTATGTGCATTTTCACCCATTAATATGTCATTCATAACTATTGATGGTGTATACATGATTGCTACTAATGTATATATATGTCTACTTTATGCCTCTCATTTCATTACTTCCCTACTCACTGAAATCATCATTACTTCTGTCGTCATTCACTTACCTTCATTACTTTCCTCATTACACACTTCCCTCCATTAATTCCCTCATCACTCATTTTCCTCCATTACTTACCTCATTACTTTGCTCATTTTGTTACTCCCCTCCTGACAAAAATCATCATCACTTCTTTCCATTACTTCCCTCATCATTTTTCTCTTCTCCCTTCATTACTTCCCTCCTATTTCCATCTTACTTCCCTCCCCAATTTCCTCCTCTTCATCCATACTTACCCCATCATTTTTATGCTTCCCTTCATTATTTGCCTCCACTTTCCTCCCTCCAATACTTCTCATTTCACTTCCCTCCTTTTTTTCCATTACTCCCATCCTCATTTATCTTATCTCTCTTAAAAATAGATATTCACACTCTTCTACTTTTCTCTCTCTCACCTACACATACACACGCAATAACATCATAAGGTATGTAATGTGGTTGTAGGATGTGAGTCCACCAACCCCCTCAAACCACTGCCAGCATGACCAAATGTGCCATAAATCACCTCTTACTATGCGTGATAGCTGCACATGGGGAAATCCTTTTTTGCCCTTATTTGCCCCTATGTGTCCACAATTACCACCACTTTGCAGTGCAACAACGAGGCTCCAACTCCAAGGGAAGATTCCATTTTAGGTAAGTGTTGTGTGTAGATCTAATACGTGTATCTGATGAACCGCCTCCTTATATGATATTCATGAGATAAACATCCCCTCTTTGTGTGGTATTCATTAGATAAAACATCCTTGTCATTTAATCATTTGTGTTTTACAATGAATAAGTGTTTCATTTAATTGGTATGCATATGGTCTTCTCAAAATTATGTTTCAAACTAGGGGGACATCAACCGATCAATGATAATTGACATGGTCTATAAGATACCACAGAGAGTGTGAGTTTGAATTCAAATTGTCTCCATAAAGGAATCCAAATTTGAAATAGATGTACAAATTTTTTTTTAATTTACCAACATTTTAGAAGATCAACCTTTACTACAAGGTGTCAGGGAGGGGGAGGATAAATCTTTCTCTTTTGGATCATAGGCCTGATTTGGCTTAAATAATTTAAACTTTTAAATTTTGATGAATGATATACATACAAAATTAACAATAATTGGTACTATTTTGCATTTGATTTAACATAAAAATGGCAGTTGTAAAATATTGTCAATATTGGCAAGTTTCCGAAGTGTCATAATCTGAATCCCCTATTTCCTACTGTACACTTGTGGTGTTCTTAACTAATAGGGCTAGGTCAAAACCCATTCAAAAGGAATCATGTATTTGGAAGAAGCCATCTACTACCTTTTCTTGATGCACATATGTTATCTAAACCCACCCCAACATCAATAACGGATCTATATATGCACATCTTCCTGGACTGATCGACCTGCATATGTTCCTATAATATGCTAGATGAGGTTTTCTCTTCTCTTCTTAAGATACTTCACTATAAAATACCATCTATTTTTAATATGATATATATATATTATAATAATATCCTAAACATGCCTAACAAATAAGCATTCATTAGTGAATCATCAAGGAAATATAACCTAGGGAGATGGGTGGGGAAATCTCATAGAACTAGACAATATATTATGTTGCAAATGTGTGCGAGAATCATTTTGTTGCACATACATATTCTTTTTAAAAAGGTACATACTTTTATATAACACATGAGACACTATTTGTTCCTATGATCAAACCACACATAGTGGGATGGCCTATTAATAACAACCGCTACACAGGGTATGGAAACCAAATCAGAGCAAAGAGGTCAATACCCCCCGTTTGGTCAATTGGGTTGGCGAGTCACCTTGTGGTAGGCTAGCACCTCTATGTCTGAGGAATCCCCCTGGTTGTCCTCCCCCTTCTGTCATGTGGCATGTCTATAGTAGTCGCTGCCCCTCTGGACTCCAATCTTCTCTTAGGGGCATGACCTCTTGGTGGATAAATGGACAACCTATGTTCTGACCCCTTTAGAGATGATCCTTTCCAGTATCACCACGCTCTTTGGTATCCCACCTTCTAGGGGGTAGAACTCCTTAGTGATTTCCCAAGGATAGTATAATAGTGAACCACCTAACACTGGACTATTTGTACAACCACCACCCTATATCCCACAATATCATCACCCCTGACCACACTTCAATATTCCAAAGGACAAGTGTTATAGATGTCTGGAATGAGGCCACTAGTGGGCCCAATGACCAAAACCAAAAGGTATGCTAAAGATTCTCCAATACCGATCACCTCAAAATGAGGTGCCATTCCGGTCCTCCCTTTAGGAAACTTCTTGATGACATCACCCTATTTGGTTGGTTGGATTGTACATGAAGTCCCCCAAGATGTCCCTAAATGAGTGGTGGTGGCTCTTAATCAGGATAATGAGGATCATGAGTGGAAAGTTGATCACCTCAAGATGGTAGTGGAGGTTACCTAGAGTATGACAACAATTGGGAAAGTCTCATGCAATTCCTCTTGTGTAGTATCCCATAAGGGCTAGATATATACATGTTCTCAATCAGGTTGACAGTAGTTTTCATGTCCTCACCAGAAGAGGCACATAAGTTGCTTAAGGAAAACTTGCCACTTACAGAAAAATTTCTAAGTTTGCCAAGCCAATGGATGCACTGGGACAAAGATATGTGAAGGAATATTCCTAGTATTGGATTGAGCATATGTCGATATCATGTCGTGATGATGAGTCCTTGAAATAAGTGATCAAATATTTTGGCAAGATGCATGAAGTATCCATATGGAGGAGAGTTAGAGATGGAAAAGTAGGTATCATGGTTGGGATATAAGCCTTCAATGATGATGTCCCACAATTCATTGAAATCTCCTATTGTGAAAGGTAAGGTATGGCCAATCTTTTGAAGGTTTTTGTCTTGATTGACAACAACATATCTCTACGCATGATTGAGTTGGAATGTGAACTAACTACCCTCCTTAGGTGATTCTCCGACCTACATCACATGTTCATAATCATGATATGTTACACCCCTTCCTCCCCCTAACCCACTTTATCCCACCATATTTGTCATAGAAGAGCAAGTACATGGACCAATTAATCCTGATAGAAGATGGGTGCAGAATCAGGAGGGGTTGCTTCACATCCTCCCCTCACCTATTCTGGATGATTACATCCATACCAAATTCTTAGAGGAGGATATAGAATTCTTGGGCTATCCAGAAGTCATGCAAGCATCACTCTAGGAATAGTCCACTCGAGGAAAGGACGAAGACCATGTTGGGTCTACAGATGATTACTCAAAATGGCTTTAGGGGTCAGAGGAAGACCTAGAAGAGAGAGGAATTTTTGATAGCCTGATGTGTGGGTACACAGACCAAAGGTGCAGTTCTTTATAAGGCTCATGGTTGATCCCTTAGGGATATTTTGTTATAATGTTCAAGGATTTATTTTACCATTTTATGGGGTAGAAAATGGTCCACTTGTAGGGTGTTGGGATGCTTGTGTCGTTATCACAAACCTACTTTTGTGATTCTACTAGAATCCATGGTCCAAGATTCTAAGGTCATTGATATTCTAGACATTACCTTACTGGATTGGTATGATAATAATGAGGATATGGCTGGGAGGTGTAGATTTATGTTGATACTACTCTATTCCCAAAGGTCATTGCTTATCATAGATAACACATTACAATGGAGATGCTTGATGTGTAGGGGGTAAGGACTTATGTTAGTGCAATTTTTTTGAAATTCTTCACTTGCGATAGGATGAATCTCTTATCTTTTCTAGTGCACCTTTCTCAGATGGTTGTGGGAGGATAGATAGGAGATAATCAGAGACTTCAATATTGTCAGGTCACCTTCAAAACATAGTGGAGGAAACCCTCCAAATCGATAGGGTATTGAAGAGCCCAATACTTGGATTTGGGACCTTGATTTGTTAAAATTTTCATTTGATGGTAGCTCTTACACTTGTGTTGATAAGCAACACAAGACGCCCACTATTTGGTAGAGGCTAGAAATGGGATTTATCAACTTGCATTTTAAGTTATTGGACCCAAATATTGTTGTGAAGAACCTCACAAGGCTTCAACTTTCTGATCACTGTCTCTTACTAGTGGTGTGCGGGTTGGGTCTTCCTTGTCAGTGGCAGTCAAATTTCTCATTCTAGAATGTCTGTATCCCCCATGAACCATGTCTGAAAGATGGTGAATGGATGGTTGGAGAGACCCATCATTATGGTTCTTTGGCAAGATGAAAAACCTCAGGTTACACCTCAAGAGGTGGAACAAAAAGGTGTTGGGTATAATCAAGATAAGAAGAAATACCTAGAGTATATGGTGTTTATCCTATATAGGAAATTGACTCACATTTATCCATGCTAACGAGCACCTCCTGAGTGAGGTAGAAGTGGCGTTGCTGGAGATTTTAGACAAGGAGGATCATGTATGGAGGGACAATGCCCATATTGCTTGGCTCAATGATGGAGATCGGAACACAAAGTTCTATCATGCTACTGTTGAAGGAAGGACAGTGAGAAAAGTTGTGAGAAGACTTCAGTTTGAAGATGGGTCCTTTATTACTAACATTAATGAAATGGCGACAGATGTTGTCATGTTCTATGAGGGCATCTTCTCTACAAGTCATCCCATCTCAGACATTGATTCTAGCTGTCTCATCTCCCTCATACAGGCATCTTTATGACTAAGGACAACCTCTTGTTGTTGGCCACACCATCAAAGGATGAGATCCTGGCTACTATCCATCATATGGACATTTAGGTGGCTCTTGGACCTGATTTTTTTTACTAAATTTCTATCTTGAGGCATGGCATGTCAGTAGAGTTGATTTTCTGGAGTTGGCAAAGTTATTCTTTCTAGGAGGATGTTTCCACAAGAGTATTCTATGAAGTTGGCTTGAACTAATTCCCAAGGTAGATTATGTGACATGATTGGAGCATGACTTTCACCTAATATCTATTGAGAACATTTCTTTGGAATCCTAGATCACCTCCTTAACATCTACCTCTCTACCTTCCTCCCACAAATCATCTCCTTAGAATAAGGGGATTTTTTCTAGGGCATGGACATAGACCATGTAAGGAGTGGGACCCGAGAGGGGATCCACTCCCTACTAAAAATTCAAAGAACAAAACATACATTCCAAACACACTCAAAGGTATTATAGAATAGGTGCAAAATTTTCAAACTTCAATAAATGGTATTCAAAACAACCAAAGGGTTGAAGAAGAATTAAACAAATGACGATACTCAATTTTCATAAAAGATTACAAAAGTACATCATAATATCCCAAAAGTGTTTACATGTAATATACACCATAAGGATCTAACTAGAGGGAGGTAAAATCTATCTCAAAGCAACATCTCCAATAGCTAGGTCCATGTTGGAAGCTATGTTCTCCTTGGTCATGTTCAACACCTCGATCTAAACCTGGGTGGTTGGGAAAACACCCAAAAAAAGGGAAAAGAAAACAAAGTATGTGGCAACAAATATGAATAGGATATCAGGGAAAAGAAAACATGTAAATAAAGGCTATTTTTCATCATAAGATGAAGATTTCAAGAGTATGAGACTATTTTTGAATAGATGTTTTCCATAAACAAAATATAATAAAATGGTTGCATGCATGATAATTATGACTACGTTAACTAAGGTTGAGCAACCTACTAGACCTCAACCAACAGGTGAGGGGAGAATTAATACATTCCTCGTCACCTGCACATATTTTTATGAGGGGGAATAAGACATTCCCTAGGGAAAATTAATACATGTCGTATCTATGGGTGGTTGTACATAAGTACCACTACATTAGATGAACAGTCTAACACAATCAACATTCTAAGAGAAACTATGGCAAGTAGAAGCATCATATATTTGAACATGCCAGTGGGTACAAGACCCAAGAAATAGAATAGTAAAACTAATTTTGAGGCAATTTATCAAAAGAGTCATGAATAGAGAAAATAGGGTTCATATAGTGCCTCATTAGGTAATATAGGGCTTGGTTTGCAAATATCCCAACTTAGGGTGTAAGAATTCACATATCTCTCTTACTGATATCAATTACTAACTTTCACTACTTTAATTGAGTCCAAATTCCTCTTTGCCTATTTTCAATATATTAACATGTATTAGAATGCATAATGCACATTAATGTATAGAAACTCTAATTTTAGACCTTTTTATAAAAACTTAGATTTAGACTCTTAAAGCCTCACCAATGAACTTATTAGGTTCTCCTCATCAAGAAAATATGTTTTTATGTTAATTTTGGAGTTATGATGATTAAGATGTAATTTGTATGGATTTTATGCATGAAATTTATTTTACAAAAATCACCCTTCGTCAAACCTCAAAATCATACCTTTAAGATATTTTTATTAGATAGAGATAAATTTTCAAATTCCAAAACATATTTATTTGTCACATTTGGATATGTGGATTAAAAGATATGAATTTTTCAATTTGAACAAATCAAGAAACGACAAGTCAAAATTCTTTGAGAGAGAGAAAGAGTGAGAGAGAGGGAGAAAACACCATTTGACCCAGGATCAGGGTTGTTAGATCTTCTAGAGAAGGTAAAACAACAAGAAACTAAAACCCTAGAAGAACATGGTAAATAGAGATGGAGATCATCAATTTTAAACATAGAAGCATGAGTTTTAAGCATGTAGTAAGCAATATATGAGAAGGGGGTTATAAAACTCGCCTCTAAAAAGGTTGGGCAGGTTCAAGAATCAAAGTTCCCAAGCTAGAGAGGCTGGTTTCTCTAACAAATCTTCTATCTCGAGCAAGAAGTACCTTCTCCACTTTAGAGGTGAAAAACCATAGCAAAAGAACATGGAGATGAGGTGTTTAAGGGCTCTAGGTGGGGTTTCACCATGGAAGGTCATGATTTTGATCTCGAAGAAGCTGGGAGGAAGATGAACATCATGATAAAAGGGAAGGAAAGGAGTAAAATTACTAGTTTTGGTTGAAATCACTAAGAAGGAGCTTTAGAAACCCTAAATAGAGCAAATTTGGAACCCTACGAGTTTTCTTCACCAAGGTAAGCACCCTCTTTTACCTTGGGACAACACCTTTGTGGCCAAACAGAGTAGGAATGATGCTCTAATATGGAGGAAAGATATTGAGAGCAAGAGTTTTCAAATTGGGAGGTGGGAAGGGGTAGATATGGCTTTATAAATGAGGGGGCAAGCATGAGGTGTCTATGGGACTTTCCATGTGTCTTTAACCTAGGGCTTCATGGTCATGCAAGAGGACATCTCATAGAGGCTTCTTGAAAATCAAATGTCGATTCTAAAATCCCATGGAGACTTCTAGGCCATCCCCACCTTTGTCCAATCAAATAAATGCCCCATTGGTTGATAGCTTTTAAAGATAAGCTCATTTGTAAAGAGGGTAATCCCTAAAATGCCCTTCGAGAGAAACACCTTCAAACCAAGGTGCAACTAGGTGCCCCATGGTTCAAAATGTTGATAATGGTAAGGGAATATCTAAGGATTATAATGCATGAGATAATTTGTAAAGAAAACCTCCCAATTGGGTAAATTGTATAAAAGTCCATAATGTACCTAAAATTGCATAACTTGCACAAACAACATACACAATTGAACCAAATTTGAAACTTAGGATCATTTAATGCTTTAAAAAAATATAAAACGTTATATTAAGGTTTAGAACACCTAACTAAGGTCCTTAAATAAACTTTCATTGAGGTATTTGTGCATAAACCCTTTTATTGGTACAAATAGTGAATAAATGTTCACCAAACCACTATAAATTCCACTAATTAAACATCAAGGACATGAAGAACAGAAATGAAAGGGAAACTTGGGAAAAAGGATTACATGGATATTACATCTAAGATTTAGTATGTTACAACCCATAAAACCAATGTGTGCACCACATGAGTTAGTGTATGGTATTAATAAAGCAAATGATGACGATAACTTGGTGATGAAATTCAACAGGGCAAGGGCATACGATCTCATGGATTGAGGTTTTTTCAGCAAGGCCCTTGACAAGTTAAAAATCCTCCCAGAAGTGGTTGAACTATTTCTTAGCTTTTATGAGGGTACTTGAATCTCTATCTTCATGATTGACTCTTCCACAAGCTACTTTTGAATACCATAGGTTTGAAAAAAGGCAACCCCATGTCCCCCTCTCTTTATCCTTTTTAAGGAGGTCCTTTGTCATTTAGTCGAGTTGTCTATGTAGCAAGGGCCCCTCTATGGATTCCATACTAGGGGAAAAGGTAACCCCTAGACTTATTGCTATATCTAGATGATTCGATAATTTTCTCCAACTACTTGTCTTCATCCCTCTACTACATTAACACCCTCCTTATGACTTATACGAGCCTCTAGGAGATAGGTTAATAGAGGCAAATTGAGTTTTCTTTGTGGAGGGGAGGTTCAACATGAGGTTGATGTGATCTCTTTGGAATTCAAAATTCAACTGATGGGAGATTTATTTTATATCTTGGGGTTCCCATTACACAAGGATTAACTCAAAATTCATCATTTTAAGACGTTATTGGAAAATTTTAAAGAAAAGTTGCTTACTAGAAATGTTGCCTTGGTTTACATTTGTTGAGAATAGGACATTGATTACTCACTCCCTTAACTCAGTCTCTTTATACACCAAGATCGTGAATGACATCTCAGTTGAAGTTTGAAGAAGGATTAACCAGATGATGTCAATGTTTCTTTAGTGGGATCATAGGGCAACACAATACAAGCATGGGTTGCCTGGGATAATATAACTTCCTCAATATCTAAAGCGGGTTTATGTGTTGCATCCCTCACCCTCACAATTGAAGTGTTGAAGATGAAGGTGTGCTGGGAGGTTGTGCAGGATTCGTCTCTATGGGCCCAATTTTTCGTATAAAATATTCAAGCCCCTACCAGCAACTTGAGGGACAACAACCTAACTATATGATACTTGTTTCCTTCATGTCTCCATTCTGGTGCAAGCTATGGAGGTGCTTCCTGCAAGATCTTCCATGATGTACTTGGACCTTGGGACCAGGTCATATGGACTTTTGGACTTCTTCTCACGGGATATTCAAGATACCAAAACAAAGTTCAAGTTTCTTGACTTTTGGAATGAAGATGGTACCTAGGATGATTTGGTGTTGAACCACACTAACTACAGATGGAACATACAACTTCTTGAAATTTGGCCATGCCATCTCAGACCATTAAAACGTTCTTTGATGGGAATTGATTGTTGAAGGTGGCTTCACCGCCAAGTGGCAACATAAACCATTTAATATTAGTAGTAGCATCACAGGTCGAGGAGGTGGATCTGTATCAACATCATGCCTAAAGCCAACATCGTAATCTGAAAGATCATAAATCAAGTTCAACAACAATATTCAGGATGGAAGATTCCCCTTGCCTCAATCTGCGTATGCTGTAAGGAGTCACGTCAGGAGACCATGATAACTAAGTGTTGATCCAAGGCATCCTTAAACAATCTAATATGGTGACCATATGCCTATCTTCCCCAAATGATTTGTTGGTCGATTTGGAGGCAAAGATGTAGATCTAAATTTGATGGTGCTACCTTTCACACTCATATGATTTGGTAAGAAATCATGAGGTAGATGGATATTGCAATCAAGAAGTTGTTTTGGGGCCAGGTTGATTGGGATCTGCATCACAAATTGGAGGCGTAGGGGTTCACACCCTTGAAATTAAAGATTAGATATATCTCATTGGCTAGATGGTCCCCTCCAGACATATCAAATCTGAAGCTGAAAATAGCCATTGGGGTGAAATATGATCCCACATAGGATAGGAATACATGGACTGCAAGTGTTTTTAGGGATAGACGAGGTCAACTCATTATTTCTTACATGTTGAGAATGACAAATACCACACACGAGGAAGCTTGTGCATAGGCCCTAGTGAGTACTTTACAGATGATTGATGACTGGAACCTAAATGTTTCTGTGATTGAGTCCAATTCGATTATAATGATTGAGATGTCTTGGGGGAAAAGCAGCAAGCCTTGACAAACAACCCACTTCACCAGGGAGATAGAAAAGAAGGCAAGCTCTCCATCATTGGGCATCTCACTCCACATGTTGTTAATTCGGCTGCTAAAGCCATTGGCAACTAGAGGAGTGTTGAGAATACCATTTTTGTTACGCGGGAACCTTTGTACCTCCCCACGATGATTAAAGTCTTCTTATTTTGGATAGACAAGGTATATCATATATACATACTTGGTGGATAGATACATAGATAGATAGCTCAACTTTTGTAGTTCGTTTTGAGGTTAGGTGGCATGGATCAATTTTACTAGGGGGAGGTTGGCACCACATTTCATTAGCGGTATATTTTCTTGATTGATAGTTTACCTATTCGAGGAGGGTGGGATGAATAAAAGTACCTCCTAAGTTGATTAGATAAACTAGACACAATGCAAAGATAGCGATCTAACACAAATATTTTCATCATGTTAAAATATATGCAAAAGTAGAGAATTCATCGTCATTTAACGTTGTACGGAGCAAGCTTTTATATCTATAGCAGAGACTAGTGAGATAAACAAGGAAGCACAAACCGTGGGTGGTGGATGCCCCGTATATGCAACTCTAGACAAGTAAATCCAAATGTCGACCCCTTTCGATTATCTATCCATCCATATCAATCTTATTGGTATCACGTTTACAAGCTAACATCGCGAGGCACCACACAAAGATCGAGCTCAAGTGCTGATAGGGGGGGTTTGGCAGGACATCCTGACGATAATCGTGGGCCTCCATCTTTCCAAAAAACCATCGAAGTCTGTGTTTCACTGTGCAGTCAAACCTCTAGGGTAGGCTTGAGGGGATGGATGGCTAGGATTGTCCTCAGAATATCCTCCCCATTCTCCATGTTAGCCCTTATCTTTGGGAACACGCAGCAGCTAAAGGCCTTTTTTAAAGAAATGTAAAAAATGTAACAAGATACTCTTGTACATAAATGTAAAGAAAACACATATGTAAAGAAGATATAAAAGGTTTTTCTTGCCCACAAAGTAATCATATATCTACGCGGCATAGACTGCGCATCCCCATCCATTTGTCCATTCTTGTTGGCTAATATGGGTTAATGCATAAGTATGTTGTAGACTTTGTGCACCTGCATGTGCCATGACCAGGAAAAACTAATACAATAGCATGTTCAGTAATTAATTGGATCATTGATTGGAATATTAGTATCCATATTGAATTACGCTTGAGGATGAAATAGGTGTAGTCTAAATATCACAAATGGTTGTTTTAAATTCAACTCTTTATGGGTATAAAATAGTATGTACAACAACGTCGGAAACAACTAATTCAAACTGGATCTTTATATTTCATATTCATTAGGTTAACTTAAAATGCCGTCTTTTGCTGTTTTGATTGTTATGGACTACTGGAGTCCTGGATTAAAATTGGGTTACACCCGTCCTAATCTCATCTCCAGTACGTACACAGTTACGTCAGGATATTATTAACAAGAGATAAGACATTTCAAGTTCATAGCATGTGGTCTGAGATATTTCATTCCGGACATAGTATAGAATTTCTTATAAATTCAGATGAGTTGGTGTGGCGGTGGAGTTTTGAGGAGTTTGTTTACTATTAATATTTGTCGTCATCAAGCAGTCATATAAACCAAACACCACATTCTCATGTTGCCTTAGTGCCTTCAATAAATTTTCATTCAAAATTTCTTCCGTTGACTTACTTGAGTATACTCTTTCTTGCACACAGCAGTTCAAGCGCTGGTGGCCTTCTCACGAAATTAAACTGGATTAAATGGAAGCTGTCGTTGACGACCTCCAGAATGTGGGTGTGGAAGCGGGGGGGGGGGGGGGGGGGGGGGGGGGGGGGGAGTTTGGATTTGTTGCTCCCGTGTAAACATGGGAGTAGGCTACTTTGTTTATCTTTTGATATGTGTACAGTACAATTAATATTGTTAGTAAGAATTAAATAGACGTAACACGTGGTCTTGATTGGGTAGAAGTACATGCTACTTTATGTTCACATGTGACAAACAAATTCAAAAACGATGGGGTGGGAGGGAGTTGGTTGTTGAGGCGCCACCACGTAGGAAGAAATTGGTTGTAAAGGTTTTCAATCTAGTATTTGAACCCGCACGACAATATTTACCCACTTTCCGGAAAGCTAGTATTTCTTTTTGGTCAGTCAAAAGACGTGTTACTATAAAACTAAAAACTTTAGACACATAGTACCCCTTTACATCAACAGGAGCTAAAAGCTCGACCAAGGATCATATACCCCACGCAGGAGGTAATACACTAAACCTAAAGATAACAAGAACTGAGGAGAACATCAACCTAACAAGACTAAAACCAGGCATTCCTACCAGGAGAACGATTAATTGCAACCTGCAGATACATGCAATAAGTCCACCCACAAATAGTAACTACAGATTACAACATGACATCCACCAAGTAACCCTGCCTGGAAAAGCATCACTAGCTTCAGATCTTCTCAGCTCACCAGAACCATCACATTCTACCAACAGAGAACTGCGAGACTAAGAGGTTCGAAACAATCCTTTCATTCTTGGCACGGTACCAACTATCTAATAGAAGCACCCACAATGTGTGGTCCTATGCCAACAATTAGGGGATTCAACTAACTTCCGAACCAAGCAACCAATCTGTTGATGTCCTGCAATAGGAGCAAAAACCATCTGCTAACATAGAGGTTGCTCATCAAACACCTTAGGGGTGTTCTAACACACAACAAAGGAGGGGAAATCAGTTTGAAGGATTCGACCCCAATAGCTCCTTGTTGTAGACTTGATCAGGAACAAGCTCCGAGGAGCATCTGGTCGAACACCTTAAGGGTACTCTACCTAGAGAGCCAGCCCCACACCTGATGTGCAAAGCACCTAGGATCAATCGGACGGAGAAGACCCAAAGAAGCAAACTAGAAACAGGGGCTCCCGCATGCTGGGACTTCTATAATACGGCAAGCAGCGATCAAGCCGAATGGCGCCACACTTGCCGCCAGAAGCCAGATCACGCAACACATAAAAGGCATAGACCACAACAACCGTGAGGGCCGCACCAGTGACGGGGATGAGAGGCACCACCATCCATCACCAAACCAGCAGATCTGGGATCTCGTCGGGGTCGAGGGGTCGCCATCGGCCTAGAAAGCCAAGCTCTCCTCGGCCATTGGAGTAGAAGGCGCCTGAGAAGAACGAGCGAGCCAACCAGTTCTTCACCTACAAATCGGAGCAACACACGTTGTCGCAGACCATGGCGGGGATGATCACTCTCCAACCATCTCTCTTGAATGGATTGAAGTCGACCAGGTCGATAGCCGCATCCCCGTGAAGCCAAATCCCGACATAAGTGGCCCATCATGCCTCCTTCCACTCCAGGCCAGCTGAGGGGACCCCTGCAATCTAATAAGAATGCCAGAGAAACCCCGTGAGCCCAGCTCCCTTTTCTCCAGAGAAGCCCTCAGCCTTCTAACCACCTTCTTGATAGAAGGGCCAAGGGGAGGGCACACCCAAAGGGAGCGGCGCCCCTCCCCCCAACGGGGGAAACCCTAGAGAGAAGTGGGAGCTCTCATTCTAGAGAGAGAGAGCAACCAGCGAAAAGGGAAAGCTAGTATTTCAAAAACCAAAAAGAAAAGTTGTACTCCCGTATTAGTATTAGTTACTTGAGAGACTTCCCTCCTCTTTATGTATGAATTCTTATCTATAGAATATTTTTTTTGATAAAGAGAAACCTCTCTCGTGATCGGTACTATTGGACCCCACTCAGCCAAGAGTAAATCTCAGGACCAGCCGTGTCATTGGAGGAACACCACGACGTGCCCAATCAAATGTCATCCACTGTTGCACCATGACCGACGCCTAGAGTCAAACCTGAGACTTTTCATTGAGGTGTTACTGAGCCGCACCGCTTAAGCTATTGACCACCCCAATCTATAGGATATTAGAGGAACTAAAAGTAATATGTGTTATACACACACATTATGAGACATCTCAAAGGGGTTTGGGCCAGCTCGGTCCAAAAACCCGTTTACCATATGCATGTTGCCTCCCGTGCTTAGTCGGGTGTACATCCTACCTCCTGTGGCTCTTTGTGTAGACTCCGATTCGGTTTTACCCTGTGGATCACTCAACCAATTTTAACACGTGTCACATCCACTACTACAGAAATGGCTTATAAAGTCACTTTTTCAGGTGTCGGTTGTATACAAAAACCGACACCTAAATGCTACATTGTCGATTGATAACATAAACCGACATCCAATCTACGAAGGTCGGCCAGACATGGGTACCACTCTTATTAAGTGTCGGTTAATTAATAAACAACTGACACCTAAACTCAACCGTCAAACACAAAATTCTAGCGAAAAAATTGGCTCCAAAATTTTACAAAAGGCGTCGGTTCGTAGCTAAATAACCGACGACTAAAGGGTGTTTAGTTGTCGGTTTTTAATAACCAACACTTATTGTCAACTTAATAGCTCACCAGCCCGACCGATTCTTCCCATTTCCCTTTTTCATTCCCGATTTCCTTAGCTCCGGCGATTTCTTGCTCCCTTCCGCCGCTCCCTGCCGTTCGTGCTCCGCCGCCGTGCTCCGTCGCCGCCGCTCCTTCCTTCGTGCTCGCCGCTCGTCGTCGTCGCCACAAGAAGCAGTCGCCGCCCGCCCGCCCACCGGCCGCCCTCTCCGCCGTTTCCGGTAGCAGCTAGGTCTCCTAGCCTCGCCGCCCTCTCCGCCTCTCCTCTCCTCACCGCCGGCAGCTGCTAGGACTTGCTCCGGCCGCTGCTCCTCTTCCCTCAAGGTGCCCGCCCTGCTTTCTTCTTCTTCCTCTGCTCCTCTTCCCTCAATGTGCCCGCCCTGCTGCTGGGCATTTTTTTTTAATTTATTTACTTCCTATGAGAATCAGTTTTAATTAGGGCTCATACACATATTGATGTACATAAACCTGTTAGAATAAATGCTAAAAAGGTGTGATTTTAGGGTTTAGGTACTGATTTTGTGCTTCTACTGAGCTGAATCCTCTATTGTCTATACAATACATGTTCTATGATAAGCCTTAGTTAATTTAATATGCATACTTTGTATGTAAGACATAGTAATCGGGTACTGCTGTATATCCAAGTAAATTGCATGTAACTAATCATGACATAGATTTTAGAATGCATACTTTGGTTAAATGTACTACTGTAATTTTTGATCAAGTGATGATATGTAAATGTAGCAATAAGTTAGTAAGGTATCAATGATAAGTCTGTTGTAATGTGATGCAAAATAGTTATTGTATCATGCATATATACTTAATACTTTTTTATTTTATAGTTGTATAGGGTGTTTTATGTGTGGCAAGTCTATTGTTTAATAGTTTAGCTATAATCATTGTTTAGTAGTTTAGCTATATTCTTGGTGAGAATCCTAATCACCCTTCTTTTGCTTAATGATGAACTATAATGCACACATGTGACATGCTTGGAATGTAAATGATGAACTTTTCCCTAAATGGAAACAACTTATATATATTCAGATCTTAATAATACCATGAAGTGTACATTATCTTACTCATGAAAAGTATGTGTATAATGTAGGATTAGTTCCATATAATGGTTCTATTTTAGTAAGCACCTAGAAACCCGTCCAAGATTTACTCATTAGGAGTAAATCTTGGATAGTCTCCGGTTTGGGACTGTTCTTGAACACCTAATCTCACTTAGGATGTAAGTGTATAATGTGTATTGGGTTTTCGAGAAAATTTCGGTAGCATTTCCTCGTTTGTTCTCTAAGTACATATGTAGACTTCTTTTCAAGCTATCATGTCTACCACAATAAAGTTGGTTATGACAAGCAATAAAAGGTTAACTGATGTTATACAACTTTTTCTGAAAATATATAACATCGTTATATGTACTTACACTAATATTATGCAGTCTCTGTCCACCCATAACAGTCACTATGAACCGGGCCTCTATGTCAATGTTAACGTTCCCTATTGAAGAACAATTGGACATCATCCTAGATGATCGTTCCTTAAACCAATTGGTCATATCCAAACATTGGCGTTTTCTAAAAGGAAGACACTACATTCCTGGTAAAGTGACCCTAACTTTTGGCAATTATTCACATGTTATCAAGGTTGAGTATGATTTGGCGGGAAATCTTGTATCAAAATCCAGTTGGCGTGATTGGATTGGAGAGCTGCATGTGGTCCGTTGGAACAGGCTTTTTCTCCGTCCAGTTGGCCATAATTTAATCAAAGTTTGGATAACCAACAGCAACTGTGAGACCCCCGATCATCTTCTGCGGTATGAGCGCACGACGTTGGATATCATCTATGAGGAATCTGAATCTGAGGCCTCTGTCAGTTCAGATTCGTCTAAATACATTGAGGAGCTTCGTGACACAGCTTCATCATCAAAAAGAAGTTACTGATGCATGCGGGACCATGTTGGTGTAGTATTTAGTTGTCTATCTATCTAGACTTGTCTGTATTAATAGTTTTTTTAATTATGCGCATGTTTAGGGGTACACCAACCCCTTTGTTTAGTTACTGTTTAGGGGTACACCCCTGTGTGTGGATGTAAAAAGAGATTAATGAATGGAACTGAAAGTTGCTACATGAATGCTTATAACTGAAGTGTGTGTTCCCATGAATGTTCCCATTTGCATGATTACACTACTATTTTCTCATATTGTATAGTCTATTTTAATATGACGTCATACTTACTTATATCTTGCTTAATGATGAACTGTAATGCACACATGTGACATGCTTGGAATGTAAATGATGAACTTTTCCCTAAATTGCCAATCATGCTTTTAAAGACATCAATAATCATCCTAACTTGAAGAACTAGGATTTTAGGTATAAGAATGACAACACATTATTTGTTGGCCTAGAAACCCGTCCAAGATTTACTCATTAGGAGTAAATCTTGGATAGTCCCCGGTTTGGGACTGTTCTTGAACACCTAATCTCACTTAGGATGTAAGTGTATAATGTGTATTGGGTTTTCAAGAAAATTTCGACAACATTTCCCCGTTTGTTCTCTAAGTACATATGTACTTGGAGAACAGTGGGAAAATGCTGCCAAAATTTTCTTGAAAACCCAATACACATTATACACTTACTAGTGAGATTAGGTGTTCAAGAATGGATAGGTGGTACACATTTATTATATATAATAATGACATCACATGTATTTGTTAACCCTAGACCCTAATCTTGTCCTAATATATACTTGTTTTCTCTTTGATCATAGAATGGATAGATCATGGATGTCAATTCGCAATCACTGCACCCCAGAGTTTATTTCTGGTCTTGACCAGTTCATTAGAATTGCCGAGGAACATAGGAAACAACCTGGAGATAGGTTCTACTGTCCATGTAGGCATTGCGGTAACAACTTGAAAGTCAACACTGGTGACGAAATCAAAACTCATGTCATGTGCAACGGGATTATACAAGGCTATACAGAATGGCACTGGCATGGAGAGATTTCAAACTCGAAACCAGTGGATGTCGATAGCAGTGCTTGTGTGGAAGAAGAAATTTCCTACGATGACGTAGATGTGAATGAACCAGTTCCAGTAGACATCGTTGATGCGATGCTGGATAGTTGTGGGGTAGAGCACACCGATCCACCTCCCATTTTTAGAAACATTGTGCATGATGCTGAGATGCCGTTATACACAGGTTGTACTAAGTTTACGAAGCTTAACGCTGTGTTGAGATTTTATAAGTTGAAAGCTAACAATAGATGGAGCAACAAAAGCTTCACGTCATTGTTGTCTTTGTTGAAAGAAATGCTTCCTAAAGGAAACGAGCTGCCAATCTCAACATACCAGGTAAAGAAATTGTTGTGCCCAATGGGAATGGATGCCAAGAAGATACATGCATGCCCTAATGATTGTGTATTATTTCAAAAGGACTATGCGGATTTGAAAGATTGTCCAAAATGTGGTGCGTCACGGTATAAATTGACGACTTCGGAGGAGTCCAAAACTGGTTCTCCTGCCAAGGTGATGTGGTATCTACCTATAATATCACGGTTTCAATGCTTGTTTGCCAATCCGATAGATACGAAGAATTTGAGGTGGCATGCAGATGTTAAGAAAAATAATGATGGGATCCTACGACATGCGTCTGATTCCCCATAGTGGAAGAAGATTGATGTATTGTACCCTGAATTTGGTGAAGAAGTCAGGGTTCTAAGACTTGGGCTTTGTACAGACAGGATGAATCCGTACGGGACATTGAGCAGCCAACATAGCACTTGGCCAGTCATGCTTGTTATATACAATCTTCCTCCCTGGCTGTGTATGAAAAATAAGTATGTAATGTTGTCGTTGTTGATATCAGGCCCTAAACAACCTGGAAATGACATCGATGTTTATCTTGAACCTCTGATTGATGACTTAAAGAAACTCTGGGGTGAAGGTGTGATGACCTATGATGCTTCACGAAGAGAGACATTTCGTTTTCATGCTATGTTGTTTTGCACTATTAATGACTTTCCAGCATATGGGAATTTGTCTGGATATAGTGTCAAAGGAGCTAAAGCGTGTCCTATATGTGAAGAGAACACTGATTCAACAAGACTAAAACATGGCGGTAAGAATGTATATCTCGGTCATCGAAAGTTTCTTCCAAAATTCCATCTGTATCGTAGGAAGCGCAAAGCATTCAATGGATTGAATGAGGAACGCAGTGCACCTAAACCTATACCAGGGGAGGTTGTTTATGAAAGAGTAAAAGACTTTGTCAATGAATTTGGTAAGAGATCACAATGTACTACACAGAGTGACAATTCTTCATTCAAGAAGAAGTCAATATTTTGGGATCTTCCTTATTGGAGTTCTTTGACAGTCAGACATTGTATCGATGTAATGCACGTTGAGAAAAATGTCTGTGATAGCATCATTGGTACTCTGTTAAATATACCAGGTAAGACTAAAGATGGGATAAAATCTAGACTGGACCTACGTGAAATGGGAATAAGGTCAGAATTAATAGAATTACGTGAAATGGGTAATAAAAGAACATACTTACCTCCCGCTTGTTACACGTTGTCTAGAAAGGAGAAGAAAGCTATTTGTGAATGCTTGGTAAATGTTAAGGTGCCACATGGTTACTTATCCAACATCCGTAGATTGGTATCAATGAAAGATCTGAAGTTGATAGGTGTTAAATCTCATGATTGTCACACTCTAATGCAACAAATATTGCCCGTGGAAATTCGATCTATATTGTCGAAGCATGTAAGGTTTGCAATCACCAGACTTTGTTTCTTTTTCAACAGTCTCTACAGCAAAGTTATTGACCCTGAGACTCTCGATAATTTGCAAAGAGAAGTGGTTGGTACCCTATGTTAGCTTGAGATGTATTTCCCTCCTTCGTTCTTTGATATCATGGTACATCTTGTTGTCCACTTGACTAGGGAAGTGAAAATATTGGGACCGGTTTTCTTGCATTGGATGTATCCCTTTGAACGATACATGAGCGTTTTTAAAGGTGATGTTCGAAACCGTTATCGGCCTGAAGGGAGTATTATTGAAGGTTATGTGGCGAGAGAGGTTATAGATTTCTGCAATGACTTTCTCAGTGGTAATGACACTCCTGATAATGACAAGAATATTGACGAGCTATTTGGCAAAGGAATTTTGGGATCACGTGTGAAAGTAATCAGCCGTGAGCAGTTGGAACAAGGTCATTTGTATATTTTACACAACATGGACGAAGTGAACGTTTATATCGAGGAACATACCAATTTCATCAAAAGACAATATCCTCGAGCCAATACAATGTGGCTTGCTAGAGAGCATAACAAGACTTTTATTAAGTGGTTTGAAGATAAAGTCTTACATCAACTATCTCAAACACCAGATGATATTACTGAAACTATCAAATGCCTCACCTTTAAACCAAAGTTGACTGTTATGTCTTATGAAGGGTATGCCATTAATGGATTCACATATTACACAAAGCGCCAAGATGATAAGAGTGTCATCCAAAACAGTGGGGTCACCCTTCAAGCATCGACTATGTTTTTTGCAAGTGCAAAGGATAAGATTCCACGTGAAGCTAAAATGTCATATTACGGTGTCATTGAAGAGATATGGGAATTTGACTACATAGATTTCAGAATTCCGTTCTTCAAATGTAATTGGGTTGATAACACCAAAGAAGTTATAGTGGATGAATTGGATTTCACTTTAGTGAACTTTGAAAAGATTGGCGAGAAGGTTGAACCATTCATATTGGCATCACAGGCGAAACACGTATTTTATATCGATGATCCTGCAAATGATAAATGGTCGGTTGTTCTTCATGGTAAAAGACAGTTCATTGAAGATCCTATAGATGAAGAAGAGTACTATGATAAATATGATGACTCCAGTCCATTCTCAGTTGGGTTGCCAACTCCACAAAATATTGAAGAAGCTAATGATGACTTATATGTGCGCAGAGATCACAATGAAGGATTGTTAATTGATAAAAGATCACAATTTTAGAGGCATGCATGTTTATATTTTTTTATTGAAGCTAAATGTTTACTTTTTTAATATCAATATCATTTTCTGATTTGATGTTTCATTATCTTCTAGTTAATACAAATGCTAAACAGCAAAAGAAGCCCCAATGAAGAGAAGCAGGATACAGATACAATACATAAAGTGCAGCACACACAAGTGTTTCAGATTCATATAACAACATGACAGACTAACACATATACAGTACATAACAACAGCAGCGCCGAATTTACATACAACACTAGCTTAATACATATATAGTGAGACTAAGGTGACGATACCACCTGCTAAAACAGGTTACCGACTACATGTTACGATTGGGAGGTCGTGATTCAGCAACCGTATGCATTAGCAGGAGGACAAATATATGGTGATATGTTTGTCCTCTTGCTAATGCATACGGTTGCTGAATCACGACCTCCCAGTCGTAACATGTAGTTGTCGGTAACCTGTTTTACCAGGTGGGATCGTCACCTTATAAGTCCCATTATATACGTACTAAGCTAGTGTTGTATGCAAATTCGACGATGTTGTTGTTATGTACTATATATGTGTTAGTCTGTCATGTTGTATGGACATCGATTGTATTGCTCAGGTATTATATAGTCTCATTAGATAATATGAAATATATCAATCTTATTTATAGCTCATTAATTATATATATACATCATTCTCTTTACAGGTGTTTAAAGCTGACCCCACTATAGGAACGGACTTACCAGATGTACATGCTCCCTATACGATGGGAGAATTAAATGAAGTAAGAGAAGAATGGGCAACAACCATACAAATAGTGGGGGCTTTAAAATATAATTGGGATCCTGATAGCGAATAATGACTAAACAATGATATTTTGTAAATGAATTTCTGAATTATAATATATGTGTGAATGTTTCTACATGTCTGGATGTTTCTACATGTGTCTGAGTGAAAATGAATGAAAGTGTTGGTTGCTATATTAATGTTTCTACATGTGTGAATGTGAATGAATGGAACTACAGATTGCTAGTTACATGAATGTTTCTAAATGTGTGAAAATAAAATGGAACTGCAGGTTGAATTGCTAAATGCATGTGTGAATATTTTTGTTGTTAATTTTGCAGGTTTGTGGCCTGTTGTCGGCTGATATCAATGGATATCGTAAAACCTGCAGTTCATAACTGAACTGAACAGGTTTCTCATCCTGCGACCAGCCACAGCAGGTTTGTAGGCTGACAGAAAAAAAAAACAATAGGCGTCGGTTATTTGTATAAAACCGACGCCAAATAGGTTACAGTGTCGGTTTTTAATAGAAACTGACGTCTATTTCCTTAACACCACGGTCGTGCTGTCCAGCACGGCCGTGTTGGGAGTTATATGGCGTCGGTTATTAGCTAATAACCGACGCCTATAGTGCCCAAATTGGCGCCCTCCTGTGGCGCGAAGATATATGTCGTCGGTTATTTGTAAAAAACCGACACTGATAGTGCCCAAGATGGCGCCCTTTCTGTGGCGTGAAGGGTTTGGGCGTCGGTTTCGTATCTAATAACCGACGCCTATAGTGCCATGATGGCACGTTTTCGGTGGCGCGTGAAGAGTTCGCCTAATGAGTGAGCTTTTAGTGTCACCCACATAGGTGTCGCTTAGAAACCGACACTAAAGGCTTTAAATAACCGACATTAAAGGTAAGTTCTGTAGTAGTGATCTTTTCAGAGATACACATGTTTGTTTGGATGAATTTGAAACGTTGCCGGTTCCATTCAGGTGATAACGGTGAATGATGTCATTTGTTATTTAACAGAGTGTCTGCCAAAATTTTCAATATACAAAATAGAAAATTCTCTCGTCTTCGCTCTTCTTTCTGATGTGTAAGTTTTCGTCTCTATTGTTATCGATTGCTGAAAGAACAATCAAAATCTTGTAGTGTGATTTGTTAGTGCACGCTCCACGTCGTTGACGTTGTTGAGGAACTAAACGGAACATGTGCTACACACACATGATGGAAACATCCCAAGGGAGTTTGGGCCAACCCATTTGTGGAAATCTTTTATTTAGGCGATGTCACGTCCCGGTGCATAGGGGGCGTAAAGCCTACCTCCTGGGGCTCTTTGTGTGGGCTCTGGTTCGGTTTTACGATTTGAATCACTCAACCATTTTTAACGTGTCATATCTTTTTCGGAGATATACATGTTACTTTGGATGATTTTAGTAACGGCGAATGATGTTTTTTATTTTTAACAGAGTGTCTGCCAACACTTTTAAGATACAAAATAGAAATTCTCTCATTTTCGTGTGTAAGTTTCCGTCTCTATTGTTGTCGATTGTTGCAATCAAAACCTTGTAGTGTGATTTACAAGTGCACGCTTCATGTTGCTATGTCGATGGCGTTGTTGAGGAATTAAAAGGAACATGTGCTACACACACGCATGATGAAAGCATCCCAAGGAGGTTTGGGTCAGCACATTTTGCAAACTTTTTAATTTGACGACGTCGCGTCCCGTGTGTAGGGCGGCATAAATCCGTACTTCGGAGTTCTTTACGTGGGCGCACTCCTTATTTGATCTTATTGTTTGGCTCACTCAAGCAGTTTTTATATGTGTCACGTCTATTTTAAGATACACCAGAGCGCTGCCATTTCCGTTCGGGTGGAATCGTGAACAAATGATGTTTGTTATATAGCAGAGTGTCTTATCAACACATTCAATATAAAAAACAGAAACCTTTTCGTCTCCGTTCTTTTCAGTGTGGAAGTTTTCTTTTCTGTCTATTAGAACAATCAAAATCGCTCACTCCATGACGTGGTTTACGTAAATACTCATAAAAACGTGTAATATACACGCCTCAATTAATTGGTTACATTTTCTATTTTTAATTCTCTAGTATTTGTTCTCATATTTAATATCATACTAGTAAATACACATGTGCACATGCACGTGCCCTATTGAATGTGTTTATTTTATAATAAATATTTAAAAAAATAAAATTTGTAAAAAGGATAATGGTAATTCTCGTAATTGTTTTGTAGAAAATTTGGAAACGTACTGTTTATTGATTCTGAAACGTACATTTGAAAAAAAGAATGTAACAGAAAAGCTAAGAAGTTTGCGACAACTGATTTTATCATAAAAAAAATCAATATAAAAAAGTTTAAAAAATTGTGAGAAGAGAGAGAATCAAGGAAACTCAGCATAAACTCACTCTTTTTATAGTAATATAGATATTACTTGTCTTGAATGTTTATGTAAATGTTAGTTTCTTTGTTTATGTTTTTCTTTAATGCGGGGCTATTTGGAATAGCATAAAAGGGAAACGTAGACATGCACGTTACGCCGTAGGTTTAGGCTCTGTGCTTGCTTTTCGTACCGTCCGTTCCCATCAGTGACCTCCAATGCCACTGACCGCGACATTAAATATATACTACTAGCTTCAAATAAAGCCTCCCCTTGTCCCCCCGTCTTTTTCCCGTTTGTTTTAGTAGGAACTGAACAGTGAAGCTACGCATCATAACAATTTGAGCTTCAAAGTTGTAGCTTGGACTGGAATATCAAATCTCACAGATAAACAGTCATAAAGTTAAGACAATCGATTTAATTTATCAATATCTGTGGGGCACGACGAGACCAATTGAATAGAGCACAAGATATTAGAAACTAGTACCGTTGCATATTTTTCAGACAGTGCCCATAATCTCAAAAGCGTACAAGCATAGCGTGTGGTGGTTGTGAAACTTAACAACACATACCAAATAAAGCAAACAATCCCAGCTTTACCCAACCGGGCGTCACTATCCTGAGGATGATACTGGCCTTTCATCTGCCCGAAAAAACTATCGGAGTCTGCAGTTCACCGTGCGCTCAAATTTTTAGGGTAATTTTGAGAGGATGGAGGGCTAGGATCATCCTTAAGATATCGCCCCAATTCTCCATGTCAGCCCTGATTTTTGGGTCCACGCAGCAGCTAAAGGCCCTTTCAAAAGAAAATTAGAAATATAACAAGATACTCTTGCCCATGAATGTAAAGAAGATATGAAAGGTTTTTCTTGCCCATGGAGTGATTGCCCATAAAGTGATCATATATCTACGTGCAGTGGCGTAGCCACATATAGACCTGGGTGGGCAAGTGCCCTACCCAGGATCTGTATTTTCAGACTATTTGATTTAGAATTTAGTGAAAAATATCCATTGTGCCCTACCATATTCGGCTGCAAATGGCTATGTATATAATGGTGCCCCTCCAACCCAAATTTCCTGACTACGCCACTGTCTACGCGGCATAGACTGCATATCCCCGTCCATTTATCCATTCTTGTCGACAAATATGGGTTGATGCATAAATATGTTGTAGACTTTGTGCACTTGCATGTGCCCTGACTAGGAAAAACTAAAACAATATCAAGTTCTGTATTAAACTGGAACATAGATTGGGATATTGATATCCATATTGAATTACTCTTGAGGATGAAATAGGTGTAGTCTAAATATCACAAATAGTTGTTTTAAAACAAAACTCTTTGTGGATATAAAATAGTATGCACACAATGTCGGAAACAGCTTATTCAAACAGGATCTTTATATTTCATATTCATTAAATTAGCTTAAAATGCCGTCTTGTGCCGATTCGATTGCTGTGGATGTCCTGGTTTAAAATTGGGTTACACCTATCCTAATCGTATCTCCACTAAGAGAGTAGTTATGTCAGGATATTATTTAACAAGAGACTAGACATTTCAAGTTTATAGCATGTGGTCTGTGAATAGTATATAATTTCTTCTAAATTCAGATAAGTGAGTGTGGCGATGGGGTTAGGAGTTTATTTACTATTAATATTTGTCCTCATCAAGCAGTCATAGAAACCAAACACCACATACTCACGCTGCCTTCTATATTTTTCAGCCAGATTTCTTCCATTAAGTATACTCTTTGTTGCACACGGCAGTTCCATCTGTCGCTCGTGGCATCCTCACGAGGTTAAGTTTACTCTTTGGATTAAATGGAGGATGCCGTTGACGAACTTCTAGATCGTTTTTCCCTACATTCTGCCGGTGTGTGTGTCGGGGAGAGGCGCCTCCACGTAGGAAGAATTTGGGAATTAGGAAATCAATCTACACTCTGCGTTTGGACCACGGTCATTTATTACGAGTTACGCTATACATCCCTGCTCACCCAGCCGATTATATATCCGGAGTTGAAATGTGAGGTCAATGCTGATTTAACAGAAAAAGTAAATACACAATGAAAGCGAAAAAAATGGAGAGAGAAAATGTGTTACACATAACTCTTAAATCGTAA
Source organism: Alisma plantago-aquatica (assembly GCA_963693085.1). Classification (NCBI taxonomy): domain Eukaryota; kingdom Viridiplantae; phylum Streptophyta; class Magnoliopsida; order Alismatales; family Alismataceae; genus Alisma; species Alisma plantago-aquatica. The sequence goes on from OY856413.1 coordinate 581,655,028, forward strand.
GAAATTTTAGGTTGAAAATAAACAACATTAGTTTCTTCATAAAAAATACAACTATCAAGACCAATGTTGACATACTTTGGATAAAACAATACTCGAAGTATATTGACAGAGGAGAAGTATACAAAAGTACACTATGTTTTCGAGTACTGTACTCAGATTGACCATTCAGGTACAATACTTATTGCGTCTTTATTTCTTCATATTCCATATTATTTCATGAATCCATAAGTATTGGACATTTTATTATTTATATTAATTTTTGCATACATTTAGAATGTAACATTTGACAAAAATCATATACTAGGATATCTGCAAAATTCTACAAGAAGTACAGTATTAACAGCTAAATTTTATAATAAAAAATATACTACTAGAAGTACAGTACTAACAACTACATTCTATTTTTAAAGTATTCACATTCGTATGATGTACAGATGTATAATACTCATTGTCTCCTTAATTTTCACACTCAATATTTTGTCACAAATTTGTAAGTCATGTACATTTTATCATTTATATTAATTTTTGCATACATTCAGAATGTAACGTTTGACAAAAATTGTATATAAAGATACACACACATTCTACAAGAAGTACAATACTAACAACCATATTTTGTAATACAAAATATAGTACTAGACGTACAATACTAGATGTACAATATTAGAGGTGTCGTACGAGACATAACAATACATGATTTGATGATCTTGTTAGTACAGTACGAGACATGTCATGTATAAAAGAATGTCGATAACCACATACTATACATATATAAACTAATCACAATTCACTAAAAAATACACATTTTATTAAAGTACTGTACTTTCAACTATTGTTTGAGAACAACTAATCCTTGATCCCATTCATTCAAAAGTACATTACTAAACTCATTGCTACTGTTAGCTCAATCGAATCCATAGATGAACAAATAGCTATTGTATATGATTTGGGGGAAATACGAATGTGTTGTACTGTACTCACGAGTATTGTACGCATGTACCCAGAACATGTATGGTATCTTAAAATACGGATATTATATTTCTCATGTATTATCATTATTTCAAAGTATGTCAACACTACTCTTGTTAAAAAGTATTTTTATAAGGATTCTAATGCAATTTATTTCATCAAAAAATACGCTCCAGATGGAAAATTATGAATAAAAATATTTTCTCTCTCTTCTACTTCCGTCATCCTTTATTATTTTAATTACTGCTGACTTCCTGACTGTTAGTTTCTTTGTTTTCGTTTTTTATAATTTTGGAATAGAATATAAAAAAATTAGATATGTCATGCCATAGGTTGTGGCTCTATGCTCATTTTAAGTACTGTCCGGCTCCGACATTGAATATACTAATCGGCTTCAAAGAAAGCCCCCTCTTCTTCAGCTGTCTTTTTGCCATTTGTTTTAGAAAGAAACTGAACAATGGAGCTACTTATCATGGAGAGTGTGCCTCAAAGATGAGATTTGGACTGGAATTTCTAATCTCATAGATAAGCAAACACAGTATATTTAAACAAGCCACTTGATCTATCATGATTTGTGGGACACGACGAAACCAATTGAATAGAACACGAGAATTTAAAAAAAAAAGGATAGAAGGTGAGGTGTTTGAAGCTCTAGTGCGCGTTCTTGGGATTGTGCGCATGAGCTCGATAGAGTACAGGAATTGCGTGTGCTGGTTGCAAAACTTAACAAAACATACTAAGCAAACAATCCCACCTTTCCCAAACCGGGCGTCACTATCCGACCATCCACATCTGAATCCAATTAAAGTGTTGGAGGGGGAAAACTGCGCGGTGGTTGCAAAAACTGAACAACCCACTAGTGGGAGGGGGGAAATTGCTTTCCCCAAACGGCGGCACTGTCTATTCATCCATCGATAAATATCTATTCGAGTCCTATTTATAGTACGATGTCACATCCAACTTCGCCAATGGACAAAATGACCTCTACGCGTGCTTGCTGCAATACTGTTCTCTTGTAAGTTGGATTTCATTCACCCTCTTTGTTGAGTGGGTTTGTTCCCACGTGAAATGGTTTTTGTTTACCCGCAATCAGGATTCTTGGGGGATTCCATAGTCTTACGAATGGATACATATATTCATTTTGGAAAAACAAAAAAAAATATGTTCTTCCATTTGAGATTCGGTCAAATGACTAGCAGGAGAAAGACGATCGCGGTAATTAATGATAGAAGGTAACGTATTAGGTAAACTAAGGGACGGGTGTTTCGTTTGGATTTGGGTCACACTGTATCAGAGTTTAGGAGGCTGGAAAAAGAAACGAGCAACCATGCGATGGGTTTGCTACACGTTTTTGGGGTATCCATCGGTCCAAATGGAGACCA